>CM046657.1:128857082-130171814 GCA_025594165.1 Tamias sibiricus | reverse complement strand
TTGAAAGAAGAGCTGAGAATTCCCAAAACACATTTCTCACTCTTGAGATGGTCCACATTCTCCCTTGGGTGCATATTCCTTGCTTTACCCCGAAAGGCATCTCTCTGTATTCTCCCTTGTATTTGTATCTATTTTCTAAATAAACCTCTATGTCTCTGACTTGTGTGTGCTGAAATTATTTTCCATCATGTGTGCCAAGAACTGGTCCTGATTTGAGATTCCCCCTTCTCTCCAGGAATTCCTTGGATCCTTATTCAGAGACATTTCTTCTCCTGTGGCAATGAATGGAGTTTGGACCCTTGGAGGTGATTAGGTCATGAAAGCAGAGCCTACCTGAATGTGATCAATGGTCTTACAAAGGGCCCAACAGAGTTCATCACCTCTTCCATCACACAGATACAGCAGGAAGGTACCCTCTCTGTAACAGGAAGAGGGCCTTCACAAGAAACGAAACCCACTGAAACAAACGCATCAAGCCTATCCCATGGAAGCAGCAAAGTTCGCGCTGCTCATCTACCTTCCTGTAGTCTCCAGTTTAGAATCATTCCTCATGTCCTCATGAGAGCCCCATGGAGGCAGTCCCACCCATAAGTATGGTGTGCTTTGATGTGCTCCTCCCTCATGTCCCAGCCAGCGACCACCCCTGGGACTCTAGGTCCACAGAAGTCTTCACTGTATGTACTCCTGTGAGGGCCAGGAAGCTGTGTGAGCTTCCCACTCACTGCCATCAATCCATGGCTGTTTCATGCTTACACACAATTTAACACCAAATGAAACAAACAAGGGAACACAATCTCATTAACATGGATTCTCAAATTCGTGTTCTTTCAAATGCTATCTTTATCTTTTCATTATGTGTTTTTAAATGATTTGCTCAACAAATTAAGAAAATAAATGAGATTTAATAAGGCATTTAAACACTTTAAAAGAAAAACAATGTTAAGCTTGTTAGGCATATGGTTTCACATTGTAAAATCCCTCAGTCTTAACTAGGCATTAATACATGTCCTCCAGAGACTTCTACTAGACAATATTGGATGTGTGTGCTTAAAAAAATATATGAAGATACAGTGAGTTTTTTTTTTTTTTTTTTTTTTTTTTTTTTTTTTTTTTTTTTGTGGTACCGGAGATTGAACTCAGGGGCACTCGACCACTGGGCCACATCCCCAGCCCCCCCCCCTTTTTTTTTGTATTTTATTTAGAGACAGGGTCTCACTGAGTTGCTAAGTGCCTCGTCATTGCTGAGGCTGGCTTTGAACTCGCGATTCTCCTGTCTCAGCCTCCCAAAGTGCTGGGATTACAGGCGTGCGCCACCGCACCCGGCTACAGTGAGTTTTTTTAAGTGAAGCAGAAAATTGAGATTAGTAAGTATAATAACCAAAAAAACAATATTAGTACTTTGATTGAGCAATAAATTTAGCATGAGTTTCTGTAAATCCATTCCAAATATTTAAAAATAGTAGTTCATACTTCTCCATATTTGATAGAAGGAAGCATACTATTTCTCCAAGAAATAGAAAATGTGTTAAGTGCTAAAGTATAAAAGGAAACTGTCATATGAGAGTTTATATATATCTTTAGAAATTAATAAAATGTGCTTGCTTTTAAAACTTCCATCAATTATACTACTCACTAATTCCAATAGATCTCTTACAATTATCCAAGTTAGTGCTTGCTTTCTTTTCTGTTTAAAATGTATTTGCTTTATTTTGTTTTTCTTTGGCAAATTTTCTTTTGATTTTTAAGTGTTTCTGTTATTGTGCTTAATACAGTAAGCACTAACATACTCACATATACTCACCCTCTCTCACATTCCTTCACACAATTATACATGCTCACACTCATATAATCACACATTTGCTCATAAACCCACATTCATTCACACAAACTCACTCAGGTGGAGGCTGATATATTCAGGAGAGATATCTAGATATCTGGTGACTAGAACCAGATGTGAAGGGGAGATATTAAAAAGTGGATGATTCAAGATTACCTAGTAGGTCAAATTGACAGGTCTTAGAGATGGAGTCTATGTGGGGTTGTCAGTTGGAAAGCATAAAGTGTTAATGAATATTCTAAGCTGCAAGTTCAAGAGGAGCCATCATGAAATATTATCCTAGAGGGAAAAGATTGAACACTAGGAGGCAGCCAAGGAATAAAGTTTCCCTCTCACTCTTGCCCCCACCCAAATAAAGAATAAAAAATGAAAGAAAAAGAAACATGATAGAGGATAGAAACATGAAAAAGAGTCTTTTTCAGTCTAAGGAAGTCCTAGAATTCTCTGCTCCTGCTCACAAAGTTTCATAGATACCATTTCATGTAAGGTCACTCAGGGGAACCAATGACATTGGCACTTTAAATCAAACAGAACATATGTTAGTCGCCTGCACGAGACTAGTCCAGCTGCTGTGCAAGCGTTCTTTTAGCCCATGTTTCCTGGGAAGTGGACTCTGAGGTCTAGGGTTCATGTTGTTGATGAGAAAGTCAGGACTAAAATACAAGGAAATTGAGGCTATTAGGGAAGAAGAACAAAGATAAGGTCTGCTAGGGTTGTTGCTATGTGCCACTGATAGCTCTGTTGTGAGGACACAATCTTAAACAGCAACAAAAACCCTATCTCAGGATCTTTTATCAGCAAAGTATATGAGAGAAACTATGTGACCATCTCTCATGATTCAGAGACTTGGTCTTAAGTTTTTCAATATGTTAACTGTAAGTCAAGTCTGGTACAAGCATGGAGATCTCTATTTTACTGCCTAGTGACCCAAGGGAGAAGGGCTGTGTGGACTTCATACCGCATACTATGGCCTGGAAATGAACTATGGCCTGGAAACAACAAAAGGGCATCAGTCTAATTGCTCAAATTTGGCTTTGAGAGTAGCAATACAACTTCTTCCCAGCAGATGTGACTGCCTTCCAGTGTTTTGTTTTTGTTTGTTTGTTTGCATTTGAATATTAAAAGAAGCACCAGGTCTTTGAAGGTGGGAGGAGGTGGTATAAGACTTTCCCTTGGAAGAAGCAGAATTCTCACATGAATGATTATTAAATGGAGCTGGCCAAGGTTCTGGAAGCAGGCTCAGGGCCCCACTGTTTGCTGTTGCTCCTGATAAAGCAGAACATGAACATATTAGAGAAGCCCAGCCTCCCTTTCTGCTACCAGAGTTTGAAGGGTATGTGTGTGAGCTTTGTACACTGGGAAGATGTATCTGAAAGGCACCACATCTGGCTGACAGTACACAACATTGATAACTCACAGGCCTACAATGGCCTCTCATGGCTATTAGACCCAATTCTTACTTCTATATCCAATTTTTATGGTGATCAGTACCTGTTAGGCCCAATTCTCACTTCTGTTTCCATTTTATACCAATCATCAATCTGTGAAGGGGTTCACAGATTCCCTGAAAATGGACCTTCCATTAAACTCATTTCCACATTCTGTGAAATCACTCTCTTTTTCTTGCTAGGTCATAGGAGGAAGTGGTCATCTTGCCCTGATTGGCCTCCTCCTGGAGGGAGACAGATAAGTGGCTTAATCATTTTATTCCTCACTATTGATCAGTTACTGTATATTACACACTTATTAGCTTTTGTTGGGGACATAAGAACACACCGGCCGAAAGAATAGAGAAATTTAACTCTCTGGTTGCCTTCCACCCCTTGATACAGACTTGGCCTAATCAGGAGGCATTCCCCTGACATGTCATGAGAACTGAAACCACCCAAAGGATAGGCTAGGGGCTCCACCAATGTGATTTGCCCATGCTCCTTATATGTCCCTATAATCTTTCTGCTGATTGGCCTATGTATTCTATAAAAGCTGTCCAACTTCCTCAATAAACTTGAGTTCCTGCTGTGACCGGGCTCCCTGGTAATTTTGAGGATCTTTTGAAGACGGGGGTGGGATTACTAGTGACATTTACCTTTCCCAATTTTGCCTCTCGCTGTGGTGTGCTCTCCCAGCCTTCCCTGCTGGCCAGAGAAGGTCGACCCCGGGCCCTGGGAGAGTTAAAAACTGCAGCAACCTTAAAGTCCCCAGCAAGCTTTAACCCTCATGACCACACTATCAGAAAGGTATAATTTTTTTCCATGTGAAAGATAAGAGAGCTAAGGCTATTGTGTTAACTATTCTGTTCAAGACCACATAGATGAGGATCCAGCAAGCTTCTGGGCTCAGGGGCCCAACATAGAACTGCATGTCTGGAGCAGGATTTAACAGGACCTATAGGAAATGGGAGAGTCAGGTCTTTCCCTCTTCTCCACACAACTAGTCAGAAGGGATATTTGAACAATGCAGGAGCCCTGTTTAAGGAGATGGCTAAGATTGCGATTGACTACCGAAGATTGCGATTGACTACCGGCCATGGAGATGTTTGGGCATTGCGGCCTTCCGTAGTCTCACGGGACTTGGCCCGGGATCTCAAGAGACTTGAGCCGAGATTGCTGATCAGGTCAGCGCCATTTGGTGTATGGGTTTTTTGGTGGTGTGTGGTGCATGTTAAAGTTGTTGTTAGAGCCAGAGAGAGAAGTTATCAGAATAAAAAGCCTGTTTGTTTCCAGTTCACCTCTGAACTTCTTCCCGTGGCTTCGTTGCTCCAAGCAGCAATCGCTTCAGACAACAACAGGTGGTGGCCCGGACAGGGAATCGGCACGGCAGGTAAGAACTGAGGAACCTTGCAGGAGTCTCTAGTCAGAGCGGTTAAAATGGGTTCAAAAATAACTAAGACCCAAGTGTACAAGGCTCTTGATGGATTCTTTGATATAGCTGAGTCAGTTATTAGTGAGGAGGATTTGGAAAAAAGTGAAAGTGATCATGAAAGCTTGGCCTCGGCTGAGTCAGTTAGGACCAGTAAGGATAGTATCAGTGAGGGCTCAAAGATGACAAAGATCCGAGCTGCTAAAGCTATTCAAGATTTATTAGAGATAGTTCAAGGATACATGCTCTCAATTGAACCTGGGACTCAGGATGTTACTGAGTCAGTTAGGACCAATGAGAGTAGTAGTAGTGAGGCGGAATTAAGTAAAAGTGATTCTGAGAAAATGAACAAAAGAAAATTAAGGAAGACCAAGATAAGGGACCGTCAAGTGGAGGAACTTGTGTCCTCTACTCCCCCATGGGTGGAATCCATTACAGAAAATATGAAGGGTATCACTAGGCATTTGCATACCCTAGAAATAGAAATAAAAAGTCTTTCTGAGCGCTTATGCACTCTCGAGGGTAACTCACAGATACATTGGGAACTGCCAGTATTTGAATATAAAAATGGACAGAGGGGAAAGTCTATGTAAAGCAACATTAAGTGGGGGACAACACTTGGTTTGGCGATCACAATTTCAAGAACTTAGTATAGAAACAGCTAAAAGAAATGCAGCTGCAGGGTTTGGAGACCATGATATAGAAAGGCTCACAGGAGAAGGACAATTCGCAGATGTACAGGCTTAAAAATATTATACCCAGGAGTATATGCTCAGATAAACGCAGCTGCCTTAAAGGCATTGAAAACTGTACAAGGACCTGGGGATCTACAAGGTAGCTTGTCAAAAGTGATTCAAGGACCTAATGAGCCATATGCTGACTTTGCTGATCGACTTTTGAGAACTGCAGGTAGATTGTTTGGAGACGCTGATCAAGCTATGCCATTAGTTGTTCAATTAGCATATGAAAATGCTAATAAATACTGCCAGGAAGCCATCAGGCCATGGAGAAATAAAAAGGATCTTTCCATATATATACAACTATGTAAAGATATAAATGATGCCTTTGTCACAGGAAATATGATTGCAGCAGCTATGAGAGATGCTGCCCCTAAAAATTTCACAAGGGCTCAACCTAGACATTATAATAAATCAGGATATTCCAGGCAAAATTATCATAATCAATCAGGCTATTCTAGGCAAAATCCCCAAAGAGACCAAGCTCATACTGTGCCCCAGGCCTCTGCCCCAGGTGTAAAAAGGGAAATCATTTGGCCAATAAATGCCATTCAAACTTTGACATCCATGGAAATCATTAGTTCAGGAATTCAAAAAATGGGGCAAGGGGCCCAATGCCCCGGGGCCCACAAACGTATGAGGCATTGGAAGAGGAATATCCTCAAGCATCCACTCAGATGCTTCCCCGACACAATCCCTACTACCCATCCACTCCCTACCAAGAGGAACAGGAGGAAATTCAGGATTAGACCTCTGTTCCACCACCCGAATAGTGTTAACACCTGAAATGGGGGTTCAACTGATTCCCACAGGAGTCAGGGGACCTCTTCCCTCAGGGACTGTAGGACTTATTCTCGGGTGAAGTCCTAAAAGCTTATTAGGTTTGCAAGTGAACCCAGGTGTAATAAACTCAGACTACAAAGGGGAAATAAAAATAATGCTTAGCTCACCCCAAAGTATAAGTTCTGTTAATAAAGGAGATAGAATTGCTCAGCTGCTTCTCCTTCCAAATTTAAGTAATTCATTTAAAATGAGTATGCCTCAAAAAAGGAACAATAGAGCATTTTGTTCCACTGACTCGAGACCCATGGCTTGTTGGGTTCGAGATTATTCAAGGAGGCCTATGTGTAAAATAAAAATCCAAGGAATAGAGATGGAGGGACTAATAGATACTGGAACTGACTGTTCCATCATTAATCTACGGCAATGGCCCAAGCACTGGCCTCTTCCAAAAGCTTCAACCAGTTTAAGAGGTTTGGGATATAATAACCCCCCAGAGTAAAGTGCAGTAATTTTAAAATGGGAGGAAGATGAAGGACATAAAGGAACGTTTCAGCCTTATGTTTTACCTAACCTACTGGTTACTTTATGGGGAAGAAATATTTTACAACAAATGGGAGTACACCTTGCAACCAAGCCAGCAGGTGTTAAATATGAAAATCTACAGGGTAATCTTAACCCTAAAAGAAATCATTATCAAAAAGTACAGGGTAAGCTTAACCCTAAAAGAAATCATTATCATACAGGAAAAAGATATTTTTCTTCGGGGCCACTGAGAAAATAATTTGAAAATACCATGGCTTTCTGATAAGCCAGTGTTGGTCCCTCAGTGGCCCCTATCTAAAGAGAAATTACAAGTGGCCCACCTATTAGTTCAGGAACAACTAGAAGCAGGACATATAGAACCTTCCACCTCTCCCTGGAATTCTCCCATATTTGTCATCCAGGAAAATGGCAATTGTTACATGATCTTAGAGAAGTTAATAAAACCATGCAACTCATGGGCCCTACTCAACCTGGACTTCCTAATCCTGTAGCTATTCCAAAAAAATTCCATATTATTACTCTTGATATAAACGATTGTTTCTTTTCCATTCCCTTACATCCTCTGGATGCCCCCAGGTTTGCTTTTTCAGTTCCTTCTATCAATAATAATGGCCCTGATAAAAGATATCAATGGAAAGTGCTACCGCAGGGAATGGCTAATAGCCCCACCATATGCCAAATATGTGTGCACAAAGCAATCCAACCCATTAAAAATAAATATCCAAACCTCATGTGTCTCCATTACATGGATGATGTTTTACTGGCCCACCCTAATCAAAATATCTTATTTAATATATTCAGTGACATGGCAGAACATTTTTTAAAATATGGATTATATATAGCAGAAGAAAAAGTTCAAACCAGATCTCCCATATTATATTTAGGATTTAAAATCATGGATAGCTTTGTTAGACCCCCCCAAATTTTAATAAATAAAGAACATTTGACCACCCTCAATGATTTCCAAAAACTACTGGAAGACATTAATTGGCTTTGCCCTACACTAAACCTCACTACTGGCCAACTAAAACCTTTATCTGACATCCTTCGCGGGGACCCTGATCCATCTTCACCATGAATATTGACTCCTGATGCTAGGAAAGCTTTAAAGTTATTAGAAAAAGCCATTGACAGAGCTCATTTGATTTAACTCAATCGCTGATATTGATTATTATTTCTTCACAATATACACCCACAGGAGTATTTTGGCAACAAGGGCTTTTATTATGGATACATTTGACTGTCTCTCCTAAAAGTATAATTGAGTCTTATACCTCCATGGTGGCTAAACTTATTCTTGAAGGACTTAAGACTTCTACTAAAATATTTGGCATTCACCCTGCTACTATTATTACTTCCTATTCATCATCACAGATTGAATATTTATGCTTCAGTGATAATGATTGGGCTATAGCTAGATGCTCTACTTCTGCAAATTTTGATAATCATCTTCCTAAGTCTCTTATATTATCTTTTTGTATCAATCATCCTATTATATTTCCATAGGTAATAAAAAATCAACCTATTCCTAAGGCATTAAATGTATTCACAGATGGGTCCTCAAATGGTACTGCTGCAGTAGTTACTAAAAAAGAAAATATGATTTACATAACTGCTCACAAATCAGCTCAACTAGTGGAACTGGAAGCTGTGGTAAGAGCTCTGGAAAATTTTAGAGAACAGCCCATGAACATTTTTTCAGATAGCCACTATATTGTACATGCCATCCCAAAATTAGAGATAGCAGGACCAATAGCACCTCATATTCCAGGCTTTAAATTGTTTTATCAAATACAAGAACTTTTGTGGGCACGAAAAGAACCACTATTCATAGGGCATATTAGAGCACATACCAACTTACCTGGTCCCCTCCATGAAGGTAATCAAAAGGCTGATGCTCTTACCCAAACAATTTTTATACTTTCAGTGCTCCAGCAAGCTACTTTATTTCACTCCCAGTTTCACGTCAATAGCACCACCTTGCAACGTAGGTTTAAAATCACAAAGGAGCAAGCCAGAACAATTGTAAAAGACTGTAAATCTTGTATGACACATTTGCCCAATCCTCATTATGGTGTTAACCCTAGAGGATTAATGCCCAATCATTTGTGGCAGATGGATGTTACTCATGAGCCAAGTTTTGGAAAATTGCGACTTATTCACGTGACCATAGATACATGCTCAGGCATGATTTTTGCTTCCTTACATGCTGGAGAAAAAGTTAAAGATGTTACATCTCATTGTTTGCAAGCTGTTGCTGCATTGGTCATCCCCAAAATGCTTAAAACAGATAATGGCCCTGCATATACGTCCTCATCTTTCAAACAGTTTTGCGCAAAATTCAATATATCCCATAAAACAGGCATCCCATGCAATCCTCAGTGTTAGGGCATTATTGAAAGATTAAACCGCACACTGAAAGTTATGTTATTAAAACAAAAAGAAGGAAATTGGAAAAATCCTAGGGACAGATTGGCAGTTGCCCTGTTTTCCTTAAAATTTTTAACTTTAGACTCTAATGGTTATTCTGCTGGAGACAGACATTGGAACCCACACCAACAACATAAAGCTTTGGTTTACTGGAAAGATGTTCTTTCAGGTACATGAAAGGGTCCAGACCCAGTATTAATTTGGGGGAGAGGATCTGTTTGTGTTTTTCCAAAGCACGAATCCTCTCCAATATGGATACCATCTAGATTAATAAAGCAGGTACCAAATCAAAAGGATCAATATGAAGTTGCTGAGGAATCAAGATTAATAAAAAAGGCACAAAATCAAGAGGATAAAATGAAGATATGGAATGATTCCCTTAAAAGAGTCCTTCAAACTATTTCACAACTTAAGTGTCATTCCTCCCGGCTGGGACGAGAAGATCTCTCTTTAGTGTGCACACAATTGTATTTTTTTTTCTTTTTATACACGTCTTTATGTCTGTACATTTGTCTACATTTCATGTTAATGTGACGTCACAAATATACGGGACAATGCCTTGCGGGTTTTTGTCTAGAGAATTAAGTGTGTTACTTGATGGAACTTAGGACAGCTGAATTGTTTAAACAATTTGATATGCTATGCAATTTGGCTCGTCACCAAAAGGCTTGTCGCCTTAAAGCCTCAGCACCTCCTCATAATTGGACGGCTGTTAGTCATCATACACAGTTGATCCTGAAGGGCTCCATTGGATGGCTGGCTAGCCAATGATGGGTAAGATCCCCAGAGGGGGACAACCTAAGACAGGCACAGTCACATTTGACAGTCTCATTTCACTGACATATCAACCTAAGACAGGAGTCAAGGGCACAGCCTTGATTATCTGATGACGGGTAAGAATGTTGGTTGCACATAGACGTCCTAGAACTTCCCCTCTTTTAAAACAAAAGGGGGGAAATGCAGGAGCCCTGTTTGGGGAGATGGCTAAGATTGCGGTTGACTACGGGCCATGGAGATGTTTGGGCACTACTGCCTTCCGTAGTCTCAGGGGACTTGGCCTGCCATCTCACGGGACTTGGCCCGGGATCTCGATAGACTTGAGCCGAGATTGCTGATTGGTTCAGCGCCATTTGGTGTGTGGGTTTTTTGGTGGTGTGTGGTGCATGTTAAAGTTGTTTTTAGAGCCAGAGAGAGAAGTTATCAAAATAAAAAGCCTGTTTGTTTCCAGTTCGCCTGTGAACTTCTTCCCACTGCTTCGTTGCTCCAAGCGGCAATCGCTTCAGACAACAACAGAACAAGTTCCATTCACTTAACTTAAAGAGTTTTTGAGGGATGTGTTTCAAAGTGAATATGTCCTTACCAGGGAGCTCAGCTTTACACTATGCTGTTTCTCAGCATTCATACTTCTAAGCAAAATGTATCTAATTTTTCATCTATGCACATTGAATATCAGCTCCTCTGCTGCCTGCTTATTCTCTGCTCAGTGGAAATGCAGCTTTCCTTGGCCCCAGAGATCCTTCAGACACTGGGGAGAGTGTATGGTCAGGGTTAAAGAGGCCTTATTCCAGATAAAGGGAGATTCCCTGAGCTGTTGGCTGGCTAACGACTAACTGAATTTGACTTTTCACAATATAGTTCTGGGGTATCAGTGTGTGTGTGTGTGTGTGTGTGTGTGTGTGTGTGTGTGTGAGAGAGAGAGAGAGAGAGAGAGAGAGAGAGAGAGACAGAGACAGAGAGACAGAGAGAAAGAGAGGGAGAGAAACAGAAACAGAGGATGGACTTCCTTTCCTTAAAAAGGTCCATCCAGGCCAGAGAACTACAGGAACAACCTGGAACCTTGGTGAACTCTGGATTCATATGCATGATCTCTGGGTGCCAAGCTGGACCCTCCCTACCTTTTCACCTTATTGTAGGGTAAGGGCCTATTATGAAGTGGAGGCAGCTGTGAAGGCCCCCATTTAACTCTTTAAGTGAATGGAACTTGTTCAAATATTTCTTCTGACTAGTTGTGTGTAGAAGAGAGCAACAGAAATGAGTTTATTAGAAGGAATATGAAAGTGGTAAAGAGGATTCTCTAAAGGAAAAGAAGGATTCTTCTCAGAAACAGCAGTATACCTCTCCTTCCCTCCAGTTTTATTTTGAGCCCTGGGGAATTTTCCAGAGACTAGGTCTACCTTTTGGTTTTTGACTGACAGCATAGGAACGATGCAAACTTCCTAAAAGAGAGGATGGTGTGGTGCTACCAGGACTGTAGTTTAAAGCAATTGAATTTCCCTGTTTTTTGCCTCAATTTCCTGCTCCTTTTAATTGGTCATTATTCTTTAAATAGTCCTCAGCAAGCTTTCTTTTTCAGGGGCTTGATATTTTGGTTGCCATGGTGATGGGGGGTGTTGTTACAGCTTCAACAAGAGGGTCCAGGCCACTTTGTAGGGTGTGACATGATGTTGAAACAATAGCTCTTCTTCTTTTTTTTTTTTATTCAAAGTTGTTGTATATGACAGTAGAATGCATCACAATTTGTAATACACATATAGAGCCCATTTTTACATATCTCTGGTTGTATACAAAGTATATTCATACCATTAGTGTCTACATACATGCATTTAGGGTAATGATATCCATCTCATTCTATCATCTTCTTTTTTTTTTTCCTTTATAATCCCTTGTCCCCTGCCTTCCCGCCCCTACCCATTGTCCTTTCTAGTGTTCCTCTAATCCTCCTATGCTCCCTGTACCAACCCCACTGTGAATCAGCCTCCTTATATCAGAGAAAACTTTTGGCACTTAGATTTTTGAGATTGGCTAGCTTCACTTAGCATTATATTCTCCAATTTCATCCACTTACTTGCAAATGCCATTATTTTATTCTCTTTTATTGCTGAGTAATATTTCACTGTGTATATATACCACATTTTCTGTATCCACTCATCTACTGAGGGGCATCTAGGCTGGTTCCACAACCTAGCTGTTATGAATTGTGCTGCTATAAACATTAGTGTGGCTGTGTCACTGTAATATGCTGTTTTTTAAGTCCTTTGGGAATAGACCCAGGAGTGGGATGGTTGGGTCATAACATTCCCAGTTTTCCAAGGAATCTCCATACTGCTTTCCAGGTTGGCTGGACCATTTTGCAGTCCCACCAGCAACATATGAGTGTGCCTTTTCCCTCACATCTTCTCCAATATTTATTGTTGTTTGTGTTCTTAATAGCTGCCATTCTGACTGGAGTGAAATGAAATATTAGAGTAGTTTTGATTTTCATTTCTCTAATTGCCAGAGATGTTGAACATTTTTTAAAGTATTTGTTGATTGATTGTATATCTTCTTCTGAGAAGTGTCTGTTCAGTTCCTTGGCCCATTTATTGATTGGGTTATTTTTTTTTTTTTTTTTTTGGTGTAAAGATTTTTAAAGTTCTTCATGTATTCTAAAGATCAGTGCTCTATCTGACGTGAATGTAGTAAAGATATGTTCCCAATTAGTAGGTTCTCAATTCACCTCACTGATTGTTTCTTTTGCTGAGAAGAAGATATTTAGTTTGAATCCATCCCATTTATTAATACTACATTTTAATTCTTGTGCAATAGGAGTCTTATTAAGGAAGTAGGAGCCTAATCCGATATGATGGAGGTTTGGGCCTACTTTTTCTTTGAGTAGACGCATGGTCTCTGGTCTAATTCCTAGGTCCTTGATCCACTTTGAGTTGAGTTTTGTGCATGGTGAGAGACAGAGGTTCAGTTTCATTTTGTTGCATGCGGACTTCCAGTTATCCCAGCACCATTTGTTGAAGAGGCTATCTTTTCTCTTTTTTTAATTGTTTTTAAAAAAATGTTTATCTGAAGTCATTGTATGTATAACAGTAGAATGCATTACAATTCATAACTCACATATAGAGCACATTTTTACATACCACTGTTTGTATACAAAGTAAATTCATACAATTCATGCCTTCAAACATGCATTCAGGGTAATGATATCCATCTCATTCTACCATCTTTTTTTTTCTTCTTCTTTTTTTCCCCTTTATAACCCCTTGTCCCCTCCTTTCCCCTCCCTCCCCATTGTCCTTTCTAGTTTTCCTCTAATCATCCTATGCTCCCTGTCCTAACCCCACTGTTAATCAGCCTCCTTATATCAGAGAAAACATTCGGCACTTGGATTTTTGAGATTGGCTAACTTCACTTAGCATTATATTCTCCAATTTCATCCATTTACTTGCAAATGCCATTATTTTATTCTCCTTTATTGCTGAGTAATATTCCATTGTGTATATATACCACATTTTCTGTATCCACTCATCTATTGAGGGGCATCTAGGCTGGTTCCACAACCTAGCTATTGTGAATTGTGCTGCTATAAGCATGTCAGATAGGGCACTGATCTCTAGAATATATAAAGAACTTAACACCAAAACAGCAAATAACCCAACCAATAAATGGGCCAAGAAACTGAACAGACACTTCTCAGAAGAGATATACAATCAATCAATAAATACATGAAAAAAATGTCAACATTTCTGGCAATTAGAGAAATGAAAATCAAAACTACTCTAAGATTTCATTTCACTCTAGTCAGAATGGCAACTATTAAGAACACAAACAGCAATAAATATTGGAGAGGATGTGGGGTAAAAGGCACACTCATACATTGCTGGTGGGACTGCAAAATGGTACAGCCAATCTGGAAAGCAGTATGGAGATTCCTTGGAAAACTGGAAATGGAATCACCTTATGACCCAGCCATTCCACACCTGGTTCTATTCCTGAACGACTTAAAAACAGCATGCTACAGAAGCTATCTTTTCTCTAATGTATGTTTTTGGCACCTTTATCTAATATAAGATAGCTGTAGTTGTGTACATTAGTCTCTGTGTCCTCTATTCTGTACCATTGGTCTACATGTCTATTTTGGTGCCAGTACCATGCTGTTTTTGTTACTATTGCTCTGTCTGGTATTGTGATGCCACCTGCTTCACTCTTCTTGCTAAGGACTGCTTTAGCTATTCTGGGTCTCTTATTTTTCCAGATGAATTTTATGACTGCCTTTTCTATTTCTATAAGAAATGTCATTGGGATTTTGATTGGAATTGCATTGAATCTGTATAATGCTTTTGGTAATATAGTCATTTTTACAATATTGATTCTGCCTATGCAAGAACAAGGTAGATCTTTCCATCTTCTAAGGTATTTCTTTATTTATTTCTTTACTGTTCTCTACTTTTCATTGTAGAGGTCTTCATATCTTTCATTAAGTTAATTCCCATGTATTTATTTTTCTTGATGTTATTATAAATTAGGTAGTTTTCATCATTTCCCTTTCAGAGGATTTGTCACTGATATACATAAATGCCTTTGACTTATGGGTGTTGATTTTGTATCCTGCTACTTTCTCGAATTCATTTGCTAGTTCTCAAAGTTTTCTGGTGAAATTTTTTTGATCTTCTGGTTAAAGAACCATATCATCAGCAAATAGTGCTACTTTGAGTTCCTCTTTTCCTATCTGAATCCCTTTAATTTCTTTCATCTGTCTAATTGCTCTGGCCAGAGTTTCAAGTACTATGTTAAATAACAATGGTGAAAGGGGGCATCCCTGTCTTAGTCCTATTTTTAGAGGGAATGCTTTCAATTTTTCTCCATTTAAAATGATGCTAGCCTGGGACTTCGCATAGAGAGCTTTTATAATGTTGAGATACGTTCCTGTTATACCTAATTTTTCTAGTGTTTTGAACATGAAGGGGTGCTGTATTTTGTCAAATGCTTTCTCTGCTTTGAGTCTATTGATGTGATGAATGACATTTATTGATTTCCTTATGTTGAACCAATCTTGCATTCCTGGAATAAATCCCACTTGATCATGGTACACCATCATTTTGATATGTTTTTGTATTCAATTTGCCAGAATTTTGTTGAGAATTTTTGCATATATGTTCATTAAAGATATTGGTCTGAAGTTTTCTTTTTTGGATGAGTATTTGCCTGCCTTTGGGATCAGTGTAATATTGGCCTCATAAAAGGAGTCAGGAAGAGCTTCCTTTTTTTTTTTTTTTTTCTTTTTTCTATTTCCTAAAATAAATTGAAGACTATTGGTATTAGTTCTTCTTTGAAGGTCTTGTAGAACTTGGCTGCGTATCCATCTGGTCATGGGCTTTTCTTTCTTGGTAATTCTTTGATGGAGTCTTCTATTTCCTCTCTTGAAATTGATCTGTTTAAATTGTGTATAACCTCCAGATCCAGTTTGGGTAATTCATGTGACCCTAGAAATTTGTCAATGCCTTCGATATTTTCCATTTTATTAGATTACAAGTTTTCAAAATAATTTCTAACTATCTTCTGTATTTCTGAGGTGTCTGTTGTAATATTATCTTTTCATCACGGATGTTTGTAATTTTAGATTTTCTCTCCTTCTCTTTGTTAGCGTGGCTAAGGGTCTGTCAATTTTATTTATATTTTCAAAGAACCAAACTTTTTGCTTTGAGAATTCTTTCAATTGTTTCTTTAGTCTCAATTTCAATTCTGATTTTAATTATTTTCTGTCTTCTACTGCTTTTAGTGTTGATTTGTTCTTTTTCTAGGGCTTTGAGGTGTGATGTTAAGTCATTTATTTGTTGGTTTTTTCTTCTTTTAAGGAATGAACTCCATGCAATAAATTTTCCTCTTAATACTGCCTTTATAGTGTTCCAGAGATTTTGATATGATGTATCTGTGCTCCATTCATGCCTAGGAATTTTTGTTTGTTTGTGTTTGTGTTTGTTTTGTTTTATTTTGTTTTTGGTACTGGGATTGAACTCAGGGGCACTCGACCACTGGGCCACATCCCCAGCCCTTTTTTGTATTTTATTAGAGACAGGGTCTCACTGAGTTGCTAAGTGCCTCGCCATTGCTGAGGCTGGCTTTGAACTCGCGATCCTCCTGCCTCAGCCTCCCAAGTGCTGGGATTACAGGCATGCGCCACCCTGCCCAGCCCCTAGGAATTTTTAAATCTCCTCCTTGATGTCTTTTGCAACCCTTGTTCATTCAACAGCATGTTGTTTTTTCTCCAGGTGTTGGAGTAACTTATTTATTTATTTTATCATTCATTTCTAATTTCATTCCATTATCATCTGATAGAATGTAGGGTAGTCTCTCTATTTTTTTATGTTTGCTAAGAGTTTCTTTGTGTCATAATATATGGTCTATTTTAAAGAAGGAGCCATGTGCTGCTGAGAAGAAAGTATATTCATTCACTGAGGGATGAAATATTCTATATATGTCCATTAAGTCTAAGTTGTTAATTGTATTAATGAGGTCTACAGTTTCTTTAGTTCCTTGTGTTTGGACGATCTATCCTTGATGAAAGAGGTGTGTTGAAGTCCCCTGGAATAATTGGGTTGTGGTCTATTTGACTCTTGAATTTGAGAAGAGTTTGTTTTATGAATGTAGGCACTCCATTATTTGTGGCATATAAATTTATTATTGTTATGTCTTGTAGATGAATGGTTCCCTTAAGCAGTAAGAAATAGCCATCTTTGTCCCTTTTAATTAACTTTGGCTTGAAGCCCACCTTATTTGATATGAGAATGGAAATGCCTGCTTGCTTTTGCAGCCTATGTGAGTGGTAAGATGTTTCCCAGCCTTTCACTTTCAGTATGTTGATGTCTTTTTCTATGAGGTGAGTATCTTGGAGACAGCATATTGTCAGATTTTTTCTTTTAATCCAATCTGACAGTCTGTGTCTTTTAAATGGTGAATTTAGGCCATTAGCATTCAGGTTTACATTGAGACCTGATTTATATTCCCAGTTTATTTTTGGTATTTAACTTAATTTGGTTTCTCCTCTGGTTAGTGTTTCCTTTAGTTTAATATTTCCCTTTGCTGATTTTCATTGTTATTTTTCTTTTCTTCTTCATAGTATATATTGTGAAGGATGTTCTGAAGTGCAGGCTTTGGAGTTGTGAATTATTTTAACTTTTGTTTATCATGGAAGATTTTATTTCATCTTCAAACCTAAAGCTTAATTTTGCTGGATATAAGATTCTTTGTTGGCATCCAATTTGTTTCAGAGCTTGATATATATTGGTCCAGAATCTTCTAGCTTTTAAAGTATGGGTTGAAAAATCTGCACATAATCTAATTGTTTTCCCCATATATAATTTGATTTCTTTCTCTCATGGTTTTTAATATTCTCTCCTTATTCTGTATGTTAGGCATTTTCATTATAATGTACCTTGGTGTGGATCTGTTGTGATTTTGTACATTTGGCATCTGGTAAGCCTCTTGAATTTGGTTTTCCCATCCATTCCTCATGTTTTTAAAATTTTCTGCTATTATTTTATTGAATAAATTACTCATTCCTTTGGTTTGGAATTCTATGCCTTCCTCTATCCCAATAACTCTTAAGTTTGGTCTCTTTAAGCTATTCCATATTTCTTGAATGCTCTGATCATGATTTCTTACCATTTTCACTGTGTGATCTACATTTTTTTCAAGATTATATATTTTGCCTTTATTATCTGAGGTCCTGTCTGCCAAGTGGTCTAATCTATTGGTGATGCTTTCAATTGAACATTTAATTTGGTTTATTGCTTCTTGCATTTCCAGAATTTCTGTTTGGTTTCTTTTTAGAACCTCTATCTCCCTATTGAAGTAATCTTTTGCTTCTTGTATTTGTTTATGAAGTTCTTTGTCAAAACGATCTTTTACTACCTGTATTTGATCACTTATGTCATTCTTGAGATCATTATGTACCTCCTGAACTTGAGATCATTATGTACCTCCTGAACTTTTTCTCTGACATTTTGTCTGCTGTACTTGCCATGGAATCTAATAAAGAGGTATGTTGATTTGTTTGGGACACTTTCTTCCCTTGTTTTTCCATAATTCTTATGTGACTTCTCTTCTAGCACTGTGGAACCTTAACTTTTTCATTTTCACCTTATTATACCCCTTAGTACAATGTTATCAGATCCCCATATAAACACTTTACACTCTAAAACCAGACATTTTCTATTCAGATGTTCTCAATTTGGTCACAATGTATAGAATTAGTGTATTCAAATGTTGTCTCTAATATACTCTGTATGTTTGTAAGGGGGTTTATAATTTTTGATAATTATAATTATCAAAAATTATTATTTTTGATAATTTGATTTTTGATATAATTTTTGGACACAGATATGATATGCTTAGGAATAAGAAGGTGAGGATATGGAGTTATTATTTCTTAGGAAGTGTGAAAGAGAATGTATGGATGTAGTTTAATATCAGCAGAAGAGAGAGAAAATGAATTGTAGTGAACAAGTTAGTGAGAAGATCAATTTGTATATAAACCAAACTTATGAATATATTAAGAGAAATAAAAAATGTCAAAGTAGTAGAAATTGGTGAAAAAGAGATGAATAAGAAAGTGAGTAAAAAATAGAATAGAAACTATTTATAACACAGCTTTGATATATTATTCAGTTGCCCCAGTTCTCAAAATCATAATTCATGTATAAAACTTGATTTCACATATGTTGAGAGTGTGAGGGCAAGGTGTAAATAGGGAGAGAAAAGAAGAGAGGGGAAATAAAAGGGAGAAACAAGACTAACCAAACCAAACAAAAAAAGAATAAATGAAAGAGAGAGAAAAACGTGCCTGCACATGTGCATGCGTGCACACACACACACACTAAAAAAGAAAAAAAAAAAAAAAAAAAAAGATGAACACCCAAATAAATCACAGACAAGAAATCTTGAGGGGAGATATCCTGGCTCTCTTCACATCCAGTAGATGTGGATGTCTGTTGTCGGTTTTCTGGATTTTGTCGCCACCCTCCGGATGTTGAAGTAAACCAAGTAGTCACAGAACCTGCCCTAGCTTCTGCTGAGGAGTTGGAGTGCAGTTACAATCTGCATACCTCGTCAGCTGGAGTTCTGAGTTGGTAAATGGCACTGAAAAGTGACCCATGATGTAGGCATCTACTTTCCACATCATGATATAGTTGCAGAGTTATGGAGCCGATATGCTGGGTTCAGATACAGGTTCCTCCACTGTCTGTGTGTGGCTTGTGCAGATGTAGGCTGTCTTCAGAGCCTGTGTAAATTCCTTGAATGTATGCCAGGTTCCGTGTGCAGGTGATTCCCCCCCCCCCTTTTTTTTTCTTCTTTCTTCCTCTGCTGCAGCCACTTTAAAAAATGGCACTTATAAATCCCCCTGGGCATAATGGAACCACCCAGGACCTGACTGTTTCCTGTGCATGGGAATTTTCCAGGTGACTTGTGTGAAGGCAATTTGGGTAGCTAAATGGTCAGTGCCTATTGTTCTGCACCATTTCCTATCCATACTGCTGCCGGGGTCCTTGTTCTTCTGTGCCATTCTCTGCCGGCACTGCTGCTGATATCTTTGTGCACTGTTTGTCTCCCGCGTGGGATTCGCACGAGTCAGCAATTTGGAGACTCACTCATGCTGTAGTCTGTCATATCAGTGCCCCAAAGAAGTACGATGGCCCTGGCTCTTTTGCGGGTGCAGGAGTATTGCTAGTAAGTCAGAAGTATTCTTACTACTGTACCTCACTTTACTGACTGACACTTAATGTCCAAAATAGCTTTTCTTAAGGGAATATAATTATGGCTGGGGTGGATTAACAGTCTAAACCCCAGTCTTTCAAGTGCCTTCATGTCAGATAAGGCTCTCTCTGATTTTCAGTAACCTTTCATTTTTCTTTCACTTCGTAATCATTCACGGCTGACTAGTTACACAATATGCCCGGTTTTGTCAGCTTTTTGGCTGCTGTGACTAAAATACTTGACAGAAACAAGTTTAGAGGAGGAAAAGTTTATTCGGGGGCTTGTGGTTACAGAGGTCTCAGTCCACAGATTTTGTTCCTCTGGGCTCAAAGTGAGGCTCAACATCATGGCAGAAAGTGTGATGGAGGGAAGCAGCTCACATGATGATTAGAAAGCTGAGGGAGAATCCACTCACCAGATACAAAATATATACCCCAAAGGCACCTCCCAATGCCCATATCCTTTAGCTATGCCATACATGGCTTCAGTTACTACTGATGGGGGTTATTTCATTTATTTGGTTAAGGCTGTCATAACCCAATCACTTCACCTCTCAATGTTCTTTCATTGTCACACATATGTTTTTTTTTTTTTTTTCCATACACATCAAATTCAAACCCTAACATGCTCACATCTTGTTTTCTCTGTATCTTTTCTCTTGCATTGGGCACATTTTTTTTTTTTTTTTTTGTAGGGATTCAGCTGTAATGCCTATTTCTCTCCAGGCCCACATACCTTTCCAACTCCTTCTCTTTGAACCTTTAGTATCTCTGAACACTGTTCACTCCCTCAACTTATAAATTGGCAGGATTTGATCAACACACTGTAAGAATAAGAGATGACATTAGAGATCTTACTGGAACCTGTGGCCACTTTTGAAAATCAGAAAACAGAAGCCCATCTTTGTAGGTGTCCTGCCCAAGTCCTCATTTGTAAATAATCAAGGGACATCCAAGCACTGTTGTTTTTCTTGTTCCACTCACTGCATCACCAAAGTCTGTTGTCAGGTTTGTGAGATGATAATGACCATATTGATTACTTCTCTGTGCATAGAGCTAATAGAGTGTGAAGAAACAGATGGAAAGCACAGATGCCACCCTGTATCACTGTCAAACTTAGGAAAGAGAATCATGGATTGTCGCTGCCTGAAGCGGAAGTCGCTTGGAGCAGCGAACGCCACAGGAAAATTCGGAGGCAGGATGAAAATGAAAAAAGGTCTTTTATTCTTCTCCTCTCTCCAGCTCCAGCAATCACTCCAAATGCTCTAACTCCAACCACCACCTTCTTCTTCCCCACACACACTAACGAACCTCACCCAGTTATATACATATAGCTTTAACAAGGACACGTGCTTACAGCTCGAGCTTACAGGTGCGTCACGCAGTGTTCACGGGCATACAAAGATTCTTTGAATAATGTATCAACGTCAGGTGGAAACTAGAACATCTTTTATGGCTCTCAGCTAACCGCAATCTTTAGCTATCTCCTTGATTATAGGCTCCTTCAATGATTAACATGATTAACACAGAAAATCTTCATAGAGATGGAAGACAAAAATGAATAACACACACACACACAAACACAGACACACTACAACTAGGATTTACACAGAAAATAACAGACTCCTCTGAAAATGGAATATAACCCTTGATAGGGGCGCTTGATTCAAACATTCCCCTCCAGCATAAAATATTACCTCCATATTCTTGCAAATTTGCCTTTAGCAAGTACCCCCTGAACACACTTGTCTCAGCAGACCATGTGGTAAACAACCATGAACCCCAGACCTATGTAAGATCAAAGTGCCCACTAGCTAGATTGATGGCCATTCTTACTCTAATCTCCTTCTGTGCTCATTTTATTTCACAGACAGCTTTGGTTCTTCCAGGGGTACAGCTTTTTCTCTTTTTCCTTTCCTTTCCTTTATTCTATTCCACATTTCAGATTATATTTGGCATGGTGCCAGGCCCAGGGCCCAATTATTGCCCCAGCCTGGCTGGCTCATGGTCTTGACTATATCCATTTAAGTACCCTCCAGACCCTTGTCTCACACACCCAGTCTATCGGTAGCTATCTTACTCCTCGCATCACCATTAGATACTAATCTCAGTCTCACCCCTCAGGAAACTCTCATGGACTCTGCTGTGTACCATATCAGCCCCAGCATTGGCCTTCAGAGTGTTTGGCAGCCTTCCCCTGGTGTAGGAATAATTATAATGTGAAAAGAATAGGTGAGAGTGGGGCAGAGGAGAAAAAGTGCCCCAGAAGAATATGAGGAACTACTGCACAAAAAACTACATGAAATACGAATAAAATAAAAATAAAAAACAGAATAGGATTAACATGCAAACATACTTTTATGATTTGGACATGAGGTGTCCCCCCAAATCTCCCATGTCAATGCAGGAATGTTTGGAGGTATAATTTTTGGATTGTGAGAGCTATAACCTGATCAGTTCATCCTAGTTTGAATGGACTAAGTAGGTGGTAACTGTAGTCAAGTGGGATATGGCTGGAGAAAGTAGGTCACTGGAGGCATGTTGTGGAAGGGACTATCTTCCTGAAGGCCCCTTCCCCCTTTTCTCTGCTTCCTGTACGGTGTCAATGGAGCAGCTTTTGTCTGCCATGCCCTTCTACCATGATGCTCTGCCTCACCTTTGGGCCTAGAACAAAGCATTAAGCTCACCATGGACTCACCTCTGAAACCATGAGCCAAATGAAACTCCCCCCCCCCCTGAAAAAAATTGTCCATGTTGAATATTTTGATCACAGTATGAAAAACTGACTAAAACAGACATTTAAAAGACATGCATTTTTTAGGAGGTATATATGCCCCACATATTTTTTATCCTTCAGGTGAAATCAGATACAAAGTCGGTCTATTTTTGCAGGAAAGTTGAGGAAGGTAGGTGTGGGCATCTTGGGGAAGGAGGGGAAATTACACAAAGGATAAGACTTCCCAGAGAGAGATCAATGGTGTCAGACACTGCAGGGGATGGCATAGTTAGCCCTGTTTCTGCTCCTGTGGACCATGGTGGGGAAGAAAAAAAGCAACACAAAAATTATATAAGAAATTTCTTCAGTTCTTCTTCAAACTTGTGCCACTTGAAGGGTGAAGGAATAAATTTGTTCTCATGCTATTCTTATAGTATTCTTTTATATGGGGAGAACTTTGCCTTCACGCTCCAACTGTCACTGTTCCAGCATTCATACATTCCCCCAACAGATGGTGAGTGCTCACTGTGTGTGCAACCAGAATAAGACACAATTCCTACCCTCAAAACATTACTGTGTTGTAAGGAAAATAATGTCTGCATATGAACACCTGAAATACAAACAAAACAAACAATAAAACAACAACAACAAAACAGTTTGATTCAGCAAAAAGTATCTAAATGAAATGGGGGAGTGGTGCTGAGATGTGTTCTACTGGTGATCATCTAATAATGAAAAACAAGTTGTTGACATCACTGGCCTTGGGCAGTGTATTTAAAAATAAGTAAAGAAATAAAGCACCTCCATCAACCTAATCATGATTTTAATATCAAGAAAAAATAAATTATAAACTAATTGTCATAAGCACAGAAGAATTTGTTCTAGAAAATCAAGGGTGATTTATCATTTGGAAATCAAAAAGTAGAATTATCATTATTAATAGAAAAATCAAAAAAGTTTATGATGCAAATGATATGGGAAAAAGTATTTTTAAAAATTCAAAATCAATTCAGAATAAAAACTTACTATGAAAATAAAAAAAGCGGAAAGAAATGTTTAATAAAATTTACAATAATTCAGGATAGAAACTTAAAAAAAAAAAGAAAAAAAGAAAAGGAAAGAAAAGAAAATGGCTTTTGTCACAGTTCCCAGAGGCAAGAATCTAAATCCCTCACCTTTCCCGAATAATAGAAGTACCTTTGTTATTCATGATATCCTGGATCTCCTTTGAGGTTATGCTAATGAGATGAAACCAAGGTAGCTTCAGAATGGGGGCAGATCACCAAAAAGAGAATTTGGGGTTTAAGCCAGCCTAACCAATTTATAAAGCATATTACCAAGTGAAAGGAATCAGTATGAAAAGTATGCATATTTTGTGATTCCAACTATTAGACATTCTGGAAAGGACAAAACTATATATAGAAACAGTAAAATGTCAGTGGATGCCAAGGGTCTTGTGTTACATTTGTGAGTGTGTGTGTATGTTCTGGGATGGGCAAAGTGCATATCAAATATATACATATTTGTATATATACAAATATATACATATATACATATACATATCAAATATATATATTATATATATATTTAAATTATATACATATATAATTTAAATCAGCTAGGAGAAGAAAGGAGAAGTAATATACATGTATATCACCTTTTAAAATTATGTAGTTACATGTAAAAATGGTGGTTTTGTGTATAGATGTTAATCAATTAAGGTTTTTGTACAGTGATGTTACTGGACATGTGAGTGAAATCCTCAGTTTTGCATACTTTCTGAGAAAAAATTCAAGCAAGATGCAGAAATCCAGAAAAGGAATTTTTTTTTAGATTATTTATTTACTTATTCATAATGCACAAGTATATCATCTTTTTACAAACAACTGCTTGTATACAAAGTATATAAGTACCATTCAGATCTTTAATCATGAATTTAGAATAGTGATATTCATCTCATTCAACCACTATTTTTCCCCCTTCTCCCCCCCTGCTCCCTCCCTTGCCCTCCCTTTCCTTTGACCAATCTAGTGTTCCTCTAATCCTATGTATCCCCATCCAATCACACTGTGAACTAACCTCCTTATATCAGAGAAAACATTTGGTATTTGGATTTTTGAGATTGACTAATTTCACTTAGCATTATATTCTCCAACTTCATCCATTTACCTGCAAATGCCATTATTTTATTCTCTCTTATTGCTGAGTAAAATTCCACTTTGTATATATACCACATTTTCTTTATCCACTCATCTACTGAGGGACATCTATGTTGGTTCCACAACCTACCTATTATGAATTGTGCTACTATAAACATTGAAGTGGCTGTGTCACTGTAATATGCTGTTTTTAAGTCTTTTGGGAACAGACCCAGGAGTGGGATGGCTGGGTCATAGGGTGATTCCATTCCCATTTTCCCAAGAAATCTCCATACTGCTTTCCATAGCGGTTGCACCATTTTGCAGTCCCACCAGCAATGTATGAGTGTGCCTTTTTTCCCCACATCCTCTCCAACATTTATTGTTGTTTGTGTTCTTTATAGCTGCCATTCTGACAGGAGTGAAATGAAATCTTAGAGTAGTTTTTATTTGCATTTCTCTAATTGCCAGAGAGGTTGAGCATTTTTTTTCCTGTATTTGTTGATTGATTGTATATCTTCTGAGAAGTTTTTTTTTTTCAGTTCCTTAGCCCATTTATTGATTGGGTTATTTTCTTTTTTGGTGTAAAGATTTTTGAGTTCTTTATATATTCTAGTAATTAGTGCTCTATCTGATGTGCATGTGTTAAATATTTGTTGTCAAATAGTTGGCTCTCTATTCACCTCACTGATTGTTTCTTTTGCTGAGAAGAAGCTTTTTAGCTTAAATCTATCCCATTCATTAATTCTTGGTAATAGTTCTTGCGCTACAGGATTCTTATTAAGGAACTTGGGACCTAATCCGACATGTTGGAAATTGAAGCTTACTTTTTCTATTAGGCATATTGTCTCAGATCTAATTCCTAGGTCCTTGATTCACTTTGAATTGGGTTTTGTGCATGGTGAGAGATACAAGTTTAATTTCATTTTGTTGCATGTGGATTTCCAGTTTTCCCAGCAACATTTGTTGAAGAGGCTATTCTTTCTCCACTGTACTTTTTTGGCACCTTTGTCTAATATAAGATAACTGAAATTATATGTATTAGTCTCTGTGTCCTCAATTCTGTACCATTGGTCCACCCATCTGTTTTGGTGGCAATACCATGCTGTTTTAGTTACTATTGCTCTATAGTATAATTTAAAATCCTGTATGGTGATGACCCCTGCTTCACTTTTCTTGCTCAGGATTGCTTTGGCTATTCTGGGTCTCTTATTTTTCCAGATGAATTTCATAATTGCTTTTTTTATTTCTTTGAAAAATGACATTGGAATTTTGATTGGAATTGCATTAAATCTGTATAATGCCTTTGGTAGTACGGACATTTTGACAATATTGACTCTACCTATCCAAGAGCAAGGTAGGCCTTTCCATCTTCTGAGTTCTTCTATGATTTCTTTCTTTAGTGTTCTATAATTTTCTTTATAGAGGTCTTTCACCTCATTTGTTAAGTTGATTCCCAGGGTTTTTTTTTTTTTTTTTTTTTTTTTTTTTATGCTATTGTAAATGGGGTCGTTTTCATCATTTCTCTTTCAGAGGCTTTGTCACTGATGTATAAAAATGCCTTTGACTTATGGGTATTGATTTTGTATCCTGCTACTTTGCCGAATTCATTTACTGGTTGTAAAAGTTTTCTGGTAGAGTTTTTTGGGTCTTCTAGGTATATTATCATGTCATCAGCAAATAGTGCTAATTTGAGCTCTTCTTTTCCTATCTGGATCCCTTTAATTTCTTTCGTCTGTCTAATTGCTCTGGCCAGAGTTTTCAGTACTATGTTAAATAGCATTGGTAAAAGGGGGCATCCCTGTCTTTTTCCAGTTTTTAGAGGAAATGCTTTCAATTTTTTTCCATTTAAGATAATGTTAGCTCTGGGCCTTGCATAAATAGCTTTTATAGTGTTGAGATATGTTCCTGATATTCCTAATTTTTCTAGTGTTTTGAACATAAAGGGGTGCTGTATTTTGTCAAATGCTTTTTCGGCATCTATTGAGACAATCCTATGATTTTTATCTTTAAGTCTATTGATGTGATGTATTATGTTTATTGATTTCCGAATATTGAACCAGCCTTGCATCCCTGGAATAAACCCCACTTCATCATGGTGCACTATCTTTTTGATATGTTTTTGTATCCGATTTGCCAGAATTTTGTTGAGGATTTTTGCATCTATGTTCATTAAAGATATGGGCCTGAAGTTTTCTTTTTGGGATGCATCTTTGCCTGGCTTTGGAATTAATGTAATATTGGCCTCATAGAAAGAGTCTGGAAGAGCTCCCTCTTTTTCTATTTCTTGAAATAGTTTGAAGAGCTTTGGTATTAATTATTCTTTGAAAGTCTTGTAGAACTCGGCTGTAAACCCATCAGGTCCTGGACTTTTCCTTGTTGGTAGCTTTTGATGACATCTTCTATTTCTTTGCTTGTAATTGATCTGTTTAAATTGTGTATAGCCTCCAGATCCAGTTTAGGCAAATCATATGACTCTAGAAATCTGTCAATGCATTCAGTATTTTCTATTTTATTAGAGTACAAGTTTTCAAAGAAATTTCTAATTATCTTCTGTATATCTGAGGTGTCTGTTGTGATATTCCCTTTTTCATGACGGATGTTAGTAATTTGAGCTTTTTCTCTTCTTCTTTTTGTTAGCATCGCTAAGGGTCTGTCAATTTTGTTTATTTTTTCAAAGAACCAACTTTTAGTTTTGTCAATTCTTTGAATTGTTTCCTTAGTCTCAATTTCATTAATTTCTGCTCTGATTTTAATTATTTCCTGTCTTCTGCTGCTGTTGGTGTTGGTCTGTTCTCCTTTTTCTAGTGCTTTGAGGTGTGATGTTAAGTCATTTATTTGTTGTTGTTTTTTTTTTCCTTTTAAGGAATGAACTCAGTGCAATAAATTTTCCTTTTACTACTGCCTTCATAGTGTCCAAGAGATTTCTATACGATGTATCTGTGTTCTCATTTACCTCTAGGAATTTTTTGATCTCCTCTTTGATGTCTTCTTCAACTCCTTGTTCATTCAGTAGCATGTTGTTTAGCTTCCAGTTGATGGAGTAGTTTTTCTTATTCTTTGTTTTGTCGTTGATTTCCAATTTCATCCCTTTATGGTCTGATAGCATGCAGGGTAGTATCTCTATTTTTTTTATATTTGCTGAGAGTTGCCTTGTGACATAATATATGGTCTATTTTGGAGAAGGAGCCATGTGCTGCTGAGAAAGCAGTGTATTCTTTTACTGCGGGATGAAATATTCTATATATGTCCGTTAAGTCTAAGTTATTAATTGTTTTAAGGAGGCCTAATGTTTCTTTGTTTAGCTTTTGTTTGGATGATCTATTGGTGAGAGAGGTGGATTGAAATCCCCTAGAATAACTGTGTTGTGGTCAATTTTACTCTTGAATTTGAGAAGAGTTTATTTGATGAATGTAGGTGCTCCATTATTTGGGGCATATAGATTTATGATTGTTATATTCTGTTCATGAATGGTTTCCTTAAGTAGTAAGAAATATCCATCTTTGTCCCTTTTGATTAGTTTTGGCTTGAAGTGAAATTATCTTATTTGAAATGAGAATGGAAACCCCTGCTTGCTTCCACAGGCCATGTGAGTGAGAAGACTTTTCCCAGCCTTTCACCTTCAGTCTATTTATGTCTTTTTCTATGAGGTGTATTTCTTGGAGACAGCAAATTTTGGGGTCATTTCTTTTAATCCATTCAGATAATCTGTGTCTTTTGAATGGTGAGTTTAGGCCGTTAACATTCAGGGTTATTTTTGAAATGTGATTTTTATTCCCATCCATTTTTTTTTGTATTGTGATCTTTAGCTTGATTTGGTTTCTCTTCTGGTTGGTATTTCCTTTAGTTTAATATCTTCCTTTGTTGATTTTCGTTGTTATTTTTCTCTTCTTCTTCATGAAAAATTTTGCCCAGGATGTTCAGAAGTGCTGGCTTTCGAGCTGCAAAATCTTTTAACTTTTGCTTGTTGTGGAAGGTTTTTATTTCATCTTCAAATCTAAAGCTCAATTTTGCTGGATATAAGATTCTTGTTTGACATCCCTTTCAGAACTTGAAATATGCTATTCCAGGATCTTCTTGCTTTTACAGTCTGGGTAGAAAAGTCTGAACATAGTCTGATTGGTTTCCTCCTATATGTAATCTGCTTCCTTTCTCTTGTGGCTTTTAATATTCTCTCCTTGCTCAGTATATTAGGCATTTTCATTATAATGTGTCTTGGTGTGGATCTGTTGTGATTTTGTATGTTTGGTGTTTGGTAAGTCTCTTGAACTTGGTTTTTCCATTCATTCCTCAAGTTTGGAAAATTTTCTGTAATTATTTCATTAAATAAATTATTCATTCCTTTGGCTTGAAACTCTGCCCCCTCCTCTACCCCAATCACTCTTATGTTTGGTCTTTTTATGTTGTCCCATAATTCTTGGATGTTCTGTTCTTGGTTTCTTACCATTTTTGCTGTGTAATCTAGATTTTTCTCTAGGGTTTATATTTTGTCCTCATTGTCTGAGGTTCTTTCTTCCAAGTGATCTACTCTGTTGGTGATACTTTCGATTGAGCTCTTATTTTGGTTTATTGCTTCTTTCATTTCCAGAATTTCTGTTTGGTTTCTCTTTAGAGCCTCTATCTCCCTATTAAGTAATCTTTTACTTTCTGTATTTGTTTATGGAGTTCTTTGTCAAAATGATCTTTCGCCATCTGTACTTTCTCCCTCATCTCATTTTTGAGTTCATTCTTAAGTTCCACAAGCACTTGGCAAATGTAATTTCTAAATTCCATCTCTGTCATTTCACCAACTGTGCATGCGATGGAATCTACTGAGGAGGTATATTGATTTGTTTGTGTCACTTTTCTTCCTTGTTTCTTCATCTTGCTTGTACGTCTATTCTTCTTGCACCATGGGACCTTGACTATTTTGATTTTACCTTAGAACCTTACATTGCTCCTGTAGTACAATGCTATCAGATCCCCTTTATTTCCTTTACACTTTAAAATCAGACATTTTCTATTCAGAGAATCCCAGTTTGATCGCAATGTACAGATTTAGTTAACGTAGAAATTGTTTCCAATTTAGTCTGTAAGCTTCTAATGGGGCTTTATAGATTCAAGTAATGGACACAGAGGTGGTATGTTTAGTAAGAGGGAAGTGAGTGAACTGACTTGTTCTTTCTTAGAAAGTATGAAAAAAAGTTCTATGGAAGTGGTTTAGTATCAACAGATGAGAGAGGAAATAGTGAATGATTAGGTGGAAAGACCAATTTATATATAAACCTATTTTATGCAGCGGTTGAGAGAAGAAATAAAGAAAGATGGAGAAAAAGAAAAAGAAAAAAAGGAAGAATAAGAAAAAAAAAGTGACCAAGGAGTAGAAATTAGTATGAGAGAGAGTGAGTCTAGAAAATAGAGAATACACTATATATAACACCACTTTGCTCTATATTTCAATTGTACTCTTTCAAAAAATTCCAATTTCTGAGTATAACTTGTTTTTGCCTTTTTTGAGTATGCAATGGCAGGGTGTAAATAGGGAAGATGAAGGAAGGAGAAAAAATACTAAAGTGAGAAGGAAGAAAAGAAAGAAAGCAAAGAGGAGCAGAAGCAAACAAACACATTGTCAATCAAAACATAACAAAACAACAACAACAAAAAAACAAAAACTAACAAACAACCCCCCCCAGAGAAACAACAAAACAAACAAACAAACAAACAAACAAAAACATTGAAACCAGGAATAAGTCTCAAGCCAAATGGACCCTTGGAAGCCCTTCTTATTTCCCTTCCAGATTAAGCCACTTGACCCGGATCATATCCAGTCAGCAATCCTGTTAGTGGAATCAAGGCTGCACCTTTGGCCCTTTGCAGAATGGCACAGTGGAAGAGTGGAGGGGGCTTATCCTCAGGATGGGCCCTGTGTTCAGCAGCAGGGAGCTGCCACTCTGGGCCCTGCAGGCCAGGCAAACTGGTGGCTGGATCTCTCCTTCCCGCGGGCGGGCGGATGTCTACCTCTTGCTCTGGTCACAGCTAGGTGAGTCCCAGAAAAGGAAATTTTATTAATGCAAAGAGATATAGTACACTCTCAAATAAGCAAAGTTAAAAAAAAAAAATTGGATCATCTCTGGAGGATATTAGCCCATTTGCCCCTGTCTGCTGGGGCTTTATTCAAGACACAAGAAATTGTGTGTTTTCCCCTTAGTTTCTCAATTCATGACCCTGATTGATGAGTTGATTATATCAGAGTCTTTATAAAAAACTATGCATGACATTTCCAAAGCAAAATCTAGGGATAGGTGGTTCCAAAACCATAATTACAATGAGATTATAGCACTATGGTAATAAAGTTAAGGTTATGGTCAGTCAGGTTGTAGCACTAAGGCCAGCTAGAGCCAGACCCTGTTTTGTAGTTGTGACTTAGAACCCATTGCTGAATCCAATTACCTGACTGATGATTGTTAATGTTTCCTATCTTGTTTATTCCATTAGTTTAATAGCTAACTTTAGCAAGAGTTAGTTCCTTTGCATATAACCATTGTATAAAGACTTGACTGCTCTGGGAACTCAAGTTACCTTCCTTTTTCCTCTGAGGTTCATAATTACCTTGCACTTAACAGTGGGTCTAAAATTAACTCTTTCTTTTTCATTTTGTTTTTGTTTTATACTACCAAGGATCAAACCCAGGCCATCATACATTTTAGAGAAGGACGCTAAGGACACTACATGGTGGCTGTATATTTCTAGCCCTTTTTATTTTATTTTGGGATAGGATCTTGCCAAATTGCCCAGGCTGACCTTAAACGTGTTGTAATTGTCAATTTGAATTGTCAGTTTGATTGGATTAAGAGATGCTGAAAATAAGAGGCTTCTGGGTATGTCAATGAGGGCATGTTTAGGAATGACTGGCAAGTGAACAGCAAACTGAACTGGAGATGCTCCCTAAGCATGGGCAGCACCATCCAACAGGATGGTGGCTTTGGTGGAATAAAAGTTAGAAGAACAAGGAAGCAGCAGCAGATGGAAGCTTGATTCTTCTTGAACATATACTTAATTGCTGCTGTGATTGCCTGAGAATATTAGACTTTTGCTCCTCTTCCAAAGCAGACTCTTCTAGTGATTTTTTCAGGAAGTTTCCAGCAGCTTTTGGTCTAGGACTAGGAGAGCACCATTGATCTTTCTTGTTCTGAGGCTTCAGCCTCTTAGACTGCACAACTACTTGGTCCTCAAGCTCTCCAGCCTGCAGACAGCAATTGTGGACTATCCAGCTTCTGGTCATGAAAGCCAATTGAATAAATTTCCTTCTCATAATCATACTACCTGCTGATTCTGTTTCTCTAGAGACCCCTGACTAATACATGTGTGAACTTGTGATTTTAACCTCCCTTATAGCTGGGATAGCAGGCATGTGCAAAAACAACTATCTTCATTTTATTTTTTGTTTGTTTGATTTTCAGGTGCTGTGGATCCAATCCAGGGCCTTGTGCATGCTAGGCAAGTGCTCCACCACTGAGCTACAACCCGAGTCCTCACTTTCATTTTTGCAAGTTTTATAGAATATAATATTCTTGGTTGACAATTTTTTTTTGTTTTAATTTTTAGACCTTTGGTTACGACTTTCTACTTTATTCTCAGTTTTTATTTCTTTTTCTTGATGAGAAGTCAACTGTTAATCTTGTTGGGGTTTCCTTATAAGTAAAACTTCATTTTTTATTGCTTTTTTCAAGATATTCTTTTGAGTTTCAGCATTTTGACTGATTGTCTGAGTTTGGAATCTGAACCTATATGAAGTTTGCTGAGTTTATGTAATTAGATTTAAGGTTTTCATCAATGCTGGAAAAATTTTATTCATTATTTCTTCAAATTTCTCCCCCCCCCCCCACTTATCCCCTTCTTCTTCCAGACTGTGAGTATGTTGGTACACTTGAAAGTATATCTCATTTCTCTGAGGCTCTCTTCTTTTTTTCCTGTTTGCTTTTTCCTTTCTTTTTTTCAGTTTTAACAATCTTTTAAAATTATCCTAAAGTTCACCGAAGTACTCACCAGTAAATTTTCATTATAGTGACTACCCTTTTCAACTCCAGAATTTACATTTGTTTTTTTAAAAAAATAGTATCTACTGCTTTGTTGATATTCACTAGATATTGTCATCATGTCTTTCTTTAATTCTTATTTTTAATACTTTTATTGGTGCATAGTAATTATACATGACAACAATATAATGATATAATTTAGTCAATATCATTCTTTAGCATTTCCATTTTTCATTTAATTATCTAAATATGACTTCTTTGAGTTCTTTGAAAAAATACAGATAGGTATGTAACTGATTTGAAGTCTCTTCTACATCTACCATATGGGTCTTTTATAGCCAATTTCTAATGTCTGTTTATTTTCTTGTGTGTAGATCACATGTTCCTTTTTCTTTACATGTCCCTTATGGTTTGTTCTAAACTGGAAAACTCTGGATACTGATACTCTGTACCCCTGAGGGTTTAGTGGTATCTTTTCTGGATTGTCCATGGGCAATCCAGAGTTGGCTGAACTAATTCAGTGAAATCTTTCTTCCCTGTAGTGTGAAGCCTTTGTATTTTGCTCAGAATTCCCCCACACACACTTATTATTATCTTTTAATGTAAGTCCCTAGGGTTCATCCCTGGATTGATATAAACAACTTATTGGCCACAAGTTGTCCTTAAACCCCCCCCCCACCAAACACAGTTGTATTTTTGCCCTTTAATGTTAGATGTGTGTGTGTGTGTGTGTGTGTGTGTGTGTGTGTGTGTGTGCGTGCGCATGTGTGTGTGGTTTCAAACCTGGTATCTCAGTACAGGGAATTTGCAATTTTTGCCTCATTTTTATGCAGGCAGGTATTGTTAGTTTGTAGGCACCCTCCCTGATTGCTCCTGAAAGGCAAGCCTTAAACATTTACACTGTCTTCCAGGATGTCAATGGTGGCTGTGATGCTATGTTTAACCTGTCTTCCTTCTCAGGTAGTGTTCATCAAGAGGTTGCATTGGGTGGCTTCACCTGTGTGCTAACAGATATGTAGAATTTGGAGAATGTATTCAAGATTCCAGCATGTTCTGCACTGAACATTCCTGAGTAGATGCAGTCTGAAGGACCCCTAATTAGGAAGGGCTGTTGTAGCTAGCTGGAAGCCATAAGTTCCACCTGATATGTATGTGACGCACCTGTAGGCACCCGCAAACCTGAAGGTATATAACCGGGTGAAAGCGGTCCGAGTTAGGAGAACGGAGAATTCAGTCAGCCGGGCAGTCACTCGGTCGGTCAGAAGAATCAGAGCGGCCAGAACGTAGGCAGAGCGGTTACAGAAGAGAAACCAGATAGAAGAAGTAATGACTGGCCAGAGTTAGGCCGAGGCTCCAGAGGACTGGTCAGAGTAAGGCCGAGGCTCCCGAGGAAGACAGAAGACAGAAGACAGAAGAAGGAAGAAAGAAGAGAGAAGAAAGAAGCTCTAGTCTTTCTCTAAGCTAAGCTCTATCTTTCTTTACTCTACTCTAAGCTAAGAAGAAAAGCTAAGCTCTATCTTTCTTTACTCTAAGCTACTCTACTCTAAGCTAAGAAGAAAAATCTTTCTTTCCCTCTCTAAGCTCTAAGAAAGTAGAAGTAAAAGTAGTAAAAGCATAACTCTGCCTCCGAGAATTTTCCTCCCGTGGCGGCGCCGTGGCTGGCCGTGACAGGCAGCTTACAGCAGTCTAGTCCATACACATAGCCTTCACTACCCTGATGTTCATTGCTGCCCCAGGTAGACTCTTCCTATCTGTTTATTTCACCGGTTCTCTGCTAAATTCTATCATCTCTACTGTTTTACTGATATCAGCACTTCCTGCCTCATGATGTCTATACAGTCTTTGGCATTGCCCTCAGGAATTGATTATTCCACTCTCAGTTTCTGAGGGCCAGCTTCTGAGTTTTTTCTTTCTTTGCCTTTCTCCCTGGGCAGAATACCTATATAATTACACCAATGTTGGTGGTAGGGACCTGCTTTTCTTGAAGAGGAATCTCTATGAGCAAGTATTAGTCAGTGATTGGGAGCTCCTGGTCTTCTTGGCTTGCCTGTACTGGTATGGAACCTCCATACAAGCTTTAACCTCTCATGCCAGGAATGGAGTCCCTACCCTTAAAGTGGGAAATGGGTTGGAGTCTTTTCTCCAACACTTACCTGGCATAAAGTTTCTGCAACACAGAGCTAAGAAGATGCAAAACTCCAAAAGACTGCATTTCAAGGGTGAAATGTAGCAGTAGAATTAAGGCTAGAGGAGAGGGAGGCCCCATCATTTTAACTTCATGTGTCAAAAACAGAGGTTCTGTGACATGAAGTTTGGAAGAGGGTAATGGGGGTCATGGCTCAAATGCCACAGGCTATCATAGTATTTACCACAATTTAATACATTTTCCATGTATGTTTTTTCTCCCTTTGTGAGAAGCTCTTGGGAAAATTTCAGGAGACTTTAAAGATGGTGCTTATGTATTTATTTGGGGGGAGCACTGGGGATTGAACTCAGAGGCACTTGACCACTGAGCCACATCCCCAGTCCTATTTTGTATTTTATTTAGAGACAGGGTCTCACTGAATTGCTGAGCACCTCACTTTTACTGAGGCTGGCTTTGAACATGTGATTCTCCTGCCTCAGCCTCCTGAGTTGCTGGGATTACAGGTGTGTCCCAGCACACCTGGATGATGGTATTTATTTGTCATTTTTATTGTTTGTTTTAAAAAATAATTTCTACCAATTGTACCTTTTTCTAGATAAAAGGCCTGCCAAAGTCCTTATTCTATCATTTAGAATTCCTTACTTTCTAGCTGAGATTTTTTTTGTTTGTTTGTTTGGTTGGTTGGTTTTGTTGTTGTTGTTGTTTGTTTTTTTTTTTTTTTTTTTTTTTTTTTTTTAAGTAGTGTGAATTGAACCAAGGGCCTCATGCATGCCAGGCAAATACTCTTAACATTGGCTATATCCTCAGTCCCTCTTGCTGGGTTTTGGGGCAATTTTTTGCATAGCAATTCTTTATTAGCTAATTGGTATAAGTGCTAATGTTAATCACTTGGTCATAATTCTCTGGAATGCTTGTTGAGAAAATGACTGACAGAGTGAAAGAGCATTGAGATTTCTTGGCTTTATCAGTCATGTTTTCAACCTACTCCTCAGATAGGGAATTAATATCCAAGATATATAAAGAACTAAGAAAAGCTTAACACACACACACACACACACACACACACACACACACACACACACACAGATAGAGAGAGAGAGAGAGAGAGAGAGAGAGAGAGAAATACTAAAAACAAATTACTAAACAAACACTTCTCAACAGAAGAAAGACAAATGGTCAACAAATATCTGGAAAAAAATTTTCAACATCTCTAGCAATCAGGTAATGCAAGCCAAAACTATATGAAGTTTCAGCTCATTCCAGTTTGAATGGCAGTTATCAAGAATAGAAATAATAATAAATGGTGGCAAGTATGTAGGAGACAATACACTCACATATTGTGAGTGAAATGAAAATTAGCACAACAATTCTGGAAAACTATATGGACATTCCACAAAAAAGTAGGTATGCAAATACCATATGACCCAGCTATCCCACTCCTCTATGTACATATGTGAATATACCATAGTGAATTTCATCTTCATCTATATCTATAAACACTAAGTTTTTGAAAGAAAAAAGAGATTATTCTTCATTTGACATCTTGGTATGGCAATGATAGCAGGTATTTGATTTTAAATTTAAAAAATTGCTTATCCAAAATTATAATTTTATTTTTCTGTTTAGACAAAATTACAGAATTATAATGCAAAAAATAATTGGAGTTAACAGGAACAAAAAGGGAAATAAAATCATTATTATTATGTGTGTGTGTGTGTGTGTGTGTGTGTGTGAGAGAGAGAGAGAGAGAGAGAGAGAGAGAGAGATAGATACTGGGGACTAAATCCTAGACACTGTACCACTGAACTACATTCAGTCCTTTTTACTCTTCGTTTTGAATCAGAATCTATCTAATGTACTAAACCTGCTTATTATCAGCCTACTTCAGGCTTCTGAGTATCTGGGATTATAGGCATGTGTCACCATGTTTGGGTGAAATACTTGAAATCTTCCCTCTTCTATGTTCAATGCTACCTTGACAGCATCAAGGGCCTTATAATACTGGTGTAGATTATGAATCCAAGCTCTGGGCTGGTGGAATATGGCTGATGGGCAGACTCCTGAGTGTAATGTTTTCTTTGAAGAAAATGGAGTAGATCATCTTCTCCCTTTGCCTGAGAAGCATATTTTATATTTCACTTACATATCATATTCTGAACTTATTTTAGTGGAAGGATTTTCCCTATTGCTTACAATACATGGATGACAATTACTGCTCCCTAAAGTGACTGAATATTAAGAAATACTTTCACCAACAGAAAAAAAAGTGAAGACAAAGAAAAGAGGGAATTATTAGAGGTAAAAAAAAAAAAGAAATAAAAAGAACGTTATCACCTCAGGGGTACGTTTTAAAGCTCTCAGCATCTACCTCTCAATTAACAAATCCACAATTCAATGCCAATGTTAAAGTTTTCTGTGGCTAGATGAAGCAGAATTATTAAAAGTGCTGTAAAAATTGTTTTAAAGGATTTTGTGACTAAGGAGTAACTCTTTTTCATCAAATGAGGCAGCACAGGCAGGTTAAATGCCCTGGATATTGATAGCTCAGCTTCCAAAAGACAATGTACTTAAGGGGCTCTGCTAACTTGCCAGGCAAAGAGAATATTTCTTTAGTGATATCTGGCTCTTTTAAGAGAAAATGCAGTTAAAATCAAGGCCAGGTGTTTGGGGAGAAAGCAACAGGTATAATCAGTTCAGTGGTTCTCTGCATAAGATTGGCAAATGCATTTTTAGAAATGCTTTTCTGAAACCACAAGCACGTAATAAAAATTTGTCTTTATGAAAATTTGTTGAAAATTTGTGATATGAACACTTTTCAGAATATGTTCTGTATTTTCAATAAAGGTAAAAATTAACAAAAACACCTTTCTTTTCCCTTAGCTTTGTGAACATATTCACATCCCAGTATACACACACCTATTTCTTCATGTATAGTATATAATGCTATACATGTATGTTCTTGAATGATATAGTACAATCACAAATGGGAGGATCCTGAAGCTAGAAACTGCCTGTGTTCCTTCAAAGTGCATATCCTCATAGTGGAATGAATATGACCAAACTTTCTTATGTAAATGTGTGAATGTACCATAATAAATTTTGTAAGGCACTAATTTAAAATAAAACTACAAATAAATAAAAGAAATATCAGTAGTGAAGAAGAAAGGGAAGGAGGGAAGGAGGAGAGAGGAAAAGGGTTAAGTACTAAAGACTAAACTGGAGTCAATTAAATTCTATGCTTGTATAATTATGTCAAAATGAACACTAATATTATGTAAAATTAAACAAACTAATAAAAAATGCATCTGCTGTTACAAGCTATGTGAACTCCAACAAGTTATTAAACTGTACATGTGCTATAGTGTAGATCTTGAATGTCTCTCAAAAGCCTGTGTGTCAAAGGCTTGATCCCTCTCAAGGTGGTGATATTGGGAGGTGATAGAATCTTTTAGGCTCCTTCCTGGAGGGAGTTTCTTAGGTAATTGGAGTATGACTTCTTAGGGGACTGTGGGACCCAGCTTCTTTATCTTTTTATTCTCTTTTGTTTCCTGTTCATGAGATGACAGTTTTGCCCCACCTTGCACTCCCTGACACTGTCATTTGGCACCTAAACTAGAGACCTAAATGTGATGTTTTACTAGTTATGGAATGTAACTTCTGAAACTGTGAACCAAAAGAACAGAACAGACACTTTTCTGAAAAAGATATGCAATCAATCAAAAATATATTTTAAAAATTCAGCATCGATAGAAATTACAGAAATGTGAATCAAAACTACTTTAAGATTTCATCTCACTCCAGTCAGAGTGGCAGTTAATCAAAATGTAAACAACAATAATTGTCGGCAAGGATGTGGGAGAAAGGGCACAATCTTACATTGCTGGTGAGACTGCAAATTGGTGCAACCACTATGGAAAGCATGGAAATTTTTTAGAAAACTTGGAATGAAACCACCATTTGGTTTAGCTATCCCACTCCTCAGTCTATAACCAAAGGACTTAAAAAGAGCATACAACAGTGAAAATAGCTAAATTGTGGAACCAACCTAGATGCCCTTCAATAAATGAATGGACAAATAAACTATGGTATATATACACAATGAAATATTATTCAACACTAAAAGAGAATAAAATTATGGCATTTGCAGGTAAACGGATGGAGTTGGAGAATATCATGCTGAGTGAAGTAAGCCAATCCCAGAAAACTAAGGACCAAATGTTTTATCTGATAAATGGATGCTGATCCATAATGGGGATGGAGGGGGAGCATGGGAGGAATGGAGGAACTTTAGATAGGGCAAAGAGGAGGAAAAGGAAGGGAGAGGGCATAGGAGTAGAAAGATGGTGGAATGAGATGGATATCATTACCATAGGTACATGTATGACACTAATGGAGTGACTCTGTGTACAACCAGAGAAATGAAAACTTGTGCTCCATTTATGTATTATGAATTGAAATGCATTCTGCTGTCAGGGAAAACTAATTAGAACAAATAAATAAATTTTAAAAATAAAATAAAACTGAGCTAAAATAAACCTTCTTCATTATTAGCTAATTATCTCAGGCAGTTTATTATTGTGGCAGAAGGACAACTACACACCACGTCAAAGTGTTGTACACTTGTAAACTACAAAGAATATTGCCATGGTTATTGAATGAGATAACTTTAAGTCAGAACAGAACTCAATATAGAGTAATGTTCTATAAGTATTATCTACTTTGAAGCATACATGATACGCATGAGAAAATAAGCAAGTGTGCACAAGTGATATCCAGTCATATAAACATACAGCTAATACACAGAGACACAGGTAGGCATAGCACACTTCCAAAGCTGTATTTACATAAGCTTGTTTCAGTCACTAAGTTTCAGAAGAGACTAAGGACCTCCCCACCTAACCATCTTTTCCACTTGGGAAAAATCCAGTCCTCCATGAGTTCATGTTCATCCATGACAGAGACTTCCTCAGGCAAAAATGAACTGCTCTTTTAGGTAGACTATATCACAAAGCATTTAGTTTATGAGTGTTAGTACAGTGTGAATCTCCATAGGGCAGGGGCTCTATCTTAGTTCTTTTATCAGGGAACTAGAACTGCACCCCATTTCATAACACCTAAAACAGTTGTCTACTTGTCTTTTAGTTTATACTCAATGCCTTTGTTTCTGCATGAATAAAATCAAACATACAATAACAACAAACAAGTGAGAGAATAACTAGGCTTAAAACATGTCATGGCTGATGTTTATTTTCCTTGGGACCTTTTGGTTGTGTCAGAAAAGTAATGTGCCAATCAATAGCTCTGTGATCCACATTGGTTTGGCTCTGCCCCTTCTGCTTGCTTGCTGAAGACCAGCTTCAGCAAGGATGTTAAGTTCTTCCCAATTGATGCTGAAGGGAACGTCGATGAGATGAAATAATCCACACACAAGCCAGGTTGTAGAAATCCTTCTACTGTTCTAATTTTACTTTTCTCAGTATGGCCTTTTATACATCCCAACAAGCACAGTAATTCACATTTTTTCTTTAGGAGGTAACATAAAGGAATTTCAGTAAAGAAGATTATAATAAAGGACTTCCAGGAATTAACTATACAATAAAAATTTCCAGTAATTGACTAGAGGGGGTTACCTTAGGTTTCCAGTAATTAACTCAATAAGGAATTTCAGGAATTAACTATAATAAAGAATTTCCAGTAATTAACTATAAAAGGTTACAATAAGGAATGTTAGGAATTAACTATAATAAAGAATTTCCAGTAATTAACTATAAAAGGTTTCAGGAATTACCTAGGGAAGATCAATTATCCTAACTACTAATTAATCTTATCTATAGGCAGGGGAAGGTATTCTAAAAATCTTAAAGCTAATGTTAAAAATTCTTCAACTCTAGGTATGCCTGCTCATAAAATTATATTGCCCAAGTATCTTCTTCAACTGGGCTCATCCTACCGGCTTAGCTAGTTTCTGGCTTTAGATTCCACAGGGCCATTGAACTGGTTTTATTATTGATAATTAAATGTATTAGAACCTGGTGGTCATACCATAGAAATACATCAAGAGTACAGACAAAAGCACACAAAGTTAATTCTTGGTGGTCGCATAAAGTGGAATCTCATCAGCAAAGAGGAGCCAAGCTCAGACCCCCAGGCATTTGGAGGGAGCTTGGGCTCAAACTCATTTTCATAACCAAGGAAGAACCCAGATTTCTGGATTAACAGGTGGACACCTGGCTTGATTCTTGGTTTGGAAGAACTAGGCCCACACAGCCCTGAATTAACATGTTGGGGGTCATCTCAATTCCAGGTTGGGGAGATTTCAGACTCACAGCCCCAAATTAACAGGTTGGGGGTCGAGCTCAAATCCCCGGATGAGAAACACCGCACTTGCTAACAGCCAGCTGCATTCACTCCATTAAGATGTCAGATGTAGTTAGAAAATATAATGCTAAGTGAAGTTAGCCAATCCCCAAAAGCCAAATGCCAAATGTTTTCTCTGATATAAGGAGGCCAATTCACATTGGGGTTGGGATGGGGAGCATAGGAGGATTAGAGTGTAAGCTGCCTGAAATGGCCAGCCACAAACCGCCGCGGGAGAAAAACTCGGAGGCAGAGTAAAGCTATTACTACTTTTACTTCTACTTTCTTAGAGAGAGCTTAGAGAGGGAAAGAAAGATTTTTAGAGAGAAAGATTAGAGAGAGCTTTTCTTCTTGTCTTCTTAGCTTCTTCTTGTCTTCTTAGCTTAGAGAGAGAGAAAAGAAAGAGAGAGCTTAGCTTAGAGAGAGCTTTTCTTCTTGTCTTCTTAGCTTCTTCTTGTCTTCTTAGCTTAGAGAGAGAGAAAGAAAGAGAGAGCTTAGCTTAGAGAAAGATTATTTTTTAGAGCTTCTTTCTTCTTTTTTCTTTCTTCCTCGGGAGCCTCGGCCTAACTCTGACCAGCCCTCGGGAGCCTCGGCCTAACTCTGACCAGCAATTACTTCTTCTATCTGGTTTCTCTTCTGTAACCGCTCTGCCTACGTTCTTGCCGCTCTGATTCTCCGACCCGAACTCTTCTTCTGACCGACCGAGCGACTGCACGACTGACTGAATGAATTCTCCTTCGTTCTCCTAACTCTGACCGCTTTCACCCGGTTATATACCTTTAGCTTTGCGGGTGCCTACAGGTGCGTCACATACATATCAGGTGGAACTTATGGCTTCCAGCTAGCCGCAATAACCCTTCCTAATTGGGGCTCCTTCATTAGAGGAACACTAGAATGGCCAATGGGGAGAGAGGGGAAGGGAGGGGGCAAAAGGGTGAAGGAAAAAAAAAAGATGGTAGAATGAGAGGGATATAATTACCCTAAGTGCATGTATGAAGTCACGAACGGTGTGAATATACTTTGTATACAACCAGATGAAGGGCAAAAAAATTGCACTGGAGACAACCTTGCAGCCAAGAGATTTATTCACCAGCCTTTATGACTGGTCAGAGGTAGAAGAAGTACAGGGAGAGAGGAGTCAGGGAGAAGGAAGTGTGCAAGCTCTGGTGGGAGAGAGGAGTCAGGGAGAGGGAGTGTGCAAGCTCTAGATGGAGGGTCAGTGCCTGGTAATGCCAGCTGTGGTCTCTGGAGCTGTGTGCTGGGCAGCTGCCTTCGGGCTGGAGATGGTGAGTCTGGAGCTGTCGCAGTGGCTGCTTCCTCTCAGCAGGGCCAAGCTGTTGTTTCTGAGCTCCAGGCAGGTAGGAGTTTTCAATAGGGATTTCTGGTCGGGGGTGTACCAGAGCAACCTTTAACACTATTGGCTCTTTTTCCAGGGAATACGGTGAACTTTAAGCCAATTGGCTCCTGCCTGGGGAAAATGAAACCACATTGCTCCTCATGGAAATTCCCATGGGGGAGGTGGCCCATTGGCCCAAGCCTATCTATCACCAGAGATATGTAAAAATGTGCTTTACAAGTATAATATGAAATGTAATACATTCTGCTGTCATTTCTAACAACTTAGAATAAAAAATAAATTTCAAAAAAGCTGTCAGATGTAACCCCTTATATTTGCAAACCTCGAACTTGAGGTTTTAACTTGTGGTATTTTTCCCTCTGCAAGTAAAAATTGTTCTTTTTTTTTTGAGATAAGAGGAGACATATTTATCTGTGCTTTGAGTCAAATTTTAGAATCATAATGGGCCAGAAAAATTTGATCCCAAGTACAAACTTATGAGGGAGGTGACATGAAGCAACACCCTATGTAATAAGATGAATTGACGGCTTCACACACACAAATAAAATATTTGAACAGAGAAAAATTTAACAGGTTCATTTCTGTTTTCTTTTAAATGCTGTGATGGAGCTGGGGGCAGTAGTACATTCCTATAATTGCACAACTCAGGCGTGTGAGGCAGGAGGATTGAATAAGTTTGAAGCCAGCCTCAACATCTTAGAAAGACTCTATCTTAAAATTTAAAAAATCAAAATTATTGGGATGTAGCTCACTGATGAAGCACCCCTGGATTCCATCCCCAGTATCACCAAAACAAAACAGAACAAAACAAAAATGCTGTGGGGCTAATGTATATTGTTCACTTGATTGGATTAAGAGATACCTAGGATAAAGAAAATACTGGGTGTGCCTATGAGAGTGTTTCCAGAGATGATTGGCTTGTGTAACAGCAAACCAAATTGGAACATACACCCTGAATGTGGGCAATAGGCTGGGGGCCCAGATGTTACAAAAGGAGGAAGAGGGAGGAAGTTGCAGTATATACAAACTCTTGTTGTATGGGTGTGCTGATTGCTGCTGCCATTGCCCATGAACATACTACTCTAGCCCTTTCACTCTTATAATGTGTGCTTTCACCAGCAATTCTCTCCCCAGAGACTTTCCAGGACTCCATTGTTAGACTGGGGTTTCATCATAGTTCTGAGCTCCAACTTCTTAGACTGAGAAACTGCTGGTTCCAGTGCTCTCAGACAGTCATTGTGGGACTATCCAGTTTCTGATCCTGTAAGCCAATTTAATAGTTTCTATTTAATAATCATATATACTTATATCTTTTTGGTTTTATTCTCTAGAGAACTCTGATTAATAAAAATTCAAAGTTTGGGGTGATATTTTTCCCCAGCTATTTAAAAATAAGACTAAAAGTACCAAGTGGGGATGGGAGGGCAGGCATTAAGTATTTAAGTATGAATTTCAAATAAAAACAATGTGGACTTGTTTAGTAAAGCAATAAAATTCTGATTTTATTAGGTCTGTATTGAGGCACATGAATTTTTATTTATAATACACACCACAGGGAATTCTAATGTGGCTGATCTAATCATACTGTGAGAAACACTAGTCTAGTTCCTACATATAACTTTCACACCCAATGTGCCATTTGCCTCTCACAGGATGCTGTAGAGAAAGGGAAAGAAACATTCTTGTTCAGAAGAATGGTATCTCTAAATCCTAGTAGAGCATGTGGCATTTAGTAGAAATTCAATAAATAAATATTAATTGACTAATTAAAGAATGAAATGTTTAGTCCTTTTGAGTTTACAAAACACTTTTATAGACATAGGCCCCACTCTCTGAATTTATTTGATTTTGGATTCAGAGTGAGAGTTGAACTTACAAAAGATACATCAGCATTCTATTTGGTGGTTTTGTATAGTAAAAATATGAGTATTATCAACGTTGGTCCCAGAAATCCAGAAGTTGTGTCATTTCTCAGTTTTTGTATTATTGCAGGAGAAAATTTTAAGCAAAACATGAAATGTAGTAAAACTAGAGAAAATTTTATTAGAGAGGAAAGAAAGATATTCTCATGGGAGAGGGTAAGCTATCTCAACAAGGACAATAACTTAATGCCCCTTTTGTCCCCTGTTTTTGTGGGGTCCTATGAAAGATTATGGGGAGTCCTCCCCAGGTACCTCTTATCAACTCTTGACTGACAGTGATATGACATCAAATTTTTAAGTCTCTATTACACATGGTTTTACCCACAGGTACCCAAGCAAAACCCATGAGGGAGACAGAATTGACTATTTTTATGAGAGTCAGTGATGTGCTAAATATTTAAAGGAAATTCTTGGTTATCTTGGCCCATGCTGACTGGCTCTGATTGGAACTTTTTTTTTTTTTTTTATGGATTTTATGGCTGATGGATTTTATTTTTAATTATTTTCTCTTTTTGAGTCTTACAATCTTTGGTTTGTGTGAGGGTCAGAAAAGTCCTCCCTTCAGGGTAATTTGTGTTCTTATTATTAGGGAGAAGTCTTACATTCCTCCTAATTCCTCAGGCCTGAAAGAATAGTCCTAAGAAATATATATATATATATATATATATATATATATATATATATATATATTTTTTTTTTTTTTTTTTTTTTTGGTTGTTGTTGTTGTTTTGACTTAAGCCAGGGAAGGACCAGAATGGCCTTAGGTGAATTGCTTTTTAAGAGAAAACAAGTGGATGTCCTCTATGTAGGCCCAGTTTGTAGATTTAACCCTTTAACTTTATGTTCCCTCACACACATCTATCTGCTACCTGTTAAGATGATCTAATAAGACATCTCAACGTTCAAATATCACCTGAATTTCCCCAAAAGTCTACTCCTCACTTCCACTTTTCCTGGCATTATACCACCTGAATTGGAAGCTTGCCAGCTCTTGTAATTTATCTCATTTTCCCCTGAGCAGAAGATGCAGAGCTGGAAGAGATCCAGGTGCAGAATATTAGAGCTCAATCTGCCCTCACAGTCACAGTTCCCCATAAGGCAGATGAGTGAATTTTCTTAGCTCTAATTAAAAAAAAAAAATGGAGAAGAAAAGAAAGAAATGAAACACTCTTGCTGATCTTGTAGCCTTGAACAAATAATTTATCCTCTTTTGATCTAATTTCTTCATCTATAAAGTTGTCATAATAGTACCTGATTGTCATGAATGAACTATGTCATTAATATTGACTAAACACATTCATCTTTTCATAATGTCAGGATTTATGGCAATTCAGTAAGTACTTGTGGATCACCTAGTAATCATGAGCCAAACACAAGTTCTTTTATTCCAGTCTCTCTCTCTTTTTTTTTTTTTTTTTTTTTTGTACCAGGGATTGAACTCAGGGGCACTCAACCATTGGGCCACATCCCCAACCCCATTTTGTATTTTATTTAGAGACAGGGCCTCACTGAGTTGTTTAGCACTTTGCTTTTGCTGAGGCTGGCTTTGAACTCACAATCATCCTTCCACAGCCTCCTGATCCACTGGGATTACAGGAGTGCATCACTGTGCCAGTCTTCTAATCTTAATTTTTAATATCTATGACATTCAAGTCACTAATCACACTATACCTAATTACATGTGTTACAGAAAGGATGAGTTAAAGTAGTCACAGAATCTGAGACTGAACTGAGAACAAAGTCAGAGGGCAGATATGAGTGCAGAATTACTTTAGGCAGTCATATAAAATTATGAGCCACCCAAACAACTTGTTTAGTGTACAGAGCCACCAGAACTCTGGAACTTGGGCTGGGGTTGTAGCTCACTGGTACAGCACTTGCCTAGAATTTGAGGCAGCACATAAAAATTAATACATAAAATAAGATATTGTGTGTCCATCAAAAAAAAAAAAAAAAAAAAAAAAAAGAAACTTACTCTAGGCCATCATCCAGACAGACAGCAGTTTTAGAGTATTAGGTTGGAGTGTCAGGTTAAGAAGTCAGCTTGGAGTGGGCCATGCATAGTCATCACAGAGAGGAGAAAATATACTTCTCTGAAGCTCAAGGACAGATATTTGGAAGTTCATCTTTGGTGTTTTACTGGGCAAGGGTCCTGATGAGTGATCAGGTGATGGGGTCAGTGTGCTGTTCTGTCTACCTTGTGTACTTTGTGGTCTGGTTTTTCTATAAGTTGATGGGCCTGGGTTTTCAGATATGAGTTTGATATACCCATATACCCATGTGCTTCTGATTAATTTAGTAATTTTGATCCTTTATATTTGAATAATTAATTTATTTATCATGCTATGTGAGGGAGAGGTTGTTCATTGGTAAAAACCAGGTGCAGTGCATTTCCACCTCAGCACATAGGCTCATGGCAAATCACTTCTTTAAAGAATGGAGTAACACAAGTTTAGGCAGTCTGAAAACTGGTCTTCTATATATCATGAAATATGTCTGAGCAGACACACATAGTGTGTCTGTGAGGAATGAATGGAAAGCATGTGTACACTGTGTTGATTCCAGATAGACACTCAAAAGTAATGAACATAATCTGTAAGAATGAAAACTAGGGCTCATTTTTCTGGTATTTAGTCTTATCTACATTAGTATGCTACTTCTAGAAAGTAATCAGTCTTCTCCACAAACATCTGCCACATACTGTTAATGAGCAAAATTGGGCAGAAGTCCATATTTATTAGATGACAATGACTTAACTAGAGCCAAGCAGAAGGGTCCATTGGTTCAGGGGGTTGAAGATCTGGCTTTCAGTATCAGCTTTGTGCTTGGGTGAATCTGTTGGGTGACTTAGGTGGACAATTAATCCTCCTGAACTTCTGCTCTGGTCTGTCAAACAAGGACAAAGATAATATATAATCTGTAGACTCAGGAAAGTAGGATTCCATCCCTGGGATCTATGCCTTAAGGGCCATTCTCTTGAACTACTTTCATCAAAATTCTCTAAGTCAGTGCTATCTGAATAGGAGGTTCTCAGCTCAGAAAAGGATCTACTTCTCCCACAAGGGTCATGCTTCAATCTTTTATCCCACATGCGGAATTAAGCAGTCTGAGGAAGATCTTTAAAACTTGCACCCTTGAGGTCATCCTGGGGCCTCAGGTCCTGGAGAGTAGCCTGGAAAGTAGACTCTCTCTAAAGATCATGTAATCCTAGGCCACTAGAATGGTACTAAAATGTTAATTTTGGGTGACTCTCACTCACATTAGGTATAGGATGAGACAGTTGAGGTTATAAGCTGCATATGTTCCCCTCTGGTACTATTGCTTGAGTCATATGAGGACCCATGCATTGTTTCTTGCCTGTCTACATTTCTACTACAGTTCTAACTCTGGTATATAGTTTGTGGTGTTAGAAACATCCTTTATCTTGTGAATGCTTTGTCCTTACCTCTAGTATTCTGAGAAATCAACATTTGCACATAAAGATTTCACCTCACATGCTAGCCAGTCCTTTGGAGGTAGTTGCATTGATCTCCTCTAAGGACTTTGGAGGTGTGGCTCCATAACACCTATAAGTCCTCCTCATCAAAGTCTTATTTGCCTGTGACTGATATGGTGACCTTTTATCTCCCAGCTTCCTCCCAAACCTTGCCTATTCAATGTGCTAATAGGTTCACTCTCTCCACTTCTTCATGGGTTCCCTATCTCTCCTCCATGTTGGTGATAAGGTGTGGCAGGCAGAATCACAGCCAGTATCGAAACAAACTGCATCTAGAAACACTAGATGTGATTATGACCTAAAAGCGTCAAAAAAAAAAAAAAAAAAAAAGTGTTACTTCCTGCATGTGTTGTAAAATTCTGAAGAATAAAGTTAACTTGACCAAAAACTAAATTACCATTTGCCTACTGCATATTGTGGTTACTGTCAGTGAAGCAAAATAGCAACTTTTGGGAGCCATTGGGAGCAGTGTTCATGGGCAACATGATGGGTGATGCAGCATCATGAGTGATGATGGAGTAGGCACTAGATAAATGGCATTAGGGAATAGCAAGTTGACCTTTGCTGCTCTTATATAAATATGTTTTGAAGAACCATGGTACTATAATAACAGTGTTGCTTCCATTTTCTCCCAATGAGAAATATGAAATTATTTGGCAATTACATATTTGACAATAAAGAAAAGAGGCTCCAAAGGGAGAGAATGGTGCCATAGAATGCTATCACATGCACTGATGGAACAGGAAACAAATATGCTAAATATCTCTTCTTAATCTTCTTTTCTTCCTTTCTTTTCTTTCTTTTTTCTTCCTTCTTTCTTTCTTTCCTCTTTCTTTCTTTCTTTCTTTCTTTTTGATAAATTCCTCTACTTCACTTGTGCCCAAATGATAAAATTGATTATAAGACCTGCACACTAGGTGGCTCTCTTGCACAAGGATGTTTAAAGAGTCAGTATGAAAGTAGACATAGAACTGTCTTAAGATATAAGCAATGATGATTGAATGTTCAAGGTTACACAGCCTGGTCTGATGGACACAGAACACACAATTCTGACTTTCTCTTGGTCATTCTCCACAAGGTGTCAGTGCCTAATAGTGTATCATGCTGAAAGACAAGAACTGTAGGGAGCATCCTTGCTGGGTTTGTTTGCCTGATGAAATCCCTTCTGCTAGAATCCCACTCACAGAAGCAGTTTTCATTTGTCAGAAACAGCACCTTTGCATAACAAATTACGCTGCAACAATCAAGTATTTCCTAATACATCTGACTGTGTTTACTTTTTATTTTTAAGACGTTTTTCTTCTAATGCCCTTGTCTGTAAAATGGATATAGTAACATCTGCTCTCCCTTACAGGGCAATTATTAGATTTAATAATAGTAACAATAATGATGATGTTGGTGATAGTAACAATGATGTGTTAGTAGTGATTGTTTTCATAAATGATGATGATTATACTGATGTTAATGATTATGACTGGTAAAAATGATGTTGGTGGTAGGGCTAATTAAGATATTGATAATAATGTTGATGGTAGTGATGATGATGATGTTAGTCATGAGTGCAGAAACAGTGCAATAATAAGAATAAATGCCATTTATGAAGTAGATACACTGTTGTGGAAATTATAGTAAGCTCTCACACTCATTGTCTCATTTCATCCTCACAGTAGTACTAGGAAACAGGTATTATCAGTCCATATTTTAGATGCGGACAATGAGCACATAAGATCTGAGCAGTGTGTCCAAAGTGACTTCAAAACTGAGATGAAAGCAGGTGCTAGGTGAGTAAAGTATATGAGAGCAACGCCTTAGCAGATATATCTCCCTTAAGGTATGTCACAAGAACTAAAGAGAAAGCCCTGTTACCCCATTTCTCTACTTTGAGAGGCATCATTATGATCTGAATGTCTCCATAGTCTGGTTCTTCTGGTCATAGGAAGAGAGAAACCCAGACTGTGGCTTGCTCTTAGCTCTCATTTTGGATTTACCTGCTCCTGACACTAAGATGTTTTTCCATCCAGAAAGTTCAGAATGTGCACAAATCATGTAGAAACTGCTGTCCCTGGGAAGCCTCCCCTATTCCAGGTGGAATTTATCAATTCCCCCATAAACTCTGACACTCCTGTTCTTACACTGCTGCTGTACTATCTGTTTGTTAGTATATACATATCTGCCTCCAAATGGAGATCTCTCCAGTGGTTTGCTCATCTCTCTGACTGGTTTGCTCATCCTTTGACTCCCATATGCACAACTATTCTTTACTAGTGTTGAATCTGCTCAAAAGAGAGACATAGAAATGCACATCCACAGGCACACAGCATTCCTGTGCTCGGGGTTGATGGTAGGTTGAAGGTGGGATAGCTTTGAACCACTCTCCCTGGCCTTACCCCTATGACATGATGAACAGGGGAGTTTTAAAGAATTTTCTATGAAAGGGAGGAAAAACTTCCAGATAGCAAAAGGGGCTATAGAAATATGGTCCTGTGTTCTCCTGAGAGAAGGTTATACCTGGCAGTCAAGCTGCCTGATTGGTCCACTTTATGTCACTCTACGGAGCTGTACAAGACAGAGTCTTGTGTCTCAGTTTCTTCACTTGTAACATCATCATGATCCTCTCCTTTATCCCTTGGAAATAGTGTCCTACAGGTGCTGACAAAGCATAAGGGTGGAGAAATGTAGGGAGTGAAATTCTAATTTTAGCTATAAATGGCCCTGGACCCTCACTTACTACCTCTTCTATCATGAATTTTGGAACAGGTAAGGCATAGCCAGAGGTAGGTAGATATGGCCATGCAATCAGAGCTTAGGCCAACTGGACGTAGAGCAGGGTCCCAAGGGTCCCAATAGTCCATGGTATTATTTGTGGCCTTGAATAAATGAAGGTCTGTCAGTCTTGGGAAGGAAACAGAGCCCTGTGACAGGGTGTGAGAACACCAGGGACTTGGGACAGTAACACATTCCCCACTGATGCAGAGGTATCCATGGGTAAATTTGTCTGATGGCCATTCACAGAATTCTAGCCATGATCTATAGATAGGACTCTAAAAAACGGTCAAGAAGCTACAGGGAAGATTGGGAGGGCTATTTCAGTGACAAAATAGCTGTGAGGTTGGCCTGCCAGAGAAAAGAATCATTTCTAACCCTGCCATTGGGCATGCTGAGGCCTCCCAGTGTAGAGACCATGGGCTCTGCAATCTGCAGCTCTCCATTATATCTCCAATGAGAACAAAGCACAGACACTAGTTGGATCCTGAAAGCACCTCCTGTACTTTCCAGGTTTTCATCATTTCCCTTTCAGAGAATTTGTTACTAATATACCTAAATGCCTTTGATTTGTGGGTGTTGATATTGTATCCTGCTACTTTGATAAATTCCTTTACTAGCTCTAAAAGTTTTCTGGTGGGATTTTTTTGGGGGTCTTCTAGGAATAGAATCATATCATTAGAAAATAGTGCTAATTTTAGTTCTTCTTTTCCTATCCGTATCCCTTTAATTTCTTTCAGCTGTCTAATTGCTCTGGCCAGAGTTTCAAGTACTGTGTTAAATAAAAGTGGGGAAAGGGGGCATCTCTGGCTTGTTCCAGTTTTTAGAAGGAATGCTTTCAATTTTTCTCCATTTAAAATGATGTTAGCCTAGGGCTTTGAATAGATAGCTTTTATAATGTTGAGATACGTTCCTGCTATCCCTAGTTTTTCTAGTGTTTTGAACATGAAGGGGTGTTATATTTTGTCAAATGCTTTTTCTGCATCTATTGAGATGATCATATTCTTCTTATCTTTAAGTCTACTGATGTGATGTATTATGTTTATTGATTTCCGTATGTTGAACCAACCTTGAATCCTTGGGATAAATCCCACTTAATAGTGGTGCACTATCTTTTTGATATGTTTTTGTATTCAATTTGCCAGAATTTTGTTGAGAATTTTTGCATCTATGTTCATTAAAGATATTGGTCTGAAGTTTTCTTTTTTGGATGTGTCTTTGCGTGGTTTTGGAATCAGGGTGATATTGGCCTCATAGAATGAGTCTGGAAGAGCTCCCTCTTTTTCTATTTCCCGAAATAAATTGAAGAGTATTGGTATTAGTTTTACTTTGAAGGTCTTGTAGTAAAAGTAGAGCTAGTACCCTGCATTCTATCAGATCATATTTGAATGAAATTAGAAATCAATGATAAAATAAAATAAAAAATGTTACTCCAACACCTGGAGACCAAACAACATGTTACTGAATGAACAAAAGGTTGCAAAAAACATCAAGGAGGAGATTAAAAATTTCCAAGAAGTGAATGAGAACACAGATACATTGTATAAAAATCTCTGGTACACAATGAAGTCAGTACTAAGAGGAAAATTCATTGCATGGAGTTTATTCCTTAAAAGAAGAAAAACAACAACAACAAATAAATGACTTAACATTACACCTCAAAGCCCTAGAAAAAGAAGAACAAATCAACACTAAAAACAGTAGAAGACAGGAAATAATTAAAATCAGAACTGAAATTAATAAAATTTATACTAAAGAAATAATTGAAAAAAATTGACAAATCTAAAAGTTGGTTCTTTGAAAAAAATTAAAAGAAAATTGACAGACCCTTAGTCACGCTAATGAAAAGAAGGAGAGAAAAAACTCAAGTTACTAACATCCATGAAGGAAATATCACAACAGAAACCTCAGAAATAGAGAAGATAAATAGAAATTATTTTGAAAACTTGTACTCTAATAAAATAGAAAATATAGACAGCATTGGCAAATTTCTAGAGTCATATGAATTGCCCAAACTGTATCTGGTGGTTATACACAATTTAAACAGATCAATTTCAAGTGAGGAAATGAAGATGTCATCAAAACACTACCAACCAAGCAAAGTCCATGACCAGATGGATACACAGCCGAGTTCTACAAGACCTTCAAGGAAGAACTAATGCCTACTTCTTTATCAAGGTAGTATTCAGTCTAAATTGCACATCAAAATCATCTGACAGCTCTAAATATGTGGACAATACTCTTCTACCCTAGAAAATCTGATACAGTAATGTCCTAGGGAAAAAAAAAGTAAAAAGCTGTTAATTATTATGTTAATTTTTATGTTAATTTTTCTGCATCTATTGAGATGATCATATTCTTCTTATCTTTAAGTCTACTGATGTGATGTATTATGTTTATTGATTTCCATATGTTGAACCAACCTTGAATCCTTGGGATAAATCCCACTTAATAGTGGTGCACTATCTTTTTGATATGTTTTTGTATTCAATTTGCCAGAATTTTGTTGAGAAAATTATTAATTAATTATTATGTGCCCACCCCTCACCCATTATACCCATCAGGAAAGCCAATAGCTTACACACAGGGAAGATTTTCAGCCAAGTTCTCTTGTTAAAGCTTAGAAGGGTGGGGCTAGTGTAGCCAGATCACCAGCCACAGGACTTCAGAAAGAGGGATTAATTTACTAATGACTTGGTGTGGCTGTCCCATCAGCTGACTGGTTGGTGAGGTAAGATATGTTTGTGCCTCTTATTTACAAATATTTTCCCTGTGTCTTTATTGCAGACACATTATTTTCTATTATATACACTGAATTAGTCATACAAATTGTCTATCAAATATGTCTGGAATGAATAGTTTTGAATTTCATTAGAATCTGGGAAAGTCTCTGTTCTCAAAACATTTCTGGGTAAAACCTATATTAAACAAAGAGGAGTCTGAAGACAAAGAATAGTTTTTGAAGAAGGAAAAAGTAAAAGGAGCTGTTGGTAATTGAGGAAGGGACTAGAAAAAGAGACAGAGAAAAAAAGGGACATAGCAAGAATAAACGAAAAAAGAAGCTAATTGGACAAAAAGGATGGATTGAACAAAGTATGTGTTATAAATATATCTGTTTTATTCAGCTTTTACTTTGTTGTGACTTAAAGGCCTGACAAGCACAATTATAGATGAGGAAAAATTTATTTGGGTATAAAATTTTCAGAGATCTTAGTTCATATACAGTAAGCTCCATTCCTTATGGCTGGAGGTGAGGCAGAACACAATGGCAGAAGAGTGTGGCAGATGGAAGTGGCTTACATGATGATCAGAAAACAGAGAGAAAAGCCGGGGGCGCGGTGGCGCACGCCTGTAATCCCAGCACTTTGGAAGGCTGAGGCAGGAGGATCCCGAGTTCAAAGCCAGCCTCAGCAATGGCGAGGCACTTAGCAACTCAGTGAGACCCTGTCTCTAATAAAATACAAAAAAGGGCTGGGGATGTGGCCCAATGGTCGAGTGCCCCTGAGTTCAATCCCCCGGTACCAAAAAAAAAAAAAAAAAAAAAAAAAAAACCAGAGAGACAAGCCAACAGAAAGGCCATTTGAGCTGCAACAAAAAAGGCCACATGGGTGGTGCTACACAAGCCCTTTGTACAAAACACCATCATGCAATATGCCCCAGATGCTGGATGTGATGCTATAAAACTTCTTTGCCCAGCTGGATTTTGGTCTTTTTTTTTTTTTTTTTTTTTTTTTTGTATCTATCCCTTATTTCTATGTTTCTATTTTTGTAAATGGAAATGTTTACTCTTTACCTTTGTATACTGGATATTTGTAAATTGCTTTTGATTTTTACAGGTGCTCATGATGTGAGCTTTCCCTGAGTCTCAGAGGAGACTTTGGACTCGAACTTTTGGGCAATCTTAGAACTGTTGAGAATATGGGAACTCTTGGAAATGGACAAAACATATTTTGCATTGTGAGATGGTCATGAGCTTTCAGGGTCCTGGGGCAGAGTGTTATGATATGGATGTGAGGGTCTCCCAAAAGTTCAGGTATGAGAAAATGCAAGAAGGTTTAAAGGAGAAAAGATTGGCTTATTGAGAGTCTTAACCAAATCAGTGAATTAATCCCCTGATGGAATTAAATGACTGGAAACTGAAGGCAGGTAGATTGTGGCTGAAGGAAGTGGGTCACTGGGGGCATGCCTATTTTGTATCTGGCAAGTGTAGTCTCTCTTTCTGCTTCCCAGTCATCATGTGAGCCACTTCCTTCTGCCACACTCTATTATCAAGATATTCTGCCTCACCTCAAGCCCCAAAGATTGGAGCTGGCTGTCCATGGTCTGAAATTGTGATCCCCAAATATGCTTTTCCTCCTTTACAATTATTCTTGTCAGATATTTTAGTCATAGCAGAGAAAAAACTGACTAAAACAATATGTAATTCAGTAGAAAACTTCAATACTACCAAGTGTAATTTGGGAAAGGAGTTTGGGTACAAAACCCAGGACCTTGTGCATGCTAAGCATGTGCTTTATTACTGACTCAGTTCCCAAATATTTATTCATTTTTTTTCTCAACCTTTTGAGATAGTAGGGTAAACGATGGATCCTCGAGTACAAGAGAGAAGAGACTGCAATTGCTGACAGAACTTAGATTTATGCTCATAGGGATGAGAACAAGATCTGGTATAGCCCACATGATTGGCTGCAAATATTTAATGGGCCTGTGTGCAGGAAATAGAGGATATCATAATATAGATGTCCTGCTCTGAAGTAGTCATTGTAGTCTTTTCTCAAAGTAACAGTGCTCTCCAGGCAGCTCCCAGTCACGAAGTGCTGGCCTAGGTGGGAGGTAATAAGTGAGGCAGAGCCTGTGGCCATAATCATATGGGAGAGAAGGCTCCTTGTAAAAAGCAAAAAGAGTTTGGGCAGTATTGTTCTGAAGCTAAATAAGAACTTTACTGCTCTTTTCTATGCACTTCATGAGAGTCCCTCTAACTTTTTCTGTCTCCAATGGTAATTATCATTATAAAACTGTTGTATTCCATTTGTCACATAACAATTATTAAAAAACTATAATAACGACAATGAGAACATTGATTTCTGACTGATTATCTCAGTTGGAGCTGCTATAACAAATTATTATATATCTTATCTGAAAAAATGATTATAGACTGGGTGGCTTAGAAACAACAAATTTATTTATTTATTTATTTAGGTGTAAAGATTGAACCTAGGGGCACTTTACCACTGAGCATATCCTAAATCCTTTTTATTTATTTATTTATTTATTTAAAATTTTGAGACAGGGCCTTAGTAGATTGCTGAAGTTTTACATATATTGATGAATCTTAAACTCAGATCCTCCTGCCTCAACCTCCTGAGTTGCTAGAATTATATGCATCTGCCACTGCACCTGGCAAAGACAAAACATTCATTTCTCAAAAGTCTGTTTTATGAGAAGTCCAAAATTATGGTTACAGCATAATTGGGTTCTGGTGAATCCTATCTTTTCGGTTGCAGATAACTGATTTTTCTTTGTATACTGACTTCACAGGAAGACAATTCTCTGGGATTTTTTTTTTTTTTTTTTTTTTTTTTTTTTTTTTGGTACTGGGGATTAAACTCAGGGGCATTTGACCATTGGACCACATCCCCAGCCCATTTTTGTATTTTATTAGAGACAGAGTCTCACTGAGTTGCTAAGTGCCTCGCCATTGCTGAGGCTGGCTTTGAACTCGCGATCCTCCTGCCTCAGCCTCCCAAGTGATGGTATTACAGGCGTGCACCACCACATTCAACTTCTGGGATCTTATTGTAAGGGCACTAATCCCTTTCATGAGGACTCCATCCTAATGACCAAATCATTTCCCGAAAGGCTTCACCTAAAATAACATGAATGATTAAGATTTCAATATATGAATTTTAATGGGATACAAACATGCATTCTATGACATTCCATCTATGCCAATAACTTCAGAAGTCTTAACTCTTACCAGCATCAACACAAAAGTATAAACTCCAAAGTCTCACCTTACTATCATCTAATCAATATTGATGAAACTTGAGGTTTAACTCTTGCTGAGGCAAATTACTCTTCATCTAAGAACATTTAAATAAACTATAGGCTTCCAGTGTATAATGGTGGACATTGTACAATGGTAGATGAAGCACAGAATAGATATTCCTACTCTAAAGGAGATAAGTAGGAAAGAAGGAAGAAGTTATGACATCCAAACAAGGCCAAACCTAGCAAGGAAAACTCCTTGAGATCTTACTGCTCTAGAAAAATACACTTTGACTTCAAAGACCTCTGGGGTGCTTCTTTCTGGACCATTGAGGTAACAATATCATTTTCACAGTTTAGTAATTTTGGTCCCCACTTTCACTGACTGTGAAGGCCCTGTTCATTGCTGTAGGTGGTCCCGTCCTGATGGCTCCCCTTGTCATTTGTCTTGTTCATGTACTATGGGCCTGACACAGGGGCACTAGCCCTGATAATCTCTGAATAGACTTTGGGGTCCTTTTTCTTGAATAAAATTTCTTCTTTTTCAGCTCTCTAGTTTTATAACTTTGTCCTGTAATGCCTACAAAGTTTTATGGTCTTCCTTCATTTTGTCTTACTTTCTCTAATACCTTTGGTTCAGGTGGTAGTGTTTCTTCTTTTGGTATAATGTTATCTGTGCTTTTAAACCTTTTTTTTTTCTTTGTTTAAGTCCTTGTTTTACAAAAATATTAAACTTCTTAACAAAGAATTGCTTGGTCACACACTCAGTGTTTCTTCTAAACGTGCTTTCTCATTATTTGCTGGATAAGTGAACAATCTCCCAAATTCTTAACATCATTTCTTCTTGCTTAAGAATTTACTCTTTACTTTATTTCTCTTTCTTGTATTTTACTGTAAGCAGTGAGGAAAAGGCAAATTACTCTTTCAACACTGGTTAGAAATGTACTCAGCTAAATATCCAACATTATCACTCACAAGTTCCCACAAAACACTAGCAGATCTATGCCAAATTCTTTGCCATTTATAACACAGAACATTTTCTTCCTTGTCCAATAACACATTCCTTATTTCCATCTGAGAACTCATCAGGATGACCTTTATTGTTCAGCTACCAATATTCTATACCTGATTACTTAGGTATTACTCTACAGTTCTTTTCTTTCTGAGCCTTGACCAGAATTATTTTAAGTTTGTTTGCAACAATCAAGGCTTTTTCTAGAATGGGCCTCTGAAGAGTTTTTTCTTCTACCCATTGCTTCATTCCAAAACTGCTTCTATAGATATTTTTGGGTACTTGTTATTACAGCAGCAGCTCTAGTTCTTAGTATCAATTTTCTTTCTGCATATAACATTTAAATGGCTGTTGTGGACCCAACCAACTCAGTCACAAGGGAAAAAACAAAAAACAAAAAAAAAAAAAAAAACAATCATGTGATGAGGCACAAGTTGGTTAAGAGGCCTAAGCCTATGGAAACCTGAATCTTTGAGGAAGAAGGCATAATGACTCTGTCATCACCCTTACATCATATAATTTCCAGGACCACAGAGGGCCCTGCAGTCAGCATCAAAAATATCTTATTCAATGCTCTGATTTTACATGCAGAGAAGCTGAGGCCCAGAGAGGTTGTGTAACCAACCAAAGCCACCCTGAAGTAATTTGCTCTCTCTGAACTCCATTATACTCATCTGAAAAACTAACATTGAGTTGAGAGGTCTAGATATAGCACACGGTTCATACCCAGATGCACTAGCCCAGATACACTGCACATCAATCTCCTCAGTCCAAACCTACTGTTCCACAGGCACCCTGATAATTTTTAGTGCTTGGGTCTGGTCTGTTGTCCTTATTGCACAGCTGTAGCCAAACGTACAAGGAGGTGAGGTTTAGTGTCCAAGATCACACAGAGAAGATATAGGATGAAGGTGTGTGCCCCTGGCTTTAGGCACAGCTGTTTTTCTGTCCTGAATTCTAGAACAATATGAATGCTGCTGCCCATGTTGACCTTCTATTAGTGTTCAGATATGGCCAACACATGCTCCCAGCACCACATGTTCAGAGTCCCTAAGGTGACTCTCAGCCCAAGAACACATTCCAAATAACATCCAGAGAAAAGATGGACAGTTAGGATGGGCAGGCAGGATGAGCAACTGCAGTGCCGCCATAAAAAGTTCCTATCGGTCAGGCTGACCAGTATGGTACCATCTGCTGCATTATGTAGGCTCTTTAATTAACTCCTCCAGAAAGAGACTAGATGTATCCATTTATTTCTACCCAGCAAACAATTCCTGGGAATTCATGCAATTATCTTCCATTACAGATAAGAATTGGCAATTAAAACTCAATCAGCAACAATAAAAAACAAGGCAGTGAGCCAACTTTGTCAGCTTCAAATGGCAGCTTACTGCCAAAGTGTGAACACCTGGTGGGCAGGTGTGGTAGTGGCTGTGTGAAAGAACAGAATGATTCTGGCTGGGTATGGAACAGAAGAATTGGGGTTCTGAGAGACCCTGGAGACCAAAGCAAGCTTCTCCAATCAGGACTCCAGGGCAGGGTAACTTTCAAGCTATAGTTTCTGACATAGACCTGGCAAACAGCTATGGCCTCCTGGGAGCCTGAGGAGAGGACAAGAGCAGTGGGGGTCACCAGAAGACTGAATTTTTACTTTCCACTTTAATCACTGTCTTTATCTTAAGCAGTAATAAAACCTGGCTTTTCCTCAAGCAGGGAGAAAACTGGCAGTTTTCTTGGGGAAGTAAAGATTTCTCATTAAGGTAATATGTTCTTTGATCTGAGTCCTCTCATCCTGTGTGAATAGGAAGCAGCACTTATTTCATGCACTTCTGATAGGCTGGAGATGTGGAGGCTCTTAGAAGGACCTTGACTATTTAACCTCACAAGGTTATGCTAACAATATTAACAGGTACTATTTTGAGTGTTTGCCTTCTTCCAGACATCAAGTCCTATGACAATTGTCTGAAGCATGTGCTATAATTTAGCCTTTTTGATAATGATTAACAGTAGGCTCTCAGTGATCACCTGAGGCCACTCATCTAGAAAAAGGCTGAGCTGTGATTCAAACCCTAGCCTGCATGATTTTAAGCTGCCTCCCATGACCTTCATCTTTTGGTATGATTGCTAAGGGGAAATGTTTGAAAATTAAGTGGGTTGGAGGCTCACAAGTTTGAGGCCAGCCTGATCATCTTAGTAGGACCCTATCTTAAAATAAAAACTAAAATGGGCTGCAGATGTATCCCAGTGGTAAAGAACCCCTGAGTTTGTTCCTCGGTACAGACCAAAAAAAAAAAAAAAAAAAAAAAAAAAAGCTGCCCAATGCACTAAACAGACACTTCCCAAAAGAAAAAAATACAAATGTCCTATGAAAAAAAATGTTCAACATCTTCAGCAATTAGGGAAGTGAAAATCAAAACTACACTGGTATTTCATCTCAAATAATAATACACACTGGAAAGGACGTGAGGGAAAATAATCACTTTTACACTCTTGGTAGGATTGTAAATTAGTGAAATCACTACAGAAATCCATATGGAGGTTCCTCAAAAGACTAAGAATGAAATCACCATATGACCCATATCAGTATTTATCCAAATGACTTAAAGTCAGCTCACTATAGTGATACCTGCATACTCATGTTTATTGCAGCACAATTCACAATTGCTAAGTTATACAAGCCTAGTATCTGTCAATGGATAAATGGATAAAGACAATATGGTATATATGCAGAATTGTGTTTTTATTAGGTGTAAGAAGAAAAAAAATTATGTCAGTTGCAGGAAAACGGATGTAACTTGAGAGCATAAGCAAAATGAGCCAAACTTAGAATACCAAAGTCTACATGTTTTCCCTTGGATGTGGAAGTTAGAGGGAGAGAGAAAAAAATGTGGGTGGTCTCATGAAAATAGATGTATACTTGAGAAAGGGGACCATGGGAGGGGGAGGGTGGGAAATAAAAGTACAGGGTTATAAAATTGATCAAATTATATTGTTATATTATGTGCATGTACAAATATGCAACAAATAATTCCACTATTATATATAATTATAATATACTTCAAAACAAAACAAAACAAAAAAAAGAGGCTAGGGTGCGGGGGTCGGTGGTGGACTCCGCAAGAGGTGCAGTGTAGCACGATCTATCAGGGGCTGCCAAAGTGGGTTGTCAGCCGGGGGGGTACTACTCCAGCACTCAACGTAGCATGAAGTAAAGGAGTCAGCCAGTGGCGGAAGAAATCAGCACACACAAACGAGTTAGGCTGCTGAATCTTCTCTCTTTATTTTCAATTTGTTGTAGGTATTTAAGCATAATTTTTGGCAGTACAGATTGTTTTATACTTTCTTTTGTGATTTTATTACAGATAGGACTTAATTTATAGATTACATTTTAGACATAGTAAACTTCTTATCCTATATTTTTCAAGGTTTTGAGGTCACTTACACCTTTTCAAGGCCCTGTACGTGACTGTCTAGACATATTATAATTTCGTCACTATTTGTCTAATTAGTTTGGGTGAAAATTTATTTCTCACGGATTCCCTGAAACTATTTTCTCTGCACACCATTCAGGCTGTCTGATAAAAGTCAACTTTCTCTGTCTGGGATTCCAAAGCACTATTGTTTTTCTTTTATAGCAGTTGTTCATAAAACCTAGAAGCAGGGAAGGGGGGGGGGCAAAGCTGAATGTTAACTCTAAAGGACTTTTTACTCTAAAGAATTTATATCTACTCTAAAAGTAAAAGAAATCTATTTTCAATCACAAAAAGACTCTTAAAGCTTATTAACTAGGAATTAAGTACTTATAAAAAAAGGTTCTTATTTTTACTTTATGTATGTAGCTTAAATTTCAATTAGGTTAAATTTACAGAATTAATCTTGATCTAAATAATTGAAATAGCGATACCTAGTGGCCATATATGTGAATAAATAACTGAACAGCAAGTAAATAGGAGAACCTTCACAAAGTTAACTCTTTCAGCACCATGATATCTTTCATGAAAAAAGAGAGGGCTTTATCAACAGAAAGGTATAGGGAAGCATGGAAATATGAGCAGATCACATTGGAGGAACAGCCATTAGCTTATCCTTGTGGTGGTTTGATTTTTCATCATATGTCAGGGCAACACCCCTGGGCTAGGCCAAGTCCATATATCAGGAAGTCATGTCTTTGGCTGACCTGTTCTTAATGTCCCCAACATTTCTTTTCCTCTTTTCTGCTGATGGGAGTCTATCTTACTCGAGAGTGCGCCTGTCTTAGGTTGTCTTGAAAGATGAGAAAATGTAAATACTTGTGTAAACACAAGTCCTTACCATGTCACCCTCAGTTCTCAGAAAAACCGCAGAATGTTCCTGCTCCTTATTTTGTCTATTTTGCAAAAGCCAGGTGGCCGACCATCCGACCCCTTGCGGTCAGGCTGACCCAAAACATGAAAATAAAATGCTTTGTATGAAACTTTACATGTCAACCAATCAGAAGAATGCTGTGAACCCCCACTTAACCTGTTTGTATTTCATCATAAAAACCCTGCTAAATCTGAGCTAGGGGCCTCTTAGCATCATCGGTTACTGAGTGCACGGAGGACCAAGCTCAAGCTTGCTAATAAATGACTCTTTGTTGCTTGCATTGACCAAGGACTCTGGTGGTCTTCTTGGGGGTCCAAGCCATGGGGCACAACAGTCTTATCTCTGAAGATCTTACCCATCTCTGGCTGCCACTCTAGCACTTCAGGTGGACTTACCCAAGGCCAGCAAACCACGGTGGCCAAGGGGAAGACATGGGACAGAACAGGCGCCTTTGGGAAGGCTTCCCATGGATGATTTAGACCTCCACATCCTGTCAAGGACCATAGCCTAGTTCATAGGGCTCCCAGTCAGCATTGCTGATGGCAGCATATTGTTGGTGGACCACCATAGGCTGTACCGATTTTGCCCTGTCCTTAAGGAAGATGCCACTAAGATGCTACAGAGAATGTTAAAACACTAGGGCTGTGGTTCAGTGGCAGAACTTTTGCCTAGCATGTGTGAGGTACTGGGTTCGATCCTTAGCATCGTATACAAAAATAAGCACATAAAATAAAGGCATGCAATTACAAAAAAAATTTTACAAACCAAAAACACAAAAGAAAATTAATTATATAAAATAAAATAATCTAGCTGTTCCACTCTGTTGGGACTCATGTCTGCCAGGGGAAGGACTTTGGCTGCTTACCACGCCCTAGTAGGACCGGGGCTAAGCAAAGTGGTGTGGCTATGACGTAGCGTGAGAGACTGAACTGCCCTGCTGGCTGATTTTTTAGTTCTAGGCCTATTTAAGTTCAGCACCTTGCCAATAAAGTTTGAGTTTTTGGATTCTCGCTTGCTATACAAAACTCCCTGGGTGTGGCATGGTTTCTGTCAATCAGGCAGAGGAAGGCACTCAGCGTATGTTTGTCCTTAAGCCCATCCTCGCCGGGTAAGTTATTTTCTTTCTGCAGGCAGAAAGAAAACCCCCTTTAGGGCCCAAAAGGGGGGTAGCTTAGAATTCGGCCCCATTCATAACTCAGCAGCCTCGGCAGGGTGGCGCTCAACGTGGGGCAGAGAAAAAATTATCGGTGGGCTTAACACGGTTAGAGACGCAGCATCTCTTTCTCTGGCAAAAATACCCTCTATTATGGGGCAAACATTAACATTTAGAAAAACTCAAGACCCAGCCCTCGAAGCATGGTGATGTATTTTAAGAAAGCAAGGTCTCCAAATATCTGATAGCCAAGTGGAGGTGATTTGGAATTCGTTAATATGGGTGGCTCCCTGGCTCTCAAAGTCTGAATTTAATTCTTGGGAAACATGGGACGAAGTGAAACAAATTTTAAGAGACAGAGAAATTGAATATGGGGAAGTCCCGCCTCCGGGAGTTTATCCAGCTTTATCCGCCCCAAAAGCATGCTCGCTCTTACAAAAAACAAAAAGATCTAATCTTTCCCGGTCCGGAGAATTAAACAGCCCCTCCCGGTCCGCGAATTTAGAGAAATCTAACCAATCCCTAAAAACAAAGAAATCTCGCTCCAGGGAATTAGAAGTTACAGCCCGTCCTTTAGAGATCTCTAACAAATGCCCTGAGAACAAAGGCCACCGGCCACATGGCTCACCACCTTACGAGCGAGCGGGATCCGCCATTTTATGAACCCACACCCGCCCCTGTTGAGCCTTCTGCGCCACTGCTATACCAAGAGGCGCTAGTGCCCTCTGGTGGGCTTTCACCTGTAATGGCAATTCCAGTTAATTTAAATCCAAGAGCAGACAAACCTCAAATTTGGTATCCCTGGGAGACTCCAGAATTAAAAGAATTAAAAAAGGCTGTAGCGGAAGATGGGCCAAATTCGCCATGGGCAGAATGTATTTTACAAAATCTCGCTCATCACGCCTGTACGAGTAGAGATTGGAAAGATCTAACCAAAGCTGTACTCCCAGGACCTTTATTCCTTAAATGGTGTGCATATTTTTCTGATGAATGCCATATGCAGGCTGAGAGGAACCAAACTGCAAATCCTCCCATACCAATAACCTTTGGGCTGCTGTCAGGAACTAGTGATCAGTATGCCATAGGAATTCAAAAAGCAGCATTACAAGCTCCGTACCGAGAACAGGTGCAAGTTTTAGGGCTGGCAGCATGGAAGAAGCTAGAGGAAGGCCCCACAGAGCCTCCTATAGCTGAATCACTCAAAAAGCTAATGAGGATCTAGCCACATTTATTGAGAGAGTGGAAAAAAAGCCTTCAAAGGAAATTTCCACCTGGTGCGATGAGGGACCAATTTGCCAAAATGTTAGTTTGGGAAGGAATGACCGCAGATCACAAACTGGCCTGTGCTGGGTTAAAAGATAGATCTATGGGGAGATGAATTATTGCCACCAAAGATGTGGGTTCGACAACTCACCAATCTCAGATATTGACCACTGCCCTTAATGCCCACACTGAGGTATTAACAACAGTTTTAAATGGAAAAAGAGCCTGTTTTAAGTGGGGACGACAAGGCCATTTTAAAAAAGACTGCCCCAATGGCCATGGTCAACCTCCAGAATGCTCCCCTGGCCAGACTCAAAGTCCAGCTGCCCCTAGAACACTTTGTCCTAGGTGTAAAAGAGGGTATCATTGGAAAAAAGATTGCAGGTCTAAATTTGATATTCAAGGGAAACCTTTAAACTCCTGAAGGGGCACCCTCCAGCCCCATTACACAAAGGAGGTTCCCCTGCTCACAGTCCCCCTAAGGTCCATTGGACAGTTCCTATTGTTCCAGGGATTAGACCAAAGATGGATATTTATATATCAGGAAAGAAATTTTGTTGCCTAATTGATACTGGGGCAGATCATACTATACTAAGGAAGGAAGAGATTCCACCCCAATGGGAACTAATTCCAGGGCCCCAGTTACTCGGGGTAGGTGGGAACACTCATTCAGAAGAAACCAGAGATTGGCATAGATGGAGAGATATAGATGGAAACCAAGGGGAAGTTCCTCCCCTTGTGGCCCTTGGATTAACCTCTAATTTATTAGGTCAAGACATCCTAGGAGAAGCTGAGGTGTACATTTCTACAACCCATAGAGAGCTTCAAAATGATATATTAACTAAAGATACAGAGAGAAAAACTTCCAATCATCAAATAGGGTCTCACCACCAATCCTAAGGGCCACTGCTCCCCAAGTTCCTGCCATTCAATGGCGAGATGGCCCCCCAATCTGGGTCGAGCAGTGGTCCCTTCCTACTGAAAAACTAAACCATTTGAGGGCAATTGTCCAAGAACAGTTAGCCCTAGGACACATTAGACCTTCTCTTAGCCCATGGAACAGTCCTGTTTTTGTTATACAAAAGGCCACAGGGAAATGGAGGATGTTACAAGACCTCCAAAAAATTAATGATAGGATGTTCCTTGTTGGCACACCTCTGCGTGGCCTCCCCTGGATCCCTTCTATCTCAAGAGATTTAACCTTAATTGTTATTGATATTAAAGATTGTTATTTTTCAATACCTCTTCATCCAGATGATTATGAAAAGTTTGCATTCTCGGTCCCCTCAGTCAATTTTCAGAAACCAGATGAGCGATATGAATGGATAGTTCTCCATCAAGGTATGGCTAAAAGCCCAGCTTTTTGTCAATATTATGTTTCATGTCTTCTGTCACCATTAATGAGAAAATCACAGCTCACCCTATATGTTTATATGGATGACATCATCCTGGGAGCTGCTGATGTCTAACAACTAAACTCAGCTTACCTAACCCTTCGAGAGCTCTTAAAAAAAGGAGGATTGCATATATCCAATGATAAGATACAAACTATTTCTCCCTTTAAAATATTGGGAAAAAACTTAGCCTAGACTCGGTTTGTCCTCTCAAACCTCAACTAGTCATTCAAAAATCTTAATCCTTGGCAGAGTTACAAAAGCTATTAGGAGAGCTAAACTGGTTAAGACCATGGCTTCATATCTCTACTGAGGATTTATTACCTCTCTTTGAGTTGCTACGGGGACAATCCCCCTCTGATGTGATTTTACTAGAAGAAAGTCATCTGTAAATATTACAAAAAGTCCAAGATGCCCTCAATTCAACCCAACTGGCTCGATACCAACCAAAGAAACCTTTATATTTGTGGATTTTCTCAGGTGCTAAGCTCCTTACAGCTGTGCTCACCCAGATGGGAAATCCATTAGAATGGATACATTCCTCTGTGGGAGGAGCACCTCGAGTTTAATCCCAATTAGATCAATTAGCAGATCTTATAATAAAAGGGAGAGATACATCATTGAGGCATTATGGAAAAGACCCAGATATTTTAACAATTCCTTACCATTTGTCAGACTTTGAATGGATACAGAGAAACAACCCTAGAGTCTCCTATGCTTTAGAAGGATTTCTAGGAAACGTTGACTGTCATTACGGGTCAACCAAATGGACCTCTTCTTTTCCCAAACTGGAGTGGACTCCCCCCCTCCTGTTTTCCATCAAGCCACTCCCCAAGGCAGTAAATGTCTTCACAAATGGAGGAAAAGAAGGGTCAGCAGTTGTAGTATTCCACCCATCCTCAGGCCAAAGGACACAATACTTTGAAGCAGTTACTAGTTCTGCTCAATTTAAAGAATTATATGCTGTTACATTAGCCTTGACCCATGTCCAAGAGCCTATGAATCTTTTCTCAGATAGTCTATATGTAATTAACCTATTACCTACTCTAAATGCCTCATATATAAAGATAAATAATAATCCTATCACCCCTCTGATGATCCAGGTTTGATCCCTGCTAAAGGGGCGTAATGAACCTGTTTCCCTCCAACATCTTAGGGGACATCAAGGCTTATCTGGGCCCTTCTCTGAGGGAAATCAGACCACTGACCGTTTGGCCACCACAGGTGTATTAACAGTTACAGTCCCATATCAACAAGACCTTCAGTTAGCCCAAGGTCTTCACGACCTTACTCATTTAAATTGGAGAGGTCTACATAATAAATTTCCTTTAGTTCCTATAAAAGATTTAAAAAAGATTATAAGAACATGTAAGTCCTGTTTGCCCTTCTTACAGGTCCCACCTCTCCAGTCCCCTGGGGTAAATCCCAGAGGCCTACGGCCCAACGCTGTCTGGCAAACTGATGTAACCCATTATGTGCCATTTGGAAAATTAAAATATGTATTTATGTCCATAGATACTTATTCATATGCTTTTTGGGCCACGGCACACTCTGGAGAAAGGGCTAAACATGCTGAAAGTCACTTTTTGCAATGCTTTGCTATTCTTGGATTGCCAAAACAGATTAAAACCGATAATGGACCCTGTTTTGTGAGCAAATCATTACAAAAGTTATTCCAAACTTGGCATATTAAGCATACCACAGGGATCCCATATAACCCAAAAGGACAAGCCATCATAGAGAGACATAATAAAACCCTAAAGGACCAATTAATAAAACAAAATGGGGGAAGCAACCCCCATGACCAGTTGAAAACAGCTATGCTTACTTTAAATATTTTAAATTTTTCCAAACAGCAGCCTCTGTCTGCGTTTCAAAGACACTGGTCTAACCAAACACCTTATGTAAAAGTTGAGATCCGATTGAAAGATCCATTAACTGGAGTCTGGAGAGGTCCTGATCCATTAATAAGTGCTGGCAGAGGTTTTGTATGTGTCTTCCCTATGGGAGGACAAAACCCTATATGGGTGCCTGCCAGAGATCTCAAATACTGCCAATCCGACCAAAATGACTACCCAGGAGCACAAGCTCTTGAGGAGTGATCCTTTCTTTTTTCCACAGAAATGAAAACACCGTGACAAATCTCCTGTCCTGCTGTGATTAAACTTCTCATCACATCCATTCCAAAATTCATCAGAAACACTATCTTGGACTCCTTCTTTGTCAGTATCTCAACCCTCTGTGATGAGAGAAGAGGGACTGGGCCATTCCTGTGACAATTATCTGGACTTTATGCTAGACAACTTCCTTTGGACTCTGAGAGAAGAGCGCTATATCTTATGACAATTATCTGGACTTTGTGCTAGACGGCTTCCTTTAGACTCTAAGAGAAGAGTCCCATTCCTGTGACAATTGTCCAGACTTTATGCCAAATGACTTCCTTTAAACTAAGCTAAATAGATGGACTTTCTCCCTTTGATAAAATCCCTGCTAAATGGATGGACTTTCTCTTTTTGGTGAAATCCCTGATTGTCATTGTCTTTGTGTGCACTTTTATCCCTATAGAACTAGCCAGATTGATACAGCTGGGTGGTCTGCTGTCACGCTGAGCTATAGCCCTACAGGCTTGGCCATGGTCCTTAAAAGGTGCAGAGGTTTGCCATCCAGTCAAGCCTTCCCAAAGGTGACTGTCATGTCCCGTGTGCTCCCCTTGGCCACATGCTGGCCCTAGGTATGTCCACCTACTAGAGTGATAGCCAATGACAGGCACACTCTCAAATGAGTTGGACACCCTACAAGATGGGATATACCATTTTTGAAATATAAAATGGAGAGACACCATTTTAAATAAAACAAAAAAGGGGAATTGTTTGGACTCATGTCTTCCAGGGGAAGGACTTTGGCTGCTTACCATGCCCTAGTAGGACCGGGGCTAAGCAAAGGGGTGTGGCTATGACGTAGCGTGAGAGACTGAACTGCCCTGCTGGCTGATTGGTTAGTTCTAGGCCTATTTAAGTTCAGCACCTTGCCAATAAAGTTTGAGTTTTTGGATTCTCGCTTGCTATACAAAACTCCCTGGGTGTGGCATGGTTTCTGTCAATCAGGCAGAGGAAGGCACTCAGCGTATGTTTGTCCTTAAGCCCATCCTCGCCGGGTAAGTTGTTTTCTTTCTGCAGGCAGAAAGAAAACTCCCTTTAGGGCCCAAAAGGGGGGTAGCTTAGAACTCGACCCCATTCATAACTCAGCAGCCCTGGCACCACTCCTATAGATCCTCAATGGATACCACCAGTGCATCAAGGACTCTGCACCCTGAACCCAGGTCTGGGGGCAATGACCAGACCTCTCACTTCCACTGAGTTAATTATTGATGGCACGTGTTTAAGGTGAAATACCACTTTTACAGGAACGTCTTTGTTCTACAACCAAACGGAACAAAAAAATATTGTCCTTTTATCTGCCTTATACTTGGCAGTTACAGACTACTCTAAGATAGTCATATGAGCAGTTTGGAAGATTTTCATATTCTCTTGCCTCACATATTCTTTAAAATTAATTCACTGAATAATGATTGAGAATCTACTATTTTCCAACTATCTTGAAAGGCAAAGCACTATAGATACACAAGTGAAACAGTCTCAGCCCTGCCCCTACATTCCAAAGTCAGATTCCAGAGAGAAGGATATGCTAAAGTAATTATAAATCTCATGACATAGGTATTTATTGGGTTCTTACTTTGTCCAAGAAATGCTGTGGCACATGGCAATCCCCCTTCCCTAGTAAAGAAAACAGTTAAGTGGCAATGACACTAGAGAGATGTTTATATGCTCTTGGAGAAATGCTGACTTTTGTATGTTGGCCATGTATGATATAACCTTACCAAGCTGACATTTTTAGCTGTAGTAGCTGTTTGTAGATTTTTTGAAGTTTCAACATAGATAATTATGTGGCCTGTAAATGTACACTGTTTTCTGTGTTCTTTCTCATTCTATGTGGCTTTCCCCTTTCTCTATCAATTACTATGAGGTTTTCAAGAAAGTGAAAAGGAGGACACTACCTCCAACACTGCCTCTGAGGTCACCACTGCTGAGACCCAGAGGTCTCTTCTCCAATCAGCTGTTGCCTGCACTGCTACTGCTATCACTGCTGATACTGCTGCTTCCACACTCAAGGTCACCTGGAGGTCTTCTTTCTGGGTGCTGCTGCCACCACAGACACTGCTGCTCTGACACATATGGCTGCTGCCCCCATAGCTGCAGTTGCAGATGCTGCTGCTGACACTATTTTAGTACTGCTGCTATTGACATGCCACAATTTTCCACCAACCACTGTCACTATTGCTGCTACCACATTCTAGAGGACTGCTGCAGGGGAGACTCCAGGTTTGGTTGCACATGGCCACACCCATCTTGGGGCACCAAACAGGGCCTGGAGCCAGGGTGCCAACAGGTTTACCACCACAACAGCATCTGTCCGGGGACTCCTGCTGGGACCTACAGGTCTAGTGTGGGGGTGTCTATTCATTTGGAGGCTCCTGGGGTCTTCTTTCTGGGAGTGCTGGTGGCCCCTATCTTGCTGCTACATCTCAGGGTTGCTCCTTCGCATGAGTGTATCCCTGGTGGTCTCTCTGCAAGTAGGAGCAGCATTGAGATCTTGGGACTACAGCATTGCCAAGCCTGCAATATCTGAAGCTCAGATTTGTGGCTAGTACCTGGGTCTGCAAGGGCAGATCTGGCCCTGTGATCCCATGAGACATCAGAGACAGGGTTGAAAAATTTTTGAATGCTGATGAAGACAGTTAAACTTTCCATCAAGATTTATTTTATTTTATTTTTCTATTCACTAACATCTACCATATTTGTATCAGGGTGTTTTTTATGCATCAGTGTATGGAGGACAATGATATATGAATAGTGTTTTGCATTTTTGTTGTATTTTTATATCTTTAATTTTTTTCTCTTTGTATTCTACTTATCACTTGTCTTTTTTGATTCTCTTTCCAACTTCTCTCCAACCAACAGCCAATCTCTGTTGGCTCCTCTTCGACTCTTCCTGTGAATCTTTGCTTCTAGACTCTATCTTCCTCCCTAGCAAACATTGTGTACTACACTACTTCTGTTCTCTTGTCCACTATTTGAAATTGTAATAATTTTTGCAAATTTTCTGTTTATACTATAGAAAGTTATTGAACTCATCATTTTTGTTTAATGTGAGAAAGCAGTAGACAACTTAATGGGAGCTACTAAGTTTAAGCCTATATATTGTTTATACTGTGTGCTGTTGATATTGGCATCATTATTAAAGATAAAGTCCTGGAAACTTTAGGGACACTATAATCTACAGTGTAGAATTTGTGCTGCCTCAGATCCATACTGCTAGATGGGAAAACAAACAAACATCATGAAAAAACAAGGAAATGAAATGCTCCAAACAAACCAAGATGCTCCAACAACAGAAACCACTGATAACACAGTTGAATAAATGTCCAAGAAGGAGTTCAGAATGTAAGATTGATGTGTGAACTTAAGGATAGTATAAAGAGTGAAATCAAAGAAAAAGTATAGGAAGTGAAATATCACTTCAATAAAGAGTTAAATATTGTGAGGGAAAAAACAAGGAGAAATCCTTGAAATGAAGAAATCAATAAACCAAATTAGAAATTAAAATGAGAGCCTCACCAACAGACTAGACCACTTGGAAGACAGAACCTCAGACAATGAAAACAAAATATATAATCTTGAAAGTATAGTTGATCATGCAGAGAATATGATAAGAAACCATAAAAAGAACATCCAAGAATTATGGGAAAATATAAAAAGACCAAATTTAAAAGTTATTGGAATAGATGCAGGAGCAGAGATACAAACTAAAGGAATGCGCAATATTTTGAAGTATATAATAGAAAATTTCCCAAATCTAATAAATTAATGGAATGGAAAATCAAATACAAGAGGCTTACAGGTCCCCAAATTACAGCAGACCCATACCAAGACATATTATGATGAGAATGACTAATACAGAGAATAAAGATAAAATTTTAAAGCCATGAGAAAAAAAATCCCATTACGCATGGGGGGAAACCTATTTAAAACTCAATGTATTTCTCAACTCATATGCTCAAAGCTAGGAGGTCCTGGAATAATATATTTCAAGCTCAGAAAGAAAATGGATGCCAACCAAGAATTTTATATCCAGCAAAATTAATTTTCAGATTTGAAGATGAAATTAAAACCTTCCATGATAAACAAAAATGTACAATCCTACATAAATACAGTTATCTCATACTATACAAAGTTTCCAAAAACATAGAAAGCCTACACTACAGAACATTCTCAACAAAATATTCCAAGAAGATTAAGTTAAAAAAAAAAAAAAAGTGAAAACCAGCAAAGGGAGGATCTACATTAAAGGAATATTCAAGCAAAGGAGAAACTAAGCCAAAAATAAGTCAAAATGACAGGAAATACAAATCATATCTCAATAACAACCTTTAATGTTAACAGCTTAAACTCATCAATCAAAAGACATAAATTGGCCAATTGGATTAAAAAGCAAGACACAAAATATTCTGTCTTCAAGAGACTCAACTCATGGGCAAATACAAGCTGAAGGTGAAAGGATAGGATAAAACATATCACTGATATAGATTCCAATAACAAGCAGCAGTTTCCATCCTCATTTCAGATAGAGTAGACTTCAAGCCAAAGTTAATAAGAAGAGACAAAGAAGGACATTTCATACTTCTTAATGGAATTATGTATCAGCAAACATAACAATTATAAATATTTATGCTTCCCAAAATGGATCATCTACATACATCAAACAAAACCTTCTCAAATTTAAGAATCAAATAGACCTCAACACAATAATATTGGGTGACTTTAACACAATTTTCTCACTACTGGACATATTTTTCGAACAAAAACTATATATATATATATAAAACTTTTTAACTAAATAATAATTCAATCAATATCTTAGACTTAACTGACATTTATGGAATATTTATCAATGAGTGAATACACATTTTTCTCAGCAGAACATGGCTCCTTTCCTAAAATAGTCCATATCTTAGGGTACAAAGCAACTGTTAGTAAATACAAAGAGAGAGAGAGAGAGAGAGAGAGAGAGAGAGAGAGAATACCTTGCTTTCTATCAGATCACAATGGAATGAAATTAGAAATTAGTGATAAAGTAAAAAATAGAAGGTAATCTAACAAATGGAGACTAAATGATACACTATTAAATGATGAATGAATAGTAGAAGAAATCAAAGATGAAATTTTTAAAATTCTTAGAGCTAAATGATGACACTGGTACAACATATCAAAATCTCTGGAACACTATGAACACAGTAGTAAGGGGACAGTTTATTGCACAGAGCACATACATTAAAAGAATAAAAAGCAAACAAATAAATAACCTAACACTACATTTCAAAGCCCTAGAAAAAGAAGATCAAATTGACACTAAAAACAGAAGACAGAAAATAATTAAAATCAGAACTATAATCAATGAAATTGAAATAAAAGAAACAGTTAAAACTTTTACAAAACAAAAAGTTGGTTCTTTGAAAAAATAAATAAAACAGATAAACCCCGGTCATGCTAATGAAGAAAAAAAGAAAGAAAACTCAAATTACTAAAATACAAGATGAAGAAGGAAATATCACAATGGATATGTCTGAAATACAGGAGATAATTAGAAATTATTTTGACAATTTATACTCCAATAAAATAAAAATTATAGAAGACACTGACAAATTTCTAGAATCAGAAGAGATAATGGGAGAGGTGATAAGAGCTTAGGCCAAAGAGTTTTATGCCTTTACACTGGGTCATATCAGGTCTACAAAATACAAAGAAAATACAAATAGAAATGAATTTATCATCACTTCTAAGATGTTAGTCAACTATTTTACAAGTTTCTTCAAGGTTCCTTTTCTGACTTTTCCACATATAGAATTTTATTCCTTTCTTCTCATACTTGCTTCCCAGATTCAGATTCAGTATGTTATTACTTCTGTCTTGGCCTCACTCCTTTATGTTAAAGAGTCAACAAGGGGATTCTATTAGTTTTTTAGCACATGTATCTCACAATTCATTCATAAATAAGTAAAACCACAGGGTTGATTCATAAACCCATCAGATCCAAAATTCTGCTATGAGTTGATCTTTATAAGTCTACATCCTGGTTAACTATGGTGGCATTTCAAGTTCCCAGACATTGGTGTGCTACAGGAATTCTTCAAGGGGACCTCCTTAGGAAGTTCTGTGGTGAACTGAAATGTGTTGGTATTGGAAGAATTAAAAGCAAAGATATGTGATAGACAAACCAATGTTAGTTCCAAGGAAGAAGACCAAATAAAAAATACAATAGGATTTTGAGACAATATTTATGACATGTATATGAGAAGAGTGCCAAGCCAAAGTGTGGAATTCTGGAATTGATTTAGCCATGTTCTAGCACAGAGTTCTATATTGGATAAAGGGCTTTGGTATTACTCCAGTATGTATGGAGTTCCATTTGTGACTTAACTTGGATCTGAGAACATGATAGGAAGATTTTTGTTTGTGTATGCATAATAACCTAAATCTGCTCATCAAAGCCAAAATTTTCATTTTTTTTTTTTGTTTGTTTGTTTTCCTCACTGACATAGATTGTTTGGTACTTTGGGAGAATAGACTTCTATTTAATTTCTAAGGTCATTGTAATAAATGTGCTTCAACCAGGAAAAAAAAAAACTTTAATCCTGGGCTAGCCTAGAGTTAAATATTCTCATAAATAAAGCTGATATGAGCCCTCCTCCTCTCAGGTTTTGAGCTTCTTGCTTTCTCAATAGCCTCCTCTTATGGGTTCCCTGCCCTCACTTCATAGACCTGTACTGAGATGTTTCCAGTCTCCTTGCCCCATACAAGCCTCCTCCCACTTTGTCTAATCCACTGAACTTCTATCCCCTCTTATTGTATGTCAGCATTGACATATCAGAGCAAACATTCAGCCTTTGGTGTTTTGGAATTGGCTTATTTCACTTAGCATTTATATACATGTATACATACATATATACAGAGGAATATTTTTCAGACATAAAAAATAATAAAATTATAGTATTTGCCAGTAAAGCCTCTTCATTTATACTATCAAGGCCCACCTTCATCTCAACCAACTTTGAGTCTTATTTAGAGGATCCCTTTTCTACTACTTCCTTTTGTTACAGGGAATAAGGCCTGCTATGAAGCTGAAGTAATTCCAAGGACACCCCTTTACTCCAATTCTTGCAATCATGCCAGAAATATTTTAAACACATTGCTCATCATAATGGGCAGGAATTTGTTAGAAAGGATAATAAAGGGGAAAAGAGCACACTCTCAAGGGAAAGAAAATATGGATGGCATATTTCTTCTGTCCCCCAGTTTTATTGAGAGTCCTAGGGAAGTATTCAGAGTCCCAATTAGGTCTGCCTTTTGGCTTTTGGCTGACAGTATCAAAACTGCATGGACTGCCTCCAAGAGAGGATGTTGAAGATTTTAAGAAAATTGTGCCCCCAGTTTTTGACTGAATTTTCTACCCCCTTAATTAGTTTATTACTATTTGAATAGCCCTCAGCAAATTTTCTGTGAGAGGGTCTTGATATTTTAGCTTTCAGGTTGATCAGGGGTTGTAATAGTTTCTGTAATAAGATAGTTCCAGGCCACCTGATAAGATATGGCAATACTTTTTTTTAAAGAGATGTAATTATCACTTGGGGAGGTGTTAACATATTAAGGCCTCATCATCCATTTGCATATCTGTCAGATGTAGCTTGTGGTCTTGTCCTTTGTGTTTTCTCTGCTTACCCATTCATGGCTGACTAACTACCTTACTCTTTCTCAGAGGCTGGGACCTCCCTGGGGTAAAAGAACTGTCCTGGCTTTAGAAGCAAGATAGATATTTGTTTTTAACAAGGAGGAATAAACCAAGGAAAAGTAAATAATTTATTTTAAATTAAACTTTTAAAAATTTTATTTGTTCTTTTTAGATATGCAGGACATTAGAGTGTATAATTGTGTATTATAAATACATGGAGTATAACTTAGTCTAATTAAGATCCCATTTTTTAAATTTTACATGATGTGGCATTTCACTGGTTTTGTATTCATATATTTATACAGGAAATTTATGTCCAATTCATTCCACTATCTTTCCTAGGCCCATCCCCCTCCGTTCCCTTTATCCCTGTTTGTCCAATCCACTGAACTTCTATTCCCCCTCTTGTTGCGTATCAGCATCCACATATCAGAAAGAATATTCAGCTTTTGTTTTTTTGGAATTGGCTTATTTCACTTAGCATATACATACACAATGAGATATTATTCAGCCATGAAAAAGAATGAAATTATGGCATTTGCTAGCAAATGTATAGAACTGGAGACTATCATGCTAAGTAAAAAAAAAAAGGGGGGGGGAGGGGGGAAAATATAATTTTTTAAAAATATTTATTTATTTGTTTTAGTTGTACACAATGGGTTTATTTGTACGTGGTGCTTAGGATCAAACCCAGGCTGTGCACATGCTAGGCGAGCGCTCTACCACTGAGCCACAATCCCAGCACCGAAAATATAATTTTAACACAAACATTTCACATACTTTTCCCATACCTATCACACCCCAAGTCAGTCTATCTCCTGGGCCTGTCACTCCAAAACTTCTTGGATTTTTTTTTTTTTTTTTTTTTTTTTTTTTTTTTTTTTTTTTTTTTTGTAGAAGGGATAGAACTCAGGGACATTCAATCACTGAGCCACATCCCCAGCCCTTTTTTGTATTTTATTTAGAGACAGGGTCTCAGTGGGTTGTTTAATGCCTCAGTTCAAATGACTTTGAACTTTCAATCATCCTGCCTCAGTCTCCCAAGCTGCTGGGACTACAGGTGTGTGCCACCATACCCAGCAGAAATCTTTAAATCTAACTTGTACACTGTTAATTATCCTACCAATAAATGTATTAAACAAGAACAGATATGACATTTTAAGAAATTTATAATTTAGGGGACTTTCCAGCATTGTCTAATGATGAGATAACGGAGATCATGTCAGCTAAGGATCCTGAGACTGACCTATGTTAAAACCATCTGGAGAGGAGAGCAAGATGACAGACCACAGGGAGATAGCATTCTGTGTCACTCCATGACCTGAGACTCAAATAGTGAGAATACTGCTTTTCTGAAAGCCATATTTCTGCTCCCATTCATGAGTCACAGTCATCGTGCCCATCTATGGGGGGGGGTGCTTCAGGCCATAGCATAGGTGTGGGTATCATTTTGATGGGTGTCCTGTGTGAGAGCAGCTTCTATGATTTCTGCTTGATAACAATAACGATAATGCCTCATATCCACAGTGGTAAAAGAGAAGACACACAAGCAATATGAAAAGACAAGGGAAGAAAGTGCCCCAAACAAATTAAGACACCAGCTACTGGCTCACACGGGTATGCCACTGAGCAGGATCTGGCACCCAAGATCACAGATGCCACTCACACATGGGACACCTGGCAACTTCCCATGCACAGGAACTCCAGCTGCTGCTCCCTTGTGGACCCCCATCTGCCAACAAGGGGTTCCTCTGGTTGCCACCATCTTGGGACTCTGCAGCAGAAGAGATAGTCTCCTACTCGAAGTAGCCTACCTGAACCCGAGAACATTACACAGGCTCTGAAGTCAGTCGACAGTCACACACCAAACTCCACAGAGCTAGTCTCAGAACCAAGCTTCGGGTACTGCTCCTATCACCTGATCCAACATCGTGTTGTGGAAAGTGGGCACCTCCATCTTGGATCACCTTCAGTGCCATTTCCCAGTGGGGTCAACTGCTAGCTTGGTACTCCAACTGACCAGGTACACAGTTTGTAACTCACCCCTTTTCCCAGCAGTAGCTACACTGGCACATTAACTTTGTAGTTACCTTCACCATCTGGAGGGTTTAGGTTCTAGCTGACAACAGACAACACAACCTATTGGATGTGAAGGGAAGAAGGAAATCTTCCTTCAAGAATTTTTTCTTTTTTTTTCTTCACTCTCTCTATCCTCCCACCTTCATATCCCCCACGTATGTGAAACCAAGTGCTTTACAAGTATTAGGATTTTGAGGATTGGGTCCTCTGAATAGTATATCAAAGTTGTGTTGTATATTATTTTTTTTCTCTTTTTTCCTTTTTTTTTTTGAATTTTCTTCCACAAATTTCTACTATTTTGACATTTTATATTTCACACATATTATGTGTTTTTATGTGCACCACTGTCTTCCCACTTATTTGTATACCCCAAATTACTTCCTCTCTTCTTTTGCTACTAATCTACCTCTTTAAGTTTCTCTTTCACACTTCCTAAGAAATAATTACTTAATATCATCATCTCCTACCTCCTCAGCATATCATATCTTTGTCCAAAATCAGAAACTATAAACCCTTTTGCAAATCTACTGAGTATATTGTCAATAATAATTAAATTCACCACTTCTGTATATTATGACCAAACTGTAAACATCTTAATAGCAAATATCTGGGCTTAAGGTGTATATTGTTCATACTAGGATCTGTTAACATTGTTCTACAGGGGCACTATAAACCTATAGGGTAAAAATGATAATGACTTGGAACCATAGAGAGAAGACACACAAGCAATATAAAAAGACAAGGGAAGAAAGTGCCCAAAACAAATCGAGATACCACATTACTAGAATCCATGGCCAAACAGCAGAAGAAATGAGAGAGAAGGAGTTCAGGATGTACATAATTAAAATGTTCTGTAAATTAAAAGATGCTATAAGAGAGCAAATACAGGCAGTAAATGATCATTTTGACAAAGAGCTACATAAACCAATTCAGAAAGCAAAATATTATTTCAATAGGGAGACAAAGGCTTTAAAAAAAATCCTGGAACTGAAAGAAACAATAAACCAAATTACAAGTTCAATTGAAAGCATCACCAACAAATTACACTGTTTGGAAGACAGGACCTCAGACAATGAAGACAAAATATATAATCTTGAAACGAATGTAGACTACACAGTGAAAGTGGTAAAAAACCATGAGCAGAATATTCAAGAAATATGGGATAACATAAAAAGACCAAATTTGAGAGTTATTGGGATAGAGGAAGGTGTAGAGTTTCAAACCAAAGGAATGAGTAATCTATTCAATTAAATAATATCAGAAAAATTTCCAAACATGAAGAATGAATGGGAAAAACCAAATTCAAGAGGCTTACCAGATGCCAAGTGTAAAAAATTACAACAGATCCACATCAAGGCTCATTATAATGAAAATGTCTAACATAAAGAATAAGGAGAGAATATTAAAAGCCATGAGAGAAAGGAATCAAATTACATATAGGGGAAAACCAATTAGATTATGTGCAGATTTTTAAACACAGACCTTGAAAGATAGAAGATCCTGGAACAACATACATCAAGCTTTAAAAGAAAATGGATGCCAACCAAGAATCTTATATCTGGCAAAATTAAGCTTTAGATTTGATAATGAAATAAAAATCTTCCATTATAAACAAAAGTTAAAAGAATTTACAACTCAAAAGCCTGCACTACAGAAAATCTTAGAAAAAATATTTCATGAAGAAGAATTAAAAAAGAAAAAAAGAAAATCAGCAAAGGGTGGTATTACAATAAAGGAAACACTAATCAAAGGAAAAACCAAGTCAAGTTAAATATAAAAAATAAACAAAATTTACTAGGAATACAAATCATGTCTCAATAATAACCCTGAATGCTAATGGACTGAACTCACCAATCAAAAGACATAGACTGGCAGATTGGATTAAAAACAACAACATCAACAAAATCCTGTCTCCAAGAGACTCATCTCATAGAAAAAGACATCCACAGATGGAAGGTGATTTGTTTGGAATTATCATAACACTCACATGGACTGTGGAAGCAAGCATGGATTTCCATCCTCATATCAAATAAAGTAGACTTCAAGCCAAAGTTAATCAAAAAGGATAAAGAAGGATACTTTGTACTGCTTTTAAGGGAACCATTGATCAACAAGACATAACAATAATAAATTTATATGTCCCAAACAATGGAGCCTCTACATTCATCAAACAAACTCTTCTAAAGTTCAAGAGTCAAATAGACCACAACTCAATAATTCTGGGTGATTTTAACACACCACTTTTACCACTGGATAGATCATCCAAACAAAAGCTAAACAAATAAACTTTAGGCCTGATTAATAAAATCAATAACTTAGACTTAATTGACATATGTAGAATATTTCACCTTTCAATAAATGAATACACCTTCTTCTCAATAGCACATGGATTCTTCTCTAAAATAGACCACATATTATGCCACAAAGCAACTCTTAGAAAATATAGAATAGTAAAGATACTGCACTGCATTCTATCAGATCATAATGGAATAAAATTAGAAATCAATGATAAAATAAAAAATAAAAGCTACACCAACAATTGGAGACTAAATAATATGCTACCAAATGAATAAGGGGTTGCAAAAGACACCAAGGAGGAGATTAAATTATTATTAGAGGTAAATGAGAACACAAATACAATGTATCAAAATCTCTGGGACACTATGAAGGCAGTACTAAGAGGAAAGTTCATTGCATGGAGTTCATTCTTTAAAAGAAGAAAAAAAAATAAATGACTTAATATTACATCTCAAAGCACTAGAAAAAGAAGAATAAATTACACCAAAAGCAGTAGAAGACAGGAAATAATTAAAATCAAAGCTGATATCAATGAAATTGAAACTAATGAAACAATTGAAAAAATTGACAAAAAAAAGTTGATTCTTTGAAAAAATAAATAAAATTGACAGACCCTTAGCCAGGCTAATAAAGAGAAAGAGAGAAAATGCAAATTACTAATATCCATGATGAAATAAGAAATATCACAACAGACACTACATAAATACAGAAGTTAATTACAAATTATTTGAAAGTTGTACTCTAGTAAAATAGAAAACATTGAAGACATTAATGAATTTCTAGAGTCCAAACGGAATCAGTGTGATATACACAATTTAAACAGATTAATTTCAAGTGATGAAATAGAAGACACTATCAGAAACCTACCAACCAAGAAAAGCCCAGGACAAGATGGATACACAGCTGAGTTCTACAGGACTTTTAAAGAAGAACTAATACCAATACTCTTCAATTTATTTCAGGAAATAGAAAAAGAGGGAGCACTTTCAAACTCATTCTATGAGGCCAATATAACCCTATTCCCAAAACCAAACAAAGATATATCAAAGAAAGAAAACTTCAGACCAATATCTCTAATGAATATAGATGTAAAAATTCTCAATAAAATTCTGGCAATTTGATACAAAAACATATCAAAAAGATAGTGCACTACAGTCAAGTGGGGGTTTATCCCAGGGATGCAAGGTTGGTTCCATTTTTATATGGAAATCAATAAATGTAATTCATCACATCAATAGACTTACAGATAAGAACCATATAATCATCTCAATAGATGCAAAAAAAAAAAAAAATTACACAAAATACAGCACCGTTTCATGTCCAAAACACTAGAAAAACTAGAGATAACAGGAACATATCTCAACATTGTATAAGATATCTTTGCTAAGCCCTAGGCCATCATCATTTTAAATGGAGAGAAATTGAAAGCATTACCTCTAAAAACTGGAATAAGACAGGGATGCCCCCTTTCACCACTTTTATTTAACATACTAGTTGAAACACTGGCCAGAGAAATTAAATAGACCAAAAAAAAAAAAAAAAATTAAAGGGATACGAATAGGTAAAGAAGAACTCAAATTAGCACTATTTGCTGATGATATGATTCTATACCTAGAAGACCCAAAAAACTCCACCAGAATAATTCTAGAACTAGTAAATGAATTCAGCAAACTGGGAGGGTACAAAAATCAACACCCATAAATCAAAGGTATTTCTGTTTTTTGGGTGGCAAATCCTCTGAAAGAAAAATGAGGGAAAACTACCCCATTTACAATAGCCTCAAAACAAACAAACAAACAAACGAAACCTGGGAATCAACCTAACAAAGAGCTGAAAGAACTCTACATTGAAAACTACAGAACACTAAGGAAAGAAATTAAAGAAGACCTTAGAAGATGGAAAGATCTCCCTTGTTCTTGAATGGGAAGAGTTAATATTGTCAAAATGACTATACTTACCAAAAGCATTATGTAGATTTAATATAATTGCAATCAAAATCTCAATGACATTCCTCAAAGAAATAGAAAAAGCAGTTATGAAATTCATCTGGAAAAATAAGAGACCCAGAAGAACTAAAGCAATATTTAGCAAGAACAGTTAAGCAGTTGGCATCACAATACAAGATCTTAAACTATAACACAGAGCAATAGTAACAAAAATATGATATTGGCACCAAAATAGACTTGTAGACCAATGGTACAGAATAGAGTACACAGAGACTAACCTACATAATTACAGTTTTTTTATATTATACAAAAATGTACACTGGAGAAAAGATAGCCTCTTCAAAAAATGGTGCTGGGAAAACTGGAAATCTGTATGCAACAAAATGAAATTAAACCCCTCTCTCTCACCCTGTACAAAACTCAACTCAAAATGGATCAAGGACCAAAGAATTAAACAAAAGACCCTGCATCTAATAGAGGAAAAAGTACACCCAAATCTCAATCATATCAGATTAGGCCACTACTTTCTAAATAAGACTCCTGTAGCACAAGAATATAAATCAAGAATTAATGAATGGAATGGATTCATACTAAAAACTTCTTCTCGGCAAAAGGAACAATCAGTGAGGTGAATAAAGAGCCTATCAATCGGAAAAAAAAAAATTTACCACACACATGTCAGATAGAGCACTAATCTCTAGAATATATAAAGAACTCAAAACTCTTAACACACACACACACACACACACACACACACACACACACTCAATAACCCAGTCAATAAATGGGGCAAGGAACTGAACAGACAATTCTCAGAAGGTGATATACAGTCAATCAACAAATATATCAAAAAATGTTCAACATCTCTGGCAATTAGAGAAATGCAAATCAATACTACTCTGAGATTTCATTTCACTCAGAATGGCAGCTATTAAGAATACAGAGTCCCGCCAACCTTCACCCCAGTGCAGCCAACATCAGGTCAGTCAAGCTGAACTTCCCCTGGTGTGCCACCAGGCTCTAGCCAGTCCGGTTGACTTCCTCCCCAGAGCAGGAGACAGCAAAGACAGACCTGCCAATTCTGCTTGAGTTTAGGTGGGCCGAGGACAGTCCTGGGGACCTACATTGGAGTACATTCAGGCCCAGGTCAGTCCTGCTGAACTTCACCCCAGCACAGCCAGCCCTAAGTCAGTCCTGCTGACATCCCCTTGAGAGTGGCCAGGCTCAGGGAGGTTCTGCCAACCTCTGCCCAAGCATGGGAGGGCCCAGGTCAGCCTAGCCCAAACCTGCAGAGCTCAGGTGAGTCTAGAACAGCTTCACTGACCTCTGCTCAGAGGACTGCCTCTTCCAACCAGCCGACCAGTGCAGGAGCTCAGACTCAACCAGTTCGACCCACACCAACCTGCGTGGATCCAGCCCCAGGTAGCATACTTTGAGGGACAACGGCAGGTTCTGAAAGCTCTGCATAAAGGGGAGGCACAGACAACCTGCAAAAATAGTATAAGAATATAAGGTAAAAAACTATAATATCTCAGATTTACACTGCAAGAAAGTAAGGCAAATAGACAACATGAAAAAACAAAGGAGGAAAGTACTCCAAACAAACCAGGATTCTACAATAACAGAACCCATGCTCAGTGAAGTTGTTGAAATGTCATAGAAGGAGTTCAGAATGTTCATAATTAAAATAATCTGTGAATCAAAGAATGACCTAAATGAGCAAATACAGGCAAAAATTGACCACTACAACAAATATATAAGAGAGCAAATACAGGTGGCAAAAGATTACTTCAAAAAAGAGATAGAAACTGAAAAAAAAAAAAAAAAATAGCCAGAAATCCTTGAAATGAAGGAAAAATTAACCAAATAAAAAACACAATTGAAGGCATCACCAACAGACTAGATTAACTGGAAGAAAGAACTTCAGACAATGAAGACAAAGTATATAATCTTGAAAATAAAGTTGACCACACAATCAAGATAGTAAGAAACCATGAATAGAACATCCAAGAAGTATGGGACAGCATCGAAAGACCAAATCTAAGAGTAATTGGTATAGAGGAAAGCACCGAGTTTCAAACCAAAGGAATGCACAATCTCTTCAATGAGATAATATCAGAAAATTTCCCAAGTATGAAGAATGAATTGGAAAATGAAATACAAGAGGTTCGTTCATAGGACACTAAATGTACAAAATTACAACAGATCTACGCCAAGATACATTATAATGAAAATGACTAGCATACAGAACAAGGATAGAATTTTAAAAGCTGAAAAAGAGAGAAATCAGACCACATATAGGGGGAGACCAATTCGTATCACAGCAGATTTTTCAACTCATACACTCAAAGCTAGGAGATCACAGAACAACGTAGTCCAAGCTCTGAAAGAAAAGGGATGCCAACCAAAAATCTTATACCCAGCAAAATTAAGCTTTAGATTTGAGGATGAAATAAAAACCTTCCATGATAAACAAAAGTTAAAAGAATTTACATGTAGAAAGCCAGCACTACATAACATCCTAGGCAAAATATTTTATGAAGAGGAAAAGAAAAACAATGATGAAAATCAACAGAGGGTGGTATTACACTAAAGGAAAAAAACAATCAGAGGAAAAACCATGTCAAGTTAAATACCAAAAATAAACAAAAATGGCTGGGAACACAAAACACATCTCAATAATAACTCTGAATGTTAATGGCCTAAACTCACCTATCAAAAGACATAGCCTAGCAGATTGGATAAAAACAAAACAAAACAAAACAACAACAACAAAAAAAAAAACAGAAACCAGACCCAACAATATGCTGCCTCCAAGAGACTCATCTCATAGGAAAAGACATCCATAGGCTGAGGGTGAAAGGTTGGGAGAAATCCTACCACTCACATGGACTGAGGAAACAAGCAGGGGTTTTCATCCTCATATCAAATAAAGTTGACTTCAAGCTAAAGTCAATCAAAAGGGATAAAGAAGGACAGTACACACTGCTCAAGGGAACCATACACCAACAAGACTTAACAATTATAAATATATATGCCCCAAACAATGGAGCATCCATGTTCATCAGACAAACTCTCCTCAAGTTTAAGAGTCAAATTGACCACAACACAATAATTCTGGGTGACTTTTGTAAGAGCCCTAATAAGGAGATAGCTAAGATGGCAGCTAGCTGAGAGCCATAAGAGGTGTTTCAGTATTTTCACCTGATATTCATGCATTTATCTAAGAATCTTTCTATGCCTGTGAACACTATGTGACGCACCTGTAAGTTTGAGCTGTTAACATGTGTATACTTGTTAAGGCAAAAAGTATTTAACCAGATTAGGTTGGTTAGAAGGGTTGGTTGGAGTTGGAGAGGTTGTTGGAGCCAGAGATAGAGGTTAGAAGAAGCAAGAATAAAGAGCCTATTAATTTTTCAGTCTGCTTCCGAATTCTTTCCCACTGTATCATTGCTGCAGGCAGCGATAGCTGCAGGCGGCAACAGATTTTAACACATCCCTTTCACCACTGGATAGATCTTCCAAACAAAAGCTGAACAAAGAAACTATAGAACTCAAAAATATAATAAACAACTTAGACTTAGCTGACTTATATAGAATATTCCATCCTTCAACAAGTGAATACACTTTCTTCTCAGCAGCACATGGATCCTTTTCTAAAATAGACCATATATTATGCCACAAAACAACTCTTAGCAAATATAAAAAAATAGGGATACTATCTTACATTCTATCAGACCATATGGAATGAAATTAGAAATCAATGATAAAATAAGAAATAAAAGCTATTCCAACACCTGGAGACTAAATAATATGCTACTGAATGAACAATGGGTTGCGGATGACATCAAAGAGGAGATTTAAAAAATTCTTAAAGTGAATGAGAACACAGACACAACATATTGAAATTTCTGGGACACTATGAAGGCAGTTTTAAGAGGAAAGTTCATTGCATTGAGTTCATTCCTCAAAAGAAGAAAAGTCAACAAATAAACCACTTAAAATTACATCTCAAAGCTCTAGAAAAAAATAGAACAATCCAACACCAAAAGCGGTAGAAGACAGGAAATAATTAAAATCAGAGCTGAAATCAGTAAAACTGAAACAAAAGAAACAATTGAAAAAACTGACAAAACAAAAAGTTGGTTCTCTGAAAAAAATAAATAAAATTGACAGACCCTTAGCCAGGCTAACAAAGAGAAGGAGAGAGAAAACTCAAATTACTAACATATGTGATAAAAAGGAAATATCACAACAAACACTACAGAAATACAGGAAGTAATTGTAAATTATTTTGAAAACTGTACTCCAACAAAATACAAAACCCTGAAGGCATTGACAAATTTCTAGAGTCCTATGATCTGCCCAAATTAAAGCAGGATGATATACACAATTTGAACAGACCAATTTCAACCAATGAAATAGAAGATGCCATCAGAAGCCTACCAACCAAGAAAAGCCCAGGACCAGATGGATACACAGCAAGTTCTACAAGACCTTTAAAGAAGAACTGATACCAATACTTTTCAATTTATTTCAGGAAATAGAAAAATAGGGAGCACTTCCAACCTCATTCTATCAGGCCAATATCACTCTGATTCCCAAACCAGGCAAAGACACATCAAAAAAAGAAAACATCAGACCCATATATTTAATGAACACAGACGCAAAAATTCTCAACAAAATTCTGGCAAAACGGATACAAAACCATATCAAAAATATAATACACCACGATCAAGTGGGGTTTATTCCAGGGATGCAAGGATGGTTCAACATATGGAAATCAATAAATGTAATTCATCACATCAGTAGACTTAAAGATAAGAACCATATGATTATCTAAATAGATGTAGAAAAAGCATTTGACAAAATACAGCACCCCTTCATGTTCAAAACATTAGAAAAACTAGGGATAACAGGAACATATCTCAACATTGTAAAAGTTATATACTCTAATCCCCAGGTCAACATTATTCTAAATGGAGAAAAATTGAAAGCATTCCCTCTAAAAACTGGAACAAGACAGGGATGCCCTCTTTCACCACTTCTATTTAACATAGTAATTGAAACTCTGGTCAGAGCAATAAGACAGATGAAAGAAATTAAAGGGATACAGATAGGTAAAGTAGAACTCAAATTATCATTATTTGCTGACAATATGATTTTATACATAGAAGACCCAAAAATCTTCTACCAGAAAATTTCTAGAACTCATAAATAAATTCAGCAAAGTAGCAGGATCCAAAATCAACACCCATAAATCTAAGGCATTTCTATATATCAGTGACAAATCCTCTGAAAGGGAAATGAGAAAAACTACCCCGTTTACCATAGCATCAAACAAACAAACAACAACAACAAAAACTTGGGAATCAACTTAACCAAAGATAAGAAAGACCTCTATAATAAAAACTACAGAACACTAAAGAAATTATTGAAGACCTTAGAAGATGGAAAGATCTACCTTGTTCTTGGATAGGCAGAACTAATATCGTCAAAAATGACCATGCTACCAAAAGCACTATACAGATTTAATGCAATGCCAATCAAAGTCCCAATGACATTCCTCATAGAAACAGAAAAAGCAGTCATGAATCTCATCTGGAATAATAAGAGACCCAGAATAGCTATCGCAATCCTTAGCAAGAGGAGTGAAGTAGGTGGCATCACTATACCAGACCTTCAATTATACTACAGAGCAATAGTAACAAAAACAGCATGGTATTGGCACCAAAATAGACTTGTAGACCAATGGTACAGAATAGAGGACACAGAGACTAACGCATGTAATTTCAGTTATCTTATATTAGACAAAGGCGCCAAAAATGTACATTGGAGAAATAGCCTCTTCAACAAATGGTGCAGGGAAAGCTGGAAATCCATATGCAACAAAATAAAATTAAACCTCTATCTCTCACCATGCACAAAATTCAACTCAAAGTGGATCAAAGATCTAAGAATTAGACCAGAGACATTACAACTAATAGAAGGAAAAGTAAGCTCTAATCTCCAACATGTTGTATTAGGCCCCAAGTTCCTTAATAAAACTTTTATAGCACAAGAATTAAAATCAAGAATCAATAAATGGGATAGATTCCAGTTACAAATCTTCTTCTCAGCAAAAGAAACAACCAGTGAGGTGAGTAAAGCGCCTACTAATTGGTTACAAATTTTTACCACAAGCACATCAGATAGAGCACTAATCTCTAGAATATATAAAGAACTCAAAAATCTTAACACCACAAAAACAAATAACCCAATCAATAAGTGGGCCAAGGAACTGAACAGACACTTCTCAAAAGCAGATATACAATTAATCAACAAATACTTGAAAAAATGTTCAACATCTCTGGCAATTAGAGAGATGCAAATCAAAACCACTTTAAGATTTCATCTCACCCCAGTCAGAAAGTCAGAATGGCAGCTATTAAGAACACAAACAATAAATGTTGGCAAGGATGTGGAGAAAAAGGCCCATTCATACATTGTTGGTGGGACTGCAAAATGGTGCAGCCAATATGAAAAGCAGTATGGAGATTCCTTGGAAAACTTAGAATGGAATCACCTTATGACCCAGCTATCCCACTCCTCTACCCAAAGGACTTAAAAACAGCATACTACAGGGACACTGCCACATCAATGTTTATGGCAGCACAATTTACAATAGCTAAACTGTGGAACCAACTTAAATGCCCTTTAGTAGATGGATAAATAAAGAAAATGTGGTATATATACACAATGGAGTACCACTAAGCAATGAGAGAGAATAAAATCATGGCATTCGCAGGCAAATGGATGAAGTTAGAGAATATAATGCTAAGTGAATTTAGCTAATCCCCAAAAGCCAAATGCTGAATGTTTTCTCTGATATAAGGAGGTCGATTCACAGTGGGGTTGGGATGGGGAGCATAGGAGGATGAGAGGAACACTAGAATGGCCAATGGGTAGGGAGGGGATGGAAGGGGAAGGGAGGGGGCAAAATGGTGAAGAAAAACAAAAATGGTAGAATGAGATGGATGAGATGGATATCATTATCCTAAGCGCATGTATGAAGTCATGAATGTTGTGAATATACTTTGTATACAACCAGAGATATGTAAAAATGTGCTCTATAAGTATAACATGAAATGTAATATATTCTGATGTCATTTCTAACAACTTAGAATAAAAAAATAAATAAATTTGAAAAAAAATAATACAAACATCAGTAAGTGTTGGTGAGGATGTGGGGGAAAAGACACACTCATACATTGCTGGTGGGACTGCAATATGGTGTAGCCAATATGGAAAGCAGTATGGAGATTTCTTGGAGAACTGGGAATGGAACCACCTTATGACCCAGCTCTTCCACTCCTTGGTATATACACAAAGGACTTAAAAACAGCATACTACAGGGACACCACCACATCAATGTTTATTGCAGCATAATTCACAAGAGTTAAACTGCGGAATAACCTAGTAGGTGAATGGAAAAGAAAACGTGTTATGATACAAAATGGAATATTACTCAGTAATAAAAGAGAACAAAATAATGGCATTTGCAGGTAAATGGATGAAATTGGAGAATATAATGTTAAGTGAAGTTAGCCAATCTCAAAAATGCAAATACTGAATGTTTTCTCTGATATAAGGATGCTGATTAATAGTGGAGTTGGGATGGGGAGCATAGGAGGATTAGACAAATGCTAGAAAGGACAATGGGGAGGGAGTGGAAGGGAGGAGCCATGGGGGTAAAAAATGGTAGAATGAAATAGACATCATTATATTTTTTTAAAAATTTTATTAATAGTAGTATGTATTACAGTTCATACTATACATATATAGCATATTTTTTACACAAAACAGTTTGTATACAAAGTATATTCGTAGCATTCAAGTCTTCAATCATGCATTTAGAATAATGATATCCTTCTTATTCAAACACTTTCTTTTTCCCCCTCCCCCCCTTGCTCCCTCCCTTCGCCTCCCTTCCCTTTGACCATTATAGTGTTCCTCTAATCCTCCTATGTACCCCCATCCAACAATACTGTGAACTGGATTTTTTATATCAGAGGAAACATTCGGTATTTGGATTTTTGAGATTGACTGATTTCACTTAGCATTATATTCTCCAACTCATCAATTTACCTGCAAATGTCATTATTTTATTCTCTTTTATTGCTGAGTAAAATTCCATTGTGTATATATACCACATTTTCTTTATCCATTCATCTACCGAGGGACATCTAGATTGGTTCCACAACCTAGCTATTGTGAATTGTGCTGCTATAAGCATTGAGGTAGCTGTGTCACTGTAATACACTGTTTTTAAGTCCTTTGGGAATAGACCCAGGAGTGGGATGGCTGGGTCATAGGGTGGTTCCATTCCCATTTTCCCAAGAAATTTTCATACTGCTTTCCATAATGGTTGTACCATTTTGCCATCCCACCAGCAATGTATGAGTGTGCCTTTTCCCCCACATCCTCTCCAACATTTATTGTTGTTTGTGTTCTTGATAGCTGCCATTCTGACTGGAGTGAAATAAAATCTTAGAGTAGTTTTGATTTGCATTTCTCTAATTGCTAGCGATGTTGAGCATTTTTTCATGTATTTGTTAAATAATCGTGTATCTTCTTCTGAGAAGTGTCTTTTCAATTCCTTAGCACATTTATCGATTGGATTATTTGTTTTTTTTTGATGTCAAGTTTTTTGAGTTCTTTATATATTCTAGAAATTAGTGCTCTATCCGATGTGCATGTATTAAATATTTGTTCCCAGTTAGTTGGCTCTCTATTCACTTCACTGACTGTTTCTTTTGCTGAGAAGAAGCTTTTTAGCTTAAATCAATCCCATTCATTAATTCTTGGTATTAATTCTTGTGCTACAGGATTCTTGTTAAGGAACTTGGAGCCTAATCCAACATGTTGGAAATTGTAGCTTACTTTTTCTTCTATTAGGTGTATTGTCTCTGGTCTAATTCCTAAGACGTTGATCCACTTTGAATTGAATTTTGTGCATGGTGAGAGATACAGGTTTAATTTCATTTTGTTGCATATGGCTTTCCAGTTTTCCCAGCACCATTTGTTGAAGAGGCTATCCTTTCTCCACTGTACACTTTTGGCACCTTTATCTAATATAAGATAGCTGAAATTATATGTATTAGTCTCTGTGTCCTCAATTCTGTACCATTTGTCTACTAGTCTCTTTTGGTGCCAATACCATTCTGTTTTTGTTACTATTGCTCTATAGTATAATTTAAAGTCTGGTATGGTAATGCCCCCTGCTTTACTTTTCCTGCTCAGGATTGCTTTAGCTATTCTAGGTCTCCTATTTTTCCAGATGAATTTCATGACTGCTTTTTCTATTTCTTTGAGAAATGTCATTGGGGTTTTGATTGGAATTGCATTAAATCTGTATAATGCTTTTGGTAGTATGGACATTTTGACAATATTAATTCTACCTATCCAAGAACAAGGTAGGTCTTTCCATCTTCTGAGGTCTTCTACGATTTCTTTCTTTAGTGTTCTATAGTTTTCATTATAGAGGTCCTTCACCTATTTCATTAAGTTGATTCCCAGGTATGTTATTTTTTTTTTTATGCTATTGTAAATGGAGTAGTTTTCATCATTTCCCTTTCAGAGGCTTTGTGGCTGATGTACAAAAATGCCTTTGACTTATGGGTATTGATTTTGTATCCTGCTACTTTGCCAAAATAATTTACTAGTTGTAAAAGTTTTCTGGTTGAGTTTTTTGGGTCTTCTAGGTATATTATCATGTCATCAGCAAGTAGTGCTAATTTGAGCTCTTCTTTTCCTATCTGGATCCCTTTAATTTCTTTCATCTGTCTAATTGCTCTGGCCAGAGTTTCAAGTACTTTGTTAAATAGCAGTGGTGAGAGGAGGCATCCCTGTCTTGTTCCAGTTTTTAGAGGGAATGCTTTCAATTTTTCTCCATTTAAGATAATGTTAGCTTGAAGTTTTGCATAGATAGCTTTTATAATGTTGAGATATGTTCCTGTTATTCCTAATTTTTCTAGAGCTTTGAACATAAAGGAATGTTGTATTTTGTCAAATGCTTTTTCTGCATCTATTGAGATGATCATATGGTTTTTATCTTTAAGTCTATTGATGTGGTATATTATGTTTATTGATTTCCAAATGTTAAACCAGCCTTGTGTCCCTGGGATAAACCCCACTTGATCGTGGTGCACTATCTTTTTTATATGTTTTTGAATCCAATCTGCCAGAATTTTGTTGAGAAGGTTTGCACCTATCTTCATTAAAGATATTGGCCTAAAGTTTTCTTTTTTGGATGTCTCTTTGCCTGGCTTTGGAATTAATGTGATATTGGCCTCAGAGAAAGAGTCTGGAAGAGCTTTCTCTTTTTCTATTTCTTGAAATAATTTGAAGAGCATTGGTATTAGTTCTTCTTTGAAGGTCTTGTAGAACTCGGCTGTAAACCCATCAGGACCTGGACTTTTTCTTGTTGGTAGTTTTTTGATAGCATCTTCTATTTATTCACTTGAAATTGATTTATTTAAATTGTGTATAGCCTCCTGTTCCAGTTTGGGCAATTCGTACGACTCTAGAAATCTGTCTATGCTTTCAGTATTTTCTATTTTATTAGAGTACAATTTTTCAAAGTAATTTCTAATTATCTCCTGTATATCTGAGGTGTTTGTTGTGATATGTCCTTTTTCATCACGGATGCTAGTAATTTGAGTTTTTTTTCTCTTTTTTTTTTTTTTGTTAGCATTGCTAGGGATCTGTCAATTTTACTTATTTTTTAAAAGAACCAACTTTTAGTTTTGTCAATTCTTTGAATTGTTTCTTTAGTCTCAATTTCATTAATTTCAGCTCTGATTTTAATTATTTCCTGTCTTCTACTGCTCTTAGTGTTGATCTGTTCCTCTTTTTCTAGTGCTTTGAGGTGTGATGTTAAGTCATTTGTTTGTTGTTTTTTTTTTTTTTTTCTTTTAATGAAGGAATTCAGTGCAATGAATTTTCCTCTTACTACTGCCTTCATGGTGTCCCAGAGATTTCTATATGATGTATCTGTGTTCTCATTTACCTCTAGGAATTTTTTAATCTCCTCCTTGATGTCTTCCTCAACTCCTTGTTCATTCAGTAGCATGTTGTTTAGCTTCCAGCTGTTGGAGTAGGTTTTTTTTTATTTCTTGTATTATCATTTTTTTCCCAATTTCATCCCATTATGGTCTGATAGAATGCAAGGTAGTATTTCTATTTTTTTATATTTGCTGAGAGTTGCCTTGTGACATAATATATGGTCAATTTTGGAGAAGGAGCCATGTGCTGCTGAGAAGAAAGTGTATTCGCTTACTGAAGGATTAAATATTCTATATATATATATCCATTTTGTCTAAGTTATTAATTGTTTTAACAAGGCCTAATGTTTCTTTATTTAGCTTTTGTTTGGATGATCTATCCATTGGTGAGAGAGGTGTGTTGAAGTCTCCTAGAATAACTGTGTTGTGGTCTATTTTACTCTTGAACTTGAGAAGGGTTTGTTTGATGAATGTAGTTGCTCCATTATTTGGGGCATATAGATTTATAATTGTTATATCTTGTTGATGAATGGTTCCCTTAAGTAGTAAGAAATATCCATCTTTATCACTTTTGATTAGCTTTGGCTTGAAGTCTACCTTATTTGATATGAGAATGGAAACCCCTGCCTGCTTCCGCAGCCCATGTGCATGATAACCCTTTTTCCAGCCTTTCACCTCAATCACTTGATGTCTTTTTCTATGAGGTGTGTTTCTTGTAGATAGCAAAGTGTTGGGATGTTTCTTTTAATCCAATATGAAAATCTGTGTCTTTTGAATGGTGAGTTTAATCTATTAACATTCAGGGTTATTATTGAGATGTGATTCTTATTTCCATCCATTTTTAAATGTATTATGCTATTTAGCTTGATTTGGATTCTTCTCTGGTTGGTAATTTCTTTAGTTTATTATATCCCTTTGTTGGTTTTCATTGTTGTTTTTCTCTTCTTCTTTGTGGAATATTTCACCCAAGATGTTCCGAAGTGCTGGCTTTCAAGTTGTGAAATCTTTTAACTTTTATTTGTTGTGGAAGGTTTTTATTTCATCTTTGAATCTAAAGCTCAATTTTTCTGGATATAAGATTTTTGGTTGACAAGAAAATTTTAAGGTCTGGGTTGAAAATTCATTGCACTGAATTCCTTCATTAAAAAAAAAAAAAACAACAACAACAACAACAACAACAAAAAATAAATGACTTAACATCACACCTCAATTACTTTTCTTTCAGAGCTTGAAATATGCTATTCCAGGATCTTCTAGCTTTTAAGGTCTGGGTTGAAAAATCTGAACATAGTCTGATCGGTTTCCCCCTATATGTAATCTGCTTTCTTTCTCTTGTGGCTTTTAGTATTCTCTCCTTGCCTAGTATATTAAGCAATTTCATTGTAATGTGCCTTGGTGTGGATCTGTTGTGGTTTTGTACGTTTGTTGTTCGGTAAGCCTCTTGAACTTGGTTTTGCCATTCGCTCCTCATGTGTGGAAAATTTTCTGCTATTATTTCATTGAATAAATTACTCATTCTTTTGGTTTGAAACTCTGCACCTTCTTCAACACCAATCACTCTTAAGTTTGGTCTTTTTATGCTGTCCCATAATTCCTGAATGCTCTGTTCTTGTTTTCTTACTTCTTTTGTCATGTCCTCTAGATTTTTCTCCAGGATATATATTTTGTTTTCATTATCTGAGGTCCTTTCTTCCAGGGGATCTAATCTCTTGGTGAAGCTTTCAATTGAGCATTTAGTTTTGTTTATTTCTTCTTTCATTTCCAGAATTTCTGTTTGGTTTTTCTTTAGAATCTCTATCTCCCTATTGAAGTAATCTTTTGCTTCTTGTATTTATTTTTGGAGTTCTTTGTCAAAATGCTCTTTTACTGCCTCTATTTGCTCTCTCATCTCATTTTTGAGTTCATTCTTAAGATTCATAAACATTTGGAATATGTAATTTCTAAATTCCGTCTCTGGCATTTGACCAACTGTGCTTGCCATGGAATCTACTGAGGGGGCGTGTTGGTTGGTTTCAGCCACTTTCTTCCCTTGCTTCTTCATACTGCTGTGTGTCTATTCTCCTAGCACTGTGGGACCTTGCCTATTTCGATTTCACCTTATAGCCTTATGTTTCTCCTTTGGTACAATGCTGTCAGGTCCCCTTATAAATACCTTACAATTTAAGCTCTAACACTTTCAGCAAACCCAAGTTTGATCACAATGTACAGATTTAGTTAACTCAGGTATTGTTTCCAATTTGCTCTGTATGTTTGTGTTGGGGTTTACAGTTTCAGTATTGGACACAGAGATGATATGTTTAGGAAGAATCAAGTGAGGTTACTGAGATGTTCTTTCTTAGAAAGTATAAAAATAGAATTCTATGGAAGTGGTTTAATATCAGCAGACAGGAGTGAAAAGAGAATGGAGTGAGCCATTTAGAGGAAAGACAATTTGTATATAAACCAAACTTATTTAGCCTTTGAGAGAAGAAAAATAAAGAAAGATGGAAAAGAAAAAATAAAAAGGAACAATGAGAGATAACAAAGAAGTAAGAATTAGTGTAAGAGAGAGGAGAGAGAAACTGAGTCAAGAAAAATAGAGAGTAAACTATATATAGCACCACTTTTCTGTATATTTCAATTGCCCCAGGCCTAGAAGTCCCAATTTCTGCGTATACCTTGTTTTCACCTCTGATGAGTACACAATGACAGGGTGTAAATAGATAAGATGAGGGCAGAAGAGACTAAAGTGAGAAGGGAAGAAAAGAAAGAGGAACACATACACACACAAATAATCACACCAGGTGTGGGCTGTTCTCCAGGCCCTGGACTGATCCTTGGATGTCTGCAGTCAGCCGTAGCCCTCCTCCAAAATGGCGGTGCCTTCCCAGTCTCAACAGCAGTATCCCTGACCTGTGTGTCACTCCGAGGCGTGCAGGTCTCATTTGGCAATCTACATGAAAGAAGTCTCTGAGGCCGCTGCTTGCATCTGGATATCTTTTTATTCTGTGCTGTTCGAGGCCATGGTCTGTACTTCCCTTACTGCAATGCTACCACGGCAGCTGCGCTGCTAATGCTGGTTCGGTTTGTGGGCCGCTGGCACTGGACTCCGTGCCAGACATCATTATCTTAAGTACACATATTCACAAATGGTGTAAATATACTTTGTATACAACCAGAGATATGTAAAAATGTGCTCTATAAGTGTACTCTGAATTGTAATTTATATATAACATATATAACAACTTAGCATAAAAATTTAAGTAAACCATCTTGAGATCACCACACTGATGTCATCCCTATATACCTCTGATACACACACACACACACATCATCATCATCATCATCATCATCAAATTTCTCCCAAAACTCTCCAAAAATTCTTGCATTCTCCCTTGATTTTAAAGTCCTTGCTTCCTAAGTAAGTTTCTGTGCCTCTACTGACATGCACTGAAATTATTTTTATCACTTATGTCAGAGACTTCACTATATAGAGTCAATTTTCCTCCTCCCTGCTGGAAATTTTTAAGGACATATATTTCTGGAGATATTGCTTCTCCAGTGTTATGGTTTGGATGTCCTATCCCCTAAAAACTTACATGTGAGGTAATGCAAAAAGGTTCAGAGAAGTAATAATTGGGTTATGAGAGCCTTAACCCAATCAGTGAATTAATCACCTGATTGGGTGAATTGAGTGGTAACTGAAAGCAGGTAGGGTCGGGCTTGAGAAGGTGTTGCATTGGGGGCATAGCTTTGAGGTATATATTTGTATTTGTTGAGTGGAATTTCTCTGTGTGTGTATATGTGTGTATGTGTGTGTCTGTCTGTCTCTTTCTCTCTCTTCCCCCCTTCTTAATCCTGTGAGGTGCTTCCCTCTGCCACCCTTCTCTGCCATGATGTTCTGCCTCACCTCAAACCCTGAGGAATGGAGCTGGCCTTCTATGGACTAAGACCTCTGAACCCTTAAATAAATGTTTCTTCCTTTAAAGTTGTTCTTGTTGGATCTTTTTATCACAGGAGTGAAATATCTAACTAAAACATCCAGTGACAGTTTAAGAAGGAGCACCAGTCACTTTTCCCATTTTGGCGGCAGCGGTGAGGGAACAACATCAGCTTAGGCATCAAAGACTTGGCTCCTGCTTCTCAGAGGCCAATTAGGAGTCAAAGGGAAAAGAGGCAGTAAAGTCATAAATGTCCACTCTCAATTGTACAAGTCTTCCTTGAAATTCAAGTGGAAAAATAGTCTTGTTTTGGTAGTTTTTCCAGAAGATAATTCTCCTCTGACAAGAAAGAGGAGGGTCAAATTGTCTGCCAGGCTGTAAATTGAACTATCTAGGATGTGGATTTCAGAGTCCTTTCATAAAGCACACCACTCTGGGATCATGGGGAGACTGTGTGAGCAGGAGACCCCCAGGTGGGGGCAAACAACATCCGTGTGCCTCACCTCAGGTTATGGGAGCAAAGGAGGAAAAAGGTGCTGAACTGAGAAGTAGATGAATGGATGATGGATAGATAGGTGGACAGACTGTGTCTTACAGATGCAATTGCTTTGCTAGCTCTGCAGGAATGGACATTTGCAGCCTATAGGCACCTTAGTCTCCCAGAGAAGATTGCCATTAAGGAAATATACTAAGCTGGCATTTCTGAGCATGTGGTCATTCTGTGAGTCTAGAACTGCTGATGGCAGCAATGACCTCACTGTAGGATCAAACACACAGGCCTTTAATCTGCTTCTTCTCAACGTCCCTCAATCTAAGGATTTGGGAAATAAAAACTTTCCCAGACTTTAGTCACTACTGTTGATGGGACAATCACCATCTAAAATATATGACTATGAAAAAAATCATAAAATTAATCTACTCATTCATTCATTCAATTAAAAAGTTTTATTGAGCAGGCACAGGGATGGTGGGAAAATCTACAATCACACCCACACACACATACACTGATACAGATACCCACAAACATTAGAGAAAATGCAAAAGAATAGTCTATCAATGGAATATCGGATTTTAGAGAAGGAAGCACAAGATGAAAACTTAACAGTTGCCATGCAGAACATAGTTCTATTTAAGAACCATGTGTGGATGGGCATACTTGTGTGTAAGTATGTATCTATGTACACATATGTATGTATGAATGAAATATGTACCTTTCACATGTGCATGTGTATTTTGGGTGTGCCTGGGCATACAAGTATGTTTACCTTTACATGTGTGTGCATGTATAAGGTATGACTGTATTTGTGTATGCAAATTATCCTTATTCAATGCTTTTTTTAAAAAAGGCAAGACTTTTGTCAAATTAACATTTACTAAATTTGTTTCTGCAACTTTATTCAAGAAATGACTTTTTTTAAAAAATGGTGTTATTTTATTTATTTATTTGTTTTGCACAAATGGAGCACAACTTTTCATTTCTCTGGTTGTACAGTCACACCATTCATGCAATTGTACTGTACCTACGGGCAATAATGTCCATCTCATTCCACCATCTTTTCCCCAACACATACACCATTCCCTTTCCTCCCTTTACTCTGCTCAATCCAAAGTTCCTCCATTATTTCCTCCCCGGCCATCCATTATGAATCAGCATCCACTTGATAGAGAAAACATTTGGCATTTGCTTTTTTGGGATTGACTTACTTCACTTCATAACTGCGTCCATTTATTCATAAATGCCATAATTTTATTCTTCTTTAAGGCTGAGTAGTATTCCATTGTGTATATATAACACAATTTTTTAATCCATTCATCTACTGAAGAACTTCTGGGATTTTCCCACTATTTAGCTTTTGTGAATTGAGCTTCTATAAACGTTGAAGTGGCTGCATCACTGTAGCATGCTGATTTTAAGTCCTTTGGGTATTTATTGAGGAGTGGGATTGCTAGATCAAATGGTGATTCTATTCCAAGTTACATAAGGAATCGCCTACTGCTTTCAGAATTGGTTGCACCATTTTGCAATCTCACCAGCAATAAATCAGTGTACCATTTTCCCCACATCCTTGCCAGCACTTATTGTTGCTTGCATTCTTGATAATTGTCATTCTGACTGGAGTGAGTTAAAATCTTAGAGTAGTTTTGATTTGCATTTCTATAATTGCTAGAGATGTTGAACATTTTTCACAAATTTGTTGATTGATTGCATATCTTCTGTGAAGTTTCTGCTCATTTCCTTAGCTTTTTTATTGATTAGGTTATTTCTGTGTTTTGAATTTGTTATATATCTAGGAGATTAATGCTATATTGGATATGCATGTGGTAAAGATTCCCTCCGATTCTGTAGGCTCTCCCTTCACTTCATTGATTTGTTACTTTCACTAAGAAGAAGCTTTTTAGTTTGAATCCATTCCATTTATTGATTTTTAATTTTATTTCTTGTACTTTAGGAGGCTTGTTATGGAAGACAGGTCCTAAGCAGACATGATGAAGATTTGGGCCTGCTTTTTTTTTTTTCTATTAGGTGCAGAGTCTCTGTTCTAATTCCTAGATCATTGATCCACTTTGAGTTGTGTTTTGTGCAGTGTGAAATATAGAGGTTTAATTTCATTTTGCTGCTTATGGATTTTTAGTTATCCCAACACCATTTGTTGAAGAGGCTATTTTTTCTCCAATTTATGTTTTTGGCATCTTTGTCTAATATGAGATAACTATATTTTATGTGGGTTTTTCTCTGTGTCCTTTCTTCTGTACTATTGGTCTACATGTCTGTTTTGGTGTCAAAGCCACACCATTTTTGTTACTATAGCTCTGCAGTATACTTTAAGATCTGATATTGTGATGTTTCCTGATTCACTCATCTTTCTAAGGATTGCTTCAGCTCTTCTGGATTTCTTATTTTTCCAAATGAATTTCATAATTGCTTTCTCTATTTCTATGTGGAATGCCATTGGAATTTTGATTGGAATCACATTAAATCTGTATAGTGCTTTTGGTAGTATGGTCATTTTGACAATATTAATTCTCCCTATCCAATAACAATTTAATTTATTTCTTTAGTGTTCTGTAAGTTTTATTGTAGAGGTTTTTCATCTGTTTTCTTTTTAATATTCATTTTTTTTAGTTGTAGTTAGACAATATACCTTTATTTTATATATATTTTATGTGGTGCTGAGGATCGAACCCAGGGCCTTGCACATGTTAGGTGAGTGTTCTACCACTGAGACACAACCCCAGCCCTTCATCTCTTCTTTTAGGTTGATTCCTAAGTTTTTGTTTTGAGGCTACTATAAATGAAGTAGTTTTTCTAAGTTCTCTTTCAGAAGATTCATCACTGATGTGGTGCAGAGGTCTGAGGTGGTCTCCACGGGGGGTGCAGAGTAGCATGATCGATCAGGGGGCTTCCAAATTCTTGGGTTGTCAGCTGGGGGATACTACACGAGCTCAACGCAGCACAAAGTAAAGGAGTCAGTGATAGCGACAAAAGAAATTAGCACACACAGACAACGAGTTAGGCTGCTGAATCTTCTCTCTCTTTATTTTCACTTTGTACAAGTATATATGTATTTTTCTTGGCAGTACACATTCTTTTGTGGTTAGATCATGGTCACAAGACTTAGAAAAACAGCAACATCTACAGATTAATTTTTGGACACATTAACTTTCTTATCCTACACATTTCAAGGTTTTAGGGTCACTTACACCTTTCCAAGGTCCTGTACATGACTGTCTGGGCATATTATAATTTTGTCATTTTTTATCTAACTAGTCTGGGTAAAAATTTATTTCTAACGGATTCCCTGAAGCCATATTCTCCACGCACTTGCCTGATAGAAGTTATTTTTTTTTCTGTCTGGAATTCAAAGCACTCTTGTTTTTCTAAGTTAGTTTATCTAAAACCTAGAGGCAGGGAGGGGAGGCAAAGGCAAATGTTAGCTCTGAAGGACTTTTATTCTAAGGAATTTATATCTACTCTAAAAGTAAGAGAAATCTATTTTCAATCACAAAAATATTCTTAAAGCTTATTAACTAGGAACTAAGTACTTATAGAAAAAGGTTCTTATTTTTTTATGTTTTTATGTCAGATTCCAAAAAGGTTAATTTACAGAATTAGTCTCTATCTAAATAATTGAAATAGCGACATCTGGTGGCCACATATAGGAATAGAACAGTGAATAGACAGAAAACAGTGAAAACAGACACAGAAAAAATTAACTCCTTCAGCGTCGTGTTTGAGTGTGTTTGACTGGCATCTTATCCGTGAAGTGGGGGCTTTTGCCTCAACTTCCCTTCTATGATGTGGAACCTTGTTCAAACTGCATCACATGGAAGATGCCACAATGTGGTGTTGACTTTATATCCTGCTACTTTGCTGAATTCATTTATTAGTGAAATGACTGACTTTTCAGAAAATTTTATAATTGATGGAAAAGTGAGCAGTAAATATTTTTAAATTAGCAAATATTTTAAAGAAAACTTTTAAGTTTACAGAAAATTGAGCAGAGCATCATTTTCAAATACTCTTCTCCAGTTTCTGCTACTTTAGCATCTTATATTAGTGTGGTACATTTGCTATAGTTGACAAAAAATAATAACACATTATTGTTAATTAGAATTTGTAATCTATATAAATATCCAGTCTTTGTGTAATAATTCTATAGAGTCTGAGAAATGCACAGTGGAATGTATTCATTATACAGAATGATTTTAATGATGTAAACATTTCCTCATTCCACCTAATTATTAAATTTATTTAAATGCAGTTTTAAAGAAAGAAAACTCTCTGTTGACTAAATAAGGTGTTCATTGCATCTGTTTATGTCCAAGAACAGAAGAAGGAAAGGCTGAATGCTGACAGTTTTATGCTTTTTCTGCTGGAAACATCATGGAGCTGAAAGTGAGTTTTCACTTATGTAAATGCAACTTAAATTGATAGAAACAAGGGAGAGTACTGTGAAAATTAATTAGGAGCATTGCTGACAAGCTAAAAGCACATAGTTAAAGGTATCTCTTGAGAGGACCAAGGAAAATTCTTTGTAAAATTTCCTTATACCGAGAGAGTTTTACATCACTCCACTCTGGGACTATATATGTGCCCACAGGAGGTGTCTACCTCCAGAAAATATTGCAGGAGAACTTGTGCTTTCCCTTAATACATAAACCAGATTATAGGTGGTAATAATTAAAGATTACAGCACACTATTTGACTGTAATTCTTATTTTATTTTTTGTTTGTTTGTGTAAGTTGAGCATCACTTTTCTTTAATGAATTAGTAGCTAGAGGTAGTTCTACAGATAGTATAAGAGAGTTAGGCAGTGATTCCCAATCTTTCTACAACACAGAAAGGAAGCCATAAAGAAAAAGGATCTAAAAGTGGGTGACAAAGTAAATATTACAAAGTCCAAGAACTGGAGAGACTTGAAGATTGGCTATCAGAATAGAAAATAAGTTCAGAGTTCCCCAACCCTGAACCTGGACAAGATTGAGGGAAGAGGGGGAGCAAAAACAGAAGTAGAAAGAGAGAAAGTGGGAGAAAAAGGCACACAAGAACACCCCTTTAACAACATTTGGAAAGAAAAGCAAAAAAAAATTAAAGCAAGTAGGAATAGCAGTGTCCTTGAGGCAGATCAAGTAGATCTAGCAGTATAAAACCAAATTGCGACTAAAAAGCCATGCCAGACTCCACAGCCATTTTATGGAGCACCACAGCTTATCAGTCACTCTCATAAATCAACACAGCATATCCCCACTTCCGTAAAACAGTCAATTAAACCAGAGGGGGGTCCCCTGTAGGGAGTTCTCTTAAGAATCCATCTAGAAAGACCTTGTAGAGGGATTACTACTATTTAACAATCATGGAAGGACCTCCCCCCACACACTGCAAACAAGGCAAGCAGGGTGGGGCAACCCCACCAGGAAGTGCTTGCCCAATTCAGCACCACATACACCCTCTGTGGAAGACTGGGTAGAGATAGCCAACATCCACAATTTGATGCAGTGAAAGTGAGAGCTCAGATCCAAGCAGCAAGAAAGTTTTGGCCCTACACAGAGAAAAGGGGAAAGGGAAGCTTCTGTTGCCACCCACTGACACTGGGAGGAGTCACAGTGGGAAGTCGCTTGAGTCCTTCAAAGCCTAGGGAAACTATCCCCCTAATTACAGCATGGGACTATCCTGAAAGGAAGCTGTTTGGATATCTGGTGGAATAAAGGGACAGTTCCCCATAGGGTGGCAGCAGCTGGTGGAATGCTGCAATGAGAATTTGCCTGAGTCCCCAGGGAGCTTAAAGGAAATGTGCACAGACCATTACCATACCCATCAGGTTAGTCCAAGAAGAAAGTTGCCTGGGTTCATGGTGGCAGAGAGCAATGGCTCCCAACTGGCCCAACTCAAAGACTGAATTTTGGCCATGATTGATGAGTTATAGGGCACTGTTTGGATGCTGAAGGAACACTGCCTCCCTCACAGTCAGCAGAAGGATTCTGAACTCACCACTGTTCACAATCAGGGGCAGTGAAAACTAGAACTCAGGTGACCCAGCTGAGTACCTGTACTCAGTAGTGAGAACAGGATTCAGTGAGCTGCTGTAGTCCAGTGGAAGCATTTGTGCACCGCAGAACACCCATGGAGAATCAAACACCACAGGACCTGTGCTTGTGGATAGACACCTTTATGCCACCATGAAACAAATCATGTAGAGGGGAGCAAGTATACACTGACCCACAGCAGTCACAGCAACAGCCGAGAGTTATGTGACTTGAACTCCTGCACACATTAGAAACACCAAATAGACAAAACACCACACCCTCTGATCAGTCAGCCATAGGTCCCTGAGCTGACAAACTAGAAATGGCTGGTGGGTAGCCCATAGCACCTATGGGAGTAATTCCTGTGCACTAACACCTCTAAAGGAATCCAAAGCCAAAGAATCATGAGCATATTTTAAATGGCCCCTATCCTAATAAAATTCAAAACAAGATTCAACAAGAATTTTCTTTACCTTGGCATGGTTTACCAAAAATGTTTCTAACATCAACCTTGATCATATATTTTATTCTTTAACTTGATTGTTATTTGTTACCCTAATACTCAACACTGTTCCTTCAGCCCATTTAAACATATTTTTTTCTAATGACTTAAAACATTAATTGGACTCATTCTCCTATCCGTATTTTCCAAGCCCTAGTTTATACTTCTTCTTAACACCTATTCTTACTCCTGGCCTTCCTCATAACTCTATCCCTTCATGACTTTCAGCCCTCACAGAAAAAAAAAAAATTTCCCTTCTGTTTGCCCAGCCTAGGAACTACCCATGTTCTAAGTGAATGGAGAAGAACAAGAAATTCTTCTTTAAAAAATTTTTTTTAAATTTAATTTTATTTTTTACACAAATGGAGCACAAATTTTATTTCTTTGGTTGTACATAATGTAGAATCACACCATTTATGCAATCATACCTGTATATAGAGTAATAATGTCCATCTCATTCCACCATCTTTCCCCCTACACACAAATGCCTCCCCTCCCCTCCCTCTTCTCTATCTAAAGTTCCTCCATTTTTCCCTTGCCCCCCCCCCCCCATTATGGATCAGCATCCACTTATCAGAGAAAACATTTGGCCTTTGATTTTTTGGGATTGGCTTAGCGTGACATTCTTCGAATCCTTCCATTTACCTGTAAATGCCATCTTTTTATTCTTTTTACTTTTTTTTTTTTTTTTTTTTTTTTGAGGCTGAGTGATATTCCATTGTGCATATATACCACGGTTTCTTTATCCACTCATCTATTGAAGGGCATCTAGGTTGATTCCACAGTTTAGCTACTGTGAATTGAGCTGCTATAACCATTAATGTGGTTGTGTCACTGTTGTATGCTGATTTCAAGACCTTTTGGTATATACTGAAAAGTGGGATAGCTGGGTGCAATGGTGGTTCCATTACAAGTTTTCTAAGGAAACACCTTACTGCTTTCCAGAGTGGTTGCACCAGTTTGAAGACCCACCAATGATATGTGAGTATACCCTTTCTCCCACATCCTCACCAAAATTTATTGTTACTTGTGTCCTTCTGACTGCAGTGACATGGAATCTCAGTGTGATTTTAATTTGCATTTCTCTAATTGCTGGTGATGCTGAGCATTTTTTCTTATATTGGTTTACCATTCATATTTGTTCTTCTGTGAAGTGCCTGTTCAGTTTCATCACCCACATATTTATTGGGTTACTTGTGGGTTTTTGTTTGTTAGTTTTTGTGTTGTTTTTTGAGTTCTTTGTATATCCTGGAGATTAATGCTCTACTTGAGGTACAGGTGGCAAAGATTTTCCTCCCATTCTGTAAGCTGTCTCTTCACATTCTTGATTGTTTCTTTGCTGTGAAGAAGCTTTTTGTTTGATATTATCCCATATATTGATCCTTGATTTTATTTCTTGCATTTGAGGACTCTTGTCGAGGAATTTGGTTTCTAAGCTGACATAGTGGGGAGTTGAGCCCACTTTTTGTTCTTGTAGGTGTAATATCTCTGGTTTAATTTCTCAGTCCTTAATCCACTTTGAATTAAGTTTTGTGCAGGGTGAGAAATATGGGTTTTATTTCATTTGGATTAAACCCATGTGGATTTCTAGTTTTTCCAGCACCATTTGTTAAAGAGGCTGTCTTTTCTCTAGTGCATGTTCAATGGCACTTTTGTCTAGTATGAGATAACTGTATTTATGTAGGATTTTTTTTTTTCTGTCTTCTATTTTCTATCTTTGGTGCCAGTACAATGCCATTTTTGTTACTATAGTTCTGTAAGATAATGTAAGGTCTGGTATTGTGATGCCTCCTGCTTCACTTTTCTTGCTAAGGATGGTTTTATCTATTCTGAGTCTCCTATTTTTCCAAATTTTATGACTAATTTTTCTATTTCTCTGAACAACATCATTGAAATTTTAATAGTAATTACATGAAATCTGTATAGCACTTTTGGTACTGTGGCCCTTTGACAATATTAATTCTTTCTATCCAAGAACATGGGAGATCTCTCCATCTTCAAAGTCTTCTCCAATTCCATTCTGTAGTTTTCACTGTAGAGGTCTTTCATGTCTTTTGTTAGATTGATTTCCAATTTTTTCATACTATTGTGAATGGTATAATTTTCTTAATTTCTCATTCAGCTGATTCATCACTGGAGTAGGGAAACATGATTGATTCGGGGGTTTTAATTTTATATATTGTTAGTTTGCCAAATTTATTTATAAGTTCTAGCAGCTTTCTTTGGAGTTTTTTTGGAATTTTAAATGTAGAATCATGTCATCACCAAATAGGGATGGTTTGATATCTTTTCCTACTCACATCCCTTTAATTTCTTTATTTTGTCTAATTGCTCTGGCTAGAGTTTTAAGGACTGTGTTGAATAGAAGTGGTGAAAGATCCCTGTTTTGTTCCACTGTTTAGAGGGGATGTTTTCAATTTTTCTCCTTTTAGAATGATGCTGGCCTTGGGTCTAGAATATATGGCTTTTACAATGTTGAAGTACATTCTTACTATACCTAGTTTTTCTAGTATTTTGATGAATGGATGGTGAAATTTGTCAAATGAATTTTCTGCATCTATTGAGATGATTATATGGTTCTTATCTGTAAGTCTATTGATGTGATTAATTACATTTATTGATTTCCATATGTTGAACCAACCTTGCATTCCTGAGATGAATACCTGCCCCCACCCCACCACCTTGATCATGGTGCACTATCTTTTTATATGTTTGGAATTTTCCAATATTTTTTGAGAATCTATGTTCATCAGAGATATTGGTCTGATAATTTTCTTCCTTATGTGTCTGTCTGGTTTTGGTATCAGGGTAATACTATCTTCATAGAATGAGTTTGGAAGGGTTCCCTCCTATCTATTTCAGAAGTGTTGGTGTTTGTTCTTCTTTGAATGTTTGATAGAACTTGGCTGATAATCTGTCTGTTCCTCCTTTTTTAGGAGGCTTTTGATGGCATCATCAGTTTATTTGCTTGAATTGATCTGTTTAAATTTTCTAAGTTCTACTGATGCAATTGGGGTAGGTCATATGTATCTACAAATTTGTTGATGTCTTCATAATTTTCTGTTTTATTGCAGTACAGATTTTCAAAATAGTTTCTGATTATCATCTGTATTTCAGTAGTATCCATGGTGATATTTCCATTTTCATCACAAATTTTAGTAATTTGCATTTCTTCTCTCTTTTTTGGTTAGCTTGGCTAAAGGTTTATCAATTTTATTTATTTTTCAAGGAACCAACTTTTCATTTCACTCGTATTTTTGAATTTTTTTGGTTCTAAATTCATTGATTTCAGCTCTGATATTAATTATACCTGTCTTCTTCTGCTTTTTGTGCTGATTTGTTGTTCTTTATCTAGAGCCTTGAGATGTATTGCTAAGTTATTTATTTGATGATATTGTATTCTTTTAACGAATGAGCCAATGCGATGAACTTACTTCTTAGAATCACCTACGGAGTGCTCCAGAGTCACTATGTTGTGTAACTATTCTCATTTACCACTAAGTTTTGTTTTGTTTTGTTTTTTTGTTTTTTATCCTGAGCTCTTCAGCTATCCAATGGCTATGCAACAGCATATTATTTAGTATCCAGGTGGTAGAGTAGCTTCTATTTTTAATTTACTATTGATTTCTAGTTTTTTTTTTTTTTTTTTTTCCATTGTGATGTGATAGAATGTAAGGTATTAACTCTATATTTTGTATTTGCTAATACTTGCTTTGGGTCCTAAGATACGTTCTACTTTACAGACGGTCCCATGTACTGCCAAGTAGAAAGTGTATTTAGTGATTGATGGATGAAGTATTCTATATATCTGCTAAGTCTTAATTATTAATTGCATATTTTAGTTCTATAACTTCTTCATTTAGTTTTTGATTGGAAGTTCTATCTAGTAGAAATAGAGGTGTGTTAAATTCATTCAGTATTATTCTGTTGTTTTCTATTTGCTTTGTGAATCTGAGAAGAGTTTGTTTTATGTATGTAGATGCTCCATTATTTGGGACATAAATATTTATAACTGTCATTTTTTCTTGTTGTATGTTTTCTTTATCAGAATGAAATGGACTATTCTGTCTCTTCTGATTAACTTTGGTTTGAAATCCATCCTATATGATATGAAAATATTATATATTTATTTAGAGGACCATGGGAATGATATATATATTTTTTTCTATCCTTTCACATTCAATCTATGGATGTCTTTTACTATGAAGTGAATTTCTTGGAGACAGCATATTGTTGGGTATTGTTTTTTGATCCAATCTGAAAGCCTATATCTTTTGGTTGATGAGTTTATATTCAGAGTTATTATTGAAAGATGCTTTTTAATTCCTGTGTTTTTAGTTTATTTCTAAATTTTAAGTTGAATTAGATTCTTGTTTGGGTATTTTCTAGTGTTGTTTTGCCCTTTGCTGGTTTTTATTTTTATTATCCATTTCTTTCTCATAAAATATTTTTAAATATATATTTATTTGTTTTTAGTTGTACACAATGCCTTTATTCTTATGTGATGCTAAGGATCAAACTCAGGCCGCACATGTGCTAGGTGAGCACTCTACTGCTGAGCCACAACCCCAGCCCCTCAGAAAATATTTTATTTAGTATGTTTTGTAGTGCTGGCTTTATCATTGTGAATAATTTTAGATTTTGTTTATAGAAAGTTTTTATTTCACTTTCAAATTTGAAGACTGATTTTGCAAAAATAGTATTTTTGTTTGGCATATATTTTTCCCCAAGCTTTGTATATATTATTCAAAAGGAAATAAGCTGAGATCTGGATTGGTTTACCTCTAAATGTGACCAGTTGTTTTTCTCTTACTTTTGAAATTTCATCATTTTTCTACATATTAGGCATTTTCACAATGATTTCACTTTGAGTGGGTCTGTTTTAATTTTGTATGTTTGGAGTTCTCTATGCTTCCCGTATTTGATTTTCCATTTAATTCTTAAAGTTTGGGAAATTTTCTGATATTATTTCATTGGGAAGATTATGCATTCCTTTGTTTTGTGTTTCAGAGGCTTCATCTATCCTTAAGAATCTGAAGTTTGGCCTTTTCATATTTTTCCATATTTCTTGAAGTTTCTGCTCATGGTCTCTTAACATCTTTTCTATTTATTGTTATTTTCAAGATTATATACTTTGATTCAGTTGGGAAGATGGCCGACAGGAGGGAGGTGCTCTTTGAACATAGTTACTAAAAGATGCTTAGTGGAAATTTGAGCGTGTTACTAGCAATTCTCTTGCAACTGAAAGGGAGCTGAGACATTTGTGCACCTCTGGACAGTGAAATACAGCGATCTTCGGACCACGACAGGCAGGGGCAGAGTTGGAGTGGTCCACAGTATGAAGCAGCGCTGTCAGTGCTGCAGGCACAGCCACCCCTGCAGGCGCAGCCGCCTGATAACATTGTGGCAAGGGGACGATCCACACAGCGGCTTTGAAACTGATCAGTGAGGAAGGATAGAAAGGAGCCTAGAAGCGCGAGTAGTGTCCACATAGAGCTCTTTCACACAATTGCGAAGCCGATCCTGCATGCTCTGGAGTGACACAAAGGTCTGCGGAACTGCTGTTGAGCAGGAGGAGAGCACCGCCATCTTTGAGGAATACAGTGGCTGATCTGGACAAAGGAACTAGGCAGAAAGGAAGAGCAGCTGCAGACATCCGGGGAGCTGCCAACACTCTGAGAACAGCACACACCTGGGTGAGGCTCAGGCAACCAACAGGGGAGGGCGTGTCTGAGGCTGGCGCAGCTGCCCCAAGAAGCTACAACTGTGGGTGGGCCTGGGGAAAGAGTGCCTACTGGAGGGTCCATTTCCCGGTGCCATTCATCTGCTGACACACAACCCCACTGAGCAACTCTTCCGCTGTGCCATTCTGCCACTGGCCAAAGGTGCAGCCTTGACTCTACTAACAGGATCGCTTACTGTCTAGATGTGATCCGATACAATTGGCATAAACTGGAAAGGAAAAAAGGAGGGCTTCCCAGGGTCCATTTTGTTTGACACTTGTTCCTGGGTTCAACGTTTTTTGTTAGTTTGCTTGTTTTGTTGGCTTTTTTGTTGTTGGTGTTTTTTTTTTTTTTTTTTTTTTTGGTTTTGTTTTGTTTTGCTTTGTTTTTTTGCATTGATTGTCAGTCTGTTTGTTTGCTACTGCTCCTCTTTTCTTCCTTCTCACTTTTACATCTTTTCTTCTTCCTTCATCTTTCCTATTTACACCCTGCCAGTGCATACTCAACAGAGGCAAAAACAAGTTATAGGCAGAAATTGCAATTTCTAGAACAGGAGCAATTGAAATATATAGCAAAGCGGTATTATATATAGTTTACTCTCTATTTTCTCGACTCGCTCTCTCCTCTCTCTTACACCAATACCTACTCTTTTGTCATTTTTTTTCTTTTCCATCTTACTTTATTTCTTCTCTCAACAGCTGCATAAATTAGGTTTATACATAAATTGGTCTTTCCAACTAATTGTTCACTCCATTCTCTTTCCTCTCTCATCTACTGATACTAAACCACTTCCACTAAATCACTTCCATAGAACTCTCTTCTCATACTTTCTAAGAAAGAACAATTCAATACACTCACTTTCTTCTTCCTAAACATATTACCTCTGTGTCTAATACTTGAAGCTACAAAACCCCATCAGAAGCATACAGAGTAAATTGGAAACAATATCTGGGTTAACTAAATCTGTACATTGTGATCAAACTTGGATTTTCTGAATAGAAAATGTTAGATTTTAAAGTGTAAAGGAATTATAAGGGGATCTGATAGCATTGTACTACAGGAGCAACATAAGGCTTTAAGGTAAAATTGAAATAGTCAAGGTCCCACAATGCAGGAAGAAAAGACACACAAGCAACATGAAGAAACAAGAGAAGAAAGTGACACAAACAAATCAATATACCTCATCGGTAGATTCCACGGCAAGCACAGTTGGTGAAATGCCAGAGATGGAATTTAAAAATTACATATTCCAAATGTTTATGGAACTTAAGAATGAACACAAAAATGAGATGAGGGAGCAAATACAGGTGGCAAAAGATCATTTTGATGAAGAACTCCAAAAACAAATACAGGAAGTAAAAGATTACTTCAATAGGAAAATAGAGGCTCTAAAGAGAAACCAAACAGAAATTCCAGAAATGAAAGAAGCAATAAATCAAAATAAAAGCTCAATTGAAAGCATCACCAACAGAGTAGACCACTTGGAAGAAAGAACCTCAGACAATGAAGACAAAATATATATCCTAGAGAAAAATTTAGATTACACAGCAAAACTCATAGGAAATCAAGAACATAACATCCAAGAATTATGGGACAACTTAAAAAGACCAAACTTAAGAGTGATTGGCATAAAGGAAGAGGCAGAGTTTCAAGCCAAAGAAATGAGTAATTTATTTAATGAAATAATTACAGAAAATTTTTCAAACTTGAGGAATGAATGGGAAAACCAAGTTCAAGAGGCTTACCGAACACCAAACAAAAAAAAAATCACAACAGATCCACACCAAGACACATTATAATGAAAATGCCTAATGTACTGAGCAAGGAGAGAATACTAAAAGCCACAAGAGAAAGGAAGCAGATTACATATAGGGGGAAACCAATCAGACTATGTTCAGATTTTTCAACCCAGACCTTAAAAGCAAGAAGATCCAGGAATAGCATATTTCAAGCTCTGAAAGAAAAGGGATGTTAACCAAGAATCTTATATCCATCAAAATTGAGCTTTAGATTCAAAGATGAAATAAAAGCCTTCAACGACAAGCAAAAGTTAAAAGATTTCACAACTCGAAAGCCAGCACTTCTGAACATCCTGGACAACATTTTTTCATGAAGAAGAAGAGAAAAATAACAATGAAAATCAACAAAGGGAGATATTAAACTAAGGGAAATACCAACCAGAAGAGAAACCAAATTAAGCTAAAGACCATAATAAAAATAAAAATGGATGGGAATAAAAATCACATCTCAATAGTAACCCTGAATGTTAATGGCCTAAACTCGCCTGTTGGGACTCCATGTCTGCCAAGGGGATGGGTTTTGGCTGCTTACCATGCCCTAGTAGGACCGGGACTGAGCCAAGGGGTGTGGCTATGACATAGCGTGAGAGACTGAACTGCTCTGCTGGCTGATTGGCTAGTTCTAGGCCTATTTAAGTTCAGTACCTGGTCAATAAACCTGAGTTTCTGGATTCTCACTTGCTATACAAAACTCCCTGGGTGTGGCGTGGTTTTCTGTTCACCAGACAGAGGTTCACCCAGCTATTTTTGCCCTTATGTCCACCCTCGCTGGGTAAGTTACATTTTCCTTCTGCGGGCAGAGGAAAAACTCCCTTTTAGGGCCCAAAAGGGGGTGTAGCTTAGAACTCAGCCCCATTCATAACTCAGCAGCCCCGGCACTCGCCAATCAAAAGACACAGATTATCAGAATGGATTAAAAGAAACGACCTAACAATTTGCTATCTTCAAGAAACACACCTGATAGAAAAAGACATCAACAGACTGAAAGTGAAAGGCTGGGAAAAGTCTTATCACTCACATGGCCTGTGGAAACAAGCAGGGGTTTTCATTCTCATATCAAATAAGGTAGACTTCAAACCAAAACTAATCAAGAAGGACAAAGATGGATATTTCCTACTACTTAAGGGAACCATTCATCAACAGGATATAACAATCATAAATCTATATGCCCCAAATAATGGAACACCTACATTCATCAAACAAACTCTACTGAAGTTCAAGAGTAAAATAGACTACAACACAGTTATTCTAGGGGACTTCAACACACCTCTCTCACCAATGGATAGATCATCTAAACAAAAGCTATGCAAAGAAACTTTAAGCCTCCTTAAAACAATTAATAATTCAGAACAAACAGACATATATAGAATATTTCATCCCTCAGTAAACAAATACACTTTTTTCTCAGCAGCACATGGCTCCTTCTCCAAAATTGACCATATATTATGTCATAAGGAAACTCTCAGCAAATATAAAAAAATAGAGATACTACCCTGCATTCTATCAGACCATAAAGGGATGAAATTGGAAATCAATGACAAAACAAGGAATAAGAAAAACTACTCCAATAACTGGAAGCTAAAAAACATGCTACTGAATGAACAAGGGGTTGAAGAGGACATCAAAGAGGAAATTAAAAAATTCCTAGATGTAAATGAGAACACAGATACATCGTATAGAAATCTCTGGGACACTATGAAGACAGTAGTAAGAGGAAAATTCATTGCACTGAGTTCATTCCTTAAAAGGAAAAAAAAACAACAAATAAATGACTTAACATCACACCTCAAAGCACTAGAAAAAGGAGAACAGACCAACACCAAGAGCAGCAGAAGACAGGAAATAATTAAAATCAGAGCAGAAATTAATGAAATTGAGACTAAGGAAACCATTGAAAGAATTCACAAAACTAAAAGTTGGTTTTTTGAAAATATAAACAAAATTGACAGACCCTTAGCGATGCTAACAAAAAGAAGAAGAGAAAAAGCTCAAATTACTAACATCCATCATGAAAAAGGGAATATCACAACAGACACCTCAGATATACAGAAGATAATTAGAAATTTCTTTGAAAACTTGTATTCTAATAAAATAGAAAATATTGAAAACATTGACAGATTTCTAGAGTGGTATGATTTGCTTAAACTGGAACTGTGGAGGCTATACACAACTTAAACAGATCGATTACAAGTTAAGAAATAAAAGATGTCATCAAAAAGCTACCAACAAGGAAAAGTCCAGGACTGGATGGGTTTACAGCCAAGTTCTATAAGACTTTCAAAGAAGAACTAATACCAATGTTCTTCAAACTATTTCAAGAAATAGAAAAAGAGGGAGCTCTTCCAGACTCTTTCTATGAGGCCAGTATTACATTAATTCCAAAGCCAGGCAAAGACACATCCAAAAAAGAAAACTTCTGGCCAATATCTTTAATGAACGTAGATGCAAAAATTCTCAAAAAATTCTGGCAAATCGGATACAAAAACATATCAAAAAGATAGTGCACCATGATCAAGTGAAGTTTATTCCAGGGATGCAAGGCTGGTTCAACATTCAGAAATGAATAAACATAATACATCACATCAATAGACTTTAAGATAAAAATCATATGATCATCTCAATAGACGCAGAAAAAGCATTTGACAAAATACAACACTCCTTTATGTTCAAAACACTGGAAAAACTAGGAATATCAGGAACATATCTCAACATTATAAAAGCTATTTATGCAAGGCCCCCAGCTAACATTATCTTAAATGGAGAAAAATTGAAAGCATTCCTTCTAAAAACTGGAACAAGACAAGGATGCCCCCTTTCACCACTGCTATTTAACATAGTACTGGAAACTCTGGCCAGAGCAATTAGACAGATGAAACAAATTAATGGGTTCCAGATAGGAAAAGAAAAGCTCAAATTCGCACTATTTGCTGATGACATGATAATATACATAGAAGACCCAAAAAACTCGACCGGAAAACTTTTACAACTAGTAAATGAATTTGGCAAAGCAGTAGGATACAAAATTAATACACATAAGTCAAAGGCATTTTTGTACATCAGCCACAAAGCCTCTGAAAGGGAAATGATGAAAACTACTCCATTTACAATAGCATCAAAAAAATAAATAAATAAAATACCTGGGAATCAACTTAACGAAAGAGGTGAAAGACCTCTATAAGGAAAATTATAGAACTCTAAGGAAAGAAATCATAGAAGAACTCAGAAGATGGAAAGACCTACCTTGTTCTTTGATAGGTAGAATTAATACTGTCAAAATGTCCATACTACCAAAAGCATTATACAGATTTAATAAAATTTCAATCAAAATCCCAATGTCATTCTTCAAAGAAATAGAAAAAGCAGTCATGAAATTCATCTGGAAAAATAAGAGACCCAGAATAGCCAAAGCAATCCTGATCAAGAAAAGTGAAGCAGGTCGCATCACATACCAGACTTTAAATTATACTATAGGGCAATAGTAACAAAAACAGCATGGTATTGACACCAAAACAGACTGGTGGACCAATGGTACAGAATTGAGGACACACAGACTAATACATATAATTTCAGCTATCTTATATTAGACAAAGGCGCCAAAAATGTACAGTGGAGAAAGAATAGCCTCTTCAAAAAATGATGCTGGGAAAACTGGAAAGCCATATGCAACAAACTGAAATTAAACCCTTATCTCTCACCATGTACAAAACTCAATTCAAAGTGGATCAAGGACCTAGGAATTAGACCAGAGACAATATGCCTAATAGAAGAAAAAGTAAGCTCCAATTTTCAACGTGTCAGATTAGGCCCCAAGTTCCTTAATAAGAATTATGTAGCGCAAGAATTATTACCAAGAATTAATGAATAGGATAGATTTAAACTAAAAAGCTTCTTCTCAGCAAAAGGAACAATCAGTGAGGTGAATAGAGAACCAACAAATTGGGAACAAATATTTAATACATGCACATCAGACAGAGCACTAATTTCTAGAATATATAAAGAACTCAAAAAACTTAACACCAAAAAATCAAATAACCCAATCAATAAATGGGCTAAGGAATTGAGAAGACACCTATCAGAAGAAGATACACAATTAATCAACAAATACATGAAAAAATGCTCAACATCACTGGCAATTAGAGAAATGCAAATCAAAACTACTCTAAGATTTCATTTCACTCCAGTCATAATGGCAGCTATCAAGAACACAAACAACAATAAATGTTGGAGAGGATGTGCGGAAAAAGGCACACTCATACATTGCTGGTGGGACTGCAAAATGGTGCAACCGTTATGGAAAGCAGTCTGGGGATTTCTTGGAAAACTGGGAATGGAACCACCCTATGACCCAGCCATCCCACTCCTGGGTCTATTCCCAAAGGACTTAAAATCAGCATATTACAGTGACACTGCTATCTCAATGTTTGTAGCTGTGCAATTCACAATAGCTAGGTTGTGGAAGCAATCTAGATGTCCCTCAGTAAATGAGTGGATTAAATAAAATGTGGTATATACACACAATGGAATTTTACTCAGCAATAAAAGAAAATAAAATAATGGCATTCACAGGTAAATGGATGAAGTTTGAGGATATAATGCTAAGTGAAGTTAGTCAGTCTCAAAAATCCAAATAACAAATATTTTCTCTGATATAAGGAGGCTAGTTCACAGTATTGTTGGATGGGGGTACATAGGAGGATTAGAGGAACACTAGAATGGTCAAAGGGAAGGGAGGGGAAAGGAGGGAGCAATGGGGGTGTGGGGGGAAAAGAAAAAAATTGGTGGTTGAATGAGATGAGTATCATTATCCTAAATGCATGATTGAAGACCTGAATTGTATGAATATACTTTGTATACAAACATTTGTATGTAAAAAGATGCTATATACAGGCACTATGAATTGCAATTATTATAAATTTTTAAAAAAAAGATTATATACTTTCTCCTTGAGGCCTGAATATTTATCTTCCAAGTGGTCTACTTGTCCATTGAATTTTTATTTCGTTTATTTATTCCTTCATTTCGAGGATTTCCAACTAATTCTTCTTCAGAATTTCTGTCTCTATATTGATGTGATATTCAATATTCAATATTTCACTTTTTATATTTTCACTTTGATTTCATTTTTTATGTCAGTCTTTACCTCATAGATCAGTTTAACCACGAATTTTCTAAATTCTGTATCTTATATTTCCTTTACTGTGGTGTTAATGGAGTTTTTGTTTGTTTGTTTTTGTATTCTATGTTGTTTTGAATGATGTTTTCCCTTGTTTTTCCATATTGTTTGTGTTTCTTCCCATTTTTCTAGATGGATATAAAGCTGTAGTGTTTCTACCTCACAAGTTTTTAGTGTCCTTTTATGTTATTAATACCTCACAGATTAGGGGGAAGGTCAATGATAGCAAAAATCTATACAAAAAATACTTAGCAGTAGACTAGGTACTTAGCTCCTATTTTGACATCAATAGTGTTACTTTGTAAAATAAAATATGCAGAAATAGTAAGATCAGCAATTTTCATCAGTATAAACAGTAAATAATCATAAATTATGTGTGTCATGAAATTACACAATATATGTTGTCTATGATTTCCACTGTTTTAATTATTGTTGTAATTATTATTGTGGTCAGGGCAGATGTTATACACATCAATTAGTATTAAAAGGTGTTAAGAATAGAGTTGAGTATTAGGAAAGGGGAAGAATGGAGGGTAGAAAAATGTTTGCAATTGCAAAGGGTCATTATGATAGCTGCAGTGGTAAATTAGGATGTGTGACTTAGACTTCTCATTAGAAAGGAGAAGAAAAACAGAAGTAAGAATATAAAGAATGAAAAAGGGAATGAAATTTGGCTGTCAGCAATAGAAAAAGAAAAAAGGAGACAAAGGAAACTGAGTAGTGACAGAGACTATACAAAATAAAATTTAAATATTCTCATCAAAAACCCAGAACATGGAAAAATAACACCTTCAAATAAAAGTATAGAAATGAGAAGAGAGAAACAAATATGTATAGGTGTCCTTGAATCAGTAAGTACACATTAAAAAAAAAAAAAAAAAACATGAAAAATCTTGGTGAAAAGTTTAGAAATTAAGAAGTCATTTCAACTATGTTGGACAAAATACTCAGTGAGCATATGTGTTCTCTGTCTGTGTCAAACTGATTATTTTTTTTGTTTCTTCCTGAGGTATGAACTGAGTGTGGGAATATGGGTTGTGGGCTGTTGAGTACTTCCTTTTTATTGTGTTGCTTACTGAGTTTAAGGTTAGGGTTTAAAACTTTTCAACTTTCATTCTGGGAGATTGTTGTGGTGTGGGATGAGAAGTCACAGAGACTTAGGGTTAGTGAGGTTCCAGTTGCTTTATTTATTGATTGGTGAGTTGTTGGAAGTGGTGAATCAAGGTACTTCTAGAGCCTGGTAGATGCTGATCTGTGATGGGCTGGTCAGGCCAGGTGGTTAAGTGGTGGACTGGGTGGATCATGTTGCAGGCCAGGTAGTAAAGCTGCTTTCTGAGGCAAGTGAACCTGGCAGCAACGTGGTTTGCCAGGCAAGCTGGGCTGTAGCAAGGCAGAAAAATTACTGAGTGGGCCAAGTGGCATAGTGACTTATCAGGAAGGCCTAGCAGGCCTATGCCATGAGGTTCAGCCTGTGAATTTGCAAGCTGGGTGAACTTATGTTGTGGGCTTAGCCAGGCAGGACTGGTGGCAAAGTGACAACTTGGCAGATTGGGCTATGATCAGGTGGCAAAGCTACAGTCTTCATAGGCAGACTTGTATAATGGATGGGGGAGCCAGGTGGTTGGGGGATCTGGAGACCAGAGGCCAGGAAGCCCAGGTAAGTGCCAGGCTGGTATTAGACTCAACAGGTGACAGGGACCTGGGGACCCAGTGGGTGCTGAACTGGGCAGACTCTGGGGACAGACAAGTTCCAGGGACCCAGAGGGTTCTGGACTGAGTAGGTGCCAGATGCTGGGTGGATGCTATAGGCCCTGTAGGCACCAGGGACCCAATGGGTGTTGGAATTGGTAGATGCCAGGCTTGATGCTTGACCCAAAGGCCTCTGGGACCCAGTGGGTGCCAGACCAAGGATTTGCCAGGGATTGAGCCGGTGCCAGGACTAATTGGCTGGTCAAGTTGAAAGCCAAGTGCCCTCACACCCACCCTTCCAACTTCCTGACCTTCTGTAGCTGGCCTTGTTAACTCCTTTGAACTGCAGGACTCACAGGGTTGGCACAGGGTTGGGAAGAACCAGATTCTCTCTAGACTCTCCAACTTGTGTTTCTCCAGGGAAAAACACTCTCAGGTTCTGATTTTCCATGGATTTATTAGGCTCAGATAGGTTTTACATGTATCTAGCTGCTAACTCACGGATCTAGGTTTCCAGTCCCCTTTGGCATTACCATGCTAAAGTCCCATCATGGCTCCTTGATCAGCTCTCCACAGACAATTGATAAACTCAGGCTGACTTTTTAAGATCTCTTTAATGAGTCAAAAAGTCTCTGGTTCAGCTAGGGAAGACTGCCCTTTCAGTCTCAGGATTTTTCACTCTAAGCCTCAGGGAGAAGCAGTATTTCTACTGCTTGAGTTCTAGGTAGCCAAACTAGGAGAAATGCTGCCAACTCTAACATGCCATCATGCTACCCTCCACCTCTTTATGCTAAATTCTGAAGCAAGTGGCTGGAACAGAGGCAGTAGTTAGGAGGTGAGAGAGAGTAAACAAAGGAGTCTGCTGAATATTGAGTCTCTATTTGCTAATGCAAAGCCTGCTTGGAGTGTTCTAAGGCTCCTCCTTTGCCACTGGGGTTGATTCTATTGTCCTTTGTCTCTGGAACTAAGCTTGAAAACAAACTGCTTATGATTATTCCTCATCTGATTGCTGAGAAAAGAATTTGCATCTTCAAATACTTGTTTAGGGAGTTTAAGTCTTTGAGATCTCCTTGTCTCTAGGATCATGCAGCACACTCCAGTGCACTTTCAATACTAGAAAGTGACTCAGCCCAGGAGAGCTATGTGGATTCCACTGCCTTCCTGAGCAGTAAAAATAGAACAAGTGACTCACTAAGCCCCTTTCTTCTTGTGTGTTGCTAATGATGATGATGATGACAAAATCATTCACTGAGCACTACTATGAGTCAAGCAGGCACTTTGCTTTATGTCTTTCATGTCTTACAATCACTATATTAAAGATTCACCAGAAGAGCAAGAGAGAACTTAGAGAGTATCTTAGCCCATCTTTGCTGCTGCCACAAAATATCACAGACAGTAATTTTTTTTTTTTGGGGGGGAGGGGGAATACCAGGGATTAAACTCAGGGACACTCAATGACTGCGCCACATCCCCAGACCTTTTTTGTATTTTATTTGAGACAGGGTCTCACTGAGTTGCTTAGAGCCTCACCATTGCTGAGGCTCCTGCTGGGATTATTAGGCATGTGCCACTGCACTCGGCTAGACTGGATAATTTCTAAATAACAAAATGCATTTCTTACAGTTCTGGAAGCTGAGAATTCAAAGATTAAGTGACTGGCATTGGTATCTACTGACTGCTATTCTTGGCTTCCAAAATGATGCCTTGGTGATATTTCCTGATATATCAGAAAAAGAAAGGGCAAGAAAAACAAAGGCCTTTACTCCATTTACTATGGCCTCATCCTTATGATATAATTGCTTCTTATTGTCACATATCTTAATACATTACATTGGTGATTCGGTTTCAACAAAGGAATTTGTGGGGCACATTGACATCACAACAGAGGGTTTCATTAGCATGGGCACAGGGACACAGGTAAGAAATGGAGGCAATGTATTCAGATCCACATTCATCCAGTACCATAATCTGTGTTTTCACCCATCCCCACCCTTGTCCCTGGGGATTTATAACTTAGCCTCAAAGGGTACTATGAGTGTCAGTAGGACAACCTACATGAAAATGCTCAGTGGGCAAAGAAAGTGCATGGCTTTATCTAAGATAAGTGAATTCTCAATTTATTTCCCTTTTTTTTTTAACACCAAAAACTATGACATATTTTGTTAGAATGATTCTGTACCCATAATGAAAGAAAAAATCATATAAATAAAGACCCAGAGAAAGCAGGATCATCTTTCTCTCTGGAGATTGCTCAATGAGAAGAAGGCCTCGTCCTGTTCCTTACGCCTACACCACTCATCCTTCAGGACCCCCTGGATCTCTCCCTGGGGCTGGACCCCAGCACAAGGGAAATGGGCTGAGGATGCAGGTCCCCACTGTGGGATGCACAGCAGCTTTGGAGCCTGGAAATTGGGGTTCTGAGCCATGTCTGCATGCTAGTTAGTTGTACAGATGAGTCTATATCTAAGCTTTCTGATGGGTGTGCCCCCTGGTGCTCTGGCATAGCCTTGAGTGTCCTGGGGGCCTGTGTCTTCAAGGTGGAACTTGGTTCACAGACTATGCCTGCATGGCCTTCAGTGCTGTGCCCATGTGGGTTTTAGCTGATTTTATGAAGGTCCTTGAAACCAGCAAGAGACACCAAGATGGTGGTTCTGGTGGTCAGTGTGTGTGCTCATACTCTATGTGTGTCTCATGTGTCCCTACCATACTGCCACTGTTCTCATATGGTTGGACTTATAGTAAAACTGTGAGTGTTAATGCATCTGATTTAGGGTAGCACTGTGTGTTGTGCCCATGTAACAGGATCTGAATGTAGTGAAGTTAACAGGTCATTTTTGAGCCTCCTTTGCAGCCAAAAATGAAGAATGGTGTGATAAATATACGTGATCCCAAGTTCTCTCACCTGAGTATATTTGAAAGCTTTTCTAACTCAACCCCTTTGAATGTTTTTCTCTGACTTTACTTTGAAATATGAATAGTGTGTGTGTGTGTGTGTGTGTGTGTGTGTGTGTGTGTGTTTTGAGGGGATGAGTCTCTTATGGCTTAGAAATCACATGATGTTCCAACAAATCTCTTCAAAAAATTTCCACATGGGTTTCCCCTTACGTTGTATGGTCTTCCCTTTGTGGGATCCTGCAGTCAATGGGGAAGTGTCCCTGCAAAAGGTCTCCATATAAGTGGGCTCCTGGAACAGTACCCAGAGCTTCTAAATGCTCAGTCATATCAAGCCACAAAAAAATTATTAAAAGGCCACATTATCTCTGATATCCAGGCTGTCGTCTCTGATTTGTTTAGAAAACCATAAGATCCTCACAGAAAGGTAAAATGTTCATTGTACAAAAAAGACAACAAGAAAAAACAGTTTTGTACCCAGGTTCAAGTCCAAAATCTGCTTATAGTCATCTGCCAAAGAAGTGACACAGCAGATGGTGGTGCCCATTGATGAATGTTCCTACTGTCTTCCAGGGATAGAAGTGAAGAACCCCCTGCAGTAAGAACAGAAGACTTCAATGACCACCTGCACCCATTCAAACATCCCTTTATCATCCTTTACCCCAGTACGTGCTTGTTTCTTGGTTGTGTTTTAATGATGCGTGTGCTTGTGTGCACACACTGGCCTTACGTCTCTACCTTGACAGAGTAATAGCAATAGAGCAGAAACAGCAATGTTATGAATACTCATTGTGTGCAAGCCAGTGTAATAGATGTTCTGCATATAACATATTATTAACCAATGCCCTAAGTATAAATAGCTCCATTTTATAGAGGAAAAACTGGAGACTAACAGAAGTTAACTGACTAACCTTAGGCTACACAGTTGGTAAATTTTGACCTAGGGCTGATTGATCCCTAAACCCAGTATCTTAATCATTGTACCATATTGTGCTTTATCTGCCATACTGTTTCCCATTGCTCCCAACCAGAAGGCAGAGACCAGTTGTTTGTTGCTCCATGTACCAGCTGTCCCTGAGATCTGGCTTAGGATAGCTGATCCAGTTGGAGGATGGCCTCAGAGGTAGATATATAACTATAGTGAGGGCCAGTGCTTTTCAGAACCAACAGACTTGTCACCTGCTTCTCCATGAATACCCTGAATAGGTATATAATAAGTGGAACAGACCTCCCCTATCCCTGTGTGGGGACCAAGGCTAAAGGTATTATCTCTCCATCTGCATCAGCCTCTAAATGGTGAGGCAAAACACATGTCCTAAATCAGCAAGGTAAGGTGTTTGGGAACCTCATTATTTTGTTTTTGAAGAATTCTGGTTTCTGTGAACAGCAGACACTCAGAGCTAGCTGAAGGGAGAAAACATGGCTTCTTCTACCTAGAGTATAGGGAAGCATCAATCTTGCATCTTGTCCAGATGGACCTGCAGCTCCTTTAACAGGAAAGAAAAAAAAAGAAAGAAAGAAAGGGAGAAAGAGAGAGAGAGAGAGAGAGAGAGAGAGAGAGAGAGAGAGAGAGAGAGAAAACACCTAGTAGTAATGTTGGCCTGTGTCTGGAGAGGTGGAACAGTATTGATCATCTGCCACTGTTCCTCACTTCTTGATAATAGCTAATCCATGACCTCACTTTCCAGAGTATTGAGAGGACTGTTAATCTGTTATTTCAAAAGGTAAGATCAGGTGGAATTATGGAGGAGATTCTCCTGGCTTTCCTAAACCCCACCTGTCCCTGAAGCTTTGTAGATGGTGAGATGGGCTTGACAATGCCTTCTAGCCAAAATAAGCAGCCTGGAGGATGGAGTCTGCTGGCAGAGTAATTAACTAATATGTGTGGGCTTCTGCTCCCCAGTGAGATGATAAATGCCCTTGAGCACAGGAATTCTGATAGGACAGAGAGGAGGAAACTTTAAGCAACTAGTGCTATATTCTCATTTACAGGTTTACTTGTGGAAATTGCTAAAAATTAGTTCACTTCAGTGAGTATTCACTGTGACTTTGAAGTGAGAGTCAACCCACTCCAGGTTTATGCCCAGGGCTTTTCCACTTTCTTGTTTTCAAGTCATATGCACCTCCCACTTCCATTCTCCTCCAGATTTTTAGATTTATCTAGGGCATGAAAAGTCATGTTAATTAAGTCATAGGGAGACAAAGATTTACAATCAGCTGCAGATCCACATAAAGTCTCCCTGACTCTTTGACCAAATCCATCTCAGGATCATTCTTTGAGTCACTGACTGTGTATGGTGACCTGAGTGTGCAGCTTTCTGCAGGCAATGACCTCTGCTTGTCAGTTACTTCCACTCCCAAGAAGACTGGTTGTTCCCTATGTCTTTTTGGTTTTGCTGTAGACTGCCTGGAGACCTGCCAACCACCTGGATGCAAACAGTGGATTCCCCTCATATATCTCGGGGCTTGAGAGGGACTTGAACTGAAGGGAGGGAGGAGATCCTCTTCATCCAGGTGTGGATATTAAGACAAAGGATGATGGTAGTGGTAATTTTACAAAAATAAAAGCTATGGTTGGGTGGAGGAAAGATCAGGGAGAGGAATATTCTTTCTAGGTCAGTGAACACCAGATATAGCATTTGGACATTTTTATAGTTTCCCTTGCTTTGTATGTTCTGTCCTTTTTCCTTGTTAAATATGTTGAACCAGAACACAACAAAACCTTTAAGAAGATGCACAAACAGTGAAGCAAGGAAGGATATATTAAGCAAGAAGATTTTATTTCAGTAGCTCAAAGTCAGATATGGCAGGTGGTAGCAGCAGATAGATTAAAAGATAAGTTTATGGAGAGATCTCAGGAGAAAAGTCAAGTCTGAGGACTGAAGATATATAAGTGTCCATGGAGCTCTGTGGAGCAGGGAGTCCAGACTCATAGATTTTCTGTAGATTGTGATGCCGTCAACCATCAGCCCAGGCAACCCACCCAGAAAGAGGTGAGATGCAAGTTAGCAGAGTGCCCAGCTCAGGACTCAGGCAATGCTTTGCTTCTGTTTTATCATCTACTAAATAGTGATGTAATCTATTCACTGGCAATTAGCCACTGTTGGACTTGGAGATATTCCAATGCACCATAAATATCATGCCTGTGCAATGTTGAACTCAAAAACTGAGTCTTCAGGTAATTCATTTGAATAGTCTGAATAATACAACTCCACTGAGAATTTTTTGAAAATCACTATCCTCTTAGGGAAAACATTCATTGCACTGTGACCAGAGTAACAGACGAGGTTGTGGGGTGTCAGACAACCCCACTAGTATGAATTTAGACCTGTTTAATAGATCAATACCAGCTTTGCTTATTCTACTTTCTCTTTTCCCTACAGCAGTAGTGACACTTTAAACACTGATCTTTGCAGAAACTCACCTATTATCCACTTGCTGCCATGCAAGACTGGGAGTGAGGGGTAGGGGTTGGGGAAGAAGTTCAGGAGTATTCCTTAGGATTGGTCTTCTGACCAAGGCAAGTAAGCAGATACTGCCTACTCATAGGGTGCTTCCATTCTTGTAGGTCTGCCAGATTTAGCAAATATACTTATAGGATACAAATTGAGTTTTAGATAATAAAATTTTGAATATGTATACCCCAATGAATCAAACTTATACTAAAAATTTAAACTACCATCCTTTACTTTATTGGAAACCTTATACTATTGTTATCTCTGCCATCCTAGAAGGAGTGATGGGGTTACAGGAGTTACTGTGGGGTTTAGGATGGTGGAGCCATGCAAATCTGTAAGGTTTGGCCGGGGTCATGTGGAAGAATATCAAGTGGGCTTTGAGATCTTCTAATTCACAATAAATGTCATGGTAGCTCCCCTGTCTATGAACTATTAGAGTCAGAGATCCTGAGAGCCATAGGACCTTTGATTCTAGCAGTGATGGGGACCAGCTTTCAGGGGTCTGTGGCCTTTCCACATTTCCTTCCTATTGTGATGAAAGACTTTTGTTGTTATTCTACATTGTTTTTGTGTAGTGGTCTCTGTCATTCATTGTCCATCACTACTACTTGGATATCCCAGTGTTGGATTAGAGCAAGGAGAGTAGAAAAGATTAAGAGGAGAAAGGTTAATCATAGCCCCACTGTCTCATTTTCCTTTCCTCTTATTTTTCTCTCCAATATTCCATTTTCCTTTCTCTATACTTTTCCCCCTATTTTCTCTCCTTTCTGTGTTCAGTGTTTCTTTCTGCCTTATTGGAAAGTCTTGTCAAACAGAATGAGCTAGTATGTATGTTGAACTTTCTCCATAATCAACATGATTTGAGATAACAAACAACAGCACTTAAGCAAAGAACATGAAATAAAGATGTATTACTTTTATTTAAAGAGTTCTTAAGTCAACTAAACAAACAGGTTGCTCAAATTTCATCTGTGTAAGCAAGGCCTGTGGGGAGACAGAGGAATTACTCAGAAGTACTTCAAAAAGTAGGTGAGGGATTTCTGTTTGACTGGTTGCCAAGAGGCCACTTCTGAATTTTCTATTTTAATCCCATCACCATTGTTGAGAAGAATGGTTTATGCAATTGGATGATGACCCATGTTTGTGGGTTTCAAAATAAAAATTAAAATAATTGGATAATATTCAAACTAATACTAAAAGTAAGTAGGCTTTACATATTACTTTATCAGTACATTCAAAGTTTATTTATTGACATAATTTCTGAGAATTGCATAGAGGTACACCCATTCCTAACCTTTGTATCAAAGCAACAACCTCTGTTTTTAGTTACTTTGTTTTCTTTTTAAGACCCAGGAGCAGAACAGAGTCAATACTGAAGGATCAATTTTTTTTTTTTTCTTCTGATTGTTTTACTTTATAAAATGAAATGACTTTCTTGGTCAGAATACTTCAACAAGTTGCTATTGATAGATAAATCTAATTTAGTTCAGAACACACATTTTATAAGCACAAGATACTGTTAGATCCACCAGGATGAAAAATTCAAGGTCTTTGCCCTAGGGGTTATCAAATCTCTTAAGAGTGAGGAATTTAGACAATTTACATGGAATATGACTAAAGCTGCACTAGAGGGCTCTCTCAGCCCAGAGAAGGAAGAGTAACTGCTGTGAAGGGAATAATCATCCTGAGGAAAGCATCTGAGTCTTCTATGGTGTTAATAAGAAAAATGATAGTTGATGTTTATTGAGCCCTTGCAGGAGCCAGACATGCCACAAGGGTTTGAACATATGTTTGCCCATTTTAGTTTCACTATGGTCCCATGTTATAGAAAATATTGTTATTCCCATTTTATGGATGACATTAATGTTCAAAATCATATTATTGGTAATAGGCACAATTGGAATTCAAGTCCTGGTATCATTGAAGCTAAATTGCTAAATTGGGCATTTAATTCCTATTATCAGGTGTGATTCAGCCAAGATTGAAAGTACTAAATGGGCAAAGGCACAAAGGCACACAATAGTGACTGCTAACATCTAGTGCTTGCTAGACAAACATATTTTTCTCTAAATGCCTTATATAAATGGATATGTTTAATCCTCAAAACAAGACTATGGGGGAAAATTACCTCTAGTTAACAGATACAAAATTTACAAAAATAAAAGTTAAATATTTGTTCACATTCACAGAGATAGTGAGCACAGAATCCAGTTTAAAACCACCTGGGCTGCTATCAAGATATGAACTCCTGATGGCCCTCCACTGCAACAGTATGTTTGAATGAATCTACACTTAACGGAAGAGTGAAATTATGAATACTGAGCTGGAAGTAGGTAAATATAGGGAAGAGTTCACCCAGGGGTCCTGTGCCCTTATGTTAGTGAGCTTGGATTTTATTCCCTAGAAGATGAGGGTGAGACATTGAAGGGTTTAAAGCACCATATTGTCAAATTTACATCACACACTTGGATATTATGTGGAGGGCCGACTTGTATGGACAAGTCTGGACATGGGATTATAAACTAGGAAACTGATAACAAAACTCAAACTGCCAGGTGATCAGATAGAGCACTAATCTCCAGGATATACAAAGAACACTAATAAATAATAATAATAATAATAATAATAATAATAATAACCCAAATGGGCAAAGGAACTGGACAGGAATGTCATAGAAGAAGAAATAAGGATGGTCAACAAATATATGAAAAGAAGTTCAACATCTCTAGCAATTAGAGAAATGCAAATTTAAACTATACTGAGATTCCATCTCACTCCAGTCAGAGTGATAATTATCAAGCATATAAGTAACAATAAATGTTAGTGAGAATATGGGGAAAACTTTTGCTTATATTGCTGGTGGAACTGCAAATTGGTGCAACCATTCTGGAAAGCACTATAGAGATTCCTCAGAAAACTTGAAATGTAAACACCATTGGACCAAGTTATTCCACTCTTCAGTATATACCAAAGGACTTAAAAACAGCATACTACAGTAATGTAGCCACATCAATTTTTATAGCAACTCAATTCACAATAGCTAAACTAGGTTGCTATGTGTCCTACAGCACATGAATGGATAAAGAAAATGTGGTTTATATACATGATGGAATATTACTCAGTCATAAAGAAGAATAAAATTATGCATTTGCTGGTAAATGGATGGAACTAGAAACGATCATGCTAAGTAAAATAAGCCAATCTCCAAGAACTAAAGGCCAAATATTCTCTCTGATATGTGGATGCTGACACAGAGTGTGCAGGGGGTGGGAGGATAAATGTTCATTGAATTAGACAAAGGGAAATGAAGGGAGGAGAGAAGTGATGGGAATAGAAAAGACAGTAGAATGAATCAAACATCCCTATGTTAATATATGAATATACAACTAGTGAAACTCTACATCATGTACAACCACAGAATGAGACCCTAATTTATACTCCATGTACATATAATATGTCAAAATACACTCTATTGTCAGGTATATATAAATAGAAAAAAAAAATTAAAGTACCATATGAAGGAGCTCTGAGAAAGGATATTTCAACTACAGAAAAGGAAATGAGGGAAGGAAGGATGGAGGTGCTCTTTCAGTGCACTTGAAGACTCCCCTTTTTGGAAAATGAGAACTGGCTTGCTAGCAAAAATACTAAGGCAGACACTAATGAAGGGAGGCAAATGAGGACAAAATTAATGTTTACATTGAGTTGGCTAAACTTCCCCCTACCACCATTTCTAAGCCAAGGGGAGCTAAACCCTAGGCAGAAAGTTCTTGGACCTTTCCTGAGAGTGTTTATGGTTTCTTGGTTAGCTGATTAGCATACATTCTCAATGCTCCTGTTAATGTACACTATTAAGCCTAAGAGGGAGTGTGAGAAATGGAAAGTCTGGTGGTCCATTTTCAGAATATAGTATTTAGCCTTAATTGGGATCCAATCATCGTCATTTTAACTACAGTCCTTCCCTTTGCCCTCCCCAATTCTAAAATTAGCCAATCAAATACATTTTAACTCTGAGCTCCTCCTATCAAAGCAAGGGGCAGTGCTGCATTAAGGATAAAAACAAGTGGACTGCCAACCCAAGTGTGCTTGCTTGCCAGACTTTGTTCAGTAGCACACCCTTATGCAGAAGTAAAGTTTGCCTTGCCTAGCTACTTCTGATCATGTATTTGATATCTTTTAGCACCTCAGTATTTTTAACAATAGCATAACTGTTTTCACTGCTCATGTGCATATGACTTAACTTTTGTCTCTGATATATCAGGAAACATTTTCTTTCTTGAAAAAAAGACTCCTTTTTCAGCTTATTTCTCCTGGAATGTGACACAGTGTCCAAAGCTTATGAACAAAGAGGAAGATGCCATAGAAATTGGAGAGATTTGGGTTTGGCACAATGGAACTGAGGCAGGAGATAGAAATGGAGACTTCAAAGAATGGTATCCCACATACCAGATTAAAACTATGCTGAAGCTGTTTGTTTGTTTGTTTTTGGCTACCTGGCTTAAAACCCCACTCAAGCTTAGAGGCCCATATATTCTGATGTTCTTCCAGGCCTCCTTGACTATCATAATATTAGTCAACCAGAAAAAGTTGTTTTGAATCCAAACAACTCTTTTGCTTTAAGCAACAAGTACAGGACAAACTCAGGTTAACAAAGAGATCAAATCATCCCATCATGGGAATAAAAAACTTAAAATTGTATACTCCCAATTGAGTCAGAAAAAGAGAACAATCAAGAACAACTTTCATCCTCTTTGGGACCCCTCCCAAAGCCATGGGAGGTTTCCACACTTGCTTCAAATAAACCTCCTATTGAATTCTCACCCTCTGTCATCTGTACACTTTATTCTTTGGATGAGTAAGACAAAAACCCACCAGTACTCACACAACCTTGTGCTATATAATTACTATCTATGCCCAGATTTTAATTATGTGTAAAAACAGACTATTTATTGTTGGCCAATAGTTCTATTACCTGTGGCTAAAGTGTGCTTAAGTACTGTGTATGCACCCCTCCTGATTCCTGATCTTTCAATACTCAATCTTGCTTTTGGTGCCACCACAGGGCTGTAAACACTGTTCTTACCTGCTGCCAGTCCCTGAGATTCCACAAGGGAATAGGGGATACTCCAGCTGAGCAAGAGCATTTTCCTTCTACTATTTGAGAAGAGGAATCCCTAGATAGGGTGGCTTAAAGTGTGGCATGGAAGCTCACTCACAGATTTTGTGTGAGTGTTTATATGTGGGTGGGTCTCCAAGCCACACATCTAATTGGGTAGCTGTGTCCAGAGGGAGATCAAATGGTAGCTACCTCACTGTGCTTAGAAACCACTACTTTCCTCCTACCTACTCGTAGTGAGAGGAATGCTTGGCAAATAGTAAGGGCAATGTGGGTATTAACTATTCCTCTGTTTAATGTGTATGTTTTTGTAAGCTCTGATATTTTTAAATATGGATGGCAGTGTCTGCTCCTTCAGGGTTGTTGTCAGGATGAGGGGGGAGTGATCACACATGTCTATCATTTGCATAAGGCCCAGGGCACACCTGCAGTGCATCACTTTGTTCCTAGTCATGTTCCACTGCACCCAAATAAAACTGGGTGGGAAAAACTCAGGAGACACCAATTACAGAATGCTCTCTCTTCCTAAACAAAGTTTTGCCTGAGTGCCTACATCAGAAAAGAATTCCTTGGTTAATCCAAATCCTTCATGCTGTTTTTTAGAACTTTTTTCTCTGACTCATTTTCTAGCAAATGGATATGGCTGGTCTCCTGCACACAAAACTACTGATTTTGTGTAGTGTGAGAAATAACCTCTGATTATCATAAATGTCTGTATAAACCTCACTCTGATACCTGGTCCCAAAAGTATTTTAAACAGAATTTAGGGTTGAGCCCCTTCCTCCAAATGCAGCTATCCTGGGAGAATTGGTTTATTTCTCCTTTTCAAGATAATTCTTCTGCCTGTGGCTTGTCCACTTCTTCATTTGAACCAATATCAAACCCTTCAATGACTGAGGCCGTATGACTTTTTCATTTAAATCTGTCTTAGAGTTTGATCCAACTAATTCCACAGAAAGACATCTCCTTTTTCTTCTCTTGGAAACTGGGAGTCATTTAATATAGTACATTAGAGAGTTGGAGACATAAGTTCCCTTAAAGCCCCACTCCATAATCCACTCAGGAAATGAAACCCTCCCTCTTTCTTATAAATCTTCCCTCTTTTCTTAACTATCTTTGGAAACTTCCTGTGTTCTCCAGAGAACCTGAAGATATGTGTCTATATGTCTCTATCTCTCTCTTAACATGTTTAATATAGACAAAGCTGTAGTTTGGATCTGCCTTGTCACCCAAAGGCCTGTGTTTGGTCACCAGCATGTGGTACTATTGAGAGGTGGTGTACTACTGGAAGGAAGTTAGATTATTGGAGGTATGACCTTGAAGGGAATATTGGAATACTGAATCAGTTATCAGTTTCTCTCTCTCTTTTTCTCTCTCTCTCTCTCATTCTTTCTTTCCTGCCATGAGGCTAACACATTTCTACATGATGCATTTTGCTGCTATAGGCCCAAAGAAACAGGGCTAAGTAAGCGATCATAGATTGAAATCTCTAAAATTTTGAGCCAAAATAAATCTGTTCTCTTTATAAGTTGTCTATCAGGTATTTTGTAACAATGATGAAAAGGAGATTAACAAAGATTGATATATAATAGATGGTAGGTATCATTGATTTTGTTACTCTAGAATGAATATATATTTTCTATATGTATATGTGTATATAATTTATGTATGTATAATCTCCATACTTACATATGGAGAGAGAGATTTTTTAGGATTTGCATCACATATTGTGCAGGCTGGCAGGTCCAAAATCTGTGAACTCTCTTGACTTGAATGATTTTGAAATTATGAGGTTGTTGTTATGTTGGATTGGGTTGTCCCCCAAAAGCTCATTTGTGAGACAATGCAAGAAGGTTCAGAGGAGAAATGATTGGGTTGTGAGCGTCTTAACCCAAAATTAGTGATAGGGATTACTGAGTAGTAACTAAAGTGTTAGGGTGTGGCTTTGGGGTATATATATTAGTATCTGAGTGGAATCTCTCTGTTTCCTTATCATCGTGTGAGATGGTTCCCTCTGCCACACTCTTCCATGTAAAGAATACCTGTGGACTGGGACCTGTGAGGAGGTGCACAAAGAACAGACATAGACACAAAGGGTACAAGCAGGCAGACAGGACGGAGTGAAAGGAGTGAAGGAAGAGGTGAAGAAGTTTATAAGTAAAGTCTCTGCTCCTCCCTGCCTGGGAATATATTAACTCAAAAAACACATACCTCCTGTTACCATGATTACATTCTAATTAGTTATTTCTTTAACCCTGAGTGTTAGCTAACTGAGATAAGGTCCAGGTTCTAATAAACATAGAGTCCCTATCCTCCAAGGGCATTATCAGATAGTGCCTGCATAGTTATCTTATTACTTCAGAGGGCGATAGCTGGGCATCCTAGGCCTGGGAACCAGGGTAAACTTGTGAAGGACATTGTTATAGCAGCCAGGCATCCCATGATTTTGCACAGGAGTTTCCTAGTAGCCAGGTATATCCTAGCAGCTGGGCATTCTGTGTCTTTGCACAAAAACTTCCTAGTCACCAAACATGTCACAATCATGAAGTTTGTGCACCTCAATCCCAAACACAGAACTCCTACACTTCCACCATGATGTTCTGCCTTACCTTGAGCCCCAAGGAATGGAGTCTGCCATCTATGGACTAAGACCTCTGAAACTGTGAGCCCTCAAATAAACTTTTCCTCCCTTAAAATTGTTCTGGTTTAGTCCTTTAGTCACAGGGGCAAAAAGTGCTGACTAAAACAAGAGCCAAGAAGAATAATAATCTGAAGAACCTAGTACTATTCTCTAACTTTATAGAAAGCGAAGCAAGCACACTGTGTTACTATTTATGTAGGCTTAACAGTATAACAGCCAAGCTGGTTGCCTGTCTCTCATAAGATCTCTGTTTGAACTGACTCTCACTTACATGGTCATCTCTTTGGCTATGAGGACTCAATATTAGAAGGACTAAATCTATATTTAATATTCTAAAAGCATATGCAATAACTGGTGTTGAGCTTTTATTTCTCATGATTAGAAAACACAAAATGGTATATAGTTAAGTGAATCAAAATTATTAATTTAAATTGGATTTGAGTTTAAATCCTCATTCTTACTATTTGAATGAACTTTAGTGGGTTTTAAACCTAAACCTCAGTTTTCTCCTCCCTAAAATAAAATTGAGAATTTATTTAGGCTTCTCATGATTAGTTGATAACATACAAAGGATGCCTAACAAAGTGATACCAAAATGTTTAATAATGAATTATTCTCCCCTAATCTTATCACCCTTACAAAAATGTTTTTAATCTAAAAAGTTATAATCTAAAACTTGTTATTATTACTGCTGATTTCTGTTTTTGTTCTCTTGAAAATGATCCAATTTCAGGTACATGTATTGGATTCTACATATCCATGATTTGATTCTGCTTTTATGTAGTGTCCCATAGATAAGAACTTTTTATTGCTGGGTAAGGGAGTGTTGAATAGGAGTAGCCATCTTGTGTTTGAAGACTTGAGTTCTCTACATTTACCTCGACCGTGAGCACCTCACAGATGGGCTCTGTGAGTAGAGCTTGTGGCCCTCAGCTCTAATTGGGAAGCTCAGAGACACATTTGATAGTTTATTATACCAGAGATATCCTTTAATTGAAGTGGTGAGCTACATTCCATCCTACTTTCTTTGGTTATGATAAAACTTTTTAAAGTTTTATCAGTATATATGGAAATAATTTTAAGGTGGAAATGGGAGAAGATAAGAAATAAATATACATAGTAAATCAAAATAATACTGATTATATACATTAATCTTGAGTCAAACCTGGGAGTATCTCCCCTCTAGATGCCATGGCATCTGATATATATTTTGTATTTGTATTTCTATTTACTGTTGGCCAGTAGTTCTTGTACCAGCTGCTAAAATCATCCCTAAATAACAAACACACAGAATCAAATGGGTATGTGCTCCATTTTGTTCTGTTTTTCCTAGGCTGCTTCTTAATAATAGCCAACTTCAGGTACATGTATTGGGTTCTACATATACATGATTTGATTCTGCTTTTATGTGGTGTCCCATTCTTAATGAAATTAGACAAAGAGCTTATTGGAATAGAAACTGTTGCAACCTTTGCAAAGTGAAGATGATGCACTTTGTAAAACAGTTATATCAATGTTGACTGTGTTCATGAAAATCATTTTTACAACAAAATAAATACACTTAGAGAAAGGCACACAATCTCAACAGTAAATTAGATTTTAATAAGCAGTAGAAGAAAGTACTGAAGAAATTAATGCCCTGTAGCACATCGCTGCTCCTCACTGGGCATTCTTCTCAGAGTGGGGCTCCTTCTCTGTACTGGGTGGTATTTCCTGCCTGAGGCCAGTGCTCTAGTAAAGAAGATGACTAAAAAAGAGTTTATTCCAACCCCATAAGACCCAGGGAAATAAGCAAGAGGAAAAATGCTGAGAGCATGAAATCTGTACACTATGGTGAAATGAAACTTCATCCAAGAACAAAAAGGCAATCATGAGGAGAATCAAGGATTGTTTTGATATTATAGTAGTGACATAGCTTAAAATAATTGATTTCTATTAAAACAAGAAAAAGTATGTTCAATTGCTAAAGAAAAAAGTTAATGGTATTTGTCAGAGACACTAAATATTCTCTCTTATTTTAATCTTGTCCCCTCTTTTCTCCAGCCAGTGCAAACTCAATTTTACCTTCTAGACTTAATCAGATTCTTCCTTCACTAAGAAGCTATAGACTAAGCCCTACTTGTCGCTGAAAATGGCACCCTTCTCAGTCCTGATGTGTAAACTGGAGTTATATTATTAGCCTTGGAAAATCAGCAAACAAGTCTTGGCTCTTGGAACTAAATTTATTTTTTTCTGCTTCAAAGAATCACAGGCAGTTTATAGCTTATAAATAATGGAGACAACAATTATATAAGGTTAGCACATCAGCATCAATTAAAATCCTCACCATCTAGTCTATGAGCAGATCACTGGACTTGCATTAAAGTTAGGAGTATCAGAGCTGGTTTTGTGCCTAAACAATGTTTCGTTCTAAATCAGGCCCTTTAAAAAATATAGAGTACATCTCTCTTCTTTACTTCCTCCACCACAAATGGCATCATTTGCAATCTGTCAGTGCCTGAAGACGTATCTATAAAGTATTTGTTATGTCACTCATTAAAAGACTTCTACCTTTAGGAGGCCCCTACTCAAATGTAAATACTTGTGGGAAAAGAGGAAAAATTAAACTTTAGTCAGCACATACCTACATACATAATTGCTTGTGTACATATAACCCCAAGGAAAGATGGGAATAGGAGATAATTTTGGCACTAACTGGGACCTCTTTTTTTTTTTTTTTTTAATTGAGTGCAAAGAAGAAGTACCTATCAAAAGATGCCAGAATAACTAATAAGGTGGAGACAGGTTCTAGAAAACATGGTGGATGTGTGCTATGGACAAATATCACCCAATTCATTGTTTTTAATTGAGAACTACAAAGCCTATTTAACTTTCATTCATCTTTCAAACCCAAGTCTTGTCTTTACCTTGTGATCTATCCAGACAGAATGTTTTGGTACATTTAGTATTGCTCTGGATAAAATACCACAAGAGGGAGGAGGAGGTAGTAATGATGGAGAAGGAGGTACAGAGATGTCTTTTGCGTATTAAACTCAGCTACAACCTATATATGTGTCTTAGTTAACAATAATAACAATTTTATTATTTAGGAACCATATCATTTTTACCAGATATGGGAGATTTAGTTTTAAGCCCAATTTGTAAAGCATGTGAGTGGCTTTAAAACTTTAACATTCAGAAGTAAATTATGAGGTTTTGTTTTCTCTAAATATATAAGCCTAGAAACAAGTGATTGATTATATTATTTTAGAATGAAATAGTTTTTATTTGATTCTATTTGCCTTCTCTTAAGGCAGTAGCCTCATGATGGCAATATGGCAGCTCCAATTCAACATCATATCTATACTAAAGCACTCCCTTTTATTTGGAAAGAAGAAAAGAGTTTCTGGACTCACCCACCATGATCACATGTATTTTATTAGTTTGCGGAAAGGACACATGAGCACTCCTACTGCCAAAGGAGCTTGGGAAAATAGTATTGAGTTTTTAAAACTTTGCAGTGAAGAAAACAGAAAAAAAAAAAATACGTTTGTGAATGCTTAATGAATGAACCCAAGTACAATATTTGCCAAAATACAAAATAAAAATGTGAATCCAGATCATTAAATGACAGAATAAAAATGTGAATCCAGATCATTAAATCCAAATGATATAGTCCCTTAACTCCTGCCTGCCTCGTACCCCAAGATGCACACACTTCTACTGTGAGAGTACAGGTTTTTTTCTGAATCCATATCTAATTTTCTATTATTATTCCAACTATTGTCATTTTTCATATGTTAATAGCAAGTGATAATAGAAGTTCACTATATCACGAATCACATAAATTATATGTGATCATGGTAGGTGGGTCTGTCAACTGAGTAGAGAAACTGTAGTGAACTGCAGATATTGGTGTGTATTTCTGGGAGGGATGAGCCAACTTGAGCGATGATTTTTATGAGTATGTCAATGAACAGTTCTAAATGGATTCTTGTGATCAGAGTTATTATTTTCCCTGGTTTTAGATGAAAGAGAACTCCAGTATAGCATTCAGGTTTTCCAGACATAGTCTGTTTTGGTTGAAAAGTCCAGCCTGACCTTAGATGCCAGAAAAATAGCTGGGGCAAAGAGGTGAAAAATATAATTAATGAACAGATTTTTGTGTATCTTTGGGACAGTAACTTTCCTCAGCTTTAGAGGAAGATCAGAAAGGAAACTGGTACCAAGGGGAAGAGTAGAAACCAACTTTGTTTTGCCCATCTCACCATGAGCAGGCTGCTATTCTTCCTTAGGTAGAATATGGTGCTTGTGGGACCAGAAAACTCCATGTGTTCTAACCGGCCCTCCTGATGATGTGCAGGGAACTTCTGGGTATTGGGAGATCTAGTAACTCACCTTGGACTTATCTCAAATAAGGGAGCATCAACCTGTATCGAATGGGTGAAAAGGTAAATCGGGCACTGTTAAGAATCTGTAGGTAACTTAATTCTATATTTCTCTTCCTAGAAGGAAAAAGAAAGGATCCCATGAAGGAAAAATGACCAAAAGTATTTTAAAGACATAGAAAATTTTCTTCATGCCCGATTTCTGAGATTTATGTAGCTTCTCTTTATAGCCAATAAGACTCTGAGATAATATATATATATATATAATATATAATATGCTATATATTTATATTAATATGTAATAATATATATTATATTATACATTGTAATAATATATACTTTGATTTTGTTTTCGGAAAATACTGAGAGGGGAGACTTTGCTGAGGATGCCAGGGGAAAGCAAATGTTTTGTTTTTTCTTATTCCCTTAGACATTTGGGGACAGGTCTTGAGGAGGATTTGGAGAAAGAGAGATACATGAAGATCATAATGTTATAGTATTTCTCACATTTTCTTTGTCAGTTGGATAATGACGAGAAAGGTACTGGGGTGCTTCTCCATTAACAGTGTCATGCACTCTCTATTCAAATGTACAATTCTCCAAGTCCATGAACATTAAAGTAGAAGCCATTTCCTGTCTTTTCCACCTTTTAAAGTAAAAATCTCTTCTACCATGGACAGTAACATAAACACATGTTCTGATGATTAGAATGTAGACACCTTGGGAGTGGGGCGTTGTTAAACCAATTACATTGGACTCCAAAGGCTGACATTCATTCCATATACAAAATATCTTCACTCTATCCAAAAGTCCTGAAAGACCAAACGCTTCACAGGATCAGCTCAAGTCCAAAGTCTCTTATAATTTAAAATAAAATTCCTATCAGTTTGCCTTTGAAACTAGAATGTAAATCATCTGTTCCTAAATACAAGAATGAAGAAGACATAATTTTAGATATTCCATTCAAAATGGGAGAAAACGTTTAAAAATTCACTGATTCCCCCAAAATATAAAAGTCAAAATCAACAAACTTCATTAGTTTTTAAGACAGGGAAAAACCCTGTCCTAAATGGTGACTTGTAAGGCAGGTGACTTATGCCCCTGCTCTCTGGGCCTACAATCATCTACCCTCAGTTCATTCTTTCTGATTTTTTTTAAAAATTATATATATATATATATATATACATAGATATATACATATTTGTTGATAGACCTTTATTTTTATTTATTTATATGCAGTGCTGAGAATTGAACCCAGTGACTCACACATGCCAGGCAAGTGCGCTACCACTGAGCCACAACCCCAGCCCTGATTTTTGTTTGTTTGTTTTAAAGAAAGTATTCATTTTTAGCTAAGAAATTTTATTATCCTATTTCCTGCTTGTGAATTTGTGAAGTTCAAAAGACTTTTTTCATTTCATCTTCTCTCTGTCCCTTTTATTCACAGTTGAAAATGTGTTAGTGGATATATCATTATCAATGTTTTTTTTCCATCGCATTTCTTAGGGATTCACTCTGGTAGAAAAGAAACCCCTCCTTCACAAATCTTTATAAGCCAATTCATCCATTTCTTTTTTTTTTTTTTCTGACTTCTACTTAAATTATTGAAAATTATCCATTATTATTATCAATTATTGAAAATTATCTTCCTGCATGTGATCAAATACATTGCTCTTTTGACCCTTCCCAGGTACTAGCATCAAGTCATTAAGTCACACTCTTTATTTTCTTTCCAGAATATGCTTCCTGATAGTGAATTTCTCCATTTTAGCATCTTTTATAATCTAAAAATCCTGAAAATTCCCCAAATGGTCAAATCCTAGTTTTTTTTTTTCATTAATAGTTATTCCCTTAGTCTATACATTTTCTTTTATATTTTGTCATAAGCAACAAGAAAATGGTGACACCTTCAACACTTTGCTTGGGAATTTATTTGGTTAAATAATCAAGTTCATTGCTCAAAAATTCTTTCCTCTTACTGGCAAGGCACAATTCAACTAAGCTTCCTGTCATTTTAATTAAAAATTCCCTTTCATCTTTTCATCTTGTTTCCAATGACATATTTCTCATCTCATTTGCAATCTCAACAGCAGTGTGTTCTGTGGCAACTTGTTTGTGATGGTGAGTGTATTCTCCCATGTGATCTAATGCTTCTTGCTTACTTATGAGCCTTATCAGTAGGGTCCTTCATATCCACATTTCTCCTAACAGTTTGTTAAGGCCAATGTAACATTTTAATAGTATAACTTTCAAAATTCTTCCATCCTCTATCCAGTTCCAAAGCCACAACCACATTTCCAAGTGTGTGTTATAGTCAAATCACTGTTAGAACTGGTGCTACTGCCTTTACTGCTGTAACCAATGGTCCCTAACTTTGCTGGCTTAAACATCAGAAATTTATTATCTTACTGTGCTTAAAGTCAGAAATGCAAAATGGGTTGACATTCCTCCCTCCATCTTCTAAGGATACATGATTACATTGGACCACCGGAAAATACAAGAGTATTTCCCCATCTAAAGATTCTTAATTCAATCACATCTTTAAAGTCATTTTTAACATGTAAAGTTAAAAACACATTCTAAATTCTTAGGTTCTAGAGTTTAGAATGTGAATATTCTTGAGAGAAATATTATTTAGCCTATTGCAATAGGCCTCTGTGATTCTGCTTCTGAGTTTCCCAGAATGGGTTAGCTAGTATTTGAATACACATAGATCTGTGTAAATGTTTTAAAGTACAATTATATTATAGTTTAGTTATTATAAGCCTGACACATCAGGAGACCATTGCTATTGAAATGTTTGTTATAGTGTGAGTTCCTAAGAGGACATGCCAATCACATGAAATACTAGAGTAGGTCAGGAGACCAGGGGAGCAGGTATAGTAAAAAGACTTTATTGTCATTTCTGTGGGGAAAAAAAAGAGACAGTACAGACTTAGGATTAGCTGGTTTAAAAAAATTTTAGTGGGCTCTGGGATGTAAGGGTTGTTCCTAGTTTTCCCTTAATGGCCCTGCGTGATTAGGGCAGGTGGATAATGGCACAGAGATTGACAGCCTGATAAAGAAAGTAGTTGATGATATTTACTCTGAAGTAACTCATTTGCATTTAAAAGTCATGCTTCAGGGTAAGTTATTAACTATAAGATTTGGCTAGCCTTGGACTAATAAAGCATCAGAATACAGAACACAAATGGCATGGTTAATAAAGTAATGCCAATAGCAACTGAAACCTAGCTAGGCCCAGTTTTCCTATTGTTTACCTGGATAGTCATTCCCAGGGTTAGTTCAGGAAGGAGTGCTAATACTGTGGATATCTTAGTCCACATGGCCACTATCAATCTTTGATATATCTTACCAGTGAATCCTGGGAAAGGGGGAGGAAGACCACTTCAAATAAATTTGTGACATTGTAAGACAAATCACATTGACTATTAAGTATTTGAGAACACACGTAGAAATTGATTTAATATCATCTGTGAAACTCATGTTGCACACAAATAAACTGAAAACCAATTTGTACAAAAAAGTCTTTATATTCTTAATGCCCTAACAGCAATGTGTATTTTAATCCAAAGAAATTAAGAGAAAAAATGAACTCTGATATCCTTTCACAAAGAATTAAATTCATAAATATCTTACAAAGTATGTCTAAAACTAGTAGGACTTTGGGACTGTGCCACAGAGGAATGTGACATTTGCTAAACCTGCTAGAAGCTGCATTATTTTAAGATATGGTGCTGGTGTTTGTGAAATTGGTGAGCTGTCAAATGTACTTACACTCAGGATAGAAAAGTCCCATTTGTAGAATATTTCATAACAGTCAAACACATAAATGGTGATTTTGTTCAGATTGAAAATAAAAAAGAGCACCAGTCTCTGAGGGAGGTTTTCATCAAATGAAAATAACTTGCTTGGCATTTTGGAGGTGGCAGGTGAGAGGTGGGATCTATAGGGTGTTTTCATTCCACAGCTCTTTATTTCTCTGTGTATTTATAGATTGTTAAATAATTCATCTATTCATTTGGATATCATTATAGCTTGTTAATTTTTCAGTCTCATATATTTTTAATTTATTTTATGTGCTTTAAGTGGATTTTTTGAAGGCATGCAAATTACGTGTTCTCCTTAATCTTCTTTGCCACCTCCGCCTACTCTCTGATTGTCTCTTTTTTATTTCTCCTTTTCAACTTCTTACATCTTGCAGTCATTCACATCTTCTCTGAGTTCTTTCTCTCCTCTCTGCTTCCTCTCTACTCTCTTACTTTTCTTCTTACTTTACTCCCTAATTATTTTATTTGTTTCTTCCATTTTTCCCTCTACAACTTTTTAAATTATTTTAGGGGATTTTCCATTGATAAAAGATGTTCCTAGTGCTCAAAATCTTCAGACCTCAGTTCTATATTTGAAGCCTACTAGACAACTGAAATACTTGTTAAACTCTTCAAAAGCAAGAAAAAGGGATAAGAGACTCAAGAACTTGACTCTATCAAGATCTTCTGGAGTTTCTTAAATTGGAAGATTAATTGATTTGTGAAATAACTGATTGTATATAAAAGGGCAGAAGAAAAAGTGATTTAGGTCATGTCTAGTTATTGTCAGAAAAAAAAATTGTGGTCAACATCAGAGAAGAAAACAGTGTGGCTGTTTCCACTGCTTGGTTCTTAGTTTGCCATTTAATTCCTGATGTTTTATATACATATCTTTATTTTAGAAATGAACTGGAATATAATAACCACTATTTATATGTTTATTTTTCTTCTGTATTATGAAAGCATGTGCTCTCTTAGTGTTTTGTTACTATAACAAAATACATGAGATAATCAACTTTAAAAGAGTAAAGATTTATTTTGGCTCACAATTTTGGAAATTTCAGTCCATGGTTAGTTGATGCCTTTGCTTTTGGACTTGTGGTGAGGCAGCACAGCATGATGGGAACATGTAGTGGATGAAGCTGCTCATCTTCTGGCAGCCAGGAATCAAAGAAAGAGGGAGGAAAGATAAGGTCTGAGGTTCCACCATTCCTTTCAAGGGTAAACCCCTAATGACCTAAAAACTCCTACTAGGCCCCATGAATTAAGGTTTCCATCACATTCCAATGGTACCAAGCTCAGGACCAAGCCTTTTACATTTGGGCCTTTGGAGGACATTCCAGATCCAAACTATACCAACTGCTGTTATAACAAACTTCACTTTGACTCTCAATATCTACTGACTCCTTGTTGAAGTGGAATCAGTATATTCCAGTTTTAAATGATTATTCTTAGCCTTGAACTAACTATTCTCAGTATTCAACTTCTTCCTTAGGTCATTTCTTCAAGCATGTTATGTTTATTTACTGAATTCATTGGTGTATCTGTTCTACCAAATCAATGAGATCCCAGTTATTTATTACTAGTAGTACTGTGAATTTAACCCAGAGGTTCTCTACCACTATTTATTTATTTATTTATAGACAGGGTTTTCATGAGTTACCCAGACTGACCTCACACTTGTGATCCTCTTGCTTCAGGCTCCAGAGTTGTTGGGACTTCAGGCATGCAATACCATGTCCAGTCCATTATCATAGTTATTACAATCTTTTTGTTTACTTATTGAAGACCATGTAGTCCCATCTACAAACAGGCAAATTGAGGTGGAGAAACTTATGCCTAAATAGGTCATATCCCTTTAATTTTAATCTAAAGAAGCTCATGGTCTGATTAGGATATGGATGATAGGGAAGTAGAAGAATCAGCAATTAGCCTTCTTCAAATATATGTCATCTCAGGTTTAAAACTAATCTACCTTGCCTCCTTTGATATTTAAGTTCCAGGATTCCATAAGTTAAATAAAATGACAAGTCAGAAAGAATGTACCATTAGGGGTAGACATAGTAGGGGGAAACCCAGAGGTTCAGGAAATAGGGAGGGTTCTTCTTTCTTTCTTTTCTTTTTTAAGAATTTAGAATTAGAAATTTTACCCAATTCAAACTTTTAATGTAGAGATGAGGACTCCAGGATCGAGGGAGGGACATGGTTTGCCAAATCCTTGAGTGATTCCAACTCTGAGCTATGATTGGAACCCAAATACACTGACATTTGATTTAGCCCTCTTCTCACCACAGCTTGCTAATTCTTTTCCTATTTTTAGATATTTATTTATCCACATATTTATTGAGTTCCTATTGTGAACCAAGTACTAATGTGTAAATATGTGTGAGTGTGAGTGTGTGTGTGTGTGTGTGTGTGTGTGTGTCTGTATGTCTGTGTGTGGGGCAATTTAGCACTGAGGTATACTCCCAGCTATTTTATTGTGAGAAAGGATATCACTAAGTTGCCAAGACTAGCCTCAAGATCATCCTTGCCTAAACCTCCCAAGGCATTGGGATTACAGGAGTGTGCCACCATGCCCATTAGGCACTGGGATTTTACTGGTGAGAAAAACCAGACTTTGCCTGGGCTCTTATGAAACTTGAAACCAAGTAGATGATACACACTAAAAACAAAATAAACTTTATATCCATGTCACAAAAAAAAGTCTAGAAAAACTATGATCCTGGAGGGAGGACTAATAGAAGGAAACTGGGGGAAAAAATCTCTCTAGGAGCATGCCCAATGAGATCTAAATGATGAAAAGATAAATAATAGGACAAAAACAATTTCTAATATAGAGAATAGCATGTATTAATATTAAATCAGAAGAAGACACAGTAGTATCAATGAACTAAAAGATGTTTACCATGAGTGGGGTAGTGAGCTGTAGATGTGGTGACATGAAATAAGCTTATAATTTATGCAGAAGTCTCTAGAACTTTGTTTAACCATAAGACACTGAGATCAAGAAAAAAACATATGACTTAACCTAGGAATTTTAAGGGGAGTGTGTGTGTATTTCAAAGGAAAATAGGCTTATTGGAGCATAATACATATTCATTAAAATATATAAGTCTTCAGTGTACAATCAAAGTGAATTTAAGCATATGATATTAGTCAAAGCCATATACAGAATATTTTTATTACCCCAATAAGTTGTATTGTCTCATTACCCACTCAGTTCTGCCATGCCAGGACACCCTTATTTAATATTAAATTTCAAAAGATATTTGCATTTTTTCTTTCAGAATTTTAAGTATGTCATTCTGTTGAATACTGCCAATCTTTTAAAAAATTAAATGTCAATTGTCATTCATATTGTTGTTCCTCTCTATATAATGTGTCATTTTTCTCAGATTACTTTCATAATTTTTCATTTTTCTGATGACCAAAGTTTGTCTATGATGTAATTAGGTACTCATTCATTTATTTAACTTGGGACATTTTTAGGATGCTTGACTTATGGGTTGATATCTCTCATTATTTTGGGGAAAATATCACCAATATTTCTTAAAATATTTCTTTCTTCTGCTCCTTACTACACTCGTATGTACTTTAGCACATCTTGTGTTGTCCAGTAGATCTCTTACACCGTGTTAAGACTTTTCTCTTCTATATATTTCATTTCCCTCTCTGAACTCATTAATACTTTCTTTCTCTGTGTTCATTCTATTATAAATTCTCTATTTTGAATATTCTATTTTTTTGTCTATTATATTCTTTTTTAGTAAATAATTTACCTGATGAAATTCTTCAACAGTTCCCTAATTTTTTTCTATATTTTGCGCTAAGTGAAAATTTAATTTATTTGTATTATTTCTTTTGCTAATAACATATAAGTCATCTGTAGGTTTAATCACATTGACTTTTGTTTCTTTCTTGTTTATAGTAAAATTTTTTCTTGCATCATTCCATTTTTATCTTTTTTATTATATGCTGTTTGTTTTCTTAAAAAGAGATTAATGTCAGAATTTTTTTTTCCTCCAGAGAAGCTACAACCTTTCTTCTGTCAAGCAGGTGAATGATAGGATAAGCTTTTAGTTTCTATCCTGAGTCTAGCTATTACAAGATGGTCATAAGTAGGAGGTATAGTTTTGTTGTCAAATGATATGTGGTTCCCTTTGCCCTTTTTGCCAACCCCAACTTCACATGGTGCTATAAGATGGCAATTTCTTTGTTTATATCAGTATTTAAGTGACACATGTTGGGCTACAGCTGTGGTTTAATTTTAACGTTTGTATTTACCTCCAATTCTCTTGATCTGAGGAAGCTGAAAAGATTCCACTGTTTTTAAGCCTTGCTTTTATCATAGATTATTCAGAAAAATCCCTATGGGTGAGAGTTGTCAAATTTTAATATCTATGTGCTTGTTTTCAGTTTTTGTTATTTTAAGTTGTTATGCCACCCATTGGAGTCTTTGAGAGTTCTGTTGGTCTTACTCAACCAAGCAGTTACCTGTGGCAAACTTCTCTTTCTGCTTGCACGTATACAAACTAGGTATTTGGCTCCTGACTTGAAAACAGCAATTAGCTCTTTCTTTGATATAAAGGTCTCATGTCTCTCTGGAATTTAGCTTGTTTAGATTTTTTAAATGTCAGCTAGGCTTTGATAACTTTAAATAAAACTATGGTCTTCAGTTTATTAGGTATATTTTATTATTTGGATAGAAAGATTATCTTTAGCAAACTTCTTAAACCAAACTTGAAATCAAACATGGGTTTAAAACATCACTGTATATTTTATGCAACACATATAATTAATTAAAGACAAGTGAGAGTGGAATCAGAGAAAGAAGCTAGAAGATTATTGGAACATGGAAGTGACGGATGATTAGGAAGGTAAAAGTGAAAATGAAGAGCTACTGAGTATTTCAAGATGCATTTTGAAAGTAGAATTGACAGAATTTGAGGACAGATTAAAGATCAAGGGCAAGGAGAAGCATCAAAAATTACTTCATATACTGTAATATCAACTGATTAGATAATGGTCCTATCTTTGATATAAAGAACACTGAAATAGAAACTGCATGAGTAGAGGAAAAAAGATAGTATCCAAGAGTTAAATTGGAATGGCTTAAGTCAGTATACCATCAATATGTTCAACCTTAGCTGCCAACGAGACAAACAGAATTGTTTGCAATAGATATCTAAATAGTCAGTATACATTTGGGAATCAGCAGTGTATGACAGTACTTTGGAAGAAATTAGGGGTTGGAATATGGATACTGTGGCTAAACTCTAGAGAATGTCTTGACAAACTGCAAACATTTTCTTAAACAAATGAGTGGTGCCCAAAAGTCTCAAACACAATACCAAGTGTTGGTATTATACACCAATTTTACATTGTTATTTTTCTTACTCTTGGTTATGGAGAATTGACATGGAGCAATTACTGACCTTCTGAGCCTTTTAGTCTACAGAAAAAAATGAATTACAAAAATACAAAGAAAATATTATTTACAATGCTAATTATCCTTATCTGACTGCCTACATCTATTGTCTATGTCTATGCATAAAACCTTATAAGCTGCTGTATACAACATGTACACACACACCCACACACAAATACACACACACATGTATTTCCAAAGCAGATAAGAACCTAATGATCTTAATTGCACTTGCATACAGTGTTTTTTTCCAAATGATTTAAATTTGCCAATTCATAGTAATCAATATTTATGATTTGAAAATTGCTGACTGAATAATTACACCCTTGGGTAACTTCTGTTTTTTTAATATAAAAAAGTAATTGCTTCATGTCTTCAACGCAATGCTTCCTGCTTTGGTTAAATCTCTGAGTTTGTACTCTCCGGAGGTTCTCTCTCTCACTGTAGTCAATAAGTCTCTGAGAACCTGCAGGTTACACACTGTAACATTCCCAGATGTATCCCTCTATTCTGTACCACTAATGAGTCAAAATAAACTTATTTGGGGTTTCTCAGAGCTAACCCACACAACTTTCTACCATTGGACTCTACACACATAATACATGTTCTAAATCTTTTTTTTTTTTTTTTTTACAAGCTGAAAGCCATAATTTTATTTTTTAATTTTTAAAATTTTGTTCTAATTAGTTATACATGACAGTAGAATGCATTTTGACATATTGTACACAAATGGAGCACAACTTCTCATTCTGGCTGTACATGGTGCAGATTCACACAGGTAGTATAGTCATACATGTATACAAGGTAATAATGTCTGTCTCATTCCACAGTCCTTCCCACCCCTACACCTGCTCCCCTCTCCTCTGCCTAATCTGAAGTTCTTTATATATCATCTTTAAAAAATTTATGTCTATGTATATATATATGTATATATATAAAATTTATGTCTATGTATATATATATATATATATAATATCTGTCTGCATAGGTATAATCTCTTTACCACCTACTTTTCCTTTTTATCTGATTATTTTGAAGCAAATGCCAAACATATTATTATTTTATATTTCACATTTTTCATCTATGAATACTAAAATAATCATTTAGCATTCAAATGCTCTTATTAGCTAATATAAAAATATTTGGAACTTCGTTTGTTCAAATCAGGATATCAAAAGTCCACATTCATTGTTTTTGGTTCATTGTGTCTCTTTTCCTCTTTTGTATCTTTTAACTTTGCTAGTTTTTATTTTCCTCTTTTTTATTGTGTTTTATTTGTTTAAGAAACTGAGTCAGTTAACCCTATAACATTCTCCACATTCTGTATATTGTTAATAGCCAAAATTTGATCAAGACTTTTCTCTTTCCATTGGGTTTTCCATAATTTTCTAATAAATTATTAGGTCTAAAATCTTGATAATATACAGGTCTGGCTTTTTGGCAAAACTAATTCACGTAGAAGATGGTTACTGCTCTCAGGAGGAACAACATGTCTGGTTATTGCTCTTTTAGAAAAGTTAAGATGTAATAGTAAGTTCAGGTGCCATTATTCTTTACTAAGTTTGCAGTTAACATTATATTTAATGACTTAATAGTCATCTGGAGCAATATTCTCATTAGGGTTAGCAAAATGATGACAGTCTGATACCAACATAAAAGTCTTTTCAAGATTCTAAATATAAGGATATTTTCTTATCTTGTGTTTACTGATTTCTAGCATATTTTCATTGTAGTGAGAGCACTGTACTGATTTTTATTTTTTTATATATTTTTGTTTATTTACTTTTATGTGGTGCTGAGGATCGAACCCAATGCCTCATATGTGTGAGGCAAGTGCTCTGCCACTGAGCTACAACCTCAGCCCCTGTACAGCTTTTTAAATTCATAATTTATATACAGTGAAATCACACTTTTGACTATAAAATTGTTTAAGTTTTGCCAGTTATGTTCAGTCGCATAACCATCAACCACAACAAGCAAGATGTAGAATAGGTACAGCAGACTCAAAAGTTGTCATGTCCCTTTATATTAATTCATTCCTTCACTCCCAACCCTGGTATCAACTGATAGGTTTTTTTTTTGTTTTGTTTTTTTGTTTTTTTTTTGGTACCAGGGATTAAACTCAGGGGCACTCGACCACTGGGCCACATCTCCAGCCCTCTTTTTTTTGTATTTTATTAGAGACAGGGTCTCACTGAGTTGCTAAGTGCCTCGCCATTGCTGAGGCTGGCTTTGAACCTGCGATCCTCCTGCCTCAGCCTCCCAAGTGCTGGTATTACAGGTGTGTGCCACTGCGCCTGGCCACTGATAGTTTTTTCAGTCTCCAGAGTTTTGTCTTCTCCAAAATATCATTTTATGAAACTATACAGATTTCATCCACCAAGTGTAATGCATTTTCTGATCCATGTATGTTACTATGTGTTTCAGTAGTTCATTATTTTTTGTTCGGAGTAGCAATTCACTGTACATACATACCACCATTAGCTTATTCACTTTCTAGTTGAATAATATTTTAATTTCCCTTTTCTGAGATTACAAATAAAGCTGCTATTAATGTTTTTGCATGAACAAAACTTTAATTGACTCAACTATATGCTTAGAACTGGCACTGCTATGTTGTATGGTAGGTATAGTTTAATTTTATAAGAAATTACCAAAGTGGCCATACAATTTTGCATTTCTAACAGCAAAGTAGCATTGGTCCACATTCTTGGAACAGTTTGGTAATTTTAGAATAAAGAGCTCTCTCTCTCTCTCTCTCTGTGTCTTTTTTCTCTTTCTCTCTCTCTCTCTCTCTCTCTCTCTCTCTCTCTCTCTCTCTCTCACTTTTCCTCACATTTATCCTGCCCTATCCTGTTCTATCCTATCCTGTGCTATCTATTTTAACCATTCTAGTAGATGTGTGGTGGTATTTCAGAGTGTTTTTAAATTGTACTTACTTGATGACTAATGATGTTGAGTATATTTTACTTGAGATTCAATTACCTTTTTTATTTAAGTGTCTCTTCTAATCTTTTGCCCATTTTGGGGAGACAAAATTGTTTTTATTGTTGAGTTTTGAGATTTTTAAATATATTATTAATACAAGTCCTTTATCATATATATGAATTTTAAATATTTTAAAAATGTAATCTAGTATACCACAAAAAAAGGATTTTTGAAAATGTATTTATTGATGCCTATAATGCTATCATTACATAATGTGACTTTGCTATACATTATTATGAGCCAAACGTATCTGCAAAGTTTTCTGAACATTTTCAGTTTCAGCCATTTAGAAAGGTCATCCACTCATTCACAAACTTTTCTTTCTTTTTACTGTTTTTATTAGCCTCTTATAGTTATACATAATTTGAGAATTCTTTTTGATATAATCATACATGCATGGAATATAATTTGCTCCATTTCAGTCCCCAGTATTTTTTTCTTTTCCTGCCCTTCTTCCTCACCCAGTTCCTCTTCCTCTGCTCTTCTGGACTTTCTTCTACTTATTTATTATTTTTTTAAATTGGTGCTTTATAGATATACATAAAGGTGAAATTCACTGTAGTATATTCAAATATGTACATAGCATACTCACAAATTTTTCTTGAAGTGTAATGAAAAGGATAAACAAGTGTGGTGTATTTATATGATGGAATTTTATTCTCCTACCAAAAGGAATGAAGTATTGTTATATGCTACCGAAAGGTAACAGACATGAGTGGTAGGAATATGGAGTTAAGGGAATAGTCTTATAAATTGGGTGCACTGTACTTATGCCCATATGCTTTATTAAAAAAAAAAAAAATTACCTGCAGCCCTGTTTGGCTCATGCTAGTAAGATATGTTACATTTCTCAGCATTTGACCTATTATCTTCAGGACAAACACAAGCCTGACATACTAGTAAAAAGAATACAAGTTACCCTGAAGGGTGGACATTTGTGACTCTTACACAGACTAAGTTCCAGAACTTACAGAGGTAAAACTAATTCCCCCTAACCATAAAGTCTGTAAGAACAGTTTCCAATTACAAGCCATCATCATGCACCAGAGTAACCCACAGTTGCCCTGGACTATGCACAGTGGCTACTGATGTTATTCTGCTGTTAGTCAAAAGTCAAGAGGTGGACCTGGGAGGGACTCTCTGGAAACTTCCCTGTGACCCCCAATAAAGCTGGAGAGGAAGAGAGGCACACTGTCCTTCTCCTGAGAGGACCCACTTTTTCCCTTGAGAGTGTTCCCCTTTCCCTTTCCCTATCCTTTTAAGGAACTCATGCCTGATACTCTGAATAATATATCTCAATTGTTTCTTGTATGCTGCCTGTCACGGCCAGCCACGGCGCCGCCACGGGAGGAAAATTCTCGGAGGCAGAGTATAGCTTTTACTACTTTTACTTCTACTTTCTTAGAGCTTAGAGAGGGAAAGAAAGATTTTTCTTCTTAGCTTAGAGTAGAGTAGCTTAGAGTAAAGAAAGATAGAGCTTAGCTTTTCTTCTTAGCTTAGAGTAAAGAAAGATAGAGCTTAGCTTAGAGAAAGACTAGAGCTTCTTTCTTCTCTCTTCTTTCTTCCTTCTTCTGTCTTCTACTTTCTTAGAGCTTAGAGAGGGAAAGAAAGATTTTCTTAGCTTAGAGTAGAGTAGCTTAGAGTAAAGAAAGATAGAGCTTAGCTTTTCTTCTTAGCTTAGAGTAAAGAAAGATAGAGCTTAGCTTAGAGAAAGACTAGAGCTTCTTTCTTCTCTCTTCTTTCTTCCTTCTTCTGTCTTCTACTTTCTTAGAGCTTAGAGAGGGAAAGAAAGATTTTCTTAGCTTAGAGTAGAGTAGCTTAGAGTAAAGAAAGATAGAGCTTAGCTTAGCTTAGAGTAGCTTAGAGTAAAGAAAGATAGAGCTTAGCTTAGAGAAAGATTAGAGCTTCTTTCTTCTCTCTTCTTTCTTCCTTCTTCTGTCTTCTGTCTTCTGTCTTCCTCAGGAGCCTCGGCCTAACTCTGACCAGTCATTTCTCTTCTGTCTGGTTTCTCTTCTGTAACCGCTCTGCCTACGTTCTGGCCTCTCTGATTCTTCTGACCGACCGAGTGACTGCCCGGCTGACTGAATTCTCCGTTCTCCTAACTCGGACCGCTTTCACCCGGTTATATACCTTCAGGTTTGCGGGTGCCTACAGGTGCGTCACATACATATCAGGTGGAACTTATGGCTTCCAGCTAGCCACAACAGCCCTTCCTAATTAGGGCTCCTTCAGTTTCTGGTGTTATCACAAAAAAGAGAAAGGACTGCTGTGGTTGCCTCAGCTCCATATAGCAGGCCCTTGATCTGTAATACTACAACATGGATGAACCACAAAAACATTTTGCTAAGTGAAAAAAAATTACACACAAAACATCACAAATTGTATGATTTTATTCATATATAATATCTAGAATTGGGAAATTATATATAGACAAAAAGACAGGAAATAAACTAGTGTTTGACAAGAGTCTGAAGAGAATGGAAAATGGATAATGGTTGTTAGGAGTAAGGATTTCCATTTGCAATGAAAAAATATTTTGCAACAAGGTAGAAGTGATGCTTGTACAACATTGCAAATGTACTAAATGTCACTGAATTTTGCACTTTGACATTGTTTGTGTTATGTGAATTTCACCTCCATGGGGAAAATTATTAGTTTAATTTGTCCCTGTTAATAAAAAAACTATGATCATGTAGTTCAACACCCACCTGACATAATGAACCAAATTTTACTGCTAAATACAATATGTCTTCCACTTTCTTCTCTAATTTCTTTTCTGAATGTTTCTTCTAAATTTCAATGTCAATAACTATAAGATATATAGTAGAAAATAAATATGTAATTGTAAATACCTCAATCACTAATAATTTGCATGACATTAATGTGGTGGAAGGCCTAAAATTAAGGCTCTTCAATTTGCACCTTGACATTGAAGCCAGAATTAGACAGACAGTTGGTATAGATAAGTAAATCAAGTCAGGTCAGATCAAGGAGGACAATTTGACTGAGTCTGGGGAGTTGGAGACCACCCCCTGAGGGACTGAAATGCTCTCAGAGGCGTTCCTCCACCCTAGCAAGATAACCTGCCCCTGCTCCAACCTGTTGCTAAGGTAACCTGTCCCAGGAATTGCCCCTCCTTACAGGGAGTTATAAAGTTGTTATTAATGTGTCCTGGGTTGCTCCACTGGCCAAAAGGCGATAGCTTTTCACCTTTTGGCCATCCCACTGAGCATCTCCTATGCCTAGTCATGTATGCAGGAAGGAGAGAGATAAGGGGAAGAGATAAGGAGGACAAAGAAAGACTAGGACATATAAAAAAGGCAGAATGCCTTGCTTTTTGGGATACCAGAATACCAGCTATGGCCCTCTTTTCCCTCCTGGGAGAAACTTATGTTACACCTTTTAAAATAAACCCTGCATTATATGCTTGCCTAGGCGTGCTTCCCTAATGTGAGGGAGCAGAACTCGTCATCATAACTGGCAGTATCAACATCTGGTAAAACTGAATTAGCCTTGAGTAGTCTAAGGGCAGATCCCCTCCCTACAGTGTTTCTATGGATGGGGCCTCCTAGTAAACAACTGTCTTTATCAAAGGACACCTGCATAAGCCAATCACATTATTCCATAGGATCCAGGGCCTCTCTCTTGATGTGACAGAGTTCACTTCCTATAATCTTTGGCAGTACATCCTGTTCCTGAGTAGTTAGAAATTTTGTTTTTTTCTTTCTTTTTGGTCCTGCGGGGGATTGGATTGAACCCAGGGTCTTGTGCATGAGAGGCAGGCATTCTGCCAACAGAGCTATCTCCCCAGCACCAGTAGTTAGAAACTCTTGATTCACTGCTTCAGAGTCACTTCCATTGGAGTAAATAACTCTGGAATCTCTTTGCATTACAAATTGTTGAAATATAAATTAAGTTAATGTACATATTTTGTCACAACTCAAGGCATCAGTAGAATACTTTTAATATGTGTGAGAGTTCTACACATTACTGATAGTGACAAGGACTCTCATTCCTTTTTTTTTAACATTTTTTTTTTTTTTAGTTAAAGATGGACACAGTACCTTTATTTTATAAATCTTTATGTGGTGCTGAGGATCAAACCTAGGGCCTCACACATGCCCAATGATTTCATATCTCAAAAAAATACACCGGTGAGCTCTACAGAAAGCTATTCAGTGGAATTTCCATTCCACCTCCTAATTCAATTGTCTTGAGACATAAAAGCCTCCTCCAAGAACTCCTACATGAGTAATAAGGTAGTAAGTGGTCCTTTTTTTTGGGTGTCACAATTGTCAGGGGCATTGACTGTCCTGAGTCAAATTCACACTTCCGAAGGTATGTATCCCTAGACAATGACACATAATCCCTTCATAGTTTTTATTGATCACAAAGGGAAATACCTACAAAGTTTATGCTTTTTAGAACTGCCCCAAATTGTGGCCCTCTCCTTCCTGATCCAGTACCCATTCTCCACCCCACCCCCATCCCCCACCCCGGGAAAAAGTCAAAGTCCCACTAATCACCAAAGTTTGAAAGATTGAAAAGTGCCATAGAGTCTATTGTAATATATGGTCATTGAAATGAAGTTTCAATATTACTTGCTGCTCTGACTTCTAAAATTAGAAAGGCCTTGCATGGCTTCAGCCCAAGTTTTTCTTCCCTCTCTCCTTATTCAGGTAAAGGTTTTCTAGGTCACCAAGTCTCCTCAATGAGACTAATTGTAGTCCCCACATATTGCTGAGTAACAGGCTTCAGTTTTCAGTCAGTCCACAGAATTATTAAAATTTTCTAATCACATTCTCACCCAGGAACCAGGGACACTCTTGATCCTGAAAGCCTGCCTCCCACAGCTCCTGAGACTTACTCTGTGTGGACTTGGCTTGCAGGCTCTTCTTCCTCTTCCTCCTGTTCCTCCTCCTCCTTTTCCTTTTCCTCTCCCTCTCTCTCACCTTTACCCTCTCTCTTTCCTTCTCCTTCTCCTTTTTCTTCCTGCTTCTACTTCTTTCGTGTGTGTGTGTGTGTGTGTGTGTGTGTATGTGTGTGTGTGTGTGTGCGTGCGCAACACTGGGGATTGATCCCCATTGGGTTAAAACACTAATTGGTGCCTAGGAAAACTTGAAGTGAGATAAGGTCTCTAAGAGAATATAATAAGGAGGAAAACAGAGGGGAAACTAGCAACTTCTATCTCTAATTCTTAGGAGAGGATCTAAAGAGAGTGACCTTGGTTTGGTTATAAAGTAAAGGGATGTACTCATGAAACATCTGAAGAAAGCCACCCGGGCAGACACTGGGTATGAGATATATATATATTATCTCATGGCTGAGCCTCCATTATATCTGCCCCTTTGTTGTGTAGTCCACCCACATCACCAGGGGTGAATAAATAGTAAATTGTCCAAAACCTCTCCATTAAGGCCTCGGTGTTCTCTCTTTGGGATTGATTAGCAGTATGCTTGGACCCTTTTAAGCTCTGGTGTTGAACAATCCCAGAGCACTCTACCACTGAGCTACATCTTCAGCCCTTTTTTTATTTTTTTTGCTTTGAGACAGGTCTCACTACTTTGCCCAAGATAGCCTTATTCTCCCTACTTGTCGGGATTACAGATGTGCACTCCATACCTGGCTTGTTTCTTCTTAATTATAGAAAACTTGAGTTGTGGTATAAGGCCTATCTCAGAATTAACAGAATTTCTTGGGATAGGAATAGTGCACGTTTCCAGCATATCTGAACCTCTGTTGGACAAACTCTTTGGGGATCCATCCTCTCTGGATGGTTTTCTCTGAATGTATGCCAGTGGTGCACATGACAGAGTGTTGATTGTGGTAATTGTGGTGTTGCTACAGTTTTATATTTTCATAACTTCAGTGTATAAAGGATACTGATGAACACCAGAAAACAAATGTATAGGGCAAGGTATGTGGCAAGGGGCACAGAGGTCATAATGATAGGACGATCATCTAGTATGACTGGTGTTCCTATGAGAAAAGCAAGAAATATGGGGGATTTGGTGGTGTTATCATTCCACAATCTCCCAATCTTTTGCTCTGGCCTATTAATGATTGTGTGACCTATGGTGGCCAATTAGATATTGTTTCCCTGGAATTCAATTTATGATTTCAGGGACACCAAGGTTGTTTAAGATATGGTCAACCAGTGTCAACCTAAAGGACTATCAACCATTCCTGAAACTCTGATACCTGCAGACAGCAAGGTGCTTTTCCTGTCTGAAGCTAATAATCCCTATTTTTCTTTGTCATCTTCTCCTTATCCTTCTAAAAAATAATTTTTGCTTATTAGTAAAAGCATTTTTGTATACCTACAATGATTTAACCTTAACTGATATTCTATATAATTAATATATAACTTTGAATAAATATTTTCACACTAGCGTTTAGTTTTTTGTTTATGGTAGTAAAGGAATTGATTCATTTTAACTTTCACTACAGAGCCCATGGGTATACCTTTTGCCTGCTCTGCTTCAAATATGGCCCTGACTCTGAAGATTTAGAGTAGAAAGTAGATTGGTTGAATAATTAAGAGAATCTCATATGTAAGAGAAAATATTACCTACCTGGGCTGAATCAGATTTTTTTTATGTCTATTGAAGTCACAATTTGAAGCAGGCAGAATATTAAGAGCATCTTCTTCCTATCCTCTTCTCCCAGTTATTTGCTAACTTCTACTGATCTTCATTTCCAGTTTTCACAGCTCTTTCTCTGTAGTAAATTCTATACTGGGGATGGTCCCAATACCCCCACCAATGTGGATTGTTACTCAATCTTTTCTCTGCTTTCCAAGTTGCAGGTAGGCAGTTTACTCCTAGTTTAAGATTTCAGCAGGGTTGATTATCTCTCTTTAGATTGCAAATGGTGCCTTTTAACTGTGTCTTCACATAGCATTTTCTGGGTGTGAGAATCCCCCATATTTCTTGCTTTTCTCATAGGAACACCAGTCATACTAGATTATCGTCCTATCATTATGACCTCACTTTATTTGCATCTCTAAACGTCCTATAATGAAGTAAAATCACATTGGGTGATAGGGATTCTAAACATGAATTTTGTTGAGAAGACACAATTCAGTTCCTAAGGAGGAATCGTTAGTGGAATGTGTTTCAGTGAACAGTGTTGTTTAGCAAAAGGCCACAGTGTCTTGGATACCTTTCACTTGTCACCAACTCAAGCTCAATATAATATTGGGCAGGGCAACTGAGAGATGTATGCTTCTTCCCCTTTCTGGACCTCTTGCCCTTGAGTTCTAAGCACCCCCACCCCTGCCCTGTGAGCAACTACTATACCTACCTTTGTGTCCTAATTCTAATCAGTCCAGTTAGAATAGTTACTAACTCATTTGGGGACTCAGGAAGACTTTGCAGGTTGAGATTGAATGTGCTTTGAAGTACATATTAGGATCTCCTTCTCTATACTGTGACATAAATGACTGGTAGGACAGATTAAAGAAGACCTTTCAGAACTAGGATGCCAAAGATGAATCTTGACCATAACTCTTAAGGGTTAGTCTTCAAAAACACTCCAAAAACAAGTGCACACACAAGAACACTCTCCATGAAGGTTGTGTTGGGATAAAAATTAATCTTGTTTAAACCACAAAAAGGTCAATGAGGGAATCCATAGTCCAGAGAAGTTAAATGATTTATCTAAGTTTATGTGGCCAAACCTTGGCTATAAACCACATATCTGTATATTCATTAATATTTTCTATACTGTACACTGTCTTCACCAAAGGTCAATGAGGGAATCCATAGTCCAGAGAAGTTAAATGATTTATCTAAGTTTATGTGGCCAAACCTTGGCTATAAACCACATATCTGTATATTCATTGATATTTTCTATACTGTACACTGTCTTCACCAGAGTCATGGATGAATGTGGAAGTCGCCTAATATAATATCCACATTTTATAAATAAGAAAACAGAGAGAAAATGAGAGAGATCAGAAGATAGATTTAAAAGAGTGAAAATAAAAGATGTGTTGGAAGTATTGGAAATAAGCTGAAGTTGTAAATGCAGGTAAGCAGCTATTTATAAAGAGATGCCATCATGTCAGCTCAAGGTCATCAGAGATTTGGGCTGAAGGGCTTCTGAATTTAAGGTGAGCATACAGTTTTATGAATTCAAGGCTGGGTGTTTTTCAGACATAGCTGAGCATTTCTAATGAACAGAACTATACAAATTGCCAATCAAGGAAACTTAGATGGTAAATAATTCAGATTTGTTTTACATAGAAAATTTCACTAACTTTCTGCCCAACTATATGGTGATATTCTGCAGACCACTTCTAAAATGCATGAGACCTGAGAACACATTGCCATATGAGTGTGGGGTGATATTGCCCACCAATTCTGGGCTGCCTGCTCACTCAGTTCCATAACAAAGATATCCCTACTATGTCTCTGTGTATCCTCAGATTCTTGTCCTATGTTGTTTTGTCCTGATATCTTTGTCCCTTCAGCAGAAGGATCCTATTTTCCATGAAAGGGACAGACATTTCCATAGAAAAAAAGACAGAAATATGCAATGGAAATTGACTGGAAAGAAAAGCCTCTGGTAGGCAATGGTGTTGGGAAGGTTTGCATTTTCAGGACATATTCCTCAAGCCTGGACTCCAGAGGACACTTCTATGGAATAGGAATTATAGAAAAGGTCTCTTTCACTCAGAATCAGCCTGGGAGGGGACAAAAGAAAAGATGAGTAAGTTCTGCCTGGAAGGGGTCTTTACACATTTTGATTCACTCAAATGTGCTCCTTTCCATTTTGCTTTTTCTGAAATTTATAGAAATTTTGTTGGGGTTTGTATGTGAGATGTCCCCCAGAGGCTCATGTGTTGAAGACTTGGGCAACAAAGTAACAATGTTCAGAGATGCTTGGATCACAAGGATTCTGACCACATTGTTGGATTAATTCAGTGATGGATTAATAATTTGATGACATTAGTGGCAAGTGGTGGAAACTTTAGGAGGTGGGGCCTTGTTGGGAGATTTAGGTCACTGAGAAGAGTATTTCTTGTCCCTGCACTCTCCCTGCTTTCCAGCCACCATGAGGTGAATAGGTTTCCTCTGCCATGCCTTTTCACCAAGATGTTCTGCCTCTTCTCAGGCCCAAAGCAATGGAGCTGGCTGACCATGAGCCAAAACCTCTGAAGTTATGAGCCAAAATAAATGCTTTCTTAAATGTTTTTTCTCAGATATTTGTCACTGCAACAAAAAGCTGATGAACACAAGTCTTTTTAAAAACTGTCAATCAAGGCCACTTAGTTTTGATCAGACCAGTAATAGTTGTGAAAGCTGATGATATCAAAATGAAATTGTTCTTTTCATACTCAAACCAACTAGAGCCAGAAGTAACAAATGGTGAGAAGGCATGCCCAGCTTTCTGAAAGACTTTCAAAAGGTCCACAAGAGATTTCTTCTTGTTCTAAAGGTACTCCATGAAGACAAAGTTTATCTTTAATCTTCTTTCAGACTGAAACAATTCAGAGAAGATACAACATAACACTTGCCAAGCATGAGCAACCAAAACTTCTTGCTCCAACCTCCAGGAACAATTAATTTTGTATTAAGGTAGCTTACTTAAACTTCTCCCTTTTTGCCTTTAATACCTCTTCTTATCTTGAATTTTTTCAGTGTGTCCATGCTTTACTGTGGCATGTGTATTCCCATTACTATGCTCTGTTATTCCCAAATAACTATCATTATTCTTTGGAGAATGTCTCTGATTGTTATTTAGGGTGACAGAAGAGATAGCAGAAATTTTCCACTAAAGACTATTTAGTTCAGAAACAACAATTAATGGGGTTAATTAAACAAAAATTAACTCATCCTTCATGAAGGCAGAATTTTAGAATAGCAGAAAAGGGTCTAAGAGGTTCAGCTGTTCCTATGGGAAGGTTTCCCTTCAGAGCCCATCTTAAAGAGAACTGGGTTTTATTTTATTAAGGTATATTCCTTACAGCAACCTCAATGCATATTATAAGCTGGAAATGCTCTTTTGTTGGGGGTTACCCCCAATTAGTCTATAAATCTGAGGACACTCTGAGTCAACCCACAGCCCTCCTGGGCAAGAAGCCAGCAGCAGCCAGACACCAGCAGAGCTGGCTTCCCCAAACAATGTGGTCCAGCAAGGGCCTGCACTGTCAAAATCCTTCCCTGGGCAATAGTGAAGAACATAGTGCATCAATATACAGCCCTTATTATACCAGGAGCAAGAAGGGGCAGCAGAAATGGGCTAAAGTGGGTACACTGGGATGGGGCAGGTTCTGGATAAGGGCTATAGAAGTTGTATAGACAGTACTTCAATAAACAACTAATTAAAAAATCTATTTGTTTATCTATTTGGTGTGTTATATACACACAATTGATTGAAATTGCCGTACACATATGCATATATGTACATGTACATTTGTTTTGCTAAAATAATTGATCTGCATGTGTACGTGTTTATTTACATGCACATGAGTTCATATATATAGCTGTTTCAGTACTTCTAAAAGCAGAACAAATTTGTTAAAAGGTATCAACAGAAAATAAACATGAGGAATGGCATCTGTGGATGAATTTTGGAAATGCAGATGCAGACCAGGAGGCTCTCTACTTCATGTCCTCTCAAAGACCCTAATATGAACCACATTTCTCAGGTGTATTTAACTATGGAAAGTTTACTCCCAATAACACTGGATTTCAGCATCTGCTTCTATAGTGGTGCAGCAGACCCCAGACACCTACTGGTGCCTTACTTCCAGGTTCTTGTCTCGTGAATTTGAAGAACAAAATCCACAGATGAGGAAGATTGAACATAAAATAGGGTTTATTCAAGTGAGAAGGAAAGAGACAGAGCTCCCACAGAATAAGAGGGGAACTGATAGGGGTTACCACTTAAGTGTACTAGTATAGGGGCTTATATAGCTACTGATAGGGACATTTATTGGTCAATGTCTATGCTAATCAGGTCTTGAAAAAGTGTGAAAGTTATTGTTCAAAATCTATGCTAAACAGGTATTGGAAAAAAGGTCACTTGTTAGCCCTTGAATCTGTAGCCTTTATTCAGGTCTGTGCTACCTCCCTATTCCCATGACCCATTAACCTCACAGAGTGGTCTTTACATTTAAAGAGCCTATCCTATCTTATTCACCAAAGCATCTATTAGAAAAAGCTAATAAGCAAGGAGAATTAAGGATGATCATTTCTGGGGGATGAAATTATGCATGCTTTGCATTTTTGCCTTCTTGTATGAATTTTAATATTTTCCTGCAATGAATGTATATTGCTTTTGTAATGAGGGGGTAAAAGTGTTTAAACAAGTGCAAAATGTTATTGCTTTAGATCAGGTTTGATTTGGGGAACAGTGGGAAGGATTTATCTGAGGATTAGGGAGAAGTGGCTTATCCCTGGGGAGGTGGAAGGAGGCAGAGCTTGGGCCCAGATAGTGTGGGATGGATGTGGCCACAGTTATAGAAATGGCTGCCTCCTCCCATTTTCTATCTCTTTCTCTCTCTCTTAAGGTGTTTTGAATACTTGATTTTATGAGAGCACCAGGTGGATGCCAGGTCTGCTTTGGCATCTTCACATTCTATAAAAATGGAAGCCACTTTGACTAACATTGATGGAGGAGATGCAAATGAATTGAAAAGATGTGTGTGTGAGTGTGTGTGTATATACACATATATATAGTCCCTATAGACAGAATCAATGCTGGAAAAATAACACCAGAAATCTTCTAGATGTAATAAATGAATTAAGCAAAATAGCTGGATATAAAATCAATACTCATAAATCAAAGGCATTTCTGTACATCAGCGACAAGTTCTCAGAAAGCGAAACTAGGAAATCCACCCCATTTACTATAGCCTCAAAAAAAAAAAAAAATTGGGGAATCAACAAAAGAAGTGAAAGACCTCTATAATAAAAACTACAGCACACTAAAGAAAGAAATTAATGAAGATCTTAGAAGATAGAAAGATCTATTTTGTTCATGGATAGGTAGAACTAATATTGTCAAAATGACCGTTCTCCCAAAAGCACTATACAGATTTAATGCAACACCAATCAAAATCCCAATATCATTCCTCATAGAAATAGAAAAAGCAATCATGAAATAATCTGTATGTATAGAATCATATCGTCTTGTAGGAGATAGCTAAGATTGCGGTTAGCTGTGAACCGTGGAGATGTTCAAGCATTGTCACCTTTCATGATCTCAAGAGATCATGCAAATGGCGCTGACCCGATCTGCAATGTCCCGGGCCAAGTCTCGCGAGACCATGGAAGGTGGCAATGCTCGAACATCTCTATGGCTTACAGCCAACCACAATCTTAGTCATCTCCTTAATTATGGGTCCTACATTGCAGCAACATCGTCTGCAAATAGTGATAATTTGAGTTCTTCTTTTCCTATTGTATCCTTTTAATTTCGTTCATCTGTCTAATTGCTCTGGCTAGGGCTTCAAGAACTATGTTAAATAGGAGTGGTGAAAGAGGGCATCCCTGTCTTGTTCCAGTTTTTAGAGGGAATGCTTTCAATTGTTCTCCATTTAGGATGATGTTGGCCTGGGGCTTAGCATAGATGGACTTTATGATGTTGAGGTATGTTCCTGTTATCCCTATTTTTCTTAGCATTTTGAGCATTAAGGGATGTTGTATTTTGTCAAATACTTTCTCTGCATCTATTGAGAGGATCATATGATTTTTATCTTTGTGCCTATTGATGTGATGATTACATTTATTAATTTCCTTATATTGAACCAACCTTGCATCCCTGGGATGAAGCCTACTTGATCGTGATCTTCTTGATGTGTTTTTGTATGTGATTTGCCAGAATTTTATTGAGAATTTTTGCATCTATATTCATTAGAGATATTGGTCTGAAGTTTTCTTTCTTTAATTTGTCTCTGTCTGGTTTTGGAACCAGAGTGATATTGGCCTCATAGAATGAGTCTAGGAGTGTTCCCTCCTTTTCTATTTTATGAAATAGTTTGAGAAGTATTGGTGTTAGTTCTTTTTTAGAGATCTTGTAGAACTCAGCTGTGTATCCATATGGTCCTGGGCTTTTCTTCGTTAGTATGTTTTTTATGTCATCCTGCAGAAGCCCTAATTGTTCACGGGATTTGGCCCAGAATCTCACCTGCGGGACTTAGCCCAGAATCTCGCGAGACTTGGCACGGGATCGAAAATAGACTTACTCCAGGAGAGAACTCTCGCCAGCGCCATTCCTGCTTGAGCACGTGAGACTATGCCCGGGAGAGAGCGTTCAGAGTAAACGCCGTTGTGTGTGTGTGTGTGTGTGTGTGTGTGTGTGTGTGATTGTAAGAGTGTGAGTTGCTAGAGACAGAGAGAGAAAAAGAAAATAACCTTTTCGTTTCTATCCTGTCTCCGAGTCTTCTCCCGCAGCCTGCTATTCTAAACGGCAGATTGTTACCGGCGCTAACACCTGGTGGCCCGGACAGGGAAGCAGGCGGCGAGGAGTGTGGAGGCGTGTCCCAGCTCTATTGGCACAGCCCGCGGCGGCGGCGCACGCAAGCGGCGTGGGGATTGGCTGCAGCGCACATAGACATCAAGCTCCTGCGGCCCAAGCGGCCGCCCGGCCCAGCGCAGCGCAGTCTGCTCGAGTGCTTCCGGTGAGGAGGAGGTGTCCTCGACAGGTAAGAACTGAATATGGGAGTGAAAATAACCAAACGTCAGATAATAAAAGCCATGGATGAGTTTTTTGATATTGCGGACTCTGTGGATAGCGATCAAGAAAGCATAGCCTCTGAGTCAGTTAATAACAGTGAGAAGAGTAGTGGTGTAAATTCAAAAGTAAGAGCTGCAAAGGCCATCAGAGACTTATTAAAATTAGCCGAAGAGTATGTACTCTCCTTAGAAGCTGAAATTCAGGATACCAGCAAAAGGTTATAATAGTGAAGGGGAATCTAGTGATTCTGGGAGCACAGTCTCCAATAAAAAAACAACAAAAAGAAATTAAAAAGGAGAAAGGACCATCAAGGAGAGGAACCACCTGTGTCCTCTACTCCCCCTTGGGTAGAACCCATTATAAAAAATATGAAGGGAATTACTAGGCGTTTGCAAACCCTAGAAATAGAAATAAAAGGTCTTTCTGAGCGCTTATATGCACTCGAGGGTAACTCACAGATAAATTGGGAACTGCCAGTATTTGAAATTGATGGACAGAGGGCCCACCTCTCAATAGATTTCAAAACAATAAAAAATCTCAAAGAGGCAGTAATGACATATGGACCACAAGCTCCTTTCACGCTGAGCATGCTAGAGGCCCTTAACACCTTTAACTTAACCCCCTCAGACTGGAAAAGTCTATGCAAAGCTGTTTTAAGTGGCAGACAATACTTGGTTTGGCGATTGCAATTCCAAGAATATGTATAGAAACAGCTAAAAGAAACGCACCTGCAGGGTTTAGAGATCAGAATGTAGAAATGCTCACAGGAGAAAGGCAATTTGCAGACTCACAGGCTGAAAAACATTATATGCCAGGCATATATGCTCAGATCTATGCAGCTGCATTACAGGCATGGAAAACTTTACAAGGCCCTGGCGATCTGTAAGGTAGCTTGTCAAAAATAATTCAAGGACCTAATGAACCGTATTCTGAATTTGCTGATCGACTTTTGAGAACTGCAGGTAGAGTGTTTGGAGATGTTGATCAAGTTATGCCATTAATTGTTCAATTAGCATATGAAAATGCTAATAAATATTGCCAGGAAGCCATCAGGCCATGGAAAAATAAAAAGGATCTTTCCATATATATACAACTATGTAAAGATATAAATGATGACTTTGTTACAGAAAATATGATAGCAGCAGCTATGAGAGATGTTGCCCCTCAAAATTTCACAAGGGCTCAACCTAGACATTATAATCAATCAGGATATTCCAGGCAAAATTATCATAATCAATGAGGCTATTCTAGAAAAAATCCCCAAAGAGAAATAAGAACAAGCTCATACCATGCCCCAGGCTGCTGCCTCAGGTGTAAAAAGGGAAATCATTAGGCCAATAAATGCTATTCAAAATTTGACATCCATGGAAATCATTTGTCCAGGAATTCAAAAAATGGGGCACGGGGCCCAATGCCCCGGGGCCCACAAATGTACGAGGCATTGGAGGAAGAGTATCCTCAAGCATCCACTCATATGCTTCCCCAACAAAATCCCCACTATCCATCCACTCCCTTGCCAGAGGATCAGGAGGAAATGCAGGTTCAACTGATTTAGACCTCTGTATGTATGTGACGCACCACCCGAAAAGCTGAAGGTATATAACCCCGAATAGTGTTAACACCTGAAATGGGGGTTTCAACTGATTCCCACAGGAGACAGAAGAAGGAAGAAAGAAGAGAGAAGAAAGAAGCTCTAGTCTTTCTCTAAGCTAAGCTCTATCTTTCTTTACTCTACTCTAAGCTAAGGGAGCTCCTCTTCCCTCAGGGACTATAGTAAAAGGAGCTTATTCTTGGTTTTTTGAAGTCCTGAAAGCTATTATTAGTCCTGAAAGGCTTATTAGTTTTTGCAAGTGACCCCAGGTATAATAAACTCAGACTACAAAGGGGAAATAAAAATAATGCTTAGCTCACCCCAAAGTATAAGTTCTGTTAATCAAGGAGATAGAATTGCTCAGCTGCTTCTCCTTCCAAATGTACATAATTCATTTAAAATGAGTATGCCTCAAAAAAGGAACAATATAGGATTTTGTTCCACTGATTTGAGACCCATGGCTTGCTGGGTACAAGACTGTACAAGGAGGCCTATGTGTAAAAAAAAAATCTAAGGAATAGAAATGGAGGGACTTATAGATACTGGAGCTGATTCTCCCATCATTAATTTACGTCAATGGCCCAAGCACTTGCCTTTGCAAAAAGCTTCAACCAGTTTAAGAGGCTTGGGATATAATAACCTACCAGAAAAAAAGTGCGGTAATTTTAAAATGGGAGGATGATGAAGGACATAAAGGAACATTTCAGCCTTATGTTTTACCTAACCTACCGGTTACCTTATGGGGAAGAGATATTTTACAACAAATGGGAGTACACCTTGCAACCAAGCCAGCAGGTGTTAAATGTGAAAATCTACAGGGTAATCTTAAACCTAAAAGAAATCATTATCAAAAAGAACAGGGTAAGCTTAACCCTAAAAGAAATCATTATCATACAGGAAAAAGATATTTTTCTTCGGGGCCACTGAGAAAATAATTTTGAAAATACCATGGCTTTCAGATAAGCCAGTGTGGGCCCCTCAGTGGCCCCTATCTAAAGAGAAATTACAAGCGGCCCACTTACTTGTTCAGGAACAATTAGAAGCAGGACATATAGAACCTTCCACCTCTCCCTGGAATTCCCCCATATTTATAAACAAGAAAAAATCAGGAAAATGGCAATTGTTACATGATCTTAGACAAATTAATAAAACCATGCAAATCATGGGCCCTACTCAACCTGGACTTCCTAATCCTGTAGCTATTCCAAAAAATCTCCATCTTATTACTCTTGATATAAAGGATTGCTTCTTTTCTATTCCCCTACATCCTCTGGATGCCCCCAGGTTTGCTTTTTCAGTTCCTTCTATCAATAATAATGGCCCTGATAAAAGATATCAATGGAAAGAACTACCGCAGGGAATGGCTAATAGCCCCACCATATGCCAAATATATGTGCATAAAGCTATCGAACCCATTAAAAATAAATATCCAAACCTCATGTGCCTACATTACATGGATAATGTTTTACTAGCCCACCTTAATCAAAACATCTTATTTAATATATTCAGTGACGTGGTAGAAAATTTTAAAAAATACTAATTTTATATAGCAGAAGAAAAAGTTCAAACCACATCACCCATATTATATTTAGGATTTAAAATTATGGATACCATTGTTAGACCCCCCAAATTTTTAATAAATAAAAACATTTGACCACCATCAATGATTTCCAAAAACTACTGGGAGACATTAATTGGCTTTGCCCTACACTAAACCTCACTACTGGCCAACTAAAACCTTTATTTGACATCCTTTGCAGGGACCCTGATCCATCCTCACCACGAACATTAACCCTTGATGCTAGGAAAGCTTTAAAGTTAGTAGAAAAAGCCATCAACAGAGCTCATTGTGACAGATTTGATTTAACTCAATCGCTCATATTGATTATTATATCTTCACAATATACACCCACAGGAGTATTTTGGCAACAAGGGCCTTTATTATGGATACATTTTCCTGTCTCTCCCAAAAGTATAATTGAGTCTTATACCTCCATGGTGGCTAAATTTATTCTTCAAGGACTTAAGACTTCTACTAAAATATTTGGCATTCACCCTGCTACTATTATTACTCCTTATTCATCATCACAGATTGAATATTTATGCTTCAATGATAATGATTGGGCTATAGCTAAATGCTCTACTTCTACAAATTTTGATAATCATCTTCCTAAGTTTCCTATATTGTATTTTTGTATTAATCATCCTATTATATTTCCACAGGTAATAAAAAATCAACCTATTCCTAAGGCATTTAATGTATTTACAGATTGGTCCTCAAATGGTACTGCTCTATTAGTCACTAAAAAAGAAAATATGACTTACATAACTGCACACAAATCAGCTCAACTAGTGGAATTGGAAGCTGTGGTAAGAGCTCTGGAAAATTTTAGAGACCAGCCCGTAAACATTTTTTCAGATAGCCACTATATTGTACATGCCATCCCAAAATTAGAGATAGCAGGACCAATAGCACCTCATACTCCAGCCTTTAAATTGTTTTATCAAATACAAAAACGTTTGTGGGCAAGAAAAGAATCTCTATTCGTAGGCCATATCAGAGCACATACTAACTTGCCTGGTCCCCTCCATGAAGGTAATCAAAAGGCTGATGTCCTTACAAAAACAATATTTATACTTTCAGCGCTCCAACAAGCTACTTTATTTCACTCCCAGTTTCATATCAACAGCACCACCTTGTAGCGTAGGTTTAAAATCACAAAGGAGCAAGCCAGAACAATTGTAAAAGATTGTAAATCTTGTATGACACATTTGCCCAATCCTCATTTTGGTGTTAACCCTAGAGGATTAATGCCCAATCATTTGTGGCAGATGGATGTTACTCATGAGCCAAGTTTTGGAAAATTGCGATTTATTCATGTAACCATAGATACATGCTCAGGCATGAGTTTTGCTTCCCTACATTCTGGAGAAAAAGTTAAAGATGTTACATCTCATTGTTTACAAGCCTTTGCTGCATTGGTCATCCCCAAAATGCTTAAAACAGATAATGGCTCTGCATATACGTCCTCATCTTTCAAACAGTTTTGCGCAAAATTCAATATATCCCATAAAACAGGCATTCCATACAATCCTCAGGGTCATGGCATTATTGAAAGATCAAACCGCACACTGAAAGTTATGTTATTAAAACAAAAAGAAGGCAATTGGAAAAATCCTAGGGACAGATTGGCAGTTGCCCTGTTTACCTTAATTTTTTTAACTTTAGACCCTAATGGTTATTCTGCTGGAGACAGACATTAGAATCCACACCAACAACATAAACCTTTGGTTTACTGGAAAGATGTTCTTTCAGGTACATGGAAGTGTCCAGATCCAGTATTAATTTGGGGGAGAGGATCTGTTTGTGTTTTTCCAAAACACGAATTTTCTCCAATATGGATACCATCTAGATTAATAAAACAGGTACCAAATCAAAAGGATAATAATGAAGTTGTTGAACAATCAAGATTAATAAAAAGGACACAAAATCAAGAGGACCAAGATGAAGACATGGAATGATTCCCTTAAAAGAGCCCTTCAAAATATTTCACAACTTAAGTGTCATTTCTCCCGGCCGGGACAAGGAGATCTCTCTTTAGTGTGCACACAATTATATTTTTTCTCTTTTTTACATATGTCTTTATGTCTGTTCATTTGTCTAAATTTCATGTAATTGTGATGTCACAAATATGTTTGTAAATTTGTGTGTCTGTCCAGTGTGACGTCATAGACGATTAAGCACTTATATCTATCTATCTATCTATCTATAAATCCAAATAACTTTAATTCATTTAAGTTTAACAGTATTCAATTTGGTAAATGATTTAATAAATGAAGGTACCTTCAATTTTGATTTATAGGTGTCCCAGAGATTTCTTTTTTGCAAAAAAATATGACCAGTGCTGTGTAGCCTGATGTTTTGGTGTTTTGACATACAGATGTTTATTTGTAATTAACTTAATTTGTTTTATAACTGATTACTTTGAGTTATTTCAACAGATAATCTCATACAAGGTTACAGAGACTGGATGGTTCCAGCTAACAAATTATTTTTCCAAAATGCCTTTAACTTTTCTTTACTCTATCTTTAATACAATAAATACCCTCAGTCTTTCTTTGTTTTGTTCTAAATATGATATTTTGCCAGCTTATGCCTGCGTGAGCTCAAACAGCAATGTGTGTGAACACAAATCAACTTTAATTTTCTAATTTAATAGTTCTGTTTTTTAGCTTGACAACTCGCCTCTTGACTCAGTGCAAAAATAACACTGCCTTTCCTTCAATAATAAAAGCTTAAGTTTCTAGGTAGCGGGCCCTGAAGATTTGCCGATGGTATTGTCTAGACATGAAAAACACGGCTACTGCTACAACTACAGAGATCCAGTCACTCCAAACATCCCTGCTGCTCAGACATCTGACAACTTCACCAACAGTGTGGCCTCTCCTCTACATCCTTGGGGCCTCCTGGAGCAACGTGTTGTGACGAGTGGACATTTTGTTCTTTCATTTATTTGTGACTTTGCGGAACAATACCTTGCTGATATTTGCCTACAAGACTCAATGTGTTGCTTGATGGAACTCAGGACAGCTGATTTGTTTAAAAAATTTAATATACTATACAATTTAGCTCATCAACAAAAGGCTTGTCGCCTTAACAACATCCCCTCTTTTAAAACGAAAAAGGGGGAAATGCAGAAGCCCTAATTGTTTGCGGGATTTGGCCCAGAATCTCACCCACGAGACTTAGCCCAGAATCTTGCAAGACTTGGCGCGGGATCGAAAATAGACTTACTCCGGGAGATAACTCTCGCTAGCGCCATTCCTGCTTGAGCACGTGAGACTGTGCCCGGGAGAGAACGTGCAGAGTAAACACCGTTGTGTGTGTGTGTGTGTGGGTGACTGTAAGAGTGTGAGTTGCTAGAGACAGAGAGAGAAAAATAAAATAACCTTTTCGTTTCTATCCTGTCTCCAAGTCTTCTCCCGCAGCTAGCTGTTCTAAATGGCAGATTGTTACCAGCGCTAACAGCATCCTCTATTTTTTTGCTTGAAATTGACCTATTTAAATTGTGTATATCATCTTGATTTAGTTTGGGCATATCACATGTCTCTAGAAATTTGTTGATGTCTTCATTATTTTCTATTTTATTGGAGTATAAATTTTCAAAATAATTTCAAATTATCTTCTGTATTTCCATAGTGTCCGTCATGATACTTTCTTTTTTATTGTAGATATTGGTAATTTGTGTTTTCTCTCTTCTTTTCTTTATTAGCATAGCTAAAGGTCTGTCAATTTTATTTATTTTTTCAAAGAACCAACTTTTCGTTTTGTCAATTTTTTTTTTTTTTTTTTTTTTTTTTTTTAGTTTAAATTTCATCTCTGATTTTAATTATTTTCTGTCTTCTACTTATTTTGGGGTTGATTCATTCTTCTTTTTCTAGGGCTTTGAGTTAGTTTTTTTGTTGAATTTTTATTTTTTGAAGGAATGAGCTCCATGCAATGAACTTTCCTCTTAGTACTGCCTTCAGGGTGTCCCGGAGATATCAGTACGTTGTATTATTGTTCTCATTTACCTCTAAGAATTTCTTAATGTTTTTATTGATGTCTTCTGCAACTCACTGATCAATCAATAGCATATTATTTAGTCTTCAGGTGTTAGTGTAGCTTTTCTTTCTTTTTTTATCTTTGATTTCTAATTTCATTCCATTATGATCTGATATGCAGGGTAGTATCCCTACTTTTTTTATATTTGCTTAGAGTTGCTTTATGGCATAATATATGGTCTATTTTTGAGAAGGATCCATGTGCTGCTGAGAAGAAAGTGTATTGGATCATTGATGGGTGATATACTCTATATATGTCAGTTAAGTGTAAGTTATTAATTGTATTATTGAGTTCTATAGTTTCTTTGTTTACCTTTTGTTTGGAAAATCTATCCAATGGTGAAAGAGGTGTATTAAAATCACCTAGAATTATGGTGTTGTGGTTTATTTGATTCTTGAACTTGAGAAGAGTTTGATGAATGTAGGTGCTCCATTATTTGGGGCATATATATTTATAACAGTTATATCTTGTTGATCTATGATTCCCTTAAGCAGTATGAAATGTCCATATTTATATCTTTTGACTAACTTTGGCTTGAAGTCTACTTTATTTGAGATGAGTATTACATAAAATTCTGATAACCAAGATGAAGAAAAGGAGGTGGGAATGTTACAGGAGGTACATTTCTTGTTGATTGAAGATGCAATAAATACAATAAGCCACTCTGACATTGAAGGAACAGCAAGTTTTCTACTCTGATGTTTGTCCTCTGCTGATTTCTTCAAATATCACATTACACAGCTATCTTCCAAATATCCCTTAATGCTACCCACACACTTGGCCTTGACCACATGATGTAAAACCTCGCACACTCTCACAGAAATCTCTTCATGTAAAAACAGGAAGAGAGGTGATTTATGAGAAAGAAATCATGCATTACAGAAAAGTTGAAAGGATGGTAAAGAGAATGTGTGTATGCCCTATACTTAATGTCCTTAAGGTAAATATTTTACAATACTTCAGTACACTTGTTAAAAATGAGGTATTAACAGTGATACAATATTATTAAACTACACACTTGTATCAAATCTTACCCATGTTGTTACTAATATTGTTTTTAGTATGCTTTTACTATCACTTCAAGATTCTTAAGTTATAATTCCCATGTCCTATTTCTAAAATCAACCATTTCTCAAAAAAATCCTCTTTTCCTTGTTTTGCACACTGGCAATTACAAATGACAATTTGGTTATGGCATCCTCAATATCACTGGAGTGTCACTGCTTCTAGATCCCCTCAGTGTGCAGAGATAGGAGATATGTGTATATCTGTTGACCTGTCTATGCTCACTTACTAATGGACTCATTGATAAACTACACTGTTCTATAATCTAAAAATCCCTTTTTGACCCATTATTGTCAGCCATTTCTCATTCCCTCAACCCCTAGCAACCACTTGTCTATTTTTCATTACTATACTTTCATCTTTTCCAGAATATCATCTAAATAAAATCATAAGTGTCTGTAGCTTTTGAGGGGGAAGCTTGCTTACTTCAGTTAGCAAAATGAATATAAGATTCTTCTATCTGGTTGCATAAATCATTCATTCATTTCTTTTCATTTCATGAGTAGCATTCCATATTGTGAATGTATAAGAATTAGCTTATCCATTCACTTTAAGAAGGATATTTTTGTTGTTTTCTGTTTGGGGCATTTACAAATAAAGTAGCTATAAACATTATCATACTAGTTTTTATGTTAAAATACATTTTAAATTTACTTGGAAATTACTAGATCATATATGTTTAATTTTATAACACATTTCCAAATTATTTTCCCACCTGTCTGAATTTCCACCAGTAACAAATGAAGTAATGCAATTTACAGCAATTCTAATAGGTGTTCAGTGGATCTCATTTTAATTTTAATTTCATTTCTCTTAAAACAAATGATGTTGAGCATCACTTTTACTGGCTATTTCATATCCTTTTTTTCTTTCTTTTTTTTTTTTTTTTTTTTTTTGTGAAGTGACTAGTCAGCTCTTATGTCTATTTTAAAAATTAAATTTTATTTCTGAATTTTAAGACTTTTATAATTTAAATAAAAATCTCTTATCGGATATATGCTTTACAACTATTTTATTTTTCCTTGGTGTGTGACTTCTTTTCATTCTTTTAGCAAATTTTTTTTACAGAGTAAAAAATTTAATTTTGTTGAACTCTAATTTTTAATTTATTTCCTTGATGGACTCTGGTTTTGATATCACTTTTTAAAAAAAAAATAATGGTAATCATATTATTGCTCATATCTGAGCACCTAGAACAATGCCTGAGAAATCTTTTTAATTATATACAAGATGAATACACAAAAGAATGAAGAAATAAACAATAACAATTCCTGGTGGAAAGTTTTCCTACAGAAGAAAATTTTCTGAACAGATTAGCTCTAAACTCCCACATCCCCCAGGGTTCCATCAGTGAGATTCTTTTTGAAATATAGTTTCTTTTCTCCTTTCAGGAACCAAGTAGAGTTCTTTGGTAGAGAATGTGTGCATTACAGAAGCAGCCTGCCCTGCCAGGATGTCTTAGGGAACAGAGTCCTCAGAATGAGAAGGAAAGTACAAAGCTGTTTGCTGGTCTCACAGGGGGAGTCACTGAGGCAGAATAAGCCTGCCTCACAAGGATCTGCAAAACCTGGCCAGGAAGAACCACCAGGATTTGCTTTCTTGAAGAAACAGCTATATGTATTTGTGATAATAATAGGTTTATATAAAACCTTGAAGCAATTTGAGTTAAGTAAGAATAGTGATTACAGGATCTCCCAAGGCAAGGTAAAGCAGGCCATCAAAATAACGCCAAGGTTCATAAGGATGCTGGCACTGTAAGTGTAGTATATGAAATCATAGATGTTTATAACTTCAGATGACACTAAAAGGAGATTAAATAGTCAAATCAATGTTTTCTTGATTACTTATCTATGCAGAAAACATTTCTCAAATATTCATAATGTGATTAGTTCACATTGAAACACAACAGTAACTTTTGCTTAGTGATGTTATTGTTCTTCCAGAAAATACATTTAATTATTGTCTCATCTGAAGAAAGTCATAAACGGAAAATCAACAAGTTGGTTAGAAATACAAAACTTTCTTGTAGTTCTTCACCTTTGTTCTCAACAAAAACAGCAACCACTCTTCTTCCCCTAGAGAAATCTGGATTAGTCAGTAGCATCCATCATCATTAATATTGTTATTATTACTGTTGTTTATTATTACATAGCCACTATATAATGCTTTGAGTATAAAAAATTCTTGATGATAGACTACATAAGATTTATAATTTTTATATATTAAAAAAAAACTGACAGCAAGTACAACTGATCATGCACACCCCCACACACACACATGTTTGGGCTTAGAAAATGATACTTCTGTTGGAGTCCAGGCAGAAGCTGCGCCTCCAGGCAGAAGGCCACACCTCCCCAGGTACCTTGTGAAAAACTACGGCTCCCAGGATCCTCAGGCTCCCAGGATCCTCAGCGTGACCAAAAAAACTGACCAGCAGGTGCCCTGGCCACTACCTCCTGACCTCTGGTAGCCTATAAGGCAAGGACTCACTCCAGGGGGGCTCTCTGACCCCCCACTCTATTTAAGCCACCCCCGGACTGAAATCGCTCTCTGTTCGTGCTTGTTCCTGTCCTTGTCCTCCCTTCCCTTTTCCTTGTCCTTTTGTCCCCTACCACGCCATGTGGTACCCCAAATAAAACCATCCCTTTCTACCATGGCGTTCCGGAGTAACTTCTTGTCCTAATAATTTTCTAACATTTTGGCGCCCACGCGGGGCACGTCAGAATTCAGAGGACAATAAGCTACCTCCGTGGACAACCCTTACACCCATCCCCCAACCGCCGTTGACCTTCCACCGCCAAGTCGCCAAATGGGTAAGCCCCTTCCATTTTGAGAGCTCTAAACCCGAGGGGCCACACACGGTGGAAGCTGACCGTTGAACGTCCGGCAGCCCCACCCGCTGGCTCACCCGGGGAGGACCGCACCCCACCTAAACCTTCAAGGTTGAAAGTGGACCTCATAGAGCTCTCTCCACCTCCCTTTCCAGTTAAATTTCCGATTACCCGGTCAGTTTAGGTCCCGGCTGCACGTCTGCGGCCTACCCCCCCCCCCCCCCCCCACACACACACACTTCTGCCGCCGAAGCCGCGGCTAGAACACTTTCCCGGCCTGGTTCCGATGCTAGCCTCCTCAGATCTTCTTAGCCTAGCGTCCCTACACGCGCAGGCCAGACCCCCCACCCCGCGGCTCACAATATGGGCACGCTTCTCTCGTCAGTACCCCAAACCGAAACCCCTTCGTCCCTTCTAGAAGAATTAAGACAGCCTATATCAATTGAGTGTAATTTAATTACTTTATTTTCTACCCTGATGGTAATTTTACTCTTCAGCTTAACAGTCAGTCGCTATTGGTCATGGCTCTTTTCATCCCACTCGCGCCCAACTGACTGCCCGCTACAGCTTCTCCTAGATAATTTGATCAATCTAGGCCTGAGTTCTGAAATAAAACCACGGAAATTAGTTACACTATGCACTCGCGATTGGCCAAAATATCCTTTGACAGATCGATGGCCTTGCATGTGTTCAGTGGACCCAGATGCTTTACAATAGCTGTTTGATTTCTGCCGGCAATCGTGACGGTGGGAGGAGTTACCTTACGCTGACGCGTTCCTGCTCCTCAGTCGAAACCCCTCCCTCAATGCTCGCGCCGGCAATGCTTCAGCCCTCCTCCCATGCCGACCCAAGGAGCCATGGCCAGATGACCCGGACTTCGACCCAGGGTTAGAGGTTCGGCCCGCCTCCTTACCACCAACCTAAAAACCCCATTACACCCTCAGCGCCACCTCTCATAGATCCACCATCTTCTTCCGCCCCGACCCTCTCCATCCGAGACCCTACTCCGCCTTCGGCTCCGCCCCTCATAGATCCGCCATCTTCTTCCGCCCCGACCATGCCTTTAGACCCTCCTCTTCCGTCTCCTCCTCCTACGTCATCCCCTGCGACGGATTCACCCCCTCCCCTCACGAATTCCGCGCCGACTATACTTCCTGATTCCTCCGCCGCTCCTGCAACTTTTCCCAGTGCAGTTTCAGAGCCAATTCCAAACCCACAGGCTATCACGCCGTCTAATCCCAACTTCAGTCCCCCGTATCACCCGTTCAAAAAAGCAGACAGAACAGATGACGCAGACCATAGCGCCTTTGCATGAGGTAGCAGGGGCGGAGGGAGTAATTAAAGTTCATGTTCCATTTTCAATGACAGACTTATCGCAGGTTGAAAAACGGCTGGGTTCTTATACGACAGATCCCACAACATACTTAAAGAAATTCCAATGGGTCACTCAAACATATGACCTTACATTTAATGATGCATATGTCATTTTAGCAAATACTCTACTCCCAGAAGAACGCAGACGAGTCTGGGAACAGGCACGAGGCTATGCAGATGAGAATAATAGAACTAATCCAGATTTTCCCATTGGTCCTGAAGTAGTCCCAGAGGGAAAGCCGAACTGGAACTATAATTCGTCAAGGGGCATAACCTTAAGGGACCAGTTTATCACGTGCATAGTTGCTGGCCTTAGGCGAGCAGCTCAGAAATCTGTCAATTTTGATAAAACTACGGGAAATTTTTCAAAAAAGGGAAGAAACTCCCTCTGAGTTTCTTGATCGGCTCACGAAAACCCTCCAAGGTTTTACAAATTTAGATCCAAAATCTCAAGGAGGGTGTCAAGTCCTTATGACTTATTTCATATCCCAGAGTTACCCCGACATAAGGGCTAAGTTAAAGAAGCTAGAACAAGGGCCTGCAACTCCTCAGACTGAGATTTTGGCTACAGCCTTTAAGGCATTTCATAATAGAGAAGAAGAGATGGAACGTCGCAAGTTTCAAAAGCATGACCTTCAAATGCTGGCTCAGGCCCTTCGGAGCTCTGATGCTCAGGCCTCGAGAGCAGGGGCTCATAAGTCCATACAAGGGGAACCCCCAGGGCCTTGCTACAGGTGCGGGGAGGAAGGACATTGGGCAAGAGCCTGCCCTAATCCCAGGGTCCCTAAACGTCCATGCCCTAAATGTTCCGAGATGGGACACTGGGGTGTTGACTGCCCCAATCCCCGCAGGGGGGCTGGACCAGACACAAACCCCAACTTGCTGGCACTGGCTACAGAGGACTGACGGGGCCCAGGGACTCCTTTCCCGACCATTGACATCGCCATACAAGAGCCCAGGGTTACCCTCCTCGTTGATGGCTGCCCCATAAACTTCCTGCTGGACACAGGAGCCACTTCCTCAGTCTTGAAGGAGTTCTGGGGCCCCACTACTATAGCACCATCCCCTATTGTCGGGGTAGAGGGAAATGCTATTCGCCCCCGCAAGACTCCTATGCTGTCTTGCTGGCTTAATCACCACCTATTCACCCATCAATTCTTAGTAATACCTCAATGTCCTGTGCCTCTACTGGGCCGAGACATAATGGCCAAATTTGAGGCCATTCTCTAATTACATTCTCTAATCTGCCTAGCTTAGCCGTGCTCCCTAATTCGTCTCACTCCATCTCCACCTCTGTCTTTCTCCTTGCAGTGTTAGAGGCCACTAATGCCTCTGAGGAAACCTCCCCACCCCCTACCGATACAAATCCCCAGCCCTCGACTGATACAGACACCTCCCAGTACCCTGCCCCTACTGACCTGGTAGACCCTAAAGTCTGGGATACTCAGACTCCCTCCCTTGCTCAGTGCGACCCCATAAGAATACTCCTTAAAGATCCTCAGTGTTTCCCTAACAGAGCCCAATATCCACTTCCAGCCACCAGCCTTAGAGGTCTCCAACCCATTATTTCAGACCTTTTGCGAAAATGTTTCCTCAGACCCACCCATTCCCCTTACAATACTCCTATTTTGGCAATTCAGAAGCCCAATGGCACATATCGGTTGGTCCAAGATCTTCGTCTCATCAACGAGGCTGTCAGGCCTATACACCCCGTGGTCCCAAATCCTTATACTATTCTTTCCCTAATTCCTTCTACATCTACCTATTTTTCAGTTATTGACCTTAAAGATGCGTTTTTCACGGTCCCTTTAGCCCAGGAGTCACAAGACCTCTTCGCCTTCACCTGGACTGACCCTGACACGCAACGGTCCCAACAACTGACTTGGACAGTCCTTCCTCAAGGTTTTCGAGACAGCCCTCACATCTTTGGACAGACACTGGCTGCTGACCTCAAAGACCTTAAATTCTCTGACTCCACTCTCCTGCAGTACGTAGATGATCTTCTCCTTTGCAGCCCCTCCTTTTTCACAGCTCGTGAAGACTCTTTCACTCTTTTAAACTTTCTCTCCTCTTGTGGATATCGTGTTTCCCCATCTAAAGTGCAACTTGCTCAGACCCAGGTAATTTACCTAGGAGTTCAGATTTCCCATCAGTCAAAGGCCATTACTATAGACAGAAAGGCTCTCATCAAAGAGCTCCCATGTCCCAAGACTAAGGAAGAGATTCTTTCCTTCCTAGGCCTAGCGGGATATTTTCGTGCCTGGATACCCAATTTTTCTCTTTATGCAAAGCCCCTATATGAGGCAGCTAAAGAGTTGGAGGAAAAGTTCCTCCCCAAAAACATTCAGGCTGAGTTTAAGCATCTATAGTGGGCACTGTCACAGGCCCCAGCCCTTCATCTCCCAGACCTTCTCCAGCCATTCACCCTTTATGTCCATGAAATGAAGGGCTTAGCTCTCGGTGTTCTAGGACAATTCAAGGGCCCCACCTTTGCCCCAGTTGCCTATCTCTCTAAACAACTTGACCCCACTGTTCGCGGATGGGCCCCCTGTCTTCGGGCTCTGGCTGCTACTTACCTACTCCTACAGGAATAAAAAAGCTGACCTTTGGTACTCATATCACTATTGCCTCTCCTCACCATTTAAAAGATTTACTAACCTATAACAACCTTCAAACTCTCCCACCCTGTCCTGTTCTCTCTCTCCTTGTTTCCTTTCTAAACGACTCTTCAATCTCTTTCCAACCCTGTTCCTCTTTACACCCAGCTTCCCTCCTCCCAGTCTCCTCAAAACCCCCAGAGCATGATTGTATAGAGATGCTTGAGGCCCTAATCCCTCACCCCTCACACATCCAAGAGGGACCACTTCCTGACTCTTCCCTAATTTGGTTCACAGATGGCAGCTCTTTCTTTAAGGATGGGCAACGTTTTGCCGGTTACGTTGTAGTCTCCCTATCAGAGGTCATTGAGGCAGCCCCCCTCCCTTCCAACACTACGAATCAACAGGCTGAACTAACAGCTGTTAGTTGTGCCTTTGAATTAGCAGCTGACCAAAACCTCACCCTTTACACAGACTCAAAATATGTTTACCATATTTTGCTTTCCCATTCAGCAATTTGGAAGGAATGAGGGCTCCTGACCACAAAAGGGTCTACAGTTACTAATTCTAAATTAATATCAAAACTTTTACAAGCCTCTCTTCTGCCCAAATTAATAGGAATTTCCCATTGTCCTTCACACCAAAGTGGAGACTCTCCCATAGTTCAGGGAAACACGAAGGCTGATAGGGAAGCAAGGAAAGCAGCACTATCTTCTCCTTCTCTCCTAGCTCCAGTCCAATCCACTACTCAAACCTCCACGTCTCCTTCAGTACAGTCAATCCTCTCCTATCTCCATTCTCTATTCCATCCTAACCCCCAGGCCCTCAAAACTTTTGCTACCTCTTTCCTCACCCTGACTCCAGAGGACATACAGTTTCTCCATCAACTCACCTCCACGTGCACAACATGTCAGCGCACTAACCCATATACCCCCCTTAAACCAGGAATATTTCCTTCTCACCAAGCTCGAGGTCAACTTCCAGGAGCCGATTGGCAGATAGACTTCACCAACATGCCAACTGTCCGGAGACATAAATATCTCCTGGTCTTGGTAGACACTTTCTCTGGATGGGTGGAGGCCTTCCCTACTTCCAACAAAAGGGCCTCCACAGTAGCTTCTATTTTAGTCTCAGAAATTCTTCCTCGCTTTGGGTTGCCCATGTCCATCCAGTCTGACAACAGGCCTGAATTTGTCTCTTCTGTTACCCAAAGTGTTTCTACTTCTCTCAACATTCCTTGGCGCTTTCACATCCCATATCACCCCAAGTCTTCAGGAAAGGTAGAGAGGACCAACAGAACTCTTAAAAATATTCTGATTAAACTCTCCCTAGAACTTCGCTTAGACTGGGTCAAATTACTTCCCCTTGCGCTCTTCAGGCTTCGAGTCCTCCCAAAGAAACCTTCCTTATTATCCCCTTTTGAGGTTATGTTTGGGCAACCAGTTCTTCCACCTGGAGTTTCCCCAACTCAGGGACCCTTACCCAAAGATCTCTCTTCTCCTCTCTTATCCTTCATCAGACATCAGATATGGACATGCCAAGATTTCATTCTGCCTGACCCAGGTAGACTCACTGCTTCATTCCCATTAACACCCGGTTCTTGGGTATATTTCTCCCCTCCACAAGACACAAAATCGGTCTCCCTTGTCCCAAAGTGGACAGGCCCCTTCCAGGTTGTGCTGTGCACACCCACAGCTGCTAAGCTTCGTGAAACCTCAGGAAATTTAACTTCTTGGATTCATATTTCCAGACTAAAACCAGCTGCTCAACCAACTGAAGATCCACAAAAAGAAGACAAACAACTACCTCAATATAATTGCTCTTCCAGTCCCACTGATCCCTTAAAAATTCGTTTCTCTCGTGTCCCCAATACCAACTCAAAATAATCTTCTCTGTTTTTCTTATTTTAAACCTCTAACCATTTTTTTCTCAGGGACAATCAACTGTTAAAAAAAACCAACAGATGACTTTCCAACCAGAGAGCCCTGCTGAGTCCTGCCCTTATGCTGCCACCTGATGCTCATTGTGATGTGCTTCACACTCTCCATTGGCCTCTTCACCGTAAGTCCCACCTGGTGGAACACAGGCCTATGGACAATAATCCATCTCACCTTCTTTCCTTTTGTTGCTTCCATAATAGTGTTACCTGCAAACTCGCAAGACCCACAGTTTCTACATGCTCTCCGGCTGACTCCCTCAGTGACTTTCTGCAAAAGCCTGATTTGACACCCTCACCGACCTATGGCTTCAAAGGAACTTCATCCATCCCATACCTGGACAGATTCATCTTTTCCACGCCTATCTCCTGGAAATTTTTTCCACCCTCCAGCTGGACCTGCCTGCCCACATCTCCCCCCTCAAAACTACCCCACGTCGCCCCACTTCAGCTCTGAAGCAGCCAGATTGAAACACGATGCCCCGCTTTCTAAGAAATCAAAAAGGGGGGAATGTTGGAGTCCAGGCAGAAGCTGCACCTCCAGGCAGAAGGCCACACCTCCCCAGGTACCTTGTGAAAAACTACGGCTCCCAGGATCCTCAGGCTCCCAGGATCCTCAGCGTGACCAAAAAAACTGACCAGCAGGTGCCCTGGCCACTACCTCCTGACCTCTGGTAGCCTATAAGGCAAGGACTCACTCCAGGGGGGCTCTCTGACCCCCCACTCTATTTAAGCCACCCCCGGACTGAAATCGCTCTCTGTTCGTGCTTGTTCCTGTCCTTGTCCACCCTTCCCTTTTCCTTGTCCTTTTGCCCCCTGCCACGCCATGTGGTACCCCAAATAAAACCATCCCTTTCTACCATGGCGTTCCAGAGTAACTTCTTGTCCTAATAATTTTCTAACAACTTCCAAGTGTGTCACTTTGGTATGCTGATTACTTATAAAGGACAGAAATTGGTGAAGAGCAAATGCAAGGAATGTAGTTTTCTCTGAAGTTCCATTACATGACTAAAGGCAGAAATTCAATTTCCCTGAATCTTCCTTTTGGGACCCTCATTAACCAGGGAAAATCAACCTGTGTCACAGGACACAGGATACTGGAGTAGGACACCATGCCTAGAAGAACTTTGCCACAGACCACTTACTATTCTTTTGAGGATTCTTTCATCTATTTCCAAAGGAGTTTATTCTCTCTGTGCCTCTCTTCTACTGAAACCGCTTTTTACCCGTGAGGAGTTCTTGCTCCCCAACCGCTGAAGAATAACGCTGAAGAAGCACTCTGAGGCAAGCTTAGAGTGGAAAGTGGAAAGCTTTATTTAAAGGATAGCAAAAGACTTCCCCCAGAGGGAGAAGGGGACCCGGAAACCAGGAATCCAAAGGGAGGAGAGGCTTTTCCCTTTTATATTTGAAATCTTTCTTTTGTCCCTTCTGTCCTGCCTGGGACAGGAATGTCAAAAAGATGTAACACCTGAGGGCCCATGGTGGGTGTGAGATTCACAGGAAGGGTTTAGGGCTAGTTGATTAGCATCTCCATTTACTGGGAGCTGTTTCATTAGCATTCCTTAAGATGGGCCCTAAGCTTGGGAACATTAACCATCTTATCTCCCTTAGTGTTGCTCTGTGTTTTTCCAGGACTCAGACTGACTCCATTTTCTTTATGGACTCCATGTTCTTTATGAGACTCAATGTTAGACCTGATTTGCCTGACTACACTCACTACCTAGCTTTAAATCTGGCTTCACTACTTTCCTATGAAAAAGGCATATAAGCTTTTAGTTTTCACCAAGTTTTTGAGTAGTCAGTTTTCTTTTACATGATTCTTTCATGCCTGTAAAAAAATTTGTAAGTATTTTCTGTGTTAACTGGTCAACTGACAGTTTATTTTATACACTTAATTATTGAATCTTCATAGAGAAAAAGAAAAGTTTTCTTTTCTCCTTCCACAGTGGTAGTTTGACAGAGAACACACTCTTTGGTCTTAGGTCTTCATTATTCCCTTTATTTCATCCTTCTCCTACTCTTTCTTCTCCTTCTCCTTTTGTTTCCTACAATAATGTGAGAAAAAGACTGGGAAAAGTTGATGTGAATAAAAGAAGACAAGAGAAGAATTTGGGCAATGCTGGATGAAGTACAGTGTGAAGAGCTCAGATGGTGGGAAAATTTGTCCAGAAAAGGAGTGAAAGAGATATTTTGGAGATATGCTGAATTTTGCTCAACTCTCTTTATCTTCTTTCTCTCTAGGCCTCTATCTTTCCTTCTCACTCTTGTTGGGAGTGAGAATGTGATTAGCATAAATCAGTCCAGATTTTTTTTTTTCTGTCTCTGAGAATACTACATGTTTTCTAGATTTACATGGAGTGCTTTAAAACCAAGAAGATAGCAGTGAAGCCAGATTTAAAGATAGGTAGTTAGTGTAGTTTGGTAAATCAGGTCTAATATAGAGTCTAATAAACAAAATGGAGTCCATAAAGAAAATGGAGTCAAAATGAGCATGGGGAAACCAGAACAATACCTGGGAGATTAAAAGGTTAATGTCCCCAAGGCCTGGGCCCATCCCAAAGAACTGTTAATGAAGCAGCTCCCAGCAAACAGGAAGATGCTAATCAAATCTCCATAGGCCCTCCCCAGATCACTCCTCCCACCCCTCCTCCATCTGCCCACCTGTCTTCCACCTTTTGGCCTTCCCACCTGCATCCCCCATCACATGCATGATAGAAGGAGATAAGCAAAGTAAAGGACAGAGACATAGAAGAACAAAAGAAGACCTTAGATATAAAAGGAAGAAGACCTTCCCTTCCCACGGATTCCCGCCTTTTGGGTCCCCTTCTCCCTGGGGTGGGGAGGAGTCTTTTCTGCTGTCCTTTAATAAAGCCTTTCATTTCCACTCTATACTTGTTTGGGCATGCTTCTTCAGTGTTATACTTCAACATTCGGGAAGCAGGGACTCGTCACCATAAACGGTTGTAACAACAGCAGATCTTACTGTCATCAAGAAGATCCAGCACACAAGTATATGACCTTCAGAAAAGAGGAGAGAGACCATGTTTCCTTCTCTGCATATCACTAAATTATATAAGAATGAATCTCCTCTGTGATGACCACACCTTTTATGGTGAGGAAAAATGTATGATATCACCATTCAACCCTCCTCCTATAATCCTTTCTGAAGCTGTTTATCAAAAGAAACCATGGACAACAGTACAAAAAAACAATTCAAGCTAAAACAAGCTGGATGAAGAACAATCCTGGATTGTGCCCCAAGATCATTTACATCCCCACAAGTTATATATATATATATATATATCCCTACATGTTATAGTTTGGAGATGAGGTGTCTCCCCAAAACTCATATTTTTAGGGTTTGACTCCCAGTAAAGTAATGTTCATAATTGGAACTTTTGAGAAACAATGGTAGCAAGAGAGTGCTGACCTGATCAGTGGATTAATCTATTGATGGCTGAATGAACTACAGAGAGGTAGCACCTAGTGAGAGAGTGAGTCTTTTGGGTCATGGTCTTGAGAACCATATCTTTTCCCTGGTTGCTCCAGGGAAAATGAATAGCTTTCCAGCTGCATTTCCAGGAAAAGAATAGCTTTGCAACTCAACACCTTTCCTTGTTATTTTTCTGCATCACCTCAGTCCCAAAGCAATTGAGCAGGTATCAAGGACCTTTGAAACAATAAGCCAAAGTAAATCTTTCCTCTTCTAAGTTATTTTTCTGTTATTTGTCACAGAAATTCAAATCTAACACACATGATGAGAATTCCCTCAGGCGAAGATATTTTTATCTCCTGAGGGCTTCCTCTATTCAAGCCACAGCCACGTGTAGCCCAGAAGTGCAAGGGACTATCCCAAAATATGTACAGAAGAAGCCAGTGGTTAAAGATCAAGAACACTTTGGGGGAAGTTCTGAACACTTCTCAGAGGTTGCCATAGAGTTGAGTTCTTTAGCCCATAGCAACAACTTTTACACCATTGGAAGTCCTTTACTCATTTTTACTTCAATCTTTGCTCCATTATTACACCTTCCTAGGACTCCCAAGTAAACCATGTCCCTTAAGTCACTATCTCAGACTCTTCATTTGAAATCCATCAAGGGCATGGAAGTTTTTTACCTTTTGCTATTGTTCTTCTCAACTTCTCACCTTCACAAGTCACTTTTTCCCACAGCACATGGAATTAACTCTCCACAACCTTCTCTACCTCTATGACTCATGCCAGTAATCAACCTTTTGTTGTCCAAGGTCTGTAATTATTGGACTCCATAACACATTCAAACCACTTCATTCTTTCTCAGCAGATTATAAATGGCAAAGATAAGACTTCTTTGTTTTGTGCTCTGTCGTAGCATCTACAAGAGGTTTTCTTTATTTATCAGTGCATTATAGTTATAAATATTAATAGGGTAGGGTTCATTTTAACATATTCATAAAAGCCTATAACATAGTTTCCTCCACCTCAATCACCAGTACTTCCTGTTTTCCTCGTCTTCCTTCCCCTTGATTCTCTGCCTTTTTTGTCTTCATTCTATTTATTTATTTTTCTAATTGAGCCCATACAAGAGTTTTGAGTTATGCTACAAAATGGCTTTATGATCTTGAATATGTTTATCAACTTCTGTAAGTCTCAGACTCTTTAATAAAGTTGGGGTGATTATAATAACTTTGTTTCAGAATCATTATGAAGATTAAATAAAAGCATACACTTCTCAGTAGCTGATTTTCACTTCTGAGTACTGTTTCAACACTAAAAGAAGGCAGGGCATTTTGGAGGAATGGCTAATTCTAGGTGAGGAATATGCAAGAGAATTTTGGAAATTCATTTTTATCCCATAAAGCAGGAAAATGTTCTATAAGACACAGGACCAACTAGTGGCATTACCATTAGCCTAAAGTGGACAATGTGAACATGAAAAAAATATTAATAGTCACAGATTGAAACAATCAAATAAATACAAATCTATGAGTTCATTAGAAATTTTTTTCTAAAAATTCACTACATTGAATAAAACCAGCATAGCTTACCAACTCATTAATATAAATATTGATTTAAAAAAGTGAAACAATTTTGCACCTTTATATTGTCTCTTAAGCTTTATTGTAGGTCTCTAAATAGATATTGAGTAAAACTCTCCTTCTTTTTGGGACTAATTCTAGATTTATAAAAGCTGAAGAAATAACAGAATTTTAAAAATCAACATTTTGTTGCCAGGCACAGTGGTACACACATGTAATCCCAGCAGCTCAGGAGGCTGAGGCAGGAGGATCATGACTTCAAAGCCAGCCTCAGCAATGAAGAGGCACTAAGCAACTCAATGAGACCCTGTCTCTAAATAAAATACAAAAAAGGGCTGAGGATGTGGCTCAGTAGTTGAGTGCCCTTGAGTTCAATCCCTGATACCAAATTAAAAAAAAAAAAAAGAAAGAAAAGAAAAGAGGGAAAAAAGATGGCGGACAGCAGAGAAGCACGCTCGGGAGACTGGCAATAAAACAGTCTTATCAGGAAGATTGAACGTGTTCTTAGCAACGTTCCCACAACTGGAAGGGAACTGAGACATCCGCGCACATACAGACTGTGAAAATACAAGGAACTCCACACCGTTAACACACGGAGTCCAGTGCCAGCAGCCCACAGGCCGAACCAGCATTAACTGCGCAGCTGCTGTGGTAGCATTGCAGTACGGGAAGTGCACACCACGGCAAAAAACAGGGCAGAATAAAAAGAGAGCAAGACGCGAAGAGCGGCCTCACACACTTCTTTTGCGTAAACTGCCAAACGGGACCTGCACACATCAGAGTGACACACAGGACCGGGATACGGCTGTCGGGACCAGGGAAGGTGCCGCCATGTTGGAGAAGGGCTGCGGCTGAGCACGACAAAGAAACGGAGAAAAAAAACAGTTGCAGGCATCCAAGGAATGATCCAGAGCCTGGAAAACAGCAAACATCTGGTGAGACGTGCACAGGCAGCCCGCAGGAAAGGGCCTGCCTGAGGCCAGCGCAGCAACCAAAAGAGCTATAACCGGGGGCGGGCGTGGGGAATGCATGCCTTTTTGATGAATGCTTTTTTGGTGCTATTCACGTACTGACACCCCCCACCCCCCGGCCATTATTCCTCTGTGCCAATCTGCCACTGGCCAAAGCTGCAGACTAGACTCTACTGTGACTTTGAGGGCGTGGTCCAAGTCAACTGGCTTAAACTCCGACTCTATTTTTGCTTTTTTGTTTGTTTTTTGTTTGTTCATTTATTTGCTTTTGTTTGTTTTTGCTTTTGTTCTGTTTGATAGTGGGATTATTTGTGTGTCTGTGTGCCTCTTTCCTTCTTTCCTTCTCACTTTAGTCTCTTCTGCCCTCATCTTATCTACTTACACCCTGTCATTGTGTACTCATCAGAGGTGAAAACAAGGTATACACAGAAATTGGGGCTTCTAGGCCTGGGGCAATTGAAATATACAGAAAAGCGGTGTTATATATAGTTTAATCTCTATTTTTCTTGACTCAGTTTCTCTCTCCTCTCTCTTACACTATTTCTTACTTCTTTGTTATCTCTCATTGTTCCTTTTTATTTTTTCTTTTCCATCTTTCTTTATTTTTCTTCTCTCAAAGGCTAAATAAGTTTGGTTTATATACAAATTGTCTTTCCTCTAAATGGCTCACTCCATTCTCTTTTCACTCCTGTCTGCTGATATTAAACCACTTCCATAGAATTCTATTTTTATACTTTCTAAGAAAGAACATCTCAGTAACCTCACTTGATTCTTCCTAAACATATCATCTCTGTGTCCAATACTGAAACTGTAAACCCCAACACAAACATACAGAGCAAATTGGAAACAATACCTGAGTTAACTAAATCTGTACATTGTGATCAAACTTGGGTTTGCTGAAAGTGTTAGAGCTTAAATTGTAAGGTATTTATAAGGGGACCTGACAGCATTGTACCAAAGGAGAAACATAAGGCTATAAGGTGAAATCGAAATAGGCAAGGTCCCACAGTGCTAGGAGAATAGACACACAGCAGTATGAAGAAGCAAGGGAAGAAAGTGGCTGAAACCAACCAACATGCCCCCTCAGTAGATTCCAGGGCAAGCACAGTTGGTCAAATGCCAGAGATGGAATTTAGAAATTACATATTCCAAATGTTTATGGATCTTAAGATTGAAATAAAAAATGAGATGAGAGAGCAAGTAGAGGCGGCAAAAGAGCATTTTGACAAAGAATTCCAAAAACAAATACAAGAAGCAAAAGATTACTTCAATAGGGAGATAGAGATTCTAAAGAAAAACCAAAACTAAATCTGTACATTGTGATCAAACTTGGGTTTGCTGAAAGTGTTAGAGCTTAAATTGTAAGGTATTTATAAGGGGACCTGACAGCATTGTACCAAAGGAGAAACATAAGGCTATAAGGTGAAATCGAAATAGGCAAGGTCCCACAGTGCTAGGAGAATAGACACACAGCAGTATGAAGAAGCAAGGGAAGAAAGTGGCTGAAACCAACCAACATGCCCCCTCAGTAGATTCCAGGGCAAGCACAGTTGGTCAAATGCCAGAGATGGAATTTAGAAATTACATATTCCAAATGTTTATGGATCTTAAGATTGAAATAAAAAATGAGATGAGAGAGCAAGTAGAGGCGGCAAAAGAGCATTTTGACAAAGAATTCCAAAAACAAATACAAGAAGCAAAAGATTACTTCAATAGGGAGATAGAGATTCTAAAGAAAAACCAAACAGAAATTCTGGAAATGAAAGAAGAAATAAACCAAACTAAATGCTCAATTGAAAGCATCACCAACAGATTAGATCACCTGGAAGAAAGGACCTCAGATAATGAAGACAAAATATTTATCCTGGAGAAAAATCTAGAGGACATGGCAAAAGAAGTAAGAAAACAAGAACAGAGCATTCAGGAATTATGGGACAGCATAAAAAGACCAAACCTAAGAGTGATTGGTGTTGAAGAAGGTGCAGAGTTTCAAACCAAAGGAATGAGTAATTTATTCAATGAAATAATAGCAGAAAATTTTCCACACATGAGGAGCGAATGGCAAAACCAAGTTCAAGAGGCTTACCGAACAACAAACGTACAAAACCACAACAGATCCACACCAAGGCACATTACAATGAAATTGCTTAATATACTAGGCAAGGAGAGAATACTAAAAGCCACAAGAGAAAGAAAGCAGATTACATATAGGGGGAAACCGATCAGACTATGTTCAGATTTTTCAACCCAGACCTTAAAAGCTAGAAGATCCTGGAATAGCATATTTCAAGCTCTGAAAGAAAAGTAATTGAGGTGTGATGTTAAGTCATTTATTTGTTGGAAACAATATCTGGGTTAACTAAATCTGTACATTGTGATCAAACTGGGATTTGTTGTAAAGAAAGTGTTAGAGCTTAAATTGTAAGGTATTTATAAGGGGACCTGACAGCATTTTACCACAGGAGAAACATAAGGCTATAAGGTGAAATTGAAATAGGCAAGGTCCCACAGTGCTAGGAGAATAGACACACAAGCATTATGAAGAAGCAAGGAAAGAAAGGGGCTGAAACCAACCAACAGGCCCCCTCAGTTGATTCCATGGCAAGCACAGTTGGTCAAATGCCAGAGATGGAATTTAGAAATTACATATTCCAAATGTTTATGGATCTTAAGAATGAACTAAAATTGAGATGAGAGAGCAAATAGAGGCAGTAAAAGAGCATTTTGACAAAGAACTCCAAAAACAAATACAAGAAGCAAAAGATTACTTCAATAAGGAGATAGAGATTCTAAAGAAAAACCAAACAGAAATTCTGGAAATGAAAGAAGAAATAAACCAAACTAAATGCTCAATTGAAAGCATCACCAACAGATTATATCACCTGGAAGAAAGGACCTCAGATAATGAAGACAAAATATTTATCCTAGAGAAAAATCTAGAGGACACTGCAAAAGAAGTAAGAAAACAAGAACAGAACATTCAGGAATTATGGGACAGCATAAAAAGACCAAACTTAAGAGTGATTGGTGTTGAAGAAGGTGCAGAGTTTCAAACCAAAGGAATGAGTAATTTATTCAATGAAATAATAGCAGAAAATTTTCCACACATGAGGAGCGAATGGCAAAACCAAGTTCAAGAGGCTTACCGAACACCAAACGTACAAAACCACAACAGATCCACACCAAGGCACATTATAATGAAATTGCCTAATATACTAGGCAAGGAGAGAATACTAAAAGCCACAAGAGAAAGGAAGCAGATTACATATAGGGGGAAACCGATCAGACTATGCTCAGATTTTTCAACCCAGACCTTAAAATCTAGAAGATCCTGGAATAGCATATTTCAAGCTCTGAAAGAAAAGGGTTGTCAACCAAGAATCTTATATCCAGCAAAATTGAGCTTTAGATTCTAAGATGAAATAAAAACCTTCCATGGCAAACAAAAGTTAAAAGATTTCACAACTCAAAAGCCAGCACTTCTGAACATCTTGGGCACATTTTTCCACGAAGAAGAAGAGAAAAATAACACTGAAAACCAACAAAGGGAGATAGTAAACTAAAGGAATTACCAACCAGAGGAGAACCCAAATCAAGATAATTACCATAATACATTTAAAAATGGATGGAAATAAGAATCACATCTCAATAATAACCTTGAATGTTAATGGTCTAAACTCACCATTTAAAAGACACAGATTGTCAGATTGGATTAAAAGAAACAACCCAACAATTTGTTGCCTACAAGAAACACACCTCATAGAAAAAGACATCAAGTGATTGAAGGTGAAAGGCTGGGAAAAGTCTTATCACGCACATGGGCTGCGGAAGCAGGCAGGGGTTTCCATTCTCATATCAAATAAAGTAGACTTTAAGCCAAAGCTAATCAAAAGAGATAAAGATGGATGTTTCTTACTACTTAAGGGAACCATTCATCAACAAGATATAACAATTATAAATCTATATGCCCCAAATAATGGAGCACCTACATTCGTCAAACAAACCCTTCTCAAGTTCAAGAGTAAAATAGACCACAACACAGTGATTCTAGGGGACTTCAACACACCTCTCTCACCAATGGATAGATCATCCAAACAAAAGCTAAATAAAGAAACATTAGGCCTCGTTAAAACAATTAATAACTTAGACCTAACGGACATATATAGAATATTTCATCCTTCAGTAAGTGAATACACTTTCTTCTCAGCAGCACATGGCTCCTTCTCCAAAATTGACCATATATTATGCCACAAGGCAACTCTCAGCAAATATAAAAAAATAGAAATCCTACCTTGCATTCTATCAGACCATAATGGGATGAAATTGGAAATCAGTGATAATACAAGAAATAAAAAAAAAAAAAAAAAAAACTACTCCAACAGCTGGAAGCTAAACAACATGCTACTGAATGAACAAGGGGTTGAAGAAGACATCAAGGAGGAGATTAAAAAATTCCTAGAGGTAAATGAGAATGCTGATACATCATACAGAAATCTCTGGGACACTATGAAGGCAGTAGTAAGAGGAAAATTCATTGCACTGAATTCCTTCATTAAAAGAAAAAAACAACAACAAATAAAGGGTTTAACATCACACCTCAAAGCACTAGAAAAAGAGGAACAGATCAACACTAAGAGCAGTAGAAGACAGGAAATAATTAAAATCAGAGCTGACATTAATGAAATTGAGACAAAAGAAACAATTCAAAGAATTGACAAAACCAAAAGTTGGTTCTTTGAAAAAATAAATAAAATTGACAGACCCCTAGAAATGCTAACAAAAAGAAGAAGAGAAAAAACTCAAATTACTAGCATCCATGATGAAAAAGGAAATATCACAACAAACACCTCAGATATACAGGAGAGAATTAGAAATTACTTTGAAAAATTGTACTCTAATAAAAATAAAAAATACTGAAAGCATAGACAGATTTCTAGAGTCATATGAATTCCCCAAACTGGAACAGGAGGCTATACACAATTTAAATAAATCAATTTCAAGTGAAGAAATAGAAGACGATATCAAAAAACTTCCAACAAGAAAAAGTCCAGGTCCTGATGGGTTTACAGCTGAGTTCTACAAGACCTTCAAAGAAGAACTGATACTGATGCTCTTCAAATCATTTCAAGAAATAGAAAAAGAGGGAGCTCTTCCAGACTCTTTCTATGAGGCCAATATCACATTAATCCCAAAGCCAGGCAAAGACACAGCCAAAAAAAAAAAACTTCAGGCCAATATCTCTAATGAACATAGATGCAAAAATCCTCAATAAAATTCTGGCAAATCGGATTCAAAAACATATCAGAAAGATAGTGCACCATGATCAAGTGGTGTTTATCCCAGGGATGCAAGGCTGGTTGAACATTCAGAAATCAATAAACATAAAAATCACATCAATAGACTTAAAGATAAAAACCATATGATCATCTCAATAGATGCAGAAAAAGCATTTGACAAAATACAACACTCCTTTATGTTCAAAGCTCTAGAAAAATTAGGAATAACAGGAACATATCTCAACATTATAAAAGCTATCTATGCAAAACCTCAAGCTAACATTATCTTAAATGGAAAAAAAAAAAATTGAAAGCATTCCCTTTAAAAACTGGAACAAGACAGGGATGCCCCCTGTCACCACTGCTATTTAACATAGTACTTGAAACTCTGGCCAGAGCAATTAGACAGACCAAAGAAATTAAAGGAATCCAGATAGGAAAAGAAGAACTCAAATTAGCACTATTTGCTGATGACATGACAATATACCTAGAAGACCCAAAAAACTCTACCAGAAAACTTTTACAACTAGTAAATGAATTCAGCAAAGTAGCAGGATACAAAATCAATACTCATAAGTCAAAGGCATTTTTGTACATCAGTGACAAAGCCTCTGAAAGGGAAATGATGAAAACTACTCCATTTACAATAGCATCAAAAAAAAAAAAAAAAAAAAAAAAAAAAAAAAAAAAAAAACCTGGGAATCAACTTAACAAAAGAGGTGAAGGACCTCTATAATGAAAACTATAGAACACTAAAGAAAGAAATCGTAGAAGACCTCAGAAGATGGAAAGACCTACCTTGTTCTTGGATAGGTAGAATTAATATTGTCAAAATGTCCATACTACCAAAAGCATTATACAGATTTAATGCAATTCCAATCAAAATCCCAATGACATTCCTCAAAGAATTAGAAAAAGCAGTCATGAAATTCATCTGGAAAAACAAGAGACCCAGAATATCTAAAGCAATCCTGAGCAGGAAAAGTGAAGCAGGCGGCATCACCATACCAGACTTTAAATTATACTATAGAGCAATAGTAACAAAAACAGCATGGTACTGGCACCAAAATAGACCAGTAGACCAATGGTACAGAATTGAGGACACAGAGACTAATACATATAATTTCAGCTATCTTATATTAGATAAAGGTGCCAAAAGTGTACAGTGGAGAAAGGATAGCCTCTTCAACAAATGGTGCTGGGAAAACTGGAAAGCCATATGCAACAAAATGAAATTAAACCTGTATCTCTCACCATGCACAAAATTCAATTCAAAGTGGATCAACGTCTTAGGAATTAGACCAGAGACAATACACCTAATAGAAGAAAAAGTAAGCTACAATTTCCAACATGTTGGATTAGGCTCCAAGTTCCTTAACAAGAATCCTGTAGCACAAGAATTAATACCAAGAATTAATGAATGGGATTGATTTAAGCTAAAAAGCTTCTTCTCAGCAAAAGAAACAGTCAGTGAAGTGAATAGAGAGCCAACTAACTGGGAACAAATATTTAATACATGCACATCGGATAGAGCACTAATTTCTAGAATATATAAAGAACTCAAAAAACTTGACACCAAAAAAACAAATAATCCAATTGATAAATGGGCTAAGGAATTGAAAAGACACTTCTCAGAAGAAGATACACGATTGCTCAACAAATACATGAAAAAATGCTCAACATCGTTGGCAATTAGAGAAATGCAAATCAAAACTATTCTAAGATTTCATTTCACTCCAGTCAGAATGGCAGCTATCAAGAACACAAACAACAGTAAATGTTGGAGAGGATGTGGGGAAAAAGGCACACTCATACATTGCTGGTGGGACTGCAAAATGGTACAACCATTATGGAAAGCAGTTTGGAGATTTCTTGGGAAAATGGGAATGGAACCACCCTATGACCCAGCCATCCCACTCCTGGGTCTATTCCCAAAGGACTTAAAAACAGCATATTACAGTGACACAGCTACCTCAATGTTTATAGCAGCACAATTCACAATAGCTAGGTTGTGGAACCAACCTAGATGTCCCTCGGTAGATAAATGGATAAAGAAAATGTGGCATATATACACAATGGAATTTTATTCAGCAATAAAAGAGAATAAAATAATGACATTCACAGGTAAACGGATGAAGTTGGAGAATATAATGCTAAGTGAAATCAGTCAATCTCAAAAATCCAAATACCGAATGTTTCCTCTAAGGAAGCCGATTCACATTATTGATGGGTCCGGGTACATAGGAGGACTAGAGGAACACTATAATGGTCAAAGGGAAGGGAGGGGAAGGGAGGGTGCAAGGGGGGAAGAGGGGAAAAGTGGTTGAATAAGAAGGATATCATTATTCTAAATGCACGATTGAAGACTTGAATGCTGTGAATATACTTTGAATACAAACTGTTTTATGTAAAAAGATGCTCTATTATGTATAGTATGAACTGTAATACATACTATTGTAAATAAAAATTAAAAAAAATAAATAAAAAATAAAATGAAAAAAAAATTCAACATTTTCTCTACTATTAATGAAATAATACTTCTATTCACTAATCATCAGTGGATGCTAAAGTCATTAAGCAGAAAATTAATAAAATATTTTATAACAGAGAAATTTGATAGGGACTGCTTGAGCCACTGACCAAATATAAATCACTAAATGGTGAACAATTAGATTGTATATGACTCATAATGTAATGCAGGAGGAAGGAACCCATATCATGTATAAAATTTTTTGTCTTAAGAGATAAAATTTTAATCTAACAAGGACTCTAGGTCTAACTGCACATTTATAAGGCTAGCATAATCACTTAAATAAAAATGACAATGAGGTAATATTTATAATGTGGGACTTTTAGAGGGAAAATAACCTAGTTTATTTAAGAAACCAATAACATAAAATATGAAAGGATGAGATGGTACAAAATCAAAGAAACTTAAGTGTAATAATAAAATGCATTATTAGGAGGTATGAGCCTTATTAAAACTGTCTATGTGTAAGAAGAAATCATGGAAACAACAGGGCAAACTTTGAATATGGACTGGACATGAAATGATTTTAATAAATCATGAACAAATTAATAAGGTATTATAATGACATAGATACTTTGTTCAGTATTGGTTTTAGTTAAATGTAAATTTGTTATATATTAAAATAACCAGGAAGCTATAATGTTGCAATGATTTTTGATTTTCCATTCAATTCAAGAGTATTCACAATTGCCTATGGGGACATTTTTTATAATAACTACTTTAATGTCTTTATCAGATTGTTCCAATATCTGTTTCTACTAAGTGTTAGTCTCTTGATTGTCTTTCTCACTTGAGTTGTTGAATTGTATTCTGGATATTTGAATCTGAGTGACATTTGAATGATACCTTTACTTAAATACTGTGGAGAATCTGAGTATTTTTTTTTTTTTAAGCAAGAAATCAACAAGGTTTGGTTACGGCCATTAGTTCTGCCAGTCTTCAGTGGACTATGGTTCAGGTCCAATGTCAAAGCACTTTTACTGCCATTTAGATAGTCTGTGTTCCAGTAACCAGAGGGCAGGCTAGGACCTACCACATAGTCTATCTTTGCATTTAGTTCTCAAAGTTGATGGTATTCTGTTCACTTATAGCTATGCATATATGTTGCCGCCTGAAGCGCTCGGAGCACCGGAGCCGCGGGAAGAACTTCAGAAGCAAACTGGAGACAAACAGCTTTTTATTCTGATGACTTTTCTCTCTGGTTCTAACAACTAACTCACGCCAAACACACCACTAAAATGGCGCTGACCCGATCAGCAATTTCGGCCAAGTCACTCCAGATCCCGCAACAAAATCCCGTGAGACTACGGGTGGCGACAATGGCCAAATCTCCACGGCTCATAGTCAACTGCAATTCAAGCCAATCCCCAAACAGGGCTCCTGCATTTCCCCCTTTTTGTTTTAAAAGAGGTAATGCTCTAGGACGTCTATGTGCAACCAACATTCTTACCCGTCATCGGATAATCAAGGCTGTGCCCTTGACTCCTGTCTTAGGTTGATATGTCGGCCACATGAGACTGTCCCGTGCGACTGTGCCTGTCTTAGGTTGTCCCCCTCTGGGGATCTTACCCGTCATTGGCTAACCAGCCATCCAATGGAGCCCTTTAGGATCGACTATATATGATGACTAACAGCCGTCCAATTGTGAGGAGATGTTGCGGCTTTAAGGCGACAAGCCTTTTGGTGATGAGCCAAATTGCATAGCATATCAAATTGTTTAAACAAATCAGCTGCCCTAAGTTCCAACAAGTAACACACTGAATTCTCTAGACAAATACCCGCAAGGCATTGTCCCGTAAAGTCCCAAACAATGAAAGATCAAAATGTCCATTTGTTGTAACATGTTGATGTAGGAGGCCCCATGCATGTAGAGCAGAGGCCACACTGTTGGTGAGGTTGTTTGATGTTTGAGCAGCAGGGATGCTTGCGGCGGCCGCGATCCCTGCAGCTGTAGCAGCAGACGTCTTTTTTATGTTTAGACAATGCCACCGGCAAATCTTCAGGGCCCGCTACCTAGAAACTCAAGCATCAATTATTAAAGGAAAGGCAGTGCTATTGCAGCACTGAGTCAAGAGGCGAGTTGTCAAACTACAAAATAGAATAATTAGATTAGAAAATTAAAGTTGATTTTTGTTCACACACATCGCTGGTTGAGCTTCTACAAACATAAGTTGGAAAAATATCATATTTAGAACAAAACAAAGAAAGACTGAGGGTAATTACTGCATTAAAGATAGATTAAAGAAAAGGTAAAGGCACTTTAGAGAAATAATTTGTTAGCTGGAACCCTTGAGTCTCTGTATACAGAGCAATCTTTTACCTGTTGAGATAATTGAAATTAATGAGCTATTAAACAAATGAAGTTAATAACAAATAAACAATCTTAAGTCAAAACACCAAAATATCAGGTTATATAGCACTAGTCATATTGTTTGCTAAAGAGAAGTCCCAGGGACACCTATAAATCAAAATTGAAAGTACCTTCATTTATAAAATTATTTACCTAAATTGAATACTCTAAACCTAAAATGAATTAAAGTTATTTGGATCCATATATATATATTTTTTCTTTTTCATAAGCGCTTTGTTCTATGTGACGTCACACTGGACAAACAAACATACAAACATATATTTGTGACGTCACATTAACATGAAATATAGACAAATGTACAGACATAAAGACATGTATAAAAAGAAAAAAAAAATACAATTGTGTGCACACTAAAGAGAGATCTCCTCGTCCCGGCCGGGAGAAATGACACTTAAGTTGTGAAATATTTTGAAGGACTCTTTTGAGGGAATCATTCTATACCTTCATCTTGGTCCTCTTGATTTTGTACCTTTTTTATTAATCTTGATTCTTCAATAACTTCATCTTGATCATTTTGATGTGGTACCTGTTTTATTAATCTAGATGGTATCCATATTGGAGAGGATTCGTCTTTTGGAAAAACACAAACAGATCCTCTTCCCCAAATTAATACTGGATCTGGACCCTTCCATGTACCTGAAAGAACATCCTTCCAGTAAACCAAAGGTTTATGTTGTTGGTGTGGATTCCAATGTCTGTCTCCAGCAGAATAACCATTAGAGTCTAAAGTTAAAAAATTTAAGGTAAACAGGGCAACTGCCAATCTGTCCTTAGGACTTTTCCAATTTCCTTCTTTTTGTTTTAATAACATAATTTTCAGTGTTCGGTTTGCTCTTTCAATAATGCCCTGACCCTGAGGATTGTATGGGATGCCTGTTTTATGGGATATATTGAATTTTGCGCAAAACTCTTTGAAAGATGAGGACGTATATGCGGGGCCATTATCTGTTTTAAGCATTTTGGGGATGCCCAATGCAGCAAAAGCTTGCAAGCAATGAGATGTAACATCTTTAACTTTTTCTCCAGAATGTAAGGAAGCAAAAATCATGCCTGAGCATGTATCTATGGTCACATGAATAAATCGCAATTTTCCAAAACTTGGCTCATGAGTAACATCCATCTGCCACAAATGATTGGGCATCAATCCTCTAGGGTTAACGCCGAAATGAGGATTGGGCAAATGTGTCATACAAGATTTACAATCTTTTACAATTGTTCTGGCTTGCTCCTTTGTGATTTTAAACCTACGTTGCAAGGTGGTGCTGTTGACATGAAACTGGGAGTGAAATAAAGTAGCTTGTTGTAGTGCTGAAAGTATAAATACTGTTTTTATAAGTTCATCAGCCTTTTGATTACCTTCATGGAGGGGACCAGGCAAATTAGTATGTGCTCTAATATGGCCTACGAATAGGGGTTCTTTTCTTGCCCACAAAAGTTTTTGTATTTGATAAAACAATTTAAAGGCTGGAGTATGAGGTGCTATTGGTCCTGCTAACTCTAATTTTGGGACGGCTTGTACAATATAGTGGCTATCTGAAAAAATGTTTACGGGCTGGTCCCTAAAATTTTCCAGAGCTCTTACCACAGCTTCCAATTCCACTAGTTGAGCTGATTTGTGTGCAGTTATGTAAGTCATATTTTCTTTTTTAGTGACTACTGTAGCAGTACCATTTGAGGACCCATCTGTAAATACATTAAATGCCTTAGGAATAGGTTGATTTTTTATTACCTGTGGAAATATAATAGGATGATTAATACAAAAAGATAATATAGGGGACTTAGGAAGATGATTATCAAAATTTGCAGAAGTAGAGCATTTAGCTATAGCCCAATCATTATCATTGAAGCATAAGTATTCAATCTGTGATGATGAATAGGGAGTAATAATAGTAGCAGGGTGAATGCCAAATATTTTAGTAGAAGTCTTAAGTCCTTGAAGAATAAGTTTAGCCACCATGGAGGTATAAGATTCAATTATACTTTTAGGAGAGACGGGCAAATGTATCCATAATAAAGGCCCTTGTTGCCAAAATACTCCTGTGGGTGTATATTGTGAAGAAATAATAATCAACATCAGCGGTTGAGTTAAATCAAATCTATCACAATGAGCTCCTTCGATGGCTTTTTCTACTAACTTTAAAGCTTTCCTAGCATCAGGAGTCAATGTTCGTGGTGAAGATGGATCAGGATCTCCACGAAGGATGTCAAATAAAGGTTTTAGTTGGCCAGTAGTGAGATTTAGTGTAGGGCGAAGCCAATTAATGTCTCCCAGTAGTTTTTGGAAATCATTGAGGGTGGTCAAATGTTCTTTATTTATTAAATTTTTTTGGGGTCTAACAAAAGTATCCATGATTTTAAATCCTAAATATAATATGGGAGATCTGGTTTGAACTTTTTCTTCTGCTATATATAGTCCATATTTTTTTAAATTTTCTACCACATCACTGAATATATTAAATAAGATTTTTTGATTAGGGTGGGCCAATAAAATATCATCCATGTAATGTAGACACATGAGGTTTGGATATTTATTTTTAATGGGTTGGATAGCCTTGTCCACATATATTTGGCATATGGTGGGGCTATTAGCCATTCCCTGTGGTAAAACCTTCCATTGATATCTCTGATCAGGGCCATTATTGTTCATAGAAGGAACGGAAAAAGCAAACCTGGGGGCATCCAGAGGATGTAGGGGAATAGAAAAGAAGCAATCCCTTTATATCAAGAGTAATAAGATGGAAATTTTTTGGAATAGCTACGGGACTAGGAAGTCCAGGTTGAGTAGGCCCCATAACTTGCATGGTTTTATTGATTTGTCTAAGATCATGTAACAATCGCCATTTTCCTGACTTTTTCTTGATCACAAATATGGGGGAATTCCAGGGAGAGGTGGAAGGTTCTATATGACCTGCTTCTAATTGTTCCTGAACTAATTGGTGGGCCGCTTGTAATTTCTCTTTAGATAGGGGCCACTGAGGGACCCACACTGGCTTATCAGAAAGCCATGGTATTTTCAAAATTATTTTCTCAGTGGCCCCAAAAAAAAAAATATCTTTTTCCTTTATGACAATGATTACTTTTAGGGTTAAGATTACTCTGTACTTTTTGATAATGAGTTCTTTTATGGTTAAGATTACCCTGTAGGTTTTCACATTTAACATCTGCAGGCTTGGTTGCAAGGTGTACTCCCATTTGTTGCAAAATATCTCTTCCCCATAAAGTAACCGGTAGATTAGGTAAAACATAAGGCTGAAATGTTCCTTTATGGCCTTCATCATCCTCCCATTTTAAAATTACTGCACTTTTATCTGGGAGGTTATTATATCCCAAGCCTCTTAAACTGGTTGAAGCTTTTTGCAGAGGCCAGTGCTTGGGCCATTGGCGTAAATTAATAATGGAAGAGTCAGCTCCAGTATCTATTAATCCCTCCATTTCTATTCCTTGGATTTTTATTTTACACATAGGCCTCCTTGGACAGTCCTCGAACCCAGCAAGCCATGGGACTTGAGTCAGTGGAACAAAATCCTCTATTGTTCCCTTCTTGAGGCATACCCATTTTAAATGAATTATGTAAATTGGGAAGGAGAAGCAACTGAGCAATTCTATCTCCTTGATTAACAGAACTTACACTTTGGGGTGAGCTAAGCATTATTTTTATTTCCCCTTTGTAGTCTGAGTTTATTACACCTGGGGTCACTTGCAAACCTAATAAGCTTTTAGGACTACGCCCGATAATAAGTCCTACAGTCCCTGAGGGAAGAGGTCCCCTGACTCCTGTGGGAATCAGTTGAACCCCCATTTCAGGTGTTTAACACTATTCGGGCGGTGGAACAGAGGTCTAATCCTGCATTTCCTCTTGTTCCTCTGGCGAGGGAGTGGATGGGTAGTAGGGATTGTGTCGGGGAAGCATCTGAGTGGATGCTTGAGGATACTCCTTCTGCAATGCCCCGTACATTTGTGGGCCCCGGGGTACTGGGCCCCGTGCCCCGTTTTTTGAATTCCTGAACAAAGGATTTCCATGGATGTCAAATTTTGAATAGCATTTATTGGCCCAATGATTTCCCTTTTTACACCTGGGGCAGCGGCCTGGGGCATGGTATGAGCTTGATCTTATTTCTCTTTTGGGATTTTGCCTAGAATTGCCTGATTGATTATGATAATTTTGCCTGGAATATCCTGATTGATTATAATGTCTACGTTTAGCCTTTGTGAAATTTCGAGAGGAAGCACCTCTCATTGAGGCTGCAATCACATTTCCTGTGACAAAGGCGCCATTTATATCTTTACATAGTTGTATATATACGGAAAGATCCTTTTTAGTTCTCCATGGCCTGATGGCTGCTTGGCACCATTTATTTGCATTTTCATAAGCTAATTGAACAACTAAAGGCATAGCTTGGTCAACATCTGCAAACACACTACCTGCAGTTCTCAAAAGTCGATCAGCAAAGTCGGCATACGGCTCATTAGGTCCTTGAATCACTTTTGACAAGCTACCTTGTAGATCCCCAGGTCCTTGTACAGTTTTCCATGCCTCTAAGGCAGCTGCATTTATCTGAGCATATATATCTGAGTCATAATCTGTTTGAGCCTGTAAGTCTGCGAATTGCCCTTCTCCTGTGAGCATATCTATATTATAGTTTTCAAACCCTGCAGCCGCGTTTCTTTTAGCCGTTTCTATACAAAGTTCTTGGAATTGCGATCGCCAAACCAAGAATTGCCCCCCGCTTAATGTTGCTTTACATAGACTTTTCCAGTCTGAGGGGGTTAAGCTAAAGGTGTTAAGGGACTCCAGCATACTCAACGTGAAAGGAGCTTGGGGCCCATAAGTCATTACTGCCTCTTTGAGATTTTTTATTGTTTTGAAATCTACTGACTGATGGACACTCTGTCCATTTTTCTTTTCAAATGCTGGCGGTTCCCAATGTATCTGTGAGTTGTCCTCGAGAGCGCATAAGCGATCAGAAAGACTTTTTATTTCTGTTTCTAGGGTATGCAAATGCCTAGTAATACCCTTCATATTTTCTGTAATGGATTCCACCCATGGGGGAGTAGAGGACACAAGTGACTCCTCTGCCTGACGGACCTTTTTCTCGGTCTTTTTAAATTTCTTTTTCCTCATTTTCTCAGGATCACTTTTACTAGATTCCTCACCACTGCTAATTTCACTGACAGCAATATCCTGAGGCCCAGGTTCCAGTGAGAGCAAGTATCCTTCAGCTTTCGCCAATAACTCCCAAATAGCTTTAATAGCTTGGATTTTTGTCATTTTTGGGTCTCTTCTAATACTCTCTTTACTGGTCTCAGTTGGCCCAGTGGAATCTACACTTTTTTGATCACTTTCATTTTTGTCTATATACTCCTCACTGAGAACAGAGTCAGGTATATCAAGGAGTCTTTGCATAGCCTCTATCACTTGGGATTCAGTTATATTCGAACCCATCTTTAGAGACCTTTCAGTTCTTACCTGTCCGCTCCGAAGTTCCCCGTACGGGCCGCCACCTGTTGCCGCCTGAAGCGCTCGGAGCACCGGAGCCGCGGGAAGAACTTCAGAAGCAAACTGGAGACAAACAGCTTTTTATTCTGATGACTTTTCTCTCTGGTTCTAACAACTAACTCACGCCAAACACACCACTAAAATGGCGCTGACCCGATCAGCAATTTCGGCCAAGTCACTCCAGATCCCGCAACAAAATCCCGTGAGACTACGGGTGGCGACAATGGCCAAATCTCCACGGCTCATAGTCAACTGCAATTCAAGCCAATCCCCAAACAGGGCTCCTGCACATATAGAGCTCAGGGGTGGATTTAGAGTTCATAAACAACTTTATGTGGGCACTTTACCCAGTTCTTTCATCTCTGCAACTTCATAGTATTTTTTGTTTCTTTGTTTATAGAATTTGCCTTTGTGATCCTCTGGCCAGAAAGCTATGGTTTTATTTACCCATTCCATCACAGGCTTCAAATGAATTTGCTTGCATTTAAGGCCAGCTGATTGAAGACTGCCAAGAAAATAAAACAATGTTTTATTTTTCCCATTCTCTTGGTACCACATCTTCTCTGGAGAAGAAAGGCCCTTCTTCAGTTTTACACCTATGATCCTGGGGGCCACTTCCATCCCTACAAGAGACCCCTTCTTCACTACTGCCAGAAGTAGAAAGCTGCTTGGTGAGATCTATCCATCTACCCACTGTACACTTCAGCCTTTCAGTCAACTAGGACTATTGTGGGAAAAATAGGTAAACTCACTGTGTTAAATTGCACTGTGGTCTTTTTCTTTAATCTACTACTATTTACTTTTCAGAGTTCTCCAACATTTTTTAAGCTTTTTGTAAAAAACCAAGGCAAAACATACAATTGCCTAGGCCAAGCCTATATAGGTAAGGATTATCAAAATCACTGTCTTCCTCTTCCACATTTTGCCCTGCTAGAAGGTTGTCAGAAACAATAACATGCACCAAGCTGACATTTCCTATGATAGAAGTGCATTCCTCTGGAATCCTCATGAAGGACTATAAATAGGCTAACTTTAAAAAATTAAATAGGAATATACTCAAAAAAAATGATAAAAGTAAAATGTAGTGAATATATAATCCAGTAATATAGTGGTTTCTTTTTTAAGTAACAGTTAATATCTTTACATTTTTGGACTGGAGAGTATTTTTTAAAATATTTATTTATTTGCTTTAGTTGTACACAATGTGTTTATTTGTACATGGTGCTGAAGATCGAACCCGGGCCGTGCACGTGCTAGGCTCTACCACTGAGCCACAACCCCGGCCCATATAGTGGTTTCTTATCATTAGCAAGTATTATACTTAATTATAGGTGCCATATTTTCATATGAGTGTTTTGTTGTGGTACAATATAATCTTATGGAACAATGTCACGTATGTGACCCAGTGTAGACCAAAATGTCATGTAATGCATGACTACCCATTATGAATTCACCTTGATAATTCCAATTGAAATTCATGTCTGCAGAAGTTTTACTTTATCTTATGAGTCTTATATCTTTAGGTAGTTCTTCTCCACTTTTTGGTGGCATAGGTTTAATGTTTTTTCTTTAAAATACACAACTATTTCAAAATAATAATACCATCACTGTCACAAAATATATGACTATAGGGAACCCTTTCAGGTTTTTGTGGGTTTTTTTTTGGGGGGGTGGGGGGGAATAAGAGCTTTTATTTATACCTTTGAAAATTGGATCATTAAAAATTTAGGAATGATTTATTCAATGAGTTTATTTTAAACTCATTTGAATTAGGCTTTCTCTTTGCTATATTGTCACCAACAGTTTTAGCCGTTTGATTTTAATTTTTGAATATTAAGAAATATGCATAAAAGTTCAGTTTTTCTAAGTGTCATCCAAAATATTATATTCCTTGATTCACAGTTAACTCATTTTTAAAAGTATGGTTTATATCTTTTTTTAAATAAATAAGAAAATTTATATTTATATTCCCAATGTTTTGTACACATAATTACTATCTTACTTTTCTTCGCTTATTATTTTATCCTGGAGAAAAAGCCACATAATGATTTTTTCCTATTTTATTATAGTTGAATAATACTCCATTCTGTAGATATCTCATTGCTTATTCATCCAGTTCCCTATTGATGAATATGCACTTGTTTGCAACCTTTTGCCAAACCTACTTTTAAGAGGGTCAAGCCTCAGTTTCTATACCAAGAACTCAGGAGAATGGAAGCATAGACTGAATATAACTTTTGTAGGGTCTTTATCACACTCTCAATATAAGGGGTAAAAACATGTATTTATCTCAATCCAAATATGTATAATCAGCTATTTTTTCCATAGCCTTTGGACAATAGAGCCCAAACTAATCAATAGACCCCTCATCACAAGCAGAAAATTGACACTCCCTTGCTCATGCTAAGCAAATGGACTGAGTGCCTTTCCTTAGAGCTGGCTACATGGTAAGTTCTTCTGTCCTCTTTTTTCTGCATTCAAATACTGCAGACTAAACCCTGCTGTGGGGCTGTCTCTTAGCAACCAACTGGAGTTGGCAAGTCTTTGGGAATCCCCCATGAGATAACATGCAACATTCTCTGATTGGACATATGCCCAGAAATGATGACACAGCTATGAGAAAAGAGGAGAAAGGTGAAAATTCACAGATGCCCTCTGCTCTCTGACTCCTTTCCTGGTTTAATATGCATGCACTTAGTACTCATCCCAGACCTCCCAGAGGTAACAGAAGTGCTTCTGGCAAGCTTTTTACATTTCAGGGTTGCTCTGCTGTACTTGCATTTAGAAAGTTTCAGGAGAAAATAAACAAACTAATAAGCAGTCATGCCCTGCAGATTATGCCTCACTTAGGTTCAATTTCAGGAAAACCAGGCCAAGTTTGGGATTCTATGACTCTGTCTGTCTGATTGGCTATAGACCAGGAAGTGGCAGAGCTTGTCTTCAGGGTCTGCTCCTCCCACTGGGGAACCAGTAGGTTCATTCAGAGTCTCCTGATGCCTCTGGCCTCATGTTTTATTAGACCTGCCTGTGGACCCTACCACAGCATCCCCACTCTGAATCTTACCTTTTCACATGACACAAGCTCCAGGTCTAATCTTAACCATTGTGAAAAGAGTTATATGTCCCATGTTTTATGTAGAATTCTGAGAAGTCAATTACATTTTATATACATATATATGTATATATGTATATATGTATATATGTATATGTGTATATATAATATGTATATGTATATTATATGTATATATTACCATATATTAAAATATTACATGAATATATATTATATATTACATATATACATGTATATATAATATATATTATACCAAAAGAGGGTATTTTAATTGGGGGACAGGTAAGAGAGTCAGTGGAAGCAGGCTATGCAAATTCAGGCAACCACATACTTCACCTACACAAAAATGGCCCTGCCTCCTACTGACCATATTTGTTACCCACATCAAGAAATTCTTGGGCTGGGTTTGTGGCTCAGCGGTAGAGCACTCGCCTAGCACGTGTACGGCCCGGGTTCGATCCTCAGCACCACGTAAAACATAAATGCATTGCATTGTGTACAACTAAAGCAAATAAATAAACATTAAAAAAAAAAAAAAGAAAGAATTTTACCCAGGGTTTGGGTCCAGGGCTCCAGGGAGTAGTATATCACCATTATATGAGCATTAACATCTTTGTCTCTTCCTCTTCCCAGGAGGGTTCTGAGAATTAAATATATATGAACATGTTCAAAACTGGAAACAGTTATGTAAATGTAAGCATGCCAATCACAGTCACAATACTAGTTGCCACTAATGATATAACAGGCCAAGCATTGTTCTAGATGGGTGATTGGCATTACCTACAATCCTTACAAGTAAGGTATTATTCTCATGCTGCAAGTAAGAAAACTAGCTGTGCTGATCACATAACACTCAACCCAGGCCATTCTTGCATACTCTGCTCTATGGTGTTGGGCTGCATGCCTGCAAGCTTTATTTTTTCTAGACCACTGGCTGACTGGGTTGCCAATGTGAGGTACCCGAAGATGACTGGATGGAAATGGTCTCTTTCTGTAATTTTTTCCTAGTGCTATATCTCAGAAGTTGAGTATAACTCCTTTTTAGTTGGGCTCCTTAGTCCTGGGCACAGGACACTGCTCACAGCATTAGCAAAACGTGATAAATCTTAGATCCAAGCACAAATTTTCCTTCAGAAGTTCTAGCCTACAGTTCTAGCCTACTGCCTGGAGATCTGAAAATCAGCTTTGGGGAAACCCTCAAATGTCTCCACACTTGGCAGATGGGGCCTCTTTCTGAGTTCCTGGGTTCTGTAAAGCCATTTGTATTTAGGAATAAAGCTGTTATATTCCAAATATCTATGTTTCCTTAGTGTCTGCTTTTTATTCCATCTTGTCTTCTAACATCTATTCATCTAATTCCTTGTATTTTACCACAATATTTGCCAAATCTAATGAGTTTTAATTTCCTAAATTAGTGCACTTGCTCAGAGTTTCCCAGGTGGGTTAGTGGTTTACTCTGGCAGCCACCAGCACTCCTAACACCAAAACTCACATTCTTTCTCTTGTCCTGCCCTGTATTAATACTATTAGCAGTTGGCTTTGACAGATATTTTAAGTTCCAATCTCTTTTCAGGAACATTATATATAATATGTGATCATGAACATTTTTATACTCTTTGTCTGAATCCCTTGATAGTATCCAAGCCTGGTATCTGTGAGGTGAGAGGAGCAGAGTAAGCTGGAGCGATTGATGCTCTACAGTAGCCACAGAGGTCTCTGCACTTTGAAATTCCTCCTCACTGTCTTTGATAGTTTCCTTAAGTCTATAAAACCCTGAACACACTTTTCCAGTCCACATACTTAGTAAATTTATTTTTTGATGAAATCAGTCAGAGTTCATTTCTGCCACATGAACTAAGAACTCTGACTGATACAATTTATAATCTTCCAACCATGCTATAGGGTAGGTCATATCCTGAATTTGCCAATAAAACTTCAGGCTTGGATATGTTCAGTAACTAGCCCAAGATGCCAGAGTAAGCCTGAAACTGAGCTGGGAGTAAAGTCCACATCTGTGTTACTCTAGCTATTCTGATCCTTCATTCTTTCCCAACTCCTTGCTTTATTCTCATCCAGAGGACTTAATCTTGTTTTCAGTCATTGTTTTACTCCGTTTCTCCACCCTTGAGATAACCCATCTCTAGTGTTTACCTAGCTATTCCCTCCCCATCTCCTTGGGCTCAGCTCATTTCCTTCTAGCTCCATAAAACATTCTCAGATCACTCTCTCTGCCCAGTGTTCCTTGATGGTGGCCTCAAGCTGTCCATAGAATCAGCAGCTGTCCACTCACCTCATTCTCTCCAATAATCAGTGTGACCTCTCTACCTGGATCTTCCACACCTTGGAAGCTCATTATTTTACCCCTCCCCCTGTTTCCATCCCAAGGTTGGATGCTTATTATTTAATATTTCAGACCTTAAGATTTTTAGGATTTTGGAAGAGGAAAATGTTAGTGAAGGAAGCTATATTGGCCAGTGATTCCCCAGAAAATGACCCTTCCCCTCACTCTTTATCCTCATTCCCACCACTGTCACAAAAGTGTCTCCAGAGCAATCCTGGGTACCCATGTTTTATGACTAACATTGTATGGTAATCCATGAGTCTCCTTGGATCTGCCTGGATACATCACCTCCCAATTCTGTGTTCCTCTATTCTACTGTCACTGCCCTGGCTTCAGAGGTCACCTCCAATGGATCATGGCTGTAGCCACCCCAATACTCACTCTTCATCCACTCTTGCCGCACAGCTACTCAATCTTAACATGGAAGACAGAGGGATCTTCAAGTGGGCACCAGTTTTATTTCCACCTGTGCTTGAAGCCCTTTCATACCTTCCCATTAGACTTAAACTCACATCTAAAGGCCCAATGATATTTTTTCTTCCCCATTATTTTTTTGACCTCATCTGCTACCACTCTCTTGAGATTTACTGCAAAAGCCCCCTAATCCTGAAGATTCTGGTAGTCATTGTTTGTGTGTGTGTTTTGTTGTTGTTGTTGTCTGTTTGCTTTGGCATAGAAATCTGCCTGACATGAGATCAACACCGAGCAAACTGAGTAGATGATAGAGAGGTAGAAATGGAACCCTGAGCATCAGAATTCTCAACTTCATTGTGCCTGCTTTGTTTTCTCAGCTGATAAATTCCCCCTTTCTTTATATTACATTAAATTGTGGTTATTTAACCCAAAAGTGATTGACCCAATCCAAGAACAGAGTGGGCACATTTATCACTTTCAGAACCCCAGAGCTTGTAGTAATAACCCAGATTGTAATAAGCCCTGGATAGACAGAGGCCCCTGAATCAATTATTCTGTGGCCTTGGTATCTCTTCTCTAAAGGAGAAAATCGGATTCTCAGTTCTGGGCAAAGAGCCTTGTCCCCCCCTAAACAAAATCTCCCCAGGGAGGCAGGCAAGGAAAGGGAAGTGGAGGAGATAGAGGGGCTCATTGTCCCCTCATACTCAAAATGGTTGCCAGTTTCTTATATTGGTATCTGATCATTCTTACCAGTAGAATATATGCATATTATGGTTTGGATGTGAGTTATCCCCCAAAAGCTCATGTGTAAGACAATGCAAGAAGGTTTAGAGGAGAAATGATTGGGTTATGAGAGCCTTAACCCAATCAGCAAATTAATCCTATGATGGGATTAACTGAGTGGTAGCTGAAGTGGTTGGGTGTGGCTGGAAGTGGCTCACTGGGGGCATGCCTTTGGGGTATATCTATTTGGTATCTGGAAAATGGAGTCTCTCGGCTTTCTGATCATCATGTGAGCTGCTTCCTTCTGCCACTCTTTTGCCACATTTTTCTGCCTCACCTTGACCCCTAATGAATGGTGCTGGCTGTGTATGGACTGAAACTTCTGAAAATGTGATTCCCCCAAATAAACTTTTCCTTCTCTAATACTGTTATGGTTGGGTCTTTTAGTCATAGTGGTGAGAAAGCTGGCCAAAACAGTGGAGAAAACTGCATTTAGAGCCAGAGGCTAGAGTCATATTCTAGTGTCTTTGTACCTGGATCTAAACTTCCTAGATTCATATTCTAGTTCTCATTTTTCCAGCTATGAGATCTGAGCACTTGCTCAAAGTGCTGTTTTCCTCATCTCCAAAGTGAGGGTCACTGTGTTACCTGCTTCAAGGCTGAAGTGAAAATTAAATGTGAATGCATGCAAGTATAATCAGGATACAAAACCCCCTAAATGTCCACTGAGGGATGAGGGAATAGAGAAATTATGTTATAACATATCATGAAATATTATTTTCAGCCTTAAAATGGAAGGAAATTCTGACATGCATTATAACATGAATGAACCTGGATGACACTATTTTAAATTATATAAAACAGTCACAGAAAGATATACCCTGCATGATTCCACTTATGAGAATTATCAATAATACTCAAATTCATTGGAGTTAGAGGGTAGAGTGGAGGTAGTCAGGGCAAGGGAGGGAGAAAATGAGAGTTTCTATTTAACAGGCATAAATTGCACTTATGGGAGATGAATAACTTCTAGAGTTCTATTGTGCAGCACAATGACTACACATAACAATATTGTAAACTTAAAAATTAAGAGAGTGAATTTCATGTTATGTGCTCTTAGAACACATACACATGTACACACACACACACACACACACACACACACACACACACGTGAATGCATGCAAAGTGCTTACTCAGTGTCCTTATGCTAGAAGAAATCAAATCAGGGGAGCCTGGCTGAATAGATTTGATTGCCTGCCTGCATAAGAAACAAGCAAATTATGTAAACTGGAAAAATGAATTTAATCACACTTTTGGCCAAATCTGGAAAAACATCTACTTCTCCTGCAGGGGTCCCATAGAAGTGGTTGCAGTTTATAGAAAATAAAGCAAGGAAATATGCATATGATTTAGATAGTTTGAGCTATCCATAGAACATGTCACAATTCTTATTTCTTTGATATTGGTCTGAGCCAGGGTGTGGCTTCTCAGTTCCCATTCTCAGCAACAGGAAGTCCGGAGAAAGAAAAAAGTGGGGCTGGATTTTACCAGGAAGTTTGTGGGGGTGGACCATTTGAGGCTTTTAATTTGAATGGTGCTGTTATATATGTGTGTTTATGTGTGTAAAAAAGTGGGGATGGGAAAGATAGTGGAATGAAAGAGACTTTATTACTCTATGTATGTATATGACTACATGACCAATATGATTCTGCAACATGTACACTTAGAAAAATGAGAAATTATATCCCATCTATGTATATCACAGTGCATAAATGCATTCTACAGTCATGTATAACTAATTAAAACAAATTAAAAAAAGTTTTAGAAAAAGGCATAGTACTTTGTACCTATTATCATTATCACCGTCCAAATATAGCATGTATTACCGAGGCTAGAAACTCTGCCAAAAGTGATTCCTTCAAACCCTAAATAGAATAGACTCTGATCAGGGTGCTGGCCTCTAAAAGATAAGCAAGTAAGATCCTGTTCTGCCAAGGTGGCCCTGAAAATTGAATTACAAGTTGCTACAAATCTTCCCTGCAGGGAAGTATTTCCCTCCCTTCAATCTTTCAAGTCCCACACAGGAATTCAGAAAATTCTTTAAAATATCACATGAACCTCTTGCTATTCTTCAGGTAACACTGAAAGACTTTTTTTTTTTTTTTTTTTTTTTTTAATAAGAAACATAAAGAAAGAACAAGGAAATAAAAATTTAATTCCGAATTTCCACATACTTTCCCAGACCTGTCACCTGCTAACCTTGTCTTTTCCCAGGCTTGTCATATTCCCAAATTCCTGGGAAATCTATAAATGTACCTGTGTACTCTTAAAATTAGCCCACCAACTAATAGATTAAATAAAGATAGATATGATTTTAAGAGACCTGTAATTTGTGGCACTTTTCAGCACTGTTGATCAGAGGATGGAGATTATGTCAGCCTAAAAATGATGAGAACACCATAAACTGTCTTTAGATGATCAGACTGATGACTGAAGTTGTATTCTTACTTAACTTCCTGTACTCACACCTCACCATGTTTTCTTTAAAAGAGGAACTGGAAACATCAAACCACAACTCTCACTCTTGAAATGGCCCATATTCTCCCTGAATATGTATTCCTTGCTTTCCTAAATAAATTTCTATCCATCTATTAACACATGCTGAAATTATTTTCTGTCACATGTAAAGGATCCCACTGGTGCTGAGTCAAAATCCCCCAATCTCTGGAAACTTCTCATGATCCTTTTGGAAGATATCTCTTCTCTCATGAGACTCTGAGAGGAATTTTGATTTGGGAAGATTCTCTTCCACTGGCAATCACAAGTTTGCTTCCTGACAGTCAATTTAAAAGAAACACAAAACCCAAATCTTCTAAAATTTAGTAGGATTAAATTAATTAAAAATTAGTAATGAATGTTTGAGAGATGGTTTATTTTTATACTTGTAAGAATATTAAGGCAAAGTTGATTTTAATGGGAAATTATATTTGTAAATGAAGCAGCAATGTGAATAGATTTGAAAATGTTTCAAGTGTTTCCTGATGCTGCCATATCACTAGAACACAAAGCACAATAAATAAAAAATCAAAATAGCAACTCTGAATAGAAGGTAGTGGCTGAAGGCAGTGAGAGAAAGGTCCATCATAGCTGCTTTTAGTAGGACACTTACTTCCCTTTTCCCTCTAAAGCTCTACCATGGATCGCTCAAAGGGTCCATGACTAAGGGTACAGTTGTCCCTGGCTTCCTGGACATTCTTGACTATCCTTTGAAGACTAGCATCTGTTCACAGTCATCCTTTTTCCCCCTACTTCTGCCATCTTCTTGAGTTCTAAACTATCCAGATGATCCACACACAGTTGGCCTCTCAGCCTAATTTTCTCATCTCTAGAGACCTTTTTTCAACACTACAAACACATCCATGGACATGACCTAGACTTCATAATCATCAAGCTCTTTTGAATCTTCATCATGAACCCAGGTAGTACATTCAGAGCACATTCTTTCCTTCCAGGCCATGAACTCAAGTAGTCTACCTGAAATAACTGTTCACTCTCATTAGAACCTTTAATTTCTTGCTCATGAAAATGTATTTGTAAATGTCTGTTTATCTATCTATACATACATCCATTCATCACCTAAGGAGGCCATTTTTTAATTAAATGCCTTAAGTCTCTGGTATTTATGTATCAATTTATCTTTCTTATTCTGTTCTTGTTCCCATTATTTTTCTGAACACTGGTCTTTAAAGAAACCACTGCCTAAATTTTTGGTATCACCATATATTCATAATCCTCCAACACAGCTTAGCTCTCCTACCATGTCCCTAAATATCTATTTCATGTATTTTTCTCTTTTTCCAACACTTTGTCTCCATCCCATCCCCAGTGTCAGCAGAAGAACTGGGGTCATATTTCATTAGAAAATGATAGCATGCCTCTCCTGCACTCTAATTTTATTGGAGATCCCAAAGACGTTTCCAGAGAGTCCCACTCAGCTCCACATCTTGATTTTTTAACTGATGGTAGGATGACACCAGACTTTCAAGTCCTTACTGCCATGAATACTCTACATCACTTTGGCCCATGCTGACTAATTCTAATTGGATTTTTTTGGTTTTATTTTTTAAATTTGTTCTTTTTAGATATACATAACAGTATAGTGTTTATTAAAGTTATTATATTTTTATACCTTTATTTTATTTATTTTTTATGTGGTACTAAGGATCAAACCCAAACCTCACATGCTAGGCAAGCACTCTACCACTGAGCTACAACCGCAGTCCCTGGTAAAGTTTATCTTGACATATTATACATGCATGGAGTATTACTTAGGATCCCATTCTTGTGATTGCACATGACAGAGATTCACTGGTGGTGAATTCATAAATGAACGTAGGAAAGTTATGTCCGATTCAGTCTACTGTCTTTCCTAATCCATTTTCCCCTCTATTACCTTCATTCCCTTCATTCCCCTTAAATTCTTATAGGTTTTATGGTTAGAAGAAATCATCCTTATCTCCTTGAATTTCAGGATCTGGTCTGTGACAAGGGTCATAAATGTCTCCCCTTTCAGGGTAACTCGGGTTCCTCTTACCAACATTATTTTGGGCCTGCAGTTCTCCTGCAGATTACAGATAGTTTGCTGAGAAATGTGACACTAGGAGCTATAAGCAAAGTGCAGAGGCAAAAGCAAAAGGTGTCCATGAGGCAAGAAAGGGCTGCAGAGAAATTGCTTCTTGGAAATGAGAGCATATAGGGGTCAGCACAGTCGGCCCACTTCATAGAATTTTTTCCTTAAGCTCATTTTCCCACCACTTGCATCTGTCTGAACCCTATCAGTTAGATAGGAAGTATTTTAGCATCAATATGGAATAATCTTTTATGAATTATTTATCTTATTTTTTCCACCCAAAATGATAGTGGGAGTATTCTTTTTGTATTAAGTAAATAGTTACACATTGTTGAGGGCGTATTTGGTATTGTACTCAGCATTGGACTCTTGTCTTTCATCCTTCCACACTATATTAAATCCATGTTTTAAAGATGAGGAGATCAAGGCACACACATGCTAAATAATTATCCCAGGTTGCCCAGTATTGGAGGTGGAGCTTGAGGGCAGGAAATGTGCTATGACCCAACAACTCTGTAAGGGTTCTGTGTTTGGGATTGAGGTCACTGATAACTTCATGACTGTGGCATGCTTGGTGGCTAGAAAGTTTTTGTGCAAAGACACAGAATGCCTAGCTGCTGTAGCAATGTCCTTCATGAGGAGGCTCTGTGTTAGAGTCTTATTAGCCCTGACCTTGATCTCAGAGGCACACAGTTCCTGGGAATAAAGGAACTCTCTTGTTAGTCAAACACAATGTTTCACTAGCCTAAACCTGCCTACCTAACTGTAACTTTATACAATGGACTTTCTTGAGAGCTACACAAAGCTCCTAACATTGCACACTGCAATTTAGTATGCAACTGAGGAATAAGCTGCATAATGTTGCTAAGTCTGTAACCTGCCTAGTATTACAATGAACAATATGTACTAATGATGCCAATGCCCTAAAGTAACCTATTGATATAAATAAAGCTAGCAGCTCAGACTAGCAGCTTTTGCTTTTGCCTCTGCATTTTGCTTCTGTCACTTTTTATTTTCCTTACACAACTCCTCAACTTTTCTGTTCACCTTATTTTGCAATCCCTGACTTTTCCACATTTTCATAATTCTTCTTAACGTGATTGTGCCAATCAGAGATGGTTAGGATCAGAAAAATTATCTTCCACTAATCTAAGTACAGTTTTGCTTTTTGGGAGAGATATTTGGTAAGGATTTCAAACTTTAACAATATCACTTGGATAGATTATTAGAGGAAATGGGAAGAATTTTTTTCTCCAGTGTTATTACTGAGACTGAGAATATACTCTTCATCATCCACTCTTACCAAGAGAATGTGTGTGTTGAAGGCAGGATGATAGATTCCACAATAGGTGGAGAACTTTCTGTCCCTGGAAATTCAAAAGGCAAAAGCCACTCTTTTGACAGCATAACCAGTGAGTCTTCTTGAAAGAATTGCTGCAAGCACATATGACCTTCTGTTGACCCATAGGTTCATGGTGTTCCCTTCTCTGCACAACCTCTCTCCCACTCAGCTCTCCACCCTGTTGTCCCCAAGAAGTGGTTGATTCTGCTGAGTTGAAAAGGCCGTCCTTTGGGCCATGTACATCATTCCTCCCTGTCCCTATGATAGAAACCTCTAATTATTCTCTCTCTCCCTTTGCAGGTGTCAGCCACCTCTACAGGAAGCTTCATTAAAGCTTCATATGTGTAGGAGCCTTTATTAAGTGGAGCGGCCATGCCCTCACTGATGCTTCTGCCTGGAGAGGTGGCTGACCCTGCAGAGAAGTCTTTGGCCTGTGCCTCTTTCAGTCTTTACCCTTAGACAATGTGAGCAGCAAAGCAGGCCAGGGCCTTGACAGGGATCTGAACGTTGGAGAGAAGTAGGAGTGAAAGGGAGAATACCTGGAGGAGAATGTATCTGCCCCTCAAGTATTCTAGAGTTTGATTTTCTGTTCCCTGCACAGCTCGACTTCAGCTATAAGCTCAGACCATCTGTCAGGAATATGTCCTTGGTATTGTCTCAAAGTTGAGACAAAAATTAAAAAATATATATTTTTGAATTTCAGGTGACTGTTGTATAAGAATTCCTGTCACCCTCTGCAAAACACAGAACGCTATTCAGGTAATTACAGTGGATCAATGAGAAAAAAATTATCTTCCTGGATCTTTGGATGTTCAGTGAGGGAAGACATAGCATCCACATCTGTGTGATTTTAAAGCCTTCTAACAGATGAATTTGATTAAATTCTTACAGTGCATTAGCCCCTGTGAGCCTTGATTTCCTCATTAAAACAAATGTTATATCTGATCTACAAACTTTTTGGTGAAATAATATAAGTGCAACAGAAATTTCTTAAAACTTCCTAAAATGACCCATCTTGTTTCCCAGAAAGGTTTCTTGCATGGCCATTTTCATATTTGCCTTGCTGTGATTCTGCAGAATTTCAGTGGATTAGTTAGTGCAGAGAAACAAATAACTTGAATAATTGAATAATTGACAAAAGTAATTCACCAGAAGCCTTCTTAGCAGTAGAGGACCTGATGATTTGAGTAAGTCCTCAATGTCCTTCCCATCTTCCTATTAATTGGAAAACCAAAAAGAGGGTTTTGTGAGTAATAATTACAATTATAGTAAGAGAAATAAGCAACAACTATCTATTATGTGAATGTTATGAGCCTGCCACTGTTCTTGTTCTTTTTTTGGGGGGGTGGGGGTGGGTACTGGGGATTGAACTCAGGGGCACTTGACCACTTGAAGGAGCCTATAATCAAGGAGATAGCTAAAGATTGTGGTTAGCTGAGAGCCATAAAAGATGTTCTAGTTTCCACCTGATAGTAATACATTAGTCAAAGAATCCTTGTGTGCCCGTGAACACTGCGTGACACACCTGTAAGCTCGAGCTGTAAGCATGTGTCCTTGTTAAAGCTATATGTATATAACTGGGTGAGTTTGGTTAGAGTGGGTGGGAAGAAGAAGAAGGTGGTGGTTGGAGTTAGAGTGTTTGGAGTGATTGCTGGAGCCGGAGAGAGAAGAAGAATAAAAGACTTTTTTTCATTTTCATCCTGCCTCCGAATTTTCCTGCAGCGTTCGTTGCTCCAAGCGGTTTCCGCTTCAGGCAGCAACAACCACTGAGCAACATCCCCAGTCCTTTTTGTATTTTATTTAGAGACTGGGTTTCACTGAGTTGCTTTGTGCCTCGCCATTGCTGAGGCTGGCTTTGAACTTGAAATCCTCCTGCCTCAGCCTCCAGAATCACTAGATTTACAGTGGTACACCACTGCTCACAGCTGTTCTTGTTCTTTATACAAAATATATCAAATTATCCTCATAATAATAGGGAAAAAATCATAATCAGAAAAAAATTAAGGTTGGATAATTTAAGCAATTTGTGTGAGATCACACACAACAACAGTAATAATAATAATAATGATGATGACGATGATGATTTGATCCCAGATGTCACATTTTGAACCCATGTTACTAACCAGGTAACAACCAATCCCTGCTACCCCAGGTCTGTACTTGATAGGCTGTTTGGTCTGTACGTGATTGGCTCTCTTCTTGTGGTCTGGACTGGGGTCCTGCCTCTGTGCTATAGAAGCCTTATTTCAGATTATTTTGAGGTTCAGTGGAAGCCCTGGCTCTGTACATGACATAATATTGAGCAAATTTCCTGAAGCCCTAACAGTAACCATAATTGGTGGTGCTGTTCTATTTTGCTAGTGACTTTGTGTTATGGTTTAGATACGAAGTGTCCAAAAGCTCATATTCAGAAGTGAAATGATTAGATTAAGTGGATGAATTAACTGGGTGGTAGATGTAGGCAGGGTGTGGCTAGAGGAAGTCAATCACGGGGGCATGCTTTTGGCTCTTATATTTTGTCCCTGGTGAGTGGAACTCTTTCTTTACTTCCTGGTTGCCATGTCCAGAGCTGATTTTGTCTGCCATATTCTTCCACCATGATGTTCTGCCTCACCTCAGGCCAGAGGTATGGAATTGGGAGACCATGAACTGAACCTCTTAAAAATGAATTCAAAATAAATTTCCCTCCCTTAAGTTGTTATTGTTGTATAATTTGGTCAAAGTGATGCAAAGCTGACTAAAATACTTTACCAAGCACATGGGCTATGACTGTATTTTTTTCTCCCTTCTCCATTCCTCACATTTCTTTGTCTTCATCTAATTCATATTCTCTTGACTCATTTGCATATTATGTTTTTTTTTTTTTTTTTTTTCCCTACTCTTTATCAGCATCCCAGTCCCTTTGCCATTTTCTACTTTGGTTTCCCTATTCTCGCTCATGTCTTGTGTTTCTATTTCTATGTCTAGCTTTATAATCATGCATCACTAAACGAAGAAGGTTTGTTTTGAGAAATGCAACATTAGGTGATTTTTGTCATTGTGCAAATTCCATAGAGTTTATTTAAATTAAGGTGGCTATGACATCACCAGGTAGTATAATTTTATGCATCACATTTTGTGATCTGGCATTTGAATGAAATGTGAATCTGTCAATTGACTGTGTTTTCAGCAAAAATGTGCCAGGATCTGTTCAATGCAGCATAGAGAACAGATAGGATGCCTGGCATGAAGCTTCCCTGACAACCCTGTCCACTTCCTTGCCTCTTTTTGAAACATTTTCTTTCTTACTTTTATGTATCCACTAATCTCTGACCCTCTCCTTCACCCTGTGTTCTGATTGTTTCTTGTCTTTCCTTCTCTGCTTTCTGATGTTTTCTTTGTCCATTTTCTTCTGAAATAGCATAAAAATTCTGTAATAAAAAATCTATCTCCAGTGTTACATGAGTGACTATTTGCCAATCTAATTATTTTTGTTATAAAAGAATGTAATGAACATAATTTAAAAGTATTATTTAATTAAATCAGTTATGAAAAGCCACATCAAGAGCTGTGATTAGCATAATCATTCTTAACTAATATTTAATCTAAGAACAGAACAGAACAGAACATATTGAACTACATCTGTGGTTTTCATCCTTTGTGCACTTAAGGGAAGTTCATTCAAGTTAAAGAGTTTTGCACCACAATACCTCTTCTTTGCACATGTACACTTCACTTCCTTTGCCAACTCTTATACTTCAGTTCTGTTCAGTGCACGTTCAGTTATGCTTAAAAAGGAAATTAACTCATAAAGCCATTGCAATTATACTGAGTAGGTCTCATTTCTTATGGCACTTCTTCACTGTGCCTGGGAAATGAGAAAGTGGATCTGAAATTGCTTTTGATGTGTGGGTGTCAGAAGATAGGCAGCAACCCTCCACCTCAGCCTAAGGACAGCTGAACAGACAAAGAGGTGGTACAGAGGGATATATGAAGTCCTGAGTAGAAGATGACCCAGTCCCTGGGCTGGTGCCTGCAGACACAGCCTCCTTTGAGCCAGTACTAGACAACAGTGCACTGAAAAGTCAAAGACCTTACGTGTGTCTAGAGTTGTTGGGTCAGCATGCCCTAGACATGGCTACTTAGCCAAAAAGAAGAACATGATCCCTGATTTATTCCTCCCAAAGGCCTTGGCAGGACACTTATTCCAAGTGCTCTACCAAGTCAGGCTTCTCCCTACCATAGTCACTGAACATTTTTCATCCTCCCAAACTGACATTCTACCATCCGCCAAGCTTCACAACTCTCTGAAACCTTGTTTTATTCCTTCCCTTTCTGCACATAGAAACTTTGCTTAGGATCCTTATTCTCCTTTTTCTACCTGGAAAATAGTTTTTTTCTTGGATGTCACCCTCTTGTGAAGCCTCCCAGGTTTCACTGTGTGAAACGTTGGACCTATCTATTCCTCTCCCCTAACCCCTTACTCTAACCTCACTGCTATCCATTCATCTATTTCACTTTATAGTCTGCAGTGACTTTGAGGACAGGGACTGTGTTCTTTAGTACCTAAGTCCTTAGCACCCTCAAAGAGCCCAGCTCAGAGAAGATGTTCTGATACTTCCTAATTGAGTGGATGAGTGAATGAATAAATGAAGAATTCTGGAGAAATGAATTCTGGGTGAGAATTGCTTAATACCAAGTATTTTAATATGCAGCTTCCAGGGAGTGTTAAAGCTGGTGTGTGCATTTTCTATGTTATGAAATCTCCCTCTCTCCTCGTGGGAGGCTGTCCACTTTACTGTCAGAGCTCACTGCTACCAGTTCTGTTGCACATGGATAAACAAACAGTCACGTTTGGTTGGGCCTTTTTGGAGACTTGGGCACCCATCCAAAGCTGTTCCTTCTCTATTCTTAGAGACAGCTTTTGTTCCCAGGTTAAGTCAAATAATGAGAAGGCACATATCTGCTTCTGACCCTCACTGTCAGAGAATGTCATGTTGGGCCACAGAGGGCCTGGCCTGGGTTGCAGGGCAGCTTGTCCAACTTCTTCTGGGCTCCATGTCTACAAACTAGCAGGCTGGAGTAAGTGCTTGGTGAGGCCTTCCTGCACAAAACTTCTTTGCTCCATAGTGGAAGACATGACTCCACTATGCGAAGTTGAAGGAGCCCCAATCAGGGAGATGGCTATTGCGGTTAGCTGGAAGCCATAAGTTCCACCTGATAATAATCATACATTAAGTATGCACGTGACACACCTGTAAATGCACGTGATGCGCCCGCAAAGCTAAAGGTATATAACCGGGTGAAAGCGGTCAGAAGCGGCATTCATTCAGTCATTCATTCAGTCGCTCAGTCGGTCGGAAGAAGAGTTTGGGTTGGAGAAGAAGAAAAGAGTCAGAGCGGCCAGAATGTAGTCAGAAGAAGAAATAAGAGTCAGAGCGGTTAAGAGTTCAGTCAGAAGAAACTAGAGAAAGAAATGAGAAAAGAGTTTAGTATAAGGAAAAGAGTTTAGCTACAGAGACTAAGAAAGGAAGAGAGAAAGAGTTTAGTATAAGGAAAAGAGTTTAGCTAAGAAAAGAAGAAGAGATAAAGAGAAAGAGACTAAAAATAATAGATTCCTGCCACTGAATCTCCTCTCGCGGTATTGTCTTGCGGTATTGTCTCTGCCTGCTGTATGTCAGGCAGCTACACGAAGTCACTGACAGGACAGACAACTTTCTAAGCAGTTAATATCATTTAATCTTCCTTGCAATATGATGAGGTAGGGGTGAATTTTGTAACCATTTTCCATATATTCCAAGTTGTCACAATCTGTCCGTGGGCTGTGTGTGGATTGTGTTGCGCATAGTAGCCTCTTGAGGGAATAGGCCTGGCACTGCGAACTCCCTGTCGAGGGATTGATCGCATGATGCAGGTGCGCCTCCCCCTCTAGTTCTGCCTAAGATCCCACACAGCACCTGAGATGGGTGTGACTTGCCAAGATGTCAATCAATCCACTGACCTTGAGACATCATGAAGCAAGACTTCACCCAAGAGAGCATGAGCCAGGAATCCCTTTATTTTATAGTGTGTGTGGGGGGAATCAGAGGAGGATAAGGTTTCCCAGGTGAAACTGACCCTTAAGATCACAGAGCTGTCCCACCCTTGATCTGAAAAACTTATGTCTGTTGCATGATTTTTTGCCTCTTTCTTAGTTTAATGTTGCAGCCAGCTCTTTTAAACCCAGGGAGTGTTAGAGGATATGGAGCTGGTGCATGCATTTTCTATGTTATGAAATCTCCCTCTCTCCTGGGGGGATGCTGTCCCCTTTGCTGTCAGGCTCACTGCTACTAGTTCTGTTATGCCGGTCGTGGGCGAGACCGATCTTCTATTCTTCCACCTCCACCTCCTCCTCATCATTATTATTCCAAGTTATATTTCTAGAAGTGGTAGTTGGGTAGGACTTGTATTTCAGACCTGTCAAATGTTACTAATTCCTACTTTAAGCTGCACCAACAGGACATGTGGCACCTGAAAACACCTGAGAGTACCTGAGAACAACTGAGAGCCTCCATGTGCTTGAGATTATCTGAGAGTTCCTGGGAGATCCTGAGAGTAGCTGAAAGAACCTCATAGCTTCTAGATCACCTGAAAGCCAGAGAGAGCACCTAAAAGTCCCTGAGAATTCCTGAGAGACCCTGAGAGCACACAAAAGTGCCAGAGAGTGCCTTAGAAATTCTGAGAGAACCCGAGAGTACCCGATGGCACATGAGAGTGCCTAAGAGCATCTGAACATATTTGAGAGCATCTTTGAGCATCTGAGGCCAAGTGTAAACACCTGAGAGTGCCTGAGAGCACTTGGAAGTTACTCAGCCTTTCTCTAATTCTAGTATTGGGAAGATGGACCCCTGTCATGGATTCATATTATATGGAAGACAGATAACCCTGGGTCAGTAAAAGTAAACAGAGGATGTCAGTTGTATGTCTAATTGACATAAAAATACCCATGTGAAAACACACAAATCTTAACTTAAAATCGAATGCTTATGTGATGTATGAATGGAAAGCAAGTTAATGACCAGAGAGCTTAGAGCAATGTATAATAGTTTATTTTATTCTCTTCAGTTCTTGTCCAGATGTTTGCAGATAACTTTTGAGTACAAATTTATGAGCTCACAGACTTTCCACCTGTCACAGGTCTAGGGTGAGGAAGGCAGCACAGAGCAGGTCCCATTTAATTAGGGGATTTGCTTGTCCTTTATGCAGACTCTTTTGACAGGTCAAATTTCCTGTACATCCATGTGGAAGCTGTGGCTTTTTAATGAACTGGTGAGAATAAATACCAATTAAAAGCATTCAGCAGGCTCAGTTTTGGCAACCTCCAGTCTGTTAGTTACCCTGGGTGAGCTATTAAATTAAGAATAGCTGCTGGAGTACCATGCTGAGAGTCATTCACAGTCCCCTGTCTGCTGGGCCATCTGTGCACTGAAGGGCCAGAGAGAGGAATGGCACAAGTCACCCAGAAAGGGCCTTGTTCAGAAGAGAAGCATATCTATAAAAAGGAATTTTATGTATTCCTGATCCCAGTCTGTAAATTCAAAAAATTATTTTTCTGGGTATTCAAATATATTAGTCAAGATATTTTATTGTAACTTTGTACTATACAATTCAAACTTTCCCTGCAATCTTTATAAGGACAAGATCTGTGGAACAACAGGAACAATAATTAGCATCTTTTAGGGGTTCACTCTGCGTCAAGCCCTTATAACATGCTTCACGTGTGTATTATATTTACCTCCTCTAAACCCTAAAGTCTTCTTATCAGCATTTTATAAATTTTAATAATGACCCAAGGGGAAGGAAATGATCTGTCCGAGCTCACCCAGATGGTATGAGCTTTGCCCATGGCTGTTTACTTACAAATCCCCTGGGACACACTTTTTCAGATAAAACTAAAAATGAACATTCTATGCAAAACATTCTATGAGCTTGGTGCTGCTCTGAGTGTTTTGCATAAGTTAGCTGAATTAATTTTCACAAAAGTCTTAATGAGGAAAGTGATATTATTTTCATTTCTGCTATAGAGATAAGAAAATCAAGGCATAAATGGGGTAATATGTATATGTCTAAAGTCCTGTACCAGTAAGTGACTAAAATAATTTGAACCAAGAAACATGGCACTGTATACCAATCTTATAACCTCCCTGCTGGGATAACTTGTTAAAGACATTAAGAATATTTGTGAGGCTTACATTTTAGCATCAAAAACAAGTTGGTCTGACTGGGCATAGTGGTGCATGCCTGTAATCCCAGTGGCTTTAAAGGCAGGAGGATCACAAGTCCAAAGCCAGGCTCAGCAATTTAGCAAGGTGCTAAGCAACTCAGTGAGACCCTGTCTCTAAATAAAATGCAAAAATTGGGCTGGGGATGTGTCTCAGTGGTTGAGTGCCCCTGAGTTCAATCCCCAGTACCAAAAACAAAAACAAGTTGGTCTGGAAGCTCATGCAATGATTATTAACATTGACAAACTGCTTCTCTTACCTGACAAACTTTACATACAGGTACTTCATATCATGTCCTAGTTGATTTTTGGACCACAGAATTACAAATTATCTCTGGAAGACTTGTTGGTTTGAGGATTAGGGCCTTTTAATTTTACACTAAAATACATCATCCCTATTAACAACTATAGAGCCTGATTTATTAAGTATTACTAAGTATTAAGTTCTATTGATCTGAGAGTCAGAGTCCCCAAATTCCAAAGACATCTGTTTTCCCTTGAGCACAAGGTCCTTATTCTCAGGCAGGGAAAATTGAGATGTTCCAGATTCTCAGCTTTTTCTACTAGCTTTGGTGCTAAAACTGATGCCAGAGGCCTTTCATGCCTTGATTACTTCTGGAGCTTCATGGAGCTCCGTTAGCACCTCCACCTCCACCTCCATCTGTATCACCAGATAGGGAGTCACAGCCACATGAAGAATTAACATTTTCATTAAAATATTGGATAGTTATTGTGGGCTTTTAAACAAGTATGTAAAATGATCTAATTTGAGTTTTTAAAATATCACTCTTACCATTGTCTAAATGTTGGCTGTTAGACCAAATAGACGATTATTTCAGAAATTCTGGCAAAATATGAAAACTATTTGAACAATAACTGTGGTGGAGATGGAAAGAAAATGCATAAATCTGATGTTTAAGAATTCAAAAAAGACTTGGATTGTGGGGTGAAGGAGAATGTGGAAACATTGGAGAGAACAAGAATGTTTTACTAATATTAAAGTTTATTTGAATTTGTTGGGGAATAATAGTACAGGAAGAGGACTAAATTCAGAATGAGAAAAGGAAGACAATACATTTTCTTGGGAGCTTGTTGTTTTAGGACTTTTGAGACATATAATCAGAGAAGCCAAGGATACCATGGGAGTCTGAAGCTCAGAAGAGAGGTCTGGATTGGAGGAAGACATCTGTGTGCCATGTACATGTGGTGGTAGTAGGATCCAGACACTCTCAGAAAAGAAAATTGGGTTTAGGATACAGGCTTGAAGGATCCCAACATACAGTGGACAAGTAGAGGAGAATAAGCCCCAAAAGGAAACAGCCATTTCTATCTTCATGGATTAGTGTATTTATCTCTTTCTTTGTCTCTACCAAGGACAGCCCTGAGCAGACACACCGGGTCTGAGACTTTGCAATTAGAATATGGCAAGGAACAGAGCAAACAGCACCAGATAGAATGCTCTGACATGAGAAGAAGCCTTGCTGGATTTTTGCTTGAAGGTCACAAAACTATCCTACTGATGTTTGCTGTCTTATTTATTCAGAGAAGTATATTGCATCCAAGCCCCTGCTGCTGTGAAATGGTTCTTCTCATACCAGCTGACAAGGTTTCAAGAACAAGAATAGTTAACTCTTCTACAGTCTGTTTCCAAGCCCTTGACTTAAATCAGACCTGTAAGGAACCTTGACAAGGTTTTCTTTTTCTCAAACATGGGCTCTATGTGAATCCATCTCCATCACTCTCAGGGACCCACTGTGAGGCAATATCATGTAAACATTGTCTGAGAGATGATAGTCAACCTTCAGGAAACAGGAGAAAAAGGAGAAAGAGGGTCCTGATTGTAATTGATCCCTAAGGTATGCTCTCCCTGTTACCAATTTCCTGTACCCTCATCTTTTGCGAGCTAACTCTGCATTCTTCTTTCTTCAGGCCCTCATCTTTCCCTGCCTGCAGATTTGTTAATCTGCCCCACAGGTTTTTCAGAAAACAGCTCAAGTCCTCAAGGAGTTCCTAGACTGTCCTGGGCAGGGAATCAGGTACAACAAAGAGGGTGAGAGATTCCTTCAGAGTCAAAGTAGTGCAGTTTCATGCACACGAATCCCTCAGTACCAGGTCTGCTTCACTCACCTGAGCAACAGATGTATACTTCTGGACCCTTTTAACTACTGTTCCCAAGGAAGAGATCAGACAAAGGTGTGAATGTGCTGCTCTTTGTGGTTCCTGCCAGGATACTTGCAAACAGAGGGAAAGCTGATTTTCTTTAGGGATTCCTGGGCCATCTGGGATCAGATTTATTGATGTTTATTTGGATCAATTAATTATATGATCATCTTCTTACTCTTGATAATGAGCCATGTGCTCCTACAAAAAGCAATCCAGGTTTTCTTTTATTCCCCTATTTTTTCATGTCTACTTCATACCTGGAAGCAGAGAATTAAACTGTCCTCAAAATGGACAAAATATATACTGCAGCTGGGCATGGTGTACACGCCTGTAATTCCAGTGGCTTGGGAGGCTAAGGCAGGAGGATAACGGGTTCAAAGCCAGCCTCAGCAACTTAATGAGGCCCCCAAACAACTCAGTGAGTCTGTCTCTGAAAAAAAAAATAGGGCTGGGGATGTGACTCAGTGGTTGAGTACCCTGAGTTCAATCCTCTGTATTATATATATATATATATATATATATATATACACACACACACACACACACATACACACACACATCCCAAAAGCATGCCATCAATGACCTTTCTCCTTCAGCCACACCCTACCTGCATACAATTACCACTCAGTTAATCCCTATTAGGGGATTAATGCACCAATTAGGTTAAAATTCTAATAACCCAATTATTTTACCTCTAAACTTTCTTGTATTGTCTCATACATGAGCTTTTGTGGGACACCTCATATCTAAACCATAACAAAGCATGTTGCTGTCCTTGGAGGAGGGCAATCAGCTGATGCCCCACAAAGGAGAGAGTCAGTCAGCAAGGCCCTGATGCAGCTGTAATTGGTCTGTATGTGGTCAGTGGATGGAGTGAGGAGAGCAGGCTTGATGATGACTATCTTGACCTTTTCCAGTACCATCCTGCTTCATTCATTCATTCATTCAATCAATCATTCATTCTGATATGTTGAAGGATCCTGGTGTTGTATAAGACCCCCAGGTCTCTAGAGTATGTTCCTTGAAACCTTGTAGAACTAAGTTCTACTCCTTGCTCACTGACTAACTTGTTGAGTGACCTTGGCATTGTCATAAAATCACATCACATGTTTTCTTAAGTCTGAAAATATTTAATTATGTCTACTTCATACCAAAGTTTATTGGGAGGATTAATTGAGTTCATGAGTATCGAAAAGAAGATATCATAGCACCTAGAAAGGGGTAAACAGCCAGGCACAGTGGTACATGCATATTATGCCAGCTATGTAGGAAACTGAGACAGGAAGATCATAGGTGCAAGGCCAACCTCAACACCTTAGTGAGACCCTCAGCAATGTAGCAAGATCCTATTTCAAAATTTAAAAACTAATAAAATATAAAGGATTTGGGATGTTGCTCAATGATAGGGCAACCCTGGGTTTAATCCCCAGTATGAAAAAATGAAGGAGGAGGAGGAGGAAGAGAAGGAGGCAGAAGAGGAGGAAAGAAAAAGAAGTAAATAAATGGCAACAAGCATTAGAGCCCTCAGACATACTCCTGCCCTCGAGGAGCTCCCATCATTCTGGGATTATATAGCAAAAAGGGAAAAATAAGTGACAGAAGTAGAAGTATGGGGGTTCCTGGGTTTCTCAGACTCTATCTGGGGAAGTGATATAGAGTCATGGCTCCTGTTTCCCAAGCTCCTGCCTGAACTCAAAACATTCTCCAGGCTAACTCTGCAGTGGAGTGAATCATTTGTAATGTAGGCTACATCCCTTCTTTAAGCAGTTTTTATAAAGCCTGTCATAATATTGCCATGGAAACTCTTTCATCATTGTGACCTATCTTATGGATGATTCAGTGAAAAAAGTTTGTGTTAATATTTGAAAAAACTGACAAGTTACCAAGTGGGAGTATGTGAAAGGTTATATGTGAACATTTTCAATCACACACACACACACACACACACACACACACACACACACATAAAGACACCTTTTTGTGTCTTTCTTTTTAGAAAATTTTACAATGCTGATTTATTGCTGCTTCAAAAAACTGCCCCTGTGGACAGATGAGATGTTTCATTTTTATGAAGGTCTTGATATGTCTGAAAAAAGCATAATAAGAAGGCAGAAGGGTAGGACTCAGTGATGAGGAAGCAATCAGATGTTATTTTCAGTAGGGGCTCAATAGTGATGGAGAAGGCAAGATAATAGCAAGTAGGGTTGTAACTACCATTGCCTACTGTTGTGGGACCAGGCTTCTGTGAGGATGAACACAAATACTGTGGGTTGTGAAACCCCTACCTTACCTTGTCCTTTTCCCTTACACACACACACACACACACACACACACACCTTGAATGTAGATTCTACATAGTAAAAAGAAAATCATATGCAAAAAAAATATTGTGAAGCAAAGAAATATAAATAAGATAGTCCTCGTGTAAAAGGGAGTTCTAAAACCAGTAGGGCCAGTATGTTACTGGCATAAAAGGTAAACTTTCTGAATGCAAACTCATGGCTGATAGTATTTTAGAGATTGTGGTGTGTCTATAATGTGATCCAGACCTTCTAACTCTGCTGATTTATTATCACATGACCTTGAGCAATTGACTATTTTCAGTGTTATTGTTTTCTTACATGTATAAAGTGGATAATAATACTAGAAGGAGTCCAGCAGGAGCAAATACAATGTCATCTTCCATAAAACCTTCACCAGAGCCAAGCAAAAACTACTACCATTCCCTTGAAACTTTACTACTGTGATTTCAATAAACCACTTTTTCTTCAAGAGTTACCCTGATTCAGGATTTTTTTTTTACACTAACAGAAAACTGACAAATACACATTGGACTTAATTGGTTGGCAATCTTTGTGAGAAAGGTGGTACACAAATCCATAGAATATAGAATGTTTAGAAAATAATAATGAACTAAAAATTAAGCTGGGCTGAAAGTTCTGCTTCAACATCATGATGTAGCACATGATCTATTACCAAGCTTCACCATCAACTGGTCAGGCAATATCTGACACTCAGCTTAATTTCTCTGAATCTCTCTTACCTTACCAAATTGTACTAGTCAAATAAATACAGAGTCAATATATTTATCTGAAATTTATTGACATAAATAGTTCAGATTATAAAGCATTTTTAAAATATTGGCATAGACATTAATATTTACTTGTTGAGCATTCCTTATCTGAAAAATTAAACCTCTGGGGCTGGGATTGTAGTTCAGTGGTAGAATGCTTGCCTCACATATGAGGCACTGGATCCTTAGCACCACACAGAAAATAAATGAATAAAATAAATGCATTGTGTCCATTTAAAAAAAATTTTTAAAAATTAAACTTCTGAAATGCTTTGAAATTAAAAATTTTTCAAGCATTTTGTCAATGCTGTCCTATAATCATGGTGTTTATGGTCTGTAAGACAATACAATAAAATTCAATCAATTTCCAGATGATGAAACTAAAGATTCCAAGAGGCTCAGAGATTTCTTTTCCCTGAAAAAAAGCTATCAATGCTAATTAATAATATCTTAAATTTATTGTAGATTATGCTTTTTACAATTCTTTATTCATGAGGCATACTAACATAAACCATTTAATGGAGCCACCTTTCATGAATAAACAACTATGCCATGACAGTGTCTGTGATAGGCTCTGCAAAGTGGAGTTCCACAGGAACCCCACCCTCAGTGCTTCAATCTCTTGCAAAGGACAGACATGAGATCCACATACATCAGAGATAAGAGGCACAGTAGTGCCAGAAAAGCACATGAGGAAGAATGGCAGGCCAGGAAATTCTCAGACAACTGGGGTAAATAAAAGAATCTAGTTTTACAGACATTATTGCAGATGCAGTGGCAGAAAAATCAGGATGAAACCTATGTTTCTCAACTCCAACGTCATGGTTGTTTTTGGATCAGAGTCACATAAACTGTAAACACAGAGAATTATTGATGTTCCCCAAGTAGGAGGGGTTCAGTTTAGGAATTAATTATGGGAAAAGGCAGCCAGATACAGTAGTGGGTTGGGTTCAGGCCACTTGGTCCACATCCTGGCTAAACCATTTTCTAGATGATAATTGGAGAAATTGCACCAACCTTTGTTACAGTTTGAATCTCACAGGCCCATGGGTTAAAGGCTTGGTCTCCATTTCATGATACTATTGAGAAGTAGTGGAACCATTAAGAGACTAGGCCTAGTGGGAAGAAGTTAGGTTACTGAGGATGTGCCCCTAAAGGGAATATTGGGACATCAGCCCCTTCCTGTTTTTTTTTTTCCTAGTCATCATGACATAAACATCTCACCTTCATCACACTTCTGCCATGATGTACTATGATGCCACAGGCCCAAAGCAAAAGAGTCAAAGTGACCATGCACCAAGTCCTCTGAAACTGTAAGACAAAACTTTTTGTTGTTGTTGTTTATGTTGATTATCTCAAATAACAGTATTAGAAAGCTAACACACTCTGTGTCTCATTTTCTCATCTACAAAATGGGACTAACAGGGCAGTTATGAGCACTGAATGTTGCTAATTTTTAAAATTCTTAACAAGTTCCTGGCACACAGCAAGGACAAGATGATTCTTTGATAGTCAAGCCCTGTCCATGTACAGGTGGGATGAGAGTGAAGATCAGTTATTTCAGGCCCAAGTTGATCTGAAAATGTTCAGGAGAAAGTAGAATGTAAGTGGGGAAATGATGGTAAATTTGGGTTTGGATGGAAGCTGGAAAAGAGAGGGAATGATTTTTGTCAGGAAATCATGGAGTGTGAATAAAGTCCTGATGGAAAACTCCAGATGTTGCCAACTACACCCTTATGCTTAGTCTCAGGCCATGGGTTTACAGAGGCTCCAACCTCACAATGACTGTTCTTTCCTTCTTGGTCTGGATATGCCTTTTAAAAACAGCTAGAGCTACCTAAAAAGTGTCATCACTCTCAGCTTTTGGAGGAACCATGAAATTTATCTACAAACTGGGTTTGTGCTTTATAAATAATTTTAATTCCTAAATAGAAAGTGCTTTTTGCCGGGTGGCAGAAGACTGAGCATCATGGACAAATTTAACAGGTTGTAGTTAGTTCTGAGTTCTGATGGAGGAGACCACCTAATCCTGGCAGACTGGCATCTTGCCTCTTGTCGTAGCATTTCTATCCTCATATGTCCCACTTGGCATGGGGCAGCCTGCCTGCTTGCCTGGAGGCTGGGGGTCCCACATCCTCAGTGATGGATAGGGAATTGTAGACACTTTTCAGACCCAGAAAGTGTTTGCAGACAGGCCCCCAACCCAGGAATCAGCAGAAAATATTGAAGAAAAAACTTAAAATTTTCCATGGAATTGGGGTAGGTTACCTTTGAGAGGGAAGCAGAGTACATTCATGGTGTACTCTGGCCTGAGGTTGTCTTCATCTACCTAGGTGTGCTTACTTTCGCTTGTTAAGTATACATTTAAACATTTCAAATACAGATAAAATTGAGGATAATATTTTTAAGTCAAAAAAGATACCAAGAAATTGAAAATCAATCTTAGTTGGGTTCCTGGTGTCCTCATTATAGAGTAAGCACAGCAGGGCAGTGAGGAAGATTACATGTTGGTGTATTTGCTGGGAGCTCAAGTCCTGTTTTTGCTTTTATAGCGATTGATACAGAAGACTTGGTCCCTGTCTCCAATGTTGATACAATAATGAAAATAAGGTTTTGAGAAAAAGAAAAAGTTTCATTGCTTTGCTAGAAAAGGAGAAAGGCAACAAACTCACATCACAGAGGCTACCTTTCTAACCACTAGGGGAAACAAAGGGCTTTAAAAACTGGGGTATAAGGGTATTTTTCAGGTATCAAGTATCTGTAGATCTAATTAATGTTTAACTTATATCTAAAAGAGGTGTTGTTATAGTTCCTGGGTCTGGAGATTTTTTACCCCTCTGGTAAGTTAGCAGATGACTAGCTATCTCAGCTTAGGATAAGAAAAATGTTAATCTTGCCTCCCTTGCAGTTGGGGAGGGGAAGAAGGAAAATAGGAAAGGGAAAAATAAGCACGTCGATTTTGAAGTGAGATATCGGTGGTCAAGCAGCAAGGTTCATATTTAAAATATAAAGTGGATTCCTGGTACTGTATCACTATATACAAAGGAGCAGTAAATAAGCTCAGCAATTATAGGAGGCAATGATCCTATTAATCTAGCCACCTGTGTTTTTCCATGGAATGAGCCACCTATGAAGTGAGAAATGAATGGAGCAAGGAACACCATGACAAGCACCAAAAAAAAAAAAAAAAAAAAAAAAAAAAAAACAGGCCAGAAGTGGATCATCTCCTCCATCTGAACTGACCACAATGCATGAGATTTGAGAATGATATTCAGCCTTCTTCTCTATGGTAAAACCTCCCCTGGTGACTTACATGTGTGGTTCATTGGAGGTGTCCTAGCCAAGATTTCCACTGTTTTCATGTTGAAGCAGATCCTTGGGCTCCTCTGTCATGGCATAAGTATGCATGGAATACTATTTACCTGCAGCCCTGCCTAGCCTAAATGGATAGGATACATCATGTTCCTCAGCAAACTACCTGTTATCCGCAGCAGAAATGCAGGTCCAAAGTAATGTTGATAAGAGGAACCGAAACTGCCCTGAAGGGGGAGATTTTGTGACACTTTTCACATACCAGACCCTGAAACTCAGGGAGATAACCTGAAACCACAAAATAAGTAAGAATACATGGTTAAGAATCCAATTAGAAGTGGTTAGCATGGGCCAAGGTGACTTAGAGTTGTCATGGCAATGGGTATCTGAAAGTCTGATGTCATCTTGCTGTCAGTCAAATGTCAAGAGCTGGACCTGAGTAGGACTTTCTGTAAAGTTCTCTGGGATTCCAATAAAACTGGAGTACAGGAAAACCATGTTGTCCCTCTCCTTTCTATATAGACCCACTCTCTAACTTGAAAATATCCCCTTTCCTTTTCTCATCCTTTCAATATACTCATGCCTATTACTCTGAATGACATGTCCGAAATCTTTCTGAGTTGATCACAAGAATCAGGGTTTTTGGGGAGGTCTTTGCATTGCCTCAATTTTCTGAAAGATTCAAGACATGTAACATAAGGGGTATGGAATTCACTCTGACCTCCCCCAGGCATGAAATGTCTCTGGGCAGCACATGTGGTGTTGCTGTGTGTATGGTCTATGAACTTTGACAAAAATCAAAGAGTTACTTTGATAACAAAGAGTTATTGGTCACTTTATAAGGAAGAGGACAGATCAAGGAGTTGAATGGAAGGCAAAGAAGTAAAGGTAACATTTGTTGTTAGTTTTGGAAGCAATTTATTATAAAGGAGATAAGAGAAATGGGCCTGCTATAAATTAAAATAAATGTTATCATCATAACTCCCAAGGCCATGGTGTTAATAGATGGGGACGTGATTAAAGAGGTGATTAGGTGAGGGGGGGCAGAATCTTCTTGAATGGAATCTGAGCAAAATGATCTGAGGGAGAACCTCATCCTTCTACCACATGAGGACAATGAGAAGAGAACATCTGTGAACCAGAAAGTAAGTCACTGGCTGGTGCCTTGATCTTGGACTTCCAGTCTCTGGGACTGTGATAAATAAATTCCCATTGTTTATAAGCCAGCTACTTTGTGATATTTTGTTACAGAAACCTAAATGGACTAAGAGAGAGCCTGTAGGTATAAATGAATTTAGAATCAAATAAATCATTTGGTGTGTTGTGATTGTATTTTTCAATTTTAATATGGAGACACTAGGGAAGTTACTCCAATCTTAAGAGTGATTGAAGATACCAAGAGAGGGATAATGCTAGATTGGTGGGAGGGCGGGTGAGGCCCGCTAAAGGAGTGAGTGATTGGGAAATAGGATGACTGGGCAGAATCAGCATCATATAGGACCAGAGTCATAGCCTCAGTTTAAAAAATAAACCAGGGAAATCCCACCACCCTTGAAGAAGTGAGTAAGAGAAGTAGAGTGAGATATGTACTAGATGAAGAAGATTATATCCAATGTTATAAAACCGTTAAGTGAATGGTGCTGCTAAGCACATGCATGTCATTTTTTTTTTTTTTTTGGTACCTCTTATCAACTGGAATGTATACATAAGGGTGCAATTTCTGGGTCCCATGGCAACTCTGTGTTTCACTTTTTAAGAAACTCCCAACTTGCTTTCATCAGAATCTGAACCAATTTGAAGTAGTACCAAGCAATGTTTCAATTTCTCCACATACTTGACAATGCCACTTGCAAAGTAGTACCTCATTCTACTTTTGGTTTGTAGTTTCCTAATGACTAATATTGAGCATTCTTCTTTTATTAATTTAATTTTTAAAACATTTATTGGTGCATTATAGTTTTATATAATAGAATTCATTTATATATGTACAACTCTTTTATTTCTTTGGTAGCCCCTTTCACTCCCCTCCTCCTCTAGTCTGGTAGTCTCTCTTCTATTTTTATAAGGTTCCTTTTCTTTCTAGCTTCCACATATGACAGAAAACATATGTCCCTTGAATTTTTGAGTCTGGCTAATCTCACTTGGCATAATGTTCTCCAGTTGTATCCATTTTCCTGCAAATGACATAAATTTTGTTCTTTATGGCTGAATAAAACTTGATTGTGTATATATGCCACATTTTCTTTATACAGTTATCTGTTGATATGTAATTAGGTTGATTCCATAATTTGACTATTGTGTATTGTGCTGCTATAAACATGGATCTGCATGTATCACTATAGTATGCTCACTTTAATTCTTTAAGATAAATAAAAAGACATATGGAAGATCTGTTTCTAGTCTTTTGAGAAACCTCCATACTGATTGTACTAATATATAACCCCAGCAACAGTGTAAAAGTGTTGCCTTTTCTCCATATCCTCAGCAGCACTTATTACTACTTGTATTCTTTTTTTTTAAGTTGTAGATAGACACAATGTCTCTATTTTATCTGTTTATTTTTATGTGATGCTGAGGATTGAAACCAGTGCCTCACATATGCTAGGCAAGTTCTCTACTTCTGAGCCAAAACCCAAGCCCCTACTATTTGTATTCTTGACTGACATTCTAACTAAACTGAGATAAGATTTCAGAATAATGTTGATTTAAAACTTCCCTGATTGCTAAAGACATTTAATTTTTTTTTTATATATTTGTTGGTTATTTAAATTTCTTCTTTTGAAAAATGTCTTTAGTTCACTTGACTATTGATTGGGAGAATATATATATGTGTATATATATATAATTTTTTGGTGTTAAAGTTTTTTAAAAAAAATATCTAGTTTTTTAGTTGTAGGTGGATAAAATACCTTTATTTTTTTTATGTGGTGCTGAGGATTGAACCCAGGGCCTCACACATGTGAGACAAGCACTCTACCGCTAAGCCATAGCCCCTGCCCCTGGTGTTAAGTTTTTTGAATTTTTATATATTCTGGATACTAATCCTTAGTGAGAAAAGTAGATGGAAAAGTTTTATCACATTCTCTAGAATCTCTCCTCAAATATTGAGTACTTATCATGTACTTGTCAGCCATTTATATACCCTTTATTTCCCTTTATTTAGATAAATATGTAAGTCCTTTCCAATTTTTCAATTAAGTCATCTGTCTTCTTACTACTAAGTTGTAGAAATTCTTGATATTCTACATAAAAGTCCATTATTATCATTATCATCAAACACGTTTATAGGTGAAAATAGCTAAAATGCCCATAAGTAAATGAGTGTATAAAAAAGTAATGGTATGCATAAGCTGGAGAGTATTATTCTGCCATAAAAATATGAAGTAATGATACATGCTGTGATATGTATGACCTTAAAGCATACTAAATAAAAAAGCCAAGATACAAGAGTTTTGTTATTGCTTAACTCCATTTATATGGACTGTACAGAATAGGTAAATCTGTAGAAGAAAGGTGCAGATTAGAGGAGATTAGGGCATGTAGGGAAACAGAAATAGGAAAATAAATGATGAATAGATATGGGGCTTCTTTCAGGGTAATGGAAATATTTTAGAACTACATAGAGGCAGTTGTTATCCAACTTTATGAATATACTAAATAATACTTTATTATTTACTTTAAAGTGGTTGAATTTAAAATAAAATAAAATGGCTGAATTATATTATTTAAATTGCATCTCAATAACAAAATTCAGAAACATAGGAATAAGATGTTCTTCAAAAAAGGCAAATGGTTAAACAGATGGTAGTTCAATAATACTATGTAATACTACTCAGCAATAAAAAGAAACAATCTGTTGAAACACCCAGCAATCACATGAAACACCAAAGAATAATGCATACTGGAAAAAAAAAAAAAAAGCTAATCACAACAGATAATATAAAGTGTGATTGTGTTTATTAAAAATTTGGAGGATTTGGGAAGATGGAGGACTGGAGAGAAGCAACATTAAGTGTCAGTAATTTAAGTGAGGTTCACTAGTGAGAAAACTGCTGAGTTACTAGTGATAACCCTGCACCCACAAAGGAGCCAAGGCCATTATACTTCTCTGGGACACCTAAGGGGGTGGGGGGCGGTGAGTCTCCAAATTGCTGACTCTCGTGGACCCCACGCTGGAGACAAACAGCACACAAAGATATCAGCAGTGGTGCTAGCAGGAAACAGTGCAGAAGAAAAAGGACACCTGCACCAGTGCCAGCGGGGAACAGCACAGAATGATAGGAGCTGATTGTTCAGCTAACCAACATGCTTTCATGCAAGTCACCTGGCAAATTCCTATGCACAGGAATGCCAGTAAGTCCTGTGTGGTTCCATTAATCACAGGGGGATTGATCACCACCATTTTTGAAAGCAGCTGCAGCAGAGGGTGAAAGAAAAAAAAAAGGGGGGGGGGAAATGACCTACACGCAGAAGCTTGCATACATCCTAGGAATTTACACAGGCTCTGAAGACAACCTACATATACACAAGCCACACACAGACAGCAGAGAAGCCCATATCTAAACCCAGCACACCAGCCCCATAACTCTGCAACTATATTGTAACATGGAAAGTAGACAACTACATCTTGGGTTACCTTTCAGTGCCATTTACCAGGGGGGACAACTCTCAGCTCTGAACTATGCCTCACCAGGTACACAGAGTGTAACTCCACCCCAACTCCTCAGCAGCACCTATGGCTGGTTCTATGACTACATGGTTGACTTCAACATCTGTAGGGATGTGATAAAATCCTGAAAACCTACCGGATGTGAAGAGAACCAAAAAAATCTACCATTAAGATTTGTTGTCTGTGATTAGTTTGTGTGTTCATCTTAGTGGAGGTTTTATTTATTTATTTTACTGTGTATGTGTGTGTGTGTGTGCGCGCGCGTGTTTTTAACTCTTTTTCAATATTTTTCTTTTTTGTTTTGAATGACTTGGTTTGTTTCTCCATTTCTTATTTTATTCTTTTTTCCTCCCTCGTCCTTCCTCTCCCTATTTAATTCCCTGCCCTCACACTCTCAACATATGTGAAACAAGTTTTATATGTGAATTAGGATTTTGAAAACTGGAGCAATTGAATAACATATCAAAGTTGTGCTATATATAGTGTCTTCTCACTTTTGACTCACTTTCTTTTTCTTCTCTTTTTCACCAATTTCTACTACTTTGACATTTTTTTTTAATTTCTCTTAACATAAAAATGAGTTTGGGTTATATACACATTGGTCTTCCCACTAACGTGTTCACTCCAATTAATTTCCTCTCTCATCTACTAATATTAAAAAACATCCATTCATTTCTCTTTCACACTTCCTAAGAAATAATAACTCAATGTCCTCACTTCCTTCCTCCAAAGCATATCTCATCTGTGTCCAATATTAGAAATTATAAACCCCTTTACAAATTGACAGAGTATATTGGAGACAATATCTGAATTCATTAATTCTGTTCATTGTGACCAAATTGTGAATATCTGAATATAAAAATTCTGGTTTTAGAGTGTAAAGTGTTTATATGGAGATCTGATAACATTGTCTCCAGGGGCATCATAAAGCCTTTAAGGAAAAAAATGAAAATGTCAAGGTCCCACAGCACTAGAAGAGAAGTCACACAAGTAATATGGAAAAACAAGGGAAGAAAGTGTCCCAAACAAATCAACATACCTCCTTAGTAGATTCCATGCAAGCATAGCAGATGAAATGTCAGAGAAGGAATTCAGGAGGCACATAATCCAAATGTTCAATGATCTCAAGAAAGATATAAGGGAAAAAATACAGGTAGTAAAAGATCATTTCGACAAAGAACTTCATAAAAAAATACAAGAAGCAAAAGATTACTTCAATAGGGAGCTAGAGGTTGTAAAAAGAAACCAAACAGAAATTCTGGAAATGAAAGAAGCAATAAACCAAATTAAATGTTCAATTGAAAGCATCACCAACAGATTAGATCACATGGAAGACAGGACCTCAGGTAATGAAGACAAAATATATAATCTTGAAAAAAATGTAGACCACAGAGTGAAAATGGTAAGAAAACGTAATCAGAGCATTCAAGAAATATGGGAGAGCTTACAAATACCAAATTTAAGAGTTATTGGGACAGAGGAAGGCATAGAGTTCCAAACCAAAGGAATGAGTAATTTATTCAATGAAATAATAGCAGAAAATTTTTCCAAACATGAGTAATAAATGGGAAAACCAAGTTCAAGAGGCTTACCAAACACCAAATGTACAAAATCACAACAGATCCAAACCAAGGCACATTATAATGAAAATGCCTAACATACACAATAAGGTGAGAATATTAAAAGGCATGAGAGAAAGAAATCAGATTACATGTAGGGGGAAAACAATTAGATTATGTGCAGACTTTTCTACCCAGATCTTACAAGCTAGAAGATCCTGGAACAATATATATCAAGCTCTGAAAGAAAATGGATGCTAACTAAGAATCCTATATCCAGAAAAACCAAGCTTTAGATTTGAACATGAAATAAAAACCTTCCACAATAAACAAAAGTTAGAAGAATTCACAACTCAAAAGCCTACACTTCAGAACATCCTGGGCAAAATATACTATGAAAAAGAAAGGAAAAATAACAATAAATATCAGCAAAGTGATATATTAACCTAAAGGAAACACTAACCAGAGGATAAACTATATCAAGTTAAATACCATAACCAAACAAAAATGGATGGGAATATGAATCTCATCTCAATAATAACCCTGAATGTTAATGGACTAAACTCACCATTCAAAAGACACAGACTGTCAAACTGGATTAAAAGATCCAACAATATGCTGTCTCCAAGAAACTCACCACACAAAAAGACAACAACAGACTGAAGGTGAAAGGCTGGGGAAAATCTTACCACTCACACGGGCTGTGGAAGCAAGCAGGCATTTCCATTCTCATATCAAATAACTTAGACTTCAAGACAAAGTTAATCAAAAGGGACAAAGAAGGATATTTCTTACTACTTAAGAGAACCATTCATCAATAAGACATAACAATTATAAATTTATATGTCCCAAATAACGGAGCACCTACATTCATCAAACAAACCCTTCTCAAGTTCAAGAGTTGAATAGACCAAAACTCAATTATTCTAGGAGACTTCAGCACACTTCTTTCACCACTGGATAAATCATCCAAACAAAAGCTAAATAAAGAAAATTTAGATCTCATTAATAAAATTAACAACTTAGACTTAACAGACATATATAGAATATTATATAGACTATTTCATCCCTCAGTGAAGGAATATACTTTCTTCTCAGCAACACATGGCTCCTTCTCTAAAATAGACCATATAATTTGCCACAAAACAACTCTTAGCAAATATTTTTTAAAAAGTAGAGATACTACCCTGCATTCTATCAGATCATAATGGAATGAAATTAGAAATCAATTTGAAAAAATAAAAATAAAAAAAATTACTCCCACACCTGTAGACTAAACAACATGTTATGGAATGAAGAAGGGGTTGCAAAAGACATCAGGGAGGAGATTAACATTTCCTAGAGGTGAGTGAAAACACAAATACACCATATCAAAATCTCTGGGACACTATGAAGGCAGTATCAAGAGGAAAATTGATTGCATTAGTTTAAATTGTGTATAACCTCCCTAGAAGAAGAAAAAAACAACAAATAAATGACCTAACATTATACCTCAAAGCTTTAGAAAGAGAACAGATCAACACTAAAAGCAGTTGAAGACAAGATATAACTCAAATCAGAGCTGAAATTAATGAAATTGAGCTTAAAGAAACAATTGAAAGAATTGACCAAACAAAAAGTTGGTTCTTTGAAAAAGTAAATAAAATTGACAGACCCTTAGCCATGCTAACAAAGAGGAGAGAAAAATCTCAAATTACCAATATCCATGATGAAAAGTGTAATATCACAAGAGGCACCTCAGAAATGTAAAAGATAATTAGATATTATTTTGAAAAACTGTATGCTAATAAAATAGAAAATATTGAAGGCATTGACAAATTTCTAAAGTCATGTGAATTGCCCAAACTAGATCTGGAGGTTATACACTATTTAAACTGATAAATTCCAAGTGAGGGAATAGAAGACACCATCAAAAAACTACCAACCAAAGAAAGCCCAGGACCAAATGGATACACAGCAGAGTTCTACAAAACCTTCAGAAAAGAACTAATACTAATACTCTTCAATTTATTTCAGGAAGTAGAAAAAGAGAGCTCTTCCAGACTTATTCTATGAGGCCAATATTACACTAACTCCAAGACCAGGGAAAAAACATAACCAAAAAAGATAACTTCAGACCAATAATTTTAATGAACATAGATCCAAAAATTCTCAACAAAATTCTGGCAAACCAAATACAAAAACATACCAAAAAGATAATGCACCACGATCAAGTGGGGTTTATCCCAGGGATACAGGGTTGGTTCAACATGTGGAAATCTATAAATGTAATACATCAGATCAATAGACTTAAAGATAAGAACCTATGATCATATCAATAAATGCAGAAAAGCATTTGACAAAATATAGCACCACTTATGTTCAAAACACTAGAAAATCTATGGATAACAGAAATGTATCTCAACATTATAAAAGCTATTTATCTGAAGCCACAGGCTAGCATCATTTTTAATGGAGAAAAATTGAAAGCATTCCCTCTAAAAAGTGAAACAAGACAGGGATGCCCCCTTTCACCACTTTTATTTAATATACTACTTGAAAATCTGGCCAGAGCAATTAGACAGCTGAAAGAAATTAAAGAGATACAGATAGGAAAAGAAGAACTCTAAGTAGCACTATTTGCTGATGATATGATTGTATACCTGGAAGACCCAAAACATTCCACCAGAAGGCTTTTAGAACTAGTAAATGAATTTGGCAAAGTAGCAGGATACAAAGTCAACACCCATAAATCAAAGGAATTTATATGTATCAAAGACAAATCCTCTGAAAGGGAAATGATGAAAACTACCCCATTTGCAATAGCATCAAGAAAAATAAAATACGTGGGAATAAACTTAACAAAATATGTGAAAGACCTTTATAGCAAAAAAATACAGAACACTAGGAAGAAATAAAGGAGGACCTTAGAAGATGGAAAATTTACCTTGTTGTTGAATAGGCAGAATCAATATTGTCAAAATGACTATATTACCAAAAGCATTATACTGATTCAATGCAATTCCAATAAAAATCCCAATGACATTCCTTATAGAAATAGAAAAGGCAGTCATGAAATTCATCTGGAAAAATAAGAGACCCACAATAGCTAAAGCAATTCTTAGCAAGAAGAGTGAAGCAAGTGGCATCACAATACCAGACCATAAACTATACTACAGAGCAATAGTAACAAAAACAGCATGGTACTGGTACCAAAATAGACATGTAGAACAATGATACAGAATAGAGGACACAGAGACTAATGCCCACAACTACAGCTATCTTATATTAGGTAAAGGTGCCTAAAACATACATTGGAGAAATGATAGCCTCTTCAACAAATAGTGCTGGCTTATCTGGAAATCCACATGCAACAAAATGAAACTGAACCACTATCTCTCACCACGCACAAAACTCAACGCAAAGTGGATCAAGGACCTAGAAATTAGACCAGAGACCATGCATATATTATAAGAAAAAGTAGACCCAAACCTCCATCATATCAGATTAGGCTCATACGTCCTTAAGAAGACTCCTATTGCACAAGAATTAAAATCTAGAATCAATGAATGAGATGGATTCAAACTAAATAGCTTCTTCTCAGCAAAAGAAACAATCAGTGAGGTGAATTGAGAACCTCCTAATTGGGAACAAATCTTTACTACACTCATGTCAGATAGGGCACTGATCACTGGAATATATAAAGAACTCAAAAATCTTTGACACCAAAAATCCAAATAACCCAATCAATAAATGGGCCAAGGAATTGAACAGACACTTCTCAGAAGAAGATATACAATCAATCAACAAATACATGAAAAAATGTTCAACATCTCTGGCAATTAGAGCAATGCAAATCAAAACTACTCTAAGATTTCATCTCATTCCAGTCATAATGGCAGCTATGAAGAACACAAACATAGGGCTGGGGTTGTGGCTCAGTGGTATAGAGCTCACCTAGCATGTGTGCGGTCCGGGTTCAATCCTCAGCACCATGTAAAAATAAACACATTGTGTACAACTAAAACAAATAAATAAATATTTAAAAAGAAACACAAACATCAATAAATGTTGGAGAGGATTTGGGGGGAAAGGCACACTCACATTGCTGGTGGGACTGCAAAATATGACAGCCAATCTGGAAAACAGTATGGAGATTCCTTGGAAAACTGGGAATGGAACCACCTTATGACCCAGCCATCCCACTCCTGGGTTGAAGGAGCCCTAATTAGGAAGGGCTGTTGTAGCTAGCTGGAAGCCATGGGTTCCACCTGATATGTATGTGACGCACCTGTAGGCACCCGCAAACCTAAAGGTATATAACCGGGTGAAAGCGGTCCGAGTTAGGAGAACGGAGAATTCAGTCAGCCGGGCAGTCACTCGGTCGGTCAGAAGAATCAGAGCGGCCAGAACGTAGGCAGAGCGGTTACAGAAACCAGATAGAAGACAGAAGAGAAATGACTGGTCAGAGTTAGGCCGAGGCTCCTGAAGAAGACAGAAGAAAGAAGACAGAAGACAGAAGAGAGAAGAAAGAAGCTCTAGTCTTTCTCTAAGCTAAGCTCTAAGCTCTATCTTTATCTTTCTTTCTAAGACTCTAAGCTAAAAGCTAAGCTCTATCTTTATCTTTCTTTCTAAGAAGACAAGAAGAAATCTTTCTCTAAGCTAAAATTTTCTTTCCCTCTCTAAGCTCTAAGAAAGTAGAAGTAAAAGTAGTAAAAGCTCTACTCTGCCTCCGAGAATTTTCCTCCCGTGGCGGCGCCGTGGCTGGCCGTGACAGGCAGCTTACACTGGGTCTATTACCAAAGGACTTAAAAACAGCATACTACAGGGACACAGCCACATCAATGTTTATAGCAACACAATTCACAATAGCTACATTGTAGAACCATCTTAAATGCCCCTCAGTAGGTGAGTTAACAAAGAAAATATAGTATATATACACAATGGAATATTACTCAGCAATGCCCCCCCCCCCCCCCCCCCCCCCCCCCCCCCCCCCCCCCTTCTCCGAAAGAGAATAAAATAATGGAATTCACAGGTGAATGGATGAAATTGGAGAATATAATGCTAAGTGAATTTAGCCAATCCCAAAAATCAAAATGCTTAATGTTTTCTCTGATATAAGGAGGTTGATTCACAGTGGGGTTCGGACTGGGAGCATAGGAGGTGTAGAGGAATGCTAGAAAAGTCAATGGGGAATTAGGGGAAGGGGGGACAAGGGAGTATAAAGAAAAAAAAAAAAAAAAGGATGGTAGAATGAGATGGGTATCATTACCCTAAGTGCATGTATGAAGACATGAATAGTATGAATATACTTTGTATACAGTGATATGTAAAAATGTACTCTATATGTGTATTATGAGTTGTAATGCATACTACTGTTATATACAACTTGAAATTCAAAAATAAATAAAAATATCAAAAAAAAAAGAAAAGAAAAAAAATCATAGGGGCTACTGCCTTTGAGTTTAATCCTTCTAATAACTCTCATTCAGATTCATCCTTACTTTCCATTTTCCCACCTCTGGGACAAAAGGGTTAGGTGGAGTGTTTCCATAGGTAAGCCTCATTGTCTTTTACATTTGAAGAAGACTTTAATGTGGCCAATTAATGTTTTTACTTATTAGCCACTTGGTGTTGTCTCTGTCTTTGAATGGGGTTCCTTTATCCTGCCTGCTTGGCTATTCTACTCTTTCATTCTATTCTCATTCAAAACTTCCCAGAGTTAGTCCCAAATGTCACAGGATTAAGAGTACAGTCCCAAGTGTCTGTTCTCCCTTTCAACATCAAGCATTCATGGTGTGTCCAGGCTACCCAGACTTCTGTCTCACCTAGCCTAGGTTTTCCTAAATCCCTCCTCAGATTTGTCAATTTACTAGAATTACTCAGAGAACTCAGGGAAACACATTTACCAGTTTATATAATGAGCAGCTCAGGAAGAGCCAAATGGAGGAGCTTAGAGTATGAGCTTTCAGGGTTTTCAGAAGTCATGCCACCTTCCTAGAACCTCCATATCTTCACCAACCCAGAGGCTCTATAAATTCTATGGATTGGGTTTTATAAGGAGGTTTTATTACATAGGAATGGTTGATTAAATCATCGATTATTTGGTGGTTGGGCTTATCTCCAGCTTTTCTTGCCTCTCCCTTAGGATGGGGACTGGAGTTAAAATTCCCCCAACCATTCTTTGGTCTTTGTGTTGACTAGATTCATTCTGAAGACATCTGTGCCCCTCACCCACTCCCCTAGCAAGGACTCACCTCATTAGCATGCAAAAGACATTCTTATCACTTTGGAGATTCCTAGGATTTTAAGAGATCTGTGCCAGGAATTGGGAACAAAGACCAGATACTTATTGTTTTAGTCAGCTATTTTGATGCTGTGACTAAAGGATCAAAGCAGCACAAATTTATGTTGGAAACAAAAAAGTTTATTTAAGTATTCATGGTTTCAGAGGTCTTAATTCATAGAAGGCTCATAGAAGGCAGGCTCCATTCCTTTGGGCTTGAAGTGAGGCAGGACATCATGAAAAAAGGCGTGTAGCAAAGGAAAGCAGCTCACATGAAGATCCGGAAGCAGAGGGAGAGGCTGCACTTTCCAGATACAAATTCCAAAGCCATGCCCCCAATTTTTACATTATCCAGTCACACCCTGCCACTTTGGTTACCACTCAGTTAATCCTTATCAGGGGATTAATTCACTAATTGGATTAAGATTCTCAAAATCCAATCATTTTTCCTCTGAACTTTCTTACATTGTCTCATACATGAGCTTTTAGGGGACACCTCACATCCAAACCATAACTCAAATCTATTGCATCACATCAGATATTTACTCTTTGACAAGACACTAAATCCTCTGCTTTAGTTTGATCATGATAAAGAGCACTGTGGCACTGAATGGACCTTCAACTTGGAGTTGCCTCCCTTTAATCTGACACTGTATTCTGATCATGCCTGTTCTGTGCCCACAGGACATACAGAGTCAAAGAGTAAAAGTGGAAAAAAATGTTAGAAAAATTTGCAGGATGGATGGATGCACGCTCAGACCATTGTATAGGAAAAGGGAAGGGGGTTTATTGAATTACCAAAAGAAACACGTGGAGGGGATGGGGATGAATCACGGGGGATGAACGGGAGCTGGCGCAGGCGGGAATGGAGAGCAGGAACAGAGAGCGAGCTCAGTCCGGGGCTGGTTTAAATAGAGTAGGGGTCATAAAACCCCCTTGGAGTGATTCCTTATCCTATAGGCTAGCAGAGGTCAGGGGGCAGTGGACAGGGCATTTGCTGGTCAGGTTTTCTGGTCATGCTGAGGATCTTGGGAGGTGTAGTTTTTAACAAAGCAACTGGGGAGGTGTGGCCTTCTGCCTGGGAGGCACAGCCTCCTGCCTGGAATCTAACATTCCCCCCTTTTTGATTTCTTAGGAAGTGGGGCGTCGTGTTTCATCTGGCTGCTTCAGAGCTGAAATGGGGCGACATGGGGTAGTTTTGGGGGGGATGCGGGCAGGCAGGTCAGGCTTGAGGGCAAAAAAATTCCCAGGAGGCAGGCACCAAAAAGATGGATCTCTGCAGGAGTGAATTGGATGAAGGTTCCTTGAAGCCATAAATCGGTGAGGGTGTCAAACCAGGCTTCTGCAGAGGTCACCGGGGGAATCAACCAGCTATCCTCTTGGAGAGCATGTAGGAATTGTAGGCTTCTCGAGTTTACAGGTGGCATCTTAACACTATTATGGAAACAACAAAGAGAAGAAGGTGAGAGGGATGATTGCCCGGCTGCTTATCCCACTGGGCAGGACTTACAGCAAAAGGCCGATAGAGGGAGTCAGGATGTAGTTGATCTCTCTAGAGATTGGCAAATCTGTCCCAAGGTGCAGGGAAGTCATCTTTGGTTGGAAGGTCATCTGTGGTTTTTAGCAGTTGATAATCCCTGAGGAGAAGCTGGTTAACGGTTTGATTAGAAATTTGAGAAATATGATTTTGAAGGCATCGTATGAGGCAAGGAACTGTCATCAGGACAAGACATATAGTTATAAGTGGGCCTAGGAGAGGGAGGACACAGGGGGCCACCCCTTCCCATAATTCCCATGAGGATCTCTGCTGCCACCGGATCTTCTTGTCCCCTAAACCTTGCACCACCTCTTTTAAACATTGTACGTTGTGGTCAACCTTGCCTGACTGGTTGACATAATAGCAGCATTCCTCACCCAAGAAAATACAGGTACCCCCTTTTTCTGCTGTGATGAGGTTCAAGGCTCACCTGTTTTGGAGCACAACCTCCGCTAGTGATGAGAGTTGTTGCTGGAGGGCCTGGATGGAGTAGGCGGAGGCTTCAGCTGTGGTGGCGAGCTTATCTGTGAGGTCAGAGAGCTCCTGTCCAAAGGATTGGGCCATTACAAGTGAATGAGCCAGTCCTCCAATTGAGAGGCCTGTGGAGGCAATTGCGGTGACTAGGCTAACACCCACTAAGGCTGCCAGAGTGGCCGCTCATTTAGAGCGCCCCCCTTGAGACTGTAGGGAGGAAAGAAGATCCTCAACTTCAGCCTCTGTATATAGAGTCAAGCCTGGAATTAAGACAACAGGATAGCAGGGACCTGGGGTTTTAGCATCAATACATCAGAACACATGGGTGGAGCACCAAAATAGGAGAGGTGAAGAGAGAGTCAAATTACCCGTTATGGAATGCCAGGTGCGTTCTGGGCAAGAGTCTTTGGCGGCGGCCCAACAAGAAGTAACGTTAAGGAAGGGGGGGATAGTCAGAAGTGGGAGAGAGAGAGATGATCGATTGTGGCATGAGGAGGTTGGGGTGACATTGGCTCGAACTGGGACCAGGACTAATAAAGACTTGCGAAGCAGCACACAGAGGAAACAGGTTGAAGCGTTAAAGGTGGAAATAGCTTGCTAATAAGGAAAGAGATAAAGAGAGAATGGAGTCCCAGGAGAAGGAGGAGAGAGAGTCGTTCAAGTTTTGAAGATGGGTTCGAGTCTGTTGTCTGGTGGCACTAAGTTTCTCAAAAGCCCTGGCAGCAGAAGACCTTTTATAGTTTTTTCTATAATGATTTTCTCTCGACCATGGATCCAGTCGCGATTAGCAAACCCTACTGCAGCAACACGACTCTGCCAGGAAAATGGGTCAGTAATCTTGAAGGTTACATTATTATTGTACTTCCAGGATTGGAGTTGGGATGGCATGATTCTCCAGGAGTTTGTTGTTCCCATAACAGGATGGGACCAATGATATTTACAGCTCCAGGATGGACATCCAACCCATCCATTAGGGTCATTGCACCAATTTTCTGTCTGGTCTTCTTTAAAACAAAGATACTTTGGTAATTTTGACATGTCAGGAAAACATCGGTGAGTACATGTGGAAACTGCATCAAATGTAAGCAGAATGGAGGGACAATTATCAAAAGGGCAGGATGATTGATTGAGAAGGCGTGTTTTTTGCCTATCATTATCTAGTTGCCAAACCTCGAAAAATTAACGGCATGGAGGAGCAGAGCAATAGGACACAGAACCTGCAGGGACAAATGGAAAGAGAGCCAGAGATAGAATGAAAAATATGGAAAGCATCATTTTAGATCAGTATTAGGAACACGAGAGAAGCGAACATTCAGGGGATTGGTGGGGAGGGGAGAGCAGGTATACTAAGGTAGTTGTTTGTCGTCCTTTTGTAGATCCTCAGTTGGTTGAGCAGCTGGTTTTAGTCTGGAAATATGAATCCAAGAAGTCAAATTTCCTGAAGTTTCACGAAGCTTAGCAGCCGTGGGTGTGCACAGCACAACCTGGAAAGGGCCTGTCCACTTCGGGGCAAGGGAGGTTGCTCCTGTGTCCTGGGGGGGGGGAGAAATATACCCAAGAACCGGGTATTAATGGGAATGAAGAAGTTAGTCTACCTGGGTCAGGCAGAATGAGATCTTGGCACTTCCATAACTGATATCTAATGAAGGACAAGATGGGAAGAGAAAGGTCTTTGAGTAAGGGTCCCTGAGTTGGGGAAACTCCGGTGGAAGGGCTGGTCACCCAAACATAACCTCAAAAGGGGATAGTAAGGAGGGCTTTTTTGGGAGGACTCAGAGCCTAAAAAGGGCAAGAGGGAGTAGCTCGACCCAGTCTAAGTGGAGTTCTAGGGAGAGTTTAGTCAGGACATCCTTAAGAGTCCTATTAGTCCTCTCTACCTTCTCTGAGGCTTGGGGTGATATGGGATGTAAAAATGCCAAGGGATATTAAGGGAAGTAGAAACGCTTTGGGTAACCTGGGAAACAAATTCAGGCCCGTTGTCAGACTGGATGGACGTGGGCAATCCGAAACGGGGAAGGATTTCTGAGACTAGAATGGAGGCTACTGTGGAGGCCCTTTTATTGGAAGTAGGGAAGGCCTCCTGCCATCCAGAGAAGGTGTCTACCAAAACCAGGAGATATTTGTGTCTCCGGGCAGCTGGCATGTTGGTGAAATCTATCTTCCAATCAGCTCCTGGAAGCTGGCCTCGAGCATGGTGAGAGGGAAATGTTCCTGGTTTAAGGGGAGTATATGGGTTAGTGCGCTGACATGCAGTGCACACTGAGGTGAGCTGATGGAGAAACTGTGTGTCTTCCGGAGTCAGAGTGAGGAAGGAGGTAGCGAAAGTCTTGAGGGACTGAGGGTTAGGATGGAAAAGGGAATGGAGATAGGAGAGGATTGATTGTGTGGAAAGTGATGTGGGGGTCTGGGTAGTAGGTAGGACTGGAGCCAGAGAGAAGGAGAAGATAGTGCTGCCTCCCTTGCTGCCCTGTCAGCCTTCGTGTTTCCCTGAACTATGGGAAAGTCTCCACTTTGGTGTGAAGGACAATGGGAAATCCCTATTATTTTGGGCAGAAGAGAGACTTGCAAAAGTTTTGATATTAATTTAGAATTAGTAACTGCAGAACCTTTTGTGGTCAGGAGCCCTCGCTCTTTCCATACTGCCGAATGGGAAAGCAAAATATGGTAAACATATTTTGAGTCTGTGTAAAGGGTGAGGTTTTGATCAGCAGCTAATTCAAAGGCACGAATAACAGCTATTAATTCAGCCCGTTGGTTTGTGGTGTTGGGGGGTAGGGGTGATGCCTCAATAACCTCTGATAGGGAAATGATAGCATATCCAGCAAAATGTTGCCCATCCTTAAAGAAAGAGCTGCCATCTGTAAACCAAATTAAGGAAGGATCAGGAAGTGGTCCCTCTTGAATATGGGAGGGATGGGGGATTAAAGCCTCAAGTGTCTCTATACAATCATGTTCTGGGGGCTCTGAGGAGACTGGGAGGAGGGAAGCTGGGTGTAAAGAGGAGCATGGTTGGAAGGTGATTGAGGAGTCATGTAAAAAGGAGACGAGGAGAGAAAGAACGCGACAGGGTGGGAGAGTTTGAAGGCTCTTATAGGTTAGTAAATCTTTTAAATGATGAGGAGAAGCAACAGTAACCTGGGCACCAAAGGTTAACTTTTTTGATTCCTGCAGAAGTAGGTAAGCAGCAGCCAGAGCCCTAAGACAAGGGGCCCATCCATGAACGGTGGGGTCAAGTTGTTTAGAGAGGTAGGCAACTGGAGCAAATGTGGGGCCCTTGTATTGGCCTAGAACACCGAGAGCCAAACCCTTTGTTTCATGGACATAAAGGGTAAATGGCTGAAGGAGGTCTGGGAGATGAAGAGCTGGGGCCTGTGACAGTGCCTGCTGCAAATGTTTAAACTCGGCCTGAATGCTGTCAGGAAGGAATTTTCCCTCAATCTCCTTAGCTGCCTCATATAGGGGCTTTCATAAAGAGAGAAATTAGGAATCCAGGCACGGAAATATCCTGCTAGCCCCAGGAAAGAGAGAATCTCTTCCTTTGTCTTGGGACATGGGAGCTCCTTGATGAGGGCTTTTCTGTCTACAGTAATGGCCTTTGATTGATGGGAAATCTGAACTCCTAGATATACTACCTGGGTCTGGGCAAGCTGTACCTTAGATGAGGAGACACAATACCCACGAGAAGCAAGAAAATTTAAAAGGGTGTAAGAGTCTTCACGAGCTGTGAAGAGGGAAGGGCTGCAGAGGAGGAGGTCATCTACACATTGTAAGAGAGTGGAGTTAGGGAATTTAAGATCTTTGAGGTCTGCAGCCAATGTCTGACCAAAGATATGGGGGCTGTCTCGAAAACACTGAGGGAGGACTGTCCAGGTCAACTGTTGGGAACACCGGGCATCTGGATCTGTCCAAGTAAAGGCAAAGAGGTCTTGAGATTCTGGGGCTAAGGGTACAGTGAAGAAGGCATCCTTCAGGTCAATTACTGAGAAATGGGTGGATAAGGAAGGAATTAGGGAGAGGATAGTATATGGATTTGGGACCACGGGGTGTATAGGTTTTACAGACTCATTGATGAGACGAAGGTCTTGGACTAGCCGATAGGACCCGTTGGACTTCTGAACTGCCAATATAGGAGTGTTATAAGGAGAATGGGTGGGTCTGGAAAGCGTTTCCGCAAAAGATCTGAGATGATGGGTTGAAGACCTCTGAGGCTCACGACTGGAAGTGGATATTGGGCTTTATTGGGGAAATGTTGGGGATCTTTAAGGTAGATTTGTACGGGGTCACACTGCGCAAGGGAGGGAGTCTGAGTATCCCAGACTTTGGGGTCCACTAAATCGGCGGGGATAGGGTAATGAAAGGTTTCTGTGTCAATAGAAGGTTGGGGGGTTTCTGCCTCGGTAGGGGGCTGAGGGGATCTTACATCACTAGGGGGCGATGGGGTTTCCTCATCAGCATCAGTAGGGGGTGATGGGTCAGTGGCCTTTGAAACGGTAAGAAGAAAAATGGGGGAGGAGACGGAGAAAGACAAACCAGGAAGCACAACTGAGCTAGGCAGATTGGAGAACACGATTGAGGCCTGAAATTTGGCCAGTATGTCTCTGCCCAATAGGGGCACAGGACATTGAGGCATTACCAGAAACTGGTGGGTGAAGGGATGGTGGTGAGGACAGCAAGAAAGCATAGGAGTCTTGCGGGGGCGAATAGCATTTCCCTCTACCCCGACAATAGGGGATGGTGCTATGGTGGTGGGGCCCCAAAACTCCCTCAAGTCCGAGGAGGTGGCTCCTGTATCTAGCAGGAAATTCATGGGGCATCCATCAACAAGGAGAGTAACCCTGGGCTCCTTCAATGCGATGTCAACGGTTCGGGAGAGGAGCCCCTGGGCCCCTTCAGTCTTCCATGGCCAGTGCCAGCAGGCTGGGGTTTGTGACCGGTCCAGCCCCCCTGCGGGAGCTGGGGCAGTCAATGCCCCAATGGCCCATCTTGGAACACTTTGGGCATGGGCGCTTAGGGGGCCTGGGATTAGGGCATTCTCTAGCCCAGTGTCCATCTTTCCCGCACCTAAAGCAAGGCCCTGGGGGTTCCTCCTGTGTGGACTTATATACCCCTTTTCTTGAGGCCTGAGCGTCAGGGCCCCTAAGGGCCTGGGCTAACATTTGGAACTTTGATCGCTCAGCCTTTTCATACTTCTGAAACCTGCGATGTTCAGCGTCTTCTTCATGGTTATGATAGACTTTAAAAGCTGTGGCCAAAATCTCGGTCTGGGGGGTCACAGGGCCCAGTTCTAATTTCCTTAACTTAGCTTGAATGTCGGGGTAGCTTTGGGACAGGAAGTATGTCATAAGGACTTGACACCCCCCCTGGGACTCGGGATCTAAATTTGTGTATTTTTGGAGGGCCTTTGTGAGCCGATCTAAAAATTCAGAGGGGGTCTCTTCTCTCTTTTGAATAATGTCCTGTAGCTTATCAAAATTAACAGGTTTCTGAGCTGCTCGTTTAAGACCATCTACTATACACGTTAAAAACGGATCCCTCAAGACCACGTCCCCTGGGGCATTTATAATCCCGGTTGGGGTCCCTATCTGGGACAGCCTCAGGACCAATGGGGAAATTTGGGTTTATTCTGTGAGTCTCATCTGCATATGCTCTTGCTTGCTCCCAGACTCGTCTACACTCTTCAGGAAGTAAAGTATTTGATAAAATAAAGTATGCGTCATGGATTGTAAGGCTGTATGCTTGGGTGACCCACTGGAATTCTTTTATGTATGCCGTAGGGTCTGTTGTAAAGGAGCCCAAGCGGTGTTCAATTTGGGAAAGATCAGACATGGAGAACGGGATATGAACCCTTACAACTCCCTCTGTCCCAGCTACCTCCCTTAACAGCACGATTATCTGAGCTGCCTGCTTTTTCGAGCGAGTCATAGGAGGACTGAACGCTGGGGGCGGCAGAGTGTTAGGCGGGTCTGGGAGGGATGGTACAGGAACGGCTAGGGCCAGGAGTAGCTCCGCGGAAGACGCTGGGGGAGAAACACGGGCTACACAATGCTCTCTCTGCGCCACCGCCGGAGCCATTGGGGAAGGAACCGGGGAGGGGGCCAAAGCCTGAAGCAGCGCGTCTAGTAAAAGACGCGTCTCAGAATCCAAGGGAGTATGGACTGGAGTCTGGGACTGAGGCAGCATGTTCGGTAATGGCTGCATGGCTGGAGAGGGCGGGGGAGCCGTGGCCGGAAGTGACTCAGAACCAAGTGGCGGGAGCTGAGTGGGCGGGGATAATGGCGGAAGGGGTGCGGAGCTAAGAATGGGAGGTTGAGTGGGGGGGTAACGGCGGGAGTGGCGCGGAGCTGGGAACAGGAAATTGATTGGGCGGGGGTAGCGGCAGCGGTGAAGCCACCGGAAATGACATGGAAAGAGAAGGCAGGTCTACAGAGGAGGATTCTGATGAAGCGGAAGGTGGGGACGGAGCGAAGGATGAAGACAAAGGGGGGGAGGGTCCGAGCACAGAAGCCCGCGAATTTCAAAAGCCTGAGCTGGGGGGGATGGAGCGTCGGGAAGCGAGGGGGCTCGAGGGGGAGGCTGCCGGTACAGGGAAGGTGGAACCTCTAATCCTGGGTCAAAATCGAGGTCAATGGAAGATGGGGGGGGGAACCTGCAGGCCTGTAGGCGAGCAATACCGTCTCGGGACTGCACCTGGTGCACAAGGAAGGATTCGAACGTAGAAGGGAGAAGTCATCCACATACGGCAAGTCTGTCCATCTCTTTGATTTCTGACAAAAGCTGGAGAGTTCCCGTAAAAGCTGGGGATCCAGGGATCCTGACTCTGGCCACTTATTGGATAGCAGGTAAGAAGGCCAGATTTTTGTACATAACTTTATCAATTTGTTTTTCTTAATTCGGGGTTTTAAGCCCAAATATGCTCGATTTCTTAGGAGACAGTTGAGAGGCATGTTGGCCGGAGCTGATAGGGAAGTTCCCATATATCCCGTTAACGGGGAGAGGCTGATACAGTATTTTGGAAGGCGTCCCTCCCAAAGTATGTATCAGAGTGAGATCCAAGCCCGCTTACCCAATCGTCACCGGGTCAACCGAGCCTGGGACATCTAAGTAACCACGTTCCGTCCCGGACGGCAGGTTTCTAAGATGCCGGGGGGCTATGAGCTTACTCCACGGAGGTTTTCGGATTTTTTTCCGTTCCGAACGGAAAAAAAAAAAAAAACGGAAGCTCAAGCCCGGAGTGCGGGGGGGGGGGGGGACTTTTCTAGCCACTCACAGCCGAGAGCCCTAGTCTTACAGCTGAAAATTTTAGAGCGCGGATAAAGGTGGGCGGGTGGACAAAGGTGGGGGAGGGGGAAGGGAGTTCCTGGGGTCCACCGTCACCTTTAAGGCTTGGGTGGGGTGTTTTCTCCCCTGTATAGGCCACGGGCGAGGTTGCCGGACACTCGATGGTCAATTCTCGCTGCACAGTGGCCAAACAGGTTTAGGAACTCGGGTGGACGGGGGCTTACCAAAGTCCAGCGATGCTGTAGAGAAGGTGGACAGACGACCGGGACGGGTAGGATGCGTGACTCCTTTCCCGGCCAATGCACCAAAATGTTAGAAAAATTTGCAGGATGGACGAACGCATGCTGAGACCATTGTATAGGAAAAGGGAAGGGGGTTTATTGAATTACCAAAAGAAACGCATGGAGGGGATGGGGATGAATCGCAGGGGATGAACGGGAGCTGGCGCAGGCGGGAATGGAGAGCAGGAACAGAGAGTGAGCTCAGTCTGGGGCTGGTTTAAATAGAGTAGGGGTCATAAAACCCCCTTGGAGTGAGTCCTTGCCCTATAGGCTAGCAGAGGTCAGGGGGCAGTGGACAGGGCATTTGCTGGTCAGGTTTTCTGGTCATGCTGAAAATCTTGGGAGGTGTAGTTTTTAACAAAGCACCTGGGAGGTGTGGCCTTCTGCCTGGGAGGCACAGCCTCCTGCCTGGAATCTAACAAAAAATAAATAGGGCAAGGGCATGCTGGATTCAGACAGAGGAAGGTAAGATATATGTTATTTGTGGAGGTTGAGAAATTTTAGCCTTAGAATCCCATAATGAGATACATTAAAAATCTGATAAAGAAAACTAAAAGTAAGATAATAGGTAGAAAAAAGAGATGCAAGAAATTGGAAGCAGCTGGTCTTTCAACTAAGCACAAAATCCTGGTCTCCACTAGGTCTCAAAGTTCAAGGCTTTGGGAAAAACTAAATGTCTTTAACTCTGTGTCATGGAATCAAAAGAGAGGAATATTGTCCTCCTTTTACTTTTGTTAGATTCCAGGCAGGGAGGCCACACCTCCCAGGTAGCTCAACTAGCCACACCTCCCAGGCACCTTAAGACAAGACACACGTCCCCAGCACCTCAGGCTGGCCATTCTGCTGGCCACACCCCAGGTGCCTTACTAAGCCAATTATGACACACAGGTTTTCCTTTCGACCCCCTGCAGTCTATGGAACTAGGGTTCCCTCTGGGGGAGTCCCTCAGTCCACCGGTTCACTACTTAAGCGCTCTCTGGACTGAAACCCCTCCCTTCTTTCTTTTCCTTCTTCTCTTCTCGCCACTGGTCTCCCTCCCCATCTCCCTCGAAGGTTCCCCTTCCACGTGTCCCTTCAGCTGTTTAATAAACTCCCCTTTTCTACATGGCGGTTCCAGCGTGTGTTCATCTGCCCTTCAACTTTCTCTTTTTTTGTGTGTTTTTCTTTCACTCTTACTCTCATACACACACACACACACACACACACACACACACACACACTTAATATTTTAATCAGGTTTGTCTCACTGTGACCAAAATACCTGACAAGAACAGATTAGAGGGGAAAATGTTCATTTGGTGCTCACAGTTTCAGAGTTCTTATTCCACAGATGGCCAACTCCATTGCTTTGGGCCAAGGTGAGGCAGCAAATTATGTGGGAATGCCCAGCCACAGCAAGTTTCTCAGATCATGGTAAGAATAGGAAGCAAAAAGAGAAAGACAAGGGGCTACAGGGAGAATGGACATTTTTAAGGCACTACCCCAGTGGTCCACCTTCTCCAGTCATGCCCTACCTGCCTATAGTTATCACCCAGTCAGTCCATTCAAACTAGGATAGACTAGGTTATAACTCTCATTACTTAACCATTTCACCTCTGCATCAATAAAGTAGTTTTTTTGTTTTTGTTTTTGTTTTTTGGTGCTGGGGATTGAACCCAGGGCCTTGTGCATGCAAGGCAAGCACTCCACCAACTGAGCTATATCCCCAGCCCAAAGGAGATTTTTGAGAACACTTAATATCCAAACCATAACACCCAATTACATTTAATGAAGAGTCTAATTCAGTGAACTAACTGGTACATCCTTGCATCTCACTTTATCTGGACTAAGGTCTCTCTCATCTTCAACACACACCTTCCACAGTGCATCCCTGGGTCTGAGGGAAGCTGCATTTTAACTGAACTGAGCATGATCAGGTATCAGATGAGCTGATATTGAAGCCAGATTTAAAGATAGGTAGTGAGTGTAGTTAAGCAAATCAGATCTAATATCTATTCTAATAAAGAATAGAGTCCATAAAGAAAATGGAGTTGGTCTGAGCCCTGGGAAAATCAAAACAATGCCTGGAAGATTAAAATGTTAATGTCTGCAAGGTCAGGGCCCATCCTAAAGAATGTTAATGAAGCAGCTCCCAGCAAACAGGGAGATAGTAATCAAAGTTCCCTAAGCCCTTCCTGCCAGATCACTCTTTCCCCACCCCCATGGGCTCAACTGTGTCACATATTTTGGCTTTCCTGGCACAGGCAGGACAGAAGGAGATAAGCAAAGAGACTAGGAAGAACAAAAGAGGACCTTAGATATAAAAGGGAGGAGACCTCCCCTTCCCATGGATTCCCGCCTTCTTGGACTCTTCTCCTTCTGGAGGAAGTCTTTTTCTGCTGTCTTTAATAAATCCTTCCTTTTCCACTCTACCCTTGCCTCGGCATGCTTCTTCAGTGTTATACTTCAATATTCAGGGAAGCAAGGACTCCTCAGGTAAATGGCAGTAACAATATCAAATATGCTTATGTGAAAAAATATATCCACTTTGGTCAGGGGGAAAAAAAAAGGTCAAGCAACAGCATATTACTACAAAGTTTATACAGCTGTACTCCCTGTTGACAATGTGTTCGCCCTAAATTATGTTTCTCAGTAACTCTTTATGTAAACATTTTTAAATAAAATAAAAAAATATTTCTTCTGACTAAATTTGGACATTTACTTGAATAACATGGAAATGCCTTAAATCTCCCTTCTCAAATGCATGCCTTACTAAATCTTGCACGTAAATACAGTGAATTTTTATTCAAGAATCAGAAATATATTTCTCACCAGCTCTGCCCCTTGAGTCAGACATATGACAAATTCTGCCTCTGCCATCCTGCCAAATTCTGTCTCTGCCGTCCACTTACTACATGACTATGGTCTGACCAGATTGAGGGTCTTTGGTGAACATAGGGGAGCACAGGAGATTAGAAGTCCACATATCTCCCACTTGACCCATCACAAGCAGGAAGAGAATTCCCTTTAGTGGCACTGTCTAGCTCTTTTTGTCTCCCTGCAGAGAAGAACACAGCTTTCAACTCTGGCTCCAGAAAGTAAAGTCTGTCTCCTCATTTATGTCTATCATCCTCAGGAGCCTGTGGAAAGCAGGAAGACCTAAATTTTGCTTTCAAAGGGCTGAAGCCAGGTCCCAGGTAGTTATTTGTGCATTTCCACTTTTCCTGAGTACATTTTTAATCTCTTAGATGTGATTTATCTCATCCTATTGTATCCGCTGTTTACTTCCCCAAATGTTGAAGTATAACATCGAAGAAAAACACCTAGGCTAGTGTAGAATGGAAAATGAAAGCCTTTAATAAAGGACAGCAAAAAAGACTCCCCCCTAGAGGGAGAAATGGGGGTCTTCTCCCTTTTTTGTCTAAGGTCTTCTTTTGTCATCTCACATTCCTGTCCTTAATTTTGTTTATCTCCCTCTATCCCTCTATCCTTTCCCATGCGTGATGGAAAAGCCAAAAGCTGGAAGATAGGTGGGCCCCTGTGGCAGGGGAGGAGTGATCTGGGCAAGAAGGGCCTAGGGTGATTTGATTAACATTTGTTTTGTTGGGAGTTGCTTCAATAACACTTTTTTTAGCATGGCCCAGGACCTTGGGGACATTAACATTTCAATCTCCCAAGTGTTGTTCTGGTTTCCTGGTTCAGATTGACTCCATTTTTTTATGGACTCCATTTTCTTTATTAGACTCCATTTTAGACCCGATTTACATAACTACTCTCATTACCTGTTAGATAAAATCGGGCCATCAGGCCATAACCCCAGGTGCCTTCCCGGAAGTGCCCATCTCTCAGGAGAATCGAGTCCCCACTCTTCCTGATCCTGGGAATACTCGCCTCTCCAGGAAATTCACCCCAGGGTGGGCTCTCCTTTTCTGAGCCAATCCCGACCATACAAGTCACGCTTCCGCCCCTCTGTACTTAAGCCCCTGCCAGCCCAGAAGCGCTCTTTCTCTCTTTTGCCACCATCTTCTCACCAGCTCTTCCCTCTCCCTGTCCTCCATTCTCCCCTTTCCCGTTCCCCTCTCCCTTCTTCCCGTTGCCTCTACCCCCTTCCTCCCCTTCTCCCCTTCCCTTAATAAACCCCCCTTTTCTACAAGGCGGTCTCTGTGTGGTTTTTGTGATTTCACTACCTATCTTTAAATCTGGCTTCACTATCTCTGAATAGTTTATAGAAGATCCATCCAATGTTCAAATAAATAAAACACTGGAGGGAAGTAAATATGCTTGGAAGAAGTTGCCTTGCTTGTTCCAAAGTGGAAAAAAAAAATGTTTGGCTTTTCTGCCCTCAAGGATCTCCAGGCTGCTTGCTCTCCCCTTCTGTGCATGTGCCTAGGGACTGCTGTTCATATATATATATATATATATATATATATATATATATATATATATATATATAACACACACATATATTGCACACACACACCACACTGGGTAACAGGATAAAGTATTTATTTTCTTAATATTTGGTAATTTCTACCAAAATCATCTTCTTTCAATTTGCAAAGTAAATTTTTCCTTTGTAATATGTAAAGATGGCCTCTGCAAGAATGTAAATTGCAAATTAGCATATTCTAAGTTCCTTGTTTTTATGTGTTTACCCTTCTAGAAGACTGATGTGGAGATGGAGCAGTTGGCTAATGGAGGCTGATGATATACCCAGAGCTGGTGCTAAGTAATTGGAAGATCTCAACCTTCTTTCTGCAGTGGACCTGAGAGCCCCATTGATACAGATGATACTTCCAGTTGCTGGTGACAAGTTCTGCTCCCCCAAATGTTGGAGGTTTGAACATTAGAGAATCAAGAGAAGCACGCTGGGGCAAGCATATAAAGCAGGGTTTATTTAAAAAGGGTAACATACACATCTCCTGGGATGGAGAAGGGGGCCATTGCTGGTATCCTGGTATCCCATGAAATAAGGCATGTCTGCCTTTTTATGTCCTAGGCTACCTTTGTTCTCCCGCTCTCTTCTCTGTTTCTCTCCTTCCTGTGTACATGACTAGGCATTTGACTAAGTCTAGGAAATGCATGGCTGGATGCCAAAAGGTGAAAAACTGGTGGGCTGAAGGGGAAAGGGCAGTATGGAGCAGCCAAGGACACATTAACAACCTTATAGCTCCCTATAGGGAGGGGCAATTCCTGGGACAGTTTACCTTGACAACAGGTTGAAGTAGGGGCAGGTTCTTGATAAAGGTGGAGAAAGGGCTCTGAAGAAATTATCATTTCAATTCCTCAGGGGACAGTCTCCAACTTCCTGGAACTCACTCAAAATTGGCTTTCTTGATCTGACCTGACTCAATTTACCTATCTATTCTGTCTGCCTGTCTAATTCTAGCTTCAGTACCAGAGAAGACTCCTACATGAAGGCTGGGGAAGGTGGATGAGTTCTGATGTTCATTTCTCACAGCTGAGAGACTTCATGCAGTTTGCTACTGTCCAAGATAAATCTGTTGAATTCTGTAAGTTCCTCCCTAGACATAGAAATCTGTCGGGTTTTTGTTTTAAGGACATTACTTGATTTTTGTTTTAAGCCTGTAAGAGTCCAACTGCTTCTACATCAGCTGAGGGAGAAAGGCTTGAGTAGTTTTGTTCTCCATCATCAAGGTGAATGAGCCTTTGAGGATCCTGCCATATTCCTGTTTAAACACAAAAGAAATATGATTAGGGCTTTAAGTTAGAGAGGCCTGAGTTCAGAGGTCAATGTGAACCAACTTAATAACACCATAGCTTCAAATTCCTCAACTATGAAACACGTACCTCACAGGATATCTAGGAGAATGAAATGGATTTGACAATGCCTAATATATGTAAAAACAAAATGGCAATGATCCCATCCAAACACCTCCCCAAATTAGAAGATAAAGAGAACTCTGAACTCATTTTATGAAGCTAACATACCCATAATAATAAAACATGACAAAAACAAGAAGGAGGAAGGGGAGGAGGAATAGGGACAGAGTGAACAAGAGAGATGGAGGAGGAGGAAGAGAGTCAGGAGGATCCTATTTTGATTAGCATCCTTTATAAGCAGAGGTGAAAATTCTTAACATATTAGCAAATTAAATCTAGTAAAATAAAAAGTTGGATTTATCTCATATAAGTGAATTAGCAGTCAAAAAGCAAACACAGTAAATCACCCTACCAACAAAATACAGGAGAAAAACTACATGGTAATTTCAATATTTAGTCTCAATATTATAAAATAAAATATTTTTACAATAAAATATCAGCAAACTATGAGTAGAAGGAAACTTCCTCAATCTGATGAATAGTATCTACAAAATATCTCTACCTGCCATCATACTTAATCAGGAAATATTGTCCCCATAAAATTGCCTGCTCTTGCAAAAATGCCTATTCTTATCATTTATTTTCAGTGTGTTGGAATTTATCACCATGATAAGAAATTAAGAAACAAAAAAAGCACAGATATAGATGGATATAGATATAAAGTTCAGGAAGAGATAGATATATACATAAATATGTGTGTGTATACACACACACACACATATATGTAATGAAAACAATTAAACTGTTTTTATTAGTAAAGACAAGATTCTGCGCATGCCAAATATTAAGGAATAACAATAACTACTAGAAACATGTGAATTTAGTAGCCTGAAAGAAATACATTAAACATACATAAACAGTTATATTTTTATATGCTAGCAACACACTATTATCAAGTAAAATTTTAAAAATTGAATTTAGAGTAGTATAAAAAAGTATAAAATTAATAAAATGTATAAGGTTTATATATCATAAACTAAAATGTATTTCTAACATAAATTAGAGAAAATTAAAGAAATTGTTAACAGAAATTAAAGAAAAAGATAAATGAAAGGATAAATCATGTTCATGTGTAGAAGATCTAATATTTTAAAAATGTCATTTAAGCTACCAAAACTTATTAGTTCAATCAAAAATCTCAGTAGATTTATTTTGTAGCAATCAACAAGATAACATTAAAATTTATGTGGAAACTCAAAAAACCTAGACTGAAAAAAGCAATTTTGCAAAAGAAAAAAATTGGAAGATTTCTAATACCTGACTTCAAGGTCAAGCATAAAATTGCATCAATCATAACAGTGTCATACTCACATAAGAATTAACCCATATATCAAAGAAGTGCATTAGATTCTATAAAATAGAAGCATAGTGATATGATTATTTGATTTTTGCCAAAGATTTTAAGACAGTCTAAAACACAAAGAAAAATATTTTCAACATATAGTGCCTGAACTTGTACATATCCACAAGGAAGTACAAAATTCACTTTAAGCCTTATTCCATGTTATACAAAACATGTAATTCAAACATATATTTGAAAAAAAGATCATAGGCATAGCTATTAAAACTAAAACCATAAATGTCTTAGAAATAAACACAGAAATATAACTTTGTGTCTTTGGGCAAGAAATATTTTCTTTAGAAAGGATGCTGAAAACAAATCACAAACAAACCAATCAAAATAATTATTTCTTCTGGAATTTGGGGATAGGAACTGACTGGAAAGAGGCATTAGGTACCTTTCTGCAGAGTGGCATGTTGAATTGTTTTCCCCCCAAAGATATGTTTAAGTCCTAACCTGAGAATGCATGCAAATATGATCTTATTTGAAAATACTGTATTTGAATATATAATCAAGTTAAGATAAGGTTATACTGGAGTAGGGGCTTCTATACTTAAACACTTATATCCTAATAAGAAGATGAAAATTCAGAGACAGACACTTATAGAAGGAAGAAGGGCATGAAATTCGAGGCCAAAACTGGAGTGACATGTTTACCAGCCAAGGAACACCAAGGATTGCCTGCAACTACCAGCAGCTAGAGAGAAGCAAGGGAGAAGTTGTTTTTTGTTTTTTGTTTTTTGTTTTTGTTTTTTTTTTTTTTTTTTTTTTTTTTTTTTTTTTTTTTTTTTTTTTTTTTTTTTTTTTAGAGATTTAAGAGGACCATCACACTGATGCCTTGACTTTGGACATTTAGCTTCTGAACTGTGAGAGAATACAGTTCTTCTGCTTTAAGTCTCCACATTTTAGTAATTTGTTCTGATAACCCTACCAAAGTAACATATAGTGTTATGGTGCTTTGTAGTTTGATAAAGGTCTACATTACAGAAGATATACATATTTATCAAAAACTTAAAAAATGTTTCACTGAAGATTTGGACATTTTGTTTTATGTGCTAAAGTAACAAAAAAAAGCTGTAAATAAATATTAAACAATTATGGTTATGTGAGCAGATGGATTTCAGAAAAAGTCCATTGGTATATGAAACTTACCTTGAAATCCATTTAAAAATGAGGCAAATTGATGGTTGGATAGGGGAGCAGATAAACAGATTCATTTGAGAGAGTGAGATATATATTGATGGTAGAATTGAAATCATAGGTTGCTCATTGTAAAATATTTTAAACTCTCATATATATTTGGAAATTTCATAATAAAATGTTGAAAATAAAAAGTGAGATTGAATCTCATATTTTCCATGACAAGATCTGTTTAAATCAGAAATTCCTGAGACAGAAGTGGCTACAATGCCAGGCCTTCAGGTTCATGTGTTACATTAATCTATTCCCAGCCTGTGCTGAGATATCCATCCTAGCCTGAAGGAACCAGAGGCAGGTGCTATGGCCAAGTGTCCTGATGCCGAGCCCTGAGCCCTGATAATGTGAGAAAACATTGCCCAGTCTTTGTAAAGCATCATAAAAATTTCATTCTTGTCAGTTTGACAGGAAGGTAGATGCACAGCCAAGAAGCTCATGTCAGCTATGCTGCAGAACCATGTACCATTACTGGAGGTATTTGGCTATGGAAAGGACATGACCTGCAGAATGTGGGGAAGAAGGCAGCGGGTGTTTGTATAGTGGGATTCTCCTTCTGTAAACCCACACAGAAGTCCTACTTCAAGAAACTGGAACTTTAATGTCGAGCCACTTTGACAGGAAAATTTGATCAACAGAAAGGGTATCAAGGGCCAAAAATTACTGGTAGATATTGCCTCCAAACTGGAATAAGGCAGAAAAGAGAGTGGAAGTTGTAACAACCACTGAGAAGGTGATTTGACAGAGACTCCATGTATTATTTTAAAAGTTCTCATTAGATAATCCAGTTGCAGGAGGTAATGATTTTCTGATTTTTTAAAGCATTAATAAGTTAGAAGAAGAATTTTTTAAAAGCTTTAATAAGTTGAAGAATCCATTAAAATGACAAATGGCAACTTACAGGTCAATTTGGGGATACAGAAGTGGTTGTCTTGGAGAGGGAAAAATATGAATTAAACAAATCTCTGGGATTTATCATTTCAAGAATGATGAATGTTTCATTTCAAAGGAGGCAATAAAACAGGGTAATTGAATATAGCACAGAACTATACCAGAACAGAGCTCAACAGAATTATGTGTACCTTGGGTTTAGAGAGGACTTTGGCTCAGGAGTCCCTGGGTATTATATCTGGGGCCAGACTTCAGATCTTAACTTTATGAGTAACCTTCAATTTGTGACCTTGGACCAACTTTTCACCATCTCAGAGACTCAGTTTTCTTTACATGTGAAACAATTTTATTTAAAAAATAGATATGGGTACATTTGCTGGTGAAAGTAGGATTGACTGCATGTACAATCCTACTTTTTGAGACTTGGGGGTGGTGGTGGAGGATCAGGCAAGGTCACCTCTTAAGTTCTGGTACAAAAAACAGATGGGACTCTCTGGTCCATTCCTCACCTAGCCTTAGTGACCTACATTGGTGAAACAAGCACTGCTCCTCTATGTCTCTGCCTCCTTAGAAATCAGTCAAGGAGGAACTTCCATCTTTGCACTCACTCACACATAAGGAGACTTTCCTGATTGAGATAGAAAATTATCAGAGAAGTTATACTGATCGTGATATATCAGCAAAAACAGATTCCTAACCTGTACCTGCCCCCAATTTCTCACTAACACTTGTGCCCAATGATACATAAAATATAACTACAAATTATTTGCTGCTCATCCGGCTGAGAGAGGGCATTTAATTTCACTTCCCTTGGATGTGAATGGGCTCCATGACTAATTTACCCAATACAACATCACTGTGCCAGTTTTGAAGCCTGTGGCTTAAAAGATTGTCAACTTCTACTTCCTGTCTGTTGAAACATTTACTTTTCTACCCTGAGACAGCTATAATCCAGAAGTCTACAGTGGGAACATGAACATTCCCAGTTTAGAGAACAATGCTTAGACACTCCTATTTATTCCAGTCACACTAGGGCAAAACTCAGACATGTGAGTAAGGAAGCCATCTTGGATATTCCAATCTCAGCAAAAATACCACAGAAAGAAATGAAGAGCCTAGTGAACAGCCAGGATCAAGACCTAGAATGATGCTGCCCTTAGGTTGTGCCAGCTATTGACAGCTGTTCAACACCTGCCATTGTTTGCCCCAGTCATAAAATGGCTGAGCCATTCTGTTTCTGTAGTATTGTGTATTGTGTTTGAATTCTGGATAAACAGGGGTGTGAGCAGCAGAATGGTTGTTCTTCAAGATTATTAAATCTTAAAATGGAGCCGGGCGCTGTGGCGCACACCTGTAATCCCAACACTTTGGGAGGCTGAGGCAGGAGGATCGCGAGTTCAAAGCCAGCCTGAGCAATGGTGAGGCACTTAGTAATTCAGTGAGACCCTGTCTATAATAAAATTAAAAAAAGGGCTGGGGATGTGGTCCAGTGGTCGAGTGCCCCTGAGTTCAATCCCCGGTACAAAAAAAAAAAAAAAAAAAAAAAAAAAAATCTTAAAATGGATTGCTATACAATAATAGATAACTGGAATACCTCTGCTCCACCTTAGCTATACAATACATAGAATTTTATGCATTTTAAGAAATGGGGAAATCCTAGATCAGGTGTTCCCTCTACTCTGGCTAGCATCTCATTTGCTACCATTGACAGTTAGAAAATCTATTCTGGTTTATTATGAAATCTCCGCTGTCAAACATCTATTTGACACTTCTATTTTTTTAAATTTACAAATTTTTTATTCTAAGTTGTTAGAAATGACAGCAGAATACATTACATTTCATATTATACTTATAGAGCACATTTTTACATATCTCTGATTGCATACAAAGTATATTCACAGTATTCATGTCTTCATGCACTTAGGGTAATAATATCCATCTCATTCTAGCATCTTTTTTTTGTTTTCTTCTTTACCCTTTTGCACCCTCCTTTCCCTTCTCTCCCCATTGGCCATTCTACCATCTTTTTTGGAGAGGAACTTTAATGTCAAAACACTTTGACAGGAAAATTTGATCAACAGAAAGGGTATCAAGGGCCATGCTCCCCTTCCCAACCCCACTGTGAATCTGCCTCCTTATATAAGAGAAAACATTCAGCATTTGGCTTTTTGGGATTGGCTAACTTCACTTAGCATTATATTCTCTAACTTCATCCATTTACCTGCGAATGCCATTTTATTCTCTTTTATTGCTGAGTAATACTCCATGGTGTATATATACCACATTTCCTTTATCCATTCATCTACTGAAGGGCATCTTGGTTGGTTCCACAATTTAGCTACTGTGAATTGTACTGCTATAAACATTGATGTGGCTGTGTCCCTGTAGTATGCTGCTTTTAAGTCCTTTGGGTATAGACCAAGGAGTGGGATAGCTGGGTCATAAGGTGGTTCCATTCCCAGTTTTCCAAGGAATCTCCATACTGCTTTCCATATTGGCTGTACCATTTTGCAGTCCTACTAGTAATGTATGAGTGTGCCTTTTTTTCCCACATCATCTCCAACATTTATTGTTGTTTGTGTTCTTAATATCTGCCATTCTGACTGGTGTGAGGTGAAATCTTAGAGTGGTTTTGGTTTGCATTTCTCTTATTGCCAGAGATGTTGAACATTTTTTCATGTATTTGCTGATTGATTGTATATCTTCTTCTGAGGAGTGTCTGTTCAGTTCCTTGGCCCATTTATTGATTAGGTTATTTGGTTTATTTATTTGTTTGTTTGGTTGGTTGGTTGGTTGGTTGTTTTTGTTTTTGTTTTTGTTTTTTTTTTTTGGTGTCAAGATTTTTGAGTTCTATATATTCTAGAGATTAGTGCTCTATTTAATGTGCATGTGGTTAAAACTTGTTCCAAATTAGTAGGTTCTCTATTCACCTCACTGATTGTTTCTTTTGCTGAGAAGAAGCTTTTTAGTTTGAATTTATCCCATTTATTGATTTTTGATATTAATTCTTGTGCTACAGGAGTCTTATTAAGGAACTTGGGGTCTAATCTGACATGTAGGAGATTAGAGCTTAGTTTTTATTCTATTATGCATAGTGTGTCTGGTCTAATTCCTAGAGCCTTGATCCACTTTGAGTTGAGTTTTGTGCATGGTGAAAGATAGATGTCTAATTTCATTTTGTTGCATGTGGATTTCCAGTTTTCCCAGCACCATTTGTTGAAGAGGCTATCTTTTCTCCAATGTATATTTTTGGCACCTTTGTCTAATATAAGATAACTGAAATTATATGCGTTAGTCTCTGTGTCCTCTATTCTGTACCACTGGTCTACCAGTCTATTTTGGTGCCAATACCATGCTGTTTTTGTTACTATTGCTCTGTAGTATAATTGAAGGTCTGGTATAGTCATGCCACCTGCTTCACTTTTCTTGCTAAGGATTGCTTTAGCTCTTCTGGGTCTCTTATTTTTCCAGATGAATTTCATGATTGCTTTTTCTATTTCTATGAGGAATGTCATTGAGATTTTGATTGGAATTGCATTAAATCTGTATAGTGCTTTTGGTAGTATGGTCATTTTGACAATATGTGTTCTGCAAGGTAGATCTTTCCATCTTCTAAGGTCTTCCATAATTTCTTTATTTAGTGTTCTGTAGTTTTTATTATATCGGTCTTTCATGTCTTTGATTAAATGTATTCCCAAGGTTGTTTTTTTTTTTTTTTTTTTTTTTTTTTTTTTAATGCTAGTGTAAACAGGGTAGTTTTTCTCATTTCCCTTTCAGAGGATTTTTCACGGATATATAGAAATGCCATAGATTTGTGGGTGTTGATTTTGTATCCTGCTACTTTGCTGAATTCATTTATGGGTTCTAGAATTTTTCTAGTGGAATATTTTGGTCTTTTAGGTATAAAATCACATCATCAGCTAATAGTTATAATTTGAGTTCTACTTTATCTATCTGTATTGCTTTAATTTCTTTGGTCTGACTTATTGCTCTGGCCAGAGTTTCAATTATTATGTTAAATAGACGTGGTGAAAGAGGGCATCTCTGTCTTGTTCCAGTTTTTAGAGGGAATGCTTTCAATTTATCTCCATTTAGAATAATGTTGGTCTGGGGCTTAGCATAGATAGCTTTTACGATGTTGAGATATGTTCCTGTTATTCCTAGTTTTTCTAGTGTTTTGAACATGAAGAGGTGCTGTATTTTGTTGAATGCTTTTTCTGCATCTATTGAGATAATAATATGGTTCTTATCTTTAAGTCTATAGATGTGATGAGTTACATTTATTGATTTCCGTATTTTGAACCATGCTTGCATCCCTGGAATAAACCCCACTTGATTATGGTGTACTGTTGGGAGTTTCTGGACGCTGTCTGCCAAGGGATGAGCTCTGGTTGCTTACCACGCCCTTTGGAGGACCAGGGCTAAGCGAGGGGGTGTGGCTATGATGTATTGTGAGAGCCGGAACCACCCTACTGGTCAAGGATTGGTTATTTCTAGGCCTATATAAGTGGAGTTCATTGTTCAATAAATTTGAGTTTTGCCTTTTGCTTTCTACAAAACTCCCCGGGTGTGGCGTGGTGTCCGTCAATCAGGCGGGGGGGGGGGCGGTGGAAACTCGGCGACTTTTGCCCGTTAAGCCTATCTTCGCCAGGTAAGCTACTTTAATTCTTTCTGCTGGCAGAAAGAACCCCCTTTTAGGGCCCAAAAAGGGGGGTAGCTTTAGACCTCGGCCCCATTAATAAGTAACACAGCAGTCCCAGCAGTTGGCGCCCAAGTGTGGGGCACAAAAATTATCGGTAGGCTTAGCACAGTTAGAGACGCAGCGTCTGTCTGGCAAAAGTATCCTCTAATATGGGGCAAGCGTTAATATTTAAGAAATCTCAGGACCCAGCCCTCGAGGCATGGCGATGTATTTTAAGAAAGCAAGGTCTCAAAATTTCTGATGCTCAAGCTGAAAAAATTTGGAGCTCATTGATACGGGCAGCTCCCTGGCTCCCAAAGGCTGATTATAATTCATGGAAAACATGGCACCCTGTGGAACAGATTTTAAGAGAGAGAGAAAATGAATACGGGGAAGTCCCACTTCTGGGAGTTTATCCAGCTTTGTCCACCCTAAAAGCATGCTCTCTCATGCAAACAACAAAAGAATCTGTAGAGGCCACAGATCAGGCACTTCAAATTATAAGAATTGAGGTAACGGAGCAGGCCCTACAAGAAAATAAAATATCTGAACCTAATCTCTCCCGGTCCGGAGAATTAAACAGCCCCTCCCGGTCCGCAGATTTGGAGAAGCCTAACCACTCCCTAGAAGTAGAGAAATCCCACTCTGCGGAATTAGGAAAAACTAGCAATCAAGAGCCTACAGCCCCTCCCTTAGAGAGCTTAAAAAAATTCCCTGAGGACAAAGGCCATCGGCCACATGGCTCACCACCCTGTGAGCAGGATCCGTCATTTTATGAGCCAGCCCCTTCCAGGCCTTCTGCCCCACCGCTTTACCAGAAGGCACCAGTTTCACAACAGCTGCTAGCGCCCCCTGGTGGGCTTTACCTGTAATGGCGTTTCCAGTTAATTTAAATCCGGGAGAAAACAGGCCGGGTATTTGGTACCCCTGGGAGACTCAAGAGTTAAAAGAGTTAAAAAAAAGCGGTGTCAGAAGATGGTCCCAACTCGCCATGGGCAGAATGTATTTTATCAAGCCTGGCCCATCATGCCTGCACGACTAAAGATTGGAACGATTTAGCCAAAGCCGTGCTTCCGGGACCTTTATTTATTAAATGGTGTGCATATTTTACTGATGAATGCCATATGCAGGCTGAGAGGAACCGATCTACGAATCCTCCCATACCAATAACCTTTGGAATGCTGGCAGGAATTAGTGACCAATATGCCACAGGCATCCAACAGGCAGCAATGCCAGCCCCTTACCGAGAGCAGGTGCGAGCTTTAGGGCTGGCAGCATGGAAAAAGCTAGAGGAAGGCCCTACAGAGCCTCCTATAGCTGGAATCACTCAAAAAGCTAATGAGGATCTGGCCACATTTATTGAGAGAGTGGAAAAAAGCCTTCAAAGGAAATTTCCACCTGGAACGATGAGAGACCAATTTGCAAAAATGCTAGTTTGGGAAGGGATGACCACAGATCACAAGCTGGCCTGTGCCGGGTTAAAGGATAGATCTATGGGGAGATGGATTATTGCCACCAAAGATGTGGGTTCTACAACTCACCAATCTCAAGTATTAACCACCGCCCTTAATGCCCATACTGAGGTATCAGCAACAGTTTTAAATGGAAAGGGGACCTGTTTTAAGTGTGGACGACAGGGCCATTTTAAAAAAGATTGCCCCAATGGCCCTCGTCGGCCTCCAGAATGCTCCCTGGCCAGACTCAAAGTCCAGCTGCCCCTAGAACACTTTGTCCTAGGTGTAAAAGAGGATATCATTGGAGAAAAGATTGCAGATCTAAATTTGATATTCAGGGGAAACATTTAAACTCCTAAAGGGGCATCCTCCATCCCCGTTACACCAAGGAGGTGCCCCTGCTCACAGTCCCCCTAAGGTCCATTGGACAGTTCCTATTGTTCCAGGGATTAGACCAAAGATGGATATTTATATATCAGGAAAGAAATTTCGTTGCCTAATTGGTATTGGGGCAGATCGTACTATACTAAGGAAGGAAGAGATTCCACCCCAATGGGAACTAATTCCAGGGCCCTAGTTACTCGGGGTAGGTGGGAAAACTCATTCAGAAGAAACCAGAGATTGGCTTAGATGGAGAGACATAGATGGAAATCAAGGGGAAGTTCATCCCCTTGTGGCCCTTGGATGAACCTCTAATTTATTAGGCCAAGACATCTTAGGAGAAGCTGAAGCTTACATTACTCAACCCATAGAGAGCTTCAAAATGATATATTAATTAAAGATACGGGGAGAGAAACTTCCAATCATCAAATAAATAGGGTCTCACCCCCAATCCTAAGGGCCACTGCTCCCCAAGTTCCTGCCATTCAATGGCGAGATGGCCCCCCAATCTGGGTCGAGCAGTGGCCCCTTCCTACTGAAAAACTAAACCATCTGAGGGCAATTGTCCAAGAACAGTTAGCCCTAGGACACATTAGACCTTCTCTTAGCCCATGGAACAGTCCTGTTTTTGTTATACAAAAGGCCACAGGGAAATGGAGGATGTTACAAGACCTCCGAAAAATTAATGATAGGATGTTCCTTGTTGGCAAACCTCTGCGTGGCCTCCCCTGGATCCCTTCTATCTCAAGAGATTTAACCTTAATTGTTATTGATATTAAAGATTGTTATTTTTCAATACCTCTTCATCCAAATGATTATGAAAATTTGCATTCTCTATCCCCTCAGTTAACTTTCAGAAGCCAGATGAGCGATATGAATGGATAGTTCTCCCTCAAGGTATGGCTAACAGCCCAGCTTTTTGTCAATATTATGTTTCATGTCTTCTGTCACCACTAATGAAAAAATCGCAGCTCACCCTATATGTTTATATGGATGACATCATCCTGGGAGCTGCTGATGTCCAGCAACTGGGCTCAGCTTACCTGACCCTTCGAGAGCTCTTAGAAAAAGGAGGATTACACACATCCAATGACAAGGTCCAAACTATTTCTCCCTTCAAAATATTGGGGACAAAACTTAGCCTAGACTCGGTTTGTCCTCTCAAACCTCAACTAGTCATTCAGAAATCTTATTCCTTGGCAGAGTTACAGAAGCTATTAGGAGAACTAAACTGGTTAAGACCATGGCTTCATATATCTCTACTGAGGATTTATTACCTCTCTTTGAGTTGCTACGGGGAAAATCCCCCTCTGATGTGATTATACTAAAAGAAGGTCATCTGTCAATATTATCAAAAAGTCCAAGGTGCCCTCAATTCAGCCCAATTGGCTCGATACCAACCAAAGCAACCTCTATATCTGTGGATTTTCTCAGGTGCTAAGCTCCTTACAGCTGTTCTCACCCTGATGGGTAACCCCTTACAGTAGATATATTCCTCTGTGGGAGGAGCACCTCGAGTTTATTCCCAATTAGATCAATTAGCAGATCTTATAATAAAAGGGAGAGATACAACATTGAGGCATTATGGAAAAGACCCAGATATTTTAACAATTCCTTACCATTTGTCAGACTTTGAGTGGATACAGAGAAACAACCCTAGAGTCTTCTATGCTTTAGAAGGATTTCTAGGAAAAGTTGACTGTCTTTACAGGCCAACCAAATGGACCTCTTCTTTTCCCAAACTGGAGTGGACTCCCCCCATCCTGTTTTCCATCAAGCCACTCCCCAAGGCAGTAAATGTCTTCACAGATGGAGGAAAAGAAGGGTCAGCAGTTGTAGTATTTTACCCATCCTCAGGCCAAAGAACACAATACTTTGAAGCAGTTACTGGTTCTGCTCAATTTAAAGAATTATTTGCTGTTGCATTAGCCTTGACCCATGTCCAAGAGCCTATGAATCTTTTCTCAGATAGTTTATATGTAACTAACCTATTACCTACTCTAAATGCCTTGTATATAAAGATAGATAATAATCCTATAACCCCCCTGATGATTCAGGTTTGATCCCTGTTAAAGGGGCATAATGAACCTGTTTTCCTCCAACATCTTAGGGGACATCAAGGCTTATCTGGGCCCCTCTCTGAGGGAAATCAGGCCGCTGACCATTTGGCCACCACAGGTGTATTAACAGTTACAGTCCCATATCAACAAGACCTTCAGTTAGCCCAAGGTCTTCACGACCTTACTCATTTAAATTGAAGAGGACTACATCATAAATTTTCTTTAGTTCCTATAAAAGATTTAAAAAAGATTGTAAGGACATGTAAGTCCTGTTTGCCCTTCTTAAAGGTCCCACCTCTCCAGTCCCCTGGGGTAAATCCCAGAGGCCTACGGCCCAACGATGTCTGGCAGACTGATGTAACCCATTATGCGCCATTTAGAAAATTAAAATATATATTTATGTCCATAGATACTTATTCACATGCTTGTTGGGCCACGGCACACTCTGGAGAAAGGACTAAACATGTTGAAAGTCACTTTTTACAATGCTTTGCTATTCTTGGATTGCCAAAACAGAGTAAAACCGATAATGGACCCTGTTTTGTGAGCAAATCATTACAAAAGTTCTTCCAATCTTGGCATATTAAGCATACCACAGGTATCCCATATAACCCAAAAGGACAAGCCATCATAGAGAGACATAATAAAACCCTAAAGGACCAATTAATAAAACAAAATGGGGGAAGCAACCCCCATGACCAGTTAAAAACAGCTATGCTTACTTTAAATATTTTAAATTTTTCCAAACAGCAGCCTCTGTCTGCGTTTCAAAGACACTGGTCTAACAAAACGCCTTATGTAAAAGTTGAGGTCCGATGGAAAGACCCATTAACTGGATTCTGGAGAGGTCCCGATCTGTTAATAAGTGCTGGCAGAGGTTTTGGATGTGTCTTCCCAATGGGAGAATAAAACCATATGGGTGCCTGCCAGAGATCTCAAATACTGCCAATCCAACCAAAATGACTACCCAGGAGCACAAGCTCTTGAGGGGTTATCCTTTCTTTTTCCACAGAAATGAAAACACCGTGACAAATCTCCTGTGCTGTTGTGATTAAACTTCTCATCACATCCATTCCAAAATTCATCAGAAACACTATCTTGGACTCCTTCTTTATCAGTATCTCAACCCTCTGCGATGAGAGAAGAGGGACTGTGCCATTCCTGTGACAATTATCTGGACTTTGTGCTAGACGGCTTCCTTTGGACTCTGAGAGAAGAGCGCTATATCTGTGACAATTGTCCGGACTTTATGCTAGAGAGAAGAATGCCATTCCTGTGACAATTGTCCAGACTTTATGCCAGAAGGCTTCCTTTAGACTAAGCTGAATGGGTGGACTTTCTCCCTTTGGTGAAATCCCTGCTGAATGGGTGGACTTTCTCCCTTTGGTGAAATCCCTGATTGTCATTGTCTTTGTGTTCACTTTTTGGCCCTATATAACTAACCAGATTGATACAGCTGGGTGGTCTGCTGTCATGCTGAGCTAAAGCCCTACAGGCTTGGCCACGGTCCTTAACAGGATGCAGAGGTTTGCCATCCAGTCAAGCCTTCTCAAAGGTGACTGTCCTGTCCCATGTCCTTCCCCTGGCCACTTGCTGGCCCTGGGTATGTCCACCTAAAGTGCTAGGGTGGTAGCCAATGATGGGTAAGATTTTTCCCAGAGAGGAAAAATCAACCTAGACAGGCACACTTTCGAAGGAGTTGGACACCCTAATTTTCGAAATGCAGGATGGGACATCCCATTTTTGAAATATAAAATGGAGAGGCCCCATTTTGAAAAAAAAATGAAAAAAGGGAATTGTTGGGACTTTCTGGATGCTGTCTGCCAAGGGATGAGCTCTGGTTGCTTACCACGCCCTTTGGAGGACCAGGACTAAGCGAGGGGGGTGTGGCTATGACGTATTGTGAGAGCCAGAACCACCCTAATGGTCAAGAATTGGTTATTTCTAGGCCTATGTAAGTGGAGTTCATTGTTCAATAAATTTGAGTTTTGCCTTTTGCTTTCTACAAACCTCCCCGGGTGTGGTGTGGTGTCCGTCAATCAGGCAGCGGGGGGGGGGTGGGGAACACTCAGCAACTCTTGCCCGTTAAGCCTATCTTCGCCAGGTAAGCTACTTTAATTCTTTCTGCTGGCAGAAAGAACCCCCTTTTAGGGCCCCAAAAGGGGGGTAGCTTTAGACCTCGGCCCCATTAATAAGTAACACAGCAGTCCCGGCAGTGTACTATATTTTTATATGTTTTTGTATCCATTTTGCCAGAATTTTATTGAGAATTTTTGCATCTATGTTCATTAGAAATATTGGTCTGAAGTTTTGTTTTTTTGATGAGTCTTTGCCTGGCTTTGGGATCAGGGTGATATTGGCCTCATAGAATGAATTTGGAAATGCTCCCTCTTTTTCTATTTCCTGAAATAAATTGAAGAGTATTGGTATCAGTTCTTCTTTAAAGGTCTTGTAGAACTCAGCTGTGTATCCATCTGTTCCTGGGCATTTCTTGGTTGGTATGCTTCTGATGGCATCTTCTATTTCATCGCTTGAAATTGGTCTGTTCAAATTGTGTATATCATCCTGCTTTAATTTGGGCAAATCATACAACTGTAGAAATTTGTCAATTCCTTCAGAGTTTTGTATTTTGTTGGAGAACAAGTTTCCAAAATAATTTCTAATTGTTTCCTGTATTTTTGTAGTGTTTGTTGTGATATTTCCTTTTTCATTGCATATGTTAGTAATTTGAGTTTTCTCTCTCCTTCTCTTTGTTAGCCTGGCTAAGGGTCTGTCAATTTTATTTATTTTTTTTACAGAACCAACTTTTTGTTTTGTCAATTTTTTCAATTGTTTCTTTTGTTTCAATTTCATTGATTTCAGCTCTGATTTTAATTATTTCCTGTCTTCTACTGCTTTTGGTGTTGGATTGTTCTTCTCTTTCTAGAGCTTTGAGATGTAATATTAAGTCATTTATTTGTTGGCTTTTACTTCTTTTGAGGAATGAACTTAATGCAATAAACTTTCCTCTTAGGACTGCCTTCGTAGTGTCCCAGAGATTTCAATATGTTATGTCTGTGTTCTCAATCACCTCTAAGAATTTTTTAATCTCCTCTTTGATGTCATCTGCAGTAGTAACTTTTATTTCTTATTTTACCATTGATTTCTAAATTATTTTCATTATGTTCTGATAGAATGCAGGGTAGTATCTCTATTTTTTTTTTTTTCTAAGAGTTGTTTTGTGGCATAATATATGGTCTATTTTAGAGAAGGATCCATGTGCTGCTGAGAAAAAAAGCGTATTCACTTGTTGAAAGATGAAATATTCTATATAAGTCGGTTAGGTCTAAATTGTTTATTGTATTTTTGAGTTCTATAGTTTCTTTGCTCAGCTTTTGTTTGGAAGATCTGTCCAATGGTGAAAGGGGTGTGTTAAAATCTCCTAGGATTATTGTGTTGTGGTCAGTTTGACTCTTGAACTTGAGAAGAGTGTTTTTGATGAACATGGATGCTCCATTGTTTGAGGCATATGTTTTTATAATTGTTAAGTCTTGTTCGTGTATGATTCCCTTGAACAGTATGTAGTGTCCTTCCTTATCCCTTTTGATTGACTTTAGCTTGAAGTCTACTTTATTTGATATGAGGATGGAAACCCCTTCTTGTTTCCTCAGTCCATGTGAGTGATAGGATTTCTCCCAACATTTCACCCTCAGCCGTTGATGAATTTTCCTATAAAATGAGTCTCTTGGAGGCAGTATATTGTTGGTCTGTTTTTTTTTTTTTTTTTTTTTTTTTTTATTATCCAATTTGCAATTCTACGTCTTTTTATTGGTGAGTTTAGGCCATTAACATTCAGTGTTATTATTGAGACATGTTTTGTTTTCCCAGCCATTTTTGTTTATTTTTGGTATTTAACTTGACATGGTTTCTCCTCTGATTGGTTTTTCCTTTAGTGTAATACCTCCCTCTGCTGATTTTCATCATTGCTTTTCATTTTCTCTTCATGAAATATTTTGCCTAGAATGTTCTGTAGTGCTGGCTTTCTACTTGTAAATTATTTTAACTTTTGTTTATCATGGAAGGTTTTTATTTCATCCTCAAACCTAATGCTTAATTTTGCTGGGTATAAGATTCTTGGTTTACATCCCTTTTCTTTCAGAGTTTGGTATATGCTGTTCCATGATCTCCTGGCTTTGAGTGTCTGAGTTGAAAAATCTGCTGTGATATGAATTGGTCTCCTTCTATATGTGATCTGATTCTTCTCGCTTGCGGCCTTTAAAATTCTATCCTTATTCTGTATGCTAGGTATTTTCATTATAATGTGTCTTGGTGTAGATCTGTTGTAATTTTGTATATTTGGTTTCCTATAAGCCTCTTGTATTTGGTTTTCCAATTAATTCCTCATGCTTGGGAAATTTTCTGATATTATCTCATTGAAGAGATTGTTCATTCCTTTGGTTTGAAACTCTGTGCCTTCCTCTATCCCAATTGCTCTTAGATTTTGTCTTTTGTTGCTGTCCCACAATTCTTGGATGTTCTGTTCCTGGTTTCTTACTATCTTCTCTGTGTGTTCAACTTTATTTTCAAGATTATATACTTTGTCTTCATTGTCTGTCGTACTTTCTTCCCATTTATCTAGTCTGTTGGTGATGCCTTCTATTGTGTTTTTTGTTTGGTTAATTGTTTCCTTCATTTCAAGGATTTCTGACTTTTTTTTTTTTTTTTTTCCCAGAGTTTCTTTCTCTTTTTTGAAGTAATCTTTTGCTACCTGTATTTTCTCTCTTATATCTTTGTTGTAGTGGTCAATTTTTGCTTGTATTTGCTCATTTAGGTCATTCTTTGATTCACAGATCATTTTACTTATGAACCTTCTGATCTCCTTCTCTGACATTTCATCAACTTTGCTGAACATGGGTTCTGTTATTGTAGTATCCTGGTTTGTTTGGGGTATTTTTCTCCCTTGTTTTTTCATGTTGTCTATTCACCTTTCTTTCTTGCAGTGTGGATCTGAGATATTACAATTTCTACCCTCTATTCTTGTGATAGCTGTGCAGGTTGTCTTTGCCTCCCCTTAATATTGGGCATTCAAAGCCTGCAGGTGTCCCTTGAAGTATGCTACCTGGGGCTGGGTCCCTCATGTGTGTTTGGCTGTGCCAAGCTGGTTGAATCTGCACTCCTGTAGTGATCTACTGGTTGGATGAGGCTGTCCTCTGAGTGGAGGTCAGTAAAGCTGGCCTGCCTGAGTTTTGTGGGTGTGGGCTGGGCTGACCTGGGCTTGTCTGCAGTTGGGCAGAGGTTCGTGGAACTGCCCTTAGCCTGGCCACACTCAAGTGGATGTCAACGGGACTGACCTGGGGCTTGTTGTGCTAGGGTGGATGTTAGCGAGTCTGACCTGAGCCTGGCTGTTCTAGGGTGGAGATCAGTGAGACTTACCTGGGCCTAACCACACTCCAGTGTAGGTCCCTGGGACTGTTCTTGGACCACCTTTACTCAAACAGTGTTGGGCAGGTCTGTCCTTTCCTCTCTTGCTCTGGGGTGGAGGTAGGCCGGACTGACTGGAGCCTCGTCACACACAAGGGGAGGTCAGCAGGACTGACCTGGGCCTGGCCGCACTCCAGCATATGTCCCCTGTGGCATCTTAATGGCATCTTCCATGAGACCGGGCCAAGACTGTGAAGCCCCCCGTCAAGTGACTAGAGCTGGACAGAGCCCCTCGTCGCTAAAAATAAAAAAGAGCACAGTGTGAAATAAAACACTCTTTTTTTCATGAAAGATACCATGGTGCTGAAAGAGTTAACTTTGACTGCTTAGGTTCTCCTGTTTATTTGGTGTTCTGTTTCTTATTCATACCTATGGCCACCAGGTGTTGCTATTTCAATTATTTAGATCGAGACTAATTCTGGAGATTTACCCTTTAAAATCCGAGCAAAAATTATACTAAGTAACAGGTTTCTAGTTAAAATGGCTTTAAGAGTCTTTTTGTGATTGAAAATAGATTTCTCTTGCTTTCACAGTAGTTTAAAGTAGATGCATGCAAGTTCTTTAGTGTAAAAGTCCTTCAGAGCTAACATTCAGTTTTGTCGCCCCCCTTCCCCTGCTTCTAGGTTTTAAAAATAACTGCTATAAAAGAAAAACAATAGTGCTTTGAAATTCCAGACAGAGAAAATTAAATTTTATCAGACAGTCTGAGCAGTGTGTGGAGGATATGGCTTCAGGGAATCCATGAGAAATAAATTTTACCAAAACTAGTTAGAAAACAGAATTATAATATGCCCAGACAGTCACGTATGACATCCATCTACATAGGACCTTGGAAAGGTGTAAGTGACCCCCAGACCTTGAAATGTGTAGGATAAGGAATTTAATGTGTCTAAAAATTAATCTGTAGATGTTGCTGTTTTTCTGAGTCTTATGACTGTGATCTAACCACAAAAGAATGTGTATTGCCAAGAAAAATACATACATACTTGTACAAAGTGAAAGTAAAGAGAGAAAATTCAGCAGCCTAACTCCTTGTCTGTGTGTGCTGATTTCTTTCATCGCTATCACTGACTCCTTTACTTCATGCTGCATCGAGCTCGCGTAGTACACCCCGGCTGACAACCCAAGAATTTGGCAGCCCCCTTATCGATCGTGCTACTCTGCACCCCCCCCTGCAGAGACCACCTCAGACCTCCACAGTCCCTGGGACTGTCCTTTCATCTGTTCTATTAATACAGCTCCCAAGTACCCAGGAGCAGGTCCAGAAAATACAACTCTGACCCAGGATTTTAAAAGCCAAATGCTTTGTATGCCCACAAACCTTAACATAGGTTTATACAACATAGTAATGGTTTACTTCCTTCTTTGAGTGTTCCCTGAGCTTATCCTCTCCACTGCTCACTTTGATGTGATCAAGTTGCCAATATATATCTGATGCTTGTGACTAAGTAATAGTTTGACATTAAATTATTAATCATCTCAGTATGTCTTCCATTCTCACACCTCTTTCTGTGATTTTGCTAAAAAGGATGTGTTTCAATTATAACTGAAATTAATGTTATATTTTAACACATCAAATTCTGAGTTAAGAACTGAATGGTGCAGTGAACTTATTATTTTATCTCTCCTCTGTTTATTCTAGTGCGAAATTGTTTTCCAGGCAGTCATTAACTTTGCCAAAGCTTCCCACCCTTATCAGGTAAATTGTAATGTTTAGAAAGAAGATGCTAACTGGTCTTGCCTTTTATCAGAAGTACCATTACAGTTGTCTCAAATAGTGTTGCTAACAAATGACTGGGCCCATTGTCCTTTGTTTCTTTCTATGGTTGCTTTACTATGGAAATAAAAAATAAACCTATGGTTTCTCTGTTATTGACTGTGTGTCTTTAAAGATGTAAGAGAGAGACACAGAGAGAACTCACCAGGTCAGAGATACTCAACTGGACCAAGTCCTGATTACCATCTTTGTGAATAGGCAGCTTCTCCATCTCAACTCTGCACTTAAGGAAGAAACACATTGTCCTGAAGAATGTAGCAGAACATATTAGAAATTTCTTGAAATTATGTGCAATGGATGGAATTTCAAGAAAATTATCCAAAACCAAAGAACACAACTTAGCCCTGCATGATTATCTTAATTAGTCAGTTAGTGCCTGATCAACTATGTATAAGGTCATATATTATACCAAGATTGTCCCTACGTAAAACATGACTTGACTGCTGATAAGATGGAGGTAAATGGGCTACATGTGGTTAAAGATGAAGTGTCCCTATTAGACAAGAAAGATTAAAAAGCACAGGAAATATGACCTCATGGGGTTTTGTCCACATGTACCAGGCTCCCTGCTGCTTTCTAAAGCATAGGTCTTTGATTTGGTAAGAAAAGTGGTAAAAACAATCCCAGGAGAGCTCTGGACTATTAAGAAGTTCATTGGAGCAGAGACTAAGGCAGAAATAAAGTCATAAGAATTGGAGCCCTGGGTGAGGTCAGCAATAAGAATTCATCTTTATCAGATCCTGGGCACTGGACCTGGGCAGGACTAGCAGATAATAACCCTATTGGCTGATACCTTGGCATACAATTAGAGCAATACCTTACATTCTTCTGGTTTGCAGCCTGGCAGAGATGTTGATATTTCCTGAAGGTGGAGTTCAAGTGTGTCATCATACATAGACTGAGAACCACTATTTATGGAACCAAGTTTATGAACCATTCATGCACCATTTACACAGAAATAATCCTTAGTTCAAACCTCATATACTCAATACTCTTGCAATTCAAGGGCTGTAAGTAATTGAAAAAGAATAGTTATGACAGCGAAGGCCTACACATACAGTTGTTCATGGCTTCATTATACAATAAGTAAATAATTTGTAGAAAGCTATCATCATTATACTCCCTACTGAAAGAAGGGGATTGTTGAAATAAGATTTGGAAGAAAATACAGCAGGACTGACCAGAGGAGTCCAGTACTGACATTTTATCTAGAAAAGGAATTCAGGAACTTCAATGGTTAAATTGACTTGTCAACTTGATTGGATTAAAAGATGCCAAGGTTTAAGAGGATTATGGGTGTGTTGGTGAGAGTATGTCTAGGAATGATTGATATGTGGGATAACCAACTGAAATGCAGACCCTCCCTAAACATGGGCAGCACTGAACAATAGGATAATGACTTGAATAGAATAAAAGTTGGAAGAACAGGAAGCAGCAGCAGATGTAAGTCTGATTCTTCTTGAATGGGTTCTTGATTGCTGCTGCAATTGTCTGAGAATATTGGATTCTCAACTCTTCCATCTTCCAAAATGGATTCAACAGAAACCTTTGGTCTTGGACTAGGGTAGCACCATTGATCGCTCTTGTTCTGGGGTTTCAGCCTCTTGGACTGTGCAGCTACTGATTCTTCCAGTTTCCCAGCCATTGTGGACTATTCAGCTTCCAGTCACATAAACCAATCTAATAATTCCTCTTTTATAATTATACTTCCTGTTGATTCTGTCCCTCTAGAGAACCTTGACTAATACAGGAACATTAAAATCAGAGATCAACTAAGATAATCAAACTTTTATAACTTTCAACCTTCTAATGCAAACTCACCAAGTTGTCATTTCTACTTCCATATTATAGACTACAACCTGAAACTCTGGGAGGCTGATTTAATGGCAAAAAAACATACTGAAATGTAAAGTTAGGATAAAGAGAGGCAAAGATTAGTATAATATTTTATGATGCAGAATGGAGGTTGATTCTGTGGAAATAGGCTGTTAGCAGGCAGGTTCCAAGAAGTCATTACCAAGAGCTCCAGGTTCAAGGCTGATGAAACTTGACCTTGAGGTAGAGTCTGTTCTTCTGGATATGGATCCCAGGTATAGATGATATTTTAAAGAGGATCAATGAAATGTTCAGATTATTCCACACACTTGAGATTTCATATACCTGAGATCAGGTATAAGGCTTCATGAGATAATTAGAATGAAGACCATTGTGTGAAGGTAAGTTCAAGCCTTGAGTTCCTACATAAACAAATTCAAAACCAACTCCATGTTGGTTAAGAAGAACAGTCTGTGTATCTGATTCATCATGATGCCAAAATGCCAGATGTTGGGACTTTCCGGACGCTGTCTGCCAAGGGGATGGGCTCTGGTTGCTTACCAGGCCCTTTGGAGGACCGGGGCTAATCAAGGGGGTGTGGCTATGACGTATCCTGAGAGCCAGAACCACCCTGCTGGTCAAGGATTGGTTATTTTTAGGCCTATGTAAGTGCAGTTCACTGTTCAATAAATTTGAGTTTTGGCATTGCTTTCTACCAAAACTCCCGGGTGTGTGGTGTGGTGTCCTTCAATCAGGCGGGGATAGAGACACTCAGTGACTTTTGCCCGTTAAGCCTATCTTCGCCAGGTAAGCTACTTTAACTCTTTCTGCTGGCAGAAAGAACCCCCTTTTATGGCCCAAAAAGGGGGGTAGCTTTAGACCTCGGCCCCATTAATAAGTAACTCAGCAGTCACGACAGCCAGAATGCAGAGTATCTACACTTCAAGTTAGAACTTTTGCTTCCCTTCTCTGGGAGATGGTGAAGTCCAGGCCTTGCCATAGACTAATGAGTTAACACTGATATCTCTCTACAAGAATCACCATCCACATACAGCTCTGAAGATTCACTTTATCCTCAACTCATCAAAAGTTTGTGTTGTCATCACAACAAAAACATTTGTGATGTTTGAGATTGTGACTCTGGAGTAGATGAACTAATCCTAAATTCCCTTCTAGTCCTAATATTCTTGATTATATTTTAAATATATCAAGGTGATTCTCATGAAATTAAACAAATGGCTGAAAATAAAAAGTTTAAACAATTGTCCAAGCAATCTATAACATTGTGTCATTAAAAAAAAAAATGTAGCTATTGTTTCAATTATCTTATGCTCTTCACCAAACTAATAGTTCTGGAGAACTTAATTGTTCCTGGTGCATGCTAGGAATAAAAAGAAATTACACAAGATAACATCTTCACTTTCTAAAGGCTTATGCACTCTTGAGGTTTAATAGATAAATGCATATGGAACTGGTGGTAATTTCTAGTTTTTATTTCTTCCTGGAATATACATTCAAGCATAATCATGTTAATATTTAATAGAAAACTTCTTCTTGTACACATTGGTGACTCCACATTTGCCTCTCCAGTGAACAGCTAATCTCCAGGGGCCATGCAACTGTCCATGACAATTAACTAATGTTGCCACAGATAGATATAAGGTCAATAAAATCCTTGTCTATTGTATTTTCATCTTTAAACCTTTAAATACATCCTAACTTGCATCAAAATAAAAGTAAATTATCTCCTGGACGTAGGGCAGAATGGCAACTGATTGGAGGAGGACTGGTTGCTGATTTCACGCTTCCAGGCTAGAGGTAGCCCCTGGAGAACCTGTGGACAGAGCAACCCTTGGTATGCCTCTAGTCTGAGACTTGGTGGACAATATCTGGCCACATTTAATGGGTTATTTGCTCAAAAAAGAGAAGTTACTTTCCTGGGAAAAAGTATAAGATGCTACTTAAGATAGAAGTCAGCAGGACTCTAACATTCCCATCCCAAGAGAGCAGAACTCTGGTTTCAAGAGTCCACTGGTCAATGGTGTATAGATCCTTTCAGCTTGAAGCTGCCTGGGTGGGATTTTTACTTCAGGGACCGGAAGAGCCAGGATACTAACAGCCTTTCCATTTCACCCTGATGTCTTTCCATTTCATTATTCATTGATTTATTAAAACACTAGTTTAGTATAAAAATATTACGGTAGGCTCTGTGGACACCAAGATAACATATATAAAATTATTATATATTACTAAATGACACACATGTAACTACATATTATTTTAAAAGAAGCTATCAAAACTTTTAATTACTTTAACATTTAATTATTAAAACCCTTACCACAATAGTACCTGCCATTGGGGAAGTCATTTCTTTGTATTTCATTCCCCTTCATTCAGTAATTTCAATATTCCACAGATGTATATAAGAATGGTACCACATGTTGGACAGAGACAATGTAACAGTGAACACTTCAGACCCAGTCACAACCTCATTCACCAAGTTCACAGTCTAGTGAGGAGGATGAATATATTTATGACAGAATCATTGACAAATAATGTTTATTTCTGTATTGTTTATTATAAATAAATATATGATGGGAAAATTATAGACTCCTATGCTATTAAATGAAATAAATACAGAGAGATACCTTGTGTTTTATCCAGTGTAACCCAGTACTGACAATGTACAGAATTGTGGGATATTGATAACTGATAAAGTAAAATGCAGCACATTTCATTGCTGTAAGAATTCTTTTATACTGACACCTTCCTTTTTCATCCAAACCTCTTCTTAACCCCCAGGTGCCAATAATCCATTCTCTTCTTCTCTAATGTCATTTACAGATTTTTTCTTATTTGAAATTGTTGTATAAGACAGTAGAATGCATTACAATTCATAATACACATATAGAGGACATTTCACATATCTCTGGTTGTATACAAAGTATATTTATACCACTCATATCTTCATATACATAGGGTAATAATATCCATCTAATTCTACCATCTTTTTTTTTTTCTTTTTACCCCTTTTCCCCTCCATTACCCTTCCTCCCCATTGATCTTCTAGTGTTCCTCTAATTCTCCTATGCTTCCCGTCCCAACCCCACTGTAAATCATCCTACTTATATCAGAGAAAACACTTGGTCTTTGTATTTTTGACATTGGCTAATTTCACTTAGCATTATATTCTCCAATTTCATCCATGTACTGGTGAATGCCACTATATTATTCTCTTTTATTGCTGAGTAATATTCCACTATGTATATATACCACATTTTCTTTATCCATTCATCTACTGAGGGGAATCTAGGCTGGTTCCACAGCCTAGCTATTGTGAATAGTGCTGGTATAAACATTGATGTGGCTGTGTCCCTGTAGTATGCTGTTTTTAAGTCCTTTGGTAAGAGACCCAGGAGTGGGATGGCTGGGTCATAAGGTCGCTCTATTCCCAGTTTTCCAAGGAATCTCCATACTGCTTTCAGATTGGCTGTACTATTTTGCAGTCCCACCAGCAATGCATAAGTGTGCCTTTTTACCCACATACTCTTCAGAATTTAATGTTGTTTGTGTTCTTAATAGCTGCCAATATGACTGGAGTGAGATGAAATCTTAGAGTAGTTTTGATTTACATTTCTCTAATTGCCTGAGATGTTGAACATTTTTTCATGTATTTGTTGATTGATTGTATATCTTCTTTTGAGAAGTGTCTGTTCAGTTCCTTGGCCCATTTATTGATCAGTTTATTCGGTTTTTTGGTGTCAAGATTTTTGAGTTTTTTTATATATTCCAGTGATCAATGCTCTATCTGACGTGAGTGTAGTAAAGATTTGTTTCCAATTACTAGGTTGTCTATTTGCCTCACTGATTTTTTTTTTTTTTTTTTTTTTTTTTTTGCTGAGAAGAAGTTTTTAGTTTGAATCCATCCCATTCATTGATTCTAGATTTTAATTCTTATGCAATAGCAGTCTTATTAAGGAAGTAGGAGTCTAATCTGATATGATGGAGGTTTGGGTCTACTTTTTTTTTTAATAGATGCATGGTCTCTGGACTAATTCTTAGGTCCTTGATCCACTTTGCATTGAGTTTTGTGCATGGTGAAGGATAGGAGTTTAATTTCATTTTGTTGCATATGGATTTCCAGTTATGCCAGCATCATTTGTTGAAGAGGCTATCTTTTCTCCAATGTATATTTTTGGCACCTTTATCTAATATAAGATAGCTATAGTAGTGGGTGTTAGTCTCTGTGTCCTCTATTCTGTATCATTGTTCTACATGTCTATTTTCATGCCAGTACCATGCTGTTTTTGTTACTATTTCTCTGTAGTATAGTTTATGGTCTGGTATTGTGATGCCACCTGCTTCACTCTTCTTGCTAAGAATTGTTTTAGCTATTCTGGGTCTCTTATTTTTCCAGATGAATTTCATGACTGCCTTTTCTATTTCTATAAGGAATGTCATTGGGATTTTGATTGGAATTGCATTGAATCTGTATAATGCTTTTGGTAATATAGTCATTTTGACAATATTGATTCTGCCTATCCAACAACGAGGTAGATTTTTTCATCTTCTAAGGTTTTCCTTTATTTCTTCCTAGTGTACTGTACTTTTTGTTATAAAGGTCTTTCACATCTTTTGTTAAGTTTATTCCCACATATTTTATTTTTCTTGATGCTATTGCAAATGGGGTAGTTTTTATCATTTCCCTTTCAGAGGATTTGTCATTGATACATATAAATGTCTTTGATTTATGGGTGTTGATTTTGTATCCTGCTACTTTGCCAAATTTATTTACTAGTTCTAAAAGCTTTCTGATGGAATGTTTTGGGTCTTCCAGGTATACAATCATATCAGCAAATAGTGCTACATTGAGTTCTTTTCATATCTGTATCCCTTTAATTTCTTTCAGCTGTCTAATTGCTTTCGCTAGAGATTCAAGTGGTATGTTAAATAAAAGTGGTGAAAGGGGGCATCCCTGTTTTGTTCCACTTTTTAGAGGGAATGCTTTTGATTTTTCTCCATTTAAAATGATGTTAGCCTGTGGCTTCAGATAGATAGCTTTTATAATGTTGAGATACATTTCTGTTATCCCTAGTTTTTCTAGTGTATTGAACATAAAGTGGTGCTGTATTTTGTCAAATGCTTTTCTGCATTTATTGAGATGATCATATGGTTCTTATCTATAAATCTATTGATCTGATGTATTATATTTATAGATTTCCATATGTTGAACCAACCATGTATCCCTGGGATAAGCACCAACTGATTGTGGTGCATTATCTTTTTAATATGTATTTGTATTTGGTTTGCTAGAATTTTGTTCAGATTTTGGGATCTATGTTCATTAAAATTATTGGTCTGAAGTTTTCTTTTTTGGTTATGTTTTTGTGTGATCTTGGAGTTAGTGTAATATTGGCCTCATAGAATAAGTCTGGAAGAGCTCTCTCTTTTTCTACTTCCTGAAATAAATTGAAGAGTGTTGGTATTAGTTCTTTTCTGAAGGTTTTGTAAAACTTGGCTGTGCATCCATTTAGTCCTGGGCTTTTCTTGGTTGGTAGTTTTTTTGATGGTGTCTTCTACTTCCTCACTTGAAATTTATCAGTTTAAATTGTGTATAACCTCCAGATCTAGTTTGGGCAATTCACATGACTTTAGAAATTTGTCAATGCCTTCAATATTTTCTATTTTATTAGCATACAGTTTTTCAAAATAATATCTAATTATCTTTTGCATTTCTGAGGTGTCTCTTGTGATATTACATTTTTCATCATGGATATTGGTAATTTGAGATTTTTCTCTCCTTCTCTTTGTTAGCATGGCTAAGGGTCTGTCAATTTTATTTATTTTTTCAAAGAACCAACTTTTTGTTTGGTCAATTCTTTCAATTATTTCTTTAAGCTCAATTTCATTAATTTCAGCTCTGATTTGAGTTATATCTTGTCTTCAACTGCTTTTAGTGTTGATCTGTTCTCTTTCTAAAGCTTTGAGGTATAATGTTAAGTCATTTATTTGTTGGTTTTTTTCTTCTTCTAGGGAGGTTATACACAATTTAAACTAATGCAATCAATTTTCCTCTTGATACTGCCTTCATAGTGTCCCAGAGATTTTGATATGGTGTATTTGTGTTTTCACTCACCTCTAGGAAATGTTAATCTCCTCCCTGATGTCTTTTGCAACCCCTTCTTCATTCCGTAGCATGTTGTTTAGTCTACAGGTGTGGGAGTAACTTTTTTATTTTTATTTTTTCAAATTGATTTCTAATTTCATTCCATTATGATCTGATAGAATGCAGGGTAGTATCTCTACTTTTTAAAAAATATTTGCTAAGAGTTGTTTTGTGGCAAAATATATGGTCTATTTTAGAGAAGGAGCCATGTGTTGCTGAGAAGAAAGTATATTCCTTCACTGACGGATGAAATAGTCTATATAATGTTCTATATATGTACATTAAGTCTAAGTTATTAATTTTATTAATGAGATCTAAATTTTCTTTATTTAGCTTTTGTTTGGATGATTTATCCAGTGGTGAAAGAAGTGTGCTGAAGTCTCCTAGAATAATTGAGTTTTGGTCTATTCAACTCTTGAACTTGAGAAGGGTTTGTTTGATGAATGTAGGTGCTCCGTTATTTGGGACATATAAATTTATAATTGTTATGTCTTATTGATGAATGGTTCTCTTAAGTAGTAAGAAATATCCTTCTTTGTCCCTTTTGATTAACTTTGTCTTGAAGTCTAAGTTATTTGATATGAGAATGGAAATGCCTGCTTGCTTCCACAGCCTGTGTGAGTGGTAAGATTTTCCCCAGCCTTTCACCTTCAGTCTGTTGTTGTCTTTTTGTGTGGTGAGTTTCTTGGAGACCGCATATTGTTGGATCTTTTAATCCAGTTTGACAGTCTGTGTCTTTTGAATGGTGAGTTTAGTCCATTAACATTCAGGGTTATTATTGAGATGAGATTCATATTCCCATCCATTTTTGTTTGGTTATGGTATTTAACTTGATATAGTTTATCCTCTGGTTAGTGTTTCCTTTAGGTTAATATTTCCCTTTGCTGATTTTTATTGTTATTTTTCCTTTCTTTTTCATAGTATATTTTGCCCAGGATGTTCTGAAGTGTAGGCTTTTGAGTTGTGAATTCTTCTAACTTTTGTTTATTGTGGAAGGTTTTTATTTCATGTTCAAATCTAAAGCTTGGTTTTTCTGGATATAGGATTCTTAGCTGGCATCCATTTTCTTTCAGAGCTTGATATATATTGTTCCAGGATCTTCTAGCTTGTAAGATCTGGGTAGAAAAGTCTGCACATAATCTAATTGTTTTCCCCCTACATGTAATCTGATTTCTTTCTCTCATGCCTTTTAATATTCTCACCTTATTGTGTATGTTAGGCATTTTCATTATAATGTGCCTTGGTTTGGATCTGTTGTGATTTTGTACATTTGGTGTTTGGTAAGCCTCTTGAACTTGGTTTTCCCATTTATTACTCATGTTTGGAAAAATTTTCTGCTATTATTTCATTGAATAAATTACTCATTCCTTTGGTTTGGAACTCCATGCCTTCCTCTGTCCCAATAACTCTTAAATTTGGTATTTGTAAGCTCTCCCATATTTCTTGAATGCTCTGATTACGTTTTCTTACCATTTTCACTGTGTGGTTTACATTTTTTTTCAAGATTATATATTTTGTCTTCATTACCTGAGGTCCTGTCTTCCATGTGATCTAATCTGTTGGTGATGCTTTCAATTGAACATTTAATTTGGTTTATTGCTTCTTTCATTTCCAGAATTTCTGTTTGTTTGTTTATTTTAAAAAACCTCTAGCTCCCTATTGAAGTAATCTTTTGCTTCTTGTATTTTTTTTATGAAGTTCTTTGTCGAAATGATCTTTTACTACCTGTATTTGTTCCTTATATCTTTCTTGAGATCATTGAACATTTGGATTATGTACCTCCTGAATTCCTTCTCTGACATTTCATCTGCTATGCTTGCATGGAATCTACTAAGGAGGTATGTTGATTTGTTTGGGACACTTTCTTCCCTTGTTTTTCCACATTACTTGTGTGACTTCTCTTCTAGTGCTGTGGGACCTTGACATTTTCATTTTTTTCCTTAAAGGCTGTATGATGCCCCTTGAGACAATGGTATCAGATTCCCATATAAACACTTTACACTCTAAAACCAGAATTTTTATATTCAGATATTCACAATTTGGTCACAATAAACAGAATTAGTGAATTCAGATATTGTCTCCAATATACTCTGTCAATTTGTAAAGGGGTTTATAATTTCTAATATTGGACACAGATGTGATATGCTTAGGAGGAAGGAAGTGATGGTATTGAGTTGTTATTTCTTAGGAAGTGTGAAAGAGAAATGTATGGATGCTTTTTAATATTAGTAGATGAGAGAGGAAATTAATTGGAGTGAACACGTTAGTGGGAAGACCAATGTGTATATAACCCAAACTCATTTTTATGTTAAGAGAAATTAAAAAAAGTCAAAGTAGTAGAAATTGGTGAAAAAGAGAAGAAAAAAAAAAGTGAGTCAAAAGTGAGAAGACACTATATATAGCACAACTTTGATATGTTGTTCAATTGCCCCAATTTTCAAAATCCTAATTCACGTATAAGAGTTGATTTCACATATGTTGAGAGTGTGAGGGTGGGGCGTTTTTTAGGGAAAGGAAAGAAGGTGGAAGAAGAAAAAAAATTGGTTGGCGCGGGACAAGACTAAAAAAGAAAACAATAAAAAATAAATTAAAAAGAGAGAGATAAACACACATGTGTGTGGTCGCGTCCATGTGTGTGCACTCGCGCGCACACACACACACACACACACACACACACATACACACAGATAGTTAAAAAAAAATCACAAAGATGGACCTACAAATAAGTCACAGCCAACAAACTTTAAGGGGAGATTTCCTGGTTCCCTTCACATCCAGTACATGTGGATGCCTGATATCAGTTTTCTGGCTTATCTTGCCACCTTTCAAATGTTGGAGTTAACCAAGTAGAGTCACCTCCTTGACTTCTGCTGAGGGTTTGGTGGTGCAGTTACAGTCTGTGTACCTGGTTAGCCAGAGTTCAATTCTGGAAGCTGGACCCTTGGTGAATAGTGCTGTAAGATGACCTAATATGTAGACTTGTGTATTCCACGTCACACTACAGTTGCATAGTTATGGAGCCTGTATGCTGGATTCAAATACAAGCTGATTGCGTGTGGCTTATATAGAAAATGGTTGCCTTCAGAGCTTGTGTATATTCCTCGTTTGTATGCTGTGTTCCACCAGGTGATTTCCCCTTCTTCTTTCTCAGTTTGTTGCAGCCACTTTCAAAAATGACGGTGATGGATCTCCCTGGGCATAATGGAACCAGCCAGGACCTGACTGTTGTTCCTGTGCATGTTAACCTGCCAGGCAACTTGCATGAAAGTAAGCTGTGCAGCTGACCTGTCAGCGTCTATCTTTCTTTGCCATCCCGTAGAAAGAACATATATCTTTCTGCTGCCGGTTGTCCTTGTTTTTCTGCATTGTTCCCCGCTGGCTCTGCTTCTGATATCCCTGTGCCGCCATTCCTCTCCTAAACAGGATCCGCAGAGTCAGCAATTTGGAAACTCACCCCGGTTGGGTCTGCTATCTCAGTCAAAATCAACATTCTTAAAACTCAGTTGAAGCTGAGTTGTGGCTGGGTTATGACATTCATGCGAGGATGCCATCTATCTATGCGAAGGAGAACAACCATATGACCCAAATTGCCTGCTGACTACAATAAAAATATTGTAGCCCTGCAGAAACTTTTTAACGACAGATAAATTTTGTAAGTCCATATTTTGCAACACTACTAAATTTCCTCAATTGTAATATTTCAAATATAACGCACAAATCAATAACAACTAATGTGTTAACTGTTTTCTTTTCTTTTCCAAAACAGAAAAAATATTCACAAGCCTGGTGCGGTGGTGCATGCCTCTCAATGCTTTTTGCAATTACTAATTTACATAGACTTTGATCAATGCTTATGCCCCAAACCCATATGAGTTCATAAAGTAACACACCAAAATAGTCTTCTCTGGCATTGTGGGGGCTCTGTCACTTCTCTTCTTAGTTAAGGAAATCCTACCTCATTTACTCTTTCCTTCTGATATATATTGTGTATCTTATTCTTCAAATTTGCAAAACAAGAGCACAAAAGAAAATTGGCAGCAATCTACTTGGGATTCCTGCAACATCAAAAGCTGCAATAGATTAGAAGAAAATATCTGCTTTTACCAACTGCAACCCTTGGGGCTGATGCTGAAAGATATCTCCGCTGTGTGTAACTGCTAATACTACAGTGAGCTATGACAGCAACAGAGATCTTCAGCTAGTACAAACTCAATTACCAATAGAAGTGTAGAAATCCAGCCCCATCTCAAAACTTTGGTTTCATCTTGGTTGCACACATGGGGGATCTTCAGAAAGGTAAGTGAAATGTGTTAGAAAAGTTGCAAGATAGATGAACGCACGCTGAAACCGCCATATAGGAAAAGGGAAGGGGGTTTATTGAATTACCAAAAGAAACATGTGGAGGGGATGGGGATGAACCTCGGGGGATGAAGCTGGAGTACGTGGGAATGGAGAGCAGGAACAGAGAGCAGGAACAGAGAGAGGCAGGAACAGAAAGCAGGAACAGAGAGCAGCAGCAGAGAGCAGGAACACAGAGAGAGTTCAGTCTGGGGCTGGTTTAAATAGAGTAGGGGTCATAAAACCCCCTTGGAGTGAGTCCTTGCCCTATAGGCTATCAGAGGTCGGGGGGGGGGGGTAGTGGACAGGGCACTTGCTGGTCAGGTTTTTTGGTCACGCTGAGGATCTTGGGAGGTGTAGTTTTTAACAAAGTACCTGGGGAGGTGTGGCCTTCTGCCTGGGAGGCGCGGCCTCCTGCCTGGAATCCAACAAAATTGACTAATGCTCTATCACTTTGCTTTTCTTCCAGGAATCCTATACTCCATTTTATACATTCTGTTTCTAAACAAACAAACAAACAAACAAAAACAAACAAAAAACCACTGGGATCCTGTCAGCCATTTAAAAGCAGCATGGCTTCTGGACTCAAGACCCAGGGGAAAGGCTTTGCTGAAATAAGACTTATCAACAATCCCTCTTTGCCTTTAGCAGAGAGATGGTCCATTTAGCCTTGCTTCAGCCTCCTCTCACACCAATCCATTCAATTTGACAAACTGAGGTTTCTCTTAGAAGCACCCATAGTCCTTGGCTGGAACTACCCCTCACTGTGAATGCAGGGTTTCTAGAGATGGCCAAATGCCAATTGATCATATATGGTAGCTCTATTTCCACTTTAATTTCCTTTCATGGCCTCTTTGCTCAAAGGTAGAAGAAGGGCCTCACTTGGATGGCTTCTAGGATCACAGAATGAAGTAACTTTTTAATATGATCTGATGAATCCAAAGCAGAGCCTTATCCATCAATCTACCATTGAGAGCTCAACTAGTTAAAAAGTGCCTTAGGCGAAGGCATCTGCTCACAATAGCAGTCCCCCACCCTTCTAGACCTGAGCCAGGACTTACATTAAAATGCAAATGGACAACTAAGCTTAAACTCCAGAGGGGGGGAAAAAAGGGTTACCTCAGCCAGGACTTACCCAGGAACTAACATTGAAATGCAAATGGAGAAGTAAGCTCAAGTCCCAAAGGAAAAAAAAAAGGGGGTTTAAAATGTCTTTTTATTAGCCTGTCATTTTTTCTAAGATTTTTTGAGCTTATGATTCTGATGTTTTGGTTATGTTATGTGTACACTTATGTTCTGTTTATGTGTTTATGTGTGTGGAGACTGAGCGCTCATGAAAATTTAAAATATGGATCCAAATACCTTTAACTCACGTGATTTAAAAGTTCTTTACCATCACAAATTCTAAAGCTGGACCTTCGCTCTGGAACTCCAAGATAGAATGCCATCGAAGGGGATGCACACCTTGGAAAAGTTCCAAGGCCTCAAGATGTGCCTTCTGTTTTTTGGATTACTAGAGTGAACTGCCACATCAAAAAGAAAATAAAGCCGGGCGTGATGGCGCACACCTGTAATCCCAGCACTATGGGAGGCTGAGGCAGGAGGATCGCGAGTTCAAAGCCAGCCTCAGCAATGGTGAGGCCCTTAGTAACTCAGTGAGACCCTGTCTCTAATAAAATACAAAAAAAGGGGGAGAAAAAAAGGGGAGAAAAAAAAATACAAAAAAAGGGCTGGGGATGTGATCCAGTGGTCGAGTGCCCCTGAGTTCAATCCCCAGTACCAATAATAATAATAATAATAATAATAATAACAATAATAATAATAATTCCTAGTTCTTGCTGTCTTATGTCTTGTCTTTGTCTTGTATTCTATGGTTTTTCTGTTTTTTTTTTATTATGTCTCTTCTCTGGGGTAAATGTAAAAAAGTAAATTTATAAGTAACTTGTTTGTTAGACATTAATTTTGAAGGTTAAAATACTGTTAAATATGCCATCAGATAACTTCTTAAATTCCATTGTGCTGGGTTCCAGGCAGGAGGCTGCACCTCCTAGGTGGAAGGTCACACCTCCCAGGTACTTTGTGTAAAAGACTATATTTCCCAGGTGCCTCAGCTGGGCCAGTGAACCTGGCTAACAGGTGCCTTGGCCTTCACCTTCCCTGCCCTCCATTCCATTTTTGTCCCCTACCACGCCATGTGGCACCCCAATAAACCATCTCTTTTCAACACGGTGTTCCGGGGTAACTTCTTGTCCTAACAAATTCTAACACATCGAGTAACATTATTGATTGTTTTCATAAATTAGTCTTTGTCATCAATGAAACAGATTAAAATTTCAACAGGTCTAATTCTATATGCATAAATGTTATGTTCTTATAAAAGTGGTTAACAGATGTATATGATTCTATATAAAGGTTTATAAAAGATTTCTATATATGCAGAGGCTCAAAGGATTCAGCTGTTTCCGTTGGGAGTACTACAAGTAACAATATTTTATTGATATAAAAGAGTTACCTAAATTAAAATTATTACAAAAATTATTTAAAATTATGAACAAAAAGGTATTATATAAAAGCTCTGTAAAAGTTAATTAAATAAGTATATACAACAATCAGGAAATGCTATTTAAGGGTTTTTTCCTAAGGTCAAATGTTAATGTACTGATATAAACCAAAGCTTAATTTATGATAAGAAGACAAAAATTTCTTAACATTAATTCACCTATAAAATTATATTTGTTAAGTTTTGGGTTTTTTTTTTTTTTTTAAGCAAGTAATCTAAAAAAAATAAAAATTATACAGCTATAGTTAAACAACAACTATTATTTTAAAATATTATAAGATTATTTCTTTAAAAGCTAAACTTGATTTACAAAAACATCAGTGTAATTGTATATTATAAAAACATTTTGCTACTTTTCCAAAAAAACATTAAATACTCTCAAAATGTCTTTAATCCCTTCTAAATGTGATATTTTGTCAGCTAAAGTTCATGGGAGCTCAAGCAGCAATATATGTAAACACTATAAAATTTTATTTAAGAAGCAGAGATCAACTTCAAAATTAAAATACCTGACCTAAGATTAAAGAACCCCAACATACCTGAGATAAGATAAGGCTCTTGTCTTACATGCCAAAATGTGTGGTCAAAAGAGTGATTCTTGTTAAAAAACTGAGATTATAATATATAACTCAGGATGCGTTCACAAATTAAATGTGTTTTTACTCTTATTAATTTTATTTTATATTTTCCTTGTAAACTGTCTAAAAGTTATATGTTAAGGTCTTGCAGAGGTATTGCTTCAAGAACACAACCTGAGTTAATTTAAGCCATCAAGACAGATAGCTACCACAAACCTCAGTTAATAAAAGGTTAAACAACAACTGTAAGTTTATAAACATTGAAGTTAAAGCCCAATGTTCTCAATTTAAGATTAATTTGCTACATGTTTAAAATCAAAACTTTAAGTTAAATTAAAAGGGTCAAGAAAACGAATATTTGGCTCTTGCCCTCAGAGTCAAGTCTGAATCCAGGAGACAGGGAGCTTCTCTAAAAAGCTTTGCTACTCTGGGCCACATAACTTCCCGATCAGAGAGGTTATGAGACCTATAGAGAAAAGAAAGCCAAACAGTGACCTTGCTATGAAGAGGAGGGTCCTAAAAAAGGGAGGCATCTCTGCTGCTTCCAAGAAAAGCCACATGGTGTTGGATTCAAGGCAAGAGGCTGCGCCTCCCAGGCAGGAGGCCACACCTCCCCAGGTGCTTTGTTAAAAACTACAGCTCCCAGGATCCTCAGCATGACCAGCAAAAAAAAACTGACCAGCAGGTGCCCTGGCCACTACCTTATGACCTCTGGTAGCCTATAAGGCAAGGACTCACTCCAGGGGGGGCTTTCTGACCCCCCACTCTATTTAAGCCACCCCCGAACTGAAACCCCGCTCTGTTCGCACTTGCCCCTCTTCCCGTCCATTCCCCATTTTCCCTTTTTCTCCCCTTCCACGTGTGGCCCCTAATAAACTTCCCTTTTATTAAAATGGCATTCCCTGCGTAAGAGACTTTGCCTAAATTCTAACATTTGGCGCCCAACGTGGGGGTAATTCTTTATTCAAAAGGCAAAATTCTCGGGAATTGCTATTTTTTCTTTCTCTGCTGATGCTCTGCTCTCGAACACCGCTGGCCGCTGTTCTCAGGATGGGTAAGAGTTGCGAAGTTTTTTCTCTCTCTCTCCCTCTCCCTCTTTTTCTCTTCCTTTCCCTTCTCTGGGAACCTCAGCTTTCAGATCTAAAACCTGCAGTTCTCCAGTCCATCGACACCCTCAGTCCATCCTTAACTCTGTGCGCTTTCCTCCTCTCCCCGCCAGCGAACGGCGATTACCGCTGCAGTGGCGCGCTCTTTGTCTGCCCTCCCGGCCCGCGCTTCTTACTCGCTTCCTCTGTTCTCTTACATCTGACACCCGGCAACCCGGTCCACCCTGCCTCCTCTGATCTATTTTAGCCGAGCATTCCTTCGCACGCAGGCCAAATCCCCCCACGGCAGACAACATGGGTGCATTTCTTCCTTTGTTTCAACATGCAACTTCTTAGCCTCACGGTCACTTGTTCCGATCAACCGGCTCTGCTACTTAGCTCCCTCCCCTTTTCTCAGATCCGCCATGTTCTTCTGCCCAAATCTGTCTCCACTTCCATTCCACTTCCGCCCTTCCTTGATCCACCATCTTCTATCCCAACCCACGTGGTTCTCTCTGACTGCCTTACAAGCACCGCCTTCCAACACAGCCTTACCACGCGCCTTTGTTGCTGCACCCGGCGGGCCAGCGCCCTGCCTTATAGCAGCAGCGGCGGCAACCACGGGACTCTTCCATCCGTTTTGCCTGTACTGGTGACAGACCCTCCCTCCAGCCTTCCAGAGCCGCCTGCGGACGTGGGCAGCTTCTGCTCAGTTCTCCCTAAAATCTCTTCAGGACTTGTGCCTAGTTCAGACTCTTTTTCCCGTTCACACGGGACACGACACATAGAGCCCCTGTCCTCCCTTAAGTCTACCTGGCTCCGGTGAGCCAGACCCCGCCACAGCCCAAAACACTAAAAGTCTTCGTTCCTAACAGCCAGTGGCTTGCACGACCCTCCCTCCCTCAATTCTTCCTAAAATCTTTTCAGGCCTTGTGCCTTGTCCAGACTCTTTCCCGTTCACATGGGACACAACACATAGACCAGCCACTGGCTTACGCGACCCTCCCTCCAACTTCCTGCCCTAATACAGCGGGCCTTTTCCTTCAGAAAACTCCCTGCTGACCTCACCTTTGCCTCTTCAGCTAAAAAACCTCAAAAGCTACGTGCTTTTTTCCTTCCCAAAGTGTGCACAATTTTTTTTTTATGTTTTTATGTCCGTGTGTCTGTCCAGATTTCATGTAAATGTGATGTCACAAATAACAAACCGAGCGCTTATAAAAATTAAAATAATGGATCCAAATATCTTTAATTCATTTGAGTCAAAAATGTTCAATTCAAATTGAGTAAACAAATAAGTAAAGGTACCTTCAAACTTCAACTAATACTGTTCAGCCTCATATTTTGGTATTTGACATGAGATTATTCATTTGTAACTAACTTTGTTTGTTAAACAGCTAATTAATTTACAAGGTTAAATTACTCACTGTTAAATATGCCATCAGATATTAATTATTTTCATAAGTTTGTTTTTATCATCAGTGAAACAGGTTTAAAGTTCCAATAGGTATAAACAGATGTGTGAAATTCCTAGAAGACTGGTGCAACAGCTTCCTAAAGACCAAATCTTCACTCCTACTGTCTCAGCAGTCTACTGCACCGTAACACATGTAACAAGACAGCGGGAACCTCACAACCCCCTACCGATGCAGCCTTGACTGATGTAAAAACCTCCCAGTACCTTGCCCCCATTGACCTGGTAGACTCTAAAGTCTGAGATACTCAGACTCCCTCCCTTGCTCAGTGTGACTCCATAAAAATATTTTTCCTAAATTCAAGTTATTACCTTTCCACAAAAAGTTAAATGCTTTCAGCCTTTCTTTAATCCATTCTAATTGTAATATTTTGTCAGCTAAATGCTCTCAGCCTTTCTTTAATTTGTTCTAAAATGTGATATTTTGTCAGCTAATGTTCTTAGAAGCTCAAATATGTTAACAAAAATCAACTTCAAAACTTAAATACCTGACCTTCAAGAACCATCAAGACAGGCACCACAGACCCCGGCTACTGTAAGTTTATAAGTTAAAGCCCAATGTTCTCAATTTAAGATTAGCTTACTGGACGTCTAAGATCAAGATCAAAAGGGCCAAGGAGACCAGTATTTGGTTCTTGTCCCAGAGTCTGCCTGTGAGGGAAGAGTAAACATCTCTACAGAGCTTTACATCTCTGGGTCACATGATCTCTCGATAAGAGAGATAAATGAGACCGATAGAGGAAAAAGCCAATCAGTGCACTTGCTAAAAGGAGGGTCCATAAAAGGGAGAAACATCCCTAATGCTTCTGAGGAAAGCCACAAGGTCAAGCAAGACCTGGACCCATCCTTACAGAAGGCACCGAGCAGAAAAGCTGCTCTCAAGTTTCCCAAGATTCCATCAGAAACAGCTGACTCTTAGCAATAGTCAAAAACAAAAGTCAATTTGACAAACTTTATCCTAAACATCCAGTAACAGTTAAAACAGATACACAATCACTTCTGGACATTTTAGAAGTAAAGGTAACTTCAGCCCTAAGTAAAATGTTGTGTTTACATCCCTGATAACTCTATACATGTTAAAAATTTAGCATGGCGTGGTGGCACACGCCTGTAATCCCAGCACTTTGGGAGGCTGAGACAGGAGGATTGTGAGTTCAAAGCCAGCCTCAGCAATGGCAAGGCACTTAGGAACTCAGTGAGACCCTGTCTCTAAATAAAATACAAAAAAGGGCTGGGGATGTGGCCCAGTGGTTAAGTGCCCCTGAGTTCAATCCCCGGTACCACAAAAAAAAAAAAAAAAAAAAAAAAAAAAAAAACTTAAATTAACTCCATGGTATACATTGACATGTTCCAGGTGCTGCAACATTTATTCAGTACTTATGTTTTTTTTTTGTGTTCTCTCATAAAAGTTCTCATCCCTGTTGACTTTATCCTTCATCAGACATCAGCTACGGATGTGCCAAGATTACATCCTACCTGACCCAAGTAGACTCACTGCTTCATTTCCATTGGCACCTGGTTCTTGGGTATATTTCTCCCCTCCAAAAGACACAAGATCAGTCTCCCTTGTCCCAAAGTGGATAGGCCCCTTCCAGGTTGTGCTGTGCACACCCACAGCTGCTAAGCTTCGTGAAACCTCAGGAAATTTAACTTCTTGGATTCATATTTCCAGACTAAAACCAGCTGCTCAACCAACTGAAGATCCACAAAAAGATGACAAACAACTACCTCAATATACTTGCTCTTCCAGTCCCACTGATCCCTTAAAAAAATTCGTTTCTCTCGTGTCCCCGATACCAACTCAAAATAATCTTCTGTTTTTCTTGTTTTAAACCTTTAACCAGTTTTTCTCAGGGACTATCAACTGTAAAAAAACCAACGGATGACTTTCCAAACCAGAGAGCCCTGCTGAGTCTTGCACTTATGCTGCCACCTGATGCTCAATGTGATGTGCTTCGCACTCTCCACTGGCCTCTTCGCCGTAAGTCCCACTGGTGGAACACAGGCCTATGGACAATAATCCATCTCACCCTCTTTCCCTTTGTTGCTTCCATAATAGTGTTACCTGCAAACTCGCAAGACCCACAATTTCTACATGCTCTCCGGCTGACTTCCTCAGTGACTTTCTGCAGAAGCCTGGTTTGACACCCTCACCGACCTATGGCTTCAAAGGAACTTCATCCATCCCATACCTGGACAGATTCATCTTTTCCACACCTACTCCTGGGAATTTTTTTCACCCTCCAGCTGGACCTGCCTGCCCACATCTCCTCCCCTCATAACACCCCACATTGCCCCACTTCAGCTCTGAAGCAGCCAGATCGAAACACAATGCCCCACTTCCTAAGAAAACAAAAAGGGGGGAATGTTGGATTCCAGGCAAGAGGCTGCGCCTCCCAGGCAGGAAGCCACACCTCCCCAGGTGCTTTGTTAAAAACTACAGCTCCAAGGATCCTCAGCATGACCAGCAAAAAAACTGACCAGCAGGTGCCCTGGCCACTACCTTATGATCTCTGGTAGCCTATAAGGCAAGGACTCACTCCAGGGGGGGCTTTCTGACCCCCCACTCTATTTAAGCCACCCCCGAACTGAAACCCCGCTCTGTTCACGCTTGCCCCTGTTCCCGTCCATTCCCCATTTTCCCTTTTTCTCCCCCTTCCACGCGTGGCCCCCTATATAAACTTCCCTTTTATTAAAAATGGCATTTTCTGCATAAGAGACTTTGCCTAAATTCTAACAATGGGTGCATTTCTTCCTTTGTTTCAACATGCAACTTCTTAGCCTCACGGTCACTTGTTCCGATCAAAACCGGCTCTGCTACTTAGCTCCCTCCCCTTTTCTCAGATCCGCCATGTTCTTCTGCCCAAATCTGTCTCCACTTCCATTCCACTTCCGCCCTTCCTTGATCCACCATCTTCTATCCAACCCACGTGGTTCTCTCTGACTGCCTTACAAGCACCGCCTTCCCAACACAGCCTTACCACGCGCTTTGTTGCTGCACCCGGCGGGCCAGCGCCCTGCCTGTATAGCAGCAGCGGCGGCAACCACGGGACTCTTCCATCCGTTTTGCCTGTACTGGTGACAGACCCTCCCTTCCAGCCTTCCAGAGCCGCCTGCGGACGTGGGCAGCTTCTGCTCAGTTCTCCCTAAAATCTCTTCAGGACTTGTGCCTAGTTCAGACTCTTTTTTTCCCGTTCACAACGGGACACACGAACATAGAGGCCCCTGTCCTCACCCTTAAGTCTACCTGGCTCCGGTGAGCCAGACCCCGCCACAGCCCAAAACACTAAAAGTCTTCGTTCCTAACAGCCAGTGGCTTGCACGACCCTCCCTCCCTCAATTCTTCCTAAAATCTTTTCAGGCCTTGTGCCTTGTCCAGGGCAGACTCTTTCCCGTTCACATGGGACACAACACATAGACCAGCCACTGGCTTACGCGACCCTCCCTCCAACTTCCTGCCCTAATACAGCGGGCCTTTTCCTTCAGAAACTCTCCTGCTGACCTACACCTTTGCCTCTTCAGCTAAAAAACCTCAAAAGCTACGTGCTTTTTTTCCTTCCCAAAGTGTGCACAATTTTTTTTTATGTTTTTATGTCCGTGTGTCTGTCCAGATTTCATGTAAATGTGATGTCACAAATAACAAACCGAGCGCGCTTATAAAAAATTAAAAATAATGGATCCAAATATCTTTAATTCATTTGAGTCAAAAATGTTCAATTCAAATTGAGTAAACAAATAAGTAAAGGTACCTTCAAACTTCAACTAATACTGTTCAGCTCATATTTTGGTATTTGACATGAGATTATTCATTTGTAACTAACTTTGTTTGTTTAAACAGCTAATTAATTTACAAGGTTAAATTACTCACTGTTAAATATGCCATCAGATATTAATTATTTTCATAAGTTTGTTTTTATCATCAGTGAAACAGGTTAAAGTTCCAATAGGTATAAACAGATGTGTGAAAATTCCTAGAAGACTGGTGCAACAGCTTCCTAAAGACCAAATCTTCACTCCTACGGTGTCTCAGCAGTCTACTGCACCACCGTAACACATGTAACAAGACAGCGCGGGAACCTCACAAACCCCCTACCGATGCAGCCTTGACTGATGTAAAAACCTCCCAGTACCTTGCCCCCATTGACCTGGTAGACTCTAAAGTCTGAGATACTCAGACTCCCTCCCTTGCTCAGTGTGACTCCATAAAAATATTTTTCCTAAATTCAAGTTATTACCTTTCCACAAAAAGTTAAATGCTTTCAGCCTTTCTTTAATCCATTCTAATTGTAATATTTTGTCAGCTAAATGCTCTCAGCCTTTCTTTAATTTGTTCTAAAATGTGATATTTTGTCAGCTAATGTTCTTAGAAGCTCAAATATGTTAACAAAAATCAACTTCAAAACTTAAATACCTGACCTTCAAGAACCATCAAGACAGGCACCACAGACCCCGGCTACTGTAAGTTTATAAGTTAAAGCCCAATGTTCTCAATTTAAGATTAGCTTACTGGACGTCTAAGATCAAGATCAAAAAGGGCCAAGGAGACCAGTATTTGGTTCTTGTCCCAGAGTCTGCCTGTGAGGGAAGAGTAAACATCTCTACAGAGCTTTACATCTCTGGGTCACATGATCTCTCGATAAGAGAGATAAATGAGACCGATAGAGGAAAAAGCCAATCAGTGCACTTGCTAAATAGGAGGGTCCATAAAAGGGGAGAAACATCCCTAATGCTTCTGAGGAAAGCCACAAGGTCAAGCAAGACCTGGACCCATCCTTACAGAAGGCACCGAGCAGAAAAGCTGCTCTCAAGTTTCCCAAGATTCCCATCAGAAAACAGCTGACTCTTAGCAATAGTCAAAAACAAAAGTCAATTTGACAAACTTTATCCTAAACATCCAGTAACAGTTAAAACAGATACACAATCACTTCTGGACATTTTAGAAGTAAAGGTAACTTCAGCCCTAAGTAAAATGTTGTGTTTACATCCCTGATAACTCTATACATGTTAAAAATTTAGCATGGCGTGGTGGCACACGCCTGTAATCCCAGCACTTTGGGAGGCTGAGACAGGAGGATTGCGAGTTCAAAGCCAGCCTCAGCAATGGCAAGGCACTTAGGAACTCAGTGAGACCCTGTCTCTAAATAAAATACAAAAAAAGGGCTGGGGATGTGGCCCAGTGGTTAAGTGCCCCTGAGTTCAATCCCCGGTACCCACAAAAAAAAAAAAAAAAAAAAAAAAAAAAAAAAAAACTTAAATTAACTCCATGGTATACATTGACATGTTCCAGGTGCTGCAACATTTATTCAGTACTTACTTATTTTTTTTTTTGTGTTCTCTCATATAAAAGTTCTCATCCTGTTGACTTTATCCTTCATCAGACATCAGCTACGGATGTGCCAAGATTACATCCTACCTGACCCAAGTAGACTCACTGCTTCATTTCCATTGGCACCTGGTTTTTGGGTATATTTCTCCCCTCCAAAAGACACAAGATCAGTCTCCCTTGTCCCAAAGTGGATAGGCCCCTTCCAGGTTGTGCTGTGCACACCCACAGCTGCTAAGCTTCGTGAAACCTCAGGAAATTTAACTTCTTGGGATTCATATTTCCAGACTAAAACCAGCTGCTCAACCAACTGAAGATCCACAAAAAGATGACAAACAACTACCTCAATATACTTGCTCTTCCAGTCCCCACTGATCCCTTTAAAAATTCGTTTCTCTCGTGTCCCCGATACCAACTCAAAATAATCTTCTGTTTTTCTTGTTTTAAACCTTTAACCAGTTTTTCTCAGGGACTATCAACTGTAAAAAAACCAACGGATGACTTTCCAACCAGAGAGCCCTGCTGAGTCTTGCACTTATGCTGCCACCCTGATGCTCAATGTGATGTGCTTCGCACTCTCCACTGGCCTCTTCGCCGTAAGTCCCACCTGGTGGAACACAGGCCTATGGACAATAATCCATCTCACCCTCTTTCCCTTTGTTGCTTCCATAATAGTGTTACCTGCAAACTCGCAAGACCCACAATTTCTACATGCTCTCCGGCTGACTTCCTCAGTGACTTTCTGCAGAAGCCTGGTTTGACACCCTCACCGACTATGGCTTCAAAGGAACTTCATCCATCCCATACCTGGACAGATTCATCTTTTCCACACCTACCTCCTGGGAATTTTTTTTCACCCTCCAGCTGGACCTGCCTGCCCACATCTCCTCCCCTCATAACACCCCACATTGCCCACTTCAGCTCTGAAGCAGCCAGATCGAAACACAATGCCCCACTTCCTAAGAAACAAAAAGGGGGGAATGTTGGATTCCAGGCAAGAGGCTGCGCCTCCCAGGCAGGAAGCCACACCTCCCCAGGTGCTTTGTTAAAAACTACAGCTCCAAGGATCCTCAGCATGACCAGCAAAAAAAACTGACCAGCAGGTGCCCTGGCCACTACCTTTATGATCTCTGGTAGCCTATAAGGCAAGGACTCACTCCAGGGGGGGCTTTCTGACCCCCCCCCCACTCTATTTAAGCCACCCCCGAACTGAAAACCCCGCTCTGTTCACGCTTGCCCCTGTTCCCGTCCATTCCCCATTTTCCCTTTTTCTCCCCCTTCCACGCGTGGCCCCTAATAAACTTCCCTTTTATTAAAATGGCATTTTCTGCATAAGAGACTTTGCCTAAATTCTAACACATGGTCAAGCAAGACCTGGATCCATCCTCATGCAAGGCACTAGCAGAATGGAAAAAGCTGTTCTCAAGTTCCCCCAATAATTACTCCCATAGAAATTCAGCTGACTCCTAGCAATAGATAAAGGCAAAAGTCAGTTTGACTTGCTTTATTTTAAACACCTAGCAAAAACAGTTAAAACTGAAAATGCAGTCATTCCTGGGCACTTAAAAAATAATAATTATATGTAACTGAAGATATACACTTATATTAGCCCCCAAAGTTAGTAAGACTAGAGGCTACAAAAGAGATTCTTAGGCAGGAGTGTCTGATAACTATAAAAAAAACTGTTTAACTACTAAGTAACTGCCAAGGCAAAAGTTTTTAGTCAGTAAGGCCTGCAGATCTTCCTAACCTACACAGGTAGGCTTAATATTCAGTAGTATGATTATCTAGCCCTACGTGACAGAGATAAAGAGTTCTCTACTAGACACAGAGGTCATGCCAGTAGAAAAATTTTATAGGATCAGATGACATTAAGTAGCTTAATTACCATTTTATCTAGATAGATATCTATAACATTAAATGTTGTGTTTATGTTCCTGATAACTCTATACATGCTAAAGATTTAAATGATCATCCTCATGGTATACATTGAAATGTTCCAGATGCTTTAACATTTATTCAGTACTCAAATTTTTTGTTTCTCTAATAGAAGCTCCCATCCCTGATGACTTTACAACCTTCCCCAGGCTTCAATCTGACCTGACTTCTAATAAGGGAACTCCAAACTACTTCCCCCATCACTTCGCCCACTTTCAGCTCAAAGAAGCCAGATTCGGTCGTCGTCCTATTCCCTTACAGTAGTAAGGAGTTCCTAAAATTAGAAGGGTAAAGAAGCCAAAATCTCATAGATAGTTGATATCTGTCTTCACTCAATGGCCCATTAAACCCTCTCCACCTGAGGGCTTAGAAGTATTATTTTGTAAACAAGTCATTACAAAATTTTTCAAAAGATGGCACATTAAAGAAGCCATAATAGAAAGACACAATAAAACCCTAAAAGTCCAATTAATAAAACAAAAAGGGGGAAGCAGCCCCCATCATCAGTTAAAAACAGTGATGCTTAAATTTTTCCAAGCATCAGCCTTTTACTGTCTTTCAGAGACATTGATCCAACCAGATGCCCTACCTATGTGTTTTTCCAATTGGAGAACCAAGCCCTATTTGGGTACCTGCTAGGGACCTCAAATACTGCCAATTAGAACAAAATGACTACCCAAGAGCACATGCTCTTGAGAGGTGATTTTTTTCCTTTTTCCACAGGAATGAAAAAACCATGATGGATCCTCTGTCTCATTGTGATTGGACTTCTCATCATCTCTATCCTGATGTTCATCAGGAGCCCTGTTGCCTTAGACTCTCCCTTTGTCAGTATTTCAACTCTTTGCAACAATAGAAGAGAGACTATGACTGTTCCTGGGAGAAAAGTGCTATTTCTGTGCCAACTGTCCAGACTTTGTTCTAGATGGCTTCCTTTAGACTGAACTGAATGGGTTGGCTTTAGCTTAAGCTGTTATTTCCTCATGCTGGACTTTGTATCTGTCTAATCCCTACCTTCTCCCTTTTTTAAAAATCCCTGACTGTCATTTTCCTTGTGTTCACTTTTGGGCCCTGTGTACAGCTTGGTGGTCTGCCAATCATGCCTTCAGCGATGCTGAGCGAGAGCCCTACAGACTTGGCCATGGTCCTTAACAGGATGAGGAGGTCTAAACCAGCCATCCTTGAAAAGCCTTCCCAAAGGCGACTGTCCTGTCCCATGTCCTTCCCCTGGCCACTTGCTGGCCCTGGGTGTGTCCACCTAAAGTGCTAGGGTGATACAGGCACACTCTCAAGTAAGATGGACACCCCATTTTTGAAAACAAAATGGGGGAGCCCCATTTTGAAAAAAAACAAAACGGGGAAATTTTGGGACCTTACACTGTCTGCCTAAGGGGTGGAAAAGCTCTGGCTTTCTGGCTGCTTGCCACATTACCACGCCCTGTGACCTGACCTAGGCTAAGCAGGGGGCATGGCTGTGAGAACCAGAACCACCCTGCTGGTCACTGACTGGCTGTGGCCCACTATGAAGCATTGTGCACCCCTTCAATAAACGAGCTCCTGCATTGACGACTGGACTCCCCCGACGTGGCTCTAAGTCTTTTGAAGGCGGGGTGGAGGAGGCATCAGCAGCCTTTACTTTCCCAATCCAGTCTCATCATTGAGGTAGGCCCCCTCTGGCCTCTTTTGGTAGTCAGAAGAGGTCCATTCCGGGTACAGGGGGGCTATAGACCTCAACCCCTTATAACTTCGTGACAATAAATGAGTTGCCTCTTTCTATTTCTCTATATGTTTTTCAGCTTTTCCATTTATCCAGGAAAAATGGAGCTCAGACTCAGACCCTGTCCCTCAGTTTTTTCCAGTTTTTCTCAGTTTTTTATCAGTCTATAGGGAAAGATATTCTTATTCTCCTAAGAATAGTGGGTCCCTAGGTTTCTAACTCTGCCAATTTCCCTAGGAACACCTCTCATGGCTCTCATCATTTTAATTGTTCTAAGACATTTTATCCACCAACCCCCTACCTACTAAGTTAAATAAAGTAAAGAGCTTAGTATTTATTACTTTATCTTATCTGGGTCTTAAATTCGGGGTGTGTTACAGTGGGGATATCATTCCTGGATCAATTAATTAGATTCCTTTATTCAAGTAGGACAGGACTTTGGGGGCTTTTCCTTAGTACAATAGCTTAGAAGGCTATTAGCCTATCTCCTATGGGATACTAAACCCTGTCAACAGTGCTTCCATACATGGGGGTAAACATAATATAGAGAAATCAGGGGTTTTCCATTTAAGTGAGAAAAGACACACATTAAAAAAAAAAATTGGGATAATGTGTTGGTAAGGAGTGACTAAATCCATCCCACCCAAATCCTAGTCAGGCTTCCAATATGTAGGAGCTAATATCTTGAGGATCACAGGAGATGAATGAAATTTTGTGGGGACTTTGACTTATGTGTTAGTAAGTAGCAGTAAATTTGACCAACTCACGAGTCCTCAGCAGACCTCAAAGTGTGGCCACAAACAGCTTTGAGGTCAACAGAGGATTGAAGGATGCCTGAAACAAGTTCAGATATTGGAGGGATGCCAAAGGATACCTTCTTCACTCTTTGTCTTTCAAATGGATAATACTCCATTTGCACAAGTACTTCTTTAAGATGCATTTTGAAACAGGATTCCTTTGAAGCTAAGACCCTTAAACAAGTAGCACCAGATATTATTTTTTACCCCAGCTTGGCCTGAATACCAGTTAAAAGCTTGAAAATAATGGTCCCCTGAGGGAAGCATAACCATAATACCACTTTGCAACTAGACTTATTTTGTAAAATGGAAGAAAAGTGATCAGAGGTACCTTACATGCAAGCTTTTTTTTTTTTTTTTTATTTTTTAAAATTAATTAATTTATTTTTTGCCTTAACAGACAGTCCCAAATTATGGAACCAATGTAAGATAGATACCACCCTCTTGGAAGCATTAGCAGGCCCCAAGAAAGCAATTACACTTACAGAAGAATTAAATACCAAAAGCCTTTTGGGACTTTATGCCTGCCTATTCAGTCCTCATAACAGAGACCCAATACCCAGGGGGAACACAAAGCCAGGAGAACCTCACTCCATCCTCCTTTCTACCCCTACCAGCCATAGGAGGAGCTCCAAGACAGTAACCCACTAAGAGCAATTTCCTTTCTCCCCACAAGACTTGTTACAAATCAAGACTTACTTAAGAATATTCTCAGATGATTCTGATAATGCATAGTGGTATTTTAGGACCTACTCAAAAATTTGACTTAATTTGGAAGGATAGAATGTCGATACTAAATGAAATGCTTTCTAACACTGAAAACCAGGCTACTTTACAGGCAACTGAAACATATATGAAGTACAAGGCCCAGAAGACCTATTCCTTTCAAATGAATAAGGCTCAGAAGAAACCTACCAAACAGGATGATAGGCAATTCCCAGGAAGGATTCAAAATGGGATGCAGATAGCCAAATGGAGGAATGGAAACACACACACACACACACACACACACACACACACACACACAAAAAAAAAAAAAAAAAAAAAAAAAAAACTTGCATGCTGGAAGGGTTAAGGAGAACTCATACTAAAACTATAAATTATTATAAGTTGTCTTTGGTAGTAGAGGGGAATGAAGAGATTCCTTCAACCTTTTTAGAAAGACTTAGGGAAGCACTAATATAAACATACCTCAATGACTTCAGATTATGTAGTAGGTCAACTAATTTTAAAATAAAAATTTATAACTCTATCAGCCTTTTTCATTAGAAGAAATTACAAAAGTCAGATGCAGAACCATACAGAATTCTAGATAATCTCTTACAAATTACCATTTGGTTATATGCAATTTACACCAGGAATTTTATATATATAAGATCAACTTCCTCCTCAACACTGAAGCCATATTTTATGTCCTCCCCTCATCTCACAGTATGACTCTAAGAGGTGTATCAGGAAAGCCCATGACTTCTCCCAATCTCTCAGCTGTTCTTGGAAAAAAGCTCCTCTTCTCACATGTTTTTTGATAATGCCTGAAAGGACCATTACTCTTATGGGAATGGATATCTTGGTCAGCCAGCCTAGGCATTACATTTCTTATGACACCAGAACAGATACTTTGTCTGCCTCTAACAGAAACAGAGATTAACCCAGAAGTCTTGGTTACAAAGAGAAAGTGGGATGAAAATAGACTTGATGCTACTCCTCTCCAGATCCATTTAAAATATCCAACCTCATTTCACTACTAAAATACAAAACAAAAATATCTCCTAAGACCAGACACTATAAAAGGATTATGAGCAATAATAGATAACTTAAAGTTATAAGGTCTTTTAATACCTTGTAATAGTTCATGTAATACTGTTGATATGGTGCACTACCAAAGCCCAATTAGAAATGGAGACTAGTACAGGACCTCAGAAGTATAAATGAGCTAGTCATTTCCATACATTAAGTGGTTCCCCAATCTTTATACTTTGCTAAACCAGATTCCTGAGTTCTAACTAGTTCACAGTTTTAGATTTAAAATGTGCATTTTAAAAATTAAATATGCTTTTAAAAATTTGTTCTAATCAGTTATACACGATAAGAGAATTCATTTTGACACATCATTAATAAATGGTGTATAATTTATCATTCTTGTGGTTGTGCATGATGTAGAATCACACTGGTACTAATCATATATGTATATAGGGTAATAATGTCTAATTCATTCTACTGTCTTTCATACACCCATACCCCCTCCCCTCTCTTCATCCCCTTCAGCCTAATCCAAACTACCACTATTTTTTTTCTAGCCCCCCATCTTATTGTTCATTAGCATCCACATATCAGAGAAAACATTAGGCCTTTGGTTCTTTGGGATTGGCTTATTTCAATTAGCATGATATTTTCCAGCTCCATTCACTTACCTTCAAATGCAATAATTTTATTCTTCTTTAAGGCTGAGTAACATTTCATTATGTATATTTACAACATTTTTTATTCATTTGTTGAAGGTCATCTAGGTGGGTTCCATAGTTGGGCTATTGTGAATTGAGCTGCTATAAACATTGGTGTGGCTGTGACACCACAGTATGCTGATTTTAATGTCTTGGGGCATAAACCAACTATTTGGTCAACTATTGGCCCAAGACCTATTTTTATTCATTCATTCACAAGTTAAGGTTATACAATATATAGGTGACATTTTCTTCTGTGCCCCAACCAAGGACACCTCACAGGAGAGAACCCTCTTTACTCAATTTCCTCACAAGAAAGGGATAAAAAATCTTCTAGTCCAAGGTCCAACTTTGCCAAACCTCGTAAGATCCTTAGGTATACTATTAAATAAGGTAAACTCAAAAGTTAGGGGAAGATAGGACTAAATTTATTTCTTCCTTCCCAATACCCCAAACCCTAAAAACAGTTGAGGGGATTCTTCAGCATAACAGGATTTTGTAGATTATGGATGCAAGGGTAAGATGAAATAGCTTATTCCCTATACCAACTGGTAAAATTGGCTCAAATATCAAGAACTCATCTCCTAAATGGGAACCTGAGATCCAATTGGAATTTAACCAACTTTAGCAAGTTCTTCTTCATACTGGAGCCTTAAGCACCCCTGGTAGGACAAAACTTCAATCTGTGTGTATCTGAAATAAAAGGAATAGCATTAGGAGTCCTAACTCAGGCTCAAGCCCCACTCAACAACTTGTGGTACTCTGAGGTCTTTGAAACTCAAAGGATGAAGTTTATTCAGACTCTGTACAGGGTCAAGTTTCTGTGAATTTTGTGTTCCTGTTTGATAATCTATGGCCCAGGTTGCTTGATTTTTGAGCTATTTAATCTCTCTCAGGATTTTTTTTTTAGTTGAATCTGTGACAGCCATCATTTGTAAGCATCTTAGTTATTACATATTTGTTATCATTGTTTTTCAAAACTATTGCAAGTAAAAATTGAAATGAAAAATAACGGCTCTGAGAAATTTTTAAAATTCAGTGATTTTATTGTTTGGTAAAGCAAGAAAACCAAAACAGATGTTTCTATCCTGTGGGATGGAATCCTCAGATTTACTATATAGAAATATTTTACAGACTTACTTTATGACATTGAAGATGCATTCCTCTGAAGATATTCACAAGGGAAAGCAATTCTGAAGAGACTATCTCCTAGATAAAAAGCAGGGGTAGGACTTACAAAGGTAAAACAAACAAAATATCACTAGGAAAAAATATTGTTTATTGAAGACCTTGTCTTGTGAATTCTACAGTTGTGGTAGAACTTATTGCAGGCTCTTCGTCAACTGCACTTCTATTTTTCTAGGAATTGTGCTAACATATCAGATCCATTAGGTTGAGTAAAAATAGTGTCGATCACAACAGACTCCTAGTTTTTACACAAACCCTTCTTCTGCTGGTCCTTATCAGTTTTCTGAAATTTTCTTATTCCTTTTCTGTGGTCCTGGCCACTCATCATCTTAAAGTTATCTTAAAGCTTCTCATACCTTCTAAGTGGTAAGTCTATCTTCATTTACTCTAAGACTTGGAAAGATACAGAGAGAGAGAGAGAGAGAGAGAAGGAAACAAACATTGCTTTCATTGACAAGTAAGTCATGATTACACTGTAATAATTATAATGATTATAAGGTAGTTTCTAAATAATTTATTGGACAGAAAGAGTACTTACATGATGCTGAATTCAAATTACATGCTCTTGTTTTACATATAGGTTAAACCCTCACTAGGTTTTCCCTTACTCTTCTCAGAGGCTATCATTTTCTCCACTAAAATGGATGATGACTATAACAATATTTACTTCATAGTTCCAGAGGTTGTTCAAACATTACTATAATGTAACTGGGAATCATGTAGACAGCCCTATAGAATTTTAGCAATGACTATACCACACCTTCCTGCCTGTACCTCATCTAGGAAAAGGAGGAAGGAATGGTAACTGCCCCATGAGAAATGGATTCAATAGCAAAAACTATTCTCCCTCTTGGCAAGAAAGCAATCATTGCAGGAGGAAAAACTCTCCAGATATCTTTCCAGTTGAAGTCAAATTATGGTAAACGACGGTATAGAAGGCCACCTCATGGTCACTCATGAGAGCAAGCATTATTGTCACTGAAGCTCTGTCTTTGATTACTCCAAATATGGGTTGGGCATTCAGAAGACCTGGGCTCTCTTTTAGTCTTTGCTATTAACTCCTCATATATATAGGTAAGGAAATACATGTGACATGGAGTGACTGTCATCTGAGAGCTTTCAAACATGCCTATAAATATTTTGACACTGGTACCATTTGGAGACACTCAGGGCCTATGGGCTCTCTTTTTGAATTTGAGTAAGCTTGTGAATGTTTTGAGCAACAAATCATGGTAAAGGTGATCCTATATGACTTTTAAAATGTTATCAGAAAAGATTATGTGGCTGCTATCCAGTTCTCTTAGGTTGCAGGCACAGAGGGAAGCCAGCTATCATGTAAGAACTTACACTACCAAAAGATCACAATTTTGAATAGATCATAAGCATGTGTTCTGGGTAATAGCTCAAACTGAGCTCCAGCCAAGAGTTACCATCAACTGAAGAAATGAGTCATCTTAATACATCCAGTCTAGCTGAGCTTTCATGTGGTGGTAGCACCAGATGATATTTAATTTCAGCTGCATGAGAGAGCTAATGCAATAATGGTCCAGCTGAATTCTCATTCCAAGCCATAGAATTGCTAGCAAAGTGAAATGATTATTTTAAGCTGAGAAATTGAGAGCTAATTTGTAATTCAGCAATAAAAACTGGAGTAAAATTTGGTACCTGGATTTGGAGGGCTGCCATATCAGTTCCATGGCACTGGCTTCAGGCCAGGCAAAGGGTAGAAGCTAAAAAAGTTTTTTGAAGACAGTGAACAGAACTTTAGAGACTCCAGGGAAGATTTCAGTGAGGGATTCAAGGAAAATAAGAAAAATATATATGATAGAAGAAAGGGGAATCTTATTATGAAATAGTGAAAAATTTAGCAAAATATATTGCCTGTGGTAATATGAAAAAATATTAATAAATGACATGTGGGTACGTCTGGTGCCAAAGCTATGGGCCCCAAGAGTCTGTTTGAAGTAGTGGGTGCACCAATATGTCCATGGTTCCATTACTGGTTTTGACCACCACATTACCATTTTTTCACCCGAGGGTCAGCTTTACCAAGTAGAATATTCTTTTAAGGCTATAAAGCAGGGTGGTCTTACATCAGTAGCTGTCAGAGGGAAAGACTGTGCAGTAATTGTCACACAGAAGAAAGTACCCGACAAATTATTGGATTCCAGCACAGTGACTCACTTATTTAAGATAACTGAAAACATTGGCTGTGTGATGACTGGAATGACAGCTGACAGCAGATCCCAGGTACAAAGGGCATGCTATGAGGCAGCTAATTGAAAATACAAGTATGGCTATGAGATTCCTGTAGACATGCTGTGTAAAAGAATTGCTGATATTTCTCAGGACTCACACAGAATGCTGAAATGAGGCCACTTGGTTGTTGTATTATTTTAATTGGTATAGATGAAGAATAAGGCCCTCAGGCATACAAGTGTAATCCTGCAGGTTACTACTGTAGGTTTAAAGCCACTGCAGCAGGAGTTAAACTAACTGAGTCAACCAGCTTCCTTGAAAAAAAAAAAAGTGAAGAAGAAATTTGACTGGACATTTGAACAGACAGTAGAAACTGCAATGACATGCCTGTCTACTGTTCTATCAATTGATTTCAAACCTTCAGAAATAGAAGTTGGTGTAGTTACAGTTGAAAATCCTAAATTCAGGATTCTTACAGAAGCAGAGATTGATGCTCACCTTGTTGCTGTAGCAGAGAGAGACTAGACATTGTCATTAGTTTTACCAAATCCATGATGCCACTTGTCTGTGTGTTTGGTAACAACAAACCAACATTGTGGAGGCTCTGGATTGAAAAAGGAACCTCTCCCACTCTTACTACTGAAGTGGTTAGGACTCTGTATAAATAAAAACAGTGCTTTTGGGGGGAAAATGGTATGTGTTATCTACTTTGTATACAAACAGAGATATGAAAAATTGTGTTCTATATGTGTAATATGAATTATAATGTAATCTTTTGTTATATATAAAAAATTGAAATTTAAAAAAATGGGTGTGTGATAAACTGATAGATCAATCAATAAAATCTCCAAGAAGAATGATATATGTGTGTGTGTGTGTGTTTATTTTATCTGTGCATGGTAAAGTACACATAGAAAAACAATTAAATAAAAAAAAATACAAGTAAAAATTGTTAGAGACTTTTTTGAAAACATAGAAGCCAAACTTGCTGGGTTTTAAAATAAAGCAATCTTATTCCAAGTCACTACCCACAAAAAATGTTAAAGTAAGAAAGATCCTCAGGGCAAAGATCTGGTCCAAGATGTAAAATCCTTTGTTAACATTTCACTAGATTTAAGGTGTAGTTCTACAGGCAATTTTCAGACACATAAAAAAGAGTTTTATAGAATCCTGTGGTATTTCCAACATTAGCCTCTAAGAAAATCTAAAGTAGATAAGAAATTTTCTCAAATGTATTTGAATGTGTGTATTGCTTAAAGAAGTGTAATAAGGATACCTAAGGAATCCATAAAGCATTTAAAAGCATTGTATCAGCTTGTATTGAAAGGGACAGGCACAAGAAGTTTCATGGTCATCTAGTACCCAGCCACATTGAGGATGAGATGAAGGAAAACCTCTAGTCTGTGAGATGGTGAAGAGAAGGCAACATCTTAGGACATCTTGCAGTCATTGTCATTAAGTATGAGAGAGGAGAAACAGATGCTGTGGCTCCGGTCAAATAAGGGCTATTCTGCTTGTTGGAATCACTCCATTTATAAGTCTTGTTTTCACAATAATAACCTGCAAACCAGTAGGTCTTATCCCCAGCAACATGCCGTTTAATGCTGGGCAACTATTGAGACACGAATGTTAAAATCTTCAACTTGAACCTGGATTTGTTAATTTCTACTTTTGTTTTGTTTTGTTTCTTGGTACTGGGTATTGAATTCAGAGGCACTCGACCATTGGGCCACATCCCCAGCCCTTTTTTGTATTTTATTAGAGACAGGGTCTCACTGAGTTGCTAAGTGTCTCGCCATTGCTGAGGCTGGCTTTGAACTCGCGATCCTCCTGCCTCAGCCTCCCAAGTGCTGGGATTACAGGCATGCACCACCACACCCAGCTAATTTTTACTTTTGATTAGGTATTTTGAAGCTATGGTATTGTTTTCTATTTCATTAGGATTGGTATTTCTTCCTGATAATTTGTTCTTCTTTTTCTAAAATTCCTCTTTATTATTAGTGAAACTCTTAAACTTAAAATATACTTGGTTTGATATTAAGTCATTATAATTTACTTATTTCATTATAATTACTGTATTATACTATTCTTTTATGTCAATCTATCTGTGTGTGCTTATATTTAAAAGTTAACTAGCAAGTGTTGTGCTTTTAGTCAGTTTAGAAATCTGCCTTTTAAGTTGATTCCTTCACTTTTTTATATTTAAGGATTGGGCTTAATTCTACTGCTTTGATATTCATTTTATATTTGGACCATCTATTTATTTCTCCTTTTCTACCTTCTTTACAATCCATCATTATTTTTTAATTATCTATTTACTTATTCATAATGCACAAGTATAGCATCTTTTAACATACAACTGCTTGTATACAGAGTATATAAGTACCATTCAGATCTTCAATCATGCATTTAGGATAATGATATCCATCTCATTCAACCTCATCATTGTTATTTTCTCTATTTATATTTTAACTATCATCCTTGTTTTTTTTTATTTTTTATTTTTTTTAATGGTGCTGATGCTGAGAATCAAACCTATGGCCTCACATGTGTGAATAATGTTCTTTGCCATTGAGCTATAACCAACTGTTGGCTTTTTAAGTATGTGTGTTTGTGGATATGTGCAAAATTATATACCATATATATTTAACCAATCACATTCTTCTTTAATTAATGCAATTCTGGTTCACATATGTTGAAATTATATTATAGTAGTATAATTTCATCACTTGATGCCAATGTTGTCATGCATTTTATTTGCTCATACACTAAAAATATCACAATATATTATTATGTTTCCTTTGAACATATAAATCTTTTTAATTAGTTTATAAAATTATTTCATATTTATTTAAATATTAACTCATTATTATTCTCATTGATGTACTTTAAATATTGAAGCTTCCTTTGGGGATAATTATCCTTAAGATAGAAAGAAATTCTTTTAGAATTTTTTGGATGATTTTCTGCTACTAACGAATTCTCTCCCTTTTTGCTATATGAAAGCATATTTATTTTGCCTCTGCTTGTGCAGGATATTTTACCTAAATGTAGAAATGTAGAAGTTTAGATTAACAGATTCTTTTTTCTTTGAGCATTTTGATTATACTTTTTTTGTCATCTGGCATATATTATTTCTGATAAAATGTCAGTCATTGTTATTGTTATTTCATTTAACAGAGTGTCTTTTCTTTCCAACTGTTGTGAATATATTTGTACTTGTCTGCTTTCCATTACTATAATGAAGTACCTGAAATAATTATCTTATAAAGAGAAAAGGCTAATTTTGGCTTATAGTTTGGAAAGTTTTTGTCCATGATCAGTTTTTCCCATCACTTTGAGTTCATAGCTAGGCTGTACATGAAAGCATGTGGCAAAACAAACTGTTCACCTAATTATCAGAAAGCAAACAAAGGAAGAGAAAAGGGGCTAAGGTTTCACAATATCCTTTACGTGAACTTATTTAATGACCCAAAGACCTTCTATTGTGCTCTGCTTCCTAAAGTTTCCATCACGTCCCAATAGTACCATTTTGAGACCAAATATTTAACACATGGACCTTTGGAGAATATTTAACATCTAATTCACAGCAACTTTCTTTATATTTATTCTCAACAAATTGGATATGATGAATCCAAGTGTGATTTCCTTGCATTTCTCTTGCTTAAAATTCTTCAATATCTTAAAATGTTAATTTTTGATTCATCTCCTTAGTTCCTAATTATGAATATATTGGACCATTTGATATTTCCCCCCTTGATACTCTTATTTCTTAATTCATTTTCCCCTTTTGATTGATTCAATTTTTGCTGGGGTCCAGCCCCAGTCAGGGGGTACAATGCGAGCGCTCAGCGAAGTACGGAGGCAGAGAAGCAGCGATGGGGAAAATAACACACTGACACGTGAGTCAGGCTGTGGAATCTTCTCTTTTTTGTACTTTCACTTCGTTGTAGGTTTTAAGCATAATTCTTGGCAGCACAGATTGTTTACACTTTCTTTGGTGATTTCATTACAGAAATGACTTAATTTTTAGACATTAAATTTTTATTATATATATATTTCAAGGTTTTGAGGTCACGTGCTCCTTTTCAAGAATCTGTAGGTGACTGACTGTTTTCTCTGCATACTATTTAGGCTGTCTGATAAAAGTCAACCTTCTCTGTCTGGGATTCCACAGCACTATTGTTTTTCTTTTATAGCAGTTGTTTATAAAATCTAGAAGCAGGGTAAGGCTGAATGTTAGCTCATGGGAGACTTTTTACTCTAAGGGGTTTATATCTACTTTAAAAGTAAGAGAAACTTATTTTTAATCACAAAAAGACTCTTAAAGCTTATTAACTAGAAACTAAGTAATTATAGAAAAAGGTTTGTGTTACTCTTTTCAAGAAAAGTTAAATGTACAGAGTTAGTCTGGATCTAAATAATTGAAATAGGGATACCTGGTGGCCATATATGTGAATAAAGAACTGAACAGCAAGTAGAAGTAAAAGTTAACTCTTTCAACACCATGATATCTTTCATGAAAAAGGAGAGGGCTTTATAGAAAATGCCACAACAAATTTAGATTTTTATTTTATAGACTTTATCCTATTTTTAATTTTTTTTATAATTCTAATTTGTTATACATGTTTGCAGAATACATTTCATTTCATATTACATATAAAGAGCACAATTTTTCAAGTTGCTGGTTTTATATAAAGTATTTTTACAAAAATTGTGTGTTCATACATGTACTTAGGGTATTCATGGATAACTCAGTCTGCCATTATTCCTATCCCCTTGCCCTCTCCCCTTCCTCCCCCCTCTTTGTTCTATTTAAAGCTCTTTCATTTTTCTAATTCCCTCTCTCTTGCCTTTATAAGTTAGTATCTTCATATGAAAGAGATCACTCAACCTTTGGTATTTTGGGATTGGCTAACTTCAATTAGCATAATTTTCTCCAACTCTATCCATTTACCTGCAAATGCCATGATTTTATTCTCTTTTAGTGATGAGTAGTGTTCCATTGTGTACATATACCAAAGTTTCCCTATCCATTTGTCTGCTGATAGGCATCAGGGTTGGTTCCACAATCTAGCTATTGTGAATTGTGCTGCTTGCTATAAACATTGAAGTGGCTGTGTTCCTGTAGTAAGCTGTTTTTAAGTCCTTTGGGAATAGGCCAAGGAGTGGGATAGCTGGGTCAAATGGTGTTTCCTTTCCAAGTTTCCCTAGGAATCTCAATACTACTTTCCAGATTGGCTTCACCAATTTGCAGTTCCACCAGCAATGTAAGAGTGTGCCTTCTCCCCCACAATCTCACCAGCATTTATTGTTGTTTGTAGTGTGGCAACTCATGGTATTTTACCATCTTACCTCAACTACTGTTCAGATGCAAGACTTTCCACATACCCATATGAGTGAAAGTGGAACTTCTAGAAAAATATATAAGCATATACATAAATAATTAAAAAGGTGATTTGTCTGCTTTTTTTTTTTCTCTTTTCTTGAGCTGCCATTCTCAAAGGTCAGAAACATTTAACTTCAAAGTTTGTCTGAAGAATCTTGATGATAACTTTGGTTGGGAGAGAGGGATTGTAACCACACATAAGCAGGGAAGTGCTGTTTAGATCCTCTTTACCAAAGGATTTGCAGTTGTACTGCAGTTAGTAATTTCAACTGCAAATAAAAGCAAACTACACCATCTGTGACTTAAACAATAAAGATACATGTTATCTTAAGTGGTGATAATCAGAGTTCTAGATAAAAATAATTCTGGAGTCTGCTAAGTAGGTAAACATTGACATGAAGATCACCTACATGAATTTAATAGTAGAAAGCTCCAAGTTTTAAGTTAACTCAGTGTCTACCTCAGGTTCAGAGAGAAACCTTGTCCTATGGCATGTTCCTCACCCCAGGAAGCCTACATTGGTTGACTGAATAAGAAAAGTGGATAAAAGTCTGGTCACTTAGCCCAATATGTGATACTGATGAGCAATACTTTCTCTAGAGATCCCTGCTGAGTCAAGACTTTGTTGGGTCTTTATTAATATCTGACTTCTTCCTTTTCTCAATCCCATTTCATGCCTCTCCTCTCTTCTTCACTGGCATTGATTCTTAACAGTTGTAATATATCACAAAATCTTTCACAGCATCTGATTTTATAGAACCTAACCAATCAAGTTTAAAAACTGGCTTACTTACTGATTGGTTAAAAAAAAGATCCCATAGAGCAGACTAACAAAGCTTTAGGTGAATGTCTTAATTTCTAATCTAATCAGAAATGAGGATAAGAAACACTTTGTATTCACATGAGATAGATTACAATATACATTTACAATTTTGTGCTAAAGCTCTGTTAACTCTTCTGCTTCTGTTATGTAGTGTAAAGAAATTTGGACCATCTGAATTTTTTTTCAAATTGTTACATTGATCCATTACATGAATGATGTTAAGCCAGTTGGGCATTCCAAAGGTGTATACCCTACAGGGTGAATATAAACCTTGTAATAATTCAAAGGCTAGTGACATATTTTATATTGTAGGAATCCAGTAGTCAGGAGTATGCTGATGTATTCTATCCAAATAAAAAATATTACATCTTGCACATTCTACCAAAAAGTATAGACAACCCTTGGTGGGACTCTCTAGATTCTGAAAGCAGCCTATTCTGCATGTGACATTTCTGTTTTGGCTCATTTATAGGTTGACGTAAACACTGCCAATTTTGAATGGAACTAAGAACAGGAATGAATAACCTGGGATGTCTAAGCTTCTAGGCATGTTTCATGTTGCCTAGGGTGCATGCAATCCAATATTTGGTATGAGAGGTTCTAATTATGAGAAAATATGCTGAATTAAATCTAGGGTAAGTTCTAGAGGATGTACTACATAATACTATGACAGAGAAGTTAAACAAGAAAAGTGTAAGTGTGGTCCAATGGCCATGGGATCCACTAATTATATCACATACTGCTTTACACAGGGATGCCAGGCCAAGATATTATACATACTTCTGAATACTCTGCTCATACACCATGTCAAAGCCAAAGTCCTGCATCAATATGGTGCCATCCTTCATGATGCACTGAATTGGAGAGATTTAAATAACATTGTGATAACAACAGAAAATCATGAGTCCAAAATAAAGGGTGAAATCAGGAGCAGCCCCATAATGGGACTGTGTGCTTCCATTCCATGCAACTCTGAGCCTTGCAGAGTTAGAACTTCTGTTCTCTATAGCTTCATAATTTTGCCACATAACATTGAAAATAATTTATTAGTTATAAATTGTAGTTGCTTACTGGGTGTCTTGGGAACTTTCTATACAGGGATCTGCAAACCAAAGAAGTCACCCTTTTGGCAAAAGCATTGACCTTGATCATTAGGAGAAAATAGGGTTACACAGTAGATCAAGGTGAAATATACATCAAACTGAGGAGAGCTTTGGAACCTTCCTGGTATTCCCTAGCCCAATTTCCCTTTAATGGAAAAGTATAGTCACTCTTGTTCTAGAAGAGGTGAGAAAATATCTCAGGCCAGTTATGAATGAAGGTCTTTGTGACATCAACAGGTGAATCCCAAGTTAGCAGAGATGGTCACTATAGATGTAGTGGAAGATGCAGATAGATAATGTGACCTTGATACCAATTTCATGGGCAGAAGCTACAGTGAGCCCATCCCGGTTTCTAACTTTCTTTGCAGGAGAAAAGGCCCACCAGAATCCTAGAGGAACTTTTATCAGATGAAGTACACGTGGACACACTGTGTGAACTGCTACCCAGATTCCCTCTCAAGGAACAACTGAAGGAAGGAATGTGTCTTCCCCACTGAGGGTGTTACATCAATAGACAGTCTCTGCTCTCAGCTCCAAATGCCTGAATCCCAGTGAAACTGTTTTATTCTTCTCAATTCTTTCACTCCCTTCCCCTTTAAAACATTGATCTTTCATAAAAATTTAATACCCCAAACACTAGCTTCTGAAGAATCCAATCCATCCCAGATTCATTATCAAAATGGATGGTCTCCAGATAATTAGGAAATATGAAGTCCTCAGTTCCTTTGAATGTTTATTTAATATCTTGAAATAGACAATATAAAGCCTACATCTATAATATAGATGTAATCTGTAGACTGTTTCTTATTTATCTACGGCCTGCCTCTCTTCCAGCCATTGACTTGCCAGCTCCTCCCAAGAACTCAGCATAGGGTTGCAGGAGCCCTGTTCGGGGAGATGGCTTAAATTGCGGTTGACTATGGGCCATGGAGTTTTGGGCATTGCTGCCTTCCGTAGTCTCACGGGACTTGGCCCAGGATCTCGAGTGACTTGGCCGAGATTCCTGATCGGGTCAGCGCCATTTTGGTGGTGTGTGTAGCACGTGTTAGTCATTGTTAGAGCCAGAGAGAAAAGTTATCAGAATATAAAGCTGTTTGTTTCCAGTTTGCCTCTGAACTTCTTCCCGCAGCTTCGTTGCTCCAAGCAGCCATCACTTCAGGCGGCAACATAAGGTGACTGGGGAAATGGGCAGGAGGCTAGCTTCAGAGGCATACACACATGTGTCAAGAGTAACTTTCTTTCATCTTACCATGCTGCTAAAGAGTAGCCAAGACTTTCTTAATCTTGTCTCTGTAAGTGAATAAGTATTGTTCTGACATTCCTGCCACTGTTCATCTCCATGCCTTTCTCAAACTTGGGAGCTGAGTGCCTTTGGAAAGTATGTAATGAGAAGTGTGATGTACAGTGGCTTCAGCTCTATTCCTTGGCTCCAAAAGAGGTCTTCCACAGATGGCCCTGGAAAGAATTCCAGGAGGCCTCCATAGGATATATCTCTACAGCTATAGAGATCCTACTCCTAAATGCCCCACCCCTGCCGCCTGCTTTCCAATAGCTGCTCCTAGTTGGGACTGGCAGCCTGCCTGAATGCCACAGATAGTTCTCTTAAGTTCAAAGGAACTCCATGCCTGAGGGGCTGCTGGCTTCACTCAGGATTAGAGGGGACTGAATTATACCTTCTGTGTTAGCTTTTTCTTGCTGTGACCAAGAGCAACTGTAAATAGCAACTGTAAAGAGAAAAAGTTTATTTTGGGTTCATGGTAGCATGGGTTCAGTTAGCCAACTCTATTGGCCTGAACCTGAGGTGATGCAGAGCATCATGGCAAAATGGTGTGGCAGATGAAAGTGTGTTCAGATCATAGCAGCCAGGAAATAGAGAAGGAGGGAGTAGGAAAAAAAGAGTGGGGCAAATATAATCTAAGTCCATGCCCCCAGTGACCTGATTATTCCAGCCTTGCCCTATCTGTCTAGAATTACCAATCAGTTGTACATTTAGTTATCAATGGATTAATCCAGCTAATGGATTTATCCATGAATGAAATCAGAGTCTTAATCATTGACTAAAAAACCCCACTTCTGAACTTTCCTGCATTGAGATTTATGCTTTCAATCAAACATGTCTGAAGACAAGGTCAAAAATGCCCTGAAGGATGGTAAAAATTGCCCATAGTTGAGAACTGCTGTCCTAGAAAAGAGGTTAGGGTGTTCCGTACAGATGGTTGTCTCAGTCTTGTCTACTCAGCCTCAAGTTCTCATGTTGCAGCCTCTCATTTGAAAGGGTTTTAAGTGATTTTTTAATTGATTTTCAGTTGCCTATGTATCTTGTTTCTCCCTGAGATTGTGGTGCATTCTGGGATATGAAATTGAGTGTTTACTTTTTTTCATTGGTATCCCCTTAGGGACAAGGAGGCATTCATTTTTTTTAAGTTACTTATTTTTTATTCTAAGTTGTTAGAAATGACAGTAGAATGCATTATATTTCATATTATACTTATAGAGCACACTTTTACATATCTCTGGTTGTGTACTGTTGGATTCTAGGCAGAGGCTGCACCTCCCAGGCAGAAGGCCACACCTCCCCAGGTGCCTTGTGAAAAACTACAGCTCCCAGGATCCTCAGCAAGTCCCCTGTCCACTACCCCCCCTGATCTCTGCTGGCCTATAGGACAAGGACTCACTCCAAGGGGGTTTTATGGCCCCTACTCTATTTAAAGCCAGCCCCGGACTGAACTCGCCCCTTTTCCTTGTTCCTGCTCTCTGTTCCTGCTTGTCCCTGATCCCGTCCATCCCTTTTCCTATTCCCCTCCATCCCTTCCCTACCCCCCCTTCCCTTCCCTACCCTTGCCCATGTGGCACCCCAATAAACCCTTTTATTTCACTAACACGGTGTTCCCAGCTAAGTTAACTATGTTTCAGCAGTTTTCTAACATTTGGTTCCCTGACCGGGAAAGGAGAAGCGCATCTCTAATCAAAGAACAGAATTTTCCGGGAACACCTTTTCACCGATTATCCGCCCCTCCGCCCCAGAGCAGCAAGTAACAAAGTTTCCTGGTAACAGCTTTTCATCGGTCGGTAAGCCTCCCTCCGGTTCTAGGGCTTTTAACCAGCCCACGCGCGCTTCTCCATTTACACGCCCCCCCCCCCCGCCCAGCGCGTCTTTGCGCCTCTCCGCTCACCCTCCAGTCCACTCTGACTCCCCGCGAGTTCGCGCACTTCTCTGGCCATGCGCCGTGCCCGCGGCTCCCCCGGCCGCCGCGGGCGCCCCGACCAATGGCCCCAGCCGCCCGCCCTGGCCGCCCGCACCGCCGAGCCCTGGGCCAGCCCTGCACACAGCGACCGGCGCCCCGGCCCACCCCCAAGTGAGGCTGCCCGGCGCCGCTGCCGCCGCCGCCCGCCACGCGGCTGCCGCAGTACAATCTGTCCGCCTCACACGGTCCTTGCTCAAGAGCTAAACCCGCGCTCTGCCCAAGCGAGGCTGCCCGAGCTGCCACAGCGAGTCTGCGCAGGCTCCACATACAGCCCCGACTCAGCTCCCTCCCCCTTCCTCTGTACCGCCATGTTCTTCCTCCCAAATCTGTCTCCACTTCCGCTCCACGTCCCACCCTTCTTTGATCTGCCATCTTATCCCTACCCACGTGATTCCCTCCGACTGCCTTCCAGGACCGTGCCCTGCCTTATAGCAGCAGCAACGGTGACAACCACGAAACTCCACCCACCCCCTCCAGCCTTCCAGAGCCGCCTGCGGACGTGGGCAGCTTCTGCTCAGTTCTCCCTAAAATCTCTTCAGGCCTTGCGAACGAGGACACACGGGACACGACACATAGAGCCCCTGCCCTCCCTTTAATTCTACCTGGCTCCGGTGAGCCAGACCCCGACTGGTGACAGACCCTCCCCTCTGGCTTCCTGCCCGAGCACAGCTGGCCTTCTCCTTCACCATTTACTCCCTCTGTCCTCTGCTCTCTCTCTCTTTCTCATTCACGTAAGACACAGTCCCTCAGTTCCCATTCAGAATGGGAAATTCAATCAATCCGCTCTTTTTATCCCCTGCTAAAATCATCTTTGCCTCTTTAGCTCCTCGCTTCCCCTTCCAAAGTGCGCAATAAATAAGGGTACCTTCAAACTTCAAACTTAATTCGCAAGTTTTTTCCAAGAAACGTCTAATTAATTTACAAGGTTAAAATGCTAACTGTTAAATGTACTTTAATTTCCTTCCTTTTAAACAAGTAATCTTAAGAGGAATTAAAAATTGTATAGCTATGGTTAAACAACAATTATTTCAAAATATCATGTCCTTTCTTTAAGAGCTAAACTTGATTTATGGAAACATCAATGTAATTATATATTGTAAAAACATTTTGCCATTTTTTCCAAAAAGGTTAAATACTCTCAAAATTTCTTTAATCCGTTCTAATTGTAATATTTTGTCAGCTAAATGCTCTCAGCCTTTCTTTAACAGAAATCAACTTCAAAACTTAAACACCTGACCTTCAAAAACCGTCAAGACAGATAGGTACCACAGACCCCGGCTACTGTAAGTGTATAAACATTAAAATTAAAGCCCAATGTTTTCAATTTAAGATTAGCTTACTGGATGGCTAAGATCAAAACTTTCAAATTAATCAAAAAGGGCCAAGAAGACCAGTATTTGGTCCTTGTCCCAGAGTCTGCCTGTGAGGGAAGAGGAAACATCTTTACAGAGCTTTACATCTCTGGGTCGCATGATCTCTCGATAAGAGGGATAAGTGAGACCGATAGAGGAAAAAGCCAATCAGTGCTCTTGCTAAAAGGAGGGTCCATAAAAAAGGGAAAAACAACCCTAATGCTTCTGAGGAAAGCCACAAGGTCAAGCAAGACCTGGACCCATCCTTACAGAAGGCACCAAGCAGAAAATCTGCTCTCAAGTTTCCCCAAGATTCCCATCAGAAACAGCTGACTCTTACCAATGGTCAAAACAGAAGTCAGTTTGACAAATTTCATCCTAGACATCCAGTAACAGTTAAAACAGATGCACAACCATTTCTGAACATTTTAGAAGCAAAGGTAACTTCAGGCTTAAGTGAAGTGTTGTGTTTACATTCCTGATAACTCCATACATGCTAAAGCTTTAAATTATCATCTTCATGATATACATTGACGTTTCAGATGCTGCAACATTTCTTCGGTACTCATGTTTTTTGTTCCTCCAATAGAAGCTTCCGTTCCTGTTGACGTTACAACCTTCCCCAGGCTTCAATCTGACCTAACTTCTACAAAAGGAACTCCAAACTACTGCCCCCATCACTTCGCCCCCGTTCAGCCTGAAGAAGCCAGACTCAGTCATCGACCCATTCCCTTACAGTGGTTAAGAGTTCCTAAGGTTAGAAGGGAAGTGAAGCCAAAATCTCATAGGCAGTCAGCATATATAGGTAAATCGAGTCAGGTCAAAAGCCAATTTTGGGAAGTTGGGAAACTGTCCCCTGAGTGATTGAAATACCGATTCTCTCAGAGCCCTTCGTCCACCCTTAACAACCTGCCCCAACATGTTGCCAAGGTAACCCATCTCAGGAATTGCCCCTCCCTACAGAGAGCTATCTCAGATCTTCTGCAGAAATGTTTTCTCAGATCCACTCTTTCTCCTTATAATATCATCTTCTTCTCTGCAGCCCCTCCTTTTCATAGCTCATGAGTACTCTTACACTCTTTTAAACTTTCTTTCCTCTCGTGGGTATCGTGTTTCCCCGTCTATCTTTCTAAACAGCTTGACCCCACCGTTCGTTGATGAGCCCCCTGCCTTAGGGCTTTGGCCGCTGCTTACCTACTTCTACAGAAATCTAAAAAGCTAAATTTGGTGCTCAGGTCACTATTGCCTCTCCTCACCATTTAAAGACTAATGTATAAGAGCCTTCAAACTCTCCTGCCCTGTCGCGCTCGGCTCCTCAACCTCATTCCAGTCCTGCTTCTCTTTACACCCAGTTTTCCTTCTCCCAGTCTCCTCAGAGCCCCCAGAACATGATTGTATGGAGATGCTTCAGGCTTAAACTCCTGCAAGCCTCTCCTCTGCCCAAACTAATAGAGATCTCCCATTGTCCTTCACAACAAAGTGGAGACTCTCCCATAGTTCAGGGAAACATGAAGGCTGAAGCAACACTGTCTTTTCCTTCTCTTCTGGCTTCAGTCCAATCTACCCAGGCCCCCACATTCCCTGCCATACAATCAATCCTCTCCTATCTCCATTCACTTTTCCATCCCATTCCAAGGGCATAAACCTTCTGGAATCGCCTGACTCAGCCTCCGCTCATCTTTTCGACCGCAATATCATTAAATTTGGTGTCATTCCGGCAACATTTGCCTCTCAGCTGGAGACGGATACAGAGGTTCCTTTCCGGCCCTTTGGCCTACTCCGGACTTGAGTCTCTCTCTTTCCTGTCCGGGACAGGACACGGAAAACCCTTGCGCAAGGTGGCTCATGTCCTCCGATATCTTGAGCGGCTCACGATATCCCACGTCTGCCTGGCTCCGGTGACGACCGAGTCACAGACCTGGATCTCCCTCTAATACTTACTTTGAAAAGGACGCTTTTCAAAGTATTGTATTAGTCGTTGGAACTTCTTAATCCATCCCGCTGACACCCCTCTAGAAAATTTGTTTTCAATTTCTACTAACGGTCGAAAGTATGGGCAAAAATTCTTTTATATCCAAGCTTTCTTCCTCCTCTGATCAAACCCGATTCAGTTGTGCTCGTTGCACTAGTTACCCAAAATATATCTACTTCCCTTAACATTCCTCGGCATTTTTACATCCCGTATTACCCCATGTCTTCAGGGAAGGTAGAGAGTAATAGAACTCTTACTTCCCCTCGCTCTCTTTAGGCTCAGAGTCCTCCCAAAAAGCCCTCCTTACTATCCCCTTTTGAGGTTATGTTTGGGTGACCAGCCCTTCCACCCGGAGTTTTCCCAACTCAGGGACCCTTACCCAAAGATCTCTCTTCTCCTCTCGTCCTTCGTCAGACATCAGCTGTGAAAGTGCCAAGATTTTATTCTGCCTGACCCAGGTAGACTCACTGCTTCATTCCCATTGACACCCGGTTCTTGGGTATATTTCTCCCCTCCCCAGGACACAGGAACAATCTCCTTTGTCCCAAAGTGGACAGGACTTTTCCACGTTGTGCTGTGCACACCCACAGCTGCTAAACTTCGTGAAACCTCAGAAAATTTGACTTCTTAGATTCGTATTTCCAGACTGAAACCAGCTGATCAACCAACTGAAGATCTACAAAAAGACAACTACTTCAGTATACTTGCTCTCCCATTCCCACCGGTCCCCTAAAAATTCGTTTCTCTTGTGTCCCCAATACCATCTCAAAATAATCTTTTCTGTTTTTCTCGTTTTGAACCTTTAACCAGTTTTTCCCAGGGACTATCAACTGTTAAAAAACCAACGAATGACTTTCCAACCAGAGACCCCTGCTGAGTCCTGCCCTTATGCTGCCACCTGATGCTCATTATGATGTGCTTCGCACTCTCCATTGGCCTCTTTACCATAAGTCCCACCTGGTGGAACACAGGCCTATGGAAAATAATCCATCTCACCTTCTTTCCCTTTGTTGCTTCCATAATAGTGTTACCTGCAAACTCGCAAGACCCACAATTTCTACATGCTCTCTGGCTGACTCCCTCAGTGACTTTCTTCAGAAGCCTGGTTTGACACCCTCACCGTCCTATGCCTTCAAAGAAACTTCACCCATCCCATACCTGGACAGATTCATCTTTTTCCACGCCTACCTCCTGGGAATTTTTTTCACCCTCCAGCTGGACCTGCCTGCCCACATCTCCCCCCCAAAAAAACTACCCCACGTCGCCCCATTTCAGCTCCGAAGCAGCCAGATCGAAACACGATGCCCCACTTCCTAAGAAATCAAAAAGGGGGGAATGTTGGATTCTAGGCAGAGGCTGCACCTCCCAGGCAGAAGGCCACACCTCCCCAGGTGCCTTGTGAAAAACTACAGCTCCCAGGATCCTCAGCAAGTCCCCTGTCCACTACCCCCCCTGACCTCTGCTGGCCTATAGGACAAGGACTCACTCCAAGGGGGTTTTATGGCCCCTACTCTATTTAAAGCCAGCCCCGGACTGAACTCGCCCCTTTTCCTTGTTCCTGCTCTCTGTTCCTGCTTGTCCCTGATCCCGTCCATCCCTTTTCCTATTCCCCTCCATCCCTTCCCTACCCCCCCTTCCCTTCCCTACCCTTGCCCATGTGGCACCCCAATAAACCCTTTTATTTCACTAACACGGTGTTCCCAGCTAAGTTAACTATGTTTCAGCAGTTTTCTAACATGTACAAAGTATATTCACAGCATTGGTGACTTCATACATGCACTTAGCGTAATAATATTCATCTCATTCTACCATCTTTTTTTTCTTCTTTACCCCTTTGCCTTCTCCCTCCCCACCCCAATTGGCCATTCTAGTGTTCCTCTAATCCTAGGAGACATTCTTGACTATCTCTCATTTCTCTATATCTCATTAGTCAGCAGTTCTTCTTATCTGCCTTCTACCCCTCTACTTAATCCTCATATTAAAAAATCATAGTGGGAAGTAAGACTTCACCTAAATCTTTAAGTTTAATTTGCCTACTCCCTATTTATCTCATCACCTTGTTCATCAACACCTTCTTACCTTGTCAGCTCCATGAGAGAAGATTTTCTGCAGGTTCTAAAATTCTGTGAGTCCTGGGCTCCACTACATGGTATTTAAGTGAATAGTGAGGGGCTGCAGGTGTAGAGCATGTGAGCTGATGAATGTCCACATGCTGTGCCTTGTCCTTACAAGCAGGGAGAATGTGGACAGTCTCTTGCCTAACGGTGTGTTAGTTAGGTTGCTGCTCATGGGGAGTTTTGATCAAAATAAAATGTCTCCTATTCTACTGTTACAGAGACTTCATCTGACAAGTTTTATTTGTTTATAGTCTTGTATTTGCTATTGTCAGCTCAGTTGAGGCCGTAGGACCAAATATGCACCATCAATCTTATATTTTATGCCTCAAGATAAATCCAGTCAGTGAGGTAGAACCTGCCATAACAGAAGATAATAAAATTATATTTTACATGAATTCTGTACTCCCTGAGACATTAAGCAAGTGGGGGACTTGTCTGAGGGCTTTCCTATGGAGATCTCATGTGTCCCATCTGAGGCTGCCTCATTGCAACCATCACTGGCCCAAGCCTTCCTTCTATAAAAGCCAGAATTAAGACTTTTTTGATCTCACAGTCTGTGTCCCTCAGTTCTGAGCCATGGAAGCCTGGCATGGACCCAGCTGTCTTCTCTGTCTTTCCTGCCACCTGGCAAATTTGGTTCTTGGCAAGTAGTGGGAATGGGAGAGCTATATTTTTTTTTAGACTTGAATGCTTAGAGATTTCCAAAAACCAAAAAAATTAACTTGAAATGTTGAGTGATATTTGAGATATGCTGGAGAAGATCTCATTCATTAATCCCAGTTTTCCAAAAGCATGTTTCTCATTACCTTCTGAAAACTTGAAATAATACTTGTATATTACCTAACTAGTAGAGGCCTTCAAATGTATATTATTTCAAAACAGCTAAGAGGAGAGAGAATAGGAAACTAAGGCTCCAAGAGTTTATTTAAGTCAGCTCTATGCTGTTTTCACTAAATTAAGTCAATGTTTTACATAAGCTCAGATCACCAATGTGAGTCCCCCTATTGTAGATACCTAATATGTGCACTTTCAGGTTTGTTGAGTGACAAACCAAAGAGGAATTTTAAAATCTGGGCACTCAATGATGTTAATTGAAAAAAAACAAAAACAAAAACAAAAACAAAAACAAAACAAACAAAAAATCCAAAAAGTAGGAAGCAAGATCTCTTCTCTGAAGGGCTGGTACTCATGGGTGCAATTAGACCTATAGGATTCAGATTAGGCAAAAGTACTGGGAAATTGAGGTTTAGTACAAAGAATTATGCTTAGTTACTAGTGATACTCTGACACCCACAAAGGAGCCAAGGCCATTGTAACCCTCTGGAGCACTGGGAGAACAGCCTATAGCATAAGTAAGCCTCCAACTTTCTCACTCATGCGGGTCCCATGCATGATACAAACAGCATACAATGATATCTGCAGTGGAGCTGGTGGGGAACAGTGCAGAACAAGGGCACCTGCAGCAGTACCGGTGGGGGAACAGCGCAAAATGTCAGGTGCAGATCAGTTGGCTACCCAACTTGCTTTCATGCATGTCACCTGGAAAATTCCCAGGCACAGGAATGCCACACAGGTCTTCTGTGGTTCCATTACTCCCAAGGGGATTGATCACCACCATTTTTTAAAGTGGCTACAGCGGGTGGATAAAGTAGAAATAAAAGAAATCACCTATGCACAGTAGCCTGCATACATCCGAGGAATTTATACAGGCTCTGAAGACAGCCAACATCTACACAAGCCACACACAGACAGAAGCAGAGCTGGAATCTGTACCCAGTGTACCAGCCCCATAACTCTGCAACTATACTGTGATGTGGAAAGCAGACACCTATATCTTGGGTCAACTTTCAGCACCATTTATCAGGGGGGCCAACTCCCAGCTCTGAACACTGGCTGACCAGGTACACAAAGTTTAACTCCACCCAAACTCCTCAGCAGCACCTATGGCTGGTTCTGTGACTACTTGGTTACCTTTCACATCTGGAGGGTGGCTATAAAACCTGGAAACCAACAACAGAAGACCACATTTACTGGATGTGAAGGGAAGCAGGAAATCTTCCCTCAAAATTTCTTGTCTGTAATTTATTTGGGTGTTCATTTTGTGTGTGTGTGTGTGTGTGTTTGTGTGTGCGCACACACACATTTCTCTCTCTCTTTTTCATTTTTTTCTTTTTTTTTTGTTGTTTGATTTGGCCTGTTTTATTTTATTTTTTCTTTCTTCTCCCTATTTACTCTTCTGCCCTCACACTATCAACATATGTGAAACCAAATATTATACATGAATTAGGATTTAGAGAACTGGGGCAACTGAATAGTATATCAAAGTAGTGTTATATATTGTTTCTTTTCTCTTTTTTACTCCTGTCTTTTTCTTCTCTTTTTACAAATTTCTAATACTTTAACTTTTTTTTTTTTTAATTTCTCTTAACATATGCATGAGTTTGTATATACACCTTGGTCATCCCAATAACTTGTTCACTCAAATTCATTTCCTCTCTCTTCTGCTGATATTAAACTACATCCATGCATTTCTCTTTCATACTTCCTAAGAAATAATAACTCAATATTCTCTCTTCCTTCTTTGTCAGTGTATCATATCTATGTCCAATGTCAGAAATTATAAACCCTTCCACAAACCTACAGAGTATACTGGGGACAATATTTGAATTCACTAATTCTTACATTGTGACCTTATTGTGAACATCTGAATAGAAAATGTCTGGTTGTAGGGTGTAAAATGTTTATATGGGGATCTGTTAACATTGTACTCTAGGGGCATCATAAGCTTTTAAGGTAAAAATAAATAAAGTCATGGTTCCACAGTGCTAGAAGAGAAGTCGCACAAGCAATATGAAAAAAAGAAAAAAAAATCAACACACCTTTTAGTAGATTCCATGGCAAGTAGAACAGATGAAATGACAGAGAAGGAGATCAGATTGTACATAATTAAAAGGTTCAATGATCTCAAGAGTGATATAAGAAAACAAATATAGGTAGTAAAAGATCATTTTGATAAATATATAAATAAAGAAATATAAGAAACAGAAGATTACTTCAATAGGGAGATAGAGGTTCTAAAAAGAAACCAAACAGAAATCTGGAAATGAAAGGAACAATAAACCAAATTAAATGTTCAATTGAATGCATCACCAACAGATTAGACCACTTGAAAGACAGGACCTCAAATAATGAAGAAAAAATATATAATCTTGAAAAAAATGTAGACCATATAGTGAAAATGGTAAGAAATCATGATCAGAATATTCAAGAAATATGGGAGAGCTTAAAAAGACCAAGTTTAAGAGTTATTAGGATAGAGAAAGGCATAGAGATCCAAACCAAAAAAGTGAGTAATTTATTCAATGAAATAATAGCAGAAAATTTTCCAAACATGAGTAATAAATGGGAAAACCAAGTTCAAGAGGCTTACTGAAACACCAAATGTACAAAATCACAACAGATCCAAACCAAGGCACATTATAATGAAAATGCCTAACATACAGAATAAGAAAAGAATATTAAAAGCCACGAGAGAAATAAATTAGATTACATATAGGGAGAAACCAATTAGATTATGTGCAGACTTTTCTACCAGACCTTAAATGCTAGAAGATCCTGGAACAATATATATTAAGCTCTGAAAGAAAATGGATGCCAACATGCTAGCAAAATTAAGCTTTAGATTTGAAGATAAAATAAAAAACTTCCACAATAAACAAAAGTTTGAAGAATTCACAAGTCAAAAGCTTGCACTACAGAACAAACTTGGCAAAATATTCTATGAAGAACAAGAGAAAAACAACAATGAAAATCAGCAAAGGGAAATATTAAACTAAAGGAAACACTAACCAGAGGAGAAACCAAATCAAGTTAAACACCAGAAATAAACAAAAATGGCTGGGAATATAAATAATGTCTGAATAATAACCCTGAAAGTTAATGGCCTAAACTCACCATCAAAAGACACAGACTGACAGACTGTATTAAAAGAAAAGATTCAACAATATGTTGTTTCCAAGAAAATTATCTCATAGAAAAAGACATCAGCAGACTGAAGGTGAAAGGCTGGGGAAAATCTTACCACTCACACTGGCTGGGGAAGCAAGCAGGCATTTCCATTTACATATCAAATAAGGTAGACTTCCAGTCAAAGTTAATCAAAAGGGACAAAGAAAGATATTTTTTACTGCTTAAGGAAAACATTCATCAACAGGACATAACAATAATAAATTTGTAAGTCTCCCAAAATGGAGTGCCTACATTCATCAAACAAACCCATCTCAAGTTCAAGAGTCAAATAGACCACAACACAATTATTCTAGGGGACTTCAACACACCTCTTTCACCACTGGATAGATCGTCCAAACAAAAGCTAACTAAAGAAAATTTAGACCTCATTAATACATTTAATAACTTAGACTAAATGGACATATAGAGAATATTTCATCCTTGAATGAATATACTTTCTCCTCAGCAGCACATGGCTCCTTCTCTAAAATAAAACATATATCATGCCACAAAGCAACTCTTAGCAAATATAAAAAAGTAGAGATACTACCCAGCATTCTATCAGATCATAATGGAATGAAATTTGAAATCGATGATAAAATAAAAAATAAAAAAAATTTACTCCCACACATGGAGACTAAACAATATACTACTGAATGAACAAGGGGTTGCAGAAGACATCAAGGAGGAGATTAACATTTCCTAGAGGTGAATGAAAACTCAGATACATCATATCAAAATCTCTGTGACACTTTGAAGGCAGTATTAAGAGGAAAATTCATTGCATGGAGTTCATTCCTTAAAAGAAGAAAAAAACAACAAATAAACATCCCACCTCAAAGCCCTAGAAAAAGAAGAATAAATGAACACTAAAAGCTGTATAAGACAGAAAGACACTAAAATCAGAGCTGAAATTAATGAAATTGAGACTAAAGAAACAATTGAAATAATTGACAAAACAAAAAGTTGGTTCTTTGAAAAAATAAATAAAATTGGCAAACCCTTAGCCATGCTAACAAAGAAAAGGAGAGAAAAATCTCAAATTACTAACATCCATGATGAAAAAGGAAATTTCCCAACAGACACTTCAGAAATACAGAAGATAATTTGAAATTATTTTGAAAACTTGTACTTTAATGAAATGGAAAATATCAAAGGCATTGACAAATTTCTAGAGTCATATGAATTGCCCAAACTGGATCTGGAGGTTATACACAATTTAAACTGATAAATTTCAAGTAAGAAAATAGAAGACACCATCAAAAAACTACCAACCAAAAAAAGCCCAGGATTGCATGGATACACAGCCGAGTTTTACCAGACATTCAAAGAAGAGTTAATATCAATATTTTTCAATTTATTTCAGGAAATAGAAAAAGAGAGAGGTCTTTCAGACTCATTCTATGAGGCCAATATTACACTGTTTCCAAAGCCAGGCAAAGACACATCCAGAAAAGAAAACTTCAGACCAATATCTTTAATAAAAATAGATGCAAAAATTCTCAACAAAATTCTGACAAATCAAATACAAAAACATATTTAAAAGATAGTGCACCATGATCAAGTGGGATTTATCCCAGGGATGCAAGGTTGGTTCAACATATGGCAATCTATAAATTTAATATATCAGATCAATAGACTTAAAGATAAGAACCATATGATCATCTCAATAAATGCAGTAAAAAAAAGTGACAAAATACAGCACTGCTTTATGTTCAAAACACTAGAAAAACTAGAGATAACAGAAATGTATCTCAACATTATAAAAGCTATCTATGTGAAGCCCCAGCGCATTTCCTCTAAAATGTGGAACAAGACAGGGATGCCCCCTTTCACCACTTTTATGTAATGTACTACTTGAAACTCTGGCCAGAGCAATTAGACAGCTGAAAGAAATTAAAGGGATACAGATAGGAAAAGAAGAACTCAAAGTAGCACTATTTGCTGATCATATGATTCTATACCTAGAAAACCCAAAAAAACATTTAAAACTAGAAAAAGAATTTGGCAAAGTAGCAGATTACAAAATCAACACCCATACATCTAAGGTATTTATGTATATCAGTGACAAATTTTCTGAAAGGGAAATGATGAAAACTAACCCATTTATAATAGCATTAAGAAAAATAAAATACTTGAGAATAAACTTAACAAAAGATGTGAAAGACCTATATAATGAAAAGTACAGAACACTAAAGAAAGAAATAAAGGAAGACCTTAGAAGATGGAAAATTTACCTTGTTGTTGAATAGGCAGAATCAATATTGTCAAAATGACTATATTACCAAAAGCATTATACTGATTCAATGCAATTCCAATCAAAATCCCAATGACATTCCTTATAGAAATAGAAAAGGCAGTCATGAAATTCATCTGGAAAAATAAGATACCCAGAATAGCTAAAGCAATTCTTAGCAAGAAGAGTGAAGCAGGTGGCATCACAATACCAGAACATAAACTATACTACAGAGAAATAGTAACAAAAAACAGCATGGTACTGGCACCAAAATAGACATATAGAACAATGATATAGAATAGAGGACACAAAGACTAATGCCCACAACTACAGCTATCTTACAGTAGATAAAGGTGCCACAAACATACATTGGAGAGAAGATAGACTCTTCAACAAATGGTGCTGACATAACTGGAAATCCATATGCAACAAAATGAAACTGAACCTCTATCACTCACCATGCACAAATTCTACTCAAAGTGGATCATGGAACTAGGAATTAGACCAGAGACCATGTGTTGATTAGAAGAAAAATTAGGCACAAACCTCCATCATATTGGATTGGGCTCCTACTTCCTTAATAAGACTGCTATTGCACAAGAATTAAAATGTTTAAATAATAATGGGATAGATTCAAACTAAAAACTTCTTCTCAGCAAAGATACAATCAGTGAGATGAATAGAGAACATACTAATTGGGAACAAATCTTTACTACTGATAGAGCAATGATCACTGGAATATATAAAGTGCAGAGGTCCGTGGTGGTCTCCACCAGAGGTGGAGATCTATCGAGGGGCTGCCAAAGTGGGTTGTCAGCCGGGGCATACTATGCCAGCGCTCAACGTAGCACAAAGTAAAGGAGTCAGCCGGTGGCAGAAGAAATCAGCACTCAGACATGAGTTAGGCTGTGGAATCTTCTTTTTTTACTTTCACTTTGTACAAGTATATATGCATAATTTTTGGCAGTACAGATTGTTTACACATTATTTTGTGATTTCAATACAGTCATAAGACTTAGTCTATAGATTACACTTTAGACATATTAAAAATTCTTAACTTTGCATATATCAAAACTTTGTGCAGACAGGGGGGTCACGTAAACCTTTCCAAAGTTCTGTACGTGACTGTCTGGGCATACTATAATTTTGTCATTTTTTATCTAATTAGTCAGGGTAAAAATTTATTTCTCAAGGATTCCCTGAAGCCGCTTTTCTGCACACCACTCAGGCTTTCTGATAAAAGTTAACTTTCTCTGTCTGAGATTCCAAAGCACTACTGTTTTTCTTTTATAGCAGTTGTTTATAAAACCTAGAAACAGGGAAAAGGAGGAGGCAAAGGAATTTATATCTACTCTAAAAGTAAGAGAAATCTATTTTTAATCACAAAAAGACTCTTAAATATTATTAAGTAGGGACTAAGTACTTATAGAAAAATATTCTTATTATTTTATTTTTATGTTTTTTATGTTTTCAGCTTAGATTCCAAAAGGGTAAATTTACAGAATTAGTCTCCATCTAAATAATTGAAATAGCGACATCTGGTGGCCATAATTAGGAACAGAACAGTGAATAGACAGCAGTGAAAATAGACACAGACAAAATTAACTCCTTCAGCGTCCTGTTTGAGTGTGTTTGAGAGGTATCCTATCTGTGAAGGGGCGGGGTTTTCCTCAACTTTCCTTCTGCAATGTGGAACTTTTGTTCAAACAGCATCGCATGGAAGATGCCACAATAAAGAGCTCAAAAATCTTGACACCAAAAAAACAAATAACCCAATCAATAAATGGGTCAAGGAACTGAACAGACACTTCTCAGAAGATATACAATCAATCAACAAATACATGAAAAATTGTTCAACATCTCTGGCAATTAGAGAAATGCAAATCAAAACCACTCTAAGATTTCATTTCACTCTAGCCAGAATGGCAGCTATTATGAACACAAACGTCAATAAATTTTGGAGAGGATGTGGGGTAAAAAGGCACACTTATACATTGCTGGTGGGACTGCAAAATGGTGCAGCCAATCTGGAAAGCAGTATGGAGATTCCGTGGAAAACTGGGAATGGAACCACCTTATGACCCAGCCATACTGCTCCTGGGTCTATTCCCAAAGGACTTAAAAACAGCATACTACAGGGACACAGCCACATCAACGTTTATGCCAGCACAATTCACAATAGCTAGACTGTGAAACCAGCCTAGATGCCCCTCAGTAGATGAATGGATAAAGAAAATGTCATATATATACACAATGGAATATTACTCAGCAATAAAATAAATGGCATTCACAGGTAAATGGATGAAATTGGAGAATAATGCTAAGTGAAGTTATCCAATTCCCCCAAATCCAAATGCTGAATGTTTTCTCTGATATAAGGAGGCTGATTCACAGCAGGATTGAGATGGGGAGCATAGGAGGATTAGAGGAACACTAGAAAGTTCAATGGGGAGTGAGGGGTAGGGAGGGGGTAAGGGGGTAAAAAGAAACATAAAAGGTGGTAGAATGAGATTTGATAGCATTACCCTAAGTGATAGATAGGCTTGGACCAATGGCCACCTCCCCCATGAAAATTTCCATGAGAAGCAACCTGGTTTCATTTTCCCTGGGCAGGAGCAAATTGGCTTAAGGGTTGCTCTGTTGCCCAGAAAGAAGCCAATAGGCTTAAAGGTAGCTCTGTTTCCCAGGAATGAGCCAATTGGCTTAAACTTCACTCTGTTCCCCGGGCAGGAGCCAATCGGCTTAAAGGTTGCCCTGTTCCCTGGGCAAAGAGCCAATAGCATTAAAGGTCACTCTGGTACAACCCCTCAGCAGAAATCCCTACTTAAAGCTCCTGCCTGACCAGAGCTCAGACACAACAGCTCGTTCCTGCTGAGAGGAGGCAGCCACTTCGACAGCTCCAGACTCACCAACTCACCATCTCCAGCCCGATGGCAGCTGCCCTAGCTCACAGCTCCATCCTCCAGCCCAACGGCAGCTGCCTTAGCTGACAGCTCCAGAGACCACAGCCAGTGCAACCAGGCACCCACGTTCCATTTAGAGCTCACACACTCCCTTTTCCCTGACTCCTCTCTCCCACCAGAGCTTGCACACTTCCCTCTCCTTGACTCCTCTCTCCTCGTACTACTTCTACTTCTGACTGGCTATTGTGAATAAATCTCTTGGCTGCACAATTGTCTCTGGTGTGATTTTTGCCCTTCACTAAGTGCATTTGTGAAGATATGAACGGTGTGAGTATACTTTGTGTATAACCAGAGATCTGTAAAAATGTGTTCTATATGTGTATTATGAGTTGTAATTCATTCTACTGTCATATACAACAACTTTGAATCAAAAAGTAAAGAATTGATTGCATAGCAAAAGAGGTCTTTCTGTTTTTGATGTTTTAGCTAGCTACTTTCTTGTATAGCCCAGCCTGTGTTTGCTGTCAGGAAACTTTTCTTTGAGTTTAAATCTTATTTTCTCCTTGTGTTCAGTGCACATGAGGACCCCAGGTACTGCTTTTATTAGTGTTTTTAAGTCTCACACATTTATTTGATCAGCATCGTTCTTAAGAAATTACTGGACTTTGAAGATACATAGATTTATCAACCCTTGTCTTCCCTATAGGAGTTCATCTATGAAAAAAGAAAAACATTTAAGACATAATCACATTTGGTAAAGATCATATGACAAGGCCATAAACTATATATATTTGAGGAGTTGTAATGAATATGTTCATTCTGACTTGACTTTAGAAATAAGCTAGCAAGCCATTCCCCCTAAAAAATATATACAACTTTAAAAAATTTATAAACAAATAAAAAAATGACAAACTCACATTTCTTGCCCATGCCCGCCACAGCATCAAGTTTGATTGCCTCTACAAAGGAATCATCAAAGATAAAAACTTAAATTGGTCAGAGACAGATCCACTGCATATCCTAAACTAAAGTCAAGAGGACTGGGGTGGGGAGTGGGTGGAGGTGGTTAAACTTCCATTACATAAATGTGTTGCTTGGATATAGGATGGAGAAAACAGTACAGGATAAGGTGATCCCTTAACTTTGAACAGGGCACCACTATGAATGCTTCTTGTTATGATTTAGATATTAGGTGTCTCTCAAAAGCTCATATGTGAGACAATGCAAGGTTTAGCAGAGAAGTGATTGGATAATGAGAGTCTTAATCTAATCAGTAGATTAATTCTCAATTGAGATTAACTGAGTGATAACTGAAGGCTGGCAGGGTTTGTCTATATATTGGGCATATGCCTTTGGGGTATATATTCTGTATCTGTTGAAGAACATTTCTCTGCTTCCTGTTTGTTTCGTAAGCAGCTTGCTTCTACCACACTCTTTCACCATTATGTTTTTCCTTACCTTTAGTCCCACGGGATGGAGCTGGTTTTGTATGGGCTGAGACCTCTGAAACCCTGAGCCTCCAAATAAACTTTTCCTTCTCTGCAATTTTTATTGCCAGGTATTTTATTCCGAGTGCTCTTTTTCCTCTGATTTTGTCAACTAGAATCCAGTAAGGCTTTGAGGAATAGCTGTATTAGATAAGATCATTCACTCCAAGCTTCTTTCCCCTCCTTCCTGTCCATATCCCTCTGCTATTCATGCTCAGAAAGTGAGGGAGGCTTAATGTACTTTCAAAAGTGACAGAGTCAACATGTATGAAATATCTCAGCTCCTCACTGTGAGCTTTGTGACCATAAGCAAGCCATGCCTCCTCTCTGGGTTTTACTTTGACATTTATAAAATGAGGGACTTTTTTTTTTTTTTTCACCAAAATGTGCTAGGTGTTTATTTGTTCAACACTTTGCTAGCTGCTGAGGATGAATTGCCAAGTCAAAGTTAACTTCCATCTCCAAATCCATGATAACTATATAAGTCAACTTTGCATAACTGTAATCAAAATATCTGAGAAAAAGAACCTAGAATAAGAAAAGTATTTTCATTCCTGGTTTCAGAGGTTCAATCTATACTATGGCTATCAAATTTCATTACTCTGTGCCTTAGGAGAGGCAGAGCATCATGGTGAAAGGGCATGGCGACAGAAAGCTACTGAGCTCGTAGCAGCTAGAAAGCAAAGGGAGAGAAAGAGAAAGAGGAGTCAGGGACAAAGCATATTCCCCAAAGCAACAACTCAGTGACCTACTTCCTACCATCATGCCCTACCTCCTTACAATTAGAACCCAGTAATCCATTTAAATTCTTAATTCTTCAAATGGATTAAACAATGGATTAATCTAATCAGGTTACAAACAGCTCTGATAATCTAATCATTTCACCTCTGAACATTCCTGGATTAACTAGTACATGAGATTTTGGGGATACCTCATATACAAACCATAATAATAAGTGACATTGAGTGGTGAAGATTGTCATTTATGCTCTCAGAAAACTGTGTCTGTGTGATGCTGGGATGTCCCTCCACTTTTCTCATATCTGGAGGTGTGGTCACCGGATATGTTTCCTTTGTGTGCTTTGATTTCTAAGGATAATGGAGAATTAGCCATATTGTCCTAGATAATTTCCCATTGTCCCAGAACTGCAAGATAGTTTTACGTACCAGTCTCCAACAAGTGGTTTAACTTCTAGATGCCTCAATTTTCTCACATTTAAAATAGCACATGCTGGACATCATTTAACAGATACCATCTATAAATGGTGTCCTTCTCATAGCTTACATGCTTTAGTGCTTTTCATTATATACAGTTTTTATAGTTCACAAGGCCCCTCCATGAATATTATGTTTCTCAGAAGCTTCTTCATCTCCCTCAGAAAACATTCCTCCTAACTCTTCATGTCCTATAGCATATTAACTTTGTTGCCTGTTTTTTTCTATTTTTATGATCTGAATGGGACCAAAGAATGAGTCTTGTGAAAGAAGGAGGTTTCTGGCTGCATGAAGACCCTGAGGAGTTGAGTGCTGGTGCCAGAGACTGGGCAGGGATTGACCCCTGTGTATACCAGGAAGGGAAGGATACATGTGCTGCTGGCAATGGGATGGATAGGAAAGTAAGGGGAACATTTTGCTGTCAGGGGTTCGTGCAGTTTATCTAGCAGCTCTAGTACCTCCCTGTACACACAAGACAACCCAGCAGTTCCATGTAATGATATTATTTAAGGGGGGATGCCCATGTTGTACAGGCCATGAAAGATCTCCTCCCTTAATGGAAATCAAAGACTCTGATGGGAAGCTGGAAACATGTTGGTTGCAAATGGGGGACACCAAGATACAAGTAGGAGGGAAACTCTTGAAAATAGGGTTCAGGGCCTTGAGGGACTTGTGATAGGCTGAGTAACAGCCCCCCAAACAATTACTCTAATGCAACCTTTACCCTTGTGGTTTTAGCATCATTTCTTCCGCCTCCCTAAGGACATAGAGATGCAGATCATTTTTCTTGCATTAAGGTTCAAAGATTCATTGGATTGATAACTATGTTAAATCTTGTTTTACCTCCTAAAACTTGGTTTGTAGTATTTTCTGTCTACACTGATGTGTACGTTAGAAATGTACCTGTCACAGATCTTTTTTGCACGCTTTTCTTCTCCAACCTGACTCATCACACTAGAGAATCTTTGTAGACAAAAGATCTTGTCTTTATCATGACTCATAGTTGATTACTATTTTATGATTTGCTGAAGTATTTTAAAATTCATGATGTTTTCTCACACACTGAGAGACTTTTTTGAGAGATGTGCCACTTCCTTTGTGATCATATGAAAGTATCTCACAGATGGAAGAGAGAGAGAGAGAGAGAGAGAGAGAGAGAGAGAGAGAGAGAGAGAGAGATCTTTGATTGATCACAGACCTGGATTTAAAGCTTTAATCCTTAGATTTATAGAAACAGAGATTTCTGTATCAGCCAAGACAACAACTCAGCCCCTAACTGTTCCTCATTTTATTGGATCCCTTACACATTGGGTAGTGAACAGCATAACCTGGTGTTACCCACTTGACAATTGAGCCTTGGCTCTCTTAGGTAACATAGTGCTCTTCACAGCCAAAAGTAGCTTTTAAGGGATCCACACCCATCTGGATAGGAGCCTCTCAGTAGACCTAAGTTTGACCTTAATCATAAGTAGACAGTACCTTTTAGCTTGTTCTGTGTATATGTGTGTGGGTGTACATATGCACATGCAAGCATTTTTCCATCTCTGACTATAAGGGAATCCTTAGGGATAAAGGTGAAGGACTATTACTATTTTCTCAGTAGCACTTGTGAAATCTTCCCCCAAATATCACACACCTTAACTTCTATTTAAAAACAAAAGTCTGTCATATGGCATCTTAGGACACAAAAATTTCAGGCATTAAGAGTCTGTACAGTTCTAGGGGCAGCAATTCTGGGGACAGAATAAATAAACAAATAGAGTAGAAGATTTTTATATTATTAATTCATTTGTTAATACAAAAAGTAAACAATATCAGTAGTTTTGTTTAAGACTTGAACAGGATGATGAAGGAAACTGTACTAATTGCCATGAAGAGAACACTGTAACACACACACACACACACACACACACACACACACACACACATGCACACACACAAAAAATAATAATAATAATAATATTTTTTAAATACATACACTTTCTCAAGGAAAAAATATACACTAGAATACATTCTGATTGAAGTAATTTAAAATGATTAAAAACATATGAAATACATCTCTAACCATAATAGATTTAAATTAAAATTCAATAAGAAGAAATTAGGGCTTTATCCAAATATGTGCCCACTATACACATTTCTGTATATACATTTCTATACACATGAGTCATAGAAAATCATGAGGGATGCTAGATGATATATTGAATTGTGTTAAAATTTAACAGGTACAGTTATAATACTTCTTAGAATAAAATATATAGCTTCACATTATTATACTAAAAAATAAGAAAGCCTAAAAATCAATAATCTAAATAATCACTTTAAGAAGCTAGTAAAAGCACAACTAATAAATATCAAGGTTAGAGAAGAAGGGAAATTGAAGAACAGAGTAGAAATCAGTGAAATGTAAAAAATAAAATACTAAATAAAAAATGAAGACATCACCAATAATTGTCTCTTGGGGAAAATAAATGAAATATGCTGTTAAAATAAAAAGGAAAAGAGGAAAACTAGAAGACACAAATTACCAAAGTTAAGTATGAAGAAGGTGACATCAAAGCACATCACTCCCAAACAATATATATATATATATATATATATATATATATATATATGTATATATATATATAGGCAAATTATATTGTTATAATTTGTGCATGTACAAATATGTAACAAGAAATCCCATTATGTAAAACTACAGTGCACCCAATAAAAATGTGGAAAGAGAAAAAATATACATATTCTCTAAATAACAGTTTTTAAACAGTAAATATATACATACATACATACATACATGCATACATATATTTGGAGATTTCATGAGTGCATGTGTTTGTAAATGCAACAATGTACATAATATGAGTAAATCATCAGGGAACAGAAAAAATTTATTAGAACTGACTCTAAAAAAATAGACAATGTGAATAAGTCTATGCCATGTTAAAATAAGACTTGGGCTAATATTACAAATAAATCTACACTAATAAAAAATTCCAGACAGCTAATTTGACAGGTTATTGCATCAAAAATTCATATCAGTCCAACACAAAAATATTGCAAAAATGAAAAAAAGTTAATAAAAAGTATTGGCCAAATATTATCTTGAGATCATGTTATATAATCTATACAATGCTATTTTTTGTATATGTGAGTGTGTGTGTATGTATTTGTGGGGTAAAAATAAATCAGTACTTAGAAATTTAAGGCAGTAAACTATTACATTATAAAAGAAAAATGATTTAAATCAATAGCATTAGTTTCTAATTTAAGAAAACTAATAAGAAAAGAATAGCAAATACAAAGGAAACAAAAGCAGTAACTTTCATGCTTGGCAATGTGTCACAGAAGAACTCATAAATTATTTTCATCACAGTAAAATTATGATAATGAGAGATCATCCTTAAAACAAAGAACATTTGAAAAAATAAGCATGTTTCAAACAAGTTTTCTGTTTTTGGTTGAAATATTCATTATTTTCTATTATATGTAGCAGAATTTTGCTTTTCTATTTAGAGGATTAAAAAGTATTTCAAATCCCAGCACATAAGTTACTTTGGAAATCATAAATAATCAATTCAGAGGTGATTGCAATGAGCTGAACTCACCAGAATAAAAGCAAGGAACAAGCAAAACTAGAGATGGGATTTTAGATAAGAACAGGGTTAGTCTAACATTTTCATTTTCCAATCTGTTAACCATCTTTATGTGCATTCATGTCAAGAATGGTAGGGCAAGGGGATCTCATGAAAATCAAAGGGAGATCAGTATAGAAAAAGAACCAAAAGGTGGAAGGAGGGGAAGGAGGGGTGTAGTGTTGGAAGTGATATTGGCCTAATTATATTGTTATAATTTGTGCATGTATGAATATGTAACAAGAAATCCCATTATGCAAAACTATAGTGCACCAATAAAAATGTGGAAAAAGAAAAAAGATATATTCTCTAAATAACAGTTTTTAAACAGTAAATATGAGTCCTTGCTTTTGGTGTGAAAATTGGTGAAAAGGCATTTTTCTACTGGAATTTTTTTTTTCTTTCAGATTCACTTAGATATACACACAAATATGTGTGTATATATGTGTTTCCTGCAATATTCTCTGTAAAAGCAAAAGACTGGAAATATCACTGCACACAAAGGATAAGATAGTTTGAATTAAATGTCATTTATGTAATGGAATACAGATAATAAAAATAAAGAGGTATTGTGAGTTGAGCTGCTATAAACATTGATGTGGCTGTGTCACCATAGTATGCTGATTTTAAGTCCTTTAGGTATAGACGGAGGAGGGAGATAGCTGGGTCAAATGGTGGTTCCACTCCAAGTTTTCTGAGAAATCGCCATACTGCTTTCTGAAATGGTTACACCAACTTGCAATCCAACCAGCAAAAGTATACCTTTTCCCCGACATCTTCACCAACATTTATTATTGTTTATATTCTAAAGTAATTAACTTTAAATATGTATGTTATTACAAAAGCAAATGGTTAATTTTAAAACATCTGGTATTGAGAAAATAATAAGGCAAAGTTGACAATTTAGGTGAAGGTATAAATGACCATTGTACAGTTCTTTCAAAGTTTTGGGGAATTTGCAATTATTTTAAAGCAAAATTATAAAAAATACCCACTAATTCCATAATCAGTCCTCATAAATTCTGAATTCACATTTTACACAATCTCCACATATTCTTACTTTTGAGTCTAAATGCAAGTGACCTAACCTCTTGGTTAGGGGTCAGTTTTGTCTCAGAATGATGATAATATTATCCTTCAAGAGTTGTGTCCTACACATATTGAGCATTTAACAGATGCTACTATGCCCTCCTCTCCTCTATCTCTTATAATTGTCACTATTTAGACATATTGTCTAAATATGTCTATCCCAGACAGTATTAGGAGGTAAAAATATCAAGATCTTTCGTGATTCTATGAAAAGAGAACAACAAATAAGAATGAGGCAAAGATTGTTGCCTTTGGTAATACAACCACAGAGAACATCTCTGGGTTTGGTTACTTCCTTCCTTTGTGCTTCAGGATATTAAAATTTTATTATGTTGCCAAGAACAATTTCTATAAATTCAAAAATTCATTGCTCTGAAAAAATTCAATTCTGGGTCTATGGACAAGAATTATGAACTAACTTAATATCTTCCTCAAGTTTATGCAGATTTTGATGCTAAAGGTCATTTTATCAGCTATGTCCAGTCCCTTGTAGAAATGAATCAAAAGGGAGGCATTTGATCTGCTATAGACCCAGGTTCAACACATGGAGCTTAGGAGCATTCAAGAATCAATACTTGTGTAAATCAGGACCATATGTACTGTTAATTTTGTCTCAGCTTGACTGGACAATAGAATGCCCAAACCAGATATCTCATCAAGTGTTATTTTTGGGTATGTGTATAAGGATACTTCTAAATCTAAATTGATAGACTAAGTAAGGCAAATGATTGTTCCAGTATGGATGGGTATGATCCAAACTGTTGAGGGCCCAGTTAGAACAAAAAGGTTGAGGAAATGGAAAATGTACTCTGTCTGCTTGAGTGTGTGACCTCGGACATTATCCTTCTTCTGCCTTCAAACTGAAGTGTTCACTATCAGATTTCCTGTTCTCAGACTTTTGAAATGAACTGGAACATATACCACTGGGGCTCCTGGTTCTTCACACTTTTGGATAAGGACTTGAATTATACCACTGGCCAATTGGAGGTACTCATTGTTTCAGCTGAACTATGTTAATCACCTCTTAGCTGCCTCTGTGTCTTTGGACTCTTTCGTTTTCATCTTTTACACAGTTATTGTTATAATCTTTCTCAAAATGAAAAAGATGAAATTGCTCTCTCAATTAAAAACAAAACAAAACAATTGCAAAAGTAATTTAATCCGTGTATTAGGCTCTTTGTTGGCTCTATAATATTTGCAAAATCACTTGGAACATGGAGCTGTTCAAACAACCCAGGACACATCTGTTATATGATACCCAGGTTTTCCACTCAACATTACACCTACATTCATCATACTATTCCTTGTTTCTCAGATAAATAATTTACCTTCAAATACACATATCTATGACCTTTTCTTTTCCTTGCTTAAAATGTCTAATTTCATTCTCTACCTGTAGAAGTCCAATTTACCCATGAAGACGAGCTCAACTGTCCTACTGGATGAAACATTCCTTAATGTCCCTACAGATATCTCAGTCATGCTACCACAGAGTAATGTCCATCCTTCTTCTGAATCACTTTTCATAGGACCGAACACTCTATTTATTACAACTGGAGATGTCTTCCTATCAGAACCAAAGTCTCAGTGACAACACGACAACATGACTCCATCTTTGTAGTCCTGGCCTTCCCTAAATCCCTGATTCATTTTTATGGTAATGGTTATCTTCAAGAAACATGAAGAGATCCCAGAAGTCATTTAGCTTAATTGTCTCACTTTCTAGATTAGGATGCTAAGTTTCTTCTTTCAAGTAGTCATTACAGAATTGAACTTTACATAGTGAATATTTATTGTCTGATCCTAGGTTCTGGGAACCCAGGCAGTCAAGAAAGGAAGACAAGAATAGTCACTGCCCTCATGCAGGTGACCATTTGGGGTAGACAATAACAGTGACATCTGCAATATATGTTTGTGTGTGTGCCTGCCTGTGTGTGGCTGTGGTGATTTCAGACAGTTTTAAATGTAATGCACAAATTTAGTTTGTGCAATGAAAGAAAGTGACTGAAGCCATGATCCAGGATAAAACTCTGAGGAGGTAATTTTTATGCTCAGATGAGAAAGAGGAAAAGGAGTTAGCCAGATGAAGTTCTAGGGCAAGAGTGCTTTAGGCTTAGTGAAAAACAAGTTCATGGCACCATATGAAAAGGACTTATTCATAGGTAGAGAGGAACAGATCAAATAAGGCTACATCAACATGTTATAGGTTTTTGTTTCTAATCCTAAAGATTGACTGATTGCCTTAAGAGAGTTCTGAGTAAAAGAATAACATTATTAGGTTTGTCCTTTGAAAAAAGAGCCTTTCAGCTAATATGAGAAGAATGAATGAGAAAGAGGAAGTAAGGTAATAAGTCAACCTTGTAAGTTCCAGGAGTAGGTAAGCCTGCACTGGTCAGTCTTCATTCTAGGTGTTCTCCTAAGAGGCCAAGGCCAACAAACAAGGTCTTTGACTGAGGCATGAACCCTCACTGATGTCTTCTCTGAGGAAAATGAGCAATAGTTAATGATCTCAGAAGCCCCACAAGAGCAGAGTAGTGTAAGAGTGGGGTTAGGCCAGTGATTAATTGGGAATCGTTAGTCTGAAGTAGGAAGACTTGAAGGCTTGTAAGGCATGAAGGCACTTAAATTAGTGCAACCACTTACACCAAATTATATCAGACGATGATCTTCTCTAATCATATGATTCCATCTTGTTGGAGAGAGGAGAGGAAGGAGGGTTTAGAATTAAGGATTCTGGTACGTCAAAAAGGGGAATTTGCTTCCTATTGCTCCATTGGTGGTGTGTGTACTATGGGTCAACCACACTTTGCTCCTTGTTTCCATTGATTTCTTTTATCTGCAACACTCAGAAAACTCTGAGATATTTCATACACTGTCTCTTGACCCACACCATCCACTATAGACTCCTCTTTCTCAGCCCAGTGAAGATCAGCTTAATTTGACATTATAAGAGCAAAAGACTATATAAGATAATGTTTACTGAAACAATGGTTAATGTCCAAAGCTCCTACTCACTAGTAGGGCCGGCCCTCTTCTCGCAGAGTAGCTAAGCCTTCAGAGAACCATGTGCCTTGGTTACTCTGCTCATCTCCACTATTCTCACAAATCTCCAGGTAGAAGCTTATTATAGAATAGTTGTGACTAATGAAAAGCCAGAATTTGGTACTGGCCTCACTTTAGTGCTGGAATAACCAAGGGCATCAGAATTGGTGGTGAAGTTATTGACAAAGGCAGACTAGATGGTCTTCCTATGGAAGATGATGATTTAGTAGAGTTGCACTGGCCCAGAAGTCTATATTTATGAAGGCATTCCTGAAGATACCATGATTCTACTGCAAAACAGCATTTGAGAATTAATGCATTATGAGCTCTAAATACTTTTACTGATACAACAACTGATCTTTAGTGATGGAGTAAATTATCTAGAGTGTATAACATCCAAAAGGGACATGTATAGTTGATGTTTGAGATGGAGAGACTCTTAAAGGAGCTCTGAGTCTGAACCTTTCATTTTCCAAATGAAGGAAAGTCTCCCAGAGTGTAAATGTGACTTGCTCAAGGTTACACACCACATATTATGGTTTGGATCTAAAAATGTCCCCCAAATAACTCATGTATTAGGCAATATATCAATGTTCTGAGGTGAGATGATTAGATTATAAAAATTGTGACTTCATCAGTGGATTAATCCCTTTGATTGATTAATCATTTGAATGGATTTTAGTGTGATAACTGTAGACAGGAAGGGCATGACTAAAGGAAGTAGGTCACTGGAGGCATATCTTCTGACTATATGTCTTCCTGGATCCTCTCTTACTCTCCCTACTTCCTGAATGCCATGAGCTGAGCTGCTTTCTTCCACCATGCCATCATGATGATTCTGCCCTGGAGCCAGTCAACCATAGATAGAACTCTGAAACAGAAAGCACAAAACAAAGTCATCCAAGTGACAAAAAATAATCTTAGTAACATACCAAATATTAAAAACAAAAACCTCTAGAACTAGGGCCAGTTCTCTAATCTCTTAGTGATCTAGAGGACACTGCATGCCAAAGACCAATTTCTGTTCCTGGCATCAGACAAAACCTCAATTACTAATCACCACATGCCTCCTCCCTACCTGTACAGCCTCTATCTTATACATGATAACCCATTAAGCTTTGGTTATTATATGTTGTTGAACATTATATTGTTCTAGTAAATGTCATCTATACTGACTTTGGGTTCATTAACCCTTCCCTTAATCAGCTAAGAGAAGGCTACACTGAGTGGTGTGGCTTGGGCTACAAAAGGGGTCTCAGAGCTTTCTAGATGTTCTATATAAAAGAATTCAGGGATGTGAGAGCATGGTGTGGTTGAGCCATAGCACAAATAATAGCCAAAACCTTTATAAAAGGATCCACTTTATGATAGTTTAGAATCCTCGATTTCATACCCTATCTCCTCTGTCTTTTCTGCCTGCTCATTTTTCTTGCAAAAATAGAATCAGAAGATCACAGAAGACCATAGCTTCTAGTTACTAGGGGAAGATAGTGGAATTAATTAAATTTAATTTAACAATCCTTTAAGAGAGTTCCTCTACTCCAGATTTTTCTCACTCCACTTGTCTGCCTTCATCACCTCTTCTTCTTGCTCCTATGGGGAGTTCTGAGATGGTATAGTGGATATTGTCCTTGATTCAAACTTCATTGACAGGATCTGTGCCCTTATTATAGACCCTTTTTATGCCCCAGCTTCTTAGGACCATGTGCCCCACTCCAGATTGTTTTAGTCAGCTTTTGCATTACTGTGACCAAAAGAGCTGACAAGAACAACTTTAAAGGAGGAAAAGTTTGTCTCTTGGTTTCAGAGGTTTGGTCCATAGTTAGTTGACTCCATAGCTCTGAGCTTGAGTTGAGGTAGAACATCACAATGGAAGGGTTAGAAAGAGAAAGAGAAAGAGAGAGGACTCTGCTCACTAGAAAGAAAATATAAACCCCAAAGTCATGCCTCAGTGATCTACTTCCTCTAGCCATACCCATCCTGTCTATAGTTACTACTGAGTAAATTCATATCATATGTCACCCCTGAAAATGGTTTCTTATTTCACACATGAGTTTTTTGAGGACACCTCACATATAAATCATAACACAGGTCAGGGGCTAAGGAGTTGGGGCCTTCTCCTTGAAATCCTAATAACCCCAGCTATAACCTGTACCAGGGGCCTCTGGTTCTGGCTTTCACTCAGGGATGTAGAAAACAGTGAGTCCCTCCACACATGCTGCCTCTAGTGTGATGAATAATCAATTCAGGCTATTCTCTAGGACCTCACAGCAGTTGCTACTCTCCAGTTCTGGAAACTTTCCCAGACTATCTCAACTTTGAACAAGCAGAGGCTTCTGGGAGCTACCAGTCCCTACCTGTAAGAGCCCTAATTGAGGATAGCTAAAATGGCGGTTAGCTGAGAGCCATAAAGATGTTCAAGTATTTTCACCTGATATTCATGCATTTATCTAAGAATCTTTTTATGCCCGTAAACACTGTGTGACGCACCTGTAAGCTCGAGCTGTTAGCACTTGTCCTTGTTGAGGCAAAATGTATTTAACTGGGTGAGGTTTGTTAGAGAAATGATTGTGGGTTGGAGTTGGAGGGGTTGGAGTTGGAGAGGTTGTTGGAGGTGGAGAGAGAAGTTAGGAGAAAGAAGAATAAAAGAACTTTTTCATTTCCAGTCTGCCTCCGAGTTTTCTCCTGCGGTATCGTTGCTGCAAGAGGCAATTGCTGTAGGCAGCGACAAGTGGTGGTCGATACAGGGAACTCGGAATCGGCAGGTAAGAACTGAGAAATTTATAAAGATGGGTGCGAAAATAACCAAGCACCGAGTAATAAAAGCTATGGAAGAGTTTTTTGATATAGCTGACAGTGTGGAGGAAAGTGATTGTGAAAGCATAGCCTCCGCTGAGTCAGATAAGACCGGTAAGGATAGTATTGGTGTGAACTCAAAAATAACGAAGATAAGAGCTGCAAAAGCTATCCGAGACTTCTTGGAAATAGCTGAAGAGTACGTACTCTCCATAGAATCTGAAACTCAGGATGTTACTAATAGTGAAAGTGATAGTATTAAGAAGGAGCCAAATAACCATGAAAGCACAGCCTCCTCCGCTGAGTCAGTTAAGACTAGAAAGGACTGTCAAGTAGAGGAACCACTTGTGCCCTCTCCTCCCTCATGGGTAGAATCCATTACAGAAACCATGAGGGGTATTTCTGAGCATATGCAAGCCCTTGAGGCAGAGATTAACGGCCTTTCTGAGCGCTTACACGCCCTCAAACACCAAAACCTGCAGGAACATTGGGACCTGCCAGTATTTGAAAATGAAAATGGGCAGAGGTACCAACAATCCCTAGACTTAAAAACAATAAAGAACTTCAAAGAGGCTATAATGACCTATGGGCCCCAAGCTCCATTCATGTTGAGCATGCTGGAGTCCCTTAACACTTTAACTTTAACCCCCTCAGACTGGAAAGGGTTATGCAAGGCAATACTGAGCGGAAGACAATACTTGATATGGAAGTCACAATTCAAGGAGCTTTGTGTAGAAACAGCTAGAAGAAATGTGACTGCAGGCTTCCCAGACCATAATGTAGATACGCTAACAGGTAAAGGACAGTTTGCTGAACTACAAATCCAAATGCAATATGATCCTGGTGTATATGCACAAATAAACAATGCTGCTGTTAAAGCGTGGAAGACCTTACCAGGAACAGGTGATTTGCAAGGCAGCTTGTCTAAAGTAATTCAGGGGCCTAATGAACCATATGCTGATTTTGCTGACAGACTCTTAAGAACGGCAGGCAGAATATTTGGGGATGTAGAGCAAGCAATGCCCTTAGTCGTCCAATTGGCATATGAAAATGCCAACAAATATTGCCAAGATGCTATAAGACCATGGAAAAATAAAAGGGACCTCTCAGTATACATAAGATTATGTAAAGACGTTAATGACGCCTTTGTCACAGGCAATGTGATTGCAGCAGCAATGAGAGGTGCTTCCCTCAAAATTTTACAAGGGCTCAACCTAAAAATTATAATCAATCAGGATATTCCAGGCAATATCCCCAAAGAGAAATAAGACCAAGTTCATACCACACCCCAGGCCGCTGCCCCAGGTGTAAAAAGGGGAATCATTGGGCTAATAATAGAGCATTAGCTCTGTTAACCAACGAGATAGAATTGCTCAGCTGCTTCTCCTTCCCAGTTTCCACAACTCATTCAAGAGTATGCCACAGAATAGGAACAATAGAGGATTTGGTTTCACTGGCTCGGGACCTATGGCTTGCTGGATTCAGGATTGTTCACGGAGGCCTATGTGCAAAATAAAAATTCAAGGTATAGAGATGGAGGGGCTGGTTGATACTGGGGCTGACTATTCCATCATTAATCTACAACAATGGCCCAAGCACTGACCTCTGCAGAAGGCTTCAACCAGTTTAAGAGGCTTGGGATATACTAACACCCCAGCACAAAGTGCTGTAATTTTAAAATGGGGAGATAATGAAAGGCATAAAGGAACTTTCCAGCCTTATGTTTTGACCAGCTTGCCAGTTACCTTATGGGGAAGAGATATTTTACAACAGATGGGGGTACACCTCGCAACCAAGCCTGCAGGTGTTAAAAATAAAAATCTACAGGGTCCTAACCCTATTAAGCTAAATCATCATAAAAAAGGTAAAGGATGTTTTTCTTTATGGGCCACTGAGAAAACAATTTTGAAAATACCATGGCTTTCTGATAAGCCAGTATGCTATCCTAAAGCTAAGATCCCAAGGCTTTCTGCTTCTCAGACTCGGAAACTCAATCCTGTTTTTGGAGGATCTGGGCCAGCTCTTACGGACTTCGTAATTTGGGAAATACTTGTTATATGAACTCAATATTGCTGTGCCTATGTAATGCCCCACATTTGGCTGATTATTTCAACTGAAACTGTTATCAAGATGATATTAACAGGTCAAATTTGTTGGGGCATAAAGGTGAAGTGGCAGAAGAGTTTGGTATAATCATGAAAGCCCTGTGGACAGGACAGTATAGATATATCAGTCCAAAAGACTTTAAAATCACTATTGGGAAGATCAATAACCAGTTTGCAGGTTACAGCCAACAAGATTCACAAGAATTGCTTCTGTTCCTCATGGCTGGAATCCATGAGGACCTAAATAAAGCTGATAATCAAAAGAGACGTAAAGAAGAAAATAATGATCATCTCGATGACTTTAAAGCTGCAGAACATGCTTGGCAGAAACATAAGCAACTTAATGAGTCTATTATTGTTGCACTTTTTCAGGGTCAGTTCAAATCCACAGTACAGTGCCTCACCTGTCACAAAAAATCTAGGACATTTGAGGCCTTCATGTATTTATCTCTACCACTAGCATCCACAAGTAAATATACATTACAGGATTGACTTAGATTGTTTTATGAAGAAGAAAAACTCAGAGATAACAACAGATTTTATTGCAGTTATTGCAGAGCTCAATGGGATTCTCTAAAAAAGATAGAAATCTGGAAGTTACCACCTGTTCTTTTAGTACATTTAAAACGTTTTTCCTATGATGGCAGGTGGAAGCAAAAATTACAGACATCTGTGGACTTCCCTTTAGAAAATCTTGACTTGTCACAGTATGTTATTGGCCCAAAGAACAATTTAAAGAAATATAATTTGCTTTCTGTTTCAAATCACTACGGTGGGCTGGATGGAGGCTACTACACTGCCTATTGTAAAAATCCAGTAAAACAGCGGTGGTTTAAATTTGATGATCACAAAGTTTCTGATATCTGTTTCTTCTGTGAAATCTTCAGCAGCTTATATCCTCTTTTATACTTCATTGCGACCACGAGCAACTGATATAGCCACATGAGAGTGGGATCTGTGTTACTAGCACTATATAATTCAGGTCAGTGCTATTATTAAAAAACTGACAAACAATATTTAACAAGTATCACAGCAAGCATCCCTTACCAGGTACTCTTTATTCCAAAACAACCTTTTTAATCTGCTCCAAACAACAAAATAATTAACTAGCTAAGCATTATTATTCTTTTTTTTTTTTTTTTTTCCCAACAAGGGAACCTCATCTTTGCCTTTTCAGCTAAGAAACTTTTAAGCTGCACGCCTTTTCCTTCAAAAAACTCACAACGTAAGTCTCATTCCTCCCGGCCAGGACGAGAAGATATCTCTTTAGTGTGCACACAATTGTATTTTTTTTTTTCTTTTTTTGGTACCGGGGATTGAACTCAGGGGCACTCGACCACTGGGCAACATCCCCAGTCCTTTTTTGTATTTTATTAGAGACAGGGTCTCACTGAGTTGCTAAGTGCCTTGCCATTGCTGAGGCTGGCTTTGAACTCGCGATCCTCCTGCCTAAGCCTCCCAAGTGCTAGGATTACAGGCGTGCGCCACCTCGCCCGGCTTTTTTTTTTTTTTTTTTTTTCTTTTTATATATGTCTTTATGTCTGTGCATTTGTCTAAACTTCATGTAAATGTGACGTCACAAATATATGTTTGTATGTTTGTGCGTCTGTCCAGTGTGACGTCACAAATAACAAAACCAAGTGCTCATGAAAATTAATATTATAAAAAATTATATATATATATATATAATTGGATAAACAATTTAAAAGTGAAGGTACCTTCAATTTTGATTTATAGGTGTCTCTGGAACTTCTCTTCAGCTAAGAATATGATTAATACTGTATAACCTGATATTTTGGTATCTGACATGGGATTTTTTATTTGTTATTAACTTTATTTGTTTAATAGCTGATTAATTTGAATTATTTCAACAGGTAATTTCATAGAAGGATTGCTGTGTATGCAGAGACTCGGGGGTTCCAGCTAACAAATTGTTTTTCTAAAGTGCTCTTAGTTTTTCTTTAATTTATCTTTAATGCAGTGGTTTTGTCAGTTAAATACCCTCAGTCTTTCTTTGATTTGTTCTGAGATTGATATTTTGCCAGCTTATATTTGTGGGAGTTCAAGCAGCAATGTGTGTGAGCAGAGATCAACTTTAATTACCTAATCTAATAATTCTATTGTTTAGTTTGACAACTCGCCTCTTGACTCAGTGCTGGAATGGCACTGCCTTTCCTCTAATAATTGATGCTTGAATTTCTAGGTACCGGGCCCTGGCATTGTCTGGACATAAAAAAGATGGCTGCTGCAGTTGCTACAAGCATCCCTGCGGCTCAAGCATCAAACAACCTCACCAGCAGTGTGGCCTCTGCTCTGCATGCATGGGGCCTCCTAGATCAATGTGTTATGACAAGTGGACATTTTGATCTTTCATTATTTGGGACATTACGGGACAAGGCCTTGTGGGTATTTGTCTAGAGAACTCAGTGCATTACTTGATGGAACTTAGGGCAGCTGATTTGTTTAAAGAACTTGATATGCTATGGAACCTGGCTCATCAGCAGAAGGCTTGCTGCCTTAAAACTGCAGCATCTCCTCACGATTGAACGGCTGTTAGTCAACACACACAGTAGATCCTGAAGGGCTCGACTGGATGGCTGGTAGCCGATGACGGGTAAGATCCCCAGAGGGGGACAACCTAAGACAGGCACAGTCGATCCGGATGAGGTCGTCACCCATCCATGGGACAGTCTTATGTGGCCGACATATCAACCTAAGACAGGAGTCAAGGGCACAGCCTTGATTATCAGATGACAGGTAAGAATGTTGGTTGCACATGGGACGCCCTAGAGCATCCCCTCTTTTAAAAACAAAAGGGGGGAAATGTAAGAGCCCTAATTGAGGATAGCTAAGATGACGGTTAGCTGAGAGCCATAAAGATGTTCAAGTATTTTCACCTGATATTCATGCATTTATCTAATAATCTATTTATGCCCGTGAACACTGTGTGACGCACCTGTAAGCTCGAGCTGTTAGCACTTGTCCTTGTTAAGGCAAAATGTATTTAACTGGGTGAGGTTAGTTAGAGGGATGATTGTGGATTGGAGTTGAAGGGGTTGGAGTTGGAGAGGTTGTTGGAGCCCGATAGAGAAGTTAGAAGAAAGAAGAATAAAAGAACTTTTTCATTTCCAGTCTGCCTCCAAGTTTTCTCCCATGGTATCGTTGCTGCAAGCGGCAATTGCTGTAGGCAGTGACACCTACCCACTTTTTTATTAACTTTACCACCATTCAAATTCCTCCCTGAGCTACTCAGAGGACAGATTGTTTCATAAATTCTTAACAACATATTCGGAACTAACAACTTAATCATTATAATGCATTATTCAATCAACTAGAAGTGTTTTTTTTTTTTTTTTTTTTTTTGTGTGTGTGTGTGTGTGTGTGTGTGTGTGTGTGAAAAAGAAGCCACCATGAAATATATCTTTATTTTAAGTACATCTGTTGTTTTTTCTTGGAAGAAATTTGCTTCAGCAAATCATCAATTTTATTTTGTTGTGTGGCTAAGACTATTTGTTCTAACTAAAGACCATGCATTAATCTAAACAAATTTGCCTTAGTTGTAAAAATGGGACTTTCATCTTGTTAATTATAATAATCTTAAATGTGCTGGATTTTCCAAATGTTCCAGGGTTCATTGTGAGGAGTGGGAACATGAGATGGTGAGATCAGTGTTATGCTTGCAGGGATGTCCCAGCCCATCATGACTCATGCAGACTTCTAGTATGTGAATCCAGTCTCTACCCTCTTCTCATGCCTATTGCAGCTCTGACACCCCCATTGAGAATCCTGGCTGCTTCCTGTCCTGCATTGTGACTCAGGCACCCAGGGAACAACTGCAGACACTGTGATAGGCTCCTCAACTTCTGGGATAGGATGTAAGCTGGGACTGTGAGGAACAACAGCCAGGATGGAAGTGGCTTTTTTTTTTTTTTTTTTTAATGATTTTCTTTCCTTTTCTTTTTTTTAATATTTATTTATTTGCTTTAGTTGTACACAATGCAATACATTTATGTTTATGTGGTGCTGAGGATCGAACCTGGGCCTCACACATGCTAGGCGAGTGCTCTACCGCTGAGCCACAACCCCAGCCCCTGGAAGTGGCTTTTGAAACTGAGATTCTTCCCTGAAAGAATATTTCTCAACCTAGAGTGTCATTTCCAGGTTATAAATGAAAAAAAGTAGGGGTTGTGGGGGGAAGGGCTGAGACATGATGCCAGGAGGAGAGAGAGGAAGGGAAGAGAGAGGATAATGAGTTTCATTGAGAGGTCTGTAGGTGAGAGGTATTTTGAGACAACCAGATGAAGGGAACTGAAAAAGGAGGTTGAGTTGAGAACTGGGATTTTCATGACTTTGTGGCTACATCAAGCACAAGTAGTAGAACATTAGAACAGAAATGGATTTGTCCTTTGCACAGGATTTCCCTAAAACTTAATTTTTCACATAAATGGATTGGTCTTGACTGTGTCTCCTCTCACACTCCAGATTCCTTCCTAACCTTATGCATTTCCTTGCCACCTCAGGGCTGACATGAGCTGATCCTCTCTATCCATTATACATCCTTCCTCTTCTGGATTCTTCCAAAGGCCTTCTCTCCCTTGCATTCCATTAAATAGCTATGTTATTCAAAGAGGAGTAGAGCCTCCCCAGCCACAGCCACATATTCCCAAGACCCTAGAGCTGTGACCTACAGATTCCACACTACTCTGCACACAGTGAGCAACATGGTGGCCTGGTTCAATGGGGTGTAATCTTTTCCTGTCATGGCCTTGAAAGACAGGAAATAGAGGTGGCCAATACCCATGAGGTAGATGGGTGCTGACTGGTGGGAGACAGGAGACAGGAGGAAGTCTACTGAGTTAGCCTTCTATTCCCTACTGTCAGCAGCCTTGACACATGGAAAATCACATAAGTGACACTGGCTTCATAGTAATAGCTGCACTCTGCATTACTCCAATTTTCTTCTTCAACTCTGTATCCCTGAGGTTGCATTCATTAATATGTTAATCACACAAAACTTTTTTCTCTCGGGCACAATTTTCAAAAATTCTGGGTGAATATGCAGTCTGAAACCGGGAGTGGGCAATGTTGAAGTGGAGCATAGAGGCACTAGAGTGGGTGGAGGGAGCTGGTGTTGATGTGGGGCTAGGGAGTATAGGATCTGGGGGTGATATGGGCAATTCAGGGTCTGAAGACAGAACATTAGAGAAGATTCAAGGAGGAATAGCAAGAATATGCTCAGAGCCAGGAGGCTCAGAGCTCCTATAACACAAGCAATCTTAGCAAGGTTTGAAGGAACAGACCCTCCAAAACTGTCCTTACTCCTGATACAAATTGCAAGTTTGGGAAATTCTCAAAAATACCTTCAGGTTTGATACTTTACTGAGAGAACTCACTGAAAACTGTTAAATTTACAGAAACACTTTATTATAAGGCTCATATAGAACACTGTTCAGGGGTGGCTCAACAATGAAGCTTCTGCTTGTTCTTTCCCCATGGATCCCTGAACAGCGTTACCTCCCTCCATGCGTGATGGCATCATATGCTGAACAGGAAAACTCACCTGAGTCTTTGTGTTTAAGATTTTTATTGGAGCTTGACTACGTATTACCTGCATGCTACCCTTTAGTTTCCAGCACCTACAGAGTCAGAACTGGTATTATGTGGTCCAAATCATTATCACCCATTGTAAATAGCCCTATCATTGACCACAGTGTTCAACTGTCCATGCCCAAAGCCCCCAGAAAGCAAAAGTATTCTTAGGAAGAAGAATATTCCAGGGGTTTGCAGATCACTTCCTCACAGATGAAGACAAAAGTCAGACCTTCGCTTGGGAAAGGTTTATTATCCACTGGACACATCTTTAGCCTCTGCCTTTTGTTGAAGATTGATGATGAGGAAGAGTAGAGATCATTTCTCCAAATGCTTGGTCACCCGATGTTGCCCCTGGGAAGTGGTAGCCCTTCCTAGCTGTGAAGGAGGAAGCTTACCCATCCCTGGCTACCTGTGCTATGAAAGAACCATTCTGGTCTGAGAGAGATCACTGCAGACCACAGAGTAATCCAGAGCAGAGGACTGTATCCCACTAAAAGCCTTTTGTGGCTTCTGAGATAAAGATATGGAGAGCAAATAGGAATGAAGAAATGATGTCAGGGAAAGTAAGGAGGAAAATGGGTGGTGGCTTGGATATTGCCTCCGGATTGTGTAAGCATTTCTTTTAAAATAGTTCACGTGCTCCTTTTGCTTATTTCTCTCAAATGATAATGATTCTCAGAAAAGAAGCTCAGGAGTCACAAGTTGTCTGCTTAGCCTTGAAGTGGGAAATGTTAGTTGCTCAAGCCTGCTGAACTCCTGTTCTTCAGCAAACTTTTTATTCTTGAGAGGCAATGAGACTGTGTGCAGGATGACCAAACATCACATGACACCATCAAACAGGCCAGCACAGTTCTCAGGAGTAGAGAAGAATGTGGCAGCATCAGAGCAAACCAGACAGGCATTGAGTATGAGCCACACTCCTATCAGGGTAGCCTCACATAATGGGCAGTTGTTATTGAATTGACATGAGAATTTATTGCATGTCTTATCTGGGGAAGGCACTGATCTGGTTTCAATGGGACAATAGCAGAAGCATACCAGAAAACTTCTAATGGCTCTGGATTTCTCCATCTACAATCCTAATCGGTCAACAGCCTTTGACTCAAAGTGGATGGGAATGTTGTTTTACAGTAGAGGGTGAACACTGCTGTTTGGTATCAAGATGAGGGAGACCCAGGGATACTTCTTAGAGGAGATCAAATGTGATGGGGGTGGACAAGGGTAGTACACTTTGACAGGTAAAACAGGTGAGGGTCAACAGGGAGGCACTCCAGAGTCAGGAAAACTTTAAATAGGCTGGAAGGTATAGACATGCTCAAGTAGCAGCAAATGACCTGCTCTGATTGTGTTTGCAATGGCACAGAATTCTCACTTGAAATGAACCAGACTATTATAAGCCTTATTTGGGGACATAGCCTTAGAGAAGCATTAAAAGCATTAAGAGAAATTAGAGAGACATAGGTAATAGAAAACCGAGTTTCACAGAAACTTTTTTCTCACTCAGACACTGAGATTTTATTTAGTTAGCTTTCTAGTAGGCTCTTTTCTTCACTAAGTTAATCTGGAGAGGAATAACACTGGGTGTTATGTGTCAACTCAGAGTAGAGCTGTCCACAACTTTTTTGCCTGAGGAGCAGTAATCCTAAGGTGGAAAGAATGCATAGCTAGCAGTCTGAGATGGACTCACATTCTGAGCAAACTTCTTTCTTGCATCCCTCCACAAAACATCTTGAGCCTTATAATCTGCTAGGCTCTGTGCTGTTTGCTACAGATATGGTGTTGAATAAGAAAGAAGCATGGAGCATGAGATCTTTGTCTTATAAGTTTGAAGAATACAATTTATGGACACAAAGGGTAAAGAAAATTAATATGATTTAGTGGAGTAATAGAAAGAAAGCAGAACTTCCAAAAGGGGAGGGGTCCTAAGAGAGGGTGGCCAACAGGTGTTTGTTGCCTAGGGGTTTATATAAATTTACAAGGTTAAGGAAGTTTCCCTGACCCCAATCCTAAGTAAAGTTCTTAGAGTTGATGAGCTCTTTATATGCACTTTGGTCCAATTGGGTTACCATGCCTGTTTTGGAGGGGGTCTGTGCATTAAGCAATAGATGTCTCACTATCAGTTTTTCTGCTTACATATGAATCAACCTGATCTTTAAGAGGCCTGGCATTTTGTGTTTATAATTTCTCAGCTCTACTACACAGAAAACTTGATCTTGGATGGTTTTCTTATACCAAGTTGTAGAGAGAAAATGAAACAAATATATAATTAGAAATTGTGATCCTTACTTTGAGGAAAAACAAGTATTATGAGGGAGAATCACAAAACAGTTTTAATTAATGCTGTATGGGCAGGTGATGGTCAAAAAACAGCCTCTCTGTGTAACAAAACTCTTATTGACAAGCATGGAATAGTTACTAAGAACCTACTACTGCTGAGGGAACTGTGGAGATCAAAACAAGTGAGGCTCCAGATCCTCAAAGATGCTATTTTCTGATGAGGAGAAATAGAGAGTAAGCAAAATTAAATTCTTACACAGGTTAGCAAGTGATAGTAAAAACAATCATACAGAAAGAGGACAGAGTAAGGGTTGATCATCATTGCAGGATATTGGTCAAGATTTGAATGAGATTCAGATATGAAATTCTGTGATAATCTGGGTGGAGAAAATTCTAGGCTGAAGAAGCATAAAGTGCAAGGGCCCTGACTCAGGGATGTTTTTGGAATGTTTTAGGAACCACAAGAAAAGTGGGCAGAAGTCAAGTATGTGAAGAGGACAGAGGGAAAGGATGAGGCAGGATAGGAAGCTGGCCCAGGGCCTGGGAATTCACAGTTCACTGGGTGGCTTGCCCTGAATGAGAAGTGGGGCCCTAAGGATATTATAGAGCAGGGGAGTGATATAGTCTGACCATGCCTTACTGGTCCTTTCTGTCTGCTGTGCGGGAACCCCTTTATGGGACTAGGGTGGAAGCAGGGAAACCACTCAGGCTATAACTGATGTCCACCTCATACTTTAAATAAAGCTCTTGTTACACTGCCACTGAGGCTTATTTTAAAATAGACATGTTTTATTTTCCTCTCTTTTTCTTTTCTCTCTCTCTCTCTCTCTCTCCCATCCTAGACCAAGTTATCTGTCTTTGAGCCCACACCCACAATAGGAACAACTTCAGACTTCAGGGATGGTGCCCAAAGATCTAAGAAATTACCTTCTCCCAAATTAAGTGAACTATCTTCCCCCCTCCCCCCGCAAACCCTCACCACCACTCAGGGAATACCTGGAATGAATCACTTTTTTAAAAAAACTGTGTTCACCCTGGTGAGCATCCCACCCTCTGGGACAGGAGTTTCATGTGTTTTTCACTTGCTAGCAAAGCAACAACAATTTGTTTTTTCATTTTTCTTAGTACTGTGTTCATGTTATTGGATTTGCATTGGAGAAAAGGGCTGAGCTTTTCTAACAAGGCCAAGATTTGTAGAGACTGGCCAAGGACTTTTGGGATGGACGTAAAGGATATACAATCTTCCTCAGACCCTTCCTCAGATCTAGTTCTGGGCTCCAGTCAGGAAAGGAGAGCTGGGATTCCCTCCAGGTGTCCCATTATGAGATGGAAGGAGTAATGGGGATCAAATGAAAGAATAAATACAACAGTGTTTTAGAGAATTTAAGACAAAAAAATTATCTTCCCCCACATAAACATATTCATAACAATATAATGTGAAAATGCTCATGTCAATTATAATCCTTATTTCTGTAACTAATCACCTGGCTATACTAGTGTATATAACAACTTTTTCCACTGATCATTCTGCATTCATTTTGTCTGCAGCAAGCATCTTAACCAGGCCTGGCTCTTTACCTGGTGAGACGATCCATACTTTAATTCCTGAAATGCCTTGGTTATTTGTACTCCTATCTCCATTGGGTTGTTTTAGTTTCCTATTGTCCTTAATCACAGAGCATGACAGTATTAATAACACACAGGCCTTGGGAGGTTTCTTCTTGAGCTTCTGACAAGCCTCTGACCAGATTAAAAAGAAATGTTTAAAGGGCTCAGTTGAGTCTGGGGAGTCAGGTTGAAGGATACCCAGGAGAGGCAGGCATATTGAATATGGCTGCAAGGGTCCCAGGGGGATGGTGATGCTTAACTCCTGTTGTTAGTCTTTGTTTATATGAGATTACACAAAGCAGATATAAACTGGAGCAAGATAAATTTAGAGTAGCAAGTAAAAATTACTACTTAAGTAGGAGAAGACTGATGTCCTGAGGGAGATTATCAACACAGTTTGTAAAGTTTATTTATTTATTTTTTTCCTGGCAGAGGATCTACTCTATCCTGGGAGATGAAGTAATGGAACTGGATGTGGGAGGAGAGATAGAAACCACAGGCTGCCTCAGGTGTGCTAAGGGTTCTGGAAGCAATGGAAGCAGGCAAGCTGGAGAAGCAGAGGAGCTGATATTAATCCAGTTTTGTAAGGTCTCTATGCTGACCACTCAAAGGGAATTGAGCTGGGCTCAAAATAGAAGGGAAGTTATCAGTTGGACCTGTGTTTTGCCCTGATAGATCCAAGGTAGGTTTTTTCAGGATATAGGAGGATGAAGAGCCTACCTGGCGGCCTTGTTCTGACAGACTTGATCCCGGCCAAACAGGGACAGGCAGTGGATTTTCATGCCCTCTAACCCTCTCCCCTTAGCTAAGCAAGCTCTTCTTGAAAACTGAGCAGCAGAGGGTACTCAGGTTAGTCTTTTCCATAGTATTTCTACAGGACATATTTACTTTGTGGCAAGTTCCCTCATGATGCATAAACCATGGGTGGAAGATTCCTATCCTCTGGTGTGGGGGATCCCCTTGAACTATTTTGTGGGTGACTATCATTTATTTTTCATAGAATAGGAAGGGTCTGGTATCTGCCTAATTGTAGATAGTATTTCAGTTCTTTTGAAACTGTGAGAGACAGGCTGCAGGGCACACCCTTAGCCCATATTAGGGAAGAAATATGGCAGTCTTGAATCAATACCGAGGACTGTGTCTTCCCAGGATTTATAGGCAACAGGACTGAGGCAGGAATTCTGTGTGTAATTGGCAGACTTCAGTTCATAGCAGTACAATGCCATTGGAGAGCCACTGTCAGATTCACGATATTAGCAGTAATCAAAATTCCAATGATCAAGTTATTCATGTTAAGCAATTTAAGGAAAGGTGAGGATAGGATCAATCTAAATATATAAATGAGACAGAGGATCATAAGGTTGAGGCTGGCCTCAGAAATTTACTCATACCCTAAACAACTTAGTGAGACCCTGTCTCAAATAAGTAAATAAATAAATAAACAAACAAATTAATTAATTAAAAAGGCTGGGGGTGTAGCTCAGTGTCAACCTCCCCTGGGCTAAATTCCCAGGACCAAAAAAAAAGAAAGAAAGCAAAAGAGAAAAAAAGTTATACTGCTGATGTTATTTAGTCATTTTTATGGCAGCCACTGTGTAACATACTTGTTCAACACATTACAACTTAGGAGATAGTGTCACTGTGTTTTTTATTTATTTTTTTAGATAGCATGTGCTGACATGTTTAATATTTTTATTACTCTGGGCCATCTTTTAAACCCCAAGCAAATATATTTGAATAGGAAAGGTCTGCAATAAAATGTTAAAAAATTTAAAAAATAAAATAAAATAATCCTGTATGTCATTGTTTATTCCCTGCTTGCAGGCAAAACCATGTTGATAGATTTCTTCTCCTTTTATTACAGGGTTGAGCCCTTCTGGGAAACTGAGGCAGCCTGAAGGCTTCTCTCTTCAAACCCCAGATCTTTTAATCAAGTCAAAAAGTCTTCAGGTGTATTATTCAGAGTAATGGGGGCATGAGTTTATAGAATGGAAAGGGAAAGGGAACACTCAATGGAGACAGTAGTTCTTCTCAGGGAGGAGAGAGAGCATGTTCTCCAGTTTTATCAGAGATCCCAGAGAAGTTTTCAGAGAGTCCCACCCAGGTCCACCTCTTTATTTTTAAAGACAGAAGGATGACATCAGACTTTTAAGCCACCACTGCCATGGCAACTCTAGGTCACCTTGGCCCATGGTGACCACTTCTAATTAATTCCTACAGATTTAATGGTTAAGAGCAATTCTCTTATTTTTCTAAGATTCAGGATCTGGTGTGTGAGAAGGGTCACAAAATTCTTCAGGGTAACTTGGGTTCACCTTATTAACATTATTTTGGGCCTGTATTTCTCCTGCAGATAACAGGTAGTTTCCTGAGGAATGTGACATGTCCTGTCAATTTAGGCCAGACAGGGCTTCAGGGAAACTGCTTCTCGGGAAAACAAACAAACAAACAAACAAACAAAAAAAAAAAACTTGTGGTGGTCAACACAGTGGGCCCTTTTTATAGGATTATTCCCTTAACCTCATGTTCCCACAATTTGCACCTGTCTGTTGCCTATCACTTTCTTCAAAGTGGCTCTATAAGTCCACTGTGATGTGGCCCCTTGCCTTGTCTCACATTCTCTGAGAGTACCAGTTACCCGAATTATTCTCTAGTGTTTTGTCAATTTTATTGTTTAGCAAAATCATAAAAGATTGGTTGGTGGTTTTTTATTTTGTTGGTTTGAAATATGAATACATCTCCCTCATCTCATGTTGATGGAGGTCTGTAGATCCAATATTATAAAGCTCACAATTGGTCCTGAATTTCATCATAGTCAAAGACTAGGGACCTCACCCAATGCCCTCTCCTCCAGTACAACTATTGCTCTTTCCTTTGGTGAAAATAAAGATCACCTCCAGGTTCTGGTCCTAAGGTATCAGTAGAATGTGATGAGGCTCTGCTGTCCTCAGGGTTGGGACTGTGGAGTTTCCATGAGTAGCTCACCAATTAGAATGTGTGAACTTAGGAAAAAAAAATATGGTTAGGGCATACAAAAAGGGGTCTGGTTACCATATGTGGGTATGCATTATGCCAAACGGGATGGGGAAAAGGACAGCAGCATGGCATAAAAATAAATAAATGTTTCTACAGTCAGATATTGTTTTATACTTTTGATGGCTTCTGAGGAAAAGGGTCAGACTCTTTCAAAACAGCCTTGGGTTAAACTTGATTCTTGCAATGGAACATTAAAAATAATATAATTTTATCAACTTAAAAGGAGAAAAAACCCTCTATTTCTGGAGTGAAAGTTCTGTCCTAAGAGTTTTAGGCTTCTGGGGAGTTACTGTGTCACTGGGTAGCACCAATGCCAGCCCTAGAAGAGGCTAGGCTACAATGCTCACTGCTCCAGAAGTAGTGTGAATCAACTGGTGTGAAAATAGTTTTTTTTTTTTTTTTTAAAGCCAACTTTGAAGGCAGATAAAATGAACACCTTCAAAAAGATTTCCACTGAGCCTGGCGTGGTGGTTCACACCTGTAATCCCAGCACTTGGGAGGCTGAGGCAGGAGGATCACAAGTTCAAAGCCAGCCTCAGCAGTGGCAAGGCACTTAGCAACTCAGTGAGACCTGTCTCTAATAAAATACAAAAAAGGGCTGGGAATGTGGCCCAGTGGTCAGTGCCCCTGAGTTCAATCTTCTGTTAAAAAAAAAAAAAAAAAAAGATTCCCACTTCCAAATCACTGAGGTTGACCAAAGCTTTTAAAAGAGGCAAGGAAGTGAGACAAAATGCAGGAAATGTAGATATGCAGATTTAGTTAGCCTGTGATGGATAGGTCTGAGTAGGAGCCAATCTATGTTCTCAGCTCCCTTGATGACTTGCAGGCCATTTGGATTATGGGAAGGTCCTCAGTTTTCATTCTCATTGTAATGAAGATATTCTTAATTTTAGATTGGAGTGGGAAGTAGGGTAGATGCAATGGTTAATTTCAGTCAGTTTCAATTATTTTCTGTTCTCCTCCTGGAACTGGGGTAAAATGGATATTGACAGTCTCTTTTCCTCTGATTAGAAAACTCCTGAGACAGAAAACTAGTTTTCTATTCTGCAAATGGAAGTCCAAGATGTGCAGAGACATAGGAGAAGGGTTGCAAGAGCTAATAACAAATGGGGAATGGTTGGGAGGCAACCCAAGGTATCTCCTATAACCCAGCCACCTAGGGATAGGTGTTGTTTTGGGAGTTGGAAAAAAATCACTCATAAACCTCCCCACACCATGTTGTCTGAGCTTCATGTCACTCAGCTCTGAGGTTCTGAATGTGCTCCCAGGGGGCTTCTTTTCCCAAGATAACATTGAAGGTGAATTTGTACTTTACCAGGCAAGTCACACTCTTACTAGTATCTGGCTAAGATTCTGAGAAAAAGAAAAAAATAATAATTTTACCAGGAAATTATATATCTTTTTACCTTGTTATACATTTTATCATTTTCTTTATAATTAGAATCAAAAAGTAAAATTATACTCTCACTTTAAATTATACCGTATGGTATATTTGTAGAAATTTTTCTTTCATTCTTTGTTGTCATTGTCATATTTTAATTATTGAAAATTTCTTCTATATAACCTTAGGCGCCACCTTCCAAACTGAAGAGAAGGCAGATACTCTCCCTCTTCACCTAGCAATAGACCCTTGATTGCAGAGTTGGTGTCAAAGAAGAATATACATATTTTACTGCATGTGGCTTCACTAAGCTTTGAGATGAAAGTTCGTCGTCTTTTTTTTTTTTTTTTTTTTTTTTTTTTTTTTTTTTTTGGTGGTGGTGCTGGAGATTGAACCCAGGGTTTCTGACTGAGCTATATCCCCGGCCTCCAAAATTTAGTCTTTGTGTGAGAGTGGACTATTGGTTGCAGTGTCTCATATGAGGCATGCCATTTTGAAATCAGAAAGTGTAAGAGCTTCTCTTTGTTAGGGGATAGACAGATGTGAATGGTGGGAACATGAGGTTAAGAGAATAATTCTATAAACTAGACTAACTGTGCTGACCCCCACATGCTTTCTTTTTCTTGGTCCTTCCTGGGTTAAGTGAACAAGATATGTCACATTTCTTAGCAAACCATGTGGTAACTGCAGGAGAAATGCAGACCCAAGATAATGTCAGTGAGAGGAACCCAGGAGATTTTTGTGATCAGATTCTGAAACTCTGGGAGATAAGGATAGCTATTCCTAACCATAAAATCTGTTAGAATGTATGGTTAAGAATACAATTAGAACTGGTCAGCATGGGCCAAGGTGACCTAGATTTGCCATGACAGTGGAGAATTGAAAGTCTGATGTCACCCTGCTGTCAGTCAAAAAAGATGGGACTCTTTGGAAATTTCTCTGGGATCCCCAATAAAACTGAGAGGACCCACTATCTCCCTTGAGAGTGTCCCCTTCCCTTTTCCTGTTCCTTCAATAAACTCATTCCTGTTACTCTGAACAATATTGCTAAAATCTTTCTGACTTGATCTCAAGAATTGGAGTTTGAAGCAGGTGGGGTGGGGTGTCTTTGTATGGCCTCAGTTTCTCAGTAGGCCCAAGCTTTGTAACATCCTCAGGGTTATATCAGAGACCAGCTGGTGCTGAAGAGGAGGCTTTAGGTCTTTAGCTCCTGAGGATAAGCTATGTCTGTAGATGAAGCATTTAGGAGTCAGTGTTATGGCTAAGAACCTAAGGGCCAAAGTAACTCCATTTTGAAGATCAGCACCAGCCCACCCAGGCATGACCTTCCCATTAGGCCCACCCCCAAAGAGTTCCTAACTACCAAAACCACAACAAAGACACCAAGTAACAATCACAGGAACAGATGGGTTATTTTTTAATCACTCCATTTTACATGACTATATAGTTAAGAAGTGTTTTTTCATCAGGCTGCTGTGCCTTGCAGAGAACATCCTGTTTGCTTTAGTCAAAGTTGTGTCTCTCATGGATATTTGCAGCAGCTACCCTAACAAAGAGCAGATAAAATTGATAAAATTTCCCAGGATGTGTATCCAATTTCAAAGAATAAATGCTATAGCTCTGCATAGTTTCTGCTCCTGTTAGCCATACCCATCCAGGTCAGTGCCCAGGGCAGGCTTTGTCAGCAGGTAGGTGGGCACTAGGTGGTCCTAGCCAGGAGGTTAGACTCCCAATCAGGCCAGACTTCAACCTGCCCTCACAGTGGGTGGAAGTATACATAAAGGGGAGGGACATATCAGCAGCCCTGACAAAGAGATCAAGGTCAGACCTCAGTGCAGACACTGGAAAGCCAATGCTCATATAACAGTGGTCCACTTCAACTTTTGAATATAGCTCTGAGGTTTAGTTTTTTTTTAAAAGGGATGTGTTTTGCTTTTCTTTCCCCTGTCTACCCTCTCCCTAACCTGGGGGCAGGGAACAAGATTACCTGGAGTTATTTGTGCTTCACAGGAAGTCAATATTGGCAGAGGATCTAGGAAGTTAATATCTCTCAAATTAACAAGTGAATCCAAACACACCATAGCACCCTGGGACCCCCTACCAGAGCACATCTGGAATGTAGCCTTTGAATAGCTCCTCTAAAAGTCCTCTGTTTTCCCTGGGGGGAGAAACACAGCCTCAGGGACAGGAGACCCTGTGTTTCTCCTTTACTAGCAAAGCAATAAATCTTCTTTTTCCTTTTCCTTTTTTTTTTTCCCCAAAACAATGTTCTCATTATTAAATTGGCATTAATTGGTATTAGAGACAAGGACCAGCTTTTGGTTACAGTCAGGGGCTAGTATTGGCCCCATTGTTACAAAATTCATCCTTGTCCCCAATGCCAATACAATAATAAGAACATGTTTCCTTTTGAGAAAAGAGGAAAGAGATTTATTGCATTGCTAGCAAATGAGAAGCACAGGGGACTATAGTCTCAAAGGCTGTGATTCTATCCATCCCGGAGAACAGGGGGCTTTTAAAGAAGCTCTTCAAAGGCTGCATTTCAGGTGTGCCCTTGAAGGGATTGTGATTAACTTGTTAAATTGGGAGATAGCAGTTCATTATGTTTTCTGGTGCCATCTGCAAGTGTGAATTACTTGATTCCTGTGCTCAAATACAGGTTACTTGGTCTAGGATTGGTAAAAGGTAATCCTGTTCCTTGTCCCCAGGTTAGGGATGGGGAGAAAAGAAGAGGAAAAGAAAAACACATTCTTTTTAAAGTATGTCGATTTCATCTTTTGAATAAAGTGAGGGTTATATGCAAAAGATGAAATGGATCACTGTTACACCATCAGAGATGACCCTGAAATCTAATCTACTGAACCTCCCTAGTCTGCTGAACCTCCCTCTGGGTGAAGTCCTAGAAATGCTTCATGTCCCCTCCTGAACTGTGTGCCCTCTCTTACACCCCTCCAGGAGATTGGGGAAGAAGTCAGAATGGTCACTGTAACTGTGTAAGACAGATCTGATTCTCCTAATGTTCTTGGCAGTATCAGAACTAGTGAGACTCAAGGTTTCTTTATTTAAATTAAATTATAATCCTCCCCTGAAAATCCTAGTCAAATAAACTACAAAAAAATGGTTTGTGATTTTAAAAGAACTCTTCAAATTTGCATGTACCATAGGTCTCCAGAGGAAGAAGCTGCATATGACTGCTGTGACCAATAGACTGGGAGTCAGAGACCCTGGAATTGAGCCCTAGCTCATCTAGTCTAGACTGAGTAATTTTAGTGATTCAAATCTATATGAAATTCTTACACAAGTGGAAGGAGAGTGTCCAAGGGATGGGAAAGAGAGGAAATAAAGAAAAATGGGAAAATAAAACTTTATTAGAAAACCTCACCCTGTTAGCCTCAAACAGATACTACTCTGTGCATTTTATCATCATTCATTCAACAAGTATATATTGAGCATCGACTCTGTACCAGACACTATTGTAGACACTAGGATTCAGCACTGATTGTCAGACACAGCCCCTGACAATAAGCATAAATGCAATTAAATAAATATAATAATTTCAGAAAATTACATGTATTTTTATAGCCAAAGTAGGAAGCCATCCAGAAATGTAAAGGGAATATCTTGTGATATACCCCTAGAATAGGAGAAGATGAAAAAAATAAATAAATAAAATTATATTTTGTACTGAACTCAAATCTTGAGTCAAATTTTCATAAGCCAGGGACCATCTATATATTTTTTTTTCCAAAGACTGTCCTCCCTGCACTTCCAGATGACCAGTGACAAGAGAATAGAGAGAAACAGAGAATTGAGGACCATTAGGATTAGGGATCTTTCCTCCCAAGAAAGAGATATTCCTTGAATCAACACCTAGATTTTAAGACTTTCACTTTGGGCCCCTCCTGCCTGCAAAGACTTCCACTCTGAGAAACTTTTCACCACCAAAAATGGTCAGAAAATAAGTGGACCCACACATTTTAGTGATTAAAGTCTATATAAAAATCTGACTTGGGTGGAGTGAGAGTCTCCAAGGGATGGAAAAGAGGCAATAAAGAATGATGAGATAGCTAAAAAATATTCTACTTTATTGAGAAAAATTTCACTTCAACTTAGATCTTTGTTAAGTCTACCATTTCTCCATTGGCTTTAACTGCTGTGTTCTTTGTTTCCAGATTTCCAGCTGCAGAGGTTTGATACCACCCAATATTTATGGCTTTTTCTAATCTGATCATATAGAAAAGAATTTTCACAAAGGGCCTGGACTTACCTACCTCCATCTCCAAACATTTGTTAGAGGATCTGCACTTGCGCTGACATTTACAGAGTATGCTGTTTTCTTAAATCATGGAGAAAGTGCTTTGACTCAAAATAGAGATGCTGTCAGTCCTGGCCAGCCAGCTGTGTCACAGTATTTTCAAGTATGATGAAAATGGTAACACTATACAAATAGTCAACATTTTTGAGAGTTTATTCTCTACCATACAGGTGTTATTCTTCACTTCATTGTCTTATTTTTTTAATTTTATTTTTATAATTTTCAATATGTACAACTCATAGTGCATATATTTAGTATCTTTCTACATACAACTGTTTGTGTACAAAGTATATTCATACAATTCAGGTCTTCAATCATGCATTAAGGAAAATGATATCCGTCTCATTCAACCACCTTTTTTTTTTTCTTTTCTCCCCCCCCTCCCCTCTTGCTCCCTCTCTTACTCTCCCTTCCCTTGACCATTCTAGTGTTCCTCTAATCCTCCTATGTACCCCCATCCAACAATACTTTGAAATTGCCTCCTTATATAAGAAAGAACATTTGGTACTTGGATTTTTGAGACTGACTAACTTCACTTAGCATTATGTCTTCCAACTTCATCCATTTACCTGCAAATGCCATTAATTTATTTTCTTTTATTGCTGAGTAAAATTCCATTGTGCGTATATACCACATTTTCTTAATCCACTCATTTACTGAGGGACATCTAGGTTGGTTCCACAACCTAGCTATTGTGAATTGCGCAGCTACAAACATTGAGATAGCTGTGTCACTGTAATATGTTGTTTTTAAGTCCTTTGGGAATAGACCCAGGAGTGGGATGGCTGGGTCATAGGATGGTTCCATTCCCAGTTTTCCAAGAAATCTCCATACTGCTTTCCATAATGGTTGCACCATTTTGCAGTCCAACCAGCAATGTATGAGTGTGCCTTTTTCCCCACATCCTCTCCAACATTTATTGTTGCTTGTGTTCTTGATGGCTGCCATTCTGACTGGAGTGAAGTGAAATCTTAGAGTAGTTTTGATTTGCATTTCTCTAATTGCCAGCGATGTTGAACATTTTTTCATGTATTTGTTGATCAATCGTGTATCTTCTTCTGAGAGGTGTCGTCTCAATTCCTTAGCCCATTTATTGATTGGGTTATTTGTTTTTTTAGTGTAAAGTTTTTTGAGTCCTTTATATATTCTAGAGATTAGTGCTGTATCTGATGTACATGTATTAAATATTTGTTCCCAATTTGTTGGCTCTCTATTCACCTCACTGATTGTTTCTTTTGCTGAAAAGAAGCTTTTTAGTTTAAATCTATCCCATTCATTAATTCTTGGTAGTAATTCTTGCGCTACAGGATTCTTATTAAGGAACTTGGGGCCTAATCCAACATGTTGGAAATTGGAGGTTACTGTTACTTCTATTAGGTGTATTGTCTCTGGTCTAATTCCTAGGTCCTTGATCCACTTTGAATTGAGTTTTGTGCATGGTGAGAGATAAAGGTTTAATTTGATTTTGTTGCATATGGATTTCCAGTTTTCCCAGCACCATTTGTTGAAGAGGCTATCATACTTTCTCCACTGTACATTTTTGGCGCCTTTGTCTAATATAAGATAGCTGTAATTATATGTATTAGTCTCTGTATCCTCAATTCTGTACCATTGGTCCACCAGTCTGTTTTGGTGCCAGTACCATGCTGTTTTTGTTACTATTGCTCTATAGTATAATTTAAAGTCCGGTATGGTGATGCCCCCTGCTTCACTTTTCTTGCTCAGGATTGCTTTGGCTATTCTGGGTCTCTTATTTTTCCAGATGAATTTCATGACTGCTATTTCTATTTCTTTGAAGAATGACATTGGGATTTTGATTGGAATTGCATTAAATCTGTATAATGCTTTTGGTAGTATGGACATTTTGACAATATTAATTCTACCTATCCAAGAGCAAGGTAGGTCTTTCCATCTTCTGAGTTCATCTATAATTTCTTTCTTTAGTGTTCTATAATTTTCGTTATAGAGGTCTTTCACCTCTTTCGTTAGGTTGATACCCAGGTATTATATTTTTTTTGATGCTATTGTAAATGGAGTAGTTTTCATCATTTCCCTTTCAGAGTCTTTGTCGCTGATGTACACAAATGCCTTTGACTTATGTGTATTGATTTTGTATCCTGCAACTTTGCCAAATTCGTTTACTAGTTGTAAAAGTTTTCTGGTAGAGTTTTTTGGGTCTTCTTGGTAGATTATCATGTCATCAGCAAATAGTGCTAATTTGAGCTCTTCTTTTCCTATCTTGATCCCTTTAATTTCTTTAGTCTGTCTAATTGCTCTGGCCAGAGTTTCCAGTACTATGTTAAATAGCAGTGGTGAAAGGGGGCATCCCTGTCTTTTTCCAGTTTTTAGAGGGAATGCTTTCAATTTTTCTCCATTTAAGATAATGTTAGCTCAGGGCCTTGCATAAATAGCTTTTATAATGTTAAGACATGTTCCTGATATTCCTAGTTTTTCCAGTGTTTTGAACATAAAGGGGTGTTGTATTTTGTCAAATGCTTTTTCTGCGTCAGTTGAGATGATCATATGATTTTTGTCTTTAAGTCTATTGATGTGATGTATTATGTTTATTGATTTCCGAACGTTGAACCAGCCTTGCATCCCTGGGATAAACCCCACTTGATCATGGTGCACTATCTTTTTGATATGTTTTTGTATCTGATTTGCCAGGATTTTGTTGAGGATTTTTGCATCTATGTTCATTAAAGATATGGGCCTGAAGTTTTCTTTTCTGGATGTGTCTTTGCCTGGGTTTGGAATTAATGTGATATTGGCCTCATAGAAAGAGTCTGGAAGAGCTCCCTCTTTTTCTATTTCTTGAAATAGTTTGAAGAGCATTGGTATTAGTTCTTCTTTGAAAGTCTTATAGAACTCGGCTGTAAACCCATCAGGTCCTGGACTTTTCCTTGTTGGTAGCTTTTTGATGACATCTTCTATTTCTTCGCTTGTAATTGATCTGTTTAAATTGTGTATAGCCTCACATCCAGTTTAGGCAAATCATATGACTCTAGAAATCTGTCAATGCATTCAGTATTTTCTATTTTATTAGAGTACAAGTTTTCAAAGTAATTTCTAATTATATTCTGTATATCTGAGGTGTTTGTTGTGATATTCCCTTTTTTATCACGAATGTTAGTAATTTGAGTTTTTTCTCTTCTTCTTAAGGGTCTGTGAATTTTGTTTATTTTTTCAAAGAAACAACTTTTAGTCTTGTCAATTCTTTGAATGGTTTCCTTAGTCTCAATTTCATTAATTTCTGCTCTGATTTTAATTATTTCCTGTCTTTTACTGCTCTTGGTGTTGGTCTGTTCTTCTTTTTCTAATGCTTTGAGGTGTGATGTTAAGTCATTTATTTGTTGGTTTTTTTTTCCTCTTAAGGAATGAACTCAGTGCAATGAATTTTCCTCTTACTACGGCCTTCATAGTGTCCCAGAGATTTCTATATGATGTGTCTGTGTTTTCTCATTTACCTCTAGGAATTTTTTGGTCTCCTCTTTGATGTCTTCTTCAACCCCTTGTTCATTCAGTAACATGTTGTTTAGCTTCCAGTTGATGGAGTAGTTTTTCATATTCCTTGTTTTGTCGTTGATTTCCAATTACATCCCTTTATGGTCCGATAGCATGCAGGGTAGTATCTCTATTTTTTTTATATTTGCTGAGAGTTGCCTTGTGACATAATATATGGTCTATTCACTTCATTGTCTTATGTGGTAATATTGATAATAATATTGTTCCCACAAGAAGACACAATAATTATCCTCAAATCAACAGCAAGTAAATGAAAGAACTGAAATTTAAACTAAAAAATCTGTTCAGCTCCCCTATATGTTTTCTTACTGACTAGATTCTATCACCTCTGCAATGCTGATGATATTACCCATACCAAATGGTGGCAGCGAATAAGAATGAAGGCATCAGCTGGACCAAGAAATGAGTATATAGCTATAGGTCCAGAAGAAATGGCTAAATTCTGATTTATATGTTATGCCTCCTTCTGGCAACATCTTTTCTTGGATTTAACCCCTCTTCTCCCAGATGATCACATGGGTTACTATTGATGATGAACTTGACCTGCTGTTTGTCACCTGGGTTAGGTCTCTCTCCAGAAAGACCATAAGGATTCTTACTTTTCCCCACATTATAATTTGCCCAGTTTAATGAATTTTAACTTAACTGTTTTAGACTTCATTAGTATCATTTTCTTTTTTATTCTTTACATTTTTCAAATATCAGGAAAGTTTTGAAGTAAAACCAAACAAACAGAATTTTCACACCACTGCCAAAAGGGAAGTAGCAGCTTCTAATGACAAGTACAATATTTTCTATGGAGATTATTTTAACAACTGATGGTTATCATAGGCTTAATTTGAATCACAATTCCAATAGCGGATTTGGGATCTGACAGGTTTAGAAAACCAATAAATATTGTCAGAGTTTCTCATTATTTAGACAATGTGAAAACTTTCAGGTTGGACAAAGGGAAAAGAACAGTTTAGTGTCCAGGCTCTGCCACTTCTTTGTAATTGGAAGACAAGCCATGTGACTTATTCTAGCTTAATTTTCAAACACTATATGTGCTGACTCATCCTTTGATTAATCTTTTTATTCAAAAAGAAATTCTAAGGCCATCCATAATTGAAACATCTGTCTTTTCGCCCAAACATTAGAGTCATTTCCCATCTCTCCTGCTTGTGTCATATCCTCCATGTGAATATACTGTCATTAAAGGCTTTCAAGTTTGGGTTTTCAATCATTAGACTATAATAAAGACAAGCTTTGTGTCCCCAGCTAGTGCAATTGTGAAATGGAATGTTTAATTCTGTTTTGTAAAGAATTCCCTCTATAAAAGTTGCCTAAATTGAATTAATTGAACTGAAACAGATACAAAGGAGGACCTGAACAAAAAGTTTTGTGTAGCCTCTCCTAGCTCAGGAAATAATCTCTTATCCAAGGTGATAATAATCTATAGACTGGTTTCTGCCTGGGTCTGGAAATGGGCAAGTGACAGGTGTTATCTTAGAGCATTGCTTCCTATGATGGGATATGCCTAATGAATACTTATAGCTAATTTTGGCTCTGCTTTTGTGTTTTCCCTCATCTCATCCCCAGGCAACTATAGGGCAGCCTTCTATTGGATATCCTTGTTAGATATCTCATCTTTTCCAACAGGGTTTTTTCCTAGACCAGTTCCCATTGAATTCCTCACTTGCCCCTCAAAGGAGATGCAAAGAATCAAGTTGGAACTACTTCAGTTATTTGTTAGGTGGAGTAACACAATTTTACTGTTACTGAACAAAGTAAGAAATTGCCCAGGGGGTATAGTGTACACTAGCTAAAACAAAACAAAACAAAACAAAACAAAAAAACCCTCATAAATTCCCATACCTGGGATGTTCTACTGCATGCTATTATAGCATTGCCTTTTCTGATTGGGCTCTGATCATGTACATTTTACTTGCATTAAGATATGGTCAGAAGGGCTGGGGTTGTGGCTCAGTGGTAGAGTGCTTGCCTCACATGCGTGGGGTACTGGGTTCAATCCTCAGCACCACATAAATAAATAAAATGAAGGTATTGTGGCCATCTACATCTAAAAATTAAAAAAAATATACAGTCAGAAAAAAAATAGATAACTTGTTCATCCAGGTCCTCGTAAACTTGTAGGTAAAAACATATAGCATCTTGGTTAAGAAGGTCCATGGAGAAATATGGTGAGTGCTCTACAAGCAGCTGAGCTTCTCCATAAAAACAAACAAACAAACAAACACATAAATTCTTAATCATTATCAGTAACAATAATAATAACTTTATGGATCCCTACATAGTAATTCTGGAGTGGTAGATTATGCACTTTTGCCTATTAATAACTTTACTCCTCACCTCCCTCTTTCTTCATCTATTTTTTTGTTTTTTTCCCTTCCTTTTTTTTTTATGTTTGTTTCTTATGAACTTATTTCATATTTTTCTCTGACTTGCTTAATTCTATATATCTTTAAGATTGCCTTCAGTTCTTTCTGGAACCAATATATGTATATATGTTTAAATAATAGATTATTATATCTGTCTGACAAGTTTGTCACAGATACTATCTGCCTCCAGGGTTTTGTTTCAGCAGCTGAGGGAAAGAGGAAGCACCATCCACATACAGACTACTATGTTTGGCACTTTGCTTATTTTATCTTTTTTTTTTTTTTTTTTTTCTCACGGCAATCCACAATTATTCTCCCAAAATCATAGATTAAATAATTGGTGCTCACAGAAATTAGGTTGAGGTAGAATGATCTGTTTGAGAAACTGTAATAGCAAACAATGAAGATATGGCTTTGTCAGCTATCAGCTTGGGGAATAGATATAAGGATTTTAACCTCTGTAAGTCTCAGTTTCTTCACATGTAAAACAGAAATAAAAATCCTTGGGAAAATTATGATAAGAGTTAAATTTTATGAGTGTGTTTAAGTTCTAATAGTTCCTAGATAATAAATTAGAATCAAATACCAAGTCCTAGCTTCCCTATCTGCACAAGATTTCTCTCTGCTAAGCAATGTGGTCAGGACCAGAATCCATCAGTCTGACACAAAGCCTGTGCTTTTCCACTTTACACCACCTAGCTCTTCTAAAATGGCACTAGCTACTTAGAAGACACAGAAATGTCTATCTTATGCTTTGAGCACACCTGGGTTCTCAAGTAACAGGAGTTAAAAATGTTCTTCTGAGCCCAAATATGACCAGGAAATGGATAGATCTGGAGACTACCAATGCTAAGTGAAATAAGCCAATCCCCAGTGTTTTCTCTGATATGTGGAAGCTAACTCCCAATAAGAGGTGATGAGGGTGGGGGAATTGAATTTCAGTGGATTTCAGTGGAGTAGGCAATGGAAGGAAGGAGGATGGGAAAAGGAAAGACAGTGGAATAAAGCTGACAAAACGTTTTTATATACATGTATAGATATAACACAGTGAATCATACAATTGTGTACATCAATAAGAAATTAATTTAAAAATAACTATGGCAGAAAGTAAAATAAAGGGAAGGAAGAAGAATCCATTTCAAAATGGATTCTACTATCATGCATAACTAAAGATAAACAATAAAAGTGGTCATGTAAAATGCACTATTTTGTATTTTCAATATTAGTTCATGGTGATAACAGCAGTTATTGGGGAAAAGTCCTTCTTCCTCACATGTTGAACTTTGAAAATTAGAGAAGCATGCTGAGGCAAGCATATAAAGCCGGGTTTATTTAAAGAGGGGTAACATAGACTTCTCCCAGGAGGGAGAAGTGGGGCATAGATGGTATCCTCGAATCCCCAGAAGTGAGGTGTTCTGCCCTTTTTATATGTCCTAGGCTTCCTTTGTTCTCCTGCTCTCTTCCCCTTATTTCTCTCATTTCTACATACATGACTAGACATTTGACTAGGTCTAGGAAATGCATTGTGGGATAGCCAAAAGGTGAAAAACTGGTGAGCAGAAGGGGGAAGGGCAGGATGAAGCAGCCAAAGACACATTAGCAACCTTATAGCTCCCTGTTAGGAGGAGCAATTCCTGGGACAGGTTACCTTGGCAATGCATAGGAGCAGGGGCACTTTCTTGGTAAGAGTGAAGGAAGGACTCTGAAAGAATTAACATTTCAATCCCTCAGGGGACAATCTCCAACTTCCTGGAACTCACTCAAAATTGGCTTCCTTGATCCAACTCAATTTACCTATCTATACTGACTGCCTATCTAATTCTGGCTTCAAGGGGTTATGTACTAAAGATGGTCTAAGTTGTGAAAAGCTAGCAAGAAGCCCTTTGATTTTCTAGGTCATTATGTAACTGAAAGTTCAGTCCCTGTCTCTATTGCCAATCAATGGCAATTTAATAATGAGGACATGCTTTTGAGAAAAAGGAAAAGAAGGTTTATTTGCTTTGTTAGCAAAGGAGAAACACAGAGGACTCCTGTCCCAAAGGCTGTGACTCCTACCATCAGAACGATCAGGAGAAATTGGGGTGGGGGTGGGGGTGGTAAAGGAACAGTTCAAGAGTTACATTCCCATGTGCTCTAATAGGGGATCCCAGGGTACCCTGATGGCCTGTTAGGATTCACTTGTTAATTTGGGAGATATTAACTTCCCAGATCCTCAGCAGGCATCTTCTTCCTGTAGTGGGTGTGTTCAAGGGCAACACAACTAGGGGAAGAAAAGATAACATTGTCTCCCTACTCTTGTTAGGGAGGGGGAGAGGGGAGAAGAGAGGGAAAAAAAAAGAACTTTTTTTTTTTTTTTTTTTTAATAAGCTTGAAAGTAATGATGGCTATATTCAGAAGGTGAAGGGACCACTGTTACAAATGTCCCAAATGAGAATAACCTTACTGAAGTCACAGGGACAAGGTGAATCCACTGTCTTGTTGCTAACATGGTTGGCAAGTTTGTGCTCAATGGATGCAGTTGAAACTTCTGCTCTGGGCAGTCTCACAACAAGGCCTTTGTATTCCCTCCCTCAAGAAAAAAGACTTTTGGGAGAAAAATGTGGTGAAAGCCAGGAAATTTAGAGGCTTCTTTGCAAAGCTTAAGAAGATGATTTCAGGGTAAATTCCTTCTCATGATTATATTTTATTTCTGAATTCTCAGAATAATGTTATTCTTTCCATGCCAGTGACATGTCTGCTTTATTTCTATGTACTACCAGATCCTTTGCTCTTGTGTTGAAAAATGATTAGGTGTGTGAGGCAGAAGTTAAGGGGACAGGTTTAAAGCCATTTGTAGAGATCATACTAAAATCACCTGGTTCTTCCTCCCCATCCACTGGGGGCCCCTTTCCAGGCAGGGGCCTTCTCAGGAGGGAAAAAAGTCTTTTGCATCTCTCAGACAGCCCTAGAATTGAGACCAACATATTACCTCTGTATGATGAAATAGTTTCTATGCCCCCTGTTCCCCTGGGACTGACACTGTGGACAGACCCAGAATATTTGTGATTGAAAGGTTCACATACAGTAACCATCTCTGTGGGTCCACAGGTTGTACAGAGGCCCTGAGTTAAGGAAATATGTGTTTGTAGAGAGTTTTAAGGGAATGTGTAGCTTAGTTTATTAAAACAGCCTGGGTTCTGATGTCAAGAATTAGAAGGATTAGAACTTGGTTCAGAATACATTATGCTGCTTAACATTTGGTCATCTTGGAGAAATGACTTTAAGTCCCTAATTCTTGCTTTCCTCATTAATAAAATAGGGTTAATGCTTGTGCCCTCTTTACTTTTTTAAAAATATAAAACTTAAGAGTATGCATTAAAATCCATAGTGCTAAAGAACAAATAACTAATTAAAGGCAGATACAGAAAAATATGAAAAACATTAGTGTTTTTACATAAAAATTATACAAATTATTTTTAAAAGTTTAAAGATACAATTTAGAATCATTTTAAAAACAACAATCTTCAATAAGGATTCTCAGAAAAAAAAATCAAACCTGTTTAAAAAAAAGGGGGGATACTTAATTTGGCTAGTAATCATAAGAATGCAAATATTAACCACAAATTATCATTTACTTGACAAAATTAGCAAAGATTTATAAAATTGCAATAGCCATTTTTAAAATTTTGTTCTTAATTGCTTTTTAGTCAACAATTCATTTATAAAGGAGCAATGCATAGACTGTGGGAAAAAAAAACATTTGCACTACATATAGTTGTTTACAAAATATACAAAGATTGGAAAACTCAATAATCAGCAAATAATGTAATTGATTCTGCAACATGTACATTTTGAAAAATGGGAAATTACATCCTGTCTATGTATGATATATCACAGTGCATAAATGAATTCTACTGTCATGTATAACTAATTAAAACAAATAAAAAATAAAAAAATAATTAATAAAATATATAAGCAGGTATTTTATCAAAAAGAATAATCAAATGGCAAATAAGCATATGTAAAAATACCCAGCATTATTTGTTAGAGACTTTCACATTAAAAAATATAATGGGTAGCTGGGCATGGTGGTGCAAGCCTGTAATCCCAGCGGCTGGAGAGGCTGAAGCAGGAGGATCACGAGTTCAAAGCCAGTCTCAGCAAAAGTGAGGCACTAAGCAACTCAGTGAGACCCTGCCACTAAATAAAATACAAAATAGGACTGGGGATGTGGCTCAGAGGCAAAGTTCCCCTGAGTTAAATTCCTGGTACCCCCCCCCCCCAAAAAAAAATAAAAACCACAATGGGGATATAAAAGTGATTTTTTATATATATATATATATATATATATATATATATATATATATATATACAATTTTATTTGCAAAATAAAAAGTGTTTACAGACAATAAAATAAATCTGTTGCTGTGTACCACATAATAAATGAGAGAATGAAAAATTACAACAAAACCATTCTAACAATCTTCTCTCTAAGCCTGACAGCAGAATTATTCAATCCCTTTTCCAAATTATTACATCATCAAACCTAACATTTACCCATTTTTTTTTCACTGACATTCATGTCAGGTGTTCTCTTTTCTTGACAATATCAAAAAAATATTTAAAATATAAATGATCTAGATATTCTAATTAAAATGTATAACTGTTCAACATGTGTAAAATTTAAACAATAACTACATGCTCTATAATATGTCACTCTTTATCAATACACCAACAGGCTAAAAGCAAAATAAGGGTAAAATAAGCATGAGAATCTGAAGTAGAAGTATTAACATAAAATTAATTTCGAGAAAACATATTTTCAGAGGTAAAGAGGAACATTTCATAACCATAATAGGGTAACTTCTTCAAGAACGTATAACAACCCTAAATGTGCATTTACCTAATATTATAATTTAAAAATACATGAAATAGAAACTAATATAACTAGAAAGACAAATCCAAAATCATATTTGTATATTTTTAAGCTCACTTTGCTGGAAGGCTTAACAACATTATCAGCTACTTATTTGTTATTTATAGAGAACTATACACAAAAATGATGAGTAGAAAATCAATAAGGATAGAGAATATTCTGTCATAAAATAAGCTTTGAGAAATTTTTAAAAATTGATACCATACATGTAAGAGCAAAAAGACCAGTATGAACACAAACTTCAGCACTTCATTCAGGAAAGAAATTTCACACAGGAACAGGGTATACAGGGATGAAATGACACTGTGGTGGGACCTACTTCCCTGGTGGAAAATGAGCCCCCAAACAAAGAAAGGGTCTGGGCTTCTATAGGGTATTCTGAGCAGTGGTCTAGTGAGCAGATCAATTTTCTTTGGGTACCCAGGAAGTTGGAGTTTGTTTGTCAGTGAAGGAGTCAGTTTTAGTGCTTAGGAATTAAGGATCTGTATTACAGGGCAAAATGGGAGGGAGTCTAGAGGCAATGGTCAGTTTCTGGAATTTATTGTACTGAAACTGATGGAGGGCTTGGGGTCAGTAGTTGGTACCTTGGAAGGATTTGTTTACAGAAGGGTTAATGCTTCAGCCTCTTCCCAGAGACTGCCTTTCCAGGTTTGACGGACACCTCCTCCTCAGGGTTTCTTTTATCACCAGGGAAAAATTGTATTGGGAAAGGATCAATGCTCTCAATGTGTGGCTTTCCTTTTTCACCCCCTTTTTGCCAGGTTTCACTACTTTTGGGATTTGTCATTTTCCATATCTAATAATGCAGACTGTGTTTTCTGCATGATTAATTACATAGAAATCAATCACTGTAAGATATATAGAACCCCATCCCCACACCTCAGCTACTTCAAAATTAAACAGCACACTTAAAAATATCTCACAGATCAAAGAACAAAGCACAAGAAAAGTAAATAAAAAGTGCTTTGAGCTAAGTGATGATAAAGGCTTAAAATATCAGAATCTGTGGGATGAAATAGTTATCAGATGCACACTAATAATTTAAAGTATTTGTGTCAGGAAGAAGCTAGATTAACAATCAAAATATTTTCAAGTCAGGTAGTAGAAAAGAAAAAATAAGAGTAGGAGGAGAAATATGTGAACTAGAAAAAATAATACAGCTAAAGTTGATAAAAAATCTAATAAGCCTAATCAAGGAAAAGTATCAATGGAAAGGGAGCTATCAAACAACACTACAGACGCTAAAAATGTATTAAGGTAATATTACAATTGTATAATTACAATTGTATACCTTACATAACTTGGTCTATTTTAGAGAATAGCCTCCTCTGTTTGTTTACAGAATTCATGTGAGTAATATGTTTTTTTTCCATCCTTTTACCTTTAGTTTATGGAAGTCTTTGACTATGAGGTGAGTCTCCTAGAGATAGCGTATTTCTGGGTCTTGTGTTTTAATCCAATCTGTCAATCTATGTGTTTTGATTGATGAGTTTAGGCCATTAATGTTCAAGGTTATTATTGAGCTATGATTTGTGTTCCTGGGCATTTGAGTTTATTTATAGTTTTTAATTTAAATTAGTTTGTCCTTTGATTGACTATTCCTTTAATGTAGTTCTTTCCTTTGCCAGTTTTCAAGTTTATTTTTTTCCCCTATTTCATCTTCATGGAATATTTCCTTGAGGATATTTTAAAGTGCAAGCTTTCTGGTTGGGAATTCTTCTAATTTTTGTTTATCATGGAAGATTTTTATTTTATCTTCAGATCTGCAGCTTAATTTTGCTGGATATAGTTTTTTTTTTTGTTGTTGTTTGTTTGTTTTGGTTTGTTTTTTTTTTTTTTTTCGTACCAAGGATTGAACTCAGGGACACTCAACCCCTGGGCCACATCCCCAGCTTTTTTTTTGAATTTTTTAGAGACAGGGTCTTACTTAGTTGCTTAGTGCCTCGCTTTTGCTGAGGCTGCCTTTGAACTTGCAATCCTCCTGCATTAGCCTCCCAAGTGCTGGGATTACAGATGTGCGCCACCTTGCATTAGCCTCCCAAGTGCTGGGATTACAGATGTGCGCCACCGTGCCCAGCTTGCATATAGAATTCTTGGTGGGAATCCATTTTCTTTCAGAGCTTGGTATACATTATTCCAGGACTGCCTAGATTTGAGCGCCTGGGTTGACAAATAATCTGAGATCCAAATTAGTTTCTCCCTATATGTAATCTGATATTTTTATCTTGTACCCTTTAAAATGTCATCCATATTATGTATAGTAGGCATTTTCATTATAATGTGCCTTGATGTGAGTTTGTTGTAATTTTGCACATCTGGGGTGCTGTAAGCCTCTTGTATTTGCTTTTACTTTTCATTCTTTAGGCTTGGGAAATTTTCTGATATTACTTCATTGAGAAGATTGTTCATTCCTTTGGTTTGTATCTTTGTGCCTTCCTCTATCCTGATAAATCATAAATCTGAATGTTATTCCATAATTCATGTTTTCATGTTATTCCATAATTCTTGGAAGTACTGTTTTGTAATATCTTTTCTCCATGTTCAACTCTGTTTTCAAGATTATATATTTTGTCTTCATTGCCTGAGGTTCTGTCTTCCAAGTGGTCTAGTCTGTTGCTGATGCTTTCTATTGAATTTTTAATTTGGTTTAATGTTTCCTTCATTTCAAGGATTTCTACTTGTTTTTTTTTTTTTTTCTCCACAATCTCTATTTCTTATTTTATGTTTATTTTTTATTTTAATTTTAATTTTTAAATTTTAATTAGTTATACATGACAGTAGAATGCATTTATGCACTTTGATATAGTATACATAGATGGGATATAATTTCTCATTTTTCTGGGTGTACATGTTGTAGAATCACATTAGTCATGCAGTCATATATGTACATAAGGTAATAATGTCTGTTTTATTCTACTATCCTTCTTATCCCCATATCCCTACCCTTCCCTCCCTTGATTCACCTCTACCTAAGGTTACCTAAGGTAACTCTAATCTTCCTTAGTGCCCCACCACCAACCCCTTGTTGTGACTTAGCATCTGTATATCAGAGAAAACATTTACTCTTTGGTTATTTGGTATTGGCTTATTTCACTTAGTAAGATATTCTCCAACTCCATCCATTTACCAGCAAATGCCATAATTTCATTCTTCTTTAAAGCTGAATAATATTCCATTGAATATATATACCACATTTCTTTATCCATTCATCTATTGAAGGATATCTAGGTTGGTTCCATAGTTTACTCATTGTGAATTGAGTTGCTATAAACATAGACCTGGCTACATCACTGTAGTATGCTGATTTTAATTCCTTTGGGTATAAACTGAGGCATGAGATAGCTGGGTCAAATGGTGGTTCCATTTCAAGTTTTCTGAGGAATCTCCCTTTTGCTTTCCGTAGTGATTGCACCGATTTGCTGTCCCACCAACAATGTATGAGTGTAAATTTTTCCCCACATCCTTGCCAACATTTATTGTTGTTTGTATTCTTGATATTTGTGATTCTGATTGGAGTGAAATGAAATCTTAGAGTAGTTTTTATTTGCATTTCTCTTATTGCTAGAGATGTTGAACATTTTTTTCATATATTTGTTGATCGAATGTATTTCTTCTTCTGTGAAGTGTCTGTTCAGTTCCTTAGCCCATTTATCTTTACTCCATATGCCCAACTGTCTTTGTTTTCATTTCATTTTGAGGTATGTACTGAGCATGAAATAAGGGGCCCAGGGTTATTATACCCTTCCTCTTTTTGTGTTGCTCACCAAGTTGCCTGTTGGAGTTCAAAAATTATCAGCTTCCCTTATTGGCAGTAAGAGGTAGGATGGAATGGGAAGTACTGTCTGGTGAAGTTTTGTCTGCATAGACCAGTTCATTGCACTCCCAGGGTGGGGCTGGGGAAGAGTTCTGTGAGAGGAGTTCCCATATATGGCATTCTCAAAAGTGGGGCTAAAATCTAGTCAGGCCTCAGGTGCTTTGCTTGGTTGTGACTGCTCTGTAGAGATTAGATTAATGCACCTCAATTGCCTAGCAGTAACCTATCTCTGCTGTGAGTCTGTACCCCAGGAGTCTCCCCAGGGTTCCACTTGTGGAGTGAGGGAGCCAATCCCTCACCACCTCTGCTAGCCATGCTTGCTGCCTTTCCAGGCTTCCTAGGCTTATTACCCAAGTGTATTCACACTCACCTGTTCAAGTTTTTTTATCCCTTTCAACTGGTCCTGAGAGCCACAAGACTCAAAGAAGGAAGGGAGCTGGGATCTTCTTCACTGCTCTGGCTTGTATTCCTGTAGGTAAGTACTGCTTCACACTGGGCGGAACGACAGAATAATTGAAACCACACCTGCCAATGAGGAGGCCCAAGTGGACATTTTGAAGATTCACTCTTGGAAAATGAATCTGACCTTGGGGATCAACCTGAGAAAAATCGCCAAGCTGATGCCAGGAGCATTGGGGGGATGAAGTGAAGGGTGTATGCACAAAGGCTGGAATGTATGCACTGTGGGAATCGGGAGCCCATGTCACCCAGGGGAACTTTGAGATGGCAGTAGCCAAGGCCATGCAGAAGAATAGGGGGGGGGGGGGGGGGAAATAACATGTCCATTGAGAAACTTTGGAAATGAGGGATGTTTTTTGTGTGGATCCCTTAAATAAAGGTCTGAGGGATAAGAAAAAAAAAATCTATATATGTTTTGCTCACACTCTGCTAAGCACAGCCAAGGGCATGTAGCAAGTGCATGATGGCCTCAAGATGGAACCTGCCTAGATTCTCCATGGACAGTTGGGAAAACACGGGGCATCTATCATGTACCAGTGTACTGTGTAGTACAGCCTCCAATCAGCTTAGAGTAGGCTGCCCCTTCGATCTCAAAATTTTCCACACTAAATCTGTGCATTGTGTTTCTCTGCATTTTCACTTCCTCTGTGCTATGGCAGTATCACTACTGCTGTTGCTGCTACCAGCTCAGCTCCAATGTTGATTTTTTTCTTTGTTTAATGTACCCAAATTCCTAAGTGTCTGAGGCATTCTGAATATTCAATATTGAATTTTAGTAAAATCTCTCTTTCACCCATCTCACAGAGAAACAATATTTCTGATGCTTGAATTCCAGGCCAGGAAATGGCAAGAAATAGAGACTTCCTCTAGCTTGCCATCTTGCTTCCTCTCCCCATTGTATTTTTATATATTACCAGTGAGATTTTTAAAAATAATACAAAATTAGGGCTAGGGTTGTGGCTCAGCAGTAGACCACTCGCCTTGCACATGCGCGGCCCAGGTTCTATCCTCAGCACCACGTACAAATAAACGCATTGTGCACAACTAAAGCAAATAAATAAATATTTTAAAATAAAATAATAATACAAAATTAAATTGGCAATAGAACTAAAAGACTTATAAAAACATAAATTTAACCATAGAATTATAAGACTTGTACAATGGAAGCTACAAAACATTTTCAGAAAAAAATTGAAAAAACCTAATTTAATGTATTTCAGATTCAGAGTTTGAGGAACTTTGTTAAGATGGTGATGCTCTCCAAATTTATCTGCAGATATGCCATCCCAATCAAATTTCATTGCCCTTTTTTTACATAAAAAATGTACAAGCTGATTCCAAATTTTATATGGTAATTCAGAGTAACCCAAATAATCAGAACAATTGTTTTTAATATTAGAAATTTTAGTTCTACTTTATCAAATACGTCAAAATAAAAAAATCATATATTCATATTTATAGGTTATTTTTTTAATTATTTTTTCTTGACACATATTAATTGTATAGTAGAGTGGATTCCATTGTGGCATATTTGCATATTCACACAACATAATTTCACCAATTTTATTTTCCACTACTTTGCTTTCCTTTTCTTCCTCCTTCCCTTGTTCTCTTTCATCTACTATGATGTTTTCCCTTCTAATTTCATCAGATCTTCCCCTTATTTTTCTTCTCTTCCTCCTCCTCATCCCTCCCTCCCTCCTTTCTTTCTTTCTTTCTTTCTTCTTTCTTTCCTTCCTTCCTTCCTTCCTTCCTTCCTTTCTTTCTTTCCCTCTAGTTTCCACATATGAGAAAAGCACACATAGCATCGGTCTGAGTCTGGCTTATTTCCCTTAGCATAATGTTCTACAATTCCATCATTTTCCTGTAAATGACATAAGATAATTCTTTATGGTGGACTAAAACCCCATTGTGTGTGTGTGTGTATGTAATTTTTTCTTTATCCATTCATCTGTTGATGAACATGTAAGTTGATTATATAACTTTAGCCAGAAAATCAATTGCATCAGCATGTGCAGGACAGTGATATATACATGGTGTTTTACAGTTTTGTTGTATTCTTGCATTTTTAACTTTTTTTCTTTGAATTCTTCCTCTCACTTGTCTGTTTTCCTGGATTCTCATTCAACCTTTTCTCCAACCAATAGCCAATCTGCCAATTCCTCTTCTACTCTTCCTGTGCACTATTGCTTCTACCTCTGTCTTCCTCCCTCATGAAAATCACATACTACACTATTTCTGCTTTCTTATCAACCATTTGAAGTTATAAACCATTTTAGCAAATTATCTGTTTATATTGCAGACAGTTATTAAATTCATCATTTTGGCTTATTATGAGAAAGTGATAGAAGACTGTGTGGTAGCTGTTAGGTTTAAAACTATATATTCTTTACACTGAGTGCTGTTGATATTGTTCTCACCTTAAAGGCAAGTCACTGAAAACCTTCAGAGACACTATAGATGTACAGGGTAGAATTTGTGCTGCCTTAGATTCATACTGCTTATATGGGAAAACACACAAACAACATGAAAAAACAAGGGGGAAATGCACCCCAAACACACCAAGATGTTCCAATGGCAATAACACAGTAGAAGAAATGTCCAAGGAGTTCAGAATGTACATAGTTAAACTGATTTGTAAAGAAAAAAATAGTATAAGGATTGAAATCAAAGAAAAAATACAGAAAGTAAAAAATCACTTCAATAAAGAGAGATTGTGAAAAAGAAAATACAGGCAGAAATATTTGAAATGAAAGAATCATTAAAGCAAATTATAAATTCAATAGAAAGTATCAACAAGAGACTAAACCATTTGGAAGACATACTTTAGGCAATGAAGACAAAATATATAATTGTGACAATAGAGTTGACCATTCAGAGCAGATGGTAAAAAACCATGAACAGAATATCCAATAATTATGAGATAACATTAAAAGGCCAAATTTAAGAGTTATCAGAATAGATTAAGGAGCAGAGATACAAACCAAAGGAATGAACAATCTTTTCAATGATATAATAACAAAATTTTCCAAACCTAAAGAATGGAATATAAAATTAAACACAAGAGGATTACAGAACCCCAAATATACAAAACTACAGCAGAAGGTAAAAGGATGTGAGAAAACATATGATTCACATGGATTGGATAAACAAGCAGGAGTTTCCATTCTCATTTCAGATAGGATAGATATCAAGCAAAAATTAATCAGAAGAGACAAAGAAGAAAATTTCCTACTACTTAAGGGAATTATATATCAGCAAGAAATAACGATTGTAAATATTTAAGTCCCCCAAACCACAGCATCTCTGTACATCAAACAAACCCTTCTCAGTTTCAAGAATCAAATAAACCACAACACAATAACACCAGGTGACATTAACAAACTTCTCTCACCATGGTACAATCCTTCCCAACAAAAACTAAATAAAGAAACTATAGAACTCAATAATACAATCAATAATTTAGACTTAACAAAAATGTAAAGAATATGTTATCCATTAACAAGCAAATATACTTTTTCCTCAGCAGCACATGGCTTCTTCTCCTAAAATAAACCATACCTCATGCCACAAAGCAACTCTTAGTAAATAAAGAGAGAAAGAGATTGTGTGTGTGTGTGTGTGGGGGGGGAGATTATCCTGCATTCCATCAGATCACAATGGAATGAAAATAGAAATCAATGATAAAATAAAAAAATAGAAGTTACTATATCAAATGGAGACTATATAATACACTATTGAATGATGAATTAATAGAAGAAATAAAGGATGGAGTAAAATTTCTTAGATATAAATGAGAACACTGATACAATGTATCAAAATCTCTCCAACACTATGAAGGCAGTGCTAAGAGGAAATTTTATTTCATTGATCTCATTCATTAAAAGAACAAAAAGTCAACAAATAAATTACCTAACATTACATCTCAAAGCCCTGGAAAAAGAAGAACAAATCAACACCAAAAGCAGTAGAAGACAGGAAATAATTAAAATCAGAGCTGAAATCAATGAAATTGAAACAAAAGAAACAATTGAAAAATTGACAAAACATAAAGTTTGTTCTTTGGAAAAATAAATAAAATAGATAAACCCCTAGTTATGCTAAAAATAAAAAAAGAGAAAAATCAAATTACTGAAATATGCACTAAAAAAGGAAATATCACAACAAACATGTCTGAAATACAGAAAATAATTAAAAACTATTTTGAAAATTTATACTCCAATAAAATATAAAATATCAAAGACATTGACAAATTTCTAAAGCTATATGACCTACATAAACTGAATGAGGAGGCCATACATGATTTAAATAGATCAATTTCAAGTAATGAAATTAAAAAAAAAAAAATCAGAAACCTATCAAGAAAGAAAAGCCCAGGACCAGATGGATTCTCAGCCAAGATCTACAAGACCTTCAAAGAAGAATTAATACCAATACTTTTTAAAGCATTATATAAAATAAAAAAGGAGGAAATGCTTCCAAACTCATTCTATGAGGCTAATATCACTCTGATACCAAAACCAGACAAAGGCATATGAAGGAAAGAAAACTTCAGACCAATATCTCTAATGAACATAGATGCAAAAAATTCTCAGTAAAATTCTGGCCAATCACAAAAACATATTAAAAAGAGAGTACCACAATTAAGTGGGGGTTCTTCCCAGGGGCACAGGGTTGGTTCACCATATGGAAATCAATAAACATAATCCATTATATCATATAGACTTAAAAACAAGAAACTTATGATCATCTCAATAGATGCAAAAAAAGCATTTGACAAAATACAACACATCTTCATGTTCAAAACACTAGAAAAACTAGGGATAGCAGAAACATACCTCAACATTGTAAAGGCTGCTTATTCTAAATCCAAGGCCAACATCATTCCAAATGGGGAAAAATTAAAAGCATTCCCACTAAGAACTGAAACAAGACAAGGATGCCCTCTTTTGCCACTTTTATTCAACATTGTTCTTGTAAACTAGTCAGAGTAATCAAACAGAAGAAAGAAATTAAAGTGATACAAATAAGTAAAGAAGAAATCAAACTATCACTATTTGCTGATGACATAATTCTGTATCTAGAAAATCTAAAAAAAAAAAAAAAAAAAAAAAAAATTCCTCCAGAAAACTTCTAGAACTAATAAATGGATTCAGCAAAGTATAAAGATATAAAATCAATACCCATAAATCAAACATGTTCCTATACATCAGTTATGAAGCCACTGAAAAAGATATTAGAAAAAACTACCCCATTCACAATAACCTCAAAAAAGTAAAATAAAATACTTGGAATCAATCTTACAAAAGAGGTGAAAGGCCTCTACAATAAAAACTACAGGATATTAAAGAAAGAAATTGAAGAATACTTTGAAAATGGAAAGATCTCCTATGCTTAACCAGAGGTATGTAAAAATTTGCTCTATATGTGTGTTATGAATTGTAATGCATTCTACTATCACATACAACATCTTTGAATAAAAAAAGATGAACATAATAAAACAGTATTTAAAGGGAAAAAATGTCCATACTACCAAATGTGTTGTACAGATTTAATGCAGTTCCTATTAAAACCCCAATGACATTTTTCATAGAACTAGAAAAAGCAATCATGAAATTCATTTGGAAAAATAAGAGACTCAAAATAGCCAAAGAAAATCTTAGCAAGAAAAGCGAAGCAGGTAGCATCAGAATACCAGAGCTTAAACTATACTAGAGAGCCATAGTAACAAAAACTGCATGGTATTGGCACCAAAACAGATGGGTAGACCAACGGTACAGAATAGAACACACAGAGACAAACCCAAACAAATACAGTTATCTCATACTAGACAAAGGTACAAAAAACATTCACTGGAGGAAATATAGCCAATAAATGGTGCAGGGAAAAATGGAAAATCACATGTAACAAAATGAAATTAAACCTCTATCTCTCACCCTGCACAAAACTCAACTGAAAGTAGATCAAAGACTTAGGCACTAGAACAGAGATCCTGCACCTACTAGAAGAAAAAGTCCAAATCTTTGCCATGTTGACCTAAGATTTGTCTTCCTTAACAAAACTTCTTAAGTACAAGAAGTAAAATCAAGAATCAATAAATGGGATGGATTCAAACTAACAATCGTCTTCTCAGTAAAATAAACAATAATGTGATGTGAGAGCCTACAGATTGAATGAAAATCTTTACCACATGCACTTCAGATAAAGCATTAATCTCTAGGTTATATAAAACATTTAAAACCTTAACACCAAAAACAAACAAACAAATAACCCAATCAATAAATGGGCTAAGGAACTGAACAGACACTTCACAAAAGAAATACAATCGATCAACAAATATATTTAAAAAGTTCAACATCTCTAGCAATTAGAGAAATGCAAATAAAAACTACTCAATAGATTTTATTTCACCCCAGTCAGAATTCAATTTTCAAGAGTACAGGCAACAATAAGTGTTGGCAACGATGTTGGAAAAAAGTTACACTCCAACATTGCTGATGGGATTGCAAATTGGTACAATCACTATGAAGATCAGTATGGAGATTCCTTTCCTTGGAAAATTTGAAATGGAACCACCATTTGACCCAGCTATCTCATTCCTCAGTTTATACCCTAGGACTTAAAATCAGCATACTACAGTGATGTAGCCACATCAATGTTTATATCAAGTCAATTCACAATGGGTAAACTAAGGAACCAAACTAGGTATCCTTATAAAGGGATGTGGTATATATATTCAATGGAATATTATTCAGCTTTGAAGAAGAATAAAATTATGGCATTTTCTGGCAAGTGGATGGAGTTGGAGAATATCTTGCTAAATGAAATAAGCTAATCCCCCAAAATCAAAGGCCAAATGTTTTCTTTAATATGTAGATGCTAATTTACAATGGGGGTGTGGCACTGGAAAAGAATAGAGTTACCTTAGATAAGGTAGAGGGGAATGAAGGGAGGGGAGGGAAGGGGATGTAAGGATAGGAAGGATAATAGAAGAAAACAGACATTATTACTTTATGTATATATGACTGCATGACCAATGTGATGCTACAACATGTACAATCATAAAAATTAGAAATTATACCCCACCTATGTATGAGTTATCAAAGTACATAAATGCATTCTACTATCATGTATAACTAATTACAACAAATAAATTTTGAGTACATTATTAGAAACATTTCTTTTTAAATTTTCATTAATAATCTCCTTTTTTCCCCCCTTCTCTTCTCTATATCTCTTTGTGTGTGCTAAAAGGTTCATGGACAATTATACATATTTGTTTCTTTTTTCTAATAGCATTTTTCAATTTAGTTATTTTTATTTGCCTTGTCTTTTGAGGGTTAAGGTTAGTGTATTTTGGTTTTATTGTATTGCTTTTTATTTGTCTGTTTTCCTTTCTTTTTTGTCTTTTCTTTTGTTAATAGCCATAGTATATTTATCACTTTTCACTCTTTCTTTAATTTTGCTTCTATTTTTTCTCCTTTTTCCTCATAACCATCACATCCTATAACCCTTCTGTATTCTTTCTGTACACCTTTTGAAATTGTAAACTCTTTTTTACCCATCTATCATCTCTCCTCTCAACTAACTCTATTCTTACCATATTTTAGCACTAATTGGTTTACATTATGCCTGCCCCTATTATTAATGTTGCTGCAATTATTACTAATGTGGATGACATAGCTGACACCTTTTGAGGAATTAATACCAGATAAAATATATGATTTCTATACTTTTCCACTCATAGCAATTGATGACCCTACAACTTGTGTGTATTGTGCCAATTGAAATTATAGATGTCATAGTAGGAACCAAATATAGTGTTTAATACTGTATATCATTTGCATTGGTTATTTCTATTATTTGTCTCCCCATAATCTGTGAGGTACTAGAAAGCTACAGGACACTACAAGTTCACAGGGGAGAACTCTGGTCTCAGAACTATACCGACAGATAGGTACAAACACAAACAACATGAAAAAGCAAGGGAATAAACCACCTCAAACAGCCTAAAATGCCTCAACAACAGACTCCATTGACACCACAGTGGGGGAAATGTCAGAGAAAGAATTTAGAAATGTCATACTTATATTGTTCTATAAAGTAAAAGAGTAAAAGGCGTAAAATCAGAAATAAAATACAAGAAGTGAAAGATCACTTCAATAAGGAGATAGAGATTCTGAAACAGAATCAATTAGAAATCACTAAAATGAAGAAATCAATAAGCCAAATCAATAATTCAATGGAGAGCATAACCAATAGACTAGACCACTTGGATGACAGATTTTTCCGGCAGTGAGGACAAAGTACATAATCCTGAATATAAGGTTGACAATGGAGAAAAAAATGCTAAGAGACCAGGAACAGAATATTCAAGAAATATGGGCCAAATAAAGGCCAAATTTAAGATTCACCAGGATAGATAAATGCTGTAAAAAACAAACTAAATGAATACACAATATTTTCAATGAAATAATATCCGAAAAATTTCCAAAGCTTAAGAATGAAATGGAAACTCAAATATAGGAGACTTGCAGGACTACAAATATACAAAATTACAACAGATCCAATCTAAGACACTATTATGAAAATGCCTAGCATACAAAATAGGACAGAATTTTAAAATCTGCTAGAAGAAAATAACTGGTCACATTTAGAGGCAAACCAATCAAGATCTCAACTGATTTCTCAAACTAGACCCTAAGAATTAGGAGTTTGGGGAATAATATATACCAAGCTCTGAAAACAAATGGGTGCCAACCAAGAGCACTATAGCCAGCAGAAATGAAGATGAAATAATCTTCCATGATAAACAAAAACTAAAAAAAAAAATAATAATAATAATAGAAAGACTGCACTACAAAATATACTAATATATTTAATGAAATGTTTTATAAAGAAAAAACGGAGAATAAAAATAAAAACCAGTGGAAGGAGAAGCTATACTAGAATAATAATCACAAAGAAGAATCATATTCAAATTAAAAATCAGAGAAGTATAAATGTCATGGGATAAAAGTAATCTCTAAGTAATTACATGAATGTAAATGGTTGAAAATCTTCAATCAAAAGAAATAGACTGGCAGATTGGATTAAAAAACAATGTGATGTCTTTAAAAGAGTCACATTATATGCAAAGACATCTACAGACTTTAAGTGAAAGAATAGGAAAAACATAGCATTCACATGGATCCTGTAAACAAGCAGGAGTTGTTATTCTCATATCATATAAAAATGGACTTCAAGCCAAAGTTAATCCAAAAAGAAATTGACGGTCCTTTCATACTGTTGAAGGGAAACATACAATAAAAACAAATAGCAATCATAAATATTTATTCCTCAAATGATGGAGCATCTACTTATATCAAACAAACCCTTTGACCATCACACAACACTAGATGATTTTAACATGCCTCTATCATCACTAAGTAGATCATTCAAACAAAAACTAAAAAAGGATGCTACAGAACAACAACAAAAACAAAAAATACAATAAATAATTGAGATTTAACAGACATATAGAATATCTTATGCATCTGAGTACACTTTTTTCTCAGCAGCACATGGAACATTTTCACAAATAGATCATATATTAGCAAATGCAAAAAATAGAGATAATACCTCATAATGAAATAAAATTAGAAATCAATGATAACATGAATTATAGAAATGATTTTAAAACCTGGAGACTAAATAATATGCTTTTGAATAATGAATAGATAGCAAAAGAAATCAGGAGTAAAATTAAAGAAAACATATTTAAAAGTAAATAAGAATGGTGATACAACCCACCAGAATTTCTGGTACACTATGAAGGTATTTCTATGAGGAAAGTTCATAGTATTGAACCATTAAAAGAATAAAATGATACCAAATGAATAATCTAACATTACACCTCAAGGCCTTATGAATGAAGAACAAATCAATACAAAAATCAATAGAAGACAGGAAATAATTAAAATCAGTGCTGAACTCAATAAAATCGAGATTAGAAAAAAATCAATTTAAAAAATCAACAAAACAAAAATTTGTGTTTTTTGAAAGAATTTAGCAAATAAATAAATAAATAAATAAACCTTTAGCCATGCTAACAAAAGAAACAGGAGAAACTCAAGTTACTAAAATCCATGATGAAAAAGGCAATATCACCACAGACACTGCTAAAAAACAGATAATAATTAGAAGCTGTGTTGAATATTTATACTCCATTAAGGTAAAAAATATTGAGGGCATTGAAAAATTTCTAGAGAGGTATGACCTACCCAAATTGAACCAGGAAAAACATAAAAATTTAAACAAATTAATTTTAAGCAATGAAATTTAAGAAACCATTTTGAAGCATACCAACAAAGAAAAGCCCATGAGCATATGGATCCTAAGCTGAGTTCTCCCAGACTTTTAAAGAAAAAATTCATACCAACTGTCCTCAAATTATTATATAAGATACAAAAAAAAAAAAAAATCAATTGAATTGAATATGAAGCCAGTTTCACCTTAATAGCAAAACCAGACAAAGACGCAGCAAGGAAAGAAAACTTTAGAACAACATCCCTGATGAACATAAATGCAAATTTGGTGTGTTGATCTCTTCATCTTGGTGATTTCTGCTTGATTTTTTTTTTTTTTTTTTTACATTCTCTATCTCCTAATTGAAGTAATGCTTCACATCCTGTATTTTCTCTCTGATTTCATTTCTTACATCACCGTTTTTCTCACAGATTAGTTTAACTATGCACATTCTAAACTCCTTCTCTGATATTTCTTCCACTGTGGTGCCAATGAATTTTGTTATTGAAATATCTTGGTTTGTTTGGGAAATGTTGTTTGTTTTTATACCCATCTAACAGTAGGGACATGAGACAGTACAGTTTCTATCCTGAAGGTTTCCAGTACCTCACTGTTTATGGGGAGACTAGTAATAACAACCAATGCAAGCAATATACAGCATTAAACCAAATATTTCCTGCGATGACATCTAAAATGTTAATTGTCACAATAAACAGTTATTGCGCACATTAAAACAATAAGTTTGAAAAAGGGTTTACAATTTGGAATGGTAAACAGGGAGAGAACAGAATTGAATTCGTTATGTGATGACTATTAGGGAAGAGGAGAGAAAATAGAAGCAAAAAAATTGAAGAAAGAGGGGCTGTAAGCAGAAGATAAGACATAAGAAGAATTAAGGGAAACAGATAAGTAAGATAAAACATTTATAATAAAAAACTAAGAAATAAAAATAAAATTAAAAGAGTTTAAGAGCAAATCAGATATTCTAGTCCTCAAAATACTGACTCCTGAAAAATAACTGCCTTCAAAATATGCTAGAAATGAGAAAAAAAGTAAAAAAAATATGGATATACATAAATGTTCATGAACCGTTCAGGTCACAATTGAACAGATAAAAGAAAAAAAGGGGAAAAAAGTAAAAATTAAAAAAAAAAGTTTTAATGAAAATTTAAAATATTTGTTTCCATTGGAGTTCAAAAGATTCTCAGCTTCATTTCTTAACAGTGTTAAGTGGGGTTGCTAGAGTGTGAGAGGAAGTCCTGTAGGTAGAGCCCCTGGAGGTAGGGTTTAGGTTGCTTTGTTTCTTTGCATGTCTTAAATTTTTGTTGTTAAAAACTAGCTACTCTAGTTAATATAGTGATTCTGGAAATCACATTTTTCTATCTCCTAAAAGTTTGTGCTTGTTGATCTTTGTTGTAGCTGCTTTTTGTGTAGTGACTTTATAGAATTAATTCTGTATAGTTTGTATTTATTTATTTATTTATTTATTTATTTTTGGTGTGTGTTCAGTCACTGAAGTCTCTACCCAGTTTAATTGCCACCTAATGACTATACAAATATTTATTTAAGCAACTAAGACTACTTAATATCCCAATCTTTGGTGTGAATTTCTATATGCCTTCCACCTCAACCAGACAGTTTAGAACTCTAACTTAGCCTCCACTTCCTACTTGAACAGAGCCTCAAATTCAGCCAGGAATCAGAGTTAACCAATTTTTTTTTTTTTTCCTACGCATGCTCATAGTCCTATACATATGTATGAATTTCCATATTCACAGGAATAAATCTGAGATTTTATTGAGTTTTATTGCCTATGGGCAACTCATTCAGCATTTCCTTCTGAGCTTTTTGTTTAATATGTCATTTGATCCAACTGTTGTCCATAATCTCAGGTGGACACAACACTTAAACGCTTGTTTTGACAGAATTCATCCTTAACACTCCTCCCTGTAAAGGCAGTTAGCAGTGAATAAGATCTAAATAAGGGTAAACAAAAAGAAGTGTAGTCCTCTTGGAAACTACCATCCAGGTCACATAAAGGTGAATCTTTGGGAATTAGGCTTAAAAAAGCCTAAGTTCTTACTTTGGTTTACTACTCTTTCCAAAAATAACGGAGGGTGTTATTTCTCAAGACTACCATTGAGCTGTGAAGCATCTTTAAAAAATTAAGATACCATGCTGTTCCTGTGAAGTTTACTGCCCCCTCTTTTTTTTTTTTTTTTTTTTAATGCATGTATCCAGGTTTCTATACTTGCTTGATGAATTTCCAGTGACCTGAAATAGGTGATTTTGAAAACTTGTGACAGATTTTTGTTGCTATTGGTGAAGGGGTAAATTTTGCAGGAATTTTCTAATTTCACAAATGTCACTCAACTTTAGTTATTTTAATAGAGATAATTTAATCTGATATTTCAATATTCCATATTTACAATAGGTTCCTAAAAGTAAATTGTGATATATAGAATTGCTCTACAAAAACTGTGTTTATGCTTAAATTAGTGGAGTCAGAAAGCCCAAATGTTGTGGTGATAAACTGAACTTGTACATGACTTCATTTACTGGAAGGTTTGACATTGATCCAAGCTGAGAAGTAGATAATAGAGAAAGAACAAACGTGAATTTTGGAAAAGCCATGAGGGTCAATTTATTTTTCTGATGGCTGTTGATGTCTGCTATCAAATGTACCAAATGACAGTCTCCATGTATGAATGTGTTCTCTTCTCACATCAGCATCATTTACAGGGTCAGGAAAAACTTCAGGTCATATTTATGTCATTTACAGATATATTTGAAGCTAAATCACATAAATAATGAAAACCCTAGTTGTGGTGGTAATTAATATTTCTTCCTCTTCTTGCCAGAATTAATTTTAAAATTTATTATTGCACTGACCTTATTGCAAATGATTTTATTGTTGTATGACAGATCTAATTCTTTATTTGGGAATGGGAGGTAAAGCCAGTAGAATGTAAATATGGATAATGAATCTCATGTAATATTTAATAATAATTCATCAATCAAAGTCAGTCCCCATTCTAACCCTGATAAATGTTATGGCTTCAATGTGTAAATACAGAAATGGCATCAGACTATGCACTGATTGATAGGGAGCCTGCCAAGGTTTTAGCAAAACTCAGGCAATGCACTTTTTAAATCAATTGTAATAACATTTATTTGAGATGTGAAAACAATTTTACAGCAGATTAAATACATTTAAAAAAGAAGCCTACTAGAAAATCTCAACACTAAGCCAGAATTTGGTTAGAGTTACAGAGAGCCCTGAAGACAATGACCAGATGCACAAGTCCAACTTCCCTCACCAAGTGATGGATTTTCAATGAATGTGAGCTCTTTTCCACTTGGTGACATTTTCTGCCTGAGATGCATGTTTGAAGGCAACTGGAGAAAAATATTTGTTTTGGTTTCTGAAATATGAACTACCAAAGAAGAAGATAAAACTACAAAATTCTCTGTAGATCATGGAAGAAGTTGATGTCAGTTAAATAGGAAAAGGAAATTTTAAGAACAGCAAAGGAACTCTGTTGTCTGGATGTGACATAAATAAAAATAATGCATTGATAATAAGATAAGGAGAATACTGTTGAAGGAGGAGAAAAAGGAGGAAGAGGAAGAGGAGGCAGGAGGAAAAAATGAGCTTTACCAAATATTGAAAATAACCATTATCAGTTTGATATTAATTCACTTTTCTTTCTTATCAGATTCATATATTTGCATCACAATGAACTCAGTCCTCCCCAATTTTCACTGATCACATTTTTTTTTCTTTCCACTTAGCCCTATGGCTACTGCTCAGTGATGAAAGCTGTGTTCAGCTCTCTTAAACAAGCCTCACTTCCATGATTAGCACAAACTGACAGAATTCTAGCTTTGGCAAATTGACAGAATCCTAGGTTTGGCAAATGACAGATCCTAGCTTTTTATCTTCACAGGCTTCTCTCCTTCCGTTTGTGTATGAGTACCTATAAGGAGGTGAAAAATAGTACTTTAAAAACTGGAAAGAGACAAAGCTTTACTAAAAACCATTACTTTACTAAAAACCATTTTGTGTTAAATAATCCACTGGAAATAAACTGAAAATAATTAATAACCTCCACATAAGTAGAGGATATTATTTCAGTGTATGTCTTAAGTTGGAATCATTATAGGTGGAAAGTTGATTCTAAATATAGCATTAACATCAGGTCAGATTCAGTGTTGGTGTAATGTTGGGGAAAACAGGTTTCTGCAGTGTTGGTACTTTGTAGAAGGGCAGGAATAAGAGGCAGTGCTGTTGTGAGGAGGTGATGAAGAAGGAAGTTTTAGTTTTCTCATTAAAAATCCCATACTCTGCTTTTCTGAGGACTTTACTTTGACCTGTTGACTATCTTAGTCCATTCAAGTATCTATAAGAAAATATCATAGACTAAGCAGCTTATCAACAAACAAGAATTATCTCTCACATTTCTAGAAACCTGTAAGGAGCTAGAAGATTAAGTGTCTGTGAGGACCCAACTCCTTACTCATGGAGGACACCTTCCTGCTGTGTCCTCATATGATCACAAGAGGAAGCATGGATCACCTTGGGTCTATTTTAAATGGGCATTAATCCCCTTTATGAGGGATCTACCCTCTTGATTTAATCACCTCTAAATGTTCCACTTCCTAATACCATCACCTTAGGGGTAAGAATTTCAACACATAAATTTTGGAAGACACTAACATTCAGTGTACAGCATTTGGTCTCTGACTCCCCAACATGCATGTCCTTATAACATGAAAAATACATTTATTATATCCCAATATGCTACAAATCTCAACTGTCTCTAGCATCAGCTCTGAAGACTGAAATGTGATGTCTCATCTACACATTTATCAGCAGGCATCAAGATCTGATTCACCATGGGAAAAATTGATTTCCATATGGAAATTACTGAAACCATATTAATAATTAAGTCATGTTATTTCAAAATAGAATAGAGAGACAGGCATAGGATAAAATTAGATTTCCATAATACATTGCATGGAGATAGTAACCTTGTTCAGATTAAAAATACAATGTCAAGTTCTGATGGAATCCTTTCATTGGAAGAAAATAACTTCCTTGATCTGCTGAGACTTAATGGGAAGAGAGAATTTGAATTCTTGGATTTCTCTCTGTATTCCTGGATTATTAATGCATTTATTAAGGTTTCGTTGTGCATACATAGCTGGTGTTTCAGTTTTGAAGATCAAAAATTTGATTTTATTTATTTCAAGCTAATTTTTTGAGGGTCTGCACATCCTGCACATTCCAAAACTTTCTTTCTTTTACACTCTCTTCTCTTTTCCCTATTTTTTTTCCTCTCCTTGAATTCTCTTTCTCCCTTCTTGCCTTGCATATATACCTCTTTTTTGCTGCCCTCGGTATCTATCCCACTTTCATGCCATCACTTCTCTAGCTTCTCTCTGTATGGTTGTAGAGGAAAAAAAGGTCATGTGGCTGTGCTGCTTTTACACTGTGTCTCCATGTTTGGGATGAGGGATGGGAGCAAAGGGCAGCATATGAAATATTTCAAGAATAATGGAATTTTAGAGAATAATGTTAAAGGGGCAGACTAACAAGAATATTGGGGATTCTCCAGGCTGTCAGATTTACTTATCTGTGAAATGATAGTTGATTGTATCTGAAGAGGCAGAAGAGTAGATTTTACAGCATGTCCATTACTGTCACAAACAGCATCTCAGCAAGATCACATGGTCATGCACTTAGTATTTCTACAATTTAGAACTTTCCCACATGAGAACCAGAGAAGAGTATAAGGGCTGATATCAGATCAATTTTCTTCATGCCTGATAACAACAACTATTACAGCTGTTTTGACCCTCTGTGTCTTCTGTGCTGGCCAAATTTATGGAGATACCATTCATCTCTGGTAGCTTCCTGACAGATGGTATGACTCCATGGCTGCCCCTGATTCAGAATGTTATGTTCCTCAGAAAACACAGATGACACTAAGACAAATCCCATAGTGAGACCACAAGAATGCTTCCAGCTCACTGTTTTCATAGGCCCATTGCAGCCTCAAGACCTAAGAGTCACACCAGTGGGCTATAGCATCCACCTCTGTCCCACTGGCTTCAGTTCAAGCCATATTGCACATCTGCATTGAACCATGTCAGGTGAGGACTAAGGTCCCCAAAGAAAAATATAAGGACAGAGAGGTCACATGGATATGAAGGAGCCTATAATCAAGGAGATAGCTAAAGATTGCGGTTAGCTGAGAGCCATAAAAGATGTTCTAGTTTCCACCTGATATTAATACATTATTCAAAGAATCTTTGTATGCCCGTGAACACTGCGTGACGCACCTGTAAGCTCGAGCTGTAAGCACGTGTCCTTGTTAAAGCTATATGTATATAACTGGGTGAGGTTCGTTAGTGTGTGTGGGGAAGAAGAAGGTGGTGGTTGGAGTTAGAGCATTTGGAGTGATTGCTGGAGCTGGAGAGAGGAGAAGAATAAAAGACCTTTTTTCATTTTCATCCTGCCTCCGAATTTTCCTGTGGCGTTCGCTGCTCCAAGCGACTTCCGCTTCAGGCAGCGACATGGATACCATCTTAATCAATAGAAGCATTTTAACTGGTTGATATAGAGCCTCTGGAATTGCAAGTTCTAATAAGCAAGTCATTCAAACACAGAATATTTTTAAATTCAAGAACTAAACTTTACATAATATGGGATCTTTAGTAAATACACTCAAAAACTCTTACAGTTTTAAGCCAAAAGAGGAAAAACAAACAAGCAAAGACTGCAGGATTCCCCTACATACATAATGGGTCAACCCTGAAAATCCCAGGAAGTGGAGTCTTCTTATATTTACAGAATTTGTTTCTAATTTTTGACCTACATTGGGTCTCTTTTCCCTCTCAGAATTGTGGAACAAGTAACAAGACCCAAAGCCAATTGAGCAGGGAAGGAAGATTTATTCTTGGCCAAGAATACAAGAAGTGGGGACAAAGTCTCACAGATCAGGTGACCTCAACCTGCTGGGTAGAATAAACAATGGAGAGGGTGGGCTAATTAAGGGGAGAGATATTTATGTCTCTTCTGGGAATGGGTGAAGATTTTCTGTGAGCTCAGGGACCACCTCTTTTCACTACTTTCATAGTTCTTACCTGCCAATGTTATGGTGGTAATTAACTGTCATGGTACTGAGATGGGGAATGTCATTTAGCATGCAGATAGGATTACAATGAAGTTAGAGGTTATCAGGTTGTTACTCTGGAAGCTACCTTAGATCCAACCAGTTTTGGGTAATTCACATGAAGATGAACTTGAGGACTTTAAACATACTGTCTTCAAAGAAGTGCAAGATTAGTGTTGGGTGGAAATTCACCCAGGTCACCTAGTCAGAACAAGATTAGCGTGAAGTAAAAAATTCAGAACTATAAACATTTCCCTTGAGTTCAGAGAGTACATTGATTTCCCCTAGAGCCACATAGGGGCCATGACAGGATTAGAGACCAAATCACTGGAATATTAGCCAGTAGCTTCCTCTGTTATACTATGTATGTGATTTTTTTCAGTAGAGATGATATTTATTCTTTTACTCAGCACATTTGGTATAACAAGGATTTTGGCATTGTAGAGATGAGCAAATCAATTCCTTCCATCATGAAATGAAAAGCTTTTTGCAGGATACCAACTGAGAATGAGTAAAATAAAACAAAATAAAAATGAATTGTAAATCATAGGTGCAATAGAGAACAAGACTGGGTACTGTAAGTGGAGCACAGGAGATCTCCTTTTGCACCAGGCAATCTGTGGGAGGAGAAGATAGCAGGTGAAGATTTTATGAAGAGTACTCCTAGCTGGAAAGGCATGTGAGGAAACCACAGGTGCATTTGGGTGAGAAGGCACTGGGGAAACTAAAGTGGGTTACTGTGGTGGGACAGGGCTATGGATACAGTGTAGTGGGGAAAGCCTGCAGGCACAGAAGGAGGCATGGATATTGGGAACTTATAGAATGGGAGAGGAAGTTTGGATTAAATGCAAAATGCACAGGATGCTACTGATATATCATAAGCTGAAGTAATGTTAACTAACACATGTTCATAAAGGTCATGTGTGTAGGTGTGTGGGGAAGTATGTGAGTGAAATTGAGTAAGTGTACGGTGTGCATAGTGTATGGATATAAGTGAGAGATGAACATTGTGTGTGTAGTATGAGAGAGTGTACATATGAATTGTCAGGAGAGAAGCGGCAGTGCGAGCTAGGTGGTGGTTGGCAGCCAGCTGATATTGACTCCTGTCATATCTAGATGATTGATGACTATGACTTACAAGCAGATGGTGGCAGTAAAAAGGAAGAAATAAGAAGAGTGCCAAGATATGTTTTGATTTTTTAATATTTTTGTCAGTTCATAATAGTTCTACATAACATTAGGATTTATTTTGACATGATTATGAATGCACAGCACATAATTTGCTCCAATTCAGTCCCTAGTACTTACCTCTCCCCTCCCCTACCTTTCTCCCCCTATCCCTTTCCTCTACTGATATTTCTATTTATTTAAAATTTTAAATTAGAGTCTTGTGGATATACATAATTGCAAGTTTCACTGTAGCATATTCATATATATACATTGGAAAGTCCAGGTCCATTCCACTGTTGTTCCCTTATCCTATCCTTCCTCCCTCCCTCCCAATCCCCTTCATCTACCCCACTAATCTTTTATTTGGTATTTCACCCTCATTTCTTTTCTCTTCTTTCCCTTTCCTTATTTTAGACTAGCTTCTGCATATTAGAGAAAGCACTCAAACTTGAGTGAAATAGACAAGGCTTGGGGGTGTATTTAATAATGAGACAAAGGAAGATGTAAATTATAAAGCCTACATTAATAAACTCTGCAACTGCCCTTTACTGAGATAGCAAAGAAATAAATGAGAACAGATTGATGAGAGAAGAAGAGCATTTAGGATGTCTTCTCTTGGGAAAGTGAGTTATTCACGTATCCCCAAGAGCAACCTCAAATGACCAATCATCATTCAGGAAGTTCAATGCTCAGAGTTGTGATCTGTGTTGAAGGTGAAGACCTGAATATTGTTGCACATGGAAGATCTAGATGTCATGTAGGGTTTGAAATCATCCAGGAAGAAGCAGGATGTGGAATGTGGCTCCTCTGCTATTTTCCCGGAATATTCTGTAGAGCCCAAGTTTTCCTTTAGACAGGCTGTTTTCCCTCTGATCCTCAAAAAAAATTATGCTTTGTTTTAGCTCTGCAAAATTTACATGGAGGAGATGGCTATTCTATTTAAAACTTCTGCGCTATAAGAGGTAAGGTGGCAGGTTAATGAAAGGAAACCACTTTCTTTCAAATTTATTGAATTAAAATTGTATATATTTTAAGGCATACATTGTGATGCTTGATGTACACTTGCAGCATGAAATGATTACCACAATTAGCTAATGCACCAATTACTTCATGTAGTTATTTTGGTGTGTACACATATATAATAAGAATACTTAATAAATGTTAACAAATTTCAAGTGTAGAGTACCTATGGTTAATTAGAGTAGCTATGTTTTATGCTATATCCTTAGAATGTACTCATAAGTACAAGTTTGTACCTTTTGATTTGTACCTCCCATTTTCCCCACTCTCTGCTCCCTGACAATTTTCATTTGTTCTCTGTTTAAATAAGATTCCATGTGTAGGTGAGATCTTGTGTTACTTTTCTTTCTCTACTTGACTTATTTCACTTAAAATAAATTCCTCCAGTTTCATCCATGCTGTTAGAAATGACAGGATTTTCTTCCTTTTAAGGGATAATGATATTCCTCTGTGGGTGTCATATTTCTTTCATTCCATTCATACATTATTAGTATCTATGGAACAAGAGAAAATATTTGTAGCCCATACCTGATAAGGAGTCCAATAAAGAACCAATAAAACATAAATTAAAAAAAAATTAGTTGACCAGACTTGGGTGTAGCTCAGTGATTGTTGTGCTTTGGGTGTGAGGCATACCCCAAAAGCTCATGGAATAACTCAATCAGTGAATTAATCACCTGTTGGGATTGATTGAGTAGTAACTGAAGGCAGGTGGGGTGTGGCTGGAGGAGGAGGTGTATTGGGGGCATGGCTTTGGGTATATATTTGTACCTGAAGACTGGAGTTGCTGTCTCTGCTTCCTGATCATTATGTAAGCTGCTTCCCTCCACCACACTTTTCTGCCATGATGTTCTGCCTCACCTTGAGTCCTGAGGAATAGAGCCTGCTATCAATGGATTGAGACCTCTGAAACTGTGAGCCCCCAAATAAACTTTTGTTCCTCTACAATTGTGTAGTTCAGGTCTTTTAGACACAGCAGTGAAAAGGCTGACTAAAACAGTGGTAGAGCATGTGCTTAGTATGCACAAGGCACTGGGTTTAATTTCTAGAACAAAAAAGAAGGAAGTGATGAAGGTAAGGATGGAGAGAAGCAAAGAAGAGAAAGGAAGAAAGAGAATCAATGATAGTGTACACTGAGTCCATTTCTAGACTATTCTATTCCACTGATATACATGCCTACTTTAATGAAAATACCAGATTGTCTTGATTAGTACAGCCCTTTAAAGGGTTTCCAATCAGATTGTGTAAGTCCAATTTTGTTCTTTTTGAAATTGTTTTAAGTATTCTAGATCTGTTGTTGATATTCTCAAATTTTAAAATTGGATTAGCAATTACATATATATATAAACTATATATATATATGTATATATATTTATCTACAGCTTTCTATATCATAAAAGACAACGATTCCTAATTCTACAACCAAATTATACTTTAACTTTAAAATTTTGCATCTTACAATGTGGTCAATGTGGTCAACCACCATCATAACTTTATTTCTGTGGTTCTTATTACAGACTAATATGTATGTATCCACTGTCTAAATGGAAATATTTTCATTGCCAACTCCAATACTGTAGATCCTCAGCATTAGAAAGCAACAACTATTAAAACACAAAATTTGTTAAATATTTGTTCAGCTTAACATACAAAACTCATGAGTATCCAGCTTAACAGAGATCATAGCAGATGTAACTGACCAAATCCTGAGGCTGAAGTAACATTGTCTTTTCTACTGGAAAATTTTCCTGGTTATATGGTCTTTGTTTTTTCAAGTACAGGGGACTCTGAGAGATGCAATTCAAAGATAGGAAAATGTGAACATCCCTGGATCTCTCAGTATTGACTTTCTCACAATTATTGACTGTAAGGTCTTATAGAAAGCACCAGAGTCTTTGGCCCTGTTTTGAACTTCTTATATGGCATGTCTGGCATGGACCTTTACAGCTGTATATGTAAAAACTTCACCCAGAATGATAGCAGTACTTCATAAAATGTTAATGTAAAGACTCCAGTTGGATATTTCTAATGTTGAGCCTAAATTTCTGTATTTCTAAGAGTGTGCCAATGCTTTTGGCACATGGAGCACACTTTGATCATCAAAGTTCTTGATTTATGGTTTTCAACTGTGGCCATACATCAGAACCATCCAGTCCCTCTCCTATCGGATGAGGTCTTATAAAATTTTCCGCCAAAATCTACCTTGGCAAGTCATGGGAATGTAATCCAAGGTGACTGATTATCAGGTACTCCTTCCATGAAATTTGATTTTGGGACTCAGTGATCCAAAAACAACTACTTTTTTGCATACATGCACCCCTATCTGAAACTCAAAATCTTGGAAAATATATTCATTACATACTCTGCTTTATATTTTGGTTTGACTTTGCATAAAGAAACACTCTTAAGCAGGCTGTTCTTATAATGACTGTTATTGTTTGGATGTGAGGTGTCCCTCCAAATCTCCTGTGTTAATGCAAGAATATTCAGAAGTACAATGGCTAGATCATGAGAGCTGTAACCTAATAAGTCCATCCTAGTCTGAATAGACTAATTTGGTAGTAACTGTATGCAGGTGGGATGTGAATACAGTAGGTGGGTTTTGGGGGGCATGTCGTGAAGGGGTGCATCTTTCTTGTGGCCCATCCTTCTCCTCTTTCTGTTTCTTGACTCTACCATGAGCTGATAAGCTTTTCTCCCCTGGGTCCTTCCCCAATTTATATTGCCTCACTTGGGCCCAGAGCAATGGAGATAGCTAGAAAGAGACCTCTGAAATCATAAGATTCAAATAAACTTTTCCTCCTCTAATTTGTTCTTGTTTATTTATTTATTTATATGTGGTGCTGAGGATAGAACCCAGTGCCTTACACATGCGAGGCAAGCGCTTTGCCACTGAGCCACAATCCCAGCCCACTAACTTGTAAGGCATTTTGGGTCACTGTGACACAAAATAAGACTAAGACAATGGCCAAATAGAAGAGATCAAAATTCTTGACTACATTGATTGTCATTTTTTATAAGGTTTGGCCAAAGTCAAATTGTGAAGTAAGCAGTTTGTGACCAGGATCTCCATTCTTCTTATTCTGTAAATGTTTTGCTCCCTTTGCCATCTCCAGTCTCTTCACCCTATAGGAATGAATAGGTCAACTGTGTTCCAAAGCCCTTTACAAACCTTGGCACCTAGCTGTAGAATGATGGTATTTTTGTCCCCTTCCCTTGAATGTACCTGATCTTTGCAACTGAGTTGACCAACATAGTGTGGTAAAAGGGACACTATCTGACTTCTGTGGCTCCATCATAAAGTGTGATTTGGTTTTGATGTTGTGATATAAATGCTTGGAACCTAGTATCATGATACAAGGAAGCCCAAGCAATTGCACGAAAAAGGCACATACATGTATCCTCACTGAAAGTCCTAGCTGAGCTCCCAGTGAACAGGCAACATCAATTGCCCTGTAAGTAAGTAAGCTTTCCGAAGATTCCCAGCTGTCTAGTTGCTTCCAGTCTTTTGATATTACAAGCTGAAGATACAGAGATTATAGATAAGAGATAAACTACTGAACAGAGCTCTTCCCAGGTCCTTGGTTTGTAGAATTCAAGAGCATAATAAAGTTCTTGCTACTTTATGTCAGCAAGATTGGGGTGGTTTGTAAGTATCAATGATAACTGGGCAGTTAGAATCAAGAAAGGAAATTCTGAGTTATAGGTTCATGCTTAGTCATTCTGACCAAGGTTAGTTATTAGGAAAAGCTCATATGAGTATAGCCTCTTTTCTTTCTTATCTGTTCATGTAGCTGCAGAGGGAAGAACCCAAGAGCATGTCTTATAGCATTATTAAAACAGTAGTACTTGATCAAAAAATGTTTTAAGATTTTCTGAGATTTGAAGAACAATCCTGCTCTAAAGTTCCCCTTGGACTAGAAATCCTGTGTCCACTGACCAAATCCCAGCCTGTTGAGCCTGGAGCTCCTGCCTCAGTGTAACGTACAGAGTCAAGGAACTGAACCCAGAATCCATCCCTCAGAGGCCACTAGACACACTGGGCTTGTAGGTATTCTACCTACAGGCTTTAGGTGATAAATTTCTCTCTCCTAAGTGCATATTCTGGACCTCACTCTGCTCATGCACACCCCACCCCACCCAACTCCCTGCGCTTCCTCTCAAGTCATTTTTTTCCTTTCTGTGACCTGGCACAGGTTTCTTTTCTAACTTTCTTCTTCAGACTCCAGCTTCAAGCTTCACTCCTTTTATTCTATACTTCAATAATAATCTTGACCCACTTTTATACAAAATGTTCTACATAGCTCTTTGGAAAGAGTCTCCTTGGCTCTTTAAATTTAAATTTTAATTCTGTGTCATTATAACAGATGCTTAACCATTCTTTCAAACAGGTTGTTTATTTTTATTTTCATTTACATTATGGCACTGTAGCTCCAATTTGCTAAGTTCAGAGACAAAAATCTTGGGTTAAAGTCTAATGTTATTCTTTTTTTTTAATTCAACATTGTATATATAACAATAGCATTCATTACATTTCATGTTACATATATAGATCACCTTTTAACATAACACTGTTTGAATACAAAAAATGGTCATACTATTCGTGTCTTCAATCATGTGTTTAAAATACTGAGATCTATCTCACTCTACCATCTTATTTTTTTTCCCCTTCATACCCCCTTGTTCCCTTCCTTCCCCTCCCTCACCATTGACCTTTCTATATTTCCTCTAATTTTTCTATGTTCCCTCACCCAACCCTACTGTGAATCAGCCTCCTTATATCAGAGAAAACATTTGGCATTTGGATTTTTGAAATTGACTAACTTCACTTAGCATTATGTTCTCCAACTTCATCCATTTACCTGCAAATGCCATTATTTTATTATCTTTAATTGCTGAGTAATATTCCATTGTGTATATATACCACATTTTCTTTATCCACTCATCTACTGAGGGGCATCTAGGTTAATTCCACAACCTTGCTATTGTGAATTGTGCTGCTATAAACATTGATGTGGCTGTCTCCCTGTAGTATGTTGCATTTAAGTCCTTTGGGAATAGACCCAGGCGTAGGATGGCTGGGTCATAAGGTGGATCCATTCCCAGTTTTCAAAGGAATCTCCATACTGCTTTCCAGATTGGTTGCACCATTTTGCAGTCCCACCAGCAATGTATGAGTGTGCCTTTTTCCCCACATCCTCTCCAACATTTATTATTGTTTGTATTCTTAATAGCTGCCATTCTGACTGGAGTGAAATGAAATCTTAGAATAGTTTTGATTTGCATTCCTCTAATTGCCAGAGATGTTGAAGATTTTTTTCATGTACATGTTGATGGATTGTATATGTTCTTCTGAGGACTGTCATTTCAGTTCCAATTGGGTTATTTGTTTTTTTGGTGTTATGATTTTTGAATTCTTTATATATTCTAGAGACTAGTGCTCTATCTGAAGTGCATGTGGTAAAAATTTGTTCCCAATTAGTTGGTTCTCTACTCACATTATTGATTGATTATTTTGCTGAGAAGAAGCTTTTAAGTTTGAATCTATCCCATTTATTGATTCTTGATATTAACTCTTGTGCTATAGGAGTCTTATTAAGGAACTTGGGGCCTAATCCGACATGTTGGAGATTGGAGCTCACTTTTCTTTTACTAGGCATATAGTCTCTGGTCTAATTCCTAGGTCCTTGATCCACTTTGAGTTAAATTTTGTGCATGGTGAGAGATACAGGTTTAATTTCAATTTACTACATATGGATTTCCAGCTTTCCCAGCACCGTTTGTTGAAGAGGCTATCTTTTCTCTAATGTACATTTTTGGCAACTTTGTCTAAAATAAGATAACTGAAATTATATGTATTAGTCTCTGTGTCCTCGATTCTGTATCATTGGTCTATCATCCTATTTTGGTGCCAATACCATGGTGTTTTTGTTACTATTGCTCTGTAGTATGATTTAAGGTCTGGTATAGTGATGCCACCTGCTTCACTTTTCTTGCTAAGGATTGCTTTAGCTATTCTGGGTCTTTTATTTTTCCAGATGAATTTCATGACTGCTTTTTCTTTTTCTATGAGGCATGTAACAGGGATTTTTATTGGAATTGCATTAAATTTGTATAGCGCTTTTGGTAATATGATCATTTTGACAATATTAATTCTGCCTATCCAAGAACATGGTAGGTTTTTCCATCTTCTAAGGTCTTCTATAATTTTTTTCTTTAGTGTTCTGTAGTTTTTATTATAGAGGTCTTTCACCTCATTTGTTAAGTAAATTCCCAGGTATTTTATTTTGTTTGATGCTATTGTAAATGGGGTAGTTTTTATCATTTCCCTTTCAGAGGATTTGTCACTGACGTACATAAATGTCTTTGACTAATGGGTATTGATTTTTCTAATCTGCTATTTTGCCAAATTCATTTCCTAGTTGCAAGAGTTTTCTGGTGGAGCTTTTTGAGTCTTCTAGGTATATTATCATATCATCAGCAAATAGTGCTAATTTGAGATCGTCTTTTCCTATCTGGATTCTTTTAATTTCTTTTGTCTGTCTAATTGCTCTGGCCAGGGTTTCAAGTACTATGTTGAATAACAGTGGTGAAAGGGGGCATCCATGTCTTGTTCCTGTTTTTAGAGGGAATGCTTTCAATTTTTCTCCATTTAAGATGATGTTAGTCTGCGGCTTTCCATAAATAGCTTTTATAATGTTGAGATATGTTCCTGATATTCCTAGTTTTTCTAGTGTTTTGAACATAAATGGGTGTTGTGTTTTGTCAAATGCTTTATCTGCATCAATTGAGATGATCATATGTTTTTTATCTTTAAGTCTATTGATGTGATGTATTACGTTTATTGATTTCTGTATGTAGAACCAACCTTGAGTCCCTCGTATAAACCCTACTTGATCATGGTGCACTATCTTTTTGATGTGTATTTGTATAATATTTGCCAGAATTTTGTTGAGAATTTTTGCATCTATATTTATTAGAGATATTGGCCTGAAGTTTTCTTTTTTTGCTGTGTCTTTGCCTAGCTTTGGAATTAATGTAATATTGGCCTCATAGAACGAGTCTGGAAGAGCTTCCTCTTTTTCTATTTCCTGAAATAAATTGAAGAGTATTGGTATTAGTTATTCTTTGAAGGTCTTGTAGAACTTGGCTGTGAACCCATCCAGACCTGGGTTTTTTTTTTTTTTTTTTTTGGTAGGTAGCTTTTCAATGGCATCTTCTATTTCCTCACTTAAAATTGATCTATTTAAATTGTGTATAGCCTCCAGATCTAGTTTGGGCAATTCATATGACTCTAGAAATCTGTCAATGCCTTCAATATTTTTTATTTTATTAGAGGTAAGTTTTCAAAGTTCTAATTATCTTCTGTATTTCAGAGGTGTTTGTCATGATATTTCCTTTTTCATCATGAATGCTAGTAATTTGAGTTTTTTCTCTCCTCTTTTTCGTTAGCATCGCTAAGGATCTGTCAATTTTATTTATTTTTTAAAAAAACAAACTTCTGGTTTTGTCAATTCTTTCAATTGTTTCTTTAGTGTCAATTTCATTAATTTCAGCTCTGATTTTAATCATTTCCTGTCTTCTACTGCTCTTATTGTCAATCTGCTCTTCTCTTTCTAGAGCTTTGAGGTGTGATGTTAAGTCATTTATTTGTTGGTTTTTTTTTTTTTTTTTTTTTTTTTTTTTTTTTAGGAATGAGCTCAGTGTGATGAATTTTCCTCTTAATACTGCCTTCATAGTGTCCCAGAGATTTCTATATGATGTATTTGTGTTCTCATTAATCTCTAGGAATTTTTTAATCTCCTTGATGTCTTCTGCAACCCCTTGTTCATTCAGTAACATGTTGTTTAGTTTCTAATTGTAGGAGTAGCTATTTTTTATTTCTTGTTTTGACATTGATATCCAATTTCATTCCGTTATGGTCTGATAGAATGCAGGGTAGTATTTCTACTATTTTATATTTGCTAAGAGTTGCTTTGTGCCTTAATATATGGTCTATTTTAGAGAAAGAGCTATGTGCTGCTGAAAAGAAAGTGTATTCGTTTGCTGAGGGATAAAATATTCTATATATGTCTCTTAGGTATAAGTTATTAATTATATAAATGGGTCTAAGTTTTCTTTTTTTAGCTTTTGTTTGGATGATCTATCCATTGGTGAAAGAGGTGTGTTGAAGTCCCCTAGAATAATTGTGTTGTAGGTCTATTTTACTCTTGAAGTTGATAAGGGTTTGTTTGATGAATGTAGGTGCTCCATTATTTGGGGCATATCGATTTATAATTATTATATCTTGTTGATGAATGGTTCCCTTAAGCAGTAAGAAATAATCATCTTTGTTCCTTTTGATTAACTTTGACTTGAAGTCTATCTTATTTGATATGAGAATGGAAATTTCTGCTTGCTTCCATAGCCCATATGAATAGTAAGATTTTCCCCAGCCTTTCACCTTCAGTCTGTTGATGTCTTTTTCTATAAGGTGGGTTTCTTGGAGACAGCATATTTTGGGGTCATTTCTTTTAATCCAGTCTGACGGTCTATGTCTTTTCTATGGTGAGTTTAGGCCATTAACATTCAGAGTTATTATTGAGACATGATTTATATTCCCATCCTATTTTTATTTGATTATGGGTTTTAACTTGATTTGGTTGGAGTTTCCTTTAGTTTAATAATTCCCTTTGCTGATTTTTATTGTTATTTTTCTTTATGGAATATTTTGCCCAGAATGTTCAGAAGTGCAGGCTTTTGAGTTGTGAAATCTTTTAACTTTTGTTTGTTGTGGAAGGTTTTTATTTCATATTCAAATCATATTCAAATCTGAAGCTTAATTTTGACATCCCTTTTCTTTCAGAGCTTGAAATATGTTGTTCCAGGATCTTCTAGCTTTTAAGATCTGGGCTGAAAGATCTGCACATAATATAATTGGTTTACCCCTATATGTAACCTGATTTCCTTCCCTTATGGCTTTTAATATTCTCTCTTTGTTCACTATATTAGGTATTTTCATTATAATGTGCCTTGGTGTGGATTTGTTGTGATTTTGTACATTTGGCATCTGGTAAGCCTCTTAAACTTGGTTTCCCCATTCATTCCTCATGTTTGGAAATTTTTCTGCTATTCTTTAATTGAATAAATTACTCATTCCTTTGGTTTGGAACTCTATGCCTTCCTCTGTCCTAATACACTTAAATTTGGTCTTTTTTATGCTATCCCATATTTCTTGAATGTTTGGCTCATGATTTCTTACCATTTTCTCTCTGTAATCTATATTTTTTATCCAGGATATATATTTTGTCCCCATTATCTGAGGTCCTTTCTTTGAAGTGGTCTAATCTGTTGGTGATGTTTTCAATTGAAAATTTAGTTTGGTTTATTGCTTCTTTCATTTCCAGAATTTCTGTCTGGTTTCTCTTTAGAACCTCTATCTCCCTATTGAAGTAATCTTTTGCTTCTTGTATTTGTTTATGAAGTTCTTTGTCAAAATGATCTTTTGCCACCTGTATTTGCTCCCTCATTTCATTCTTGAGTTCATTCTTGAGTTTCATGAACAATTGGAATATGTAATTCCTGAATTCCATCTCTGATATTTCACCAACTGTGCTTGCCAGGGAATCTGCTAAGGAGGTACATTGATTTGTTTGAGTAACTTTCTTCCCTTGTTTCTTCTTATTGCTTGTGTGATTTTTCTTCTAGAGCTGTGGAACCTTGACTCTTTCATTTTTACCTTAAAGCCTTATGATGCTCCTATAGTACAATGCTATCTAATCCCCTTATAAATACTTTACACTTTAAAACCAGACAATTTCTATTCAGATAATAACAGTTTGATCACAATGTACAGAATTAGTTAATTCAGATATTCTCTCCAATATGCTCCATATGTTTATGATGGGGTTTGTAATTTCAAATGTTGTACACAGAGGCGATAAGTTTAGGAGGAAGGAAGTGAAGGTATTGAGTTGTTTTTCTTAGGAAGTGTAAAAAGAGAAATCTATGGAAGTAGTTTAATATCAGAGCACTGGCCAAATCCTTGGATGCCTAGCAGCCTCCGTGCACAACTGCTTCTCCTTTTTTCCTTGTTTATTTCTCCTCTTCAGCTGTGACCCTCCTCCAAAATGGCAGTGATCACTTTCCTTGGGCCCAACAGCACTCCCCAGACATATGTGTCACTCCCAAGCATGCAGCCCCACCCGGAAATTTGTGTGAAAGTACTCTACGTGGAAGCTGCCTGCATCTAGCTTTCTTTCTATCCTTCTGTGCTGTTCCATTAGTGCCCAAGACTTTCCCCTACTGCGGCCATTACGGCTGCACCGTTATCGCTGGCTCCGCTGTAACTCTTGTGCTGGGTCCCCCACGCATCAGCGATCTGGAGTCTCACCCTTGCTGTATTTTACTGTCTCACTGTCCTGAGCAGCAAGAATGTCCCAGCTTCCTTGCAGTTGCAGGAATAGCGCTAGGAACTCATCCAAACTCCCCACTAAGCCTCCTTTAGTAACTGACTCTCAAGGGCACCTCCGTCCTGTCTGCCATCTTCCACATTCCCTCAAGTCTAATGTTATTTCTTACTCCTTCTTACTCCTCCTGGCCACTCATAGTCACTCCATTCTGCACCCAGTAGTCTTTTTCAGCAAATAGTAGAATGACCACTTTCCTGCATTATCAGCTACATGCTCCATCAACCAAATATAACCCAAGCAAAATTTTTTTTTAATGAAAATATTTTATCATACACAAATCAACAGTTAATTTTACAAATAGCAAACACAGGAAAAAAAGTGTTAGTCAATATATGAAAGGAACACAAGATATAAGTGTCTAGTAAATATTAGAAATTCCTATTGAGGATTTCCTCCCTCATTAGGCATTCTTTTGTAAGACAGAGTAGGAAGAGGAGTTAAAACAAAGAGTAGTAGATGAGGCCCATCCCAGAGAGGCCCCAGTCCCATACACTGCCCAGCCTGCTGCTCTGGCGAGGCCTGATCCCACACACTGTGCCCACAGAAAGAGGGACACCGGTTCCCTATTCACCAAAGTGTGGCTCCACAGCCCAACATCAAGGTATCTATAGGCTTGCTGCTGCCACTAAAATGGGACATCACTGCTTCTATCTAGGAACAACAATCAGGACCTGGTAAAATACCACCAAGGACCCTGTTGCACTGGTTGCACCAGAGGTATCTCTACTAGGGGTGCTAACAGTCATCATCCTGTTAGAAAGATAACAGTGAGCCTTACATGCTAACAGTCAATTTCTTTTGATTACCTTTTCACAATTTATATAATCTAATACCTCTATATTCTCACATCCTGCCACATAAATTTTACAGCTTATTCCCCACCACACCATTAGAAACTTTAAACCATTATGGAAACCTATGGATTATATGGTAGAAGATAACAAAATTTATAAATTCTATTTATATTAACAGATATGTAAGTGTCAAAACAGAAGCTAATTGATTTATGGCTGCATATTGGTTGCAGTGGAGGCAGTAATATTAATATCCCCCTTAAAGGTGAGGTATTGGTAACCTGCAAGGACACTATAAGACAATAGGGTTGAAACTGCAATACCTCAGATCTACACTGCAAGAGAGGAAGACACATGAAAAAGACATCATGAAAAAAAAAAAAAAAAAAAGGAAGAAAGTGCCCCAAACAAACCATGATACTACAATAATAGAATCCATGGATAGCACAGTAGATGAAATGTCAGAGAAGGAGTTCAGAATTTACATAATTAAAATGATCTGTGAATTAAAGAATGACCTAAGTGAGAAAATACAGGCAAACATTGATCACTCCAACAAAGAGATAAGACAGCAAATACATGTAGCAGGAGATTACTTTAAGAAGCAGAGAGATTCTGAAAAAAGAAACAAACAAACAGAAATCCTTGCATCAAAAGAAAAATAAACAAAATAAAAAACTCAATAGAAAGCATCACTAACAGACTAGATCACTTGAAAGACAGGACCTCAGATAATGAAGACAAAATACACAATCTTGAAAATAAAATTGACCACGCAGTGAAGATGGTAAGAAACCATGTACAGAACATCCAAGAATTACGGGATAACATTAAAAGACCAAATATAAGATTTATTGGGATAGAGGAAGACTCAGAGATTCAAACAAAAGGAATGCACAATCTCTTCAATGAGATAATATCAGAAAATTTCCCAAGAGTGAAGAATAAATTGGAAAATCAAATACAAGAGGCTTACAGGACACCAAATGTACAAAATTACAATAGATCTACACCAAGACACATTATAATGAAAATGGCTAGCATATAAAATAAAGATAGAATTTTAAAGGCTGAAAGAGAGAGAAATCAGATTACATTTGGGGAAGACTAATTCAGATCTCAGCAGATTTTTCAACCCTGACCCTGAAAACCCAGCAATCCTGGAACAATATATACCACCCTCTGAAAGAAAATGGATGCTAACCAAGAATCTTATATCTAGTAAAATTAAGCTTCAGATTTGATGATGAAATAAAAATCTTCCATAATAAACAAAAGCTAAAAGAATTCACATCAAGAAAGCCTGCACTACAGGATATTCTTGGCAAAATATTCCACAAGGAGAAAATGAAAAACAACAATGAAAATCTGAAAAGGAATAAAGTACACTAAAGGAAAGACCAATCAAAGGAGAAATCAAGGCAAAAATACCAGAAATGAACAAAAATGACTGGGAATACCAATCAAGTCTCAATAATAACCCTGAATGTTAATGGTCAAAACTTACCAATCAAAAGACATAGACTGGCAGATTCAATTAAAAAAAAAATGACCCAACAATATTCTGCCTTTGAAAAACTCATAGGAAAAGATATCCACAGACTGAGGGTGAAAGGTTGGGAAAAAAAAAAAAAAAAAAAAAAAAAACATACCACACATTTTGACTGTGGAAACAAGCAGGGGTTTCCATCCTCATATCAAATAAAGCAAATTCAAGCCAAAGCTAATCAAACGGAATAAAGAAAGACATTTCATACTACTTAAGGGAACCATATAAACAGGACAAAATAAATTTAAATATATATCCCCCCCCCCCAAAAAAAAATGGAGCATCTACGTTCATCAAACAAACTCTTCTCAAATTCCAGAGTCAAATAGACCAGAACACAATAATTCTGGGTGAATTTAACCCACTTCCTTCACCACTGGGTAGATTTTCCAAACAATAGCTAAACAAAGAAGCTATAGAACTCAATAATACAACCAATAATTTAGACTTAACTGACATATATAAAATATCTCATCCATCAATGAGTAAATATACTTTATTCTCAGCAGTACATGGAAACTTCTCTAAAGTAGACCATATATTATGCCACAAAGCAACTCTTAGCAAATATGAAAAAGAAGAGATACTACCCTGTATCCTATAAGACCATAATGGAATGGAATTAGATATCAATGATAAAGTGAAAAATAAAAGCTACTCCAATACCTGGACACTAAATAATATGCTATAGAATGAACAATGGGTTGCAAAAAGACATCAAAGAGGAGATTAAAAAATTCTTAGATGTAAATGATAATACTGATAACATATTGAAATCTCTGGGACACTATGAAGGCAGTACTACAGGAAAGTTCAGTGCATGGAGTTCATTCCTTCAAAGAAGAAAAAGTCAACAAATAAATGACCTAAAATTACATCTCCAAGCCCTAGAAAAAGAAGAGCAAATCAACACTAAAAAGAGCAGAAGACATCCATCTTATTCAACCACCTTTTCTATAAGATGGATGTCATTATCCTAAATGCATGATTGAAAATTTGAATGGTACAAATATACATTGTATACAAACAGTGTTTTGTAAAAAGACACTCTATATGTTTATTATGAATTATAATGCATAGTACTGTTATAAAAAATAAATAAAAAAGAAGCAGAAGACAGGAAATAATTAAAATCAGAGCTAAAATCAATGAAATTGAAACAAAATAAACAATTGAAAAAAATGACAAAACAAAAAGTTGGTTCTTTGAAAAAGTAAATAAAATTTACAAACCCTTAGCCATGCCAATGAAGAGAAGGAGAGAGAAAACTCAAATTGCTACCATCCATGAAGTAAAAGGAAATATCACAACAGACACTACATAAATACAGAAGATAATTAGAAATTATTTTGAAAATTTGTACTGCAATAAAATAGAAAATATCAAAGGCATTGACAAATTTCTAGAGTCTTATGATTTGCTCAAATTGAATCAGGATGATATACACAATTTAAGCAGATAAATTTGAAGCACTGAAATAGAAGACACCATCAGAAGCATATGAATCAAGAAAAGCCCAGGACCAGATGGATACACAGCTGAGTTCTACAAGACATTTAAAGAAGAACTAATACCAATACTCCTCAAATTATTCCATGAAATAGAAAAAGAGGGAACACTTACAAACTCATTCTGTGAAGCCAATATCACCCTGATTCCAAAACCAAAGACACATGAAGGAAAGAAAACTTTAGATAAACATCTCTAGTGAACACAGAAGCAAAAATTCTCAATAAAATTCTGGCAAACCACATACAAAAACATATCAAAAAGATAATACACCATGATAAAGTGGGGTTCATCTCAGGTTCCAAGGTTGGTTCAACATATGGAAATCAATAAATGTAATTCACCACATCAGTAGACTTAAAGACAAGAACAATATGATCATCTCAAAGATGCATATAAAGCATTTGACAAAATACAGCACCCCTTCATGTTTAAAACATTAAACAAACCAGGGATAATAGGAACACATCTCAACATTGTAAAAGCTATTTATGCTAAGTCCCAGGCCAACATCATTCTAAATGGAAAAAAAAAAAAAAAAAAAAAAAAAGAAAGAAAGCATTTCCTCTAAAACCTGGAGCAAGATAGGGATGCCCCCTTTCACCACTTCTATTTAACATAGTTCTAGAAACTCTATCCAGAGCAATTAGACAGATGAAAGAAATTAAAAGGATACAAATAGGAAAAAACTCAAATTATCACTATTTGCTGATGATATGATGTCACCTTGGAGATCCCAAAAATTCCACCAGAAAACTACTAGAACTAATGAATGAACTCAGCAATGTAGCAGGATATAAAATCAATACCCATGAATCAAATGCATTTTTGTACATCTTTGACAAATCCTCTGAAAGAGAAGCTAGGAAAACTACGCAATTTACGATACACACACACACACACACACACACACACACACAAACACACATAAATACCTGGGAATCAACTAAAGAGGTGAATGACCTCTACAATGAAAATTAAAAAATGATAAAGAAAGAAAATAAAGAAGACCTTAGAATATGGAAAGATCTCCCTTGTTCTTGGATACGCAGAATTAATTTTGTCAAAATGTCCATACTACCAAAAGCACCATACAGACTTAATGCAATTCCTATCAAAATCTCAATGACATTCCTCAAAAAAAGCAGTCATGAAATTCATCTAGAAAAATAAGAGTACCAGACTAACTAAAGCAATACTTAGCAAGAAGCGTGAAGAAGAAACCAGACCTTAAACTATACTACAGAGCAATTGTTAACAAAAACAGCATGGTATTGGCACCAAAATAGACTTGTAGACCAATGGTACAGAATAAAAGTTACAGTGACAAACCCACATTATTACAGTTATCTTATACTGGACAAAGGAGCCAAAAACATATATTGGAGAAAAGATAGCCTCTTTAACAAATGTGCTGCGAAAACTGGAAATCCATATGCAACAAAATAAAATTAAACCCCTATCTCTCACCATGCATAAAACTCAGCTCAAAGTGAATCAAGGACCTAGGAATTAAAACAGAGACACTGTGCCTATTAGAAGAAAAAGTAAGCCCAAATCTCCATCATGTTGGATTAAGCCCCAACTTCCTTAACTTATTATTAACTTATTAACTTCTATAGTGCAAGAATTAAAATCAAGAATAAATACATGGGATGGATTCAAACTAAAAAGCTTCTTCTCAGCAAAAGAAATAATACAGTGCCTACATCTTGGGAACAAATTTTTACCACTCCCACCTCAGATAGAGCACTGATCTCTAGGGTATATAAAAAATCAAAAATCTAAGCACCAAAGAAACAAATAGCCCAATCATTAAATGGGGCGAGGAACTGAACAGACACCTCTCAGAAGATGATATACAGTCAATCAACAAAAGCACGAAAAAATGTTCAACATCTCTGGCAATCAGAGAAATGCAAATCAAAACTACTCTAAGATTTCATCTTAATCCAGTCAGAATGACAGCTATTAAGACTACAAACAACAATAAGTGTTGGCAAGGAAGTGGTAAAAAAAAAAAAAAAAAAAAAAAAAAAAAGGCACACTCATGTATTGCTGGTGGGACTGCAAATTGGTGCAGCCAAAATGGAAAGCAGTATGAAGAATCCTTGAAAAACTGGGAATGGAATCACCATTTGACGCGGCTATCCCACTCCTAGATCTATACCCAAAGGACTTAAAATCAGCATATTACAGTGACACAGCCACATCAATGTTTATAGCAGCACAATTCATAATAGCTAAATTGTGGAAACATCCTAGATGCCTATAAGTAGGTGAATGCATAAATAAAATGTGATATATATACACAATGGAATATTGCTCTGCATTAAAAGAGAATAAAATCATGGCCTTTGCAGAAAAATGGATGGAGTTCAAGAATATAATGCTAAGTGAATTTAGCCAATTCCAAAAAAACAAATGCTAAATGTTTTCTCTGATATAAGGAGGGTCATACATAGTGGTGGCGGGAGGGGGAATATGGGATGATTATATAAACTCTAGATAGAGCAAAGAGGAGGGAGGGTATGGGAGGGGGAATGGGGTAAAAAATTGGTGGAATGAGATGGCCATCATTACCCTAAGTACATGTATGAAGACATAAATGGTGTGAATATACTTTGTGTACAACCAGAGACATGAAAAATTGTTCTCTATATGTGTAATATGAATTGAAATGTATTCTGATGTTATATATAACAAATTATAATAAATAAAAAAACAAATTTTTAAAAAAGCAGTAGATGAGAATTTCTTGCATTCTCAGAGATCCAAGTGTTTTGATTTGAGACTGGGTTTGTCTGACCAAAGGTTTAGGACCCTAAGTTTGGGGAAGCCTATGCTCAGCCAGCCATGGGGTCTGTGTTCAGGTCAATATCGATGCATATTTAGATGGCAAGTTTTTGGCCAGAATGAGCCAGAATGTAGCAGTACTTAATTTGGCATTAGAGAAGCCATGTCTCTTCTTCAGGAGAGAATGGTGGTGAGACCACTTCTTACAAGTTTAGTTGTGTCACTTTGTGACCCAGTCCATGAAAATACAGTCCATGAAATCTTCTTAGTGTCTCTCCACTGAATACCCCATGAGTGAATGGGCAAGGATGCTTCCCCCCAGCACCTGATGACAGCCAGGTCACTGGAGGTCCTGGATGGCTGAGTCCTGAATTTTCGGGTGTTTGAGCCAATAAATAAATATCCATCATTTTGTTTAAACTACTTATGTTTTTTTGTTTTATATCATTTTCTACTAATAGGCCTAAGTCACACATAAGGTCCTCAGGACTGGCTCTGTTTCATATACAAAATGTGCCTCACTCCCATCCCTGATGCCCAAACTCCAGCCAGGCTGAAGTATTCTTTTCTTGCCCATCACTCTGTAATGTCCTGGGATGTGCCTCAGGCAGGTTCCCTGTAGTCTTAGGGTTCTTTTCCATACTTGTTTTCTCAGTCATCATGCTGGTTTTGCATTACATGGCCAGTAATGTGTCTGTTTTCCTCCATTGCCTCAGACCCTGCCATGGAGACCTTGCCCTAAGCTCTCAGACACAGGCCACTCTACCTCATTTGAAGCCACTTGCCATCTCCCAACATAGATAATATTTCCATTTCTATTTTCCCTGTTGCCTGACTCCCCCCTTCCTTTTTTTTTTTTCTTTTCTTTTAATTCTTGTCTCCTGATCTCCTGCCTTTCCTCGGCCAATTCATCTCTCAGTATTCTCAGGGAGGACTAGGCCTGAGCTGTAAAAACATCTGTGAGCAGGGAAGATGACACCATGTGGGATTTAGTCAGGAGAGGGAAGTTCAAGACCAGCTATAGTTTATCCAGTGGCTAGGAACCTGAAGGGCCTAGGACAAAAGATGCTCTGGTGCCTCCTGAGTCTCCCTTGACTTGAGTCCTCAAGACTCATTAGGAAACTATACTTTGCAGAATCAGAAAAGCTATTTTCAACAGCCATTTCCCAAGGACATTTATGATCTTGTCACTGTCCTCAAGGAGCTTCAAATCCAACTTGAAACATCTGCAAGATGATGGTAGTTGTTTGAACAGTGAACCATGCTGCACCCATCACAGGTGCAATAGCAGCTCAGAGAAGGGGTGAATACAGTTGGGGGGAAGAAGACTCCAGAGTCCTGAAATGGACAGCATTTGAATAGAGATTTGTAGCTTCAACCCTTACTTTCTGGGTAACCTTAGACAAGATATTTCATTTGACTGAGGCTTGTTTTCCTCATCTATGATATGAATTATGAAATATGCTGAAATCACCTCCTAGTATTGCTGTGAGTATTAGATGACTATGCTTTGCACACCCTGAAATAGTAGCATTCCCCTCTTGCCCTGCCTCCTTTCTTATATCACTGCAAGGACAGAGAAAAGCAAGGCATTGCTAGATGGGAGCTCTGAAACATTTCCCAGGGTATCACTTGCCCTGTGGCTTGTCCATGGTGACTCTGTCAGTCTAGCTAAGGAAGGAATTTTCAGTGGATCTGCTAAATAGGGATTATCACCATAAGCTTCTACCTCCTTTGGCTGAGGGATCTCCTGGATCCTGGAAGCAAAAAAAGTTGTTAATGACAGTGACTATTAATGATGGATGATTTTGTATCTTGCAAATTTACTGAATTCCTGAGTTCTGTACTTTTGGGGTGGAGTCTTTGGGGGTTCCTGTTTTTAATGTTTATTAATAACTAATTTTATTGTTGGAGAAAAATTAAACACCCAAATATTTTTTTTTTCCCAAAGAGTGATTGAGGTACCCAAAGGAGAAGAATGAAAGGAAGAGAACCCAGATGTTAACTTGGCAGAAATAAATTTGACAACTTCCCCCTAAATCCTTTGCATGCTTAATGAAAGATAAAATCTGTACTCTTCTCATTTGCCTCTGACTCCTTATCCAGCTTTCTCTTTTTTGAGTCAAACAATCTAGCACTTTATGTTTTCTAAATATCTCTGTGACTCATCTTTAAACTTTCTTCCAATTCACTTCATCCAGGACCTCAGACCCCAAATGAATGATTACCCATGAGTGGTTCTTAGGGAAAGTGGCCCACTGTTTCCAGTGACTAAGTCACTTGCTGCACAGCTGGGAAGTGCTTCTACCAGAATTAAGGGTGACAGTTCTCTGGGAGGGAACATATGCTTGGCTTCAAGGTCACTGAAGTCTATTTAGCTCCTGCAAGTAAGAGATGTTCATCACCTGAGGAGTCATGGCTCAGGATTGGGCCATTCTCATTGACAGAAAATATGACATTGTCCTTCTCTTGGGAACTAATCATAACATAGTTAAGGCCTGTTTCTTTGAATGGGCCTTTGCACTCTGAGAAGTCCATTATTAACTTTATACAAATGAACTCTGGTCTTCAAATTGATCCTACAAAGTAGGTATTTTTTACCATCATTATATGGATGAAAAAATTAAAGATCTTCATGATCATATATCTGGTTAAATGTTAGAGCCAGGATTCAAGTCCTAGTGTCTCTGGGTCAAACCTGTGCATCCCCACCACCATCTGTTGCCTCCTCCATTATGATCCTGGCCGGGTTCAGGGTCCATCAAGCAGACTATAGCTTGCTGGCTAAGACCCTTCTCCCCGTTTGTGGCCTCTATCTCCAATCAACTAACAAATTATCTAGTTGTTTATGATGCTGTGTTTACATGACATTGTTGGTGGCCATAATAATCACCCTGGTAATGTTACTTATTCACTTATTTAAGATACCTTCTGAAGATCTCCTTTAAGAGATTCTTTTATGGATTCTTATAGTTCTGGACAGTTTATTATGCAAATGAGGCTTCAAAGTGCATGGTGCTCTCAGCTAAAATGTGTTTTATAAGATAAGAAACAAGAATTTTCCTCCAGAAACAAGAATTCTTTGGTGTAAATGGCAATGAAACTAGAAGAGTTACCTTTGAAAAAGGGGGAGGCATTAGAATCAGAAATTGGATGCTGTGAGAAGCTTGTACTTAGTGACCCTGGATGAAGAGTTGCTGCTCTTTTACTTTTAAAAGGAAGGTTTGCTTTCCTAAAGAGTCCTTTGTGAACTAGATTGGCAAAGCCCCGGCTGGAGACTGAGAAGGGGCTGCCCAGATGTGAACACACTGGCCTCAGTCTCCCCCATTCAAGAGAGTGAGGCAGTCGTTGGCTTGAGTTTCTCTTGACATGAATAAATCTGTGTTCTGTGCAAATAAAATTTCAAATGCATATTTATTCTTTACATACAGATCTCTATAAAAGCACTGTGATTATATCTAAAATGCTAAAATCTTTAAAAATATCACTATATTTTTATCTGCCTGGCTCTGTGGACAGTCCCTACAGGTCCTTCCTCTATATATCTTTATTTCTCTCTCCCCCTTCCCCAATTCCCTCCAACCATTTTCTTTATGGGACAATAATTCCCAACTTAATGCCAAAGCTTCCACTAATGTAAGCCTTGGCTCTCTTACATAATCTGAAAACTCGTTTCCTTGTTCCGTTTGTTCCCTGCTAAGAAGACTGCATGGCTCTTCAGCTGGGTGGGTGCTGACCCAGGAATGATTACTTCTTCTAATTCCACTCCACTGCCCCTGGTAGTATGAATAAACTCCTCCATTCTCAAAAGCCAGCAAAGCTGCAGAAAGAAATGGAGGTCAGCTTAGTGAAAGCCAGGCAGAGCAGCCAATATGCTTTGGTGTGTGTAAATGATAAAAACACTCTCTTGGAGCTTATAACAGGGATGTCTAAATATTCAGAGCACTGTAGCTGTTGCATGAAAGAAGCCCAAGCCAGGTGCATGTTCACAGTGTGTGCACAGGGAACATAATCATCGGGGCCAGAAATTCTGGTTTCCCCACCCCAATTTCCCACTTTTTAAAAGGACTTATATGGCCAAAACCAGCTTCTCATTTGGGGCCATAATTGTTAAATTGGACCAGGATTTCATATCAACACTAGATGTGTCCCTAGCACAATTTTTACAATCTCCTGGATACAAAAGGAATAGGTTTAGTAGAGTTGATCATTAAATAGGTTCAGAACAGAAGTCTAGCCTGAAGACATTCACAAAGAGTCAATGGCAACAGAAGTTAGAAAACTATTGGGCCTCCAAAAACCAAGAGCTGCTTTATTAATATAGCTATGGTCTTAGACATGTGGATGGTTGGTCCTCACAGGCATAAGTGATGCTGGCACTTAAGCCTTCTCCTCCATGTTTGAAGCCTCTAAGACTACCCCCAATACCCTCTTAATTATGACACAGGAAAATTATACTATGTGCAGGATGAGGGCAGGAGCATCATAACCCAGATGCCTTTAGATCACATGTCTAGGTTTTAGCCATAAGGACTCGGATGGAGTTTAGGATGAGCAAAGGCAGGATAATATTTCCTGAGCACTTAGCATTGAGTGGATTTGACCCAGGAAAGGTAAATGGTCAGAGTAGCAATGAGAAGAGTCAACATTAGACAGCACTGGAGTTGAGATATTCTATAATCCACAAAATAATCTGACTTTGGTTGGCAGAGTAGAAAAGGCTGTGGGGTTCAGTGAAGAGCCATTTTAAGGGCTGCAATCAGAGAATGCTTTTCCATGTGCCAAATATCTGCCAATATCTTCATATCACAGGGCAGTAGCAGAAGGGGACCTGCACATTCTCATCATTCCATAGCTTGTGTAGGATTGGGGGAGAATGTGAGACTGCATATTTTTCCATTTTTTTATACTTTCCTGTTTTTTTTTTTTTTTTTTTTTTTTTTTTTTTTTTTAAATCTCAGGAATACCCCTATATTTCCAGTTGAAGAACTGCTTAGAAGTCTAGGACCCTCCCTCCCAACTACCTCTACTACACCATTGCTGATATAAAGCTTCAGGCTTAGCCTTGCTAGTGATTGCTGCCTGCTGAATTCCTGGATCCTGCCCTACTCCAACAAGGACACATATCCTCATTTACATTTACATGTCTACCATCAGTGTCAATCCAATTCATTAGGAATGTGAAGACCTCAAAAATAACTTGAATATAGAATGAGTCAAACATTATTACCCTATGTACATATATGATTACATGACTGGTGTGAATCTACATCATGTACAACCAGAAGAATGAGAAATTATACTCCATTTATGTATGATGTGTCTAAATGCATTCTACTGTCATGTGTAACTAATTAGAACAAATAAAAATAAAGAATACTGGTATTACCAATAAAAAAATAGAAAAAAACACACACTCAAAAAAATAAAGGACTTGGTATACAGCCCTGAAGTGAAGGAAAGGGAAGACTGGAAGGAGGAATTAGCAGAGTGAATCTACTTGGCAGTGAAGGTCTCTGCAGTTTCCTCTGTCCCCACTCCCTTGGCCTGTATGAAGAACTCAGGAATGCTTTCATGTAGACGTTATTGAAAAAGGTAAGGTGGAAGTGGGGCTCCAGAGAGGGGAGAAATAAGAAAAATGGAGACAAAGAGCTGTAGAATGAGTTTTCAAAAATTCCTTTATGATTGAATATGTAGAAGAAATTCCCCACCTTTAAACCATCTGGAAATAGTCCTATATGGGACATAAGTTCCTTGGCTGTTGCTTCTAGATAGTGCAGCAGAGTGTCAATGACTTTGGGTCAGAGAGATATGCCTTCTAATAACACCTTAACTAAGAGGGTTCTTCCTTTCCAGCCTTAGGCCCCAGTTTTCCAAGCTAGCAAAGGGGGAGAACAACAATAACACTTATTGCATAGAGTTGTTTTGAGCAAAAAGTAAATTAATGAATGTAACATTTTAAAATCTTATTGCTTTTATTTTTATTTAATTTTTTATTCTAAGTTGTTATAAATGATAGCAGAATGCATTACATTTCATATTATATAGTATGTTTTTACATATCTCTGGTTGTATACAAAATATATTCACACCATCCGTGTCTTCATACATGCACTTAGGGTAATAATATCCATTCTCTATTGTTTTTAAATAAATGGAATAATGATATCCATTCTCTATTGTTTTTAAATAAATGGAATTTCCTAATTTTATTGCTTTCACTTTTATTCTTCTCCATGTCATTATTTGAACACCTACAATGGTGCTTGGCAAGTAGTCACAAAATATATAGATCTCTGAATAAACACGTAATGAAATGAATGAATAAATATCAAATTACTCTGAAAATTGATTAGACAAAAGAAACTTGGTAGAAAGGGGCAAATTCCTCCCTCAGGCCTCTTCCTCTGGCCAATTAGGCAACCAACAAGGGGGCTTCACTGATCTTTTAGAAGCCTAGAAACCTGTTAAAAAAAGTTTGTCAACATCAATGGAAACTGTCTCCGTCGTTGGGGGAATCTTAGGGAACACAGACATCAAATGGGAAAGTAAGCCACAGCTGTTCCAGTCTCAGAGAGTAAGAGTCAGAACAAGAAGAGCTAAAAAGATGCAGCCAGGAGAACCAGTAGAGAAGGGAGTTGCTTCCTGAACAAGCAGTGGTTCCTAATTCCAAATCATCATGGACTAAGTCCTGCACAATCATGACAAGAATTATGTCATGTCCAGAGCTATAAAACAACTGGAATCCTGTGCTCAGAATTTTTCCAGGATGTGCCAGAGCAAATTAACATCATGTCTTCACAATAATGGTGAGTTTCATACTGAGTGGTAGAGAATAAGTACAATATGTTAGATCATCACATCTATGTACTTGTTCTTTGGGGTGTACTTATGGGTGATGAATGCAAATTTGCTTTTGATCATTTATTTTGGCAGAAGGAATCATTCTAAATCACATCTAAATTTTTGATAATCTACACTAAATTCATAGTTAATTTTACTGTTTTGTTAATAAATATTTAAATTTATTTAGTAAATATTATTTGTTGAATTTTATTACTGTTTTATAGAAATCAATAAAATTTTATTCATCTCCATTAAAGCACACATATGTATTTGCCTCCATATTTACTAGCATATTTTCAGAAGCATTTTAAGCAATGTGTGTGTATCATACTTTGTTGCTGAATGCAGCTATGGCCGCCTGCAGCAACAAAGCCGCGGGAATAACTTCAGAGGCAGACTGGAAACCAACGGGCTCTTTATTCTGCTAGCTTCTCTCTCTGGCTCCAGCAACCACCCCAACACGCAATCCACATTCCTTCAACCACCACAAAATGGCGCCAACATGATCCGCAATGTCCCGGGCCAAGTCTCACAAGATCATGCAAATAGCGCCAACCCGATCCACAATGTCCTGGGCTAAGTCTTGCGAGATCATGGAAGGTGGTAATGCTTGAACATCTTTATGGCTCACAGCTAACCGCAATCTTAGCTATCTCCTTAATTAGGTTTCCTACATTTCCACCCTTTTATTTTAAAAGAGCAGATGCTCTAGGACGTCCATGTGCAACCAACATTCTTACCCGTCATCAGATAATCAAGGCTGTGCCTTTGACTCCTGTCTTAGGTTTATATGTCGGCCACATGAGACTGTCCCATGGATGGGTGACAACCTCATCCAGATCAACTGTGCCTGTCTTAGGTTGTCCCCCTCTGGGAATCTTACCCGTCATTGGCTAACCAGCCATCCAATCGAGCCCTTCAGGATCGACTGTGTATGATGACTAACAGCCTTCCAATCGTGAGAAGATGCTGCGGATTTAAGGCAGCAAGCCTTCTGCTGACAAGCCAAGTTGCATAGCATATCAAATTCTTTAAACAAATCAGCTGCCCTAAGTTTCATCGAGTAATGGACTGAGTTCTCTAGACAAATACCCACAAGACATTGTCCCATAAAGTCCCAAACAATGAAAGATCAAAATGTCCACTTGTTATAACACATTGATCTAGGAGGCCCCATGCATGCAGAGCAGAGGCCATACTGCTGGTGAGGTTGTTTGATGTTTGAGCAGCAGGGATGCTTGTAGCAACCGCGATCCCTGCAGCTGTAGCAGCAGCCGTTGTTTTTATGTCTAGACAATGCTACTGGCAAAACTTCAGGGCCTGCTACCTAGAAACTCAAGCATCAATTATTAAAGGAAAGGCAGTGCTATTCCAGCACTGAGTCAAGAGGCGAGTTGTCAAAGTAAAAAATAGAATTATTAGATTAGAAAATTAAAGTTGATTTCTGCTCACACACATTGCTGCTTGAGCCCCCACAAACATAAGCTGGCAAAATATCATATTCAGAACAAAACAAAGAAAGACTGAGGGTATTTACTGCATTAAAGATAGATTAAAGAAAAGCAAAAGGCACTTTGGAAAAATAATTTGTTAGCTGGACCCTCGAGTCTCTGTAACCTTCCATGAAATTATCTGTTGAAATATCTCAAATTAATCAGCTATAAAACAAATAAAGTTAATTACAAATAAACATTCCTATGTAAAAACACCAAAATATAAGGTTATACAGCACTAGTCATATTCTTCGCTAAAAAGAAGTCCTTGGGACACCCATAAAAATCAAAATTGAAGGTACTTTCACTTATTAATTTATTTACCCAAATTGAATACTCTTAAACTTAAGTGAATTAAAGTTATTTGGATCCATATATATATATATATATATATATATATATATATATATACATTTTTTTTCATAAGCTCTTTGTTATTTGTGACGTCACTCTGGACAGACACACAAACCTACAAACATATATTTGTGACGTCACATTTACATGAAATTTAGACAAATGCACAGACATGAAGACATATATAAAAAGAGAAAAAAAATACAATTATGTGCACACTGAAGAGAGATTCCTCGTCCCAGCTGGGAGGAATGACACTTAAGTTGTGAAATATTTTGAAGGACTCTATTAAGGGAATTATTCCATACCTTCATCTTGGTCCTCTTGATTTTGTACTTTTTTTTTAATTAATCTTGATTCCTCAACAACTTCATCTTGATCCTTTTGATTTGGTACCTGCTTTATTAATCTAGATGTTATCCATATTGGAGAAGATTCGTGCTTTGGAAAAACACAAACAGATCCTCTCCTCCAAATTAATACTGGATCTGGACCCTTCCATGTACCTGAAAGAACATCCTTCCAATAAACCAAACGTTTATGTTGTTGGTATGGGTTCCAATGTCTTTCTCCAGCAGAATAACCATTAGAGTCTAAAGTTAAAAAATTTAAGGCAATCAGGGCAACTGCCAATCTGTCCCTGGGATTTTTTCCAACTTCCTTCTTTTTGTTTTAATAACATTTCAGTGTGCAGGTTGATCTTTCAATAATGCCCTGACCCTGAGGATTGTATGGGATGCCTGTTTTATGGGATATATTGAATTTTGCGCAAAACTGTTTGAAAGATGAGGACGTATATGCAGGGCCATTATCTGTTTTAAGCATTTTGGGGATGCCCAATGCAGCAAAAGCTTGTAAACAATGAGATGTAACATCTTTAACTTTTTCTCCAGAATGTAAGGAAGCAAAAATCATGCCTGAGCATGTATCTATGGTCACATGAATAAATCGCAATTTTCCAAAACTTGGCTCATGAGTAACATCCATCTGCCACAGATGATTGGGCATTAATCCTCTAGGGTTAACACCATAATGAGGATTGGGCAAATATGTCATACAAGATTTACAATCTTTTACAATTGTTCTGGCCTGCTCCTTTGTGATTTTAAACCTACGCTGCAAGGTGGTGCTATTGACGTGAAACTGGGAGTGAACTAAAGTAGCTTGCTGGAGCACTGAAAGTATAAAGATTGTTTGGGTAAGGGCAGCGGCCTCTTGATTACCTTCATGGAGGGGACCAGGCAAGGTGGTATGTGCTCTAATATGCCCTACGAATAGGGGTTCTTTTCTTGCCCACAAAAGTTTTTGTATTTGATAAAACAATTTGAAGGCTGGAGTATGAGGTGCTATTGGTCCTACTAGCTCTAATTTTGGGACGGCATGTACAATATAGTGGCTATCTGAAAAAATGTTCATGGGCTGCTCTCTAAAATTTTCCAGAGCTCTTACCACAGCTTCCAGTTCCACTAGTTGAGCTGATTTGTGTGCAGTTATGTAAGTTATATTTTCTTTTGTAGTGACTACTGCAGCAGTACCATTTGAGGACCCATCTGTGAATACATTTAATGCCTTAGGAATAGGTTGATTTTTTATTACCTGTGGAAATATAATAGGATGATTGATACAAAAAGATAATGTAGGAGACTTAGGAAGATAATTATCAAAATTTGCAGAAGTAGAGTATCTAGCTATAGCCCAATCATTATCATTGAAACATAAATATTCAATCTGTGAGGATGAATAGGGCGTAATAATAGCAGGGTGAATGCCAAATATTTTAGTAGAAGTCTTAAGTCCTTGAAGAATAAGTTTAGCCACCATGGAGGTATTAGACTCAATTATACTTTTAGGAGAGATGGGCAAATGTATCCATAATAAAGGCCCTTGTTGCCAAAATACTCCTGTGGGTGTATATTGTGAAGAAATAATAATCAAATCAGCGGTGAGTTAAATCAAATCTATCATAATGAGCTCCTTTGATGACTTTTTCTACTAACTTTAAAGCTTTCCTAGCATCAGGAGTCAATGTTCGCGGTGAAGATGGATCAGGGTCCCCACAAAGGATGTCAAATAAAGGTTTTAGTTGGCCAGTAGTGAGGTTTAGTGTAGGGCGAAACCAATTAATATCTCCCAGCAATTTTTGAAAGTCACTGAGAGTGGCCAAATGCTCCTTATTAATTAATATTTTTTGAGGCCTAATAAAAGTGTCCATAATTTGGAATCCTAGATATAATATTGGAGATCTAATTTGAACTTATTCCTTAGTAATGTTTAGTCCATATCGTTTCAAGTTTTCTGATATATCATTAATTATGGTGAATAAGACTTCTTGATTAGGATGAACAAGCAAAACATCATCCATATAATGGAGGCACATAAGCTCTGGGTATTTATTTTTGATAGGCTGAATAACTTTATCTACATAGATTTGACACATAGTGGGGGCTATTAGCCATTCCCTGCAGCAAAACTTTCCATTGATATCTCTGATCAGGGCCATTATTGTTAATAGAAGGAACTGAAAAAGCAAACTTGGGGGTATCCAGAGGGTGTAGAGGAATAGAAAAGAAACAATTCTTTATATCAAGAGTAATAAGATGGAATTTTTTTGGAATAGCTACAGGATTAGGAAGTCCAGGTTGAGTAGGGCCCATGATTTGCATGGTTTTATTAATTTCTCTAAGATCATGTAACAATCGCTATTTTTCTGATTTTTTCTTGATCATAAATATGGGGGAATTCCAGGGAGAGGTGGAAGTATCTATATGTCCTGCTTCTTGCGGTTCCTGAACTAGTAGGTGGGCTGCTTGTAATTTCTCTTTAGATAGGGGCCACTGAGGGACCGACACTGGCTTATCAGAAAGCCATGGTATTTTCAAAATTATTTTCTCAGTGCCCCCCCCCAAAAAAGTATTTTTCCTTTATGATAATGATTTCTTTTAGGGTTAAGATTACCCTGTCCTTTTTGATAATGATTTCTTTTAGGGTTAAGATTACTCTGTAGAGTTTCACATTTAACACCTGCAGGCTTGGTTACAAGGTGTACTCCCATTTGTTGCAAAATATCTCTTCCCCTTAAAGTAACCTGTAGGTTAGGTAAAACATAAGGCTGAAATGTTCCTTTATGCCCTTCATCATCCTCCCATTTTAAAATTACCGCACTCTTCTCTGGGAGGTTATTATATCTCAAGCCTCTTAAATTGGTTGAAGCTTTTTGCAGAGGCCAGTGCTTGGGCTATTGCCGTAGATTAATAATGGAAGAGTCAGCTCCAGTATCTATCAGTCCCTCCATCTCTATTCCTTACATTTTTATTTTATAGGCCTCCTTGAACAATCCCAAACCCACCAAGCCATGGGTCCCGAGTCAGTGGAACAAAATCCTCTATTGTTCCTTTTTTGAGGCATACTCATTTTAAATGAATTATGTAAATTGGGAAGGAGAAGCAGCTGAGCAATTCTATCTCCTTGATTAACAGAACTTATACTTTGGGGTGAGCTAAGCATTATTTTTATTTCCCCTTTGTAGTCTGAGTTTATTACACCTGGGTTCACTTGCAAACCTAATAAGCTTTTAGGACTTCACCCGAGAATAAGTCCTATAGTTTCTGAGGGAAGAGGTCCCCTGACTCGTGTGGGAATCAGTTGAACCCCCATTTCAGGTGTTAACACTATTCAGGCAGTGGAACAGAGGTCTAATCCTGCATTTCCTCCTGTTCCTCTGTCGAGGGAGTGGATGGGTAGTAGGGATTATGTCAGGGAACCATCTGAGTGGATGCTTGAGGATACTCCCCCTCCAATGCCTCGTACATTTCTGGACTCCAGGCCATTGGGCCCTGTGCCCAGTTTTTTGAATTCCTGAACAAATGATTTCCATAGATGTCAAATTTTGAATGGCATTTATTGGCCCAATGATTTCCCTTTTTACACCTGGGGCACGGTATAAGCTTGGTCTTATTTCTCTTTGGGGATTTTGCCTAGAATAGCCTGATTGATTATGATAATTTTGCCTGGAATATCCTGATTGATTATAATGTCTAGTTTGAGCCCTTGTGAAATTTTGAGGGGAAGCACCTCTCATTGCTGCTGCAATCACATTTCCTGTGACAAAGGCGTCATTTATAATTTTACATAGTTGTATATATGGAAAGATCCTTTTTATTTCTCCATGACCTGATGGCTTCCTGGCAGTATTTATTAGCATTTTCATATGCTAATTGAACAACTAATGGCATAGCTTGATCAACGTCTCCAAACACTCTACCTTTAGTTCTCAAAAGTCGATCAGCAAAGTCAGCATATGGCTCATTAGGTCCTTGAATCACTTTTGACAAGCTACCTTGTAGATCCCCAGGTTCTTGTAAAGTTTTCCATGCCTTTAAGGCAGCTGCGTATATCTGAGCATATACACCTGGGTCATAATATTTTTGACCCTGTAAATCTGCGAACTTCCCTTCTCCTGTGAGCATTTCCATATTATGGTTTCCAAACCCTGCAGATGTGTTTCTTTTAGCTGTTTCTATACAAAGTTCTTGAAATTGCAATCACCAAACCAAGTATTGCCCCCCACTTAATGCTGCTTTACATAGACTTTTCTAGTCTGAGGTGGTTAAGTTAAAGATGTTAAGGGACTCCAGCATACTCAACGTGAAAGGAGCTTGGGGCCCATACGTCATTACTGCCTCTTTGAGATTTTTTATTGTTTTGAAATCTACTGACTGGTGGATCCTCTGTCCATTTTCATTTTCAAATATTGGCAGTTCCCAATGTATCTGTGAGTTACCCTTGAGAGCACATAAGTGCTCAGAAAGACTTTTTATTTCTGTTTCTAGGGTATGAAAATGCCTAGTAATACCCTTCATGTTTTCTGTAATGGATTCCACTCATGAATGGCGCAGAGGGCACTAGTGGTTCCTCTACTTGATGGTCCTTTCTCCTTTTTAATTTCTTTTTGTTCTTTTTATTGAAGACTGTGCTCCCAGAATCACTTTTTGATTCCTCTTCACTACTATCACTTTTACTGGTATCCTGAGTTTCAGCTTCTAAGAAGAGTACATACTCTTCAGCTAATTTCAATAAATTTCTGATGGCTTTTGCAGCTCTTACTTTTGAATTTACACCACTACTCTTCTCACCGGTATTAACTGACTCAGAGGCTATGCTTTCTTGATCACTTTCCTCACTATCCACTCAATCCGCGATATTGAAAAACTCATCCATGGCTTTTACTTTCCGATCTTTTGTTATTGTCGCTCCCATTTTCAGTTCTTACCTGCAGGCCGAATTCCCAGTACGGGCCACCACCTGTCGCTGACTGCAGCTATGGCCGCCTGCAGCAACAAAGCTGTGGGAATAACTTCAGAGGCAGACTGGAAGTGAACAGGCTCTTTATTCTGCTAGCTTCTTTCTCTGGCTCTGCAACCACCCCAACACGCAATCCACACTCTTCCAACCACCACAAAATGGCGCCGACCTGATCCACAATGTCCCGGGCCAAGTCTCGCGAGATCATGCAAATGGCGCCGACCTGATTTGCAATGTCCTGGGCCAAGTTTCATGAGATCATGGAAGGTGGTAATGCTTGAACATCTTTATGGCTCACAGCTAACCGCAATCTTAGCTATCTCCTTAATTAGGGCTTCTACAATACTTGAAGAAAGGGACTTCCAGACACCCAATAATTTTTTTTTTTTTTTTTAACATACTGATTTTGATCTGTACTGCTCTCTTCAGCGGTTCGTCCACCTCCTGAGAAATGTAAAGTCAATAGCCATGATCATTATTTCTGCTTTGGTTGCTATTATAATTATTATTCATTATTATATCCAAATGTATGCTGTCCCACGCAAATGGGAAAAGCCCCATGTCTGGTAATAGAGGGTTTACAACTGCAAAAGAAGAAGAGTATAAACATCAAGAAGGCTTTAGTCTCTCACTGAGGACAGCACACACACTGTGGGATTTTGCCAGAAACTGCATTATCATTGCACTAAAGGTTTCATTCTTCCATTTCTCTGCCATTTGTGTGTGTGTGTGTGTGTGTGTGTGTGTGTGTGAGACATGTGGTATGGGGCTCTTAAGAGGGCTAGATATGGTCAGGGAGAAAGACACAGAAAAATTCCAGGCAACATTATCATTCCATTTTCTCAACTTCTAATTGAGTTAAAAAATTTTACAAAACCAAAATTTAAAAAATATGTAAACAATGCACTTAGCATAGCACCTGGCAGAGTGAGACTTCCCAAACTGTCACTTTCCTTATTCTTAAGTATCTGATAATGGAAGAGCTCTTCCCTTATCAAGACTCTTAATGACTGGGGGCTAGAAGTCCTCCCTGTAGAACAAATATCTCCATGCCCTCCTTGAGCCTCCTAAACCATTCTCATCCTCTTGCTCATATCCCACTGGGAGACTCATAAAAGTATGTGTTGTTACTGAGCCTCATTCTGAGAATTCTTGGAATCTCAGAACTATGGTACAAATTTGACACTGTAGGTGTTTACAATGAAGATTTTAAGGTAGCTTCACCCAGAAAATAAATCAATAGCAAAGAAAAATTTTCCTGTTGAAGGCTTATCCATGCTGTGTCTTGCCTCATGCAGAGTGCACAAAGAGGAGCTATCCCTCTCTTTCTTTTTTCGTCTTTTTTAGAAGGCAGGGTACAGCCTGAGTCCTGGCCTGTGGATGGGAATGGAAGGATTTGTTAGTGCTCAAAATTTCCAAGGGCAGCTGGTGTTCACATATACATGATTTCAGATAAGATATCAATTTATTTCACTCTCCCCATACTCTCCTTTATCCTGGGACATTAAGGCACTGGACAGTCATCCCAGTTCAAAAGAATAGAAATGCACCAAATGTCCCAGGCAGAACTTTGGTCAGAAGATGATCTGGTTCTAATGGTTTTCAGCATAGACTTTTCCATTTAGTTTCAATATGATGCTGGAATGCTGGGAGCTGATCTGATGATGCCAGCTCAGTCCAGAGGACAGGTGAGCTGAGTGGACCTTAAATTCTCATCATTTCTCTGATTAATCTAAAGTGATTGTGAGAAAGTAGAATAAGTGTTTGGTTTGCCCTTTATTTTTCAGTTTTCAAAATCTTGAGTTGGTTCAATAATACACTTAAATGGCCCTTATGTACTTTGCAGTTATTTTTTTTTTTTTTTTGTTTCTTTTCAGTATTTCTGAGCACTCATGGATTTTTCAAATTTCTATTTTTAAGTGTGTTTCATATTTTTATTGTTTTTACATATACATGACAGTAGAATGTATTTTGACATATTATAAAAACATGGAGTATAACTTGTTCTAATTAGGATCTCATTCTTGTGGTTAAATATGATGAGGAGTTACACTGCTCATTTATTCATCTATGAACAATTCTACTGTCTTTCCTATTCCTATCCCCCCTCCCCTTTCCTTCATTATTCTTTGTCTAATCTGATGAACTTCTATTATTCACCCCTTACTGTATGTTAGCATCCACATATCAGAGAGAACATCTGGTCTTTACTTTTAAGGGATTGGCTTATTTTATTTAGCATGATAGTTCCAGTTCCATCCATTTATGGGCAAATGTCATAATTTCATTATTTTTTATGGCTGAGTAATATTCCATTGTATACCACATTTTTTTTTTTTTTTTTGGTCCATTCATCTGTTGAAGGGCACCTACGTCAGTTCCATACCTTAGCTATTGGGAATTGTGCTGCTATAAACATTGATGTGACTGTGTCACTATAGTATGCTGATTTTAAGTCCTTTGGGTATATGCTGAGGTGTGGGATAACTGGGTCCAACAGTGGTTCCATTCCAAGTTTTCTGAGGAATCTCCATACTTCTTTCCACAGTGGTTGGACCAATTTGTAGTGCCACCAGCAATGTATGAGTGAACCTTTTTCTCCACATCTTCACCAACTTTTATTGTTACTTGTATTCTTGATAATTGCCATTCTGACTGGAGTAAAGTGGACTCTAAGTGTAGTTTGAATTTGCATTTCTCTGATTGTTAGAGATGCTGAATAATTTTTAATTGTTTTTTAATTTGTTCTAATTAGTTATACATGACAGCAGAATGCATTTTGAAAAATGGAGCACAACTTTTCACTTCTTTGGTTGTACACAATGCAGAATTGCACCATATGTGCAGTCATACATGTACTTGTGATAATAATTTTCATCTCATTCCACTGTCTTTCCTGCTCCTATGTCTCCTCCCTGCCCTTTGCCCAATCAAAGTTCCTCTATTCTTCCCATGCCCCCATCCCATTACGGATCAAGATGCTGAATATTTTTTTTTTTATATATATTTGCTGACCATGTGTATTTCTTCTTCTGTGAAGTGTCCATTTAGTTCCTTTGCCCATTTATTGATTGTGTTATTTGCTTTTTTGGTGTTCAGTTTTTTTTTAAATTTTTAATTCTTTATGTATCCTGGAGATTAATATTCTAATTTGAGGTGCAGATCACATTTTCTCCCATTCTATAGGCTCTTCATGTTCTTGATGGTTTCATTTGCTATGAAGAAGTTCTTAGTTTGATACTATCCCATTTTTTATTTTACTTCTTGTGTTTTAGGAGTCTTGTTGAAGAAGTCAGTTCCTAAGCTGACATGATGGAGAGCTGAACCTACATTCGCCTTTAGTAGGAACAGGGTCTCTGGTCTAATGCCTATGTCCTTGATCCACTTTGAGTTTAGTTTTGTGCAAGGTGAGGGATAGGGGTTCAATTTCATTCTGCTACATGTGGATTTATACTTTACACAGCATCACTTGTTGAAGAGGATATCTTTTCTCCAATGTATCTTTATGGTGCTTTTATCTAGTATGGTGCTCATGGATTTAAACATAGGTTATGTGTGTCAATCCACTTTGGATTCCTCATTAAAATTCCTCATCTTTGTTCAGAGATTCTTCCTCTAGTTGATTACAGAGGCCCTTTGACAAAGTATTCACAGTCACTGATGGCTTCCAGATTATCTGTTTTGACAAAATATTTCAGGCAAACTTTAAATATTTGCAAACCAGTAATTAAACATTTATTCAAGAAACTCTGTTGTTTTAATAATGTTCATTTCTTCTGATCTCTAAGGCTTTCCTGACTTTAGAGCTGGATGATATGTAAATTAAAAGATCAGATACATTAGAAATACATGCTAATAATTTCTATTTAAATTTATTTAATCTCATCAATCTTAAATCTCCTTCTTTCTTTTGTGCCTGATATTCCCAATTCTTTAGAGTTGATTATTTGCTTTGTTCTAGAAAAAATAAAATAGCTACATATGAATGATATTGTCACCAGCATTATATAACAAAATGCATTTCAAGGTGTGTTCCCAGTTATTTTTGCCCTTATAATATATTCCATTAGGAACATAGAAAGAAAATAAATATTCCATTTAAAAGTTAGTTTAGTATTATGAGGCTATGCTATCAATGAGACGAAGATGTTGGGTCATATTTTAACAATCTATTTCAATTTCCAATTTTTGGTGTTGCATTTTCAATTAATCTTATGTAAATATGTAAGATATTTATATTGTTCCTCCTCAAATCTAAAAAATCAGATATAAATAGAAAATTCTAGTTGCTATCTTTATCCCCTCTAATCTGTTCCCTCCATCTATTAGATGTACATATTTTAAAAATATAGTCAATCCTATAAATTTTTAGTATAAGCAAAATTTTATGTATATATTTGTACCTTTGGAATAAACTAATTTTGCTTTTACTCCAATCTTGCTTGTTGCACTTAACACTATATTGTGGAATTTACCACATATTTACATATAAAGACAGTCCCTGGTGCCGGGCGTGTTGGCACACGCCTGTAATCCCAGCACTTGGGAGGCTGAGGCAGGAGGATCATGAGTTCAAAGCCAGCCTCAGCAATGGCGAGGTACTTAGCAACTCAGTGAGACCCTGTCTCTAATAAAATACAAAAAAAAAAAAAAAAAAAAGACAGTCCCTGGCCTTTTAATTTTAAGACTTTAAATTTTTTAATTTATTTTCCATTTACTGAGCATAATCTATGAGTAACACCTGGTGCTTGGGTCTTTTCATCCTCTATCTTATTTAGCCCTCACAACCTTATAAATTAGCTTTTGCTAGTCTTTTCCTTTTCTAATAATACTTAGTAAGGGTTAATTGATTCATCATAATCTACACTCATTTAAAAGTGTATTGTCAAATTAATTAGCCAATTGTATATACCAAAGAAATCACTTGTACACTTGCACCCAGAATTTTATCATCATTACAAAATGATGCTCTTTGCGATATTGCAGCATCCCTCCCCCCGTGTCTAGCCTAGGTGACCACTTATCTGATTTTGTCACTATTGATTATTTTTCGCATTATATACATGTAATCACACATTTTGTTTATGTTTTTGTGTCTGGCATCTTTCACTCAACAAAATGAAAGTAAGCTTCATCCTTGCTACAAAGCTACACATCTGTTCAATATTAAGTCTGTGTAGTATTGCATCTTATGGGTTTTCATCCTTTTGAACAGACATGTACTTGTTCAATGGAAATTAGACTGTTTCCAGGAAGGGCCACTCTCCCCCACCCACTCTTATGACTCCACTCCACTCACAGCAGCCTGGATAGGGTTCCTGCAAGAGCAGGGGCTGTACTTTGCCTTCCAGACTATTCTTCCTCTGGCTACTACCATTGTTACTTCTAGAAATGCACTGGAAAAATGAAAATGCAGCTTGTCCTTACTAAAGTGTCATTTCAGCAACCCAGATGAGGCAGCAGATGCCAGGAGTCTGTCTTTCCTGCTGAGAAGGACATCCCAGTCCTAAAATCTAATTCAGGAGGATCTTCTTTCTGAGAACCATCTAGTCAGGGTTCACTCTGTCTCCAGGTTCTTAGTTCTTCATGCCCTCAAAACTACATTCTGCCAGAAGTAAATTCTACTGTGCTTTTCCTACTTCTGAACTGACACTTTCCAAACACACCAGACTTATAATCTTCTCTCCCACTCCTGCAATAGGGACATCTGCCATTAGGTAGAATATATGATCAGGCTAGGTTTTTTTTTTTTTTTTTTTTTTTTTTTTTTTAATTTTGTATTGTTTTGCCTTTAATTTGAGGAGCATGCAGTAGTGATTCAATATTAGCATGGACATTTTGCAGTTCAATCATTATGTAAACACAAGAGATTAGAAAATAGAGGGTATATAAGCCATATAAATCAAAGGTTTCCTTCTCTTGATAAAACACTCCTTCCAACTCTGCCCAAGTTGTAACACCATAAATGGTGCCACTTACCTCCTATTTTTCAAAGCCCAATGCATGTTTTTTCCTCTCCTTTTGTTCCATGCTGAACTCCATAAATCTTCAGTTTTTTCTTCAAAGATGATCTGAAATCTCTCATTTTTTTATTTACACTATTACCTCTGGATTCCAGTACCTGTCTCCTGAGTTCCTGCAGCAGTGTCACCACTTGTCTTTGTGCTTCTGCACTCTTTACTAAGAGCATATTCTCCACAGAGCAACCAGAGAGCTGTCAAGAAAATGTAGATCCAATCACACTGCCTCAATGTATAAGTCCCACAGTGTCTTCTAATGAAGGACATGAATTTTTCTGCCTTGGTATGCTCTTTGAGCTACCCTACCCACTCCCACCATGAGCTGGCACTATGATATCCCTAGTTCTACCTCCTACCTCCCCTCCTGGTCTCTAGTCTCTTTGTGGTTCTTTCAGATTCTAAGATACACCAATACCCAAATACCTCAGGGCCTTTGTACTTGCTATTACTCTTCCAGACTTTACAGGCAGACCTTTCTCTTCCTGTACATCCTGGTTCAAATATTATCTCAGACTTGAGTTTCCTGGGCATGCCCTGTCAAGGAACACACCTCTGCCTGGTAAGTATATCATATATTATCTTTCAACTCATTTATTCCAAGGTAATGCTACTGTTATGGTTTTGATGTGGGATGACCCCCAAATGCTTGTGTGTGAGACAATCAAGAAGATTTGGAGGAGAAATGATCAGGTTGTAAGGGTCTTAACCTAATCAGTTAATTAATCCCCTCACAGGATTAACAGAGTGGTAACTGAAAGTGGGTAGGTTGTGGATGGAGGAGGTGGGTCATTGGGAGCATTTCTTTGGGGTGTATATATTTTATCTGGTGAGTGGAGTCTCTCTGCTTCCTGATCATCATGGGAGCCACTTCCCTCTACCATATTCTTCTGCCATGATGTCACAGAAATGAAAAAGCTGAGTAAAACAGAAATTGGCACTAAGAAGTGGGGTCATTGCTATGACTAGCCTGACAATGTGGTTCGGAAGCTTTGGGAGCTACTTGGAATCTGGGGGAAGAATTTTGAAATGTTTAGCAGTGCAAGCAGGAAATGCTTTAGATTGTTGTAAGCAGAGCTTAATGACTGATTCTGGTGAGATTTCAGAAGAACAGAATTCCAATGGGACCATGAACAGTGAAGACAGGGCTCAAGAGCATTCAGTGAAGGACTTCACTGGATTTTCATTAGAGTCCATTCATGTTCTGGCTTAGGAGTTGTCTGCATTTTGCATGTGTCCTGAGGCTTTCTGTGAGTCTGATTTTAAAAGAGATGGACTCCATAATCTTCCAGAAGAAATGTCCTGGCATCATAGATTTCAGGTGGTGGTATGGATATAACTGAAAGCTTTTAGCCAAGTTTATTTTGATATTCAGGAGCAGAAATTAGAGCAGAAAGATTTGAAAAACTTGGATTTGAAAGGTGGGAATAAAACTGGGGCTAAGGAAGTTGCAGTTGTTAAAAACATTAGTGTCACTAAATAAATGCTAAATACTTTGCCCAGGGACAATAAGAAGGTAGTTTGAGGGAATCTCAGGAACTGGCAAAACCATACCCACCTCAGACTCAAGTATGTAAAAGTAAAAATTTTCTTGAGAAGAGACCAGTAGGGTATCCTTCTTACACAAGGGATACTAGGAGGTTTTTCAATGTTTTCAGAAACACAGACACTCATAGGTTGCTATAGCCAGTGTCCTGGAAACTTTGAGATGGCGGTAGACTTTGTCATCAACCATGTGATGCTGATTCTGCATGGATGCAAGATGCTGGAGTTAGGGGCACATGGAGGCTTCTACCAAGATTTCAAAGGAAGGCCTGAGAGGCCAGGAAAAAGGTAATAGAGGTGGAATTCCTGTGGGGATACCCTGAGAGGGCAAAGTGTGGATGTGTGAGGAGAAAGCCAAAACTGAAGTGGAGACACCTAAGATTAAGAAATGCCAGTAATGTGGGACACCATCTTAGGAAAGCTGCAGAATTCAAGCAGAGACAAACCAAGGGAAAGGCCACTTGGGCTGAAACTCACAAGGCTACAGGGGTGGAGTTACACAAGCTGTTTTGAAAGAACATAATCATGCCATATACCACTGATGCCAAATGTGGAGGTACAGAACTTGTTTGCCCAGCTGGATTTCAATCTTGCTTTGGTACCATCCTTTCTATGACACTATTTTTCCAAATCAAAATGTTTACTCTATATCTTTATATATTGTAAATGGCTTTTGATTATTCACAGGTAATCATGATGTAAGCTTGTCGTGTATCTCAGAGGAGACTTTGGACTTGAACTTTTGGGCAATCTTGGAATTTTTGAGACTATGTGGACACTTGGAAATGGAAAAAATGTATTTTGTATTGTGAGATGGTCATGAGATTTTGGGAGCCAGTGGCAAAATGTTATAGTTTGGATGTGAGGTGTCCCCAAAAGCTCATGTGTGAGACAATGCGAGAAAGTTTAGAGGAGAAAAGGTTTGGTTGTGAGAGTCTTAACATGATCAGTGAATTAATCCCTTGATGGAATTAACCAGGTAGGTTTTGGCTGGAGGAGGTGGGTCATTGGGGATATGCCTTTGGAGTATATTTTTTGTATCTGGATAGTGGATTCTCTCTCTCTCTCTCCATCTTGATCATCATATAAGCCACTTCCCTCCAACACACTATTCTGCTGTGATGTTCTGCCTCACCTTGAGCCCTGAGAAATGGAGTCAAGCTGTCCATGGACTGACACCTCTGAAACTGTGAGCCCCCAAATAAACTTTTCCTCCTGTACAATTATTCTGGTCATATCTTTTAGTCACAGCAGCAAAAAAAAACGGACTACAACTACCATTTAAAAATTTGTTTTACTGAGGATCCAAGATGGGAGGCTAGATGGAGGCTGCATTCTTTGTCTCTCTGTGACCTGGGATTCAAGCAGTGGGACTACTGTTTCTCTGCGAGTTTTTAGATGACCCCTGAAGCTGCCTCATGCAGGAATCTTGGCAACTGTGCCCACCCAGGTCCCCCAGCCTCAGCATCTGAGCAGGACCCCCATCCGCCACTCCCATTTGGATCCCCTTATACTAATGTGGGTCTCCTCCAGTCACCTCCGTCTTGGGATACTGCAACTACTGTCATAGTGCCCTTCATGCAGTACCCTGTACCTGGGGACACTGGACAAGGTCTGGAGACAGCTGCCTGCCACAGCACTGCATGCCATTGAGCTGCATCTCTGAGCACACCACCCAATGCCACTGCCTGGATCGCCTCAACACCCCATCTCTGAATGCAGCCGCCTTCATCTTGGGATGCCTTTGTTGCCATCTTGGGTTATCTTTGCTACTGCCATCACCATCTTTAGTCAGGGAAACACCCAGCTTCAGACACCAGCGCAGGCCTAGAAGCAATATCAAGGTACCTATAGTCCCCAAACTACCACCTCTCTCCCACAACCATTAACTTGGCCCAGTGCTTACAGCTATGTGTCCAGTTCATTGCACACAAAGCCTGGTCCTGATCTGTCATACAAAAGAGTTTTCTGTGGTAGGTGCACAAGACACAGAGCTTAGCCCACAAGACCTCAGGAGACAGAGGTTCCTGATTAGGGAGTATAGAGGAAGCGGGTGAGTGAGATACAGTTTAAAGACTAAATTAGATTGTGGGACCTAAAAGCAATATAAGGAGATAAGACCAGGTGCCCACATCACACAAGTGGGCCCCAAAGGAGATCCTCAGGGTGCAGTCTTCATTGATGGCAAGTGCTATATGCCACCTCTAGGAGTTCTGCCTCCAAGACCAACCCTCCCACTCTAATAACCTTCACCATCCTGAGCTTGGAGATACCAGCAAACATCAGACAACCCCACCTGCTGGATGAGAAGAGAAGCTTCTAGGAAAGATACTGAACTCAAACAGAAACAATCCTTTAATTTCCCTTTGAGCTTTTTCCCCCTTTCTCTTCTTGTTCTTCTTCTTCTTTTTTTACCTCTCTTTTCTCTCTCACTGTTTTCCCACCTTCACATCCTCAACATTTGTGAAACCAAGAACTTTTCATGCATTAGGCTACTGAGGACTGGACTGTCTGAATAATATATTACAGTTGTGTTTTATATTGTTCTTTTATTTTTACATGTTTTCTATTTCTTAATTTTTATGTTTGTTTGATTTTTGTACTGTCTCTATTGTCTTCCTACTTACTTGTCTCCCCAAAATCTCTTTCTCTCTTCTCCTGCTACTAGCCAACTTTTGATTCCTCTTTCACACTTCCTAAGATCTAATAACTCTATATCATCACCTCCTGCCTCCATAACATCTCATCCTACATGCCCCTGTTCTCTCTTTGTGCAGCATTGGAAACTATATACCCTTTGTCAAATCTACTCTTTATATTGTAGATAATAATTGAACTCATCATTTCTGTCTATTGTGACAAAACCAAAAAATGTCTTAATAGGAGATGTTTGGTTTAAGGCTGTATATAGTTTGTATTGGATCTGTTAATATTGACTTCCCCCTTAAAAAAGAGGTTTTAGAATCCTTCAGGGACACTATAAGGTAAGGACTATAACACCTTAGATCCACACTGCTAGAAGGGAAGATACATGAACAACATGAAAAAACAAGAGAAGAAAGTGTCCCAAACAAACCAAGATACAAAATTATTAGAATCCATGGCCAGCATAGCAGAAGAAATATCTGAGAAGGAGTGCAGAATGTACATAATTAAAATGTTCTGTGAATTAAAGGATGACAGAAAAGAGCAAACACAGGCAACAAAAGATCATTATATTAAAGAGCTACATAAGCAAATACAGAAAGCAAAAGATTACTTCAATAGGAGATAGAGATTCTGAAAAAGAAATCAAACAGGTTCTTTAAATGAAGAAAACAATAGACCAAATTAAAAATTCAACAAAAACCATCATCAACAGATTAAATAACTTGGAAGACAAAACCTCAGACAATAAAGACAAAATATATAATCTTGAAAATAAAGTTGACCACAGTGAAGATGGTAAGAAACAATGAAGAGAACATCCAAGAATTATGGGATAACACAAAAAGACCAAATTTAAGAATAATTGGAATAAAGGAAGGCATATAATTACAAAACAAAATAACAACAGAAAATTTTCCAAACCTGAAGAATGACTTGGAAAATCAAATATAAGAGGCTTACAGAATTCAAAAGGTACAAAATCACAACAGATCTACACAAAGACACATTATAATGAAAATGCTTAACATAGAGAATAAGGAGAAAAATTTAAAAGCCACAAGAGAAAGGGATTAGATTCCATGTACGGGGAAATCAATTAGGATTTCTGCAGATTTCTCAATCTAGACCCTCAAAGCTAGAAGATCTTGAGAAAGCACATTCCAAGCTCTGAAAGAAAATGGATGCCAACCAAGAATCTTATATTCAGCAAAATTAAACTTCATATTTGATGGCAAAATAAAAACTTTGTATGATAAACAAAAGTTAAAAGAATTTACAACTAGAAAGCCTACACTGTGGAACATCATTGGCAAAACGTTATATGAGGAGTAAATGAAAAACAACAATGAAAGTCAGCAAAGGAAGGTAAAACCAATTAAAGGAGAAACCAAGTAAGTTAAAAACAAACAAACAAACAAACAAAAAATGACCAGGAATACAAGCCGTGAATATGAATGGACTAAACTCATCAATGAAAAGACAGACTGACACATTGAATAAAAAAAAGAAAAAAGATACAACAATATGCTGTCTTCAAGAGAATTATCTCATAGGAAAATATACCCACAGACCGAAGGTGAAAGTTTGGGAAAAAACATACCACTCACATTGACTAAAGAAACAAGCATGGATTTCTATCCTCATATCAAATAAAGTAGACTTAAAGAGAAAGATAATCAAAAGGGATAAAGAAGGACATTTCATACTGCTTAAGATAACCATACATCAACAAGAGAAAACAATTATAAATGTATATGCCCCAAACAATGGAGAATTTATGTTCATCAAACAAACTCTACTCAATTTCAAGAGTCAAATAGACCACAACACAATAAATAATACTGGGTGACTTTTACACACCTCTTTCAACACTGGATAGGTCTTCCAAACAAAAGCTAAACTAAGAAAGTATAAAACTCACTAATACAATCAATAATTTAGACTTAAAAGATATATACAGAATATTTCATCCACTAAGGAGTGAATACACTTTCTTCTCAGCAGTACATAGATCCTTCTCTAAAATAGACCATATGTTATGCCACAAAGCATCTCTTATCAAATACAAAAAAAGTAGAGATACTATACCCTGCATTCTATCAGGTCATAATGGAATGAAATTAGAAATCAATGATAAAATAAAAAATAGAAGTTACTCCAACACCTGGACACTAAATAATATGCTACTGAATGAACAATGGTTTGCAGAAGACATCAGAGAGGAGATCAATAATTTCTTAGAGGTAAATGAGAACACTGATACAACATATTGAAATCTCTGGGACACTATGAAAGCAGTACTCAGAAGAAAGTTCATTCCATGGAGTTCATTCTTTAAAAGAAGAAATAGTCAACAAATAAATGACCTATCTCCTAGAAAAAAGGAGAACAAATCAACACCAAAAGTAGTAGAAGAGAGGAAATAATTAAAATCAGAGCTGAAATGAATGAAATTGAAACAAAAGAAATAAATTGAAAAAAAATGAGAAAACAAAAAAATTGGTTCTTTGAAATATATATAATTTATAAACCCTTAGCCACACTAATGAATAGGTCAGAGAAAACTCAAATTACTAAAATACATGATGAAAAAGTAAATATCATGACAGACACTACAAAAATACACAAGATAATTAGAAACTATTTTGAAAATTTGTACTCCAATAAAATAGGAAATCTTGAAGACATCTCGACATTTCTAGAGTCATATGATTTACCCAAACTAAATAAGGACCATAAAACAAGTGAAACAGATCAATTTCAAGCACTGAAATAGAAGACACCATCAAAAGCCTGCCACAGGACTAGACAGATTCACAGTTAAGTCCTACAAGAACGTCACAGAGAACTAATACTAATATTTTTCAAATTATGTCAAGAAATTGAAAAAGAGGGAACACTATCAAACACATTCTATGAAGCCAATATCACCCTGATTCCAAAACCAGACAAAGACACTTCAAGGAAAGAAAACTTTAGATCAATATCTCTAATAAATATAGATGCAAAAATTCTCAATAAAATTCTGGCAAATCACACGCAAAAACATATTAAAAAGATAGTGCACCACCATAAAGTAGGGTTCATTCAAGGGATGCAAGGTTGGTTCAACATACAGAAATCAATGAATATAATTTATCACATCAATAGACCTAAAGATAAGAATCATATGATCATTTCAATAGATGCAAAAAAGTTATTTGACAAAATACAGCACCCCTTCATGTTCGAAACACTAGAAAAACTAGGGATAATAGGAACATATCTCAATATTGTAAAAGTTATCTATGGTAAGTCCCAGGCCAACATCATTCTAAATGAAGAAAAATTGTAAGCATTCACTCTAAAAACAGGAAAAAGACATGGATGCCCTCTTTCACCACTTCTATTTAACATAGTTCTCAAAACTTTAGCCAGAGCAATTACACAGATGAAAGAAATTAAAGGGATATGATAGGAAAAGAAGAACTCAAACTATCACTATTTGCTGATATGATTCTATATGTAGAAGATCCAAAACTTTCTACCAGAAAACTTCTAGAACTAATAAATAAATTCAGAAAAGTAGCAGGATGTAAAATCAATACCCATAAATCAAATGCATTTCTTTTTTTTTCAGTAATATTTCTTTAATTATAAGTAATTTAAAATATATAGTACTGTTTTGGTAGCATATTGATATTGAGTGAGAATTCTTTCTTTTCCTGCTTGTTTTTATTCAAAGTTGTATTTATAACAGTAGCATGCATTAAAATTCATAGTACACATATAGAGCATCTTTTTACATAACCCTGTTTGTATTAAAAAGTATATTTGTACTATTCAAGATTTCAATCATGCATTTAGGATAATGATAACCATCTTATTCTACCACCTCCTTTTTTTCCCCTCCAAACCCCCTTGCTCCCTCCACTTTGACATTTCTAGTGTTCCTCTAATCCTCCAATGTACCCCGAACCGACACCACTGTGAATCAGCCTCCTTATAATAGAGAAAACATTTATCATTTGAATTTTTGAGATTGACTAACTTCACTTATCATTATATTGTCCAACTTCATCCATTTACCTGTGAATGCCATTATTTTATTTGCTTTTATTGCTGAGTAAAATTCCATTGTAAAATTGTAAAATTGTAAAATTCCAAAATACCACATTTTCTTTATCCATTCATCTACTGAGGGGCATCTAGGTTGGTTCCACAACCTAGCTATTGTGAATTGTGCTGCTATAAACATTGAAGTGGATGTTTCACTGTAATATGCTGCTTTTAAGTCTTTTGGGAATAGACCCAGGAGTGGGATGGCTGGGTCATAAGGTGGTTTCATTCCAAGTTTTCCAATGAATCTCCATACTGCTTTCCAGATTGGCTGCACCATTTTGCAGTCCCACCAGCAATGTATGAGTTTGCCATTTTACCCACATCCTCTCCAGCATTTATTGATGTTTGTATCCTTAATGGTTGCCATTCTGACTGGAGTGAAATGAAATCTTAGAGTGGTTTTGATTTGCATTTCTCTTATTGCCAGCGATGTTGAGCATTTTTTCATGTATTTGTTGATTGATTATGTATCTTCTTCTGAGAAGGGTCTTTTCAATTCCCTAGCCCATTTATTGATTGGGTTATTAGTTTTTTTGGTGTTAAGATTTTTGAGTTCTTTATATATTCTAGAGATTAGTGCTCTATCTGATGTGCATGTGTTAAAAATTTGTTCCCAATTAGTTGGTTCTCTATTCACCTCACTGATTGTTTCTTTTGCTGAGAAGATTTTTAGTTTGAATCTATCTCATTTATTAATTCTTGATATTAATTCTTGTGCTACAGGAGTCTTATTAAGGAACTTGGTGCCTAATCCAACATGTTTAAAATTGTAACTTACTTTTTCTTCTATTAGGCATATTTTATCTGTTCTAATTACTAGGTCCTCGATCCACTTTGAACTGAGTTTTGTGCATGGTGTTTATTGCATATGGATTTCCAGTTTTCCCATCACAATTTGTTGAAGAGGCTATCCTTTCTCCACGGTGCACTTTTGGCACCATTGTCTAATGTAAGATAGCTGAAATTATATAGATTAGTCTCTGTGTCATCAATTCTGTACCACTGGTCTACCAGTCTATCATGGTGACAATACCAACTAGTAAATGATTTCGGCAAAGTATCAGGATACAAAATCAATACCCATAAGTCAAAGGCATTTATATATATACATATACACACACACACACACACAAACACACACACACACACACATATATATATATATGCATATATATATATATATATATATATATATATATATATATATCAGTGACAAAGCCTCTGAAAGGGAAGTGATGAAAACTACCCCATTACAATAGCATAAAAAAAATAAAACTTGGGAATCAACTTAATGAAAGAGGTGAAAGACCTCTATAATGAAAATGATAGAACACTAAGGAAAGAAATTATAGAAGACCTTAGAAGATATAAAGACCTACCTTGTTCTTGGATAGGCAGAATTAGTACTGTCAAAATGTCCATACTACCAAAAGCATTATACAGATGTAATGCAATTCCAATCAAAATCCCAATGACATTCCTCAAAGAAATAGAAAAAGCAGACATGACATTCATCTGGAAAAATAAGAGACCCAGAATAGCTAAAGCAATCCTTAGCAAGAAAAGTGAAGCAGGAGGCATCACCATACCAGACTTTAAATTATACTATAGAGCAATCAAATGCATTTCTGAACATCAGTGATGAATCCTCTGAAAAAGAAATTGGGAAAACTACCCTATTCACAATAGCCTCAATAAAATAAAATAAAATAATAAAACTTAGGAATCAACTTAACAAAAGAGGGGGAAAAACACTTTGCGGTGAAAACTACAGAACATTGAAGAAAAAAAATTAAAGAAAAGCTTAGAAAATGGATAGATCTCTCTTATTTTTGGATAGGCAGGATTAATATTGTTGAAATGATGATACTACCAAAAGCATTATACATATTTAATGCAATTCCAATCAAAATCTCAATGACATTCTTCATAGAAATAGAAAAAGCAATCATGAAATTCAGTTGGAAAAGTAAGAGACCCAGAATAGCTAAATCAAGTCTGAGCAATAAGACTGAAGCAGGTGGCATCACAATATCAGACCTTAAACTATACTACAGAGCAATAATAACAAAAATGGCATTGGGTTTTTCACCAAAATAGACTTGTAGACCATTGGTACAGAATAGAGTACACAAAGACAAACTCACACAAATGCAGTTATCTCATAGTAGACAAAGATGCCAAAATATACATCAGAGAAAATATAGCTTCTTCAACAAATGGTGCTGGGAAAACTGGAAATCCATATGTAGCAAAATGAAATCAAACCCCTATCTCTCACCATGCACAAAACTCAACTCAAAGTGGATCAAAGACCTAGGAATTAAACCAGAGACACTGTGTCTAGTAAAAAAAAAATTAGGCCCAAATCTTTATTATGTTAGATTAGGCCCCTACTTCCTTAACAAGACTCCAAAAGCACAAGAAATAAAATCAAGAATCAATAAATAGGATGTATTCAAACTAAAAAGCTTCTTCTCAGCAAAAGAAACAATCACTTAGGTGAATAGAGAACCTACAGAATTGGAGCAAATTTTACCACATGCACATCAGATAGAGCATTAATCTCTAGGATATATAAAGAACTCAAAAAACTTAACCACAAAAAATAAAAAACCCAATCAATAAATGGGCAAAGAACTGAACAGACAATTATCAGAAGATGATATACAATCAATCAACAAATATATGAAAAAATGTTCAACATCTCTAGCAACTAGAGAAATGCAAATCAAAACTACTCTAAGATTTCATCTCACTCCAATCAGAATGGCAGTTATTAAGAACACAAGCAACAATAAGTGTTGGCAAGGAAGTGGGGGGAAAAGGCACACTCACACATTGCTGATAGGAATGCAAATTGTTGCAATCAATCTGGAAATCAGTATGGAGAACCCTTAGAAAACTTAGAATAGAACCACCATTTGACCCAGATATCCCACTCCTAGGTCAATACCCAAAGGACATAAAATCAGCATACTACAATGACACACCCCCATAAATGTTTATAGCAGCACACTTCATAATAGCCAAGTTGTAGAAACAACCTAGATGCCCTTCAATAGATGAATGGATAAAAAAAAGGTGGTATATATACACAATGGGATATTACTCTGCTTTAAAAGAGAATAAAATCATGGCCTTTGCAGGTAAATGGATGGAGTTGAAGAATATCATCCTAAGTGGAGTAAGCCAAACCCAAAAAACCAAAGGCTGAATATTTTCTATGATAACTGGATGCTGATTAATAGTGGGTTTGAGGGAAGCATGGGAGGAATGGAGTAATTTTGAATAGTGCAAAGAGGATGGAGGGGAAGGGAGGGAGCATGGGGTAGGAAAGATGGTGGAATGAGATGGACATGATTACCCTAGGTGCAAGTATGAACACATGAATGGTGTGACTCTACTTTGTGTACAACCAGATAAATAAAAAATTGTGCTCCATTTGTGTACTACTGCTATCATTATAACAAATTAGAATAAATATATAAATTAATTAATTTAAAACTAATTATCTTACTTGTTTATGTACTATCTCTACCTATCAGAATGCAACCTAGAGATACAGGAACTGAATTGCTTAAATCCACACTACACTCCCTTCCTACCAGAGTCCAGTCAGTACCAGAAATACAGGAGGCTCTTACCACCTATTTATTCACTGAATAAAAGAAGGCAGAACAAGATGGAGTTTGAACCATGTTTTGGAGCATGGGTAAAATTTCATTGCAGATGAAAGAGTGATCAATGATTGTGAAGCAAGGGCATAGCTCCAAGGAAATTATTATAGGAAGAGTACATGTGTGATGAGACGGAAAGATAGGGAGGGCAGTGCTGACAGCAGGACAGTGGGTGCAGAAGTGAATTTATAAAGGTGGCAGAATGTGTCAAATAACATGTGAAGGTCCACTCTAACACCATGTCATATTCTTCCCTTTGTATTTGTTATGGGTTAAATTGTGTGCTCCCAAAATTCATATGTTGAAGCCCTGATCTCTAGTAACTCAGAATGTGACTATACTTTGAACTAGGACCTTTAAAGAGGTGCTTAACTTAAAATGAGGCTGTGAGGGTGAGCCCTAATTCAGTCTGGTTGGTGTCTTTATAAAGAGAAGAAATTTGGACACATAGAGATCACAGGTGCATGTGTACACACAGGAAAGAGGGTAGCCATCTGGAGGCCACGGATATAGCTCAAGATAATCCAAAGCTGTGGGAAACTTAATCTTAGATTTCCAAACTCCAGAACTGGGAGGAGATAAATTCCTGTTATTTAAGTAGTCATGCCTGTGGTATTTTATTATAGTAGTCCCAGTTGGCTGATGCAGTATTCTTTCAACTGAAATCCATTATATCCCTTTCATCATTTAACAGGCTCATTTAAGAGACTTACCTACATCCAGGAATGTTATGTGCCCTCTGCCTGATGGAAGTACTTTCATACTTAGATACGGTGGAATGTTTTGTATGAGCCTATGAACCAAGCAAGGACATGCTTGTGAGACAGGCTGCAGGAACACAAGGAAATGTGGATTTCTCTTCCACTGACTCCAGCTGTGAACCTTGAGGCCCTGACTGCCTGGAACTCTGGAAGTCCCTTTTCTGCCCCAGGAAAGATTAAGTCAATATAGTGAACAGCAGAGCAAGAAACAGAGAAATAAGGGGGGATAATTTTGATCACTCTTTGATCAAAGTGTGCTTAATGTCAATTTTATCCTAGGGAATTTCAGTTTCTTAAGCCAATAAGCTCCCATTTTTTCTTACTCTAAGTAAAATTGTTTCTTGACTAATAATCTGGTCTCATAATAACATTGACATTTCCATTTTCCATTATTACCAAGTGCCAGCTCTGTTAAAGTTTGATGTTTATACTTCCAAACTTTTATTGTAAATATACAAATGTTACATAATGGAAAACAGATGCCTAATTAAATGTAGACAAATATGTAGACATAGAAACAAATAATTGTTTATTTTTAATAGTAGGACTCATTCACACCACTCTGTGTACATCTGTTACTGGGGAATAACCTGGTGGGCCCTCTGGCTTCATTTCTACTTATTGACTTAAGTGTCACTGATTTAGGGAGTCAAGAGCTGGGAAATGCATTTTTTTGGTCTTTCACTGGCTTTTCTGTAGATAACACCTGTGAAATATTTCTTATGATGATGGCATTTGACTAGGTTACTCCTTGGGAAAGTAAGGAATACTTTTGCTGAAGGATCCTGCTCTTCACTTGGGCCTGTAGCTGTCCCAAGTGTGACTGGGGTAGGATGAAAGGGGTTGGTGTTTCTGCCTTTGTTCTGTGTCTGTCTCCTTTGTTGCATTAACTTTTGGGTCAGCTTCTTCTCAGTTCTGCAGAATCAGATTGAACATTTGAGAAGTGTTTTATCTAAAACACTTAGGGTTAACTTGACCTAGACTTGCCTAGTCTTATTACCTTAATACTAAAGACATCTACCAGTCACCAAGACCAGAAACATGTGACCATGAAAGGCATAAAAAGAGGGGGCACCAAGTACCTGGAAGATTTCTGCCTATTGCCAGAAAAAGATGTGAATGCTTCTCCCTTTATTAACCTCCCCTTCTCCCTCATTATTCCTATTCTCAGCCCCCTGGAGTTGAGAAGCTGATTTATGAGCAAAGCTCCCTCTTCTCCATGTTTTAGTCACTGAATAAAGCTTTTCATTCTCCCCACCACTTGCCTCTTAGACAATGATTTTTCTATGGGATAAGCCTACCAACTTGGTTGTGTAACACATTCACACAATGAATTTTGTACAGAGTTGTGACTAAGGGAGAGATAGCCCAACTATCTACAGTGATCATTCAGTCTGTCTCAATAAATAATCTTAAGCCAGACATTTCCCTTTCTGGGCCTTCATTTCCCCACCTTTAAATGGAAATCTTAGCAGCATCTAAATCACATGCTGGTGTAAGCTAAGCATCAAGTAAAAGAATGCAAGGAAAAATAAATGTATTCTCTAGAGAGCTTTGACTATATATTTTTTTCCTAGTCATTATTATTGAAGGCTTTGATTCATAGCGCAGCATCAAAGATTACAAAGATGCCTTTGTTGGATGCATTCCTGGTAGGTTGGAAGTGGCAAGAAGTAGAGACATGGCTCTCCTTCAGCAGACAGAATCTGTCTCCAGGAACTCAGTTTCCTGGGCCTTCTACTCTTCTATGAAGAGAAGGGATCTGTGGAACAGGGAGGAAAGGGGGAACTGCTGGTGCCCATGTCTAGACAGGAGGCTACCAGAAAATAACACTTGCAAGTTGCTCTGTGGATGGTAAGAAAAAGAAACTACTAGATGAAAATTTTCTGTACTGTACACAACACACTTCTGACAGCAAATGTGTTTGGGGATTTCCCCACACACCAAACAATTCTCCAACAGACACTGACTGGATATCTTGCAATTTAACTGGATTTAGACCCTAATCATAGTTAATGCAAACATCAGAGATTAAGGGCTCAGTCCCAAAACACTGTACCCATCTCAGCTGCTAATTGTCTCGTCCCTGATTGTCACCTGTACGTTTTAACCAACCACCTATATATTAGGGTTCTCATGATCCCTTCTCACATTAGATTATTTGCTAGAATAGTTTACAGAACTCAGGAAATTGCTTTATTTACCATTTACCAGTTTATTATAGAGGATACTGCAAAAGATACAGTTGAACAGCCAGATAGACAAAATATACAGGATGCAGCACATGGGAAGGACGCAGAGCTCTCATTCCCTCTGCAGGCTCCTCCCCAAGTTTGCTCAACTGGAAACAATCAAGGATTTTTATGGAGGTTTCAACAAGTAGGCAAAATCAATTATTAGCTGAATTTCTAGTTCCTTTCTCTTTCCCAAATGGTGGTAACAGGAAAAGGCTGAAAGTTCTTCGTTTCTAATCTTGCCTTGGTTATTTCCATTGGTCAGCCTCCATCCAGGCAACCACTAAGAGTGGGCTGATTAGAACAAAAGATGCTCTTGTCACCCAGGAAACTCAAAGGAAAAAGAAACTCTGTGTCAGGAACTGTGGTCAAAGATGAAATATTAAAATGAAATATGCACATATTTTATCACTTATCACTCAGTATATTACCAAGATTTTAAAGCACTGTGTGAAGATCTGGAAGCAGAAAGCAAACATATGTCTTAGTACATCATGTTGTTACTCATCCCTTTAAGATCATGAGAATATTTTTTTCTAATGATGAAGAAAGAAGAAATTTATAAAAATTGATGGAGAAGGAGGAGCTGGGTTCCATGTCACCAGGGAAAGTTTTCAGGCCTGAATATAGCACAAATGAAGGGAGAAAGAAAGCTGATCATGAAGGATTTCTGAAAGACCCTGCCCTAGAGGACTTTCTCATGATGTGAAATTCATCTGTGTTCACCTCACCTACCTTAGGAACAGATGACGAGTCTCCTTGGGGACCCATTAACGTTTAGCTTTTGGCTGAGTCCAGAGCCCTCCAGAAATGCAGAGCCTGCTCTCAGCCAGACACAGTCTTCATTTACTGCCTCAGACAGGCCAGTGTGAGAATACTGATCAAAGCAGACCCAAGAGCTCCTTCCAACATAGGAGGGATCAACCAGAGTGCGGTAAATGCATTCCCTAAGGGAAATGTGGGTTGGAGAGCTTGAAGAAATAACAAGCTGACTGGAGACAGGTGGCTGACTGCCCAGAGACACAGTCCAGCCCCTTCCCTGAATCAGAAGATCCACCAAAGGGCTACAAACACCTATAAAGACCCTTTCCCTCTCCGCAGGCCATTGTCTTTGGTCAGTAGCATGGGGACAGTATATGGCAGGGGTTACATGTCCTTATTTTTCTTAGCATCTCTTCCGGATATTCAGTTGATTTTAAATCACCCTTAAACATAGATTAGAAAGAAGGCCAGGTTTTAGACCCAAACAGTTGGCTTCTAGCTGTTCTGAAGTCAGATAATCATATATTTTTATTGTTCAGTTTATAGAAAAACTTGAAAAAATGAATCACTTTTTTTCTTTTAAAAGATGTATTATAGTAAAAAGCACTTAAAATGAGATCAACCTGTTTAACAGATTAAGCACTCAGTACAGTATTGTTATCAATAGGCACGATGTTGTACAGCAGATCTCTAGAAGTTATTTGTTCTTTGTAAGTGAAGCTCTATACCCAATGAAAAGCAACTCTCCTTTTGTCCCTCATCCTAGGCCCTAGTAACCAGCATTCTACCTTATGCTTCTGTAAGTTTGACTATTTCATATATTTTACATAACTGGAATCATGCAATATTTGTCTTTCTGTGACTTGTCTTACTTATCAAAAGTGAATTTTGTTCAAATCCTGGTTTTAATTGGTTATCTGTAAGCATATTACTTAACTTTTCCCATCTCAATTTCTGCATTTTTAAAGTAGGGGTAATTATAATACCTACCTTAGAAGATTGTACTGTAGATTAAATATGAATGAATATATGTTAAATTCTTTTGTTGTTGTTGTTGTTTTTGTTTTTTGATACTGGGGATTGAACCCATGGGCACTTAACCACTGATCCACATCCCCAGCCATTTTTAAAAATATAGCATACAGAGACAGGGTCTTGTTGAGTTGCTTAGGGCTTTGCTAAGTTGCCAAGGCTGGCTTTAAACTTGCCATCCTCCTGCCTCAGCCTCCTGAGTAAGCTTCTGGGATTACAGGCATGCACCACATTGTCTGCCTAAATACAGGTTAAATTATTTAGCCCTTGACTTAGATAATCAATTAACTGTATGTATTATTATAAAGACTATGTCACATACTTGACATGCAAAATTTAAAAGAAGCCATTGTCCCCTCTAAAAGTTTGGAGTTTAGTGTCTTATAAAAGCAGAATGAGGCTCTCAGATGAGAAATTTTACCAATTGTGGATCCTCATTTTCAGAATAAGTATAATAGACCTGGTCAGGGTACTGGCCCCAAAGTGCAAGTTAGTGAAATTCTGTTCTTTCTGATAAGGTGACAGAAAAAATAGGAGATATGAAAATTGGATTCAGGATTTCTAACAACTTTCCCAGTGAGAAAATATTTTATTTGGCTGATTCCACAAATCACACACTTGAGCTCATGTGTTAAAAGGAACACTAAGTTTAATTTTGAATAGAGCCATCATCCTTTCTGCTTTGAAAGTGTTCAGCTGGAAAAATTCTGATCCTTTGCTAATTGGAAGTTTGCTTCCAAACCATAAAAAATATCATCAAATTTAAATATACTCAACAAACTAATTGGTGATGCCTACAAAAATTAATAAGGAATATTCAAAAGACAGTATCTTTTTAACCTTGTGAGAATTCATAAACAACATAAAGATCAATGGGAAATTTATTTGTAAATGAGACACCAAGATGTATACATTTGCATTTTATTAATGGAATTGCTTCTTGAATTTACTATGAAACTTGAATATTAAGTGCAATAATCATGTAGTCAAAACAGCAGCTGTGTGAAACAGACAGCAACTAAGGAGTCATTAATGGGACGATTGTTTTCCTCCTATCTAGAAATCAATCTGGATATGACACAGCTGAGCTAGTCTGTGCTGGGCTAGCCTTAATAATCAATGTGAAAGAAAGAACTGACAAAGTAGAAATAAAAAAATACTTCTTTGCCCCATAGGCTAAATTTATTCTGAGTCCATATCTGAGAAAGAGAGAAAAAAAAAAAAAACTGTGATTGCTTGTATGTGTACATATTTATGGACATATGTGCATGTTTTGCATTTAAGATTAATTGATTCATTTAAACAGTTGTCATTGTATCAAATGCCACCTCTCTCTATCTTATTTGTAAAGCCCTCTTTCCTCTCATCTTCTGCCTGCCCATTCCCTATTCTTGGTGGCTGCAGTCCACTGACATCCTCAGCCCACTTCCCTATTCACTAAACATTTCTGTGCCTTGCTGGTCACTTTCTTCTTTTCCACCATTCTTGGTGTGTCACTATGCATGTGACATTCAGCATCTGGATCCATCTGGATCCATAGTGTCTTAACCTTCATGCTGAAAATTCCTTTTTCCTCTAATATATGTTAGTCAATACTCACCCATTCCCAGGATCATAGGCAAGGCTTATTTCACAATAACTCTCTCAGTGCCAAAATAAATTTCAATAGCCCACTTTCAACACAAACTCTCCTCCTTCCAGACTACTTATTTTAGTAGCCTCATCTATCAAATCAAAACCTCCTATAATGGATCATACAATTTTCTTGTTGTCTATACATAAGTAATATTGTAATATGTAATGTAATATGTATATATAAGACACATATGTAATATGCATCTAATATTTTGTTGTTTCTCTTAAATCTATGGTCTATCATTATAATTGCTTAATTAAAATTATACTTACATTTCTGGACTACCCTACACTTTACTTAGTCAATAAGCCCTTGTCCCAGAAGATTTGAATCAGGTCTTCATCATCTGAACACTGGGAAGAATGAGCATTACTGAAAAAAGTCACACAAAGCAACAGATCAGTTCTGTTATGAATTATGACTACCTACGTCAACACTGGTCAGCAATGCAGTATATTATACAAATAAGTAAAACCATAGTTAAATAACTTTGACAGGCATGGCTACATCTTAATTTTTGAATGCACTCCAAAAGCCCATGTATTAAAGGCTTCATTGCTATTGTAGGTGGTAGAACCTTTGGAAGGTGGGGCCTAGTTTGAGGAAGTTAGACTATTGAGCATGTTCCATTGAAAGGGATATAGGGATCCAAGACCCTTTTCTCTCCATCTCACTCTTGTTCTCTCCCACTGTCTTTCTCCCCCTCATTCTTCCTAGGGCTGCTATGAGGTGAGCAGCTTCCTTGGCCACACATGTACCATGATGTCCTAAGCCACCAAAGGCCCAAAGCAACATGGATAATTGATCATGGACTGAAACCTCCAAAACTGTGAGCCATAATAAGCCTTTCCTCCTTATAAGTTGATTATCTCTGATATTTTGTCAGTGATGGAAAGCTGACTCTCATGCATTCTCCACTTCATCTAAACTTCCTACAAATTCCTCTCCATCCCCACTCTGAGCAGTAGTTAATGATTTTCCTTTGCTGAAATAAATGAAGGCATAAATAGGAGTTTCTGTTGTGTTCTAATAGGGGAGTGATACTTTTCTGTCTTTTATCTGTCTCTCCCTTTCCTTCTAATAACATAAAGGAAGTGTGGTTCCTCTTGTTAAAATAGCACACATGTGTACTAGAATTGAGCAATGCAGCAAGTGGATGGAGTTAGCCAGTTGTCTCACAGTAGGAGTAGGAGAAAATGATGCCTGTGCACTGGATTAGAGTTGGCTATGTCAGGATGAACTCATCTTTAGCTTATTATAGACACAGATAGGTATATGTGTGTGTGTGTGTGTATATATATATATATACACATATGTGTATATATATGTGTGTGTGTATGTATATATGTGTGTGTATACACATACACATACACATATATACACATACACACACACACACACATATATATATACATACACACACACACACACACACAGGTTTGCACAAGTTTGTTTCTGATCTGTCAGCTGAGGACTGGAAGCACTGACAACCCAGTACCAAGGATCTTAAGCATTCAGATAGTATTCAATAATTAGGATGAGGGCTTCTTGAAGAAATGGCAAATTATCAGAGTAAGACAAGAAAAAAAAAGAAGAGCTTGGAGTATCTCTAGTGCCAGCCTGAAAGAAAGTGCTACTACACACACACACACACACACACACACACACTGATAGGGGCATGTCAAAAGGACAGGGATACTTTTGTGTCAAATTGAAAGAGCTCCCAATGGCCCAATCTGGAACAATTTGAGCAATGAAATAAAGAATTATTGAATTATAAGACAGAAAATCATAAAATAAAAGTCTGAGTCAATAGTGATATAAATAAGTGAATAAATAAATGGGAATGTTTCAAATCTCCAATGCAAAATATTCTCAAATGATTTGTGTAGATATTCTGTTCTTGATGAGGTGGAACATAACTTCCCACTGTTTAACTGAGAGCTTTAATCATACTATCTTTCTCCAAAAATCATAATATATTGGATAGGTATTTACAGATTAGAATCCTGATAAATGCTACTTCAGCCAGTGACCAAGGTCAATGTCCAAGGTGGATAGCCATGCTGGTAGTCATATAAGGAGTATGTACCTGTGACAGGATGTGATGGACATGGCATTTTACCTCTGTAGCTTTATTCTTCCAAATCTATAAATGAAGTCTAGTTCCTAGAAAAACAGGGGAGCAATTCCAAGAAAAGGCATTCTACAAAATAGTTAACTAGGACTCCTCAAAAGCATCAAGGTCTCCAAAACAAAAAAGTTCAAACAGTGACACAGTCCAGAAGGGTCTAAGAAGACATGAAAATAAAATATAATGTACCATTCTGGATGAACAACTGGGCAAAGAAAGCACATGTAAAAAAAAAAAAAAAAAAAGTAAGAAAATCTGAAGAAAGGTTGGCCTCAAGGTAATACACTAATATTGGTTTATTAATTATAACAAGTATAATTTAAGACATTAGTAACAGAGGAAATTGGGTGATGAATATATGGAAATTCTCTATTATTTTTATGATTATTGTAAATATTATAATTCAAAAAAGAAACTAAAAATTACAGTTTATTAAGAAAGTAACAAATACAATGTGATCCTTTACTGTGTTAAACATATTTTTTTCAGTTCTTTTAAATTCTAATGTGTTATACATGCTTATAGAGTGCAATTCATTTCATATTACATATAAAGAGCACAATTTTTCAAGTCACTGGTTTTACATAAAGTATTTGAATGAGTTAGACATCATTGCTCTAAGTACATGTTTGCCATTAAAATTTTACAACTTTAGTAAGGTACTATTGTTAGTCCCATTTTTTTTTCCTAATAAAAAACCTTTGCCTCTGTTAGCCAGTTTTCCAAGATTGTACAGCTATTAAGCATTGGAGCTGTGATGTAAAATCAGGATGATTTAACAAGAGTCCATATTTTTAATCACTACACTACATTAACATTCTCTTTTGTTTCTTATAATTATTTATTTCTGAGTGCTTAGCCCTTCTCGTGTATCTTTTTTGCTTCTCTTTCTTGGATCAGTCCCATTAATACCTTTTTCAGAAGCAGCTTTTACTTTTTTAATGACTTTATGTATACCACTCCCACAAGACTGAAATCTTAATGGGGACAGGATCCATTTTTTTTTAATTTTATACTTATTTTTTGACCACATATCCTACATTTGGCATTGGTACCAAACTCAGAGATCACTACACTTTTCAGTGCCATATATGCATTTAAAAAATAAGAAAAAAAAGTCTCACTTAAAAAGTATCTTGATGAAGCAGTAAAAAAAAAATATTAAATTTCACCACCAGAGTGCATATTGTTTGATATTTTGTGTGACAAAATAGGGAATACCTCTCAGACACTACTTCAGATGTTTCTGATACTTGTTGAAAAAATGGTTATCTTGAGGAAAACTATATTAAAAATATAAAAATTGACCTAGAATTAAAAAACTGACCTAGATATTTGTTTGCTTTTCATGGAAGAGCTATTTTCTGAAAACTTAATGCAACTTTAATGCAAAAAGCTTACACAATAAGTATATATGTTGCCAATGAGAAATCTAAGTCTTCAAATGAAAATTAAGTATTTGGAAAACTTGGATCTGCTACTAGAACTTGAAAGCCTTTTGAATATTTGAAACTGAAAAATTTCTTCTCATTCTTCATATTTTTAGCTCCTGCTTTTCCTTGAAGATTCACCTTTTTCTTAGGTGATTTCCCCAATCTCTCTTTTTCCTTTCCCAGGCTGGGTGGTATGTGTGTGTATTTGTTCTGATACAGATATCTGTTTGTCTGGCTATCTGTCTACCTATTTATCTATCATCTACCTAACATTCTATTACCTATTCTTATTTAGTTATTTATTCTATTTGGAGAAGGAAGAATGGCCCTATTATGCATCTTTCATACTACACTGGGATACCCAGAGGTATATGCACTCCTAGTAAGGAAGGACTGGAAATAAAAAACTCTAATAAATTTTGAAATTTTTCTTCAAATTATTTTAATTTTAGATTAAATTAAAGTTATCACCTTTATCCTGATTACCTGCCAACAACAAGCCAACAACAAGTATAATTTCACTCTGGAGAAGATGACATCATTCAGAGACTTAAATTATTTACATTATTTTTGTATATATTTGCTAATCAGTTAATACTTATCAGTCATATCAGGGGACAAGACAATATCATTTAAAAACAAGAGAAATAAACTAAGTCCTACTAACATGGGAAATAGGTAAAAAAAGGTGTTGGTGTATGTCATGAGATTTAAAATACACATAAAAAATATGTTCAAGAGGCTCTTAAAAACAACATCTAGAGTTTTTGGAGATCGAGCAAGGCTATGCCCACTAGTTATCCAATTACATGCGAGAAACGCAAATATATTGCCCGAGGATCAATAAGGCATGGAGAAGTAAAAAAGACTTATCAATTTATATCAGACTGTGCAAAGACATTAACGACTGTATTATCACAGCAACGTAATTGGCAGCAGTGATGAAAAATTCTCCCCTCAAAATCCCAAAGTATACAACCTAGAAACAGATATTCCAGACAAAATTCATTATAATCAACCAAGATATGCTAACAATATCCCCCCAAGGGTATAAAATCAAATTCAATACCGTGCTCCAGGCCGATGCCCCAGATGCAAAAAAGGTATACATTGGGCCAATCATGCCATTTTCAAGATATGATATATATGGAAATGAGATTATTATCAAGGATTTTCAAAAAACGGGGCACGGGGCCCAAATGCCCCGGCCCACAATGTACGAGGCACTAGAGGAGAAGGCCCTCAGATTCAAATGATTCCTCGTCACAGTCCCTCCTACCCATTACTCCCTTATCAGAGGGACCAAGAGGAAGTGCAGGATTAGATCTCTGTTCTACTTCCCGCGATGTCCTGACACCTGAATTGGGTTCAGGGCCTGATTCCAACGGGAATCAGGGGACCATCTCCCTTCAGGAACTTTGGACTAAGCCTTGGGCGTAGTTTCCAAAAGTTTATTAGGCTTTAATGGTTATACCAGGGTTATTGATTCAGATTATAATGGAGAGATTAAAATAATGCTAAGATACACACAGGGCAAATCAATCGCCGTAAATAAGGAGACAGAATCGCACAGCTGCTCCTCATTCCCAGTCTCCATAATTCTTTTACAACAAGCATGCCAAAAAATAAGAAATAGCAGAGCCAATCAGGGGTATCCGGTCCACTGGTTCCGGACCAATTGGCTATCCTGGTCCAGGACCTGTTCAACGGAGGCCTATGTGCAAATTAAAAAGATTCAAGTGTATAGAGATGGAGGGGCTGATTGATACAGGAGCTGACTCTTCCATCATAAATCTACAAGAAAAAAACTATGGCCTAAGCACTGGCCTCAACAGACAGCCCTCAACCAGTTTAAGAGGCTGGGATACAGTTAATACCCTCCAGCACAAAGTGCGTAATCTTAAATGGGCAAGACAATGAAGCCCACAGGAACTTTACAAACCCTAATGGTTTTAAACAGCTTGCCAGTTACCCTATGGGGAAGAATAAGTTTACATCAAATGGGGGCTACACCTAGCGACCAAGCCTGCAGGTGTTAAGAATAAAAATCCCTACTCCTAATAAAAAAGGAGCAAAGTAACATTTGTTTCTAGGGCCACTGAGAAAACAATTTTAAAAAATACCATGGGCTCTCATAATTAAGGCCGAGTTTTTGGGTCCCCTCAGTGGACCCTATCCAAAGAAAAATTGCAAGCCGGCCCATCAATTAATTAAAGAAACAATTTAGAAGCAGGACACATAAGAGCATCCACTCTCTCCCTGGAATTCTCCCATATTTTGTAATTAAGAATAAAATCCGGTAAATGGAGACTATTACAAGATCTAAGACAAATTAACAAAGACAATGCAAATTATTGGGCCCTACTCAACCCTGGGACATTTCCTAATCCTGTAGCTTATTCCAAAAAACTATTACTCTTATAACCCTTGATATTAAAGGACTGTTTTTCTTTTCCATTCCCCTACATCCTCTGGATGCCCCCAGGTTTGCTTTTTTCAATTCCTTCTATTAATATAATGGCCCTGATAAAAGATATCATTGGAAATTATTGCCGCAGGGATGGCAAATAGCCCTACACAGTGCCACTATATGTGGACAAGCTATACAGCCTCATTAAAAACAAATATCAAACCTTAATGTGTCTACACTACTGGACGATGTTTTATTAACTCAACCCAAATCAACAATCTTATTTATATATTTAGGAAATCACAAAAAATCTAAAAAAATATAGATTATATTTAGCAAAGAAAAAAGTTTCAACAGCAATTCAACCTATACTATATTTAGGCTTTAAAATCAATGGTAACGTTTGTTAAAACCCCAAAAAATTCAAATAAGGTAAAGAACATTTGACCACCCTCAATGATTTCCAAAAATTACTCGGGTGACATTAATGCTTCGCCCTCACTAAGCCTCACTACTGGACAATTAAAACCCTTATTTGACATCCTTCGTGGGAACCCTGACCCATCTCACCCCTCGAACATTAACTCCTGAGGCCAGGAGAGCTCTAAAATTTAGTAGAAACAGGCCATAGAAAAGATCCCATAGCGATAGATGTTGATTTTGCACAACCACTAAATTTGATTATTATTCCTTCACAATATACTCCAACAGGAGTATTTTTTGGCAACAGGGACCAATAATATTGATACATTTGCCTGTCTCTCCTAAAAAGTACCATTGAGTCTTATACCTCCATGGGTGGCTAAACTTATTCTTCAGGACATAAAACCTCTACTATAATATTTGGAATTCATCCCGCTACTATTATTACTCCTTATTCCATCGACACAGTTGAATATTTGTGCTTCAATGATAATGATTGGGCTGTAGCTAGATGCTCTACTTCTGGCAAATATTGACAATCATATCCTAAAACCTCCTATACTGGATCCTTTTGTATCATCATCCTATCATATTCCCACATGTAATAAAAAATCAACCCATCCTAAAGGCATTTAATGAAATTTTTACAGATGGGAATCCTCTAACGGTACTCGCTGCAGTAGTCACTCAAAATTAAAAATGATTCATATCGCTAATCAAAAATCCAGCTAATAGTGAACTCGAAGCTATACTAATAGCTCTGGAAAAATTTTAAAGAACAGCCAAATGAATATTTTTTTCAACAGCCATTATAATTGTACATGCTGTTCCCAAAATTGGAGCTAGCAGTCCAATAGCACCAATAAACATACACCTGCTTTTAAATTGTTTTCTCAAATCCAAATCTCCTATGGCAACGAAAAGAACCTTTATTTATAGGTCACATAGAGCTCTCACCCCTAATCTGCCCCCTGCCTGGTCCTCATCCAATGAAGGTAATCAAAAAGGCTGATGAACTTACTACAACAATATTTATACCTTTCACTAGCATACAACTAGCTTCTTTATTTCACTCCTGTTTCGACGTCCACACAGCTTCCACCTTAAGCATACGTAGGTTTAAAATCACAAGATGGAGCAAGCTCGTAGACAATTGTAAAAGATTGTTCCAATTTGTAGTGTAACAACTTTTGCCCAATCCACCATTATCGTCGTTAATCCTACGTAGGATTAATGCCAATCATTTGTTAGGCAGATGCGTTTTACTTCATGTGCCTAGTTTTGGACAAATTGCGAATTATTCATGTGACGAATAGATACAGCTCAGGCATGATTTTTGCTTCTTTTACATTCTGGAGAAAAAGTTAAGATGTTACTATATCTCATTGTTTGCAAGCTTTTTGCTGCATTGGGCATCCCACAAATGCTTAAAAAAGATATTGGCCCTGCATATACAACCTTATCTTTCAAACAAGGTTTTGGTACAGAAAGTTCGAATATTATCCCATAAAACAGGCATCAGCATTACAATCCTCAGAGGGTCAAGGTGAGATTATTGAAAGAGCGCTAATTCCGAAACATGAAAATTATGTTATTAAAAACAAAAAGACGGAAATTGGAAAAGTCCTAAGGACAGTTTGGCAGTTGCCCTGTATTACCTTTAAATTTCCTTAACTTTAGATTCTTAATGGTTTTTCTGCTGGAGGACAGACACTGGAAACCCACACCAACAAACATAAACCTTTGGTTTTACTGGAAGGATGTTCTTTCAGGTACATCGAAGGGTCCAGCAGCATCCAGTTAATAATTTGGGGAAAGAGGATCTGTTTAGTGTTTTTTCCAAAGCACGAATCTCTCCAATATGGATACACATCTAGATTAATTTAAAGCAGGTACCCAGTACAAATTGATCAAGATGAAGTTATTGAAGGGAATCAAGATTTGAATAAAAAAGGTACAAAATCAAGAGGGAACACGATTGAAGGTATAGGAATAGATTCACCTCAAAAGAGTCGCTTCAATTAATATTTCACAATTTAAGTGTCATATCCTACCGTCCGGCGGTCGTGTAGATTCTCTTCTTTAGTGAATGCACACAATTGTATTTTTTTCTCTTCTCTTTTATACATGTCTTTATGTCATGTGCCATTTGTTCTACATTTCATGTAAATGTGATTCACAAATATAAGTTTGTATGTGAGCGTCGTTCTAGTGTGAGGGGGGGGGCGTCAACAATAATTAAGCGCTTAAAAAAAAAAAAAAAAAAAAAAGGTAGATAGATATAATCAAAAACAAATAACTTAATATTCATTAAGCTTAGAATATTCTAATTATCTATGTGTTATAACTTATGGACATTTTGATTTTCCATTATTTTGGGACATTGCGGACAATGCCTTGCGGGTATTTGTCTAAGAGAACTCAGTGCGTTACTTGATGAAACTAAGGGCAGCTGATTGGCTTAAAGAACTTGATACGCTATGGAAACTTGGCTCGTCAGCAGTAGGCTTGCCGCCTTAAAGCCGCAGCATCTCCTAAAAAATTGGACGGCTGTTAGTCAACACACAGTCGATCCTGAAGGGCTCTATTGGATGGCTGGTTAGCCTATGACGGGTAAGATCCCCAGAGGGGACAACCTAAGACACGGCACAGTCGCACGGGACAGTCTAATGTGGGCCGGCATGTCAACCTAAGCCAGGAGTCAGGACAGCCTAGACTCCCATGACGGGTAAGAATGTCGGTTGCACATGGACGTCCTAGAACATCCCCTCTTTTAAAAACTAAAAGGGGGAAATGAAGGAGCCTATAATCAAGGAGATAGCTAAAGATTGCGGTTAGCTGAGAGCCATAAAAGATGTTCTAGTTTCCACCTGATGTTGATACATTATTCAAAGAATCTTTGTATGCCCGTGAACACTGCGTGACGCACACCTGTAAGCTCGAGCTGTAAGCACGTGTCCTTGTTAAAGCTATATGTATATAACTGGGTGAGGTTCGTTAGTGTGTGTGGGGAAGAAGAAGGTGGTGGTTGGAGTTAGAGCATTTGGAGTGATTGCTGGAGCTGGAGAGAGGAGAAGAATAAAAGACCTTTTTTCATTTTCATCCTGCCTCCGAATTTTCCTGTGGCGTTCGCTGCTCCAAGCGACTTCCGCTTCAGGCAGCGACAGGTGTATGTCAGAGATTTAAAATACACATAAAAAAAATATGTTCAAGAAATTAAATAATAAGGTAGAGAATTTCATCTAAGATGAATTTACTAAAAATAGAATTTATAAAACTAAAAATAATGATCAAAATGAAGAACTCGACAAATTGGATTAGACAAAATTGAAGAAGGGATTGAGAATTTTTGAATTTAGATATATCCAGATGCAAACATAGAGTAAATGTAGAAATGTGCTTAGGAGATATGTAAGAAGGGTTGAATGTATATACAATCATATATATATATATATATATATATATATATATATATATATATATATATGCACACACACACATACACACACACACACACAATATTGGGGTAGGCTGCACTACTGTAATCAGCTGCCTTGAAATTCCAAGGGCACAACCACAGAAATGTATTTATGGCTTAGGTACAGTGAAGAGCAGGAGTTCCAAGTGAGTGAAGCTCCCTGCCCAGGCACCTGGGTTTAGTCACAATTGCCACCAGAAACTCAAAAAAAATTATGTCTCCAGGTTGTGGGAACAGAAAACTCCAAATATCTTCTGAATCACCCCAGCTGTTGAGCAAGACCATTCAGCTAAATAAAGATGTTCAGCATGCAGCACTTTCCAGAGAAGATTTCTGTTGCCCAGGGTACCTGTTCCGAAATCTAATTGTAGAGAATCCTTTTGATTTTCTTCAGACTTCATCTTTCCCTGGGAAACATGTACACCAAAGTTAATGTTCTTTCCTATTATAGCATCCTGATCAAATACTCCCTTATGCATGCACCCAGAATCTCTTATTAGCATGTGTTGAAAACTGTTCCATTAAAAGCAAGCATGAGAGTCAATGTATCCATGGCACTGGTTTAATTCCGTAACTCTTCCATAAATATGCCTTATGTAAAGCCAGTGTCATGGTGGAGAAAACCCAGACATTGACATCTGTTGGATTTTAATTTTGCACATTATAGCTTTTCTTCTTTCTTACACTCACAGTGGCATACATTTTGGATACTAGTGCAGATATTCTTTTCAATTATCCAATCTTTCAATTAATTAATTAATCAGCAAATATTCCCCAATTCCTATCTACATGCCAAGCTCTATACTGAGTATAAAAAGATAAATAAGACAGCCTTTGCTTTTCATAAGGTCACAGTACAGCAGGGGGATGGAAATATAAGCCAGCAACAATAATTCAAGGCTATAAGTGCTATAGTAGCATATGAATGCAGGAACAGGGAACTCAGGGGAAAGGGTGATTAGTTTCTCATGGGGAAGGCAGCAGGGACAAGGAAAAATTCATAGAGAAGAAGGTAAATTAACCCCCAGTCTCTTTAAACATGAGTGGATAGAAAAAGCATTAGTCTAAGGCAGAAGACGATAAAGGAAAGAGGATTCCAACTGGAGAAAAGCATCCTTTCCTTCTGCAAACATTACCCTGAGCAACCACAGTGGATCTTCAGCTATTCTGGGAATTGAATAAAATATCAATAACAAATAGCCCTTGACTAGGGAAGTCCCCATCCCCTGAGGACATAGACATGTTTATTACTGGTATAGAGCATGGGGAGTGTAAGAATGGTAGAAAACATCAACTGCATAGAATGAGCAACCAGGTTTGAAGTCAGAGAAGGCTTCTATGAAGGGAATGTAAAAATTTACCAGAATCAAGATGGAGTCACTTGTGTCAACCCTAACAAAAATAAATAGATAAAGCCAGAATGTTGAAGATCGTTGTGGAGGAACTGAGCGATATGAAAAATAGGTTGCAGGGGACCCAGAGCTGTGAATAGCTAAGGATCTTTATTTTAAGCAACCTACCCATTATATATCCCTTGTGTTGTGCTTATAGTTCAACAAGTCCTTTGGGGTTAACATAAGCAAGATACTAAGAATAACATCAAAATAATGCAATGTTTATAAGCCTCTTCCTTAATTTCTGTCTAGATCTAAGTCCAAATGATTAAGCAAAAATCAAGGGGAGTAAATCAACAAACATATTCTCAAAATAATTTTAACCATGGAGAATGCATGAAGTCATTCTTAGTCTCAAGAGGAACTTGCGGCAAGTCTGACCATGTCAGCAGAGTGTGTCCTGAGAACAGTGTGCTGTTCTTGCTCGCTCTTGTGTGCCCAGAGCTCGAAGGACATTAACCCTTAGACAGCTGCAGAGCTTCCATAGGCCTTGAGACTTAAACCACTCCATCACCAGGACATTATGAAGAAGGGTTCTTACACATGATTGCCTGATAGTTGTGATTATAAAAGACTGTTAGAACCATAATCTTCCATGTACACACATGCGTGCATGAATGCATGCACGCGCGCGCGTGCGCACACACACACACACACACACACACACACACATACACACTCATATTTCTGCAAGGACATCAGCCCACCAATTCTCTGTTACACCTCAGATTGTCATCACCCAGTTGTTAATCAGTGGGGCTAAAGATTTTTGTTTTCAAGTATCTGATGTAATCCACTTCATTGTTTCCTTTAAAAACTTTCCCTTGCCTTAATCTCTTTGAATATATTCATACTTTACTATAGCATATATATTCCCATTGCAATACTCTGCAGTTGCCAGGTAAATGTCATTATTCTCTGGAAAAATCTGATTACTTGTTTTAGTTTACATGCTCATGAAGAAGTGCTATTTGAACAGAGAAGCTGGTCAGGTGGACAAAGGGACAAGGGGATTCATAGAGTAAGGGGCTTAACAAGGTTAAGTCACAGATAACTGAAAGAATTTGATATGGGAAGAAGTGCAGTAGTTCCAGGTAGAAGTGGCCAGAAATAAGAAATTTCATATAAATGGGAGTAGAATTTAACAGGTGATTAAGGAAGGCCAAGTCATGGACTGATGTTCACTTTTATTTGAAACAATAACAACACCTATTGGTTATCAAGCTTTTACTCTGGGTCAGGTTCCTAGCTGTGAGCTTAAACATCTTTTTCTACAATTGGAGTTTACCAGAATGAGACAGCTATTGCAGGATGGGGCCCATCCCATGAGTAAATAGTACTTCACCTCTGCATGTGTCAGTCCCCCTAATTTCCCACAAGTGTCAAGAACTTCACTTTCCCTTACAGTCCCCAAAAGACTTTATTCTCATAGGAGGATCTTTACCTTGTTTTAATGACATGGAACAAAATGAAGTACAAGGCATAAGTTGGGGTTTGTCTCTCACTATATTAATTTATATGCTTTCTTCCCCACATTCTCAGCTGTGGTTGAGACAGATTATGTAGCATCTCTGAGCCTTTGTTTCTTCATTTAAAAAACAAAACAGGACTAACAGATCTACAGAGTAATTGTGCATATCACATTAAATGTTTGTGGAACACTGTCGGGGTCTTTGGAACACGTCGGCCGATGGGGTGGAGAGCTCTGGCTCTCTGGCTGCTTTCCACGCCCTGTTACGGACCTGACCTAAGCAGGGGGGCATTCCTCTGATGTATTGTGAGAGCCGAAACCACCCTAAGGACAGGGTAGGGGACTCTGCCAATAGGATTTGCCCATGTTCTTTACCTGATTCTATAATCTCCTTGCTGACTGGTCCTTGTCCACTATAAGACTGTCCAACTTCCTCAATAAACCTGAGTTCCAACGCTGATCTCTACCTGATTGGGCTCCCTGGTGTGTCCCTGTGTCTTTTGAAGGCGGAGGAGGGGGCGCCAGTGGCCTTTTGCCTTCCCAGTCTCATCTCATTCTTTGAGGTATGCCCTTCTAGCCTACTTTGCTGGACAAAGAAGGCTCGCCCCAGCTCATGAAGGGTTAAAGACCTCAACCCCTTTATAATTTCCTGACAGAACACTAGATCATTTTGCCTCTCAGGCACCATACCACAGGACACAGGGTCACTATGAAAGCTTACATTGAGCTGAACAGGCAAAGCTAAGCTGTAGTTGGGAATATGTGTCAGGCTGCCATGGCTGGATGTTGCCTTCTTGGATAAAGTACAACATCCAGCACTTAACTCAACATCTGTGGCTCCCTGGCAGGACATGCAGCATCCTTACAAAACACACTGTATCCCTCCCCTGCCAACCATAAGCCACACACTAGAACTTCATGTGGTTCTTGTTCCAATCTTGTTATCCTGTTTCAGTGTTGATGTATTTATGCATTTATGCCTGATTCTGTCCTTTCTCTCTTACTGCCTGTCAAACCTCACTTATTCATTGAGACTCAGCTCCAAGATGACTTTCCCCAGGAAACATTCCTCTACCATTCTCCTCTCTACCCTCTCCACTCCCTGAACAGTCTTCTGTGGCACTAACAACACTGACCTCCTTATGTCTCACATACAGATACTAAGGAAATAGAACCATTCATCAGAAGGAAAGGTAAGCCATTCATTCCATTACTTTAGCTCTCCTACCATCCAGGACAGAGGATGTCAAAAATTAGTTTAGGACATTGGTTTTGGAGGAGACACAAAACCACTTCCAGGATGTGTACTCTCTTTTGAATTTATTTGTGCAAAGTTTATTTGTCATCTTTATTGAAATTTTCCTCACCACCATCATCATCATTATCATCAATTTTGCCTAATTCAGGAATTAGAAACAAGGTTTAGCAAGAATAAATGAATATAGAGGTCCTGCCCACATCTGACCACACCAACCTGCATGGGACCCAGGCCCAGGGTAGGCCTAGGTCCAACCTGCCACTGGTAGACACCCACTGGATCTCAGGCTCAGGACTGCCTCTTCTGAACAGCAGACCTCCACTGGATCCCAGGCCTAGCCCAGATCCACCTACACTAACCTATGTGGGACCCAGGCCCAGGGTATGTCAAAGTCTGCCACACCCACCCTACGTGAGAGCCCAGGCCTAACCCACTTTCATATTGGGACACTGCAGATATCGCCAAAGTCTTCCCCATTCCGTAGCCTCTACCTTTTGACAATAGACATGGCCTAGAAATAGCTGCATCTCAGAGCAGGTATCCCAAAGACATTGTAAGTCCCACCCTTTTAGCCCCATCTCTGGAAAACATTGTATCCATCTTGGGGACTTCCACTGTTATCTCAAGTTACCTCCGCTATTGCCGCCACCACCTTTAGTTGCAGTAGCATACATCTAGGGACATCTGCAGGGTCTGGAATCCCAACATCAAGGTGAGGTATAGACAATCTGCACAGATGCTACAAGAATATAGGGTAGAAACTGTAATATCTCAGATCCACACTGCAAAAAGGAAGACACATAGACAACATAAAAAAACAAGGGATGAGAGTGCCCCAAACAAACCAGGATACTACAATAACAGAACCTGGACAGCAAAATTTATAAAATGTCAGAAAAGGAGTTCAGAAGATTCATAATTAAAATGATCTGTGAATTAAAGAATGACCTAAATGAGCAAATACAGGCAAAACTTGATCACATCAACAAAAAGATAAGATAGCAAACACAGGTAACAAAAGATTACTTCAAGAAGGAAATAGAGACTCTGAAGAAAAAAAAAAAAAAAAAAAAAAAAAAAAAAGAACTCCTTGAAATGAAGGAAACAATAAACCAAATTTTAAAAAGTCAATAGAAAACATCACCAACAGATCACTTGCAAGAAAGAATGTCAGATAATGAAGACAAAGTATACAATTTGGCAAATAAAGTTGACCACACAGTAAAGATAGTAAGAAACCATGAACAGAAAATCCAAGAATTATGGAACGGCATCAAAAGACCAAATATAAGAGTTATGGGGATAAATGAATGCACAGAGTTTCAAAGCAAAAGAATGCACAATCTCTTCAATGAGATAAAATCAGAAATTTTCCCAAATGTGAAGAATAAATTGGAAAATCAAATACAGGAGGCTTACAGAACACCAAATGTACAAAGTTACAACAGATCTACATCAAGGCACATTATAATGAACATGCCTAGCATAAAGTATACAAAATCTTAAAGGCTACAACAGAGAGGAATAAGATCACATATAGGGGGAGACCAATTCATATATCAGCAGATTTTTCAACCCAGACACTCAAAGCCAGGAGATCCTATAACAACATATACCAAGGTCTGAAAGAAAATGGATGCCAACCAAGAATCTTATATACTGCAAAATTAAGCTTTAGATTTGATGATGAAATAAAAACCTTCCATGATAAACAAAAGTTAAAAGAATGTACAACTAGAAAACCTGCTAGGAGATCCAAGATGGCGGATTAGAGGAAGCCGCACTTCAGGACAGTTCCGTAGAAAGAATCCAACAAAGCAGATAAATTGCCTTTCATTATATATATATGGACTGAAAATACCGATATCCTGGATGGTTTGATTACCACTACCAGAGAGAGAAAGAGACAAGCTGTCTGCAGCGGCTGGAGCCGCGAGGCTCCTGCAAAACCGCCTGGGCGGTGCACAGGCCGTGCGAAACAAGGTCAGGGTGAGGAGACCGCGCTACTGCTGCAACCCCAGCCAAACTCACTGCACACTAGCGTGAAACCGGCGATAAAACCAGCGATAACAGCCGGCGGGATTGGTGCTGGGGAGCCACGGGAGACCGCGGGTCCACACACCAGTTCGAATCCACACTCCGCCTGACGTGACCCTCGGTGTGGCTTCCCGGTGCGATCGGCAAGGATACGGGAGTCTGGGAGTCTGAGGAGCTGCTGTTGACTGGAAGGAGAGCGCCGCCATCTTTGAAAGCTGCAGGGGCTGGTCCTGACAAAGGGGAGGAGACGGAGAGCGACTGCTGCATCCACCCAGGGACTCTACAGCTCTCTGAAGACAACACACAATTGGGTGAGACTTGGTTGGTCAGCAGGGGAAGGCGTTTCTGAGGCTGGCACAGCGGCCACAGGGGACTGCAACTGTGGGTGGGCTTGGGGAGGTGGTGCCTTCTGGAAGATCCCCCTTCCCGGCGCCATTCATCTGCTGACACACACGGTCCCCCTGGGCCACTCCTTCACTGAACCGTGCAGCCGCTGGCCTAGGATGCAGCCTTGATTTCACTGACAGGATCACAGATTGTGATCCAATAGCAATTGGTTTGAACTGGAAAGGAAAAAAAGAGGGGGGCTTCCCAGGGCCCGTTTTGTCTGAGACTTGGGGTTTGACTTTTTTTTTTTTTTTTTTTTTTTTTGTTTCCCTTTTTTTTTTGGTCTGCTTGATTTTCTGGATTGCAGGGAGGGGTTTTTTGTTGTTGTTGTTGTTGTTGTTTGTATGTTTGTTTGTTTATTTTTCTTTTTCTTTTTTTGGCTTTGTTTTGTTCTGCTTTGTTTTTTTTTTTTTTTTTTCCTTCCGCATTGATTGTTAGTGTGTTTATCTGCTTCCGCTCCCTTTTTTCTTTCATTCTTTTACTCCTTCTCACCCTTGTATCTTTTCTTCCTCCTTCATCTTTCATGTTTACATCCTGCCAGTGCATACTAAACAGAGCCAAAAACAAGTTATACGCAAAACTTGGGATTTCTAGAACCGGCGTAATTGAACTGGGTAGCAAAGTGGTGTTATATATAGTTTACTCTCTATTTCCTTGATTCTCTCTCTCCTCTCTCTTACACCAATTCCTACTCTTTATCATTTTTTTTTCTTTTCCAACTTACTATATATATAAATTGATCTTTTTACCTAATTGTCAACCCCATTCTCTTTCTTCCATCGTCTACTGATACTAAACCACTTCCACTAAACCATTTCAATAGATATCTCTTTTCATACTTTCCAAGAAAGAACAATTCAAGACACTTCCTTCTTCCTAAACATAACACCTCTGTATCCAATACTTGAAGCTATAAAACCCTATCAGAAACGTACAGAGTAAATTGGAAATAATATCTGGGATAACAAAATCTGTACATTGTGACCAAACTTGGATTTTCTGAATAGAAAGTGTTAGGTTTTAAAAGTATAAAGGAATTATAAGGTGATCTGATAGCATTGTACTACAGGAACAACATAAGGCTTTAAGGTAAAATCGAAACAGTCAAGGTCCCACAGTGCAGGAAGAATAGACACACAAGCAACATGAAAAAACAAGGAAAGAAAATGACACAAACAAATCAAGATACCTCATCGGCAGATGTCATGGCAAGCACAGTTGGTCAAATGCCAGAGATGGAATTTAGAAATTACATATGCCAAATGTTTATGGAACTTAAGAATGAACTCAAAAATGAGATGAGGGAGCAGGTACAGGAGGCAAAAGATCATTTTGACAAAGAACTCCAAAAACAAATACAGGAAGTAAAAGATTACTTCAATAGGGAAATAGAGGCTCTAAAGAGAATCCAAACAGAAATTCCAGAAATGAAAGAAGCAATAAACCAAAATAAAAGCTCAATTGAAAACATCTCCAACAGAATAGACCATCTGGAAGATAGAACCTCAGACAATGAAGACAAAATATATGTCTTAGAGAAGAATTTAAACCATACAGCAAAACTTGTTAATAATCATGAACATAACATCCAGGAATTATGGGACAGCATAAAAAGACCAAACTTAAGAGTGATTGGCGTAGAGGAAGGGGCAGAGTTTCAAGCCAAAGGAATGAGTAATCTATTTAATGAAATAATTACAGAAAATTTTCCAAGCTTGAGGAATGAAATGGAAAACCAAGTTCAAGAGGCATACCGAACACCAAACAAACAAAATCTCAACAGAGCCACACCTAGACACATTATAATGAAAATGCCTAATACACTGAGCAAGGAGAGAATACTAAAAGCCACAAGAGAAAGGAAGCAAATTACATATAGGGGGAAACCAATCAGATTATGTTCAGATTTTTCAACCCAGACCTTAAAAGCAAGAAGATCCTGGAATAGCATATTTCAAGCTCTGAAAGAAAAGGGATGTCAACCAAGAATCTTATATCCAGCAAAATTGAGCTTTAGATTCGAAGATGAAATAAAAACCTTCCACGACAAGCAAAAGTTAAAAGATTTCACAACTCGAAAGCCAGCACTTCTGAACATCCTGGGCAACATATTTCATGAAGAAGAAGAGAAAGATGATAACGAAAATCAACAAAGGGAGATATTAAACTAAAGGAAATACCAACCAGAAGAGAAACCAAATCAAGCTAAAGACCATAAGTCAAATAAAAATGGATGGGAATAAAAATCACATCTCAATAATAACCCTGAATGTTAATGGCCTAAACTCGCCAATCAAAAGACACAGATTATCAGAATGGATTAAAAGAAATGACCCAACAATTTGCTGTCTCCAAGAAACACACCTCATAGAAAAAGACATCAACAGACTGAAAGTGAAAGGCTGGGAAAAGTCTTATCACTCACATGGCCGGCGGAAGCAAGCAGGGGTTTCCATTCTCATATCAAATAAGGTAGACTTCAAACCAAAATTAATCAAGAGGGACAAAGATGGATATTTCTTATTACTTAAGGGAACCATCCATCAACAGGATATAACAATCATAAATCTGTATGCCCTAAATAATGGAGCACCTACATTCATCAAACAAACGCTTCTTAAGTTCAAGAGTAAAATAGACCACAACACAGTTATTCTAGGGGACTTCAACACACCTCTCTCACCAATGGATAGATCATCCAAACAAAAGCTAAACAAAGAAACTTTAAGCCTCCTCAAAACAATTAACAATTTAGCTCTAACAGACATATATAGAATATTTCATCCCTCAGTAAACGAATACACATTTTTCTCAGCAGCACATGGCTCCTTCTCCAAAATAGACCATATATTATGTCACAAGGCAACTCTCAGCAAATATAAAAAAATAGAGATACTACCCTGCATGCTATCGGACCATAAAGGGATAAAATTGGAAATCAACGACAAAACAAGGAATAAGAAAAACTACTCCATCAACTGGAAGCTAAACAACATGCTACTGAATGAACAAGGGGTTGAAGAAGACATCAAAGAGGAGATCAAAAAATTCCTAGAGGTAAATGAGAACACAGATACATCATATAGAAATCTCTGGGACACTATGAAGACAGTAGTAAGAGGAAAATTCATTGCACTGAGTTCATTCCTTAAGAGGAAAAAAAAACCAACAAATAAATGACTTAACATCACACCTCAAAGCATTAGAAAAAGAAGAACAGACCAACACCAAGAGCAGTAGAAGACAGGAAATAATTAAAATCAGAGCAGAAATTAATGAAATTGAGACTAAGGAAACCATTCAAAGAATTGACAAAACTAAAAGTTGGTTCTTTGAAAAAATAAACAAAATTGACAGACCCTTAGCAATGCTAACGAAAAGAAGAATAGAAAAAACTCAAATTACTAACATTCGTGATGAAAAAGGGAATATCACAACAAACACCTCAGATATACAGAATATAATTAGAAATTACTTTGAAAACTTGTACTCTAATAAAATAGAAAATACTGAATGCATTGACAGATTTCTAGAGTCATATGATTTGCCTAAACTGGATGTGGAGGCTATACATAATTTAAATAGATCAATTACAAGCGAAGAAATAGAAGATGTCATCAAAAAGCTACCAACAAGGAAAAGTCCAGGACCTGATGGGTTTACAGCCGAGTTCTATAAGACTTTCAAAGAAGAACTAATACCAATGCTCTTCAAACTATTTCAAGAAATAGAAAAAGAGGGAGCTCTTCCAGACTCTTTCTATGAGGCCAATATTACATTAATTCCAAAGCCTGGCAAAGACACATCCAAAAAAGAAAACTTCAGGCCCATATCTTTAATGAACATAGATGCAAAAATCCTCAACAAAATCCTGGCAAATCGGATACAAAAACATATCAAAAAGATAGTGCACCACGATCAAGTGGGGTTTATCCCAGGGATGCAAGGCTGGTTCAATATTCGGAAATCAATAAACATAATACATCACATCAATAGACTTAAAGACAAAAATCATATGATCATCTCAATTGACGCAGAAAAAGCATTTGACAAAATACAACACCCCTTTATGTTCAAAACACTAGAAAAACTAGGAATATCAGGAACATATCTTAACATAATAAAAGCTATTTATGCAAGGCCCCGAGCTAACATTATCTTAAATGGAGAAAAATTGAAAGCATTCCCTCTAAAAACTGGAACAAGACAGGGATGTCCCCTTTCACCACTGCTATTTAACATAGTACTGGAAACTCTGGCCAGAGCAATTAGACAGACGAAAGAAATTAAAGGGATTAAGATAGGAAAAGAAGAGCTCAAATTAGCACTATTTGCTGATGACATGATAATCTACCTAGAAGACCTAAAAAACTCTACCAGAAAACTTCTACAACTAGTAAACGAATTTGGCAAAGTTGCAGGATACAAAATCAATACACATAAGTCAAAGGCATTTGTGTACATCAGCGACAAAGACTCTGAAAGGGAAATGATGAAAAATACCCCATTTGCAATAGCATCAAAAAAAATAAAATACCTGGGAATCAACCTAACGAAAGAGGTGAAAGACCTGTATAACGAAAATTATAGAACACTAAAGAAAGAAATTATAGATGAACTCAGAAGATGGAAAGACCTACCTTGCTCTTGGATAGGTAGAATTAATATTGTCAAAATGTCCATACTACCAAAAGCATTATACAGATTTAATGCAATTCCTATCAAAATCCCAATGTCATTCTTCAAAGAAATAGAAATAGCAGTCATGAAATTCATCTGGAAAAATAAGAGACCCAGAATAGCCAAAGCAATCCTGAGCAAGAAAAGTGAAGCAGGGGGCATCACCATACCAGACTTTAAATTATACTATAGAGCAATAGTAACAAAAACAGCATGGTATTGGCACCAAAACAGACTGGTGGACCAATGGTACAGAATTGAGGATACAGAGACTAATACATTTAATTACAGCTATCTTATATTAGACAAAGGTGCCAAAAATGTACAGTGGAGAAAGGATAGCCTCTTCAACAAATGGTGCTGGGAAAACTGGAAATCCATATGCAACAAAATGAAATTAAACCTTTATCTCTCACCATGCACAAAACTCAATTCAAAGTGGATCAAAGACCTAGGAATTAGATCAGAGACAATACACCTAATAGAAGAAAAAGTAAGCTCCAATTTCCAACATGTTGGATTAGGCCCCAAGTTCCTTAATAAGAATCCTGTAGCACAAGAATTACTACCAAGAATTAATGAATGGGATAGATTTAAACTAAAAAGCTTCTTTTCAGCAAAAGAAACAATCAGTGAGGTGAATAGAGAGCCAACTAATTGGGAACAAATATTTAATACATGCACATCAGATAGAACACTAATCTCTAGAATATATAAAGAACTCAAAAAACTTTACACTAAAAAAACAAATAACCCAATCAATAAATGGGCTAAGGAATTGAGAAGACACCTCTCAGAAGAAGATACACGATTAATCAACAAATACATGAAAAAATGTTCAACATCGCTGGCAATTAGAGAAATGCAAATCAAAACTACTCTAAGATTTCACTTCACTCCAGTCAGAATGGCAGCCATCAAGAACACAAGCAACAATAAATGTTGGAGAGGATGTGGAGAAAAAGGCACACTCATACATTGCTGGTGGGACTGCAAAATGGTGCAACCGTTATGGAAAGCAGTATGGAGATTTCTTGGAAAACTGGGAATGGAACCATCCTATGACCCAGCCATCCCACTCTTGGGTCTATTCCCAAAGGACTTAAAAACAGCATATTACAGTGACACAGCTATCTCAATGTTTGTAGCTGCACAATTCACAATAGCTAGGTTGTGGAACCAACCTAGATGTCCCTCAGTAAATGAGTGGATTAAGAAAATGTGGTATATATGCACAATGGAATTTTACTCAGCAATAAAAGAAAATAAATTAATGGCATTTGCAGGTAAATGGATGAAGTTGGAAGACATAATGCTAAGTGAAGTTAGTCAGTCTCAAAAATCCAAGTACCAAATGTTCTCTCTTATATAAGGAGGCTATTTCAAAGTATTGTTGGATGGGGTACATAGGAGGATTAGAGGAACACTAGAATGGTCAAGGGAAGGGAGGGTAAGGGAGGGAGCAAGAGGGGAGGGAGGGGGGAAAAAAAAAAGGTGGTTGAATGAGACGGATATCATTTTCCTTAATGCATGATTGAAGACCTAAATTGTACGAATATACTTTGTATACAAACAGTTGTATGTAAAAAGATATTAAAATATATGCACTATGAGTTGTACATATTAAAAATTATAAAAAAAAAAAAAAAAGAAAACCTGCTTTACAGAACATCCTTGGCAAAATATTCCATGAAAAGGAAATAAAAAATAATAATAAAAATCAGCAGAGGGAGGTATTACACTAAAGGAAAAACTAATCAAAGGAGAAACCATATCAAGTTAAATACCAAAAATAAACAAAAATGACTGAGAATACAAATCATGTCTCAATAATAACCCTGAATGTTAATGCCTAAACTCACCAATCAGAAGATGCAGACAAGCAGATTGGATAAAAAAAAAAAAAAAAAAAAAAAAAAACTAACAATATGCTCCCTCCAAGAGATTCATGGCATAGAAAAAATATCCACAGACTGAAGGTGATAGGTTGGGAAAAATCATGCCACTCACATGGACTGCAGAAGGAAGCAGGGGTTTCCATCCTCATATTAAATAAAGTAGACTTCAAGCTAAAGTTAATCAAAAGGAATAAAGAAGGACACTTCATACTGCTCAAGGGAACCATACATCAACAAGACTTAACAATTTATAAATATATATGCCCCAAACAATGGAGAATCTATGTTCATCAGAAAAACTCTTCTCAAGTTCAAGAGTCAAATAGACCACAACACAATAATTTTGGGTGACTTTAACACACCTCTTTTACCACAGGATAGATCTTCCAAACAAAAGCTGAACAAAGAAACTATAGAACTCAACAATACCATCAATAACTTAACCTTAACTGACATAGATAAAATATTTCATCTTTCAACAAGTGAATACATTTTCTTCTCAGCAGCACATGGATCCTTCTCTAAAATGGACCATATATTATGCCACAAAGCAACTCTTAGCAAATATGAAAATGTAGAGATACTACTGTGTATTCTATCAGATCATAATGGAATGTAATTAAAAATCAATGATAAAATAAGAAATAAAAGCTACTCCAACACCTGGACACTAAATAATCTGCTACTGAATGAACAATCAGTTGTAGAGGACATCAAGGAGAAGAGTTAAAAAAAATCTTAGAGGTAAATGAAAACACAGATACAATATATTGAAATCTCTGGGACAGTAAGAAGGCAGTTCTAAGAGAAAAGTTCTTTGCATGGAGTTCATTCCTTCAAAGAAGAAAAATCAACAAAAACATGACCTTAAATTACATCTCAAAGCCCTAGAAAAAGAAGAGCAAATAAACACCAAGAGCAGCAGAACACAGGAAATGATTAAAATCAGAGCTGAAATCAATTAAATTGAAACAAAAGAAACAATTGAAAAAAATGGAAAAACAAAAACTTGGTTCTTTGAAAAAATAAATAAAATTGACAGACCCTTAGACATGCTAATGAAGAGAGAAAAATCAAATTACTAACATACGTGATGGAAAAGGAAATATCACAACAAACACTGCTGAAATACAGAAGATAATTAGAAATTATTTGGAAAACTAGTACTCCAATAAAATAGAAAACATCAACGGCACCAACAAATTTCTAAAGTCATATGATTTGCCCAAGTTGAATCAGGATGATATATACAAGTGATACAGATCAATTACAAGCACTGAAATAGAAGACTCCATCAGAAGACTACCAATCAAAAAAAGCCCAGTACTGGATGGATACACAGCTGAGTTCTACAAGACCTTTAAAGAAGAACAAATATCAATATTCTTCAATTTATTTCAGGAAATAGAAAAAGAGGAGCACTTCCAAACTCATTTTATGTGTCCAATATCACCCTGATTCCAAAACCAGACAATGACACTTGAAATAAAGAAAATGTCACACCAATATCTCTAATGAACATAGATACAAAAATTCTCAATAAAATGCTGGCAAATCACTTACAAAAACATATTAAAAAGACAGTGCACCACCATAAAGCAGAATTCATGAAAGTTTGGTTCAACATACAGAAATCAATAAATATAATTCATCACAGCAATAGACTTAAAGATAGGAACCATAAGATCATCTCAATAGATGCAGAAAAAGCATTCGACAAAATTCAGTACCCCTTCATTTTACAAACACTAGAAAATCTAAGGATTATAGCAATATATCTCAACATTGTAAAAGCTATCTAAGCTAAGGCCCCAGCCAACATCATTCTAAATGGAGAAAAATTGAAATCATTCACTCTGAAAATTAGAACAAGACAGGGATGCCCTTTTTCACCATTTCTATTTAACATAGATTTGAAACACTGGACAGAGAAATTAGACAAAAGAAATTAAAGTGATACACATAAAGAAGAACTCAAATTATCACTATTTGCCAATGATATGATTCTATACCTAGAAGACCCAAAAAATTCCACCAGAAAACTTTTACAACTAGTAAATTAATTTGGCAAAATAGGAGGTTAGAAAATCAATACCCATTAGTCAAAGGCATTTATGTACATCAGTGACAAATCCTCTGAAAGGGAAACGATGAAAACTACCCTATTTACAATAGCATTAAAAAAAAAATACCTGGGAATCTACTTAATGAAAGAGGTAAAAGAACTCTATAATGAAAACTACAGAACACTAAAGAAAGAAATTAAAGAAGACCTTAGAAGATAGAAAGATCTCCCTTGTTCTTGGATAGGCAGGATTAATATTGTCAAAATGATCATACTACCAAAAGCACTATACAGATTTAATGCAATTCCAATAAAAATCCCAATGACATTCCTCATAAAGATAGAAAAAGCTGTCATGAAATTCATCTGGAAAAATAAGAAACCCAGAATAGCTAAAGCAATGCTTAGCATGAAGAGTGAAGCAGGTGGCATCATTATACCTCACCTTAAATTATACAACAGAGAAATTGTAACAAAAACAGCATGGTATTGGCACCAAAATAAACTTGTATACCAATGGTACAGAATAGAGAATATGGAGACCCAATCCACATAATTACAGTTATCTTATATTAGACAAAATTGCCAAAAATGTACATTGGAGAAAAGATAGCCTCTTCAACAAATGGTGCTGGGAAAACTGGAAATCCATATGCAACAAAATGAAATTAAACCTCTATCTCTCACCATGCACAAAACTCAATACAAAAGTGGATCAAGAACCTAGGAATTAAATCAGAGACACTGTGCCTTTTAGAAGACAAAGTAGGCCCAAATCTCCATCATGTCAGATTAAACCCAACTTCCTTAATAAGACTCCTATAGCACAAGAAATAATATCAAGAATCAGTAAATGGGATTGATTCAAACTAAAAAGCTTCTTCTCAGCAAAAGAAACAATCAGTGAGGTGAATAGAGTGCCTACAATTTGGGAACAAATTTTTACCACATGCACGTCAGATAGGGCACTAATCTCTAGGATATGTAAAGAGCTCAGAAATCTTAACACAAAAAAAAAAAAACAAAAACAAAAACAAATAACCTAATCAATAAATGGGGCAAAGAACTGAACAGACACTTCTCAGAAGATGATATATGATCAATCAACAAATATATAAAAAATGTTCAACATCTCTAGCAACTAGAGAAATGAAAATCAAAATTACTCTAAGATTTCATTTCACTCCAATCAGAATGGCAGCTATTAAGAATACAAGCAACAAGCTGGGCGCGGTGGCGCACGCCTGTAATCCCAGCACTTTGGGAGGCTGAGGCAGGAGGATCGCGAGTTCAAAGCCAGCCTCAGCAATGGCGAGGCACTTAGCAACTCAGTGAGACCCTGTCTCTAAATAAAATACAAAAAAGGGCTGGGGATGTGGCCCAGTGGTCGAGTGCCCCTGAGTTCAATCCCTGGTACCACAAAAAAAAAAAAAAAAAAAAAAAAAAAGAATACAAGCAACAATAAGTGTTGGCAAGGAAGTGCGGAAAAAGGCACACTCATACATTGCTGGTAGGAATGCAAATTGTTGCAATCAATCTGGAAAGCAGTATGTATGGAGAACCCTTAGAAAACTTGGAATGGAACCACCATTTGACCCAGATATCCCACTCCTAGGTATAGACCTAGGACTGAAAATCAGCATACTACAATGACACACCCACATCAATGTTTATAGCAGCACAATTCACAATAGCTAAACTTTGGAACCAACCTAGATGCCCTTCAATAGATGAATGGATAAAGAAAGTGTTGTACATATACACAATGGAATATTACTCAACATTAAAAGAGAATAAAATCATGGCCTTTGCATGTAAATGGATGGAGTTGGAGAATATAGTGCTAAGTGAAGTGAGTCAATCCCAAAAAGACAAATGCCAAATGTTTTCTCTGATTTAAGCATGCTGATTCATAATGTGCTAGTGGGGGCATAGGAGGATTAGATGAATTCTAGATAGGGGAAAAGGGGAGGGAAGAGGAGGTGTGGGGGTAGGAAAGATTACCCTAAGTACATGTGTAAGACACAAATATGTGACTCTACTTTGCATACAACCAGAGATATGAAAAATTGTGCTCTATATATGTAATATGAATTGTAATGCTTTCTGTTGTTGTATATAACACATTAAAATTTAATGAAAGGATAGATGAACATATATATGTACACATACACAGATAGTAATGATTCAATGGCATTATTCTTGGTTCAGCATCATGGCTCATTAATCATTTTACTAGTTGAATATTAACCTTATCTTCATGATAAAAGAATAAGTATCAAAAAAAGAATAAATGAGAAGATTCAAAACACACTACTAATAAGTGTTAGAGCATCTATTCAAACTAGGCCCTTTAATTTAAACTCTAGAATTCTCCATAAAGTTTGCCTCTGCCTTTCTTTATTGTTTACCCCTCTCTCTTCTCACTAACCAGGACCAAAATCTAACTCTTTGGATTCCCTCATACATAATAAGGAAGCTACTTTCATCATTAAAACAAAGCATTGAATGTCCTAAGTTATAATTGAATACATATGTGACCTATGTCTCTTTACTCCTAGCATTCTCATACTTAAATTCCTATAGCCATAACTATACCTAAACCTGGGAATAGGTGATTATCTTTCTGGATCTGAATCATGAAGTTGTGAGTAAATACTGTGTCTTCATTTCCCTTTAGCATACTGAGATGAAGATTTTCAAAAAGATCTTTGTAAATACTAATATATAGTATGATAATAACAAGGTCAAATAGCTGGTCCAGCAATTCTCAAAGTGTCAATTCTAAACTAAAGTTTCATTGTTACTTTGGTACTATAGTTTGTAGAATGTCTTCCAAAGGCCCATGAGTTAAAGTTTTGGTCCTAGTCCACGGTGCTAATGAAATTTTCTAAAGGTGAGGATAGTGGGATGTCTTCAAGTCATTGGTGCCATGCCCTTGATGGGAACAAAGTGAGCATAGCCCCACTTTTCCCCCTTTTTTTCCTCCTTGTATGAGGTAAGCAGTTTTATTCTATCATGGATTTCCATCATAATATACTGCCTCACCACAGACCCAAAGCAATTGGATCAATTTATCATGGACTAAAACTTAAAAAAATTGTGAGCCAAAATAAACATTTCTCTTTATATTATGACTACCTTAGGTATTTATTAGAGTGAAAGAAAGTTGGATCTCACACATGGAAATTTATTAGATCTCTAAATGTCCAGGCTTCAACCATACCTGCCAATCAGAAAACTTGACAGCAAGGGCTCAAGGATCTGTTTATTGAATCTCTAATTGAATAAACTACAGAAATTACAAAGGGTTCAAAGAAATTACAAAAGGTTCAAAGACAGTTGAGTAGACAACTTGTAGAAACACAATAGCTCACTGTTTTCTTATCTCTCTTCTGGTCTGTCCCACACTTTTGCTAAGGGCCCTATTCCATGACATCTTTGGTTGAATCCTCAGCTCTACCCCTTTTTCATATTTTCTCTCTCTTCATATATCTGATAGGATAGAGCAGTTGGCATTTATTAACCTCACAGTTCTTCCAGGGTAGACTATGAGCAGAAAAAGGCCAATAATCCATTCCTCACAGAACAATGAGGCCAGTCCACTTCTTTGGATTCTCATTGCCATGGAAAAAGCCTTCCAGTCATTGAACCACTGTTTCCTCCAACCATGTGGCTTTTGACATCAAAGGTGCCCTTCCACCTTGTCCTACCTCATTTCCTCCATGAAATTTTCTTACATATTTGGTTTATATTTTTTTACTATTTGTATGTGGTGACAGCTTTTAGCATTAGACATCTGCTATGTTATATTGTCAATAATCCTCATGTGTACAAGTTCTGTCTCATTCAATTGGATAGCAAATTATTTTGTAGACAAAAAATATGATGTACAGCTGTTTATATCACAGCATTTTTTTTCTCTGGATGCAAATTAGACTTACCAGAGGGTGCTTCAAAGAATCATAATATCTGAGATTCAGTCAACGCTGTTTTGGGTTGAACAACCTAGGGTAGGACATAGGCATTTGTATTCAAAGACTCTTCAGAAATTTGAATGTACAAGAAAGGCACATAGTTGAACAATGACACATGTTGGCAGCAGTTTCTTCTAAGGATGAAATCAAAACCACCTACCACTAAACCCCAATCAATTCTCCAACAGAATCCTTTTGGGGTGGTGCCATTAGTAACTCATCTCCATGCAAAGCAAGAATTGATGTTCCCAAGTGCTCAGAATCACCCACTGGCTCAATAAATAAGGTCTGCATCAGAGAAAGCTATGCTCTTGGATGGTTTAGTTTCTGGGAGAGAAAATGGAAGGAGGGAATTCTGTGTCTTTGTCTTAGGATGACTCTGGTGGTTTTAATGACATGTAGCCTATCCACTGGCCTTGTGTAGAGAGACCATTATCAGAGAGGGAAGGGATGCTGTATTTAATAATCTCAAAGTGCCCTATTATCTTTACTTTAACTGGTATGTTGTGTTGTAAAACCATTGCCAATTTTATGAGGTTTGCTTTACTGTTGATTGTTTAATTTCTGTGAATATATGCATAAAACCAATAAAAACATTTTTTCATATTGAAGAAGACACTGCAGAAAGTATCATGGCTGAGACTTCTTTACCTTCCCTTCTCTGACGTGGTATTATCCAAGTTAGAGACCACCAAAGCAACCAACTCAGCCACCCACACTGGGTTATTATAGCTACATATATATTGATTCTTCCAGTGCTATTAAGTGCTAAACTTGGCCTGAGAGTTTTCTACAATGACTCCCAGCTAAGCAGCTCTGGCATCTTTTCCAGCACAAATATTGTTCACCCCTCCCAAACTTTCCTGCGTCCCTGTTTATGCTTTTTCTCCACTAGAAATCCTCCTCCAAGCTAATCTCTCCTTCTCAAGGTCCTCTGAATCTATCCATGCACTGATGCCAGGTCAGTCTTCCTGGACTACAGTTCTGCCATGACCTCATCCCATTCAAAAGTCTTTTTCAGTTACTTATTGTATATAGAATAAATTCTGCCATGCAGGATATCCTATAATCTAGCCCATGTTTATTTCCATTGTGGGGCAGGGCTGGGGGTACATTCTCTGGAACTAGACTGCCCAGATTGAGTTTCAGACCTACAAAATTTTCTGCTTGCCAGACATGCAAATATTGCATGAGACTTATTTGCTCCATACCTAAGTTTTCCCAATCTGTTTTATAAAAATAATTGTATTAGCTACCTCACAGAGCTTTATAAGTGAGATGAGTAGTGCCTAGTATATGTTAAACACAAAATAAATTCTATATACTATTATTGCAATTTTCATTATTGTTATTACTTCTTTAGTTCACCTTTGTACTATATTCGCCTACCCCTAATTCCAGTCTGTCCTCCACAGGCTTTTCCTCATCCAGCCTATTATTGTGTGATCTTTTCTAGGTCATTCACTGAAATGTCTTTTAGCTACATCAAACTCAGAAAAGAAAGGTTAATTCAGTTTTGTGTACCAGTTACGTTTGTTTGGTTGAAAGGATGAGTAGAAAGATTTAGTGTCTGTTCTGATAGAGGTAGATAGTACGTGGTAGGAATGAATTCCAATCAATTGTTGATTAGGGAGCAGAAAGATTTGTGTAAGTTCTGTCTCATTCAATTGGTACTTCCAGTTCTAAAATCTTTCTTTGTACAAGGTATGCTTCAAATGGAACATCTCAAATCTCTCCATCTTGGGTCCTTCATAAGGCAACATTTTCATGGATATCAGAGATTAAAGAGGACATAGAATGCCCTTTGAGAGAACATTATTTGCCCTTTTACACATTCATAGAAAATATAGGTAATGTTAAAATTTTATATCATGCTTATTCCATACCAGGTACAGTTTTAAATGCTCTTTGTACATAATTTTTGGGGTGCTGAAGATTGAACCCATGACCTTGTGCATGCTAGGAAAGTGCTCTACCACCAAACTGCATAATTTTATGAATCTCCCTGGTAGCTCTAATAAGATAAGTACTGTTACTGCCATCTCTCTCATGACTAAGGCAACTAAGGCACAGGTAGAATAAGTCATTAGCCCAGAGTAATGCAGTGAGTTTGTGGTATAGGCACAATTTCACATGGGTGCTGTTGCTCCAAGATCACATTCTTAACCACTGTGCCAAATGGATTATTATATGATTGCTATCTGATTATGTCAGATAGCAAAATTATTTTAGGAGATGTTTCAGTCAGATTTCTCTCTGCTGTGACTAAAAGACCAAATAGAATAATTGTAGAGGAGGAAAAGTTTATTTGGGGGCTCATGGTTTCAGAGGTTTCAGTCTATAGATAGCAGGCTCCATTCCTTGGGGCTTGAGGTGTAGCAGGACATCATGATGGAAGAGTGTAGTGAAGGTAAGCAGCTTGCATGATGATCAGCAAACAGAGAGATCTTCACTTGCCAGATATGAATATATACCCCAAAGCCACACTACCCATGTTTTTCAACCACACCCCACCTGCCTTCAGTTACCACTCAATTAAACCCATCAAGTGATTAATGCACTGATTGGGTTAAGGCTCTCATATCCAATCATTCCTCCTCTGAACCTTCTTGCAATGTCTCACATGTGAGCTTTTGGGGGATACAACGTCCAAACCAAAGCAGGGGACTCTAATAACTGTAATTAATTCTAATGAGTTCATATGAACTTATTGTTTATAGATAACTCCTAAATGTCCAGGGGTTGTGGGGTGGGTATGTGAGTGTGTAAAACCCCAGTGTGCATACAAGTGTACATTATGACCAATTAACTCTAGGTCCCTGAATTATGTTTTCTGTTTGTTTGCTTGTTTTGTTTTATCTGTCGAAGTCTGCATAATTTTTATGATTTGGGCATTTTATTGATGTCAGTGTTTGATCTTACTATCAATCAGAAACTATGCATTACATATTAATGTACTATTGATTGGAGAACCAGATACTCAAAGACCACATCCTTAAATAGAAGCCAAGAATAAATATCTTATGCTGGAAAGTTTTCCTTTTGACTTTGGTGCTGAAATTTTCATTTGGGGATAAGTAGACTCAGCTGCAGATAAATCCACATGGGGTTCCCTCTCTGCCTCTCCCTGTTTCACAGTTAATTTGAAAAATGCTTAGCTATTTCCTGAGAGTAATAAGGAACAACTGTAGGATTTCTAACAACATGGGCAGCAGCATCATAGTTGAGTATTGAACAACTCACCTTTTTTACAGGTAGGGATATTGGATCTCAGACCAAACAGATGGCCATTGCAAATGCAGCTTAGGCAGGTGATTATTGCTTGGACTAAAATTAGGGCTCAGATATAAAGAAATGGGTATTTTTTGTTCTTTTAAAACAGTAGACTATTGAGCATATTTTGACATCTTATACATACATGGGAGTATAGCTTATTCTAGTTAGGATCCCATTCTTGCAGTTATATATGATTTTGAGTTTCATTGGTTGTGTATTCATTTATGAAAGTTATGACTGATTCATTCTACTGCCTTTCTTATCCCCATCTCCCTCCCTTTCTTTCATTCCCCTTTCTCTAATCCAATGAATTTCTATTCTTCCCTTTGCCCCCCTTATTTTGTGTTAGCATCCACATATCAGAGAGAACATCCAGTCAGTCTTTGGTGTTTTGGAATTGGCTTATTTCACTTAGCCTTCAGTTTCATCCATTTAGAGGCAAATGCCATAATTTCTCTTCTTTATGTCTGAGTAATAACCTATGGTGTATATATACCACATTTCCTTTATCCATTCTGTTGAAGGGCACTAAGGTTGATTCTGTAGCTTAGCTATTTTGAGTTGAGCTTCTATAAACTTTGATGTGACTGTGTCAAATTAGTATGCTGACTTTAGTCTTTAGGGTATATGCCAAGGAGTGAGATAATGGGGTCCAATGGTGGTTCCATTCCAAGTTTTCTGAGGAATCTCCATACTTCTTTCCATAGTGGTTGCACCACTTCACAGTCTTACCAGCAATGTATGAGTGAACTTTCCCTCCAACATCCAAGCCAACATTTATTGTTATTTGTATTCTTGATAATTGCCATTCTGATTGGAGTGATATGGAATCTCAGTGTAGCTTTAATTTGTATTTCTCTAATTGCTAGAGAAGGTGAACATATTTTTATATATTTGTCAATTGAATGTATTTCTTCTTCTGTGAAGTGTCTCTTCAGTTCCTTTGCCCATTTATTGATTGTGTCATTATTATTATTATTATTATTATTATTATTATTATTTTAAGTTTTTGAGTTCTTTGTATATCCTGGAAATTAATGCTTTATCTGAAATGCAGGTGACAAAGATTTTCTCCCATTCTGTAGGTGATCTCTTTATGTTCTCAATTGTTTGCTGAAGAAACTTTTTAATTTGATACCATCCCAGAAATGTGTATCTCTAACAAAGGTTTAATTAGTAAAATACATGATAATGAATTGGATATGAGTGGGTTCAAAGGAGGAGGAGTCAGGGATGACCACCATGTTTATGTTCTTATCACTGGTCCTATAAGTACAACCCAATAAAAGTTATCAAGGTTAGGAGCATGGTCAGGCAAGGATCGTTAATCTAGTATTTTATATGATGAGTTTGAAGTAATTTTGGAACATTTAAGGAGTGAAATCAGAAAAGCACTTGATTACATAACTCTGGAGCTCAGAAAGCAAGTATGTCCTAAAGTCAAATATGTGTATGTACTTTCACAGATATTTATAATTGTAAATACTGAGGCTTAAATAAGTCTCAGTAAAAGGGTTCAAAATATGGGAAAATAGGATGCCTAGAACCCATCCTTGAGGAACTTCAATCCTTTAAATAATGGAGGATGATCTTGCAAGGCCAAAGTTGCAATGTCTTCATTGATGAGTTAATGTCCTTGTTCTTAAAACTTACTCTACATCTGCAGAGTGAGTACCCATGAACAGAGCCTGTACAACTGCAGTGAAGAAATGGATAAGGCAGATAAAGCTTAAAATCATAGTGAGGATTATAATGTTTTACTTAACATTAAAAGTAGGTATCCCTAATTAGATTTTCTTTTGAAAATACTGCACTGTTATAATTGATCTATTTCATTTTATCCATCCAGGAAACTATAACTTATCTTCATCCCTTATATTTTTAATGCCCCCTCCATTTTATTTTTTTAATGTGAGACATTAAGAAATCCATTCTCAACCACACCCTGAGTGTACATGTCTGGTAGAACTCAACCACGTAGAACATCTCTGACAGCAGACACTCTGCAGGGATACAAATGAAGTGCACAGATAGTTCTAGTGACCTGCAGTATCTTCAATGAAGTTATTCATGAGACAAACTGCACCCCAGCCCTTACCATATTTTTGCTTCCTTAGAGCAATAAAAGACCGTTTTTGCAAAGACACTATTTCATTTTGGGTTCAGGAACTTGACTTGCAATTAAGCACTAAGTCCTCCAGTTTTATGGTTGAGAGAGCAGCTGTGCCTGCCAATGACTGGGAGAGTTCTCTGTGACTGGGCTGAAAGAGTATTTTGCACTAAGGGTGGGTGGCAGGGAATCATCTTAGGGAGGGGGTGGATATGTGTAGTTTGTTCATGAATAATGTGTTTATAGTTTGGTAATTGCCCTCTGGGATCTGGAGGTGCCATTATCTCTTACAAGGTAATGAAGCTGTGGGATGACACCAATTTTCTTAATCTGCTGAATTCTACTGATTCAATTTTAGTCACTTCGGTAAAAGGTGAGTGGGAGAATGAACCCTCTTGACATCGCAGGAGAAGCACTCATAGGTTCCAGTGCTTCACTATGACACAGAGCTTCCTGAGGATCTACCTTCTGCATCTCCGGGTGCAGAGTATGAGCAAGTGTTGGCAGAAGTGAAGTGCATATAAATTTACCATAGTCTAGAATTATATTTCTTAATGAAAAAATCATTTTCATAAAATTATTTCAGCATGGTTTTTATGAATGACTTTAATATCATCAGGTTCATTATAGACAGCAATGACACAAAGTTTTTGTGCATTATCCCAAGTTCTAGGAGGATTGTTGGCACTAGCCCCACATTGCCCCTTTTCTCCACTATGAGTTCACAAAGTATGAACCATCAGTACCACTTTAATGGTGAAAAAACAGAGACTCAGAGAGATTGAATAACAATAAAATCTATTTCACTGGTTAAAGGGAGAGTCTGGACTCATTAAGAAAAATGAAAACAAAAGAAAAGGAAAAAAAGCCCATTATTTCTTATAAAATGGGAGAAAAATACTTTGGGACTTTCCTCTGGTATTCAGATCTCTGTAGTTATAGCCAGGATTATTATTTTAAGGGGAAGAGATGGTCTGGTGGGCATGTGATATAGAGATATTCCTTTCTGGTGGCTCTTGACTTCCCATACCTTTGTCTTTGCCTCCCATCATCACTACATATTTGGTTTTGTCTCCACATTTTACTGTTTCCATCTTCATCTGTCTGGCTCTCTCATTCTCTGAACATCAGCCTCTGCTGGTCACTACCAGTCAGGCATCCATCCAACATTCCCAGAATTCTTTAAAGCAAAACCAAGAACAGACAGAGATAAACAGATGGGGGTGAGAGTAAAGGATTAATTTGTGGTTCAAATGTGAGCTGTTTTATTCACCTGCAATCCCTCTGCCCTCATTCATCTTAGAGAAAACCTGATTTCTTGCCATGAAGTAAAGATCAACAAACTGGAACCAACTGAACACATGCCCCCTGATGAAAATCTAGACATATTGAGAAATGCTAAAAGCATTCCATTCATGTTGGAATGCATGTCATCACCAGGCCTCTATAAACATTTGCTTTTTATAGGGCTGCAGGCCTTTTGCAATGACAAATTTATTTAATGTCTACTTGGAGCCATTAGAAAATTGATCGTCCTCTCCTCACTCTTAGGGATGATCATATGTCCTAACTTCTTTAGGAAGCATGGCCAACTTTTCTTCATTAGCTTATTTACAAGGTTGATTCTCAAGGACTGGTTTAAAAACAGAAGACCCAGTGAATCACAGATTTTCTGGCACTTAAAAATAATATACATATGTGTATATATTAAATTAAATAAGTATAAGTATGTAAAACAGTTATTCATTCCTAGTAAGTAATAAAAATGCTAATGACTATCATGACTCTCAAGATGCAGTGTCTAACTTCAGAGAACTCAAGAGCTTTGGGGGTCTCTAGCAAAAATTTATAAACAATAGCAGACAAAGTCCCAGATATGAAAATTTCTTAACTCTGCCACAGAACAGTCTTCTGCTCCTGCCCAAATCATGTTTCAGGTGTTTATAGGCTACATTTGCAGTGGGGTGAGATCACATGGAATTCAAGCTACTATTTCACATCTTTCTCATGTGCAGAACAAGCTGTTTTTGCCTAGAAATCTAATATATTTCCGTGGAAACCACTTAATCAGCTGGGACTTATCTCAGTGATGTTACAGTGGAAGTTTATTGTCGAAATTCCTTAGAAAAAAATTGACGAGTGTGCATGCATACTTATGTATATTTGTTTTCTGGAGTATGCATACATACACATACACACACAAACACACCACTCACACAGCTCATTTAATGACTTTTCCCTTAGAGATTTTACATAACATATTATTGCTTAGGAAACCATGACATCCTGGCATTGTGTACATCAACAAAGCTTTTATTATATCAAAAGCTTAGTTTGCATTTGAGTGTGTTAACAAGAAGAGAGAAGGTTGAATCCAGTAGTGAGTTAAAGATAGTGATGGATGAGTGGGTGGCACACAGTCACTATCAGTGAAGAAACTAAAGATGAAAAATGACAAGTTTGAATGAAACCAGCTCTGGATGTTAATTTAAGTTATAAATGCCCATTGTAGAGCCATAATCACACACCTGAAATGTGCTACCTAGGATTCAAAGTCCCCCTTTCTACCAACTACCCCAAAGTTGGCTCTAGAACCTAATTCTTTGCTCACAGCATGCACACACACCATTGTTTTATAACCATATATTTACACAATTATGTCATCATTCTAGCTCTAGAAAATTCATGGGTATTTTAACATCTGATTAGTAAAGGTTTGTGAAAATCAATCTAATACCAGAACAAAGATGCCATATAAAACCAAAAGAGGAGAGGCAAGTTATGAAAGGTGAATTCCATACTATCTTACTTAGACTGCCAGCATCATCATTCTGAATAGAACTGGACTGTGGTGTGGCATCCTTGAGGGTGGAGAATCCTGGTGAGAAAACTTCAAAACCTGGCCCTCTGCTAAATCAGTCATTCACCAGTTTAACAGCCAGCTCTACTCACTTATCAAGGGACAATTTCTGGATGGCACAAGTGGTACAGAAACATCCAAGAAGTAATGTTTTCAGGTGTTTAACCCAAGTACAAGTTTCTTGTGAAAAGTCATTTACTGGCCATTACAAAGTTATTTACTGGCCATTACAAAGATATACAATACACTATTCTGCTGTTCACAATGATGTTCTGATGTTCTGATGTTCACAATATAGGCAAGGAAATAAATCATAGACACATAGAGATGATGCTTCATTTTAATGGAGGGTTGAGTTACAGCAGAAGGGATATCTCAAAATAGAGTATGATTAATGGTCAAATGTTAGTGGCAACCCGAATAAAATCAAACAAAATCAGAGAAACAGAAATTTAAAGTGTAAAATACCTTAATAATACCCAATCATTCCTTCAACCAGGTTTGTACAGTATTTATGAGGTATTTTCAAGGATCCTGAGCTGTTGTAATAGTTGATATCATAAATTTATTTTTATTGTGTCACAAATTTATTTTTAATTTCATTCCATAAATGTTTGTGGGAAGTTTGTATGTTGAAAGGCATATTTTAGGGTCTGTGGATAGAGTAGTTGATAAGATTGACACAATTTCTTCTGTCTTCTAAAAGCTTATGGGTTCTCAGGGGAGATACATCAAAAACATAGTAGTAGATAGGAGAGAGATGCCAAACAGGAAATATAGAGTGCCATGAAATCATATGAAAAAAAAACAACCAGAATTAGTCTGTGAGGACAGGAAAACCCACTGAGTGTGGCATGCCTAAGCTCAGCACTGCAATGTTATGAAACATATTGTTAAAGAAAAAGTAATAGAGAAGTGATGGTGGATAAATTGAGTCTAGAAAATATGGTCTTCTGAATTGAAAGTCAATGTTCTTTATTTTAAAGTATCTAATTGACTTTAAAGTTAATCTCCAACTATAAACAACTGCAGAACTGCCAAAATTATCTTCAAAAGATAAAGTAATTTCATATATTGAACAATAGGCAATGAATGACTGAACCTTGAGATAAGAAAAAAACTGGGTTTCCATCTAGAGGAAATTTCGAGGCCAAAGAAAATGAAGATCAAACAAAACAGAGCCTGAAAGACTCACTGTGCTGAGGAGAAGGAGCTCAAAGTTTGGAGAAAACAAGGTAATTAGAATTTGCAGAGCAAGAAGAGAAAACTATTCCCCACAAATCTGCATAATTCTATTTAAGCATTTGACTAAAGGATAAGTGAAACTGAGAACAGGGAGGACTTCTAAATATATATCTACAATATACATTCATCAGTTATTTTCCAGTGATCTAACTGCCTATGAGATCACCATCCACCGAACTCTGAAAGTCTATAACAAAATAAATTATTCACAATTGTAAAAATTCTGCCAACAAAAATCTACTAGGTAGGTGCAAAACCAGCAAAATGAAATGAACTAAATGAAAAATTAATACTTCAGAAATGAGACAGTCATAAAATTAGTAAAGATATTAAAATAGTTATGATAAGCATGCCAAATATAATTAAATAAGTTATAGGCCAGCATAAAAATAATGAGTAAAAAGGAAGATATAAAAATAAACCATATGGGATTTCTAGAGAGAAATTATAATGTATGAAATATAACTATAAGCCGGGCGCGGGTGGCGCACGCCTGTAATCCCAGCACTTTGGGAGGCTGAGGCAGGAGGATCGCGAGTTCAAAGCCAGCCTCAGCAATGGCGAGGCACTTAGCAACTCAGTGAGACCCTGTCTCTAAATAAAATACAAAAAAGGGCTGGGGATGTGGCCCAGTGGTTGAGTGCCCCTGAGTTCAATCCCCGGTACCACCAAAAAAAAAAAAAAAAGAAATATAACTATATATACATATATGCATATATATTTGGTACCAGGGATTGAACCTAGGGATGCTGAACTACTGAGCAACATCTCCAACCATTTTTATTTTTTTTATTTTGAGACAGGGTTTTGCTAAGTTGCTTAGGGCCTTGCTAAATTTCTGAGGCTGTCCTCAAACTTGTAATTCTCCTGCCTCAGCCTCCTGAGTCACTGGGATTGTTACAGAGCTGGGGCCATCCAAAGAACAGAGGCAGCATGAATACCCTCCCTTCACCCTCCAGATTCTTACAAGAAAGTCATAAAGATTTCAGATGTGTCACTCAAAATGACAGAAACAAGTTTATTGGGAGGAAACAAAAAGGAAAGGGGGATACTCTCAATGAATAGAGTGGATCCTCTCAGAGAGAAGAGGCACAACATGCCTCTCCAGCACTCCAGTTTTACTGGGGATCGCAGATAATTTTTCAGAGAGTCCTGCTCAGATCCACTTCTTGACTTTTGCCTAAGAGCAAGATGACATCAGACTTTCGGGTACCTACTACCATGGCAATTCTAAGAGCAAGATGACATCAGACTTTCAGGTACCTACTACCATGGCGATTCTAGGTCATCTTGGCCCATGCTGATCAGTTCTAGTTGGATTTTTAATCATATATTTTACAGATTTTATTTTTATGAGGAATTATCCTTATCTCCCAGATTTTCAAGATCTGGTCACAAAAGTCTCTGCCATTAGGGTAATTTATGTTTCTTTTAATCGACATTATCTGAAGGCTATACTTCTCCTTAACATAACAGGAAGTTTGCTGGGGAATGTGACATGTCCCATCCACTTAGGCCACACAGAGCGGAAGATAAATGCATGTGGGGGTCAGCACAGTGGGCCTGCATTATAGAATTATTTCCTAAACTCATGTTCCTACCATCTGCATCTTCTGGCCCCTAAACAGGATTATAGCATGCACAACCACTTCTGGCTTGAAACGAAATTTTTGATGAATCAGATTAACTGTACATAAGAAAGTACAGAAGACAAGACTATAAATTTGAAGATATAACAGTAAACCATATCCAAAGTAAATTACAGAGAAATTAAAAATATATTTGTTTTATATTTATAAAAAATACAAGCAGAGTGACAACAAACTATGGAAAAATTCAAAAGTCTAATATATACACAATTGGAGTCCCAGAATAAGTGGAGAAGAAGAAAATATTTAAGAAATGACTGCACAGTGTATAAAATTTGACAAAACTCCAAATTTGCACAATAAAGAAGTCTATGCAGAACAACAACAACAAAAATAAATAAAAATGTAGAAAAATCAAAGCAAGTTACATAATACAAACTTTGCCAAAAATACTAATAAAGAGAAGAGTTTAAAGGGGTCAAAAATAAAAAGAAACAACAGGATTTTCCATATCATGTACATCCAGAAGACTAGGATCCTGATTCTTATAAAAAAATATTTTATATTTATATAAATATGTCAAAATATACTCTACTGTTATGTGTAACCAAAAAGAACAAATACAATTTTTAAAAAGTGCATTACTTAAGGTGGAGCAAAGATAAAATGACTAGATTTACATTTTGGTCAAAGCAAAAGACAGTGCATTTCTAATTCTCTATCCAGTGAAACATCTTTTCAAAGTAAAGTAAAATAATATTATTTTCAAAAAATTAAAGCTTAAAAAAATTTGTTTTCCATGCAGGATAAGAGATAGAGGTTTAATTTTATTTTGCTATATATGGATTTCAATTTTGCCAGCACCATTTGTTAAATAGGATATCTTTTCTCCAGTGAATGTTTCTGGCACCACAGTATTTATGTATTTGTCTCTGTGTCCTCTATTCTGTACCATTGGTCTACAAGTCTATTTTGGTGCCAATACCATGCAATTTTTGTTACTATAGCACTGTAATATAGTTTAAGGTCAGGTATTGTGATGCCTCCTGCTTTACTTTTTTTGCTAAGGATTGCTTTAGATATTCTGGGTCTTTTATTTTTTCAAATAAATTTTATTATTGCTTTTTCTACTTCTATGAAGAATGTCATTGGTATTTTAATAGGAATTGCATTAAATCTATATAGTGCTTTTGATAGTATAGCCATTTTGATGTTGGTGGAACTGCAAATTGGTGCAACCACTATGGAAAGCAATATGGAGATTCCTCAGAAAACTGGGAATGGAACCACCATTTGACCCAGCTATCCCACTCCTTGGTTTATACCCAAAGGACTTAAAATCAGCATACTATGCTGACATAGACACTTCAATGTTTATAGCAGCACAATCCACAATAGCTAGACTCTGGAACCAACCTTAATGTCCCTCAATAGATAAGTGGATAAATAAAATGTGGTATATATACTCAATGGAATATTACTCACCTTTAAAGAAGGGTAAAATTATGGCATTTGCCAGTAAGTGGCTGGAGTTGGAGAATATCATGCTAAGCAAAATAAGCCAATCCCACAAACCAGAAGCCAAATGTTTTCTCTAATATGTGGATGCTAATTCACGATAAGGTGTGGGGGGAGCACAAGCAAAAAATAGCATTACCTTAGATTAGGTAGAGGAAAGAGAAGGGAGGGGAGGGAGGAGATGTAGGAATGGGAAAGATATTGGAATGAAACAGACATTATTACTGTATGTATATATGTGACTACATGACCAATATGATTCTGCAACATTTACACTTTGAAAAACGAGAAATTATATCCCATCTATGTATGATATATCACAGTGCATAAATGCATTCTACTATCATGTATAACTAATTAAAGCAAATAAAATAATTAAAAGTAAAATTAAGAAGTATTTTTTATAGCACAATAAATGTAAAATAGAGTTCTTAGGAAAGAGTATGGTATTTAAAAAGATATAAAAAGTGTCTAAAAGAAGTTTTGCTTACATTATGAGAGATGCTTTTATCATTTAAAAATTTTAAAACATATTTAGATGACTAAGACCAAAATAACAACAATATATTATGAAGCTGACTATGATGTGTAAACACTAAAGGTAAATGCATCAGTTTAGTAATGAACAGTAAATTTGAACCAATACAGCAGTGTCACAAGGTTTTTTTTTTTTTTTAAATTGACTTTCATAAATAATAAATTGACTTGTAGAAGAACAACAGGTGTACTAACCTGAGAATAAACAGGTAGAAAATAAGAAATATAATTAAGAAATATGTTCAGAAGGAAAAATCAACAGGACTTAGTAGACCTGACAGGGTCTAATGAGGTCATTGTAAAGTTAGGATTTATGACTATAGGTCTCTCAATTAATTTCAGAAAGGAAATTTCATTACTGGCACAGGTGCATTAAAATGAAGTCTTCCTGGTCATGAACTCCAGTACCCACATTAACAGGGGTTGAATTACAAATTAAGTCTTCCTGTATAGGTTGCTTACCTTGACAATTCCAGAGAGGACCAAGTAGGGTCAAAAACTTCTCTACCTGTTGTGAAGGAGTTAAACATCTGATTGGTAAAACTGCAGAAGGTGGAATCCAGTTTCCTTGACAGACATTAATCAGCAATAAATTGGGAGACAGCATTGTTTCCTTTGTTGTTCTCTGTTTGGAGAGGACCCACTCTCTCTCAGGAGTGTTCTTTGCTTGAATCTTCTTTAACTTATAATAAATTTCTTTTGCTTGCTTTTTCTTGTCTGACTTTAAATTTTCTTTTATTGGTTCACAAGAAATGATATTTAAGAAATTTAACTCCCCACTCTCCTGTAAGAAATGGACTAAACATTTTAGTAGATAGTAGAAATTGCCAGAACAAATGGGGAAAATTTTATTTATCTTATGTTTACAAGATTAACTCCTCAGATTTAATGACACAGAAAGGTTGAAAGGGTAAAAGTGAAATAAAATATAACATGCAAAAAGTCTCCAAATTGGAGCTAATGTGGTTATATTTATATCAGACAAAACAAACATTAATACAGAATTGTTGCTAAAGAAGGAAATGGATATGTTATAATGCTAAAGCAACTTAGTGAGAGCTCAACAGGAAGAGAATAATTATAAAAATATATACACATAATAACTGTGCTAATATACATGAGGCAAAGCTAAGGAAAATGAAGACAGAAATACATAATTCAATAGTGTTATTTGGACACCTCAGTACACCACTTTCAATAAATGAAAAAACAAGACAATTTCAACAGAAATATATTTTTAAAAACTTGAAAACTCTTTAAGTAGAACTAACAGAAATACTTGGACCTCTTCACGTACTAATAGCAAAATATACATTTTTTCCTAGTGCAATTAGAACATTCTCCAAGATAGAACACATAGTAGGAAAGGGAGGAAGTCCTCAAAGCATTTCTCTGGCAATAATTGAAGAAAACTAAAAGTCAATACCAGAAGAAAAACTAGAAAATTCATAAGTGTGTGTGTGTGTGTGTGAGAGAGAGAGAGGGGGGGGACCTCTTAAACTACAGATCAATGAAGAAATCACAAGGAAAATAGAAATTATTTTGAGATTAATAGAAACAAGAAAACAACATATCAAGGCTTATGGAATATAATTATCATATTTAGATGAAAATTAGTAGCTGCAAATATTCATATTAAAAAATAAACATGATTGATCGCAAAACAACACCATGCCTATATGTTTTAAGGTATTGACAAAAGAAGAGCAAATGAAACCCCAAAGTATATTCAAATAAATATTTAGATTAAATGGACAATAAATTGATCACATAATAGAGAAACAATACAGAAAATTAATGAAATGAGCATTGGTCCTTGAAAAAGACAAAAATTAACAAATCTTTAGCTAAATGGACTAAAGAAATAACAGAGATACCTTCAATGCCTAAAACCAGGAAGAGGAGACACCACTACAACATTACAGATGAAAACTACAAAAGAATGATAGGAGAATATCATGAAAAACTATGCAGCAGATTAGATAAATTTGGTGAAATGGACAAATTTCTAGAAAGAGACAGACTATGTGAAAAAGATACAGAAAGAAATATAAAACTGAATGAATTTATAACAAACAGTGAATTAAAAATAAATTTTAAAAAACCCCACAAAGTAAAGCCCTGAAATAGATGTTTGTAAATACTACCCAACATTTAAAAAGAATTAAGACCAGTCTTTCATGAACTCCTTCAAAACTAGAAGAATAAGAATCTCATTTTATGAGATCAATATTTGATGCCAAAATCAAACAGAAGTATACCAAGAAAGCAACACAACAATATCCCACATAAATACAGATACTAAATTTCTCAGTAAGATATTTCCCCATAAAATCCATCAACATATAAAAAAGAATTATTCAACACAAACAAGTAGGATTTGTCTCATAACCGTAAGAGTGATTCAACATGAGAAAATTAATCCATGTAGGATATCCCATTAATAGAAAACAAGATAAACAAAAATAAATGAATAAATAAATAAAAGACATTGGAAAACACGTAATAGTCTTTCATCATGCCTGTTATTCCACAAGGTCAGGACACTGAGGCAGAAGTATCACAAGTCCCAAGTCAGCCTCATCAACTTAGTGAGGGCTTAAGCAACTTAATGAGACCCAATCTCAAAATAAATAATAAAAACAGGCTGAAGATGTGGCTCAGTCACTAAGCACTCTTGGGTTCAATTCCTAGCATCAAAAAAAAAAAAAAAAAAAAAAAAAAAGAAAAAAGAAAAGAAAACAAAATAAAATAACAACAACAAAATAAAAACACCGAGCAAAACTTGACAAAGTGAAGAGAGAAATAGACAAATTCAAAATTATATTTGGAGATTGAATAGTTTAACATCTAATGTTAGTCAATTTTGCATCAATGTGACCAAAATACCTGACAAGAACCACTTAGAGAAGGAAAAGTTTAGTTTGGGCTCACAGTTCCAAAGCTTTAGTCCATGGGGGACAGACTAAATGTAAGGTAGAGAATCATTTGTGGAAGGTTGTGGAAAAAAAAAAACAACAACAAAAAACTGCTCACTTCATGGTGGCTAAAAAACAGAGATACAGAGAGAAATGGGGAAGGTGCTATAGAGAAGATGTACCCTTCCAAGGAATGCCCCCACTACCCACCCACCAGTCATACCATTTCTGCCTACAATTTCTACCTAGTCTGTCCATTCAAACTAGGATGGGCCAATTAGTTTACAGATTTCATAAACTAATCGTTTTGGCATTAACACAGGAGCTTTAGGGGGATACCTCATATCAAAATCATTATAGTTCTCCTTTCCCAGTAATTGACAAAATGGGTAGAAAATCAATAAGGATACAACAGATAAGCCCACCAATCTTGGTTAGGCAGAATAAATATCATCAAAATAACTAAATTTCCAAAAACATTATACAGATTCAATTCAATTCCAATCAAAATCCCAATGACATTCCTTATAGAAATAGAAAAGACAGTCATGAAATTCAACTGGAAAAATAAGAGACCCAGAATAGATAAATCAATTCTTAGCAAGAAGGGTGAAGCAGGTGGCATCACAATACCAGAACTTAAACTATATATTACAGAAAAATAGTAACAAAAGCAGCATGGTATTGGCACCAAAATAGACATGTAGACTAATGATATAGAATAGAGGACACAGACTAACATCCACAACTACAGCTATCTTATATTAGATAAAGGTGTCAAAAATATACATTGGAGAAAAGATAGCCTCTTAAATAAATGGTGCTGGAATAACTGGAAATCTGTATGTAACAAAATGAAATTAAATCTCTTTCTCCCACCACACATAAAACTCAACTCAAAGTGGATCAAGTACCTAGAAATTAAAGAGACCATGCGTCTATTAGAAAAAGTAAGCACAAACCTCCATCATATTGGATTAATAATTAATTAATTAATTAATTATTAATAACTAATCAATAATTAACAATTCCTTAATAAGACTCCTATTGTACAAGAATTAAAATATAGAACTAATGAATGGGATGGATTCAAACTAAAGACCTTTTTCTCAGCAAAAAAAAACAATCAATGAGGTAAATAGAGAACCTACTAATTGGGAACAAATCTTTACTACATGCAAGTAATATAGAGCACAACTCTCTAGAATATATAAAGAACTTAAAAATCTTCACACACACACACACACACACACACACACACACACACACACATAACCCAATCAATAAATGGGGCCAAGGAACTGAACAGACACTTCTCAGAAGAAGATATACAATCAATCAACAAATACATGAAAAAAGGTTTAACATCTCTGGCAATTAGAGAAACACAAATCAAAACTACTCTAAGATTTTATCTTATTCCAGTCAGAATGGCAGCTATTAAAAACACAAACATCAATAAATGTTGGAGAGGATGTAGGGAAAAAGGTACACTCATACATTGCTGGTGGGACTGCAAAATGGTACAGCCAATCTGGAAAGTAGTATGGAGATTCCTTTGAAAACTGGGAATGGAACCACCTTATGACCCAGCCATCCCACTCCTGGGTCTATTCCCAAAGGACTTAAAAACAGCATACTACAGGGACACAGCCACATCAATGTTTATAGCAGCACAATTCACAATAGCTAGGTTGTGGAACCAGCCTAGATCCCCTTCAATAGATGAATGGATAAAGAAAATGTGGTATATATACACAATGGAGTATTACTCAGTGATAAAAGAGAATAAAATAATGGCACTCACAGGTAAATAGATAAAATTGGAGAATATAATGCTAATTGAAGTTAGCCAATCTCAAAAATCCAAATGTCAAATGTTTTCTCTAATATAAGGAGGCTGATTCACAATGGGGTTGGTTCGGGGAGCATAGGAGAATTAGAGGAACACTAGAAAGGTCAATGGGGAGTGAGGGGAAGGGAGGGGACAAGGGAGTAAAAAGAAACAAAAAAGATGGTAGAATGAGATGGATATTATTACACTAAGTGCATGTATGAAGACATGAATGGTGTGAATATACATTGTATACAACCAGAGATATGTATAAATGTGCTCTATATGTGTATTATGAATTGCAATGCATTCTGCTCTCATATAAAACAACTTTGAATTAGAAAAAAAGAAAATTTAATATGGTATGCCTACATGATTTTGCTTTTGCTTAGGTATTTATTCTGCTCAATGTATTCAGAGCTTCTTGTATTTGTCATTAATTTTAGAAAATTCTCAACTCTTTAGCTAATATTTATTTTAATGATTTCTTCTGTTTCTACCTTCTTTGTCTGATTTTTCCATTATGTATAGATAAGTATAAGTTATCTCACAGTTTATAGATATTCTGTTTCAAATTTCCATTGACATATCTTTATGATCACTGATTTTCTCTTTGGTCATATTTAGTTTTCTGATGAGTTCATCATTGGCATTTTTCATTTCTGTTATAATACTTTTGATTTCAACTTTTCTTTTTCATTCTTTCTTAGCATTTTCATTTCTCTGTGCTCAACACCCACATGGTCCTGCATATTTTCCACTTTTTCATATGATCCCTTAGCATATTAATAATAATTATTTTAAATTCCCAGTCTGATAATTCTAAAATCTCTGCCATATGCTAGTAGTATGTGTTTATCTGTTCAGACCATTTTTTTAAAAAGTCTTTTGTTATTATTTTTTTCATCTAGCATACTTTGCACTTTTTGTTGATAGGAGACTATGATGAATGAGATTAAAAGCAATTAATTAAAATGTTTATGCTTTAGGAGTGCAGCCAGCCCCAGGTCAGTCCTGCTGACCTTCACCCTAGTGTGGACAGGCCAGGGTAAGTCCTGATGACCTCCCCTTGTGTGTGACCAGGCTCCAGTCAGTCCTGACGACCTCTGCCCTAGAGCAGGAGACTCAAGGATAGACCCTCCCAACTCTGCTTTAGCGCAGGTGGGCCAAGGACAGTCCTGGCGACCTACACTGGAGTGCAGCCATGCCCAGATCAGTCCTGCTGACCTCCACCCTACTGCAGCCAGGCTCAGGTCAGACCCACTGACCTCCACCTTAGCATGGCCAGCCCAGGTCAGTCCCATTGACATCCACTTGACTCTGGCCAGGCTCAGGGCTATTCTGCCAACCTCTGTCTGAGCACAGATGGGCCCAGGTAAGCCCAGCCCCACAGCTTCACTGACCTCTGCTCAGAGGACTGCCTCTTCTAACCAGCAGACCACCACAGGAGCTCAAATTCAACCAGCTCGGCCCACACCAACCTGTGTGGGACCCAGCCCCAGGTAGCATACTTTGAGGGACACCAGTAGGTTCTGAAAGCCTAACATAAAGGGGAGGCACAGACAACCTGCATGGATATCACAAGAATATAGGGTAGAGACTGTAATATCTCAGATCTACATTGCAAGAAAGAAAGGCAAATAGACATCATGTAAAAACAAGGGAGAAAAATACCCCAAACAAACCAGGATACTACAATAACAGAACACATGCTCAGCAAAGGTGATGAAATGTCAGAGAAGGAGTTCAGAAGGCTCATAATTAAAATGATCTGTGAATTAAAGAATGACCTAAATGAGCAAATACAAGCAAAAATTGACCACTACAACAAAGATATAAGAGAGCAAATACAGGTAGCAAAAGATTACATCAAAAAAGAGACAGAAACTCTGAGGAGAAAAAAAGTCAGAAATCCTTGAAATGAAGGAAACAATTAATCAAATGAAAAACATTATAGAAGGCATCACCAACAGATTAGATCAATGGGAAGAAAACGTCAGACAATGAAGACAAAATATATAATCTTGAAAATAAAGTTGACCACACAGAGAAGATAGTAAGAAACCATGAACAGAACATCCAAGAATTATGGGACAGCAGCAAAAGACCAAATCTAAGAGTAATTTGGACAGAGGAAGGCACAGAGTTTCAAACCAAAGAAATGCAGAATTTCTTCAATGAGATAATATCAGAAAATTTCCCAAGCATGAATAATTAATTGGAAAACCAAATACCAGAGGCTTATAGGACACCAAATGTACAAAATTACAACAGATCTACACCAAGACACATTATAATGAAAATGCCTAAGAATAAGAATAGAATTTTAAAGGATGCAAGAGAGAGGAATCAGATTACATATAGGGGGAGACCAATTCATATCATGGCAGATTTTACAACTCAGACACTCAAAGCTAGGAGATCATGGAACAACGTATACCAAGCTCTGAAAGAAAAGAGATGCTAACCAAGATTCTTATACCCAGCAAAATTAAGCTTTAGATTTGAGGATGAAATAAAAACCTTCCATGATAAACAAAAGTTAAAAGAATTTACAAGTAGAAAGCCAGCACTACAGAATACCCTATGAAAAATATTTCATGAAGAGGAAATAAAAAGCAATGATGAAAATCACCAGAGGGTAATATTACACTAAAGGAAAAACCAATCAGAGGAGAAACCATGCCAATTTAATATCAAAAATAAACAAAAATGGCTAGGAATACAAAACATGTCTCAATAATAACGCTGAATGTTAATGGCCTAAACTCACCAATCAAAAGACATAGAATTGCAGATTGAATTAAAAAAAAAGAAAAAAGACCCAACAATATGCTGCCTCCAAGAGATTCATATCATAGGAAAAGACATCTACAGGCTTAAAGTGAAAGGTTGGAAAAAAATCATACCACTCACATGGACTGCGAAGCAAACAGGGATTTCCATCCTCATATCAAATAAAGTAGACTTCAAGCTAAAGTTAATCAAAATGGATATAGAAGGACATTACATACTGCTCTAGGGAACCACATACCAAGACTTAATAATTATAAATATATATGCCCCAAACAATGAAGTATCTACATTCATCAAACAAACTTTTCTTGAGTTCAAGAGTCAAATAGACCACAACACAATAATTTTGGGTGACTTTAACACACCTCTTTCACCACTGGATATATCTTTCAAACAAAAGCTGAACAAAGAAACTATAGAATTCAAAAATACAATAAACAACTTAGACTTAACTGACTTGTATAGAATATTTCATCCTTCAACAAGTGAATACACTTTCTTCTTAGCAGCACATGAATCCTTCTCTAAAATAGACTATATGTTATGCCACAAAACAACTCTAAGCAAATATATATATATATATATATATATATATATATATATATATATATATATATAAAATAGAGATAATGGAATGAAATTAGAAATCAATGGTAAAATAAGAAATAAAAGCTACTCTAACACCTGGAGACTAAATAATATGCTACTGAATGAACAATGGGTTGTAGATGACATTAAAGTGGAGATTAAAAAATTCTTAGAGCCGGGCGTGGTGGCGCATGCCTGTAATCCCAGCACTTTGGGAGGCTGAGGCAGGCGAATCAAGAGTTCAAAGCCAACCTCAGCAATGGCGAGGCACTTAGCAACTCAGTGAGACCCTGTCTCTAAATAAAATACAAAAAAGGTCTGGGGATGTGACCCAGTGGTCGAGTGTCCCTGAGTTCAATCCCCGGTACCACAAAAAAAAAAAAAAAAAAAAAAAAAAAAAAAAAAAAATTCTTAGAGGTGAATGAGAACACAGACACAACATATTGAAATCTCTGGGACTTCTAAGAGGAAAGTTCATTGCATTGAGTTCATTCTGCAAAAGAAGTAAAAGTCAACAAATAAATGACCTAACATTAGATCTCAAAGCTCTAGAAAAAGAAGAACAATCCAACACCAAAAGCAGTAGAAGACAGGAAATAATTAAAATCAGAGCTGAAATCAATGACATTGAAACAAAAGAAACAATTTAAAAAATTGACAAAACAAAAAGTTGGTTCTTTGAAAGAATAAACAAAATTGACAGACCCTTAGCCAGGCTAACAAACAGAAGGAGAGAAAAAACTCAAATTACTAACATACATGATGAAAAAGAAAATACCACAACAGACACTACAGAAATACAGAAAATAATTCGAAATTATTTTGGAAACTTGTACTACAATAAAATACAAAACACCAAAGGCATCAACAAATTTCTAGAGTCGTATGATCTGCCCAAATTAAAGCAGGATGATATACACAATTTAAACAGACCAATTTCAAGCGATGAAATAGAAGATGCCATCAGAAGCCTACCAACCAAGAAAAGCCCAGGAACAGATGGATACACAGCCAAGTTCTACAAAACCTACAAAGAAGAACTGATACCAATACTCTTCAATTTATTTCAGGAAATAGAAAAAGAGGGAGCACTTCCAAACTCATTCTATGAGGCCAATATTACCCTGATCCCAAAACCAGGCAAAGACTCATCAAAAACAGAAAACATCAGACCAATATTTCTAATGAACATAGATGCAAAAATTCTCAATAAAATTCTGGCAAAATGGATACAAAAACATATCAAAATTATAGTACACCACGATCAAGTGGGGTACATTCCAGGGATGCAAGGATGGTTCAACATACAGAAATCAACAAATGTAATAGACTTCAAAATAAGAACCATATGATTATCTCAATAGATGCAGAAAAAGCATTTGACAAAAATACAGCAGTCCTTCATGTTCAAAACACTAGAGAAACTAGGGATAACAGGAAAATATCTCAACATTGTAAAAGCTATCTATGCTAATCCCCAAGCCAACATTATTCTAAATGGAGAAAAATTGAAAGCATTCCCTCTAAAAACTGGAACAAGACAGGGATGCCCTCTTTCACCACTTCTATTTAACATAGTAATTGAAATGCTGGCCAGAGCAGTAAGACAGATGAAGGAAATTAAAGCAATACAGATAAGTAAAGTAGAACTCAAATTATCACTATTTGCTGATGATGTGATTTTATAAAATCATAGAAGACCCAAAAAATTCCACCAGAAAATTTTTAGAACTCATAATTGAATTCAGCAAAGTAGCAGGATACAAAATCAACACCTATAACTCTAAAGCATTTCCATATATCAGTGACAAATCCTCTGAAAGGGAAATGAGGAAAACTACCCCATTTACAATAACATCAAAAAATAAATAAAATACTTGGAAAGCAATTTAACCAAAGATGTGAAAGACCTCTATAATAAAAACTACAGAACACTAAAGAAAGAAATTATGGAAGACCTTAGAAGATGGAAAGATCTACCTTGCTCTTGGATAGGTGGAACTAATATTGTCAAAATGACTGTACTACCAAAAGCACTATACAGATTTAATGCAATTCCAATCAAAATCCCAATGACATTCCTCATAGAAATAGAAAAAGGCAATCATGAAATTCATCTGAAAAAATAAGAGACCCAGAATAGCTAAAGCAATCCTCAGCAAGAAGAGTGAAGCAGGTGTCATTACTATATTAGACCTTAAATTATACTACAGAGAAATAGTAACAAAAAAAGCATGGTATTGGAACCAAAATAGACTGGTAGATCAGCAGTAAGAATAGAGGACACAGAAACTAACACATATAATTTTAGTTATCTTATACTAGACAAAGACGCCAAAAATGTACGTTGGAGAAAAGATAGCCTCTTCAACAAGTGGTGCTGAGAAAACTGGGAATCCATATGCAACAAAATGAAATTAAACCTCTATCTCTCACCATGCACAAAACTCAACTCAAAGTGGATCAAGGACCTGGGAATTAGACCAGAGACACTATGCCTAATAGAAGAAAAAGTAAGCTCTAATATTCAACATGTTACATTAGGCCCCAAGTTCCTTAATAAGACTCCTGTAGCGCAAGAATTAATATCAAGAATCAATAAGTGGGATAGATTCAAACTAAGAAGCTTCTCAGCAAAAGAAACAATCAGTGAGGTGAATAGAGAACCTATTAATTGGCAACAAATTTTCACCACATGCACTTCAGATAGAGCACTAATCTCTAGAATATATAAAGAACTCAAAAATCTTCACACTCAAAACTCAAATAACCCAATCAATAAATGGGCCAAGGAACTGAACAGACACTTCTTAGAAGAAGATATACAATCAATCAACAAATACATGAAAAAATGTTCAATATCTCTGGTAATAAGAGAAATGCAAATCAAAACCACTCTAAGATTTTATCTCACACCAGTCAGAATTGCAGCTATTAAGAACACAAACAACAATAAATGTTGGCAAGGATGTAGGGAAATAGACACACTAATACATTGCTGGTGGGACTGCAAAATGGTGCAGCCAATCTGGAAAGCAGTATGGAGATTCCTTTGAAAACTGGGAATGGAACCACCTTATGACCCAGCCATCCCACTTCTGGGTCTATTCCCAAAGGATTTAAAAACAGCATATTACAGGGACACAGCCACATCAATGTTTATAGCAGCACAATTCACAATAGCTAAATTGTGGAACCCACCAAGATGCCCTTCAGTAGATGAATAAAGAAAATGTGGTATATATACACAATGGAGTATTACTCAGTAATGAAAGAGAATAAAATAATGGCATTCACAGGTAAATGGATGAAGTTGGAGAATATATTGCTAAGTGAATTTTTTTCCTTCAGACACATTTTATTATAATCTTGATACAGTTAATAAGCTTGAACTTATATTTGTATTCAGTTAAAACATAATATAAAATCACTGATCCTCTGACATAAAGGAGGCAATCACCATTTAATAAACGTAATTGATTTGTTTTGTATAAAAGGGTTAAGTTTACAACTAAATTTTTTAAAATTTAGCATGAATAATAAGTACATCATTACACTTTTTATGCAGGAATATACATCTGTGCTAAGTGAATTTAACAATCCCAAAAAGCCAAAATGCCAAATGTTTTTTTCTGATATAAGTAGGCCAATTCACAGTGGGGATGGTTTATGGAGCATGGGAGGATGAGAGGAACACTCGAATGGCCAAGGGGGGAAGGATGGGAAGAGAAAGGACAAAAGGGTAAAGAAGAAAAAAAAATTGTAAAATGAGATGGATATTATTACCCTAAGTGCATGTATGAAGTCACAAATGCTGTGAATATACTTTGTATACAACCAGCAGAGATATGTAAATGTGTGCTCTATAAGTATAATATAAAATGTAATGCATTCTGCTGTCATTTCTAATAACTTAGAATAAACAATAAATAATTTTTTAAAAAATGTTTATGCTTTAAAAGTATGCTTATCTTGCTAAGAGCTATACTTTGTTTACTGTTTACTGTTGACTGTCTACTGTTATGTAGCAAATATTATTTTTGTCTTTTCTATTGTCTTTGTTTCCCAATGACATCTTCTTAAAATACAATCTATTCCTTGACCATCATTTTGCTGTAATGCACTGTTATTAAGGGAGCCTGGCTGGTATGTTGGTGGGGTATATAGGAAGGGAAGGTGTTCTATGAATCTGTCATTATGTTTTAGTCTTTTAGTGAGACTGTGTTCTTGGGCTATGAATTTCTTGGTAGTTCTCATGTCCTTACCACCTTAGGTGAGACAGGAAGATTACAGAGAACTGGAGTTGAGAACTTTTCCTGACCAGGGCCAGTAAAACTAGTTGGATTAGGTTTTGTTTAAATAGTTTCTTTTGAAGCTAATCCTTTGTTAGGGAGAACATAAAGTGCTGAGTGTAGTTCAAAATGGTCATATTCTTTGCCCCTTTTCCTGCCAGCAGAACAAGTGATTTTTCTTTGCTTCTTAACCTGAAGATGCAATAGAGTTCCTGGAGGTGAAACATGAAGGGGGGCTGTTGTGATTGGTCCCTGAGATTATAACTCATTCTAGAATATGTTCACCCCCTAGAAATTAGCCAATTAATGGCTAGGTGCTACTGCTTGTACTGACTCTTCTGGTAGTTTTCTGCTTTGAGCCTTCTGCTACTAGTGAGCTATAATTCTTGGTATCTGCCTGTCTTTCCAATTTTGTGTGAGGATTTCCTGATGCCCCCAATCCTTTGATAAATATGAGAAAAATGGCACATTTCTAGTTTTTTCAGCTTTTTTTTCTTGCTGTGAGGATGATAGAAATTACTGTCAGGCTATTTACATATTAGATCAGAAATTGAAAGTCTATAATTGAGTCTAGTTTAAATCTTATGTAAGTGATATCACCAGATGTAATCTTTATTGGGTTTTTTTAATTTAATTTAATTTTTGTTGTATAGTTGTCTGATATAAATTTGTTATGTCACATATCAATAATTCTTTTCATTGCTGATGTTTATCCTTTTTATGGAATAAAGAATTTATGTATTCACCTCCTAATAGATATTTGGGTTCTTCAAATTTTAAATATTACAAATAAAGCCATAAAATTTGCATGAAGATTTTATATTAGCATATGCTTTCCTTTCTCTTGGGAAAATACCTAGACTGAGTCAAGTGTTAGATATATGTTTACATTTTTAAGAAACTGCAAAGATGTTTTGCAAAATAAATGCACTATGTTTCTCTCAGAATGGTCTCAGAGATGTTCTTCCACATCTCTCCCTAAACTTGGTATGATCATTGACTTTAAATTGTAGTTATTTTAATAGATATATAGGAATATCTAATTATAGTTTTTATTCATATTACTCTATTGACTAATGATAAGGAGCATCTTTATTTGTGCTTATTTGCTATCCTACATTTCCTTTTGAGTAAAGTTTATTCAAATATTTGCCTTTGTAAAATTATTTGTTAACTTATTGAAAAATTCTGTGATTTTTAAGGTGTAGCCTGATATAGTTTTTTTATTGGATACATAATTTGCAAGTATTTCCACTCAGTCTTTAGATTGTCTTTTGACTTAAGAGTCCTTAAAAGAAAAATTTATTTTGTGAAGTATACTTTATCAATTTTTTCTTTTAGGGATCGTGTTTTTGACGTCATAATTCAGAAATCTTGTCCTAAATATTTTTCCGAAAGTATTATTCTTCCTTTTCATCTAGAATTTTTTACTTTTAGTTTTTTCATTTAGAAACAAAATTAGTTTTGTATTAGTTCCTGTATGTATAAACATTCTTCATTTAATTATATATTGTAGATTGTGTACATTGTTATATTTAACTATATCAAAATACAGTTATATAACATAATTTTAATGTCTATAAGTGTCCCATTGATGAGTAAATGAGAATTTATTAAAATAAATATTTGAAGGATTAAAAAAAGAGAGATATAGTTTGAAGTGTTGGTTGTTTGTTTTATTCACTTTTATATTGGGTATCCAATTATCCAACACCATTTCTTTTAATGGTATGTACTTTCTCCACTGTTTTTCCTTAGCATCTTTGTCAAAAATAATTTGTCCAAGGAACTGTCTATTGTAACTATTTTTTCTGCTCAATTATATTTGTGTTGATTACAATACAATACCACTTTGATTGCTATAAGTCTTAAATAGTAAAAAATGTTAATCATTTTTCTTTGTTCCATTTTTAAGTTATTTTGGCACTCTACTTCTCTTTGTTTTCATATAATTTTTAGAATTTTATTGGTAGTGATAAAGAATTCTGACATGCCCTTAAGCTGATTTTAAACCAGAGGGTTGAGAAAAGGTAGAGGTAATAAGAGTTTATTTAACTTACTTTGGGCTAAACCAATACAAAGGAAAAAAAAAATGTTCCCATGCATTTCCTTTATGTTGAAAATTAGCCATCAAGATTACTCTGCATTTTCCTTACAAAACCAAAACACCAAGAAGCAGCATCTGGTTTCTCCTCCTTATCCCAGAACTATGCTACCAATTGTCCCACCCTTCTTATTTATAGGCAGTGTAGCCAAGATATTTATGCTTTCTTTACCCCAAAATTTTATTATAAAATACTCTCATTTCTTGTATCATGTACACATTTTTTAAAAAAATATCTGTTATCTAGTTAAGCTTCTGGTGGATTAAGAAATTTTTCCCAGGACTGGTCTTTTATTTTTGACTAATATTTGTGACAGCTCAATAAACCCCTATCTCTCACCATGCACAAAACTCAACTCAAACTGGATCAAGGATCTGGGAATTAGACCAGAGACACTATGCCTAATAGAAGAAAAAGTAAGCTCTAATATTCAACATGTTGGATTAGGCTCCAAGTTCCTTAATAAGACTCCTGTAGCACAAGAATTAATATCAAGAATCAATAAATGGGATAGATTCAAAATTTTAAAAAAAGTTTCTTCTCAGCAAAAGAAACAATCAATGAGGTAAATAGAGAACATACTAATTGGGAACAAATTTTCACCACATGCACTTCAGATAGAGCACTAATCTCTAGAATATATAAAGAACTCAAAAATCTTCACACTCAAAACTCAAATAACCCAATCAATAAATGGGCCAAGGAACTAAACAGACACTTCTCAGAAGAAGATATACAATCAATCAACAAATACATGAAAAAATGTTCAACATCTCTGGCAATTAGAGAAATGCAAATCAAAACCACTCTAAGATTTCATTTCACTCTAGCCAGAATTGCAGCTATTAAGAACACAAACAACAATAAATGTTGGCAAGGATGTAGGGAAATAGACACACTAATACATTGCTGGTGGGACTGCAAAATAGTGCAGCCAATCTGGAAAGCAGTATGGAGATTCCTTTGAAAACTGGGAATGGAACCACCTTATGACCCAGCCATCCCACTTCTGGGTCTATTCCCAAAGGATTTAAAAACAGCATATTACAGGGACACAGCCACATCAATGTTTATAGCAGCACAATTCACAATAGCTAGGTTGTGGAATTAACCTAGATGCCCCTCAGTAGATGAGTGGATAAAGAAAATGGGGTATATATACACAATGCAGTATTACTCAGTAATAAAAGAGAATAAAATAATGGCAATCACAGGTAAATGGATGAAGTTGGAGAATATGATGCTAAGTGAAGTTAACCAATCCAAAAAAGCCAAATGCCAAATGTTTTCTGTGATATAAGGAGGCTGATTCACAGTGGTGTTGGTTTGGGGAGCATAGGAGGATTAGAGGAACACTAGAAAGGTCAATGGGGAGGGAGGGAAAGAGAGGGGGCAAGGGGTATGAGGGGGAAAAAAAGATGGTAGAATGAGATGGATATCATTACCCTAAATGCATGTTTGAAGACATGAATAGTATGAATACACTTTGTATACAAACAATGATATGTAAAAAGTCGCTCTATATGTGTATTATGAATTGTAATGCATGCTACAGTCATATATACAACAACTTTGAATTTAAAAAAAAAAAAAAAACTTTCTATTTAAAAGAAAACATTTTTTATTTAACAGTAATTTCCACAACGTGCCTTGAAGGAATTTTCTTTTTGGATTGCCTTGAATCTGTAGATCAACTCATGGAGATTAAACAGCTTAAAAGTTCAAGGGATATAAGCATTGTTAAGCTCTCATTTGCTTAGTTTGATTTATCTCAACAATGGCCTGTAGATTTCACTGTATACCACTAAAATATATTTTGATAGATTTAACCTTAGATTTCATATTTTATGCAATTATTTAAAAAATGACTCAACCCTAGGATTGCAAGGGCACCAGAATACTATTTTTGAATTCTGAAGAAAGAGCTTGGAGGACTCAACAGAGAGGTTTTGAACGTTTTTTATTACTTACTCCTTATCTGTGGCAGGCTAGTATAGGATAGAGAGCCAAACATGCCTACAACGAGGGAAAATATGTAGGACAGATTGCATCCCAAGGAGCAGGTAGAATTCTCAGGTGTTTTATGAATACATTCCTTTACTTTATAATCAGGGTCACTCTGTTTAGATCTTCTTCTAAAGACTAGAGATAAGGGAAATGGCCACATCCCCCTTTCCATTTTACGCATTATAACATTCTTTTAGAGAATTTCTTGTCTTACTGCAAGCTTTTCATAGGCCCCAATTAGTGTTTAACCCAACACTCCATGCCTTTAGTGCCCTTTATGTCCCTCACAAGCTCACATTAGCCCATGTCTTCCACTAGGCCCCCAGAACAGGGTTCAGAGGCACATTGTGTCTATATACTACAAAGAACAAGAACCTATTAGCATACATGCCAATGTTATGAAGATAGCATAACAATGTATGCACCATGTCTAGGAAAGGGAAGTTAATCATTTAGAGACTGGGTCAATCAAAATGGTATCAATAAAGAGGTCGGGTTATCCCAACCAAATGCCATTCCTAAGAGGCTGTGTGAGGGATGTTTTGTTTTGTTTTTTTTCCTTCCAAGAAATCAGAAGGTCACAATTTACCTCTCTATACATCTCTCCCTACTGGTTTAAGGTAATGAGACTGAGAAAGAGAGAGCAGTAGCTTGATTGAACTCAGCTTTCACTTGTGGTCTGTACCTGAAGACAGCATGGTGAATAGGTCACTCTCTGAACCATGTGCATGGATGTGGACACACAGCTCTGCACTTAGGAGTTGTCATCTAAATACTATTGGTGTGAGTCACTGCTCTGACACTATGGATCCTTCCAATGGAAAAATGGGACTCATGAAAAATTTGGAACTACACTACTTCCATTTTGGAGGTGCTAAAAGCTGTATCCATTCAGTAGAAAGTGGACTTGGATACTGCCCTTCCATAAGAGGAGACTCCTTTTAATGAGATTCATCTGGGTGAGGGAGACAACAGCAGGGATTGTTAGTTTCTATGTGGCTGTAAGAATTATCATAAATGTTTGCCTTAAAACAACACAAATTTATTTTGTCACAGTTTTGTAAGTCTGAGATAGGTTTCACTGAGCTAAAATAAAGTTGGCAGCTTCCATTGCCTTCAACATAAAAAGAGGGTGGGATATCGATAGCATTACTTTGTTTAGTCACTTGGGTTAAAACATAGGTAATATTGTGTTAATTATCAGGTATATACACACAGCATTGTTTCTCCAACACTGTACACATTCCACCTTAGGCAGCCATAAGCATATCTATTGCCACCCTGTTTTGTATTCTTATCTGAGTAATTTACTCAGTTAACAAGGTTATGGCTTGTTTATTCTGTTTAAGAGCTTGAGCAGTGTGGGAGGCTAAAGCTGAGGTTTGAGTTTCTGCATCAATCACTGCAGCTTGTAGAGAAAAAATAGCTGGTGAATAGAACCACCAGGAAACCCAGCATTTCCTTATGTGATGTAGTTTAATGCTATCCCAATTACTAGGTGTCTGTGGTAAAATAGGTAGTAATATAAGGTCATTCCCATGTATATAATCCTTTCCAATGGCAAGGTAGGCAAGATCATCCATAGGATCTACATATCTGTAGTGCACTCCATAGCAAGGAGAAAGCCCTGTAAATAACATGATGTGATGGGATGAGAATATCTGTTGAATTAACTGTGGTCTCACATAGAGGGTCAGGAATTAAACATACCATCTTGGTATCATAATCATACAGGATGAAACAGTGAAAACTCTCCTTTTAACTGTAACCTGAATTGCTACTTCCCATAAAAGCCCATTCCATACATAGTTCCAGGTACTTGAGAGATATTTCATGTCTCTCAAATCAAAGTCAAAACTTTTGTTTACTGTAATCATATGATGGCCATTTTGGTGGACATATTTTAAGTTCAGTTTTGTTAGCCAAGTCCATTCAGTCTCACAGGTTGGGCTACCCAGGGAAGTTCTTGTGCTAAAGTCACAGGGTATTCTGAGCCGATTCAACAGATGTTCAATTTCTGTTACCCAATCCAAGAATAGGCTACTTGTTGCTAACACATGAAGAATATGACAAATGTTTAATATGCACCAATAATGGCAAATCAACTTTATGAGGCATATACAAGCTACTGTACCATCCTTTGTTAGTAAAGTAGCCTCCACAGTAGGTTTGCTTGGACAAGTGTACCATATCAATATATCTGTTTGTACTACAGGGATATAGAAAGAATAAGACATCTGGAATATACAATTCCCATAAACTGATAAAAAAGTGTTCTTTTTTTGGGGGGGGGGGTAATAAAATCACTTGTACTTGTGAGGGTCAGGTTCCCAACCTAGTAGCCTTTGCTCATAAGTTTAGATATTGTCCCTCCCCTCTCAAGGGGGTTTACTTGTAAAACCACCAAGGGGTTTACTTATAAAATCCATGACCAACTCATGCTTCTTTTCTCTGATATCGTGTCTTGAGGATCTGGGAGCAGTAAATTGTTACTTGTGTCCCAGCTCAGTTTAAGCACATTTTAGTGGAAGTGTTCTTACTAATGATGACCATGGTTAAAACAACCTAGAAATAGCTGCAGGCCATTGATGTCTGGGTTTTTCATTTAATGTTCTCAGTGCTTCAGCCAAGGGAGCAGTTCATCCCTACATAAATTGCGGGAAGCCATCCATTAATTACTTGAAGGTCTTTTCTCGGTATGATAGTCAGAGAGACTTAGGTTTGGCATTGTGAACTATCTGTGGCTTTCCCATGACAACAGATTGCTCAGTGCATGTGACCTTTATTTCTGCTCTTCGAGGCAGATATCTCATAGTAGCTCTGAAGATGTACATAATCCGTTGGGAACTGAACAGCCCACCTTTAACATTTTTTGGTGAAAAACATTCTATGGAAGGCCTTTGATGTTTCCAGATATAAATAGCAGGCGTGGGCTCCATTTTTCCAGAGTCTAGAAGCTTGATTGGGTGCAACTTATCCACTTGCTTATGAAATTACTTTCTGTGTCTTATAGGGTTTTTTGTCATTCTATTTTTCTTAGCTTTTATTTCTCAGCCAGTCCATACCACCTAGGGTAATCCCATTTCCACCACCTGTGCAGGATGCGGGTGAGAATAGAGATACTCTCAGTTTTTGAGACTTATTTCAGCAAGCCATTAATTTTTTCAATTAATCCAGCTCCTGTAGGATTGTATTGCAGGTGGAAAATCCATGTGTCCCGGTCTTGAGCCTATTGTTGTATGTCCTGGACTGTGAAATAAATTCCTTGGTCACTGTCAATTACCTTCAGTGTGTCAGTTGAATCAGTCTTCTTATTGGCTTTTTGCTGGGAAATGCTTTCATCAAGTCAATGCATGCATGACCCCTTCTGATAGTGGGAGAGAACAAATGTAGTCTATTTGCCATCACTGAAAAGTGATGTTACCTCACTTGATGTGCTCCTTGGTGCTATCAAGTCATCATGGTTAGCTCTGAGAGCAGGCAAGACAGTTCTGGCATGCAGCAACATCAGACATCTTTATGGGAAAATCCAGTATGTCCACATAGTCTTTACCTGTATGTTTTAATCTTCAATGCAGCCAAGTGGCAATTTCTTCTTTAGGGGCCTCTTCTAGTCATCTTCACCAGTTGCAACCTTGACTGTTACTTCTCTGGTGAATGGATTTGTGGCAAGAAGAGCAGCACAAAGAGTAGATGATTGTTTTCCCAACAAGTTTCTTTCCCCTTCCATAACTGTAGCCAAAATCCAATAAGGAACTATGTCCCTTAACCTTCTGCCATAAACTCCATCCAAACCCATAAGGAGTGACATGGACAGTAAGCTCAGCAGTTTTTGATGTGTCTAATGTCCAAAGGACTAGTACCTGTTTTCCTCTCCATTTGACCTGATGTAAGTCCTCAGTACGCCAGTCAGTTCTGTCTCATATGATATGCCTCTTACACAAATTATATAGGGGTCATAAACAAGGATGAAGAGTAGAAGCCCTCCAATAACTCAGCAGCCCCACAAATTCTTGTACTTGCTTTACTGTGTTGGGAAATAGAAACATCTGAACTTTATCTATCAAAACCTGAGGTGTGATGTTTGTCTTGCCTGACCAAACAACACCCAAGAATTTTACCAATAAACTAGAATCCTGTGCTATGTCAGGGTTTATAACTGATTCTCTTTTTTGCAAAGGAGTCAAACGTATGGGTGTAGACTTAGTGGAACAATGAAAGAGAATCAGATGTGGTTGTTATGTAAACATTCTTACCAGCAAAGGTCAGTCAGCACCAGGTTTGTTACCATACGATGACCCAAAGTGGGGCAATAAGGTAACACTGTCAACATCCACTGTAGGCCTTCACACATAATTGTCTCTACTCTATGGGGCTTATTCAGTGATTAAAAAAAAAAAAAAAAAAAAAAAAAAAAAAAAAACATTAACAAGGTCCAGAACACAGTTTTTCTAGAATAGTGATTATGTTCAGGATGGCTTCATTAAGTAGAAGAATAACCTTATGTAATTTTCTATAATCCACTGTCAGGTGCCCTCTTCTTTCTTACTGGCAAAAAATGAGAGTTAAAAGTACTCTGGGCTGGGCAAATTTTTTACTTTTTGGGGGAGAGGGCAGTGCTGGGGATTGAGCCCAGGGCCTCATGCAAGCTAAGCAAGTTCTCTACCACTGAGCCACATTCCCAGTCCCTTATGTTTACTTTAGCAAGTTTACATAAGACCCCTGTTATCTCTTGATGAGCAATAGAAAGCCAATATTGTTTGGTGGCACCAATTCAGTAGAGTGTAGGCAAAATATCAGGGAGGGTGTTTTGCATGACCTCAATATGGCTTTACAGATGACATAAGTTTAATCTCCAGGAAATGCAAGTGGAACTACTTTACAGTAGTTTATAGGCATTTACCCCACAAGATATCCCACTTAAAATACATTTAGAAATGGGAGCTATGAATACTGGGTAGGGGGTGTGTATCAGGCATCTAAGATGAAGAGTAAACATTAAGGCTCAGACTCTGTTTCCCCCTTATTCATCAATAGCAGCTAATTTGAGAATTTGTCAGAATTACCACATATCAGTGTGCATTCAGCTACTATGTCCACCTCTGAATATTTTCTTTTTTTTTTTTTTTGCACTTTCAAATTTTATTTTTTATGAAATTATATGCAAGCATGAAAACTTATCATTTACATTTTACTTTGATAGCAAAATCATGGAAGGGCCCTTTTTCACATAAATATGGAGCACAAATAATTTTCCTCTTTTATCTTTTTTTAAAATTTTTATTTATAATAGTATGTATTACAGTTCATACTATACATATATAGCATCTTTTTACATAAAACAGTTTGTATACAAAGTATATTCGCAGCATTCAAGTCTTCAATCATGCATTTAGAATAATGATATCCATCTTATTCAACCACTTTTTCCCCCTTCCCCCCTTGCTCCCTCCCTTCCCCTTCCTTCCCTTTGACCATTATAGTGTTCCTCTAATCCTCCTATGTACCCCGACACATCAATACTGTGAACCGGCTTCCTTATATCAGAGGAAACATTTGGTATTTGGATTTTTGAGATTGACAGATTTCACTTAGCATTATATTCTCCAACATCATCGATTTACCTGTGAATGTCATTATTTTATTCTCTTTTATTGATGAGTAAAATTCCATTGTGTATATATACCACATTTTCTTTATCCATTCAGCTACTGAGGGACATCTAGGTTGGTTCCACAACCTAGCTATTGTGAATTGTGCTGCTATAAACATTGAGGTAGCTGTGTCACTGTAATATGCTGCTTTTAAGTCCTGTGGGAATAGACCCAGGAGTGGGATGGCTGGGTCACAGGGTGGTTCCATTCCCATTTTCCCAAGAAATCTCCATACTGCTTTCCATAATGGTTGTACCATTTTGCAGTCCCACAAACAATGTCTGAGTGTGCCTTTTTCCCCACATCCTCTCCAACATTTATTGTTGTTTGTGTTCTTGATAGCTGCCATTCTGAGTGAAATGAAATCTTAGAGTAGTTTTGATTTGCATTTCTCTAATTGCCAGCGATGTTGAGCATTTTTTTATGTATTTGTTGATTAATCATGTATCTTCTTCTGAGAAGTGTCTTTTCAATTCCTTAGCCTATTTATCGATTGTATTATTTGGTTTTTTGGTGCCAAGTTTTTTGAGTTCTTTATATATTCTAGAAATTAGTGCTCTATCCGATGTGCATGTATTAAATATTTGTTCCCAGTTAGTTGGTTCTCTATTCACCTCACTGATTGTTTCTTTTGCTGAAAAGAAGCTGTTTAGCTTAAATCTATCCCATTCATTAATTCTTGGTAATAATTCTTGCGCTACAGAATTCTTGTTAAGGAACTTGGAGCCTAATCCAACATGTTGGAGATTGTAGCTTACTTTTTCTTCTATTAGGTGTATTGTCTCTGGTCTAATTCCTAAGTCCTTGATCCACTTTGAATTGAATTTTGTGCATGGTGAGAGATACAGGTTTAATTTCATTTTGTTGCATATGGCTTTCCAGTTTTCCCAGCACCATTTGTTGAAGAGGCTATCCTTTCTCCACTGTACATTTTTGGCGCCTTTGTCTAATATAAGATAGCTGAAATTATATGTATTAGTCTCTTTGTCCTCAATTGTGTACCATTGGTCTACTAGTCTGTTTTGGTGCCAATACCATGCTGTTTTTGTTACTATTGCTCTATAGTATAATTTAAAATCTGGTATGGTGATGCCGCCTGCTTTGCTTCTCCTGCTCAGGATTGCCTTAGCTATTCTGGGTCTCTTATTTTTCCAGATGAATTTCATGACTGCTTTTTATATTTCTTTGAGAAATGTCATTGGGATTTTGATTAGAATTGCATTAAATCTGTATAATGCTTTTGGTAGTATGGACATTTTGACAATATTAATTCTACCTATCCAAGAACAAGGTAGGTCTTTCCATCTTCTGAGGTCTTCTACGATTTCTTTCTTTAGTGTTCTATAGTTTTCATTATAGAGGTCCTTCACCTCTTTCGTTAAGTTGATTCCCAGGTATTTTATTTTTTTGATGCTATTGTAAATGGAGTAGTTTTCATCATTTCCCTTTCAGAGGCTTTGTCACTGATGTACAAAAATGCCTTTGAATTATGGGTATTGATTTTGTATCCTGCTACTTTGCTGAATTCATTTACTAGTTGTAAAAGTTTTCTGGTAGAGTTTTTTGGGTTTTCTAGGTATATTATCATGTCATCAGCAAATAGTGCTAATTTGAGCTCTTCTTTTTCTATCTGGATCCCCCCTTTAATTTCTTTTGTCTGTCTAATTGCTCTGGCCAGAGTTTCAAGTACTATGTTAAATAGCAGTGGTGAGAGGGGGCATCCCTGTCTTGTTCCAGTTTTTAGAGGGAATGCTTTCAATTTTTCTCCATTTAAGATAATGTTAGCTTGAGGTTTTGCATAGATAGCTTTTATAATGTTGAGATATGTTCCTGTTATTCCTAATTTTTCTAGAGCTTTGAACATAAAGGAGTGTTGTATTTTGTTAAATGCTTTTTCTGCGTCTATTGTGATGATCATATGGTTTTTATCTTTAAGTCTATTGATGTGATGTATTATGTTTATTGATTTCTGAATGTTGAACCAGCCTTGCATCCCTGGGATAAACCCCACTTGATCATGGTGCACTATCTTTTTGATATGTTTTTGAATCCGATGTGCCAGAATTTTATTGAGGATTTTTGCATCTATGTTCATTAAAGATATTGGCCTGAAGGTTTCTTTTTTGGCTGTGTCTTTGACTGGCTTTGGAATTAATGTGATATTGGCCTCATAGAAAGAGTCTGGAAGAGCTCCCTCTTTTTTTATTTCTTGGATAATTTGAAGAGCATCAGTATTAATTCTTCTTTGAAGGTCTTGTAGAACTCGGCTGTAAACCCATCAGGACCTGGATTTATTCTTGTTGGAAGTTTTTTGATAGCATCTTCTATTTCTTCACTTGAAATTGATTTATTTAAATTGTGTATAGCCTCCTGTTCCAGTTTGGGCAATTCATACGACTCTAGAAATCTGTCTATGCTTTCAGTATTTTCTATTTTATTAGAGTACAATTTTTCGAAGTCATTTCTAATTATCTCCTGTATATCTGAGGTGTTTGTTGTGATATTTCCTTTTTCATCACGGAAGGTAGTAATTTGAGTTTATTCTCTTCTTCTTTTCATCAGCATTTCTAGGGGTCTGTCAATTTTATTTATTTTTTGAAAGAACCAACTTTTGGTTTTGTCAATTCTTTGAATTATTTCTTTAGTCTCAATTTCATTAATTTCGGCTCTGATTTTAATTATTTTCTGTCTTCTACTGCTCTTAGTGTTGATCTGTTCCTCTTTTTCTAGTGCTTTGAGGTGTGATGTTAAATCATTTATTTGTTGATTTTTTTTCTTTTAATGAAGGAATTCAGTGCAATGAAGTTTCCTCTTTCTACGGCCTTCATAGTGTCCAAGAGATTTCTATATGATGTATCTGTGTTCTCATTTACCCCTAGTAATTTTTTAATCTCCTCCTTGATGTCTTCTTCAACCCCTTGTTCATTCAGTAGCATGTTGTTTAGCTTCCAGCTGTTGGAGTAGTTTTTTTTTTTTTTTTTTTTTTAATTTCTTGTATTATCATTGATTTCTAATTTCATCCCATTATGGTCTGATAGAATGCAAGGTAGGATTTCTATTTTTTTATATTTGCTGAGAATTTCCTTGTGACATAATATATGGTCAATTTTGGAGAAGGAGCCATGTGCTGCTGAGAAGAAAGTGTATTCGCTTACTGAGGAATGAAATATTCTATATATGTCCTTTAGGTCTAAGTTATTAATTGTTTTAACAAGGCCTAATGTATCTTTATTTAGTTTTGTTTGGATGATCCATCCATTGGTGAGAGAGGTGTGTTGAAGTCCCCTAGAATAACTGTGTTGTGGGCTATTTTACTCTTGAACTTGAGAAGGGTTTGTTTGATGAATGTAGGTGCTCCATTATTTGGGGCATATAGATTTATGATTGTTATATCTTGTTGATGAATGGTTCCCTTAAGTAGTAAGAAATATCCATCTTTATCTCTTTTGATTAGCTTTGGCTTGAAGTCTACTTTATTTGATATGAGAATGGAAACCCCTGCCTGCTTCCACAGCCCATGTGAGTGATAAGACTTTCCCCAGCCTTTCACCCTCAATTGCTTGATATCTTTTTCTATGCGGTATGTTTCTTGTAGGCAACAAATTGTTGGGTTGTTTCTCTTAATCCAATCTGACAATCTCTGTCTTTTAAATGGTGAGTTTAGACCATTAACATTCAGGGTTATTATTGAGATGTGATTCTTTTTTCCATCCATTTTTAAATGTATTATGGTATTTAGCTTGATTTGGGTTCTCCTCTGGTTGGTAATTCCTTTAGTTTACTATCTCCCTTTGTTGGTTTTCATTGTTATTTCTCTCTTCTTCTTCGTGAAAAATTTTGCCCAAGATGTTCAGAAGTGCTGGCTTTCGAGTTGTGAAATCTTTTAACTTTTGTTTGTCATGGAAGGTTTTTATTTCATCTTCAAATCTAAAGCTCAATTTTGCTGGATATAAGATACTTAGTTGACATCCCTTTTCTTTCAGAGCTTGAAATATGTTATTCCAGGATCTTCTAGCTTTTAAGGTCTGGGTTGAAAAATCTGAGCATAGTCTGATCGGTTTCCCCTATATGTAATCTGCTTTCTTTCTCTTGTGGCTTTTAGTATTCTCTCCTTGCCTAGTATATTAGGCAATTTCATTATAATGTGCCTTGGTGTGGATCTGTTGTGGTTTTGTACGTTTGGTGTTCGGTAAGCCTCTTGAACTTGGTTTTGCCATTCGCTCCTCATGTGTGGAAAATTTTCTGCTATTATTTCATTGAATAAATTACTCATTCCTTTGGTTTGAAACTCTGCACCTTCTTCAACACCAATCACTCTTAAGTTTGGTCTTTTTATGCTGTCCCATAATCCCTGAATGTTCTGTTCTTGTTTTCTTACTTCTTTTGCAGTGTCCTCTAGATTTTTCTCTAGGATAAATATTTTGTCTTCATTATCTGAGGTCCTTTCTTCCAGGTGATATAATCTGTTGGTGATGCTTTCAATTGAGCATTTAGTTTGGTTTATTTCTTCTTTCATTTCCAGAATTTCTGTTTGGTTTTTCTTTAGAATCTCTATCTCCTTATTGAAGTAATCTTTTGCTTCTTGTATTTGTTTTTGGAGTTCTTTGTCAAAATGCTCTTTTACTGCCTCTATTTGCTCTCTCATCTCAATTTTAGTTCATTCTTAAGATCCATAAACATTTGGAATATGTAATTTCTAAATTCCATCTCTGGCATTTGACCAACTGTGCTTGCCATGGAATCAACTGAGGGGGCCTGTTGGTTGGTTTCAGCCCCTTTCTTTCCTTGCTTCTTCATAATGCTTGTGTGTCTATTCTCCTAGCACTGTGGGACCTTGCCTATTTCAATTTCACCTAATAGCCTTATGTTTCTCCTGTGGTAAAATGCTGTCAGGTCCCCTTATAAATACCTTACAATTTAAGCTCTAACACTTTCTTTACAACAAATCCCAGTTTGATCACAATGTACAGATTTAGTTAACCCAGATATTGTTTCCAATTTACTCTGTATGCTTGCGTTGGGGTTTACAGTTTCAGTATTGGACACAGAGATGATATGTTTAGGAAGAAGCAAGTGAGGTTACTAAGATGTTCTTTCTTAGAAAGTATAACAGTAGAATTCTATGGAAGTGGTTTAATATCAGCAGACAGGAGAGAAAAAAAGAATGGAGTGAGCCATTTAGAGGAAAGACGGTTTGTATATAAACCAAACTTATTTAGCCTTTGAGAGAAGAAAGAGAAAGAAAAATGGAAAAGAAAAAATAAAAAGGAACAATAAGAGATAACAAAGAATTAAGAATTAGTGTAAAGAGAGAGGAGAGAGAAACTGAGTCAAGAAATATAGAGAGTAAACTATATGTAACACCGCTTTTCTGTATATTTCAATTGCCCCAGGCCTAGAAGACCCAATTTCTGCATATACCTTGTTTTCACTTCTGATGAGTACACAATGACAGGGTGTAAGTAGATAAGATGAGGGCAGAAGAGACTAAAGTGAGAGGGAAGAAAATCCCAAAGAGGAACACAGACAAACAACACACAAATAATCCCACTATCTAACGGAACAAAAGCAAAAATGTGAATAGCATCAAAAAAAACAACAACAACAACAACAAAAAAAACAGAGTCGGAGTTTAAGCCAGTTGTCCTGGAGTGCTACCACGGCAGCTGCGTTGCTAATGCTGGTTCGGTTTGTGGGCCGCTGGCACAGGACTCCGTGCGTGGCGGTCTGGAGTTCCTTGTATTTTCACCATCTAGATGTGTGCGGATGTCTCAGCTCCCTTCCAGTTGTGGGAGTGTTGCTAAGAACGCATTCAATCTTCCCGGTAAGCCTCTTTTATTGCTGGTCACCCAAGAGTGCTTCTCTGCTGTCCGTCATCTTTTTTCCTCCCACCTCTGAATATTTTCTAAAGATCAAAGTATTGTCAATATATATGGTCTCTGGTCCAGAGACATGGCTTGGACCCCTGAGCCTTGATCTTTTCCCTAGCTGTCTCACACCAAAGCGCTTTCTATTTTCATTATATCACATAATAGGAGAGGCTTCTCTCTCTCTCTCTCTCAATGGGAAATAGGAATATTTTCTACTTTTAAGATTGTCTTCTCTCTTGTTTCTTGATTTAGAGGAAATAGTTGAAACCACTTATACTTTGGCAATTGCTTCCATAACTCTTCAAGGGTCCCATTCAATTTTTTATTTATTTTTCTTTCTTCTACTCCTGCTGTTATTAAGTCCATGCACAGCTTTCTACAGGAGATTCAAAATGTTTCTTCCAGTTTGGGCTTAGTTTTATGGACTCCCACTTTCTGCCACAATGTCTCTGTCTCTCTCCCCCTAGAACGGTTATTAGTTGTTGTGTTTGCTGGAGTGGCTGCCCAACTAATTGGAAGAGTATTGGTACCATATCATCATAAATGAATGGAGTGGTTGCATGTAATGCTTTGTCTCACATTTCAGCGGTAAATATCATGCTGTCCAGTCCTGGTAAAGGCTGCACATAAATAGTGTATTTTATTCCCAGTTCTTACAAATAGCTCTATAGTTTTATACAGGCCTATGTGCCTTTGGGCACAGGAATATCTCCTGAATTTGGCCACATATTGAGAGTGGCAAAAAAGCTGTCAGCTAGTTATGACCCCACACTTTCATCAGCAGCACTGGCATAAAGCTGTTGATGTAAAACAGAGTGATCAGACACTGAAGCCCTTTTAGACAATTCTGTGCTTTTTAACATTACCCCTTCTGCTTCGGTGTTCCACAAGTGGAGTAATCATAAAGGTACACTTTCTTTCAATTTCTACTTGAACTTGGACTCCATTTCCACCAACTCTGTGAGAGTATAGGTCTTATGGTATGTAACTATCTCTTCATTGCTGCTGGGTCTTTAACTTTTGAGCCATTACTGGTCTACCTTCTAGTATATCTTCATCTTCCACCTCAACCTCTCAGTCACTGGAATTAGTGAACTCTCTGAGTGAATCTTATCTGAGGGTCCCAGTTTTCACTAGTCACCAATGTCCTAATATGGACTCAGGGCCCATGTCTCCTCAGTTTAGCATAATGGCAGGCCATGATCTGCAAATGTTTATCTGCAAGTTCTAAGCACCTTGACAGAATATTCTTGCTATTAGCTTTGGCTAAACTGAACTCTCTTTCTAGTTTTAACCCATCTTGTACTCTGTAAAGCTGAGTGGCTAACTCCCAGCGTGTGGCTAACTTTAATGTGCACAGCAGGAACCTTGCCAACATTGCATCAACATTGTTTGTTTCCTTTCACTTTACTGTAACTACTTTAGATGCTGTTCCCAACACTTGTGGCATGCCTCTTTGTATTTTCAGAGTGTCACCATACTTATGTAGTGGTCCCCACTCCCCCAACCACATTGAAGGTCATATCTAACACCTCCATGTCCCTTCCCAACTTTGGAGTCAGCTCAACAAGTTTCTCTCTGGGGTTCTGTCAATTCTGCCAATTGCTCAGACCCAGAGTTTCAAAAGCCACAATCTTCTGGGTTTTTGTTATTGTTGTTTTGTTTTGCTTTAATCCCAAAGAAAGAATTGGGGGAGTGGTATTGGACATTTTACTATTCATTCCTCGGTGACTACCTAATGGTGATCTGCATCACACCTATAAGCAGGAGAACTATGTAGGATAGGTTGCATGTCACTGAGCAGATGGAGTTCTTCGGGTATTGTATGAGTGCATTTCTTTACAAGCAGGGTGACTCTGCATAAATACCCTCCTAAAATTGAAGATAAGGGGAAGTGGTCATCTCCCCCTATCCATTTCCCTTATTACCACATTTTTTTAGAGATTTTCTTCTCTCACTGCAGGTTTCCCTAGGTACTTATTGGTGTTTAATCTAACAAGGATACATTAATTAATTTTTTAAAAATTTTGATTGATTATTGCTTGCATATAGAAAAGCATATAATTTATTTTGCTGTCTTATACTGAGTCTTAGTCATTTAGGACTGCTATAACAAAGTATAATAGACTGGGAAGCTTATAAATGAAAATTTCATTGCTCACAGTGTTGGAGGCTTGAAGTCAATGATTTATGTTTCTGCAGGCCTGCCTCGAAGGATCCAATAAGTCAACTCTGGCCACTGGCCCCAACACCCAAAAGAAGAGATAATGGTGAAAATCATGAAAAGAACTTTAATCAGTTAAACAATATGAGAAAGACAAGCCCTGTTTTCAAGGAGCTGATAATAACTTTGAGGTTTTACAGAAAAGAATGAAGAAAAGGGTTGGGGGGATTTACACAGTTGGAAAGCTTTTCACAGTTGCTAAAGCATGTGATCTTGATCAAGTGTGATCTACTTCATCATTATCTCAGTATTAGGCAGGGTCTTGTCCCTGATAAGAAAGTTGCTGTTGCTTTGTGGGGAGATGTAGCTTCCACTCATTAAAAGATGTCTATAGCAATAGACCTAGTTCCTGTAATCCATGCTAATTGGGATCAAGAGATGGATGCAAAAATGGAGGCATTGATGACAAATCTTTAACCCTGCTTTTAACCACCCATCAGACCTATGTATACAAAAGTGAGGAGTAGAAGTCCTTCCTACAACATATGGCCATGTTCTAGTGAGGGCCTTCTTTCTGGTTATGGACTGCCCAAATTTTTGTAGTCTCACATGAATAAAAGAAAATGAGAGAGCATCATATAGTCACTTTTATAAGCACTGATTTACTTAATGAAGTTTCAACTGCATGACCTAATCTCCCCAAATTTCTCACCTCCAAATATGTCATATTGGAGAATAGAATTCCAGTCTGAATTTTGGAGGACACATTCAATCCATAACACTATTCTGTAACCTTTATTTGCTTATGTATTCTGGAATCTTTTTGGTTTGTGTAGATTTTACCGGAGTATCTACATAGACTATTAGGCTGTTTGAAAAAAAATACTTTTACTTTCTCTTTTCTGGTTTGGATCTTTTTAATTTCCTTTTCTGTGTTCTTGTCTTAATATGATGCTGAATAAGACTGGTGAGAGCAGATAACTTTACCTTATTCCTGATATTAGAGGAAATTATTCAGTGTTTTGCCTTAAATTATAATGTCAGTTGTTGGTTTCATTGTACATGCCCATAATATTGTGAAATACATACTTGAGCTTCGTTTCTTCTATCTATCGTACAACTCCTAAAACATTTCTAATCTTCAATTATAAGCGTTTTTTTTTTTTTTTTGTATGATGATGAGGTTACTGATAACTGACACCTCTTTTGTATCTTCCAGATCATGGTTGGTTTTAGCACAGACCAATTAAGGATTAAACAGTTGGACTTTTAGCCCCATCCCCTTCAGGGAGAAGACTAAAATTTAAATTAACCACAAATGTTGTAAACATGCATGCCTATATAACGAAACCTCCACAAAAACTACAAAGAGCAGGGTTTTGGAGCATCCAGATAGTTGAGCATGTAAGGGTTCCTGGAGGGTGGCACACCCAGATGGGGCAAGGAAACTCCATGGTATTCCTCCATACCATGCCCCATCCCTCTCTTCATATGTTATTCATCAATATCCTTTATAATAAACCAGAGTTCTGTGAACCATTCTAGCAAAGTGATCGAGACCATAGAGGTATTGTGGGATCCCCAACTTGTAGTTGGTCAGTAAGAATCACAGGTAAAACAACAAACTGAGATTTGCAATTGGCATCTACAGTGCATTGAGGGGACATTCTTTGTAATTGAACCCTCACCTGTGGGACCTGAACAATCTCCAGTTAGTGTCAGAATTGAATTGCAGTAAAAAAAAAAAAAAAATACCTTGATGGTGCCTGCTGCTGTGTTACTGTTTGTTTGGTGGATAGGAAAAACTTGCACATACCTGGGGTCAGAAGCATGTTGTGAGAGTACAGTTGAAGAAACTAAGTTTGATTTTGTTGTTTCTACTCAATGCCCTTTATTGGGTTTAAAAGTTATCTTTGTTAGTTTCTTACTGAAAATTTTTGTTTGAAATACATGTTGGATTTGCCTTCATCTGCAGCACTTTTTAATTGTTGATGGAGATAATTACTTAGGTTTTTCTTTCTGTTTTTATTTTATTACAATGTTAAATGTTGTGATTTATATATGAGACATCCCCACAAAGCTCAAGTGAGATAATAAAAGAAAGTTCAAAAGCTAACTGATGAAAGCCTTAACCTAGTCACTACCATAATCCACTTGAATGGATTAACTGAGTGGTAACTGTAGGCAGGTAGGGTGTGGCTGAAAGAAGTGGATCACTGGAGGCATGTCTTTGGGATTTATATTTTGTCCCTGGTGAGTGAAGCATTCTCTTTCTTCCTGATTTCATTCCCCTGAACTGTTTCCTCTGTCCCACTTTTTTGCTATGATGTTCTGCCTCACCTTGACCCAGAGCAATGGAGATAGCCTTCTAAACTGAGAACTCTGTAACTGTGAGCCCCCAATAAACTTTATTTTCTCTAAAATTGCTTTTGTCAGGTCTTTTTCTGAAGCAATGAAAAATCTGACTATAACAGTGAATTAGATGGATTAAGTTTCAATGTTAAACAAATTTCATTCCCAGATAAATTCTACCTATTCACCTTGCTAGGTTTATTACCTACAATTCTTTCTTTTGTTACTTTTAAATTTTTTTTATCAGTGTGTTATAATTATATACAACAGTGGGGTTCATCTTAGTGTAACCATATATGCACAGAATATTGTTTGCTCCATTTCAGTTCCCAATACTTCCTCTTTCCCTGCCCTCCTTATTCCTCCTGTTCTTTTTCTACTCTACTGGTCTTCCTTTTATTAATTTATTGTTTTTAAATTCGGACTTTATAGGTATTCATAAAGGTAAAATTCACTATGGTATATTCATATATATAGATAGCAAAATTTGGTCAATTTCATTCCACCGTACTTTCCTTTTCCCCGTCCCTCCTATCTCCCCTTTTATCCCCTTCCCCTTCCACTAATTTCCCTTCCATTCTCTTGCGATACTCATCTTCTCCCCATCTCCTTACTTTGCTTTAATTCCACACATTAGTGAAAACATATAACCTTTCGGGTCTGTCCCCCTGCCCCCATTTAGCATGATTTTCTTCTGTTTCATCCATTTACCAGAAAATGCCATAATTTCATTCTTATTTAGCTGAATAAAACTCCATTATATATATATATATATATATATATATATATTTGTTATTTTCTTCTGTTATTTTTGTACTTACTTTAGTATCGATAGTATACATTTTTAAAATATTTTTTAGTTGTAGATGGACACCTTTATTTTATTTGTTTATTTTTATGTGGTGCTGGGAATTGAACCCAGTGCCTTACCCATGCTGAGCCACAACCCCATTTTTAATTTTTTTTATATTCTACTTTCAAGTGGGTTTATACCATTTCACTTTCAGTGTAAGACCCTTACAATATAGTTCACCTCCATTTTCCTCTACCAATTTGGGTGCCATTATGGACATGCATTGTACTTTTAGAATTTTTCAATACCTGAAAGAAATATTCATTTTGTTATAATTTTTTCAAAGATACTTTCACTAAATATACAATTCTAGGTTGACATTTTTTTCAGTAGATTAAAGATGTTATTCTACTACTTTTGATTACATTCAATTTGCTGTAAATCTTGCTTTTCTTCTTTTTTCTGCCTGCTATAAAGATTTTATCCTACCACAAGTTTTGAGAAACTTGATTATGTTGTATTTTGAGTAGTTTTAGTCATGTTTCTTATCATTATTAGTTGAGATTATTGGATCTATAGGTTTATCATTTTCATCAAATTGGAAAAAAAAAGAGGACTTCTTTTTTCAAATATAATTCTTATTTCTTTTTTGTCCTTCTGAACCTTTAATCACAGAAACATTAGTCTGAACGTTGTTTTACAGCTCACTGAATCATTGTTCATGTTGCTATTATTTTTTTCATGCCTTTTATTTTGGTTAGTTTTATTGGTATATATTCAGTTAACTAATATTTTCTTTTGCAATGTCAAATCTATTGTCTGTCCCATCTCATAAATGTTTTCCCTCTCACATTGTGATATTCTACTCTATAGATTTGATTTGGCTTTTAAATATCTTTTATGCTTTTACTTGTTTTTGAGCATTCTTATAATTTTATGAAATGCCATTACAATAACTATCGTTTTCTGCTAATTGTAGCATCTAAATCACTTCTGAGTTGGTCTTCCATTATTGATTATTTTTCTTAATGTGGATGCTATTATCGTTTTGTGAGTAGTAGTTTTCTTATTGGATTACAGACATTTTGATCCTTACATTTTGGTACTAGTCTTGAGCTTTTTTATGAAGTACAACTAAGTTATTTGAAATCATGTGATTCATTTGGTCCTTGGTAAGACCAAACAGAGAACTGTGCTTGGTAGGACCAAACAGAGCTGAGTCCAGATCTGAACTACCCTAACTGATGCAAGACCTCTATACTTGAGGCTTCTGTGGACTTAAGCCAGTGCCCTGTGAATCATGAGGTTTTCTTATCTGATTGATAGGAATAGTATATATTCCTGATCTTGAGAATTCCAGGTACTGCTATCTTAATTTTTTCCAATTAGTTCTTTCTCTGTCCTTGAATAGTTGTCTCAGATCCATGTACTGAGTAGTGCTCAGCTGTATTCAAGGGCACCCTCTGCAGAGCTTTTGGGGTTTTATCTTTGTACCTCTCTCTTCTTTAGCCTCAATACTAAAGACTCTCTCTGTCTTTGTTCTCCCTATTCCATCTCTTCAACTTCAGAGGCAGTCAAGTTATATTAGGATTATGTGACTGCATTATGAGCTGGAAACCCTCTTGAAGTGGTAAGCTGGTCCACTGGAAAACTCACCTATCTGGTTCATATTTGTCACAGATCATTATTCTATGCTTTCTTCTGTTCAGTGCCTTAAAAACCTTAATTTCACATGTACTGGAGGATAAGTAAACTCCAATCATTGATACTCTATATTGTTCTGAAGGACAAATATGAAATGTACACAATTAGTTTTGAAGTGCAAAATGATGATTTGATAGATTAACTCATATACACTAAAATCTTAATAGTGAAATCTGAGCATTGAGTGCATAGCTATTCATAGGATTTTATCAACTTCCAATGCTTAAAAATTATTAAAAAAAAATACTATGCCCTTGTCTTAGATAACTCTGGTCCGTTCACTGTGTGACCTTGGTAGGTCAATTGTGCAAAACACTTTTCATTATGAATAAACTCTATAGAAAAATTCTGGTTCTGGGTAAATATGACTTGCTGGAAAATTTTGCCCTCTCTTTTGAGGGTGAATGACCTTAAAGATTAAAGATTGTGACTGCTCGGTCTTCTTCCAACCCCTCTCTCCCCAGCTCCTGTTTGTATGGCTTGCTTGATTCTCCACATGCACCTCATCTCAATGGCAACTGATCAATCAATCTAACAAAGAAATGAAAGGAAAGGGATAAATGAAGAAAACCAACAATTTTGTACAGCATAGCATAGTTCAGAAAGTCATTTTTAAGGAAAAGCCTGTTAGGCTACTAAAGTTTCTTTCTGCCACTTTTATTATAGAAAATGTCACATGTATTATTATACATGTGACTCCTGGATACTTGAGAATGAACATTTTTTCTCTCTCTATTTTATTTTTTGGTCATAAATTGCTCATAGATAGATTGAAAACAACAATTAAATATTTCCAATGGAGGCTCTGAAATGGATTTGCTAGGGCCACATGGTCAAATTCAGTGTTCTTCTTGAACCCCTGATGCCTTGGCAAATGAGGAAAATTAAAGGGCAGGAGAGGGGAACCAGCTTTGCTTTGGGCAGCCATGTGACAATCAGCATGGGCTGGACCAAAACTGCATTGATCTTATGTCTGTTTATCTCAATGAGCTCGACTACTGGTATACATAAGCTGGCTACTTGACTAATGGACCTTTAAACAAATATAACTGCTATTCTGATTTAAATAGGTTTTCCTAAAGGAATACAAGACAGGGTGGCACAAAGCCAGGGCCATCATACCATATTAATCTTTAGATTCAAAGCAATCCCAATCAAAGTCCCAGCAGCAGGTAGATATACATACAATTGACAAACTATTTTTAAAATTCATATGGAAATATAAGAGACCAAAAATAATCAAGGCAATCTTGAAGAAAACCAAATCTGAATAACTTGCTCTTAAAGACATCAAGTTCTATTACCCCACAATTCTGTTTTAGTCAGTATTTTAGTGAAGTGAGGATAGAAAATCTGACCAATGGAACAAAAAAAGTCAAGGCTAAGATGTGTGATTATATATAATCACCAATTTATGATAAAAACATCACTTAACAGAGTGGGGAAAAGAATAATTTTTTCAATTCATACTAATAGACAATTGAAACTTTATATGTATCTTTGGATTGCAGGTCCACATTGTCAGACAAATCTGATCTCTACTTCTCACCAATATCAACAATAAAAAGATAATTATGGATGGATGGATGGCAGATCTAAATGTGATATAGCAACCAATAAAGCACTTAGACACAAATGCAAGAGAACATCTTGATGAACTTATAAGTGGCAACCACTTACTTATACCTGTGGTCTAAGGACATATCCCTTTTGCCAGGTGAACCATCTCAGCAGGACATTCAGAGGCCATACACTATCAACACAAGAAAGATATCAGAGCCTACCTGTCCTTTTACAGAACAAATCTACTTGGTAACGAATATCAATGCAGCATTTGCCCAATGGGCAAATTTTCCATAGAACCTTCACTGAGATGTGTTGCAGTATGTTAACTGACTTTCCCCATAAGGATACTCTCTGTCTCACTTTTTCCTCATTGATAAAAATTGGTCAATCATCATCAACTTAACTTAATGTATCAACATGTGCTTGTCAAACACACTCAGTTATGATCAGTGTGAGAAGTACGTATGTGGGAGGAGAAGGGCACCAAAGAATAGCATTATGTTTCTTGTCCAAGGGAGCTTATAGTCTAGAGAGTGAAACTGAATAAATTAATCAGGCATTTAAATAATCCAAACTAGACTTCAACTTACACAACTGTTTTATAGAAAAAACATAGGAATTCAAAGAAGAATATAATTGATGCATAGTCATGAACAGCTTCCTGAGCTCAGCATTAAGATCTGTGTAAGATTTCAATAGTGAATTCTGACCAATCTTGTGATTATAGCATCTTGTCTCTGGATAACTTCAGATGTTTTTGCTCAGTAGTTTCTGCTTTCTTTCTTTCTTTTTTTTTTTTTTTCTTCTTTTTAATAACACATGAAGGTGCTTAAAGAGTTTCAGAGTGAGAAACATTGTCTAGAGTCTCACATAAATGCATGAGGAATAATAAACTTCAGCATAGTCCAATTCAAACCAAATCAGAATGCTCAGTCCTCTGACACTGGACTCAGATTCAAATGCACATTCCTCTACAGGTCCTGGGCTGGATTTCAGCAGGCAAGTGTTTTCCCAGCACTTGCTAGCAACAACTACCGTGGCGTGTACATGCTTATCAATCCTGGTCCATGTGCTCTGGGACATTTCTGATTTAGTATAAAGAACTGACGAAGAGAAGGATGAGGCCCAGCACTCACCCTTCCAGCGTCCCTATATCTTTGACTGTGCCCAGGGCTCCAGGTCCCTGGTAGAACCATGCCATCTGGCATGAAAATCACATGACACTTCCTACCAATGAGGAAACCTCACAGTGAAAGCAGACTGTGGTGTCTGGGGGATTTTTATTACTCACTTTAAAGAAAGACCATCGGGATTAAATTTGAAATTAATATTGAGCTAGAGCAAGGATTCAGGACTCTGAATTCTTATCAGACATACTTCATTCCTAAAAATCCACCTAAATTCTCCCCATGTGAAAAGTAAAAACAATTTGGGAGCAGCCTAGATTTGTGGTCTAAGAAAATGTGTTTACCAACTGAATCACCCAGGCACTATAGATGCAGAGCTTGAAACTTAGGATTCAAGGTAAACACGCTTCCGGGCAAACAAAGTAAGGAAGAAATGTCCTTGAGTTTATGTCTAGAAATGGGTTGGATGTTTTACTTGTAAAGTAGGAGAGGATAAAAGCATAAAAAAATATGTTTTTGGGAGTAACTCTTTGGGAAAAATGGGTTTTATGCAGTGTTTATGCTTCAGTTCTCCTTTGTCAAAGATTACGTGTCTTGGTTTAGAGGTAAAGTTAGGAATTGAGATGTTAGGCACATTAGAAATGCTGAACAACGGTTTATTATAAAAAGGTGTTTTGGTTTAGATGTGGTGTCTCCCAAAACCTCATGTGTAAGGCAATGCAAGAAGGTTTAGAGGAGAAATGATTGGGTTGTAAGAATCTTAACCCACTCAGTGAATTAATCCCCTGATAGGGATGAACTGAGTAGTAACTGAAATGGTAGGATGTGGCAGGGAGGAGGCCTGAAATTGGGATGTGACTTGGGGTTATATATTTGTATCTTGCCAGTAGAGTCTCTTTCTTTGCTTCCTGATCACCATGTGAGCTGCTTCCCTCTACCATAATGTTCAGCCCCACCTTGAGCCCCAAGGAATGGACCTAACTGTCTATGGACTGAGACCTCTGAAACTTTAAGCCTCCAAATAAACTTTTTCCTCCTCTACAATTATTCTGGTCAGATCTTTTAGTCACAGCAGCAAAAATGTTGACTACAACAGAAGGTTTGAAGGGATGTAGATACAAGTACAAGTCAGATTATCCTCTGATAGTAACTGAAATGGTCTTCTGGAGGTGATAAGTACCTAAAGTGACCAAGGCCTTCTCCTTCTACACAGTTGACCTCAGGAGCAAAGTGGATGATGCTTGTTAATATCACTCTGGCTACCCCCCTGGTTGCCTACACGTTTATTTCCACTTATCACTTGGGAGTACAGAGTGATTTAATAGAAACTGATTACTCAGAAAGATAAACCTGGGTGAGATAAATGGGGGAAATTATACAGAGATTAGGAAGGTAATATTTAGTCTTTTTAAAAGTTACTGAACTGATGTTTAGGTAATTAGAAAAAAATATGTAGAATTTTTTAACTTCACAATCATGAAAAAGCCTTGGTTAAACTCCTAATTGTATGTGATCTCCTCAAAAGTGCTGTTAAATGTCTATTTCTCAAGGAGGAACAATGTACCATGATGTTATGCAGTCATAGGAGGCAGCTCAGACCTCTTTAGGACAATGTGGAAGTGATTGTCAGGAGTAGATTCTTGATCTATTCTTAATCTCAATGCCATAAAGATATAAAGGTAAACAACATTTCCCATGTTGGAAAGAGAGTTTGTGAAATGCAGTACATAGTAACCTAGTCATTTCTACGAGGTCTCCAGGTACTTTTAATGTTCAAGTAAAAATTCTTTACTCTGTTTCTCAATTATTGTGTAAAGTCCAGCGCATAGCTCTCAACACTTTGGTGAATTCCCAAGATTTCTTCCCCTATGGTTTCCTCCTCCTACAAAAGACTCCTTCCCCCAGTGTCTGTCTTTGAAATCTTTGGATTCTTTTTGCCTCTGACATCCTAAACTGTGCTTACTCCAAAACACCAATGCACAAGACAGTTATGTATAGAGAATTTTACTGAGGATTTGGGAACTTCAGAGGAGAATCACAACATTGTTGAACTTACTAAGAAGCAAGCAAAATTGATTCATTATGAATGCAGTGTGTTAGACAACCTTGTTCTCAACAAGCTTGTAGTCATTTCTGCCTCAAAAAAATTTCACACTAGCTATTTCATTTCAGATTCCAGTTTCTAATCAAATTTTAAAATTTCTCAAATTCTTTATTTTAAATAAATGATTGAAACTAAATGAATTACATTGTCATATCAAAAAGCTTAAGAAACCAACAAAATGGTAATTAATACTTTCATTAAAAGGAAGATATTGATAGCAAAATTAGAATTTATTCCTAATTAATAAGTCCATAAATGCACTCACTCTAATTAAAAAATAGAGAAGATTCTCAAGGTTCTACCTTATAAAGATACACACACAGAAAGTATTAAAACCAAATGGTTTCACGGGTGAATTCCAACAAACCTTTAAAGATCAGATAACTCTGATGTTACATAAATTTTTGTAAAACAATGGACATGAAAAATTATATATATATCACTTTGTAAAACAATTATAACATTCATCTAGCCTGATGAACATAGTACAATGAAAGAAAATTATAGAATAATACTACTTATAAATATGGATTTTAAAATCCTATGTTTTTTTCAAACCAACTTTTGCTTTGAAATCTAAGCTCATTTTATATGATTTTAAAAACCATGTTATTTTATTATTTAAAATGTATTTCATATATCTTTAGATAATTTTGACAATGATATATCTAAAAATAACATAATGTAAAGACATTTAAATATAATATAACAAATCTAATGCATCTTGCACCCTTTAGTTTTTGTTCTTAGAAAACAGTGGCTATTAATATGATCCTTGGGTTCCATATCCCATTCTATCATGGACTGGCTCTGTGAATTTAGACAATTTTCTTAACCTCTAACAACTCAATTTTCTCATGCAATAAGGTTGGGTTCACTGTGGAGATACTAGGACATATTTCCTGGAGTTACATAAAGAGCTAATGAATTAACTGCTTGTGAAGAATATAGAGCAAAGCTTGCAGATAATAATAAAAATTTAGTAAGTATTTGACATTATTCTATGTTCCAAGACTTGGGCTACAAAAGTTCCCTGCCAACTCTTCTGCTCCCTTCTTTTTTTTTTTTTTAATTATTTATTTACTTATTCATCATGCATAAGTATAGTATCTTTTTACATACAACTGCTTGTATACAAAGTATATAAGTACCATTCAGATCTTCAATCATGCATTTAGGATAATGATATCCATCTCATTCAACCACCAATTTTTTTCCAACCCCCCCCTTACTCCCTTCCTCCCCTCCCTTCTTTCTTTCTCTACTTATCATAAAGCCTACTTTATGATATTAACTGCTTCTTTTTTGGAGGGAGGTAACCAGGGATTGAACTCAGGAGCACCTGACCACTGAGCCACATCCCCAGGCCTGTTTGTATTTTATTTAGAGACAGGGTTTCACTGAGTTGCTTAGCACCTCACTTTTGCTGAGGCTGGCTTTGAACTCGGGATCCTCCTGCCTCATGCTTCTGAGCTGCTGGGATTACAGGTGTGTACCACTGCACCCGGCACTAAATGCTCCTTGATATACCAAGTCCATGGCTTCAGAACACCCTGGTATCAAAGACCTCAACGTTCCTGGCTATGAGTACTCCTATGGCTTGGACAAGCATTCCCCAAAGGCCCATGTGCTAAAGGTTTGGACCCCAAAACATCGCAACCTATTGGAAGATAGTGGAACCTTTATGAGATGGGATCTAGTGAAAGGAAATTAGGTCATTGTGGCATGCCTTTGAAAGGGATATTAGAACTTGGTCTCTCATTTTTTTTTTTTTCTTTCTTTGCTTCCCAGCTGCCAGGAGATGAATAGTCCTCCTCTGCCACATGCTCCTGCCATGACATGCTGAGCCACAACAGGCCCAAAGCAATAAGTTCAACATTATGGACTGAAACTATGAGCCAAAATAAACCTTTCTCCTTTTATGTTTTTTATGTTAATTATTTTGTCAAAGTGACAGAATGCTGACTAAAACAGGCACGAATAGTATAAGGATTTGTTGTCACTGTTTTTGTGATTTCCTTCTCTTACAACCTGATCACTCCCAATTTTAATTCTTACAGGTTTTTCTAATTATCCTTCTACTTGGAGAAGGAGAAAAAAAATCTATCTAGGGAACACTAATACTTATTATAAAAGGAAAAAAAGAAAAATAAATGGATGCCCTCGAGAAGAGTACATTGAATATTTAAATCCAATGACCCTCTCCTACTTATCAATGGTTGGAAATTACAACTTGTCTTTGTTTGCATAATTTCTGCTTTAAAAATCCTAAGCTTTAACTGAAACATACCATTTTAACTACAATACTTAACATGATAACATAATGTAAATCTAAGTTTGCTTCAAGCCTTATTACTAGGAATCTAAACACTTTTATTTTTAGAAGCAAATGAGGCAAGGGTCTCTCACCTCTCATTTTCTATCATGTAACCTAGATTTCTGGCCTTTGAAGTTGTCTGACATTCCTGCAATCATTCATCTTTGAAGTCCTCAGACCCCAGAGTAGATCAGAGAATTTCCCATTATGCTCCTTGATATGTTGCTGTGAAACCCAAGAGAAGGGGAAAAAAATCTTTCTCCCAGAATCTGTCAATATCAGGAAGAAGGCTATTTCTGGTATATGTGTTTTTTTGCCACTGGGGTAGAATACAAACTACTGGTACCCACAGGACATCTACCTGTTTACCAGTGGGTCCTGCAGAGTTTCTCCTCTCCAACATTTTCTTCAGTAGTCAAAATTTCTAAGGATGGCACCTCACTTATTCCCTTGTTCCTCCCCTCCTCTCAAAAGGTGTTCCCCCAATCTAATGCTCTAAACCTTATTTCTCAATAGGTTCTTCCACTGTGGTGCTCATAGAACTCACAGACACAAAAAAGAAGAGAAAAAACTTTCATTTTCTTAGCTGATTTTACTACTAAAAATCAGTGATACTACACAAAGGAGCTTTTACCTTTGAAACAGCTTTCATGGGAAAGCTTAACACACCTTGTCTAATTCAAACTTCAGAAAAATACTGAGTGTGTAGATAGTAATAAGGTTATTATTCCTATTTAACAGTTAAGCAAAGGGATGCTTAGGAAGATAATAATGTAGGTCAAGTCCTGTGGTCAATTACCGACACAATCGGAAACTGGGTCATTTAATTAAAAAAAAAAATAAAATTTAAATGATCCTATTCTGGTCTTCAACATTGACAAGCCTGTGATGTCTTTGGGGATTCTTGAACTTCCACCACTAGTGAGAATGATTCATGCAAACAGAATTCACACTAATCCATAGTCAAAACTGGGTGTTATTCCTTTTTAGGGAAGGAGGGGGCAGACCTGTGCTGCTGGATGCTTTTTGGCCATCTGAGGTCACTCACAGCATGCCATGAGTATGTTTGCAAAGGACCTTTTATGCTTCTTGCTATGGTTTGAATATGGATTTTCCCTTCCAAAACTCATATTATAATTTAATTTTCATTATGAGACATGAAAAGTTGGGACTGGGTGAGACCCTTAAGAGTTAACTAATGAATTCCCATAATTTAACTTGGTTTTCTGGCCTAATTTTTATTCATGCAATTAATAAGTAAAGGAATAATGGCTAAACATGAAGGTGTGTGTGTTAAAAAAACCAATTTGGCTGGTAAATCATTCTACAGCAGTTGATGAACAAATACTAATGGCCAGGCATTGATTTTTCTGGTCAATCTCTATCAGCTACTCAAATGCTTAGATCTTTAATATATACTTTCAACTGAATTAGAAAAGATCAGGTATAAAGTTTATAGTGATGACATGGCACTAATTTAAGGGCCTCACAGAGACTAAAACTTAAGAATTTGCTGTCATGAATACTGATGCAATTCATCAAGTCCCATCTGGTTGTCACCCTTCATATTCAGCCGCTTGTCTCTAAATTAAATCCTCTGAGTTTCTGTCCTAATTTCCAGAGACAATTGTGACTACAGAACAAAGTCTGGTCTTCTACCACCTCCAACATCCTGCCCAGAATTTAGGAACTTACCACATGATCCTCTGCTATCACTGTTTCTGATCCCCTGGTCGCCAACCTGCCCTAAATTTGCATGGCTGCATATCTGCCCTGGACCTTGTTCAGAGACCATTTTAACTCCTCTGAATGGTTGTGAACCTCAGACCTGTTATTATCAGCTCCTTCTCAGTGATCAGCCCCCAGATTCAAGTTGGTTTCAGAGGCCCTATTCCTTGTGGAAGTTAATTCCTTGATGCTGATGCCTTGAGCTTCAAATCTCACCTGTACTGTGTGCTACATCATCCTTTCCAGTTCATCTTGAGCTCTACTTGGCTAATTTCTACCAGGTCCAACATTGCCATACCCATTTGAACACTGCCCTTATTTAACCAGACAATTTTTTTTTGTCTATATCGACAGCTTTCTCCCTTCTCAATTGAGAAAGTCTAGTCAAAATATTTTACTCTTCCACCAAGACCTGCTGTAAATGTCAATGCTGATGAATTATAAGATATGATCTAATCAAGTAAGGTAAGATCATATTATTAGGTCTTAACCAGTTACCTGTATTTATCTGAAAGAACACATGATGCCCATAATCCTAAGCTATCCCAGTCCTGTACTGATTTGTAAGACATTCCATCTTTTTTTTTTTCTGGGAGGAATTGAGGTGAAAAGACTGTCCAGGTACATGGTAGTGGTCTGGCTTTCAATATTGGATATAACACATTGCATTTTCTCCTTGTTTAACACCTTCAAAGTCAAACATTTAATCTCAAAGAAGCTGTGAACTTCATTGATCATTTTCACAGGAAAAGCATCCATGAAGAATAAATAATGGAGCATGGACTTGTGTGAGTGACAGAAGGCAATACAGAAATCGATGTTTGACAAAATGCTAATGACAATCTAGCATCTTCTTCACAAATACAGAAAATTACCCAATAAGAGGAGGAAGTGTTGGCTATCTTTGTCACTTCCTAGAAAAACAATTTCACACTAGAATAAACAAAGAAAGATAAAAATGATAAATTCATTATACCACTTAGGTCTTAGCCCAAGTTATTACCTTAAAAAAGAAAAAGCAGAGAGAAAGGAAGGAAGGAAGGAAGGAAGAAAATTGATTTCATCAAGACTATAGCTAGCCCTGTTTAACAAAACTAGAAAAGGAGGTCTGATAGTGGGAAGTTAGTTCTGATAAATGATATCACAACCTGACAAATATCCAATGTGAAGCCTTTTCTTAGCTGCAGACTTAGAACAGATAGATAACAGCCAGTTTGGTTACACTTAGTGAGTAACAGACAGAGAAAACCTGAAAACAAACATTACATGGAGGGAAAACATATTGGCATCTCGGGGATGGTTTTAAAATATAGGAGGAAGATATAAAAACACAGAGTTATTTTTCAATGAAAGCATCCAATTTTCTCCATGAATTTGTTAGTTCATTTTGTTAGCATTCTGGGTTGCAACATGAAAGACAGCTCTCAGAAGTGAATGAAGATGAGGGAAGATGTGTTTGTTTCTCAAAAATAGGCCTGTATTATTTGTTTCTCAAAAATAAGGCTGGATTGTTTCTCATTTTTTTCTGCTGGATGGTTGAGCTCTCTGCATTCATGCTAAATTGCTCAAAAGATAAAAGTAAAATTATTTTACGCTAATGTGATTGGACTTTTGAACACTTGATGGGAAAAATAAAAACCTGTTGACCATTGAAAATAAAGGTCATGTTGGCTTCACAGAACACTGGACATTCTGGTCATGACATTTAACTGACAGCAATAGGAATAGGTCCAATGGTATTGATAGAATAGGGATTTTAGAAATGAAGTAGTATGCTTTCGTGGTGTAAGTGCCCTCCAGACATGGTGATGCAGAATGGAAATCATGGATGCAGTATTTTCCTTAGAAAACACCCAGGATTCTTTGAGATAGTTTATAGTCTGTAGTCCTTGGATGCTTTATAATACAATGCTCTCATTTCTCTGTTTTCAGAGACATACCAGAGATGTGCTCTAAGAATCAATGATGTGTTCAGTTAATTAAAGATCTCTTTGAGCATATATAGCCCAGATTTTTCAGATTATTTTAAGGAAAACACCAACTGCTGGTCTAACAAACAGCAAGAACATTTCTTTTTTCTTTTCTTTTCTTTTTTTTTTTTTTGCTGTTTTTTTAAAATTTAGTTATGAGAATAGAATTGGTTCTCATGTTTCCATAAGATAAAAAATGATAATATTACTAGTGGAATTGTCAGTGTGAGCCTTTTGCCTTTCAGCAATGTTCTTATATATACTTCTTTTAGAATCATAATTTTTATTATGGCTTTCTAAATAACTCTAAGTTTACTAAATTTGCTATACTTCCATGAAGGATTCAGACTTCAAATCAACATTGAATTGATATTACACAATGTATCAAAATAGTAAAGACAAAGTCCTTCCTTCATGCCTTTGGTAATCCTTCCCATCAGCAGTGATGAGATGTGATTGGTCCAGCCATCCACACTTCTCCTTCTGCACTTGGAATCAGCAACCTCCAGCTTTCAAAATCTGGCCCCTGTAAAGGGCATTCAGTAGCCAGGGAGGAGCTATCTGGCCTGAGTGGGAATGATATGTGAGAGCTCAGTCTCATTCACAACATCCTACAATCTGTGGACATAACTGGCCAGATTACCTTCAAGCAAACTTTAATCAGTCTCCAACTGAAGAAGGATATCCATGTGGTATGAAAATATATTTTTCAATTGCCTAAATATTTTTTTTTTGAAATTAGTAATCATAAAACAACAAAAAAAGGTGAAATGAATGAAAATGATTTAGCTGTTACTGGCAAACTCAAGTTCAAATTTTTAAAAAATGGGTGATTTTTCTACTTTCTCAAATTTCATTAGAATAAAACACAATCCTTAAGTGATTATTTATTAGCTTAATCCCACTCACCTCCATTGACCAATAGGCTGGTCAGTTATACAGAGCTGATAGAATGATAAAATGTTAAAAAAAAAAAAAAAACAGTTTCCCAGGCAAGAGGTAATCATGGATGAACTTTCAGCAAAATACATACCTAAATTACAATGACCCACACGGAAAGCTCTGAGGCAGAAGAGACCCTCAGACAAGTCCTTGGGAAAGCCCGATTATCAATTCTCTGACTTCAGAAGGCAGAGAACAACTCAGCAAGAACTTTCTAAAGAGGGAAAATAACATTATCAATGCAAACAAAGTCAATTTTATTGACAAATGATTTTGTTTGTTTGTTTGAACCAGATTCTAGATTCTAAATTCTATGGGAACTTATGTTGAGCAGGGACAGTAAGCACAAATATCAATTTAAGCCTAGATCATTTTGTGTGCCATGGTTTTGGGTGGCAATGCATATTCCCAGTAAAACTGAGGAAAGATCTGTTTCCTTTAAGGTAGATATCCAACTGAATAAAACTGGCCCATATGGAGAGTGGGCAGGTGGAACAACTGTGAGGGGCTTCATCTTATGGGAACTCTGAGCAAAACTATCACACACAAGTCAAAGTAATAATAACAACATTATTAATAATAAAAAGGAAATCCAAGGACATGGCAAGGGCTGCATTTCAATTTAATTTTGAAATCACTCTCTTATGTAGTAGAAAGACTTAATTTGCTTTATATACACATTAGAAGGCAGTAGTTGCACATTAGCATGAACACCCTCCTAAATATGCACATATGTAGCTAACTAATGGGTCTCAAGATGCCTCTGGCTTTGATACCAGATTTGACCTGCTATGTGCACTTTGAGAGAACTAAACAAGAAGTATGAAACAATGTTTTTTTCTCACAAATGAAAAAGCACATTGCACAGGAGTATAAGGCCTGAAAGGAAGTATTCTCTCTGGAGTCTTACTCTGGTCAGTGGCAAAAGGTGGGGGTAGAGCACAAAAGTCTCATGAAGGTTAGGAGAAAATTGGAATTCAGCAAGACTAAGGCTGCTAGTATTTTCAGGGCAATATCATCTGGGATAACATCAAGAGTGAGACCCACACTATGGTGTACTATATTCAATTTGCCAAAAAACTGTGATAAAGAGAAAATCTTAGAAATCAGCTGGACAGACTCTTTCCATGAAGAGAAAAATACTAGAATTTTTGTAGATTTCTAACAGAAATAACACAAGCCTGAAAATAATGGGACTACAAACATTGAAATTACTGAAAGTAAATGACACCCCAGAATTCCATATATGGCAAAAAAATTTTACAAAATTGAAGGCAAAATAAATATACTTTAACACAAAATGTTATGAGGAAAGTTATTGACATGTACTGGTTGAAGTTTTTTGTACTAAAGGATATTATATTGTTATGCCCAGAGAACGAACACCCCAAAACCACCAAGGAATCCGGAGTGCATGCAAGAACAAAGAGCCTTTATTTGGGCTTAATCTCGGACTCTCAGCCCTCACCAACACAGTGGATCTGCACTGAGAGCCCGGAACTGAGGAAAGACTGAGTCTTTATAGGGATAGATGTAAGGAGAGGGAAGGGGCACGCCTGATTGGCCAGGGGAGCCCATGTGTATCTAAGGAAGTTTTCATTGGTTGAGGCCATCTCCAGCGCTATGGAATGTGCTGACTGTTCACTGCAGGGCCCTGCAGGGCCCAGGGCCCTGCCATTGCCCTAATTTATTGTGCACTGGCTGGCTTATCATATCCAGGCTTATTCCTGCCTTGTTACAGGAGACTTGCAACAGTTTGAGGCAGCTGATAACAAAATGGGGTTACAGCAATTTCTATTATCTTTAAGCTTTATTTTATCTTTATTTTACAGAAGCAAAAAGAGGCAGTTAAACTGAAAAGAGGCTTGGGGCTGAAAAAGGGGGGTTCCACAATATCTGATGTTAAATGTATTTACAACAAAGAATATAATGCAAATACACAAATATAAAATAATAAAAAAGAAGATATGAGTGAAGTTTCATTTTAATATTTCTAAAAAAAAAAAAAATCACAAATAATCCATTTCAACCAAAAATAACAACAATGGAGAAGGGGTCCTGAAGATGATTGAATGAAGCTAAGTAGTGATTCCTGATCTCCCCACAACACAAAAAGGAGGCAGTAAAGGAAAAACTGATCTGAGAGGGGGTAACAAAATAAATGCTCTAAGACCCAGTATTACAAACTCTAAGACCTTGAAGAGATTTAAAGGTTGGTTGTGGGAGTAAAAATAAGCACAGAGGCTTAGCAGTAGTGCACTTGCCTGGTATGTGTGAGGCGCTGGATGCAATTCTCAGCACCGTATATAAATAAATAAAATAAAGGTCTATCAACAACTAAAAACAAAACAAAAATACAAAAAAATAAGCACAGAAATCCCCAACCCCACACCCAGACCAGGTGGCAGAAGTGTGTGTGTCAGGTGGGAGACAATACAGAGAAAAAGAGGGAACAGAAAAGTACATAATGTCAGCCCCATTACAACATTTAAGAAGAAAGGCAGAAAAATTAAATGGTGATGGAAAAAGCAGTGTTCTTGAAGCATATCAAGCACTATAAAACCAAATTGTGAATAGAAATTCTTCTGGGCTCCACAGTCATTTTGTGGAGACCACAGCTGACCAGTCATTCCTGTTAATCAACTTGGCATTTCCCTACCTCTAGAGAACAGCAAATTAAACCAGAGGGAGCACTCCTGCAATGGGTTCTCTGAAGAATCTGTCTAGAAAAAAATTGTGGAGGGATTGCTACTTGCCAAAAGTCCCGAGGCCCCTAGCGCTCACCATGAACAAACAGAGTAGGGTGAAGCAACCCCAACCAAGAAGTGCTCACTCAACTCAGCACTCCACACAGCTGCTGCAGAAACCCAGATAGAGATTGAGCAGATGCCCCAAATTCATCACAACAAAAGAAGTTGTGAGCTCAGATTTGAGCAGCAAGATAGTTTTGTTCCTGAGCAGAAAAAAGGTAAAAAGGGAGCCATAAGAACTGCTTCTTCCAGCTGCTAATTCTGGAGGAAGGCATGGTGGAAAGTTTCCTGAGTCCTAAGATGCATAGAAGGACTGGTCAAAGCCATGGTCTGCATAGGGTCATCCCAGAAGTAAGCTGCCTGAATATCTAGAGGCACAGAGGGCTGGTTCCCCACATCTGGCAGAAGCTGGTGAAAGGCCACGAATAGAAGTTCATGATTCCCCAGAAGCTTAAAGAGAAGATGCCCAGATTGATATGATAGCCAGCAGGAGTTCAGTCAAAGTGGAAAGTCACCTGGGTAAAAGGCAACAGAGAACAGCCTCAGCCTAACCTGGATCCAGCCTGACCCTCAGCCACAACTGCTGAGTGATAGAACACGGTTTGGACAGTAGATGGACCCTGCCTCATTCACAGTCAGCAGAACGAGTCAGCACCCATTGGTCACAATCTGAGGAAGTGGGAAATAGAAACAAGGGGAACCAGCTGAATCCCTTTACTCAGCAATAAGGACAGTACTTCAGTGAACTGTTGTTGGCCAGAGGGAATGTTCATGCACCACAGATCATCCATAGAAAATCCACACCCACACAACTTGTGCTTTTAGACAGCAACCAGGTTCAATGCCATCATTAAACGGATCCTGTAGAGGGGAGCACATATACACTGACCCATAACAATTTCAGCGAAAGGTCAAAGTGCTGAATCCTGAACTCCTGCACACACTAGAAACAAACAACAGACAAAACACCACACTCTCCTAGCAGTGAGCCACAGGTCCCTGCGCTGACAAACCAGAACTTGCTGGCGGGAGGTTTACAGATGACAGAAAAATGGCTCCTGTACTCCAGTACTGCTAAAAGAATCCAAAGCCAAAGACTATCTTCTAAATGTCTTAAATCCTAATGAAATCCAAACCAAGATTCAATAAGTATTTTCTTAACCTTGGCATGGTTTACTATAAATAATTATAACATCAAATTTGATCATATAAATTACTCTTTATCTTGGTTGTTAGTTGTTACCCCAATAGTTAACATTGTACCTACAAACCATTGGCATATATTTCTTCTAATGGTTAAAGCACTATTCGGAATCTTTCTCCCTATATTTGTTCTTCAAGCCCTAGTTTATATTTGTTCTTCCTACTCCAATTCTCCATATTACGTTATCTGCTACTACCTCAAATACACCATATCCACCTTTTTCTCCTTTTTACCTTGGTGTATATTCTTATTTTCTATCTTTTCCTCCTTTTTTTTTTTTTTTTTTTTTTTTATCATTCTCTTTCTTTTGCCTGATCTTTCTTCTTGACCCTTTCAGCCCTCATATAATTTTTATGGTAATTTTATCATACTTGATAACTATTTTTTCAACCCATTCCATAACTTTATTACAAGTTTAAATCTGAATTAGAGTAACTATAGAGAACAACATCAATACATTTTTCATTTTTCTTAAGGTTGAATAGTATGTGGTTTGGCTCTGAAGTGATTATAGTAAGTAGGTTTCAAAGGCCACTTTCAAAGTTGTCCTAATACTGCAATTAGCAGAGGCCACAGATTGAGTTAAAGAATCAGTACTTAGCCCAGTGGCATAAGTACTGGGTGGCATATGCCTGTAATTCCAGAAATTTGGGAGACTGAAACAAGAGGATCACAAGTTAAAAACCAGTCTCAGCAACTTAGTGAGGCCCTAAAAACCTTAGCAAGACCCTGTCTCAAAACAAAAAATAAAAACAACTAGGCATGTGGCTCAATAGTGATACAGCACCCCTGGCTTCAATGCGTTGTTCAAAAATTTAAAAAAAAGAAAAAAATCATACACAGATATTTTCCCAACCCAGGGCTCTTAAGAGAAATAAGCTTACAAAATTAATCTTTTGTTTAAAAGAAGAAGCAATAACCATCTCAACAAATGTATACACAAACAAGCAATATGGAAAGGCAAGGGAACAAACAATCCCAAACAGCCTGTAACATTTTAATAACTCCGACATCACAGGAAAGGAAATATTCAGAGAAAGAATTTAGATATTTCATTGTTAAAATATCCAATGAGCTAAATGAAGACATAAGGTGTGAAATGAAGGAGAACTAAATAATGTGTAAGGACCCTTCAATAAAGAGAGAAATTCTGCATTAAAAAAAATAAGAGTCCTTGAAATGAATAACTCAATAACCCCAATTAAAATTTCACCAATAGATTAGACCACTTTGAAAATAGCTTTTTAGGCCTTGAAAACAAAGTGTATAAGCTTGAAAATAAATTTGAAGATAAAGAAAAGTTGTTAAGAGAGGATAATTAGAATGTTTAAAAAAAAAATATGTGTTAACATGAAGAAACCAAATTTAAGAATCATTGGGGTAGATTAAGGTTCCATAATACAAACTAAAGGGATGCACAATTTTTTCAATAAAAAAAATATTAGAACATTTCCTAAGCCTTAGGAATGAAATGGAAATTCAAAATCAAGAGGCACATAGAACTCCAAAGAGACAAATAGACAAAATCAGAATATGTCTACTCCAAGTTGAAATTTCTCAACTCAGACTTTAAAAGCCAGGAGGACTTGGAAAAACAGATATCTGAAAGAACTGAAACTCTGAAAGAAAATGAATGTGAGACAAGATTACTTAACCCAGAAAAATTATTCTTCAGAATTGGTGATAAATAAAAAATTTTCAATATCACAAAGACTGAACTACAAAACATACTCAATGAACTATTTCATGGAAAGAATTACATTAGAAGTAAATTAAAGGAGAAAAAATAAAATTAGAATTGAATAAAAAGGCAAGAATTACATTACGCCTGAATAATAGTAAATTAAAGGAGCAAACCTTAGTAAAATCTGAATTACAAAAAACTGGGGATTAGTCAATTGAGTTCAATCCCCATACCAAAAAAAAAAAAAAAAAAAAAAAAAAAAAAAAAAAAAAAAAAAAAAAAATGGCAGGTAATAAAAATCATTTCTCTCTAATAATATTGATTGTAAATGGTCTACCATCTTCAGTTAGAAGATACATTGACAGATTGGATCATAAAACAAGATCCAGCAATATGTTGTCTGCAAGAGACACAGCTTACAGACAAAAACATCCTCAGACTGAAGGGGGAAAAATGGGAAATGTTGTATCATGCAAAGGGGAACCATAAATATAAGCAGAAGTAGCTGTTCTCATATCAAACAAAGTGGATTTCAAGATAAAATTAATCAGAAGAGACAAAGAAGTTTACTTCATACTGGTTAAAGGAACATCCAAGAATAAAATATAATAATTATAAAATATTATGCCTCCCCAGAATGGTGCTTCTATGTACATAAAACAAACTCTCCTCCATATTAAGAATCACATAAACCACAATACAATAATACTGGGTGACGTTAACACACCTCTCTTACCTCTAGATAGATCATTCAGATATACCAAAAATAAAAATTCTTCAGAACAAAAAAATAATATTAATCACATGGACCTAACAGATGTCTATAAAATATTTCATCCATCAAGGACTGAATTTACTTTCTTCTCAGCAGTGTAATAAATATTTTCTAAAATATTTTGTGTTTGGATCACAAAGCAAATCTTAGAAAATGTAAAAAAAAATAGAACAAATTGCATCATATAACATTATAATGTAGTGAAATTATAAATCAACAAAAAGATGAAAAATGAAACCACTCTAACACCTACAGACTATATAATACACTTTTTAAAATTATTTGTTCTAATTAGTTATATATTACAGTAGAATGCATTTTGAAACATCAAAATGAAAACATTTTTTCATGTTTGTTGATTGATCGTATTTCTTCTTTTGTGAAGTGTCTGTTCAGTTCCTTAGCCCATTTATTGATTGAGTTATTTGTTTTTTGGTATTAAGATTTTTGTGTTCTTTATATATCCTGGAGATTAATGCTTGATCTGAGGTTCATGTGGTAAAGATGACCCATTCTGCAGGTTTTCTCTTTTTATTATTGATTGTTTTCTTTGCTGAGAAGAAACTTTTTAGTTTGAATCCAACCCATTTATTGATTTTTTTATTTTACTTCTTGCACTTTAGGAGTCTTGTTAAGGTAGTCAGTTCCTAAGCTAATATGGTGAAGATTTGGGTCTACATTTTCTTCTATTGGGCACAGGGTCTCTATTCTTGTGCCTATGTGTTTGATCAACTTTGAGTTGAGTTTTGTGTAAGGTGAGAGATAAGAGTTTAATTTCATTTTGCTACGTGTGGATTTCCAGTTTTCCCAGCACCATTTGTTGAAGACGTTATCTTTTCTCCAATGTATACTTATGGCACCTTTGTCTGGCATGAGATAACTTTGAATGATGAATGAATAGCAGACAAAACCAGTGGAAAAATTAAAAATATATTACAAAAAAATGAAAATACTTATAAACATATCAAAATCATTGGGAAAGTATGAAGGCAGTTCTAAGGGGAAGTTTCTAGCACTGAGCTAATAAATTTAAAAATAAAAAAATACCAAAAATAATAGAATACCTAAAAGCCCTAGAAAAAAAATTAAAAGCCAGTATCAAAATCAATACAATAAAGGAAATAAGATCAGAGCTGAATTCAATTAAATTAAGAATAAAAATATAATCAAGATCATAAACAAAGAGCCTCATAATGGGAAAATATCTTTACCACCCTCACCTCTCAGATAGAGCATTAATCTCCAAGATATACAAAGAACTCAAAAAACTCAACACCCAAAAAGCAAATAACCCAATCAATAAATGGGAAAAAGAACTGGAAAGGCAATTCACAGAGGAAGAAATACAAATGGTCAACAAATACATGAAAAAATGTTTAACATCTCTAACAATTAGAGAAATTTAAATTAAAACTACACTGAGATTCCATCTCACTCCAGTAAGAATGGCAATTATCAAGAATTCAAGTAATAATAAATGTTGGTGAGGATGTGGGGGAAAAGGCACACTCATACATTGCTGGTGGGACTGCAAATTGGTGCAATCACTCTGGAAAGTAGTATGGAAATTCTTTCAAAAAACTTGAAATGGAACAACCATTTGACCCAGTTATCCCACTCCTCAGCCTATACCCAAAGGACTTAAAATCAGTGTGCTACAGTGATACAGCCACATCAATGTTTTTAGCAGTTCAAATCACAAGATCCAAGCTATGGAACTGACCTATGTACACTTCACCAGAAAAATGGATAAAGAAAATTATATATACACAATGGTATTTACTCAGCTATAAAGAAGAGTGAAATTATGGCATTTGATGGTAAATGGATGGAACTGGAGACTATCATGGTAAGTTAAATAAGCCAGTCCCAAAAAACCAAAGGTTGAATGCTTTCTCTGATATATGACTGTATGACTGCTAACACATAACAAGGGCCAGTAGGGAAGGGAAGTATAGAAGTTCACTGGATAAAATAAAGGGGAATAAAAAGAAGAAAGAGGGGTTGGGAATAGGACAGTAGAATGAATCAGACATAAATTTACTATACTCATATATGAATAAACAAGTAGTGTAAATCCATATCATGTTCAATTATAAGAATGTGTTCAAACTTGTAGTGATTTACACCCTGTGTATGTATAATGTGTCAAAATACACCCTACTGTCATGTATATGTAAAAATAACAAATGAAAAAAAAAGAAATAATAACACAAAGGATCAAAGTAATAAAGAGTTGTTTTTTGAAAGAATAAACAAGTTTGATAAACACCAATCTAACAAAAATAAAAAACTCAAATTAACAAAATTAGACATCTAAATAAATAACCATAGACACTACTGAAATCAAGAGGATCATCAGAACCTATTCTGATAACCTATATACTCCAATAAGCCAGATAACCTTGAAGATATTAAGAAATTCCTAGAGATATATGAACTTTCCCAAATGAACCACAAAAATATAGAAAACAAAAGCAGATCAATAACAAGTAATAAAATTAAAGCAAATATCAAACAAACAAAGCCTTCTAACAAACAAAGGCCTAGGACTAGAAGGATTCTCAGCTGAGTTCTATAAGACATTTAAAGAAGAATAGAAGAATACAAATCCTCCTCAAATTATTCCATAAAATAGAAAAGGAGGAAACACTGCTAAATTCATTCTATGAAGCTAGCATCACCCTGATAATAAAACCAAGCAAAGGCACATAAAGTAAATAAAATTTCAATCCACTATTCTTGATGAATATAAATGAAAAAAAAATTTAATAAAACATTGGCAAACCACATTAAAAACACATTAAAAAGATAGTGCACCATAATCAAGAAGATTTCATCCCCAGGGATGCATGGTTGCTTCAACATGCACAAATCAATGAATGTAATTCACCATATAAATAGAATAAGGACAAGTATCATAATTATCTCAATAGATGCAGAAAAAGTATTAGATAAAGTCCAGTATTCATTCATGTTTAAAACACCAGAGAAACTAGGAATAAAAGAATCTCCCCCAAAAGTTGTAAAGGCTATATATGACAAACCCAACACTATACACTGAGAAGAGAAAAATTGAAAGCATATCAACATGTCAACATATCAACATCTGGGACAATATGAAGACAGAGCTAAGAGGAAAGTTCATTGCATTGAGCTCATTCATTAAAATAAGAAAAAGTCAAGAAATAAATGACCTAATATTACATCTCAAAGTCCTAGAAAAAGAAGAACAAATCAACACCAAAAGCAGTAGAAGACAGGAAATTAAAACAGAGATGAAATCAATGAAATTGAAACAAAAGAAGCAATTCAAAAAATTGACAAAACAAAAATTTGGTTCTTTGAAAAAAATAAATAAAATTGATAAACCCTTAGCTACAATAACAAAGAGGAAAAGAGAGAAAACTCATATTACTAAAATTTGTGATGACAAAGGAAATATTACAACATATAATACTGAAATACAGAACATAATTAGAAATTATTTTGAAAATTTATATTCCAATAAAAAAGAAAATCTCAAATACATTGACAAATTAGAGACATATGAATTAACCAAACTGAATCAAGAGAACATACACAATTTAAACAGATCAATTATAAGGAAAGAAATAGAAACCACCATCAAAAGCCTACCAACAGCAAAAAGCCCAGGACCAGACAGATTCTCAGAGGAGTTCTACAACAACAACTTTAAAGAAGAATTAACACCAATAATCCTCAAAATATTCCATGAAATAGAAAAGGAAGGGATGCTTCCAAACTCATTCTATGAGGCTAAAATCAACCTAATACTAAAACTAGACAAAGACACATCAAGGAAAGAAAACTTCAGGCCAACATACCTGATAAACATAGACACAAAAATTCTCAATAAAATTCTGGCAAATTGCATACAAAGACATATTGAAAAGCTAGTGTACCATGATCAAGTATGTTTGTCACAGGGATGCAAGGTTGGTTCAAATTACAGAAATCAATAAATATTATTCATCACATCAATAGACTTAAAGACAAGAATTATATGATCATGAATCATCTCAAAAGATGAAAAAAGAGCATTTGACAAAATAAAGCACTGTTTCATGTTCAAAACACTAGAAAATTTAGGGATAGTAGGAACATACCTCAACATTATAAAAGCTATCTATGCTAAGCCCAAGGCCAACATCATTCTAAATGGAGAAAAATTGAAAGCATTCCCCCTAAAACTGGAACAAAACAGAGATGCCCTCTTTCACCACTTTTATTGAACTTAGTCCTGGAAACTCTAGCCAGAGCAAATAGATGAAAGAAATTAAAGGGATACAAATAGAAAAAGAAAAACTCAGCTATCCCTATTTGCCAATGATAGATTCTATATTTAGAAGATACAAAAAAATTCCATTAGAAAACTCCTAGAGCTAATAAAGGAATTCAGCGCAGTAGCAGGATATAAAATTAACACCCACAAATCAAATGCATTTCTATACATCAGTGATGAATCCAGTGAAAGGGAAATTAGGAAAACTACCCCATTCACAATAGCCCCCCAAAAATAAAATATTTGTGAATCAACCCAACAAAAGAGGTGAAAGACCTCTACAATGAAAACTACAGAACATTAAAGAAAGAAATTGAAGAAGACCTTGGAAGATGGACAGATGTCCCATGTTGTTGGATAGGCAGAATTAATATTGTCAAAATGGCCATTCTACCAAAAGCACTATACAGATTTAATGCAATTCCCATTAAAATCCCAATGACATTCTTTATTGAACTAGAAAAAGCAATTGTGAAATTCATTTTACTCCTTAGCAAGAAGAGTGAAACAGGTGGCATAACAATACCAGACCTTAAACTACAGACCCATAGTAACAAAAACAGCGTGGTATTAGCATCAAAATAGACATGTAGACCAATGGTACAGAATAGAAGACACAGAGACAAACCCACACAAATACATTTATCTCATACTAGACAAAGGTGCTGAAAACATACAGGAGAAAGGTGGCTTTTTCAACAAATGTTGCTGGCAAAACTGGAAATCCACATGCAGCAAAATGAAATCAAGATCCTATCTCACACCAGGCACAAAACTCAACTCAAAGTGGATCAAGGACCTAGGAATTAGACCAGAAATCTTGCACCTAATAGAAGAAAAAGTAGGCCCAAATCTTGACTATGTTGGATTAGGTCCTGACTTCCTTGGTGCAACAACTCTGAAAGCAGTATGAAATTTCCTAAGAAAACTTGGAATGGAACCACCATTTGGCCCAGCTATCCCACTCCTTGGTCTATACCCAAAGGACTTAATATCATCATACTATAATGATGTGGCCATATCAATATTTATAGCAACTAAATTCACAATAGCTAAGGTATGGAACCAACCTACGTGGCCTTCAACAGATGAACGAATAGAGAAAATGTGGTACATACATACAATGGACTATTACTCAGAATTAAAGAGAATAAAATTATGGCATTTGCAGGTAAATGGATGGAGCTGGAGAATATCATGCTAAGTGGAGTAAGCCAATCCCAAAAAACCAAAGGCTGAATATTCTCGTTGATGAGCAGAAGCTGATCTATTAATGGGGTGAGGGAGAATGAAGAAACTTTGGATTGTGCAGAGGGTAGTGTGGGGAGAGGAAGAGGTATGGGGATGGGGAGGACGGTGGAATGAGATGGACATTATTACTCTGAATGCATATATGATTGCACTACTGCTGTGTCTCTATACCATGTTCAGCCAGAGGAGGAAGAAGGTGTGCTCCATTTTTGTACAAAGTGTCAAAATGCATTCTACTGTCATGTATAACTAATTAAAACAAATTAAAAATAAAAATTAAAAAAGAACCCTGTTAAATTTCACCCTATATGTCATTTAATATAGGTCTTGATTTGAATAGTTTGTAATAAAACTATAATAATAATACTTTTCCTGATTTCAGTGCACCAATCTAGTTAGTGAATAAAATTGATGAAGACTGGGATTTGATTTGTAGTCATTAGTCACAAGTACAAGTGACCTGGAGACCCTTAACTATTGCTGATAGCTGAAGCGAGGGCAGTATTGTGGAAGGCTCAGTCCTTAACTTGTATATAGTTAGCATCAAAATACATTCAGGAATCAATCAATGTAATTTACCATATTAAAAACCTAAAATACAGGAACCTTATGATCATCTCAATTGATGATGAAAAAGAATTTGACTAAATCCAACATGTAATCCTAATAAAAACTCTCTGCTATCAACCTGATAAAAAGATCTATGAAAAACCTGTAGTTAACATCACATTTACTTATACAATATTCTATATTTTCTACAAAAATTAGTAACAGGATGGGACTGTGTGGTTCTTATCTCCCACCTTTATGGAAATTTATGGAATTAAGAAAGTGAAAATAATTAAGTAAAAATTATTCAGCGTTAGTAGAATAAAAAAAGGTGTCTTTCTTCACAGGTGATAAGTTCATCTAAATTTTAAAAAATGAAAACTATAAAACACAAGCCCACAAGAAGTAATAAATGCAATAATAATAAATAAATGCAATAATAATAAATAAATAATTAATAAATTACAAGTTTGCAAGATACAAATTCACTATACAAAAATCTATTGAAAGTGAACTGTATGTATATATGTGACTACATGACAAATATTATTCTGCAACATGTACACTTAGAAAAATGAGAAATTATATCCCATATGTGTATGATATATCACAGTGCACAAATGCATTCTACTGTCATGTATAACTAATCAAAACAAATAAAATAAAGTGAATTGGAGTTCTTTGGAGAAATGACAACTTCAAAGTTGGGGCAGGAAAGAGAAGATACACTTGGAGCATCGTGCAGTGCCATAAAATATGAAAGTATAATTATTTTTTTTGTCAAAACAAACAAACAAACAAACAGCATGGATGAGTACATGTCAAAGGAATATGGGAGCCAAGAGAAAGTACAATTAATAGCAGAATAAAATTTTTTAAAAAGAAAATTATTGGATGATAACTACTCTGATAAATATTCATGAACCTATACTGATATAGAGAAATTATTGAATAAGTAAATAATTTGGAAAGATGGTACAAATCTCCAACATAGAAAAAGTGCAGATACTGTCTATAGATACACTGCTATCAAGCAGGGTTAGCAATACTCTCCTCACCCAGGTGCATGGACTGTGTATATTAATTTCCTTCCAGCAAGTGTAATGTGGAAAGGGAGAAAACAGAATAATTTTATAGTGGAGAAATTTGAGAAACACTGCCTCTTCAGAAGATCAAGGTTGATCACAAAAGTGATAACTCATGTTAATAGTTTATATCCTTGATCTGATTGGTAAGAATGACAATTTACCTATGTGCTCATCTATCCTTCCAAAATTCTCTAATCCCATTCTAATCATGAGGAAAATATCAGATAAATTCCAACTAAGAAGCATTTTACTGAATATCTGGCTAGCTCTCTACAAAACAGTCAATGTCATCCAAAACAAGGAAAGTATGAGCAACTGTCAGCCAGAAGGAGGCCCAAAAAGAGGCCCAGAAGGTATAAAAACTAAATATAATATGGTATCATGAAAGGGATGCTGCCACAGATTAAAAAAATAAAATAAAATATAAAAAAAAAAAATAGGAGAAAACGAGGGAATTTCAATAAACTATAGACATCAGCAGTACAACATTGTATGTCCCTTAATTGTGACAATGTACCATACTATGTAAATGGTATATGAGAATTCTCTCTTTAATTTTTTAGGACTTTTATTGGTGCATATTAATTATACTGGTGAGATTCATTATGCCATATTCATACATACATATAATATAATTTATTCAATCTCATTCCCTACTACCTTCTCTTTCTCTCCCTTTCTCACTGGTCCACTTGCTCTATTCTACTGATGTCTCTCTTCTATTATTATAATTATTATTCTGTTAGTGCATCATAATTATATATATATAAGCAAATTCATGGTGCTATGTTTGTACAAAAAATAGCATAATTTGGTAGATTTCATTGCCCAATAGTGTTATTTTATTTATTCTCATTTTTTTTTTCATTTTTTGGTAATTCTAAAGCCATTTCAAAAAAGAAGATCTATTTGAAAACATACATTTTTGAAAAAAAATGAATTACATTTTGTAAAACTAAGAATATTTGGAACGTGTTTTAAAAACTAGTTAGAATAATATTGAATAAAATTAAAAAGCATGAAATATTTAGCATTAATTCAGATGAAAGAGGTTTAACACTACACAAATGCAAAGCATTGCTGAGAGAAATTAAAGGTGGTTAATTAAAGGAAGAAATACACTATGTTCATGGGTCATAAGATCCATGTTCTTATTAAGACATCCCAAATTTATCTATAGTTTGATGTAATTCCAAGTCCTATCAATTTTATTTTAAAAGTTAATCAAATATTTTATTTTAAAATTTTTATTGTCTTTCTTAAAAATTTTAACTGGTAGATGAAAATTACATGTATGCGTATATGTATATTTATGGTGTACAATAAAATGTTTTGATATATGTACATGTTGTCAAATGGCCAAATCAAGCTAATGGGTAATAAAATACTTTTAAAGTTTGTAAGGAAATGCAAAACATCAAAGGCCTGATATTATCTGGTTCAAAATTTATTGTGCCACTGCAGTAATCAAAACAGTGTGTTATTGTCATATAGATGAATAGATTCATGGGAAGAGAAAAGAGAGCCCAGAATAGACTCATTTGTACATAGACAACTGAGTTTTCATAAAATTGGAAAGGAAATTCAGTGGGGAAAAGTATGTTTTCAACAAAAGCAGCAACTGGTTAAATATATATTTTTAAGTGAACTTCACCACACCATAATGAAAAACTGGATTCAGAATGGATTGTAGAAATAAAACAAAGTCAAAAATTATAAACCTTTGAGAAGAACACTGGGGGGAAACCTGTGCGACCTTGGGTTAGCCTTCACTCCTGGCTCATGAGCAATGGACTACCTATCCCTCTGTTGTGGAGCATTAAAAAAACTGAAAATAGCTAAGCTGATCACAGTGCTCCATGCAATGATCCACTCACTCAGAGGACTCTATGTCATTTTGCTCAGCTTTAAACAATTCCCAAGGTACCTAACCCAGGACAAGTGCACCATTAGCAAAAGGCACAGCTGAAAAAGTCTTTTTGATATGATTATGCTTCAGGAATTTCTATTCTAAGGAACAATTTTTAACTTATTTTTCTAAACAAATTCAGTATCACCTACTCTGGTGCCTGCCAGTGTTCAGCTATATTAAAAACACAGCTTCTCTCATCTCTCAGTGTTCCTGCATACTCTCAGAGAAGTGTCAAGGGAGACCTAAGTGCACATCAAGCATTCATGAGTTGTCTGATGTTTCCAGAAAGGATGAACATACCTTACTGTGCTTATACATGTGTTTGGTGTGTGTGTGTGTGTGTGTGTGTGTGTGTGTGTGTGTGTGTGAGAGAGAGAGAGAGAGAGAGAGAGAGAGAGAGAGAGAGAGAGACATATCCAGATTTACCAGAAAATCAATTCCTGACAGCTCCAGAAAAGGACAATGATCTGCTTGTGTCTTGTGCACAGGCCTGTGTCATTTTTCTCCACACCTACCTATCCTCTGAGATTTTTCTCTAAGATGTTTTGCTTATCTTTTTCAGAAATTGGGTTTCTCATTTATCAATGGACTTCCAAATGGTTACCTAAACTATATTTTCCTCAATATTATATTCACCTCATGTTTTTAATTTTTTATTAGTGCATTATGGTTATAGATTAATTGTGGTGTTCATTTTGACATATATATTACCACATATAATTTGCTCCATTTCAGTCCCCAGTGACTTCCCCCACCATCATTTTTTAACCTTGAAACTTTAGTGTCTATCAAACAGGTCAGAATTTCAGTGTTGTACCTGGCAAGGTTTAACCACAAAATGTCAAAATTGGAAGAAACTTTATAATCATGGTACTGACCCCACTCCAACGCCTTTGTGCCAATCAAAAGAAAACTGAGGCTAGAGACATTGAGAATTTGCAAAAGACAGCATGAATGGGTGGGACAAAGATGGAATGAGAAACCAGGTGCCCTGGCTCCTAAACCAATGTCTTTAAACTAAATGCATATCCTGAAACTCAGTACTGTACACGTCTTGATAATCTTTTTGGCTGGTGTTCTGCCATCCGTGACAGTTCATAAGCAAGAAGGTGAGGACTTTTTACCAATGTATCAAGTATCAGCATTGACAGGATCTTAGGCAGGAGACAGAATAACCAGCAGAACTCTGCTGAGTCACCAAAGCTTGGAAGAGCAGGAAGGGCAGATGCCACATTGTACCATTTTGTTCACAAGCTATACATGCAAGGGTTATATACACACAAACACATCTTCATATAACTGTATAATAAAATAAAAACCATCTGTTTGGAGTACACCTACAGTTTAAAATGAAAATATCAATATATTTTAAAAGAATATTCTGAATCAACTGCAAAGGTTCACAAGGTTCCTACCAGCAGTAAGCCTGTGGAATACTGTGATTCCAATTTTGCATGAGGCTTTAATAAGTCCCACCCTGAGCTACCTACATGAGTGAAAAATATGTTTAGCCAGCCAACAAACTCACACCCTGTGAAATCTAGAATAGACATTTGGAGGATTCCAGGTTCCAAAGCTTCTGTTTTTATCACAAAATTGTTGACTTTCAGAGTAGGTCTTAAGACTCCCATGTGCAGTCTTATTTCCCTTTTTCTTTTCCTATTCTGCACACCTGGTAGTACCAAGCATACATAGGACCCAGTAGGTCCCAATTAATGCACCTGCTCATCTGTTTCACTCTATGACATGCTTCTCTCAGTCCCTTCCTGAATCTTATCTTCTACATACCAGCCCATCTGAACCTGTCTCACTCCTATAGGGTCAACACCTCAGGGTGACTTTAGCCTTTCCCCACTGGAGGTTCCCATGGGCCCTACCCTGTATTTTATAAGCTTCAGAATCAGCCTTAAGAAGCTCTGGCAGATGAGCCTGCAGTATTCATCATACGGAAAAAAAAGGTATGCTCATGAGGCAAAGAAGGAGTGATGGTACAGAAGAAATGAAGACAATTTGCTAGAACCCTTGTGCCATTCCTGATGCTAATCCTTCTCCAATCTCATGGATTTTCTTCCAGCATCCCTAAGATGTGAAGACCTGGGGTATGTATAATGCTTCTTGCATGGATAATGTTGCTCTTGTCAACTTTCATTTTCCCTGGGTTAATTTCCTACAGAGCTAGTCTGATCATCAAGTTTGCAAATCTAATTATTCCAGAGGAGTACCAAGCAGTAGCACACAAAGTTAACATTCCTCATTACATTTCATCTATTAATTTACTTTGGAAGAAATTATTAATTCCCCCTTTTTTTCCCTCAGGCCACAAGTTAGTAATGGCCATAGAAGGTGGAGAGCAAAGTGTTTTTCACCAGGTGATTTTTACAATTTGCTCTGGCACCAGGTCTGCCTCTCAGCTCTGACACCAGGGGCCTCCATCAATGATGGTGTGAGCTCAGCACCTTCCACAGACAGGCAGGATCACGAGGGACACCTGGAATGTCCTAGAGGTGAGGCAGTGTCCACACGTATTTCTTACGAGTATTACCAAAGTGTAGTTTCTGCCAATGAAATACAACTCTGTAATTGTTTTAGGAAATGCCTCTGGGTATCAAGATCCATTCAGATTCTTTCTGAAGATCACAGAGACAAGAGTTCAAGGCAAGGGCACGGTGGCCATTTTTGTCCAAGGTCTGAAGCAGGCCTCAGAGAAACATAACATACTCATGCAGGTGCTAAGAATGACTTTGACCCCAGCCATAATTCAACCATAAAAACCAACACCAAAATTCTTCAGGTTTGCAGTATAATCTGTAGTGTAAGGACTGTGATGAAAATGCAATAACTATGGCAGAAAGAACATCTCAAATGTTACACATCATTTACTCTTCACAATGTAGGACATACAGAAGACTATGGAAAGTAATCCTTCATAAACACACACACACACACACACAACACAAACACACCACAGACATGACGGCTCAGAGGAGCTCAAGAACTTACTCAAGATCACGAAGTGCCAGGGTATAAATTCAGCTTTCTCTCAATATAACAGTCAGGCATTTTCTTTCACACCTCTGCATGTGTTATTACTGAGTTTTTTAAAGGATACTTTAGTAACAATTAATTAATTAATGTTTGCTTTTCTAATATTTTATCTTCTTCACTCCCATTTCAGTCAGGAAATTAGATCTTTGCATGCTTCCTTTTCCCTGTCTTGGAGACATTTTTTAAAGCATAAAATAAGAAGGTAGGACTCAATAGCCATTCCTTCCTATTATAAAATCTGGGACTTGTAAAGAAATTCTACCATATGTCTGCCCAGAATGGTAAAGAAGGAAAGGTTTTAGAGAACACAGGAGGAGTGAGAATCCCATAGATGTAGTCCCTTAATGAGAGAAAGCTGAGAGATTAGTAATCATAGTCCAATGACATGTCATGAGAAGATGAAACATTTTCCTAATGAGAAACACATAAAACACACACACACACACACACACACACACACACAAAACACACACACACACACCTATGAAACATGAAATATTAGAACACCTGTGTGCCAGAAAAATAAGTGGTTATTTTATGTGTTAGGGTAAGAATAAAGGAGAGAATTAACACTAATTCTCTTTTATATCCATGGATATTATACAAATCCCCCAAATTGGCATTCTCATACTTTCCCTTATGGGTCCTTTCTACTGCATAAAACTCTACCATCTGGATTCTGTCTTAAGTTAATTAAAATAATTCCTTCAAGCATTGATTCTGATGGCTGCAGGAGTGAACAATGTAGTAATGGGTAGATAAAACATAGTGTACATCAGACACAGAAATCAAAGTAGTGTGTGCACACAGTGACATAGATGTTTTAGAATTAAAAAAAAAAGAAGTGAGAAAGAAAGAGAATCCACAGCAAAACATATCATATTTCGTTAAATATATATCCAAGCAATTGTGATATTCAAACCCATATAGCAAACACATGAGTTGGGAGCCTCATAAGAAAATTGCTTGGAAAGGGAAGTATGTCAAGCATCAGGAGGAAAAAATAAAGTGTACTATAATAAGAGGAGGATTTTCACTCAACAAGGATGTACCAAGTGCCACGAAAAGAAAGGGAAGAACAGACTCCCGACCTCAGTCCCCTTACCTGTCTCCTCACCACAGAAAAATATAAAACTTGATAGAATATGTGAGGCTCATGTCTCAGGCTTTGGGAAACAGACCAGGCAGAACTTCACACTCTGCAAGAAAGGAATCATATGACAGTGAAGGACATGGCTTTGTATTCACCTTAGTCCTCTGTAGGTGGCATTTTCCCAACAGTGATCCATGGATATACAGTCTAAACAAAGGAATTTTTCCAACTCTGATTCATGAATATCCAGTCTAAGTAAAGCAATTCCCTTCCTGTTGAATACAGGAGGAGAGATCAGAGATAAGAGGCACTAAAGAAACATAAATCTACATAAATGGTGCTAAGTAAAAGAGAAGCCATAGCAAAGTGATATTTTACTTAGTTACATATGTACAATTTTGAGAAGAGAGTGGGGCCCTAGAGGTCTGAAAAGGGATCCCTGGGGTCCTGCATGGAAGCTCTGAATGTGGGGGTGAGACTTTTAGACATCAAGCAACACAGCCACACCCTACTCACCCTCATCAGCAGACTTCAGGGTGGTTTGGCCAGTTATGTGACCTCTCTGGACCTCAACTTCCCCATATGTAAAATGAGAGTGATAAGGTGAAATATCAGCTCTGCTTTTCTATGATGCTGACTCTAGGGTCTTTTGGGTTCCTGGAAATTCTCTGAGGTGAGATGACAGAAAAACCATTGAGTCTTCCTCAAATTTCCAAGTTTCCAGGGCACTAGGTCTCTCAGTGAATCTGTGGCTCCTGTTCAATTCCTTTGGTGATTTTCTGCTCCTGTGTCTGATGCCAGTTGACCTGGACATTTCTGTTTCTAATGACAATTATCATTATAAAATCACTGTATGTTATTTGTCACATAAAATTATTAACAAACAGTACTAACAAAGTGTCCTCATTGAGAATGTGGAGCTCATTGGCTAGTGACTGAAGATGGTCAGCATTTATCCATTTTGATTTGATTTTTGTATCTGATGTGAGATAAATGCCTGATACTGTTCATTTGCACATGAATAGTCAGTTTGCCAAGACCTTTTACTAAGAATATAGTTCAATCCCCATTATCTGTTCTAGGCATTTATACTGAAGATAAAGTTATCATAAATGCATTGATGTATCTGTGGGCTTTCTGTCTGTACACTTTCCTAGAAATAACAGTAGTATAAGGTTCTCATTCAGCCTCAGGCCAACCATGCTCTCTTTGGCCTTTGTAGTTGTTTTAGTCAGCTTTATCACTGCTGTGACTAAAAGCCCTGACCAGAACAATTTTAAAGGAGGAAAAGTTTATTTGGGGGATCACAGTTTCAGAATTCTCAATCCATAGAAAGCCAGCTCTATTCCTCAGGGACAGGGGTGAGGCAGAACATTATGGCAGAAGAGTGTGGTGGAAGGAAGCAGATCACTTGATGACCAGAAAGTAGAGAGAGAGACTCAACTTGCTAGACACAAAATATATGCCCCAAAGTCATGCCTTCAATGACCCAATTCCTCCAGCCTTAAATTAAATTAATTAAATTAATTAAATTCCTACCTGCCTTAAATTACCACTCAGTTAATCCCATCAAGGGATTAATCCATTGATTGTGTTAAGAAATTCCAATCATTTCTCCTCTGAACCTTCTAGTGTTGTCTCACACATGAGTTTCTGGGGGCACTTTATATCCAAACCATAATAGCCCAGAAACTCATCGCCATCTCACAATGCAAAATACATTTTGTCCATTTCTAAGAGTCTCCATAGTCTCAACAGTTCCAAACTTGCCTAAATGTTCAAGTCCAGAATCTCCTCTGAGACTCAGGGCAAAATTGCATTGTGAGCTCCTGTAAAATCAAAAGCAATTTACAAGTAGCCGACATATAAAGGTACAGAGTAAACATTTCCATTCACAAAAATATGGGCATAGGAAGAAAGGATGGGACCAAAGCAAGACCAAAATCTAGCTGGGTGAGTAAGTCCTATAGCTTCATGTCCAGCATCTGGGGCACATGGCATGGTGATATCCAAAGGGTTTTGTGTAGCTCTGCCCCTGTGGACTTGTCTGTTGCAGCCCAAGTGGACTTTCCTTTGGCTTGTCTCTGCTCAATTCCTGCAGGCTTCCTCAATGGATTTTCCACAGTACTGGCATTTCTTACTCTTGGGGATCTCCACTGCAACTTTGGCTTCCTCTTTGCATCTTCAGGGACTCTGACCCTGCTGCACTTTGCCTGGTTTCCCAAGCTTTCCTTTGAAATATTGGTGGAAGCCTCCAGAACACCCTAACTTCAGCATCCTGCAATCTAGTAGAACCAGCACCACATCATTGGTGCCAATGTCTGCTGAAATCTTAAGCAATAGCCAAGATTCCAGGGACTGCAGCAGCCTCTGAGTGCCTGGGTTGCTGAGCATGTTGAAAAAAATCCCTAGGATCACTCATGCAAGGGTATCCCCACTGGTATTCTTCTTAAGAGAGTTTTCACTTTTACTCCCTTGAGTCTGAGATTCTTGTGGTCTTGCCAATTTCTGAGATGCCCACAGCCTTCTTTCTTATTGTCTCTGGGAAAAGTCTTTAACATTTCTTTAATGGTAGCAATATCTTTAACAATTTCAACTTCCTTAGCCCCAGTTTTACTCCCACCTTTAAAGTATAAGTTTTTCAAATATTTCTGCTCTGTTTTCTGCTCCTGGTTATCACAATAAATTTGGCTAAAAGTTGCCAGCGATATCCATGCCATCTCCTGAATGCTATGCTGTGTAGAAATTTCTTCCACCAGATTAAGAAGTCTGTTGCTTCTAAAATCAGCCTCTCAGAAAGTCTCAGAACTTTACAAAAGTGACCTTTAGTCCAATTATAAAAAATTGTCTTCCTTTTCCTCTAAAACCTCATGGGCCCAGTCTTTACTTTGCACAGTCATATTGGCATTCTGGTCTTCTGAGCTCCCACAGAATTGCCCATTAAACTCCACTTACAACAATCTAAAGCATTTTTAGCTTGCACTGTTAAACATCTCAAAATTTCTCCCCCAAATTTTCAAAAGCTCCAAAACCTTCTGAACTTCATGGTCAGATTAGTCATAGCAACAACCCCACTTCTTGGTACCAATTTCTGTTTTAAACATCTTTTTGGGTACTGTGACTAAAAAACTTGACCAGAACAATTTTAAAGGAAGAAAAGTTTATTGGAGGCTCAATCCATAGACAGCCAGCTCCATTCCTCAGGGTGCAAGGTGAGGAAGAACATCATAGCAAAATAATGTGGTGGAGGGAAGCAGCTCACATGATGATTAGAAAGGAGAGAGAGAGAGACTCCACTTGTCAGATACAAAATATATTCCCCAAAAGCATGCCTCCAATGACCCTCTTCTCCAGCCACACTCTATCTGCCTTCAGTTACCACTCAGTTAATCCAATCAAGGGATTAATTCACTGATTGGGTTAAGACTTTCATACACAATCATTTCTCTTCTAAATATTTTTTGCATTGTCTCACACATAATCTTTTGGGGGACACCTCACATCCAAACAATAACAGCAGGAATGGTCAGCTTCTCTTCAGTTACATCCTGAGCCTACCACCAGAAGCCTACTGCTCAAATACGAGTCAGAGTAGGACCCATTAAACCCTGTGAGTGTGGCTTGGGAGTTTCCACACACAGAGCTTCCAGTTTTGTCCCTCTTGGTGATCCCACCACATCATGGGTTCTTCTTCTAGCAATACTGCATGCTACCCATGACTTCCTCCTCTAAGGGAGCATCTCATCTGAATCCAGGTACAAGACTGGGTTTTGTTTGTATTCCCTCTCCCCTGGTTACCATTGCCATGAAATGGGCATTAGTTCTCTGTAAGTATCTGTCCAGGAGGTAGGAGCTGGAGGTATGGAGATAAGAATAGGGGAACCCAGAAAATAGACTCTATTCATCAGAAGTATCAAGCACCTACTGGTTCAACAGGGAGACTACTTGCTACTTCCTCAAGAGCAGCCCCAAGTATGAGGGGAAGTTCTGGGAAACAAATTCTCTGGACAGACCTGTGCTCCCATCTACTGTCTGGATGTTCATGAACAAGAGTGGACTCTCCAGGAGGGTAAAAAGAAAGTGGGGAGAACCTGAACAGTATATCCAGATTTGAAAGAAAAATTAACATCCCTTTTCCTGGGAAACTCTGGACAAATTGGATTTCAGAAAAATTCCCATAGTCAAGTGAGGAGGTAATAGCATTGACTGAGCCCTTATATACTGTGGGGCTCACCAGGACCAATATGGAGGAAGATTGTAGCAACTTGCTGATTCCAGACTCCCAGGCAGGGTCTGGAGTTATAACTATTTAGTTCCCTCTGCAGGGAACTTCAGGTGGTAAGGGCATCAAACCTAAAGTGAGTAGGCATCTTGGCGGCCAGGTTATTTATTTTCCAGACAAAGTCAACAATTGTTCCTTCCTTTCCACTTCTCCCTCTCCATAGCTCTCAAGTGTGAAGAATGATTCTAATGATAACAACTACATTTCTCTTTCATGGAGAAAGTGACATTTCATAAATACCTAATTGCTTCCCTATTGCCATCTCTGAAAGTTTCTATCAATGGAGGAATTTGGTTATTCTTCAAGAAAAGTGACATTAAATCAGGGAAGCAATGACACAGGTGGAGTTATGAAGAGCAAGTCAAAATCTCATACTTGTTTTCTCAACTCATATTTCCCTCATGCTTATCACTTAGTACCAGCAGGGACTGAAAGAATGTGCTTATTTATTCAGTACCACAGAGAGTTTCTACAAAGGTGAATTGAGCTTAATTGCTGCTGCTCAGAGAGTTCAAATTATATTTTTAGAGACACAGTGTTTTCTTCCTTATCTTCTAACAATCATCACCTCTTCCACTCATCTGGAGCTTTACCATCTAAAGAGCCCTCACAAACTCAGAGAACCCCCTAACTCCAGCATGGCTTAACCTTTTAGAATGAAGCTGGGTCTGCATGTGGCAAGGCTGGGCATGAACCTTGCAGGGTTCTTGTCTCAGCCTGTTGTGTGCTGCTATAACAGAATACCACAAACTGGGTAACTTGGTAACTTGGAAATAATAAAACATTATTTTTTTCATAGTTCTTGAGGCTAGCAAACCTGGCATCTGTTGAGGACCTTCTTACTATCTCACCCCTTAGTGGAAGGTAGAAGAGCAAAGAGAACATAAAAAAAAAAAAAAAAAAAGAGTGAAAGGTGCTAACTCAACCTGTAATGACAAACATAATAAAAACATGCCATTCATCCATTCATGTCACTCTCATGGTCTAATAACATTGAGACAGTTGGGGAACACCCTGGAAAGAAAGGGCAAATGCACCACGATGTGTTTGCTCATAACATATATCCCATTAAAGGTATGGCATGTGCTCTTTTTTTTACCCCCTCACCCTTCCAAGCAATCCTGAAGGCAGGTGCAATGTAGAGCCTAGGATGGATTTTCTGTAACATCTCCAGAATAAACTGAAGAAGATAATGAGACTAGTGGGGGGTCACCACAAAAGGACAAAAGGCAAACACTTCTTGGGGCTTTAACATGGTACTTATAAAAACATGGCATGTGCTTTCTTCCACCCCCACCTTTACACTCTCTGAGCAATTATAGCCTTGCCACAAAGCCAGGATATTTGTGCGGATGGTAGTGCTAATAGAAGGAAATAAGTGATGTGAGTCCTGGGATAAATTGATCACTTGTTCTTCCAGAATAGGATTTACATAACAAATATCTTTTGAAACAATTACCCAATTACCCATAAGCAGTAAAAAAAAAAAAAAAAAAAAAAAAAAAAAAAAAAAAATTCCAAGACCAGATACTAGCCACCCCAGCAACGAGATAAAAGGCTTGAGCCTTTCTTTGTTTGGGGAATAGCCTGGTTCCTCTTTAAATCTGTTTTTACTCTTCTGCAGGTAAAACTCCACTCCCCACTAAAGCCTTGCCTGCATGTTTATGCTCACTATACTCAATTTCATTTCTTTTTTATTTGCATTGTGATTATAATTTTATTGCCTGATTTTGATAGTAAGCATCTTTATCTATGAAGGGCAGGATGTATAGAAAGAAGGAGGCTCATTTCTGTTGTTCATGCTCAACAATTCCTGGAATACAGCAAGAGACACCATTTTAATCTCATGGTAATAGGATATGCACAATATTATCTTACTCCCACAGGAGAGAAAATATTGGGAAGTAAATGAGGTACTAAGAATAATTACAAATTAATTGCAGAATTATGAATGATTTTTCATTTATTCTGGAAACTGTCCCCTACTTTCCAAGTTTCCTATATGTTCCATATTTTTATTGGTTCATTATAATTGTACATAATGATGAGATTCATTGTTACTTATTTTACACTTGGTTTTATTTCTACCATCACTGAATAAGAAGTTCTCATCTCTGGTATCAACTTGCATTAGTCCCCACCTCCTCACCCTGTTGCATTGAGTATTAAATTTCCAATATATGCTTTTGGGAAACACATTCAAGCTATAACAGCTCCATCACCCAATATTTAGCTAATATAGCAGATTCTGAACCCACTTCCCAGAGGGCTTCATAGTATATGTCACAGATAGCTCACTACATCCTTAACACCTGGGAGTAGTTTGTGATGGGGACTTAGGTGTTGCCAGATAAAAAGGGCCTGTAGGAAGAGCAGAGAAACCTGAGCTGTACTTCATAAGCTTTCTGCCCAGCCAGATGCATCTGCCCAGAGAGGATCCTTTCTCCTAATCTGGACTTGCAGAGAGATCACTTTTTCTAATTCAATCAAAGGTGCTTCAGTGTTGACAGCTTAGGTTTCTGGCCCTAGGCTTCTGATCTTGAGAACTTATAATTGTGTGAGTCTTCTGTAGGAGCCCTACTTAAGGAGATAGCTAAGATTGTGGTTAGCTGTGAGCCATAAACAGGTTCAAGCATTACCACCTTCCATGGTCTCGTGAGACTTGGCCCCGGACATTGCGGAGCGGGTTGGGGCCATTTTATGGTGGTTGGAGGAGTGTGGATGGTGTTGGAGTTGTTGTTGGACCTGGAGAGAGAAGCTAGCAGAGTAAAGAGCCTGTTCATTTCCAGTCTGCCTCTGAACTTATTCCCGCGGCGGCATTGCTCCAAGCAGCAATCGCTTCAGGCAGCAACAGTCTTCTATGATTTGAATGTTTCCTTTAATAAGAGACAGGTGAGATTCATCCAAATATGTATCTAAATATCCATCTAAAAAAAAGCCAAGACTTTTCACACAAGACTGTGGAAGAATAACCTCCAAGGCAATTGAGGAATCATCATTCTTTTCTTTATTCCTATTTCTCATTTTTTGAATGGGCATGTCTGTTTCATGTCTGCCCCATCATTATACTTTGGAAACACACAACTTGCTTGATTTTACATGGTTTCAGATAGAAAGTAGTTTGCCTCGCCAGAAATCACACCTCTGAGCCTCACCCACATATGATTTAGATGAGATTTTGGACTGTAGACTGAGTTGATGCTGGCACAAATTTAGACATTTAGCATTATTGGAATAGGATGAATGCATTTTGCATGAGAGAAAGGCATGAATTTTAGGGTCCCAGGAACAAAATGCTATGGTTGAAGATTTGTGCTCCACCAAGACTCCTATGTTTAAATCCTAACTCTCAATGTGATGATATTAGGATGTGGTCCTCAGGAGGTGATTAAAACATGAAAGCAGAAATCTCATGGATGGGATTAGTGTCCATATAAAGGAAACTCTCTCCCTTTTCCACCATGTGTGGAAAATGTGAGAAGATATTATCTATGAACAATGAAGAAAGCCCTCACCAAAGTACTTTGATTTTAGGTTCTCCAGTCTCCAGAACTGTAAGAAATGCATTTCCATTGTTTATAAGTCACACAGTTTATGATATTTTGGCAACACAAATGGACTAAGACAAGCTAAAGTCAAATATTCAGAAAACCCTTGAGTTCTGCCTGTTTGTTTGAACTCTGTGGAGTTAGGTTTCCAATGTAGCTGAATCCTCAATCTTTGGGAAGTGGAGCCTTCAAGGGCTCATTGTTATTAAAACAAGGTTTGCTGAGTCACCTCAATCCACATAAACCTTTCTTTTACCTGCCCCTTAGGTATATACCTGTGTGTGAAGACAGGCTTGTGCCTGGACAGACATTAATGCTATAGTTCAATATACCTATTGAGCATTTCCCAGGGAACACATTCCATTCTAAATTTTAAGGTACAGGAAGATATGCCAGCCACATGTGGTAGTGCACACCTGTAATCCCAGTGACTCCAGAGGTTGAGGTAGGAGGATGACGAGTTCAAAGCCAGCCTCAACCACTTAGCAATGCCCTGAACCACTTAGCGAGACTCTGTCTCAAAATTAAACATAAAGAATTGAAGATGTGGGATGTGGCTCAATGATTAAGCACACTTGGGTTCAATCCCTGTCACACACACACACACACACACACACACACCAGAAAAGAGAGAAGAAGAAGAAGAGAGAAGAAGAAGAAGAAGAAGAAGAAGAAGAAGAGAGAAAAGAAATAAAGAAATACCATCTTATTCACAAACCCCCTTTCCATGACCCAGATCACCCGTGGGACACAGGTGTATAGGAGAAAACCACAATTACATATGCAAAGTTGGACGAATCAAATCACATCCCCTTGGGCTTTATGCCCAGTACAGGGCCTGCTATCCATACCTGCTCCAGACTCAGGCACACTTCTGACCCTTCTTGTGTCTCCCAACAATCTGACACTGCCCATACTGTGTGTTGTGCTGAGGGATGAGAGCCAGCATTGTGCAGGGCTATACTCCAGTCCATCCAAGCCTCCTTAGTCATGAATAAGGGCTTGGAGTAATTATTAATTTTTATTATTTTTTATTTGTTGTTTTTAGATATATATTACAGTAGAGTATGTTTTGACATACGTACATGGAGTATAACTTATTCTAATTAGGACCCCATTCTTGTGATTGTACATGAGGGAGTTTCACTGGTGGGTATATTCATATACGAACATAGAAAAGTTGTATCCAATTCATTCCACTATCTTTATTATTCATATTCCCCTGGTCTTCCCTTCAGTCCTCTTTGTCTAATCCACTATTCTTCCCCCCACACCTATTGTGGTGTTAGCAAAACTGTGCTGATGGTAGGAAGTCTTGGACATCACATTCTCCACTGATTAGGTGTTATGCTTTAGATAAGAGATGTCTCCCCAAAACTCATGGATGAGATAATGAAAGAAGGCTCAGAAGTGAGATGATTGAATTACGAGAGTTGTAACTGGATTACAACTGGTCAGTAAGTTTAGGTAGGTAGTTTGTAACTAGAGGAGATAGATCACTGGGGGCATGACTTTGTGGTTTACATTTTATCCCTAATGATTGGGGATCTCTATTTTCTTGTTGCAACATGCTGAACTGTTTTCCTTCTCTATGCCCTTCTGACATTATATTCTGACTTACCTCAGGCCCAGAGTTATGGGGTCAGCTGTCTATGGACTGAAACCTCTGAAAACATGAGCCAAAATATACTATTCCTCCTCCATATTGTTTTTGTTGGGCATATTGTTCACAGCACAGCTACAGAGATGGAAAAGCTGACTAAAACATTAGGTTTGAGCATTGTTGGGATTTGGGAAGGAATGCTAGGATGGGCTTAGGCAGGTAAGGTTTTGCAACTGTAATGCAGATTCACAATCCAATTCAACAAAGTGGGAAGAATACGATTTTTTAAAAAATAGGATAAAGAAGCCACTTCCTGTAAAGTGATTTTTCTTTTTTTAACAAGAGTACCATTTTAGGTACTGGAGTCTTCTCTTCTCTTGCCTTTCTATCATTGAAATTTGATGAGTAATTTAAATTCTTAGTAGGCACTAAGAATCTTAGTGAAAGCATTGCTGTTCAAGGTGAATTTACCTAGCTCATTTCAGGACTGTGCCGTTTGTGGGGTTCTAGACCTTGTATGCTATAGTACCTGGGACAGTGCCTAGAACAGAGGAGGACAAAAAGTCCAAGGTGGATAAGAGAAAGAATGAGGGCCCAGGCCCAGGGGGACACAGATTTTTCTGAAAAAAGATGTGAAGCCCCCTCCAACAAGGGAAAATTGATGAGAAGATATCCTGCCAGGAAACTTCAGGGATCTAGGGAAACCCTACACCCAAAAACAGGCCCTATGAAACTAATGGGGAAAACTTTGGTTGCTTCCTGTGAAGTTAAACCTGGATTCTCTCTATTGTCAAGCAATTATGCTTCAAAATATTGACCCAAAATAAAATGAAAGTTATGAGTAAAAAGACTTGTGCAAGAATGTTCATAACAGTTTAATTTCTATAAGCCCTATATTGAGTTAAATGATGTTCCTCCACAATCTGTGTTCACCTGCAACCTCAGAATGTGAACTTATTTGGAAGTAGGGTCTTTGTAGATGTAGTTAAGTAAGTGAGGTCATACAGGATTAAGATGGTCCCTAAATCCAATATTCCTGGTATACTATGAAAGCATTATTTCCTAGGTTCCTCAGAGGGAGAATAACCATAGTAACATCTTTATTCAAAACTTCTGGCCTCAAGAACTGTAAGAGGTTGAATTTCTATTGTTATAAGCCACCAAGTTTATGGCCATTTGTTATAATGTCATTAAAAAATAATACAATTGACAAATGATAAGAAACCAAATAAATACCAACATGAATAAATAAATCATGATGTAAATATACAATGGAAAACTATTTAGCAATAAAATCTAGCAACTTACTAAAATATAAAATCTCATACATGTATGCTAGAGAAAACATGCTGAGTGACTAGAGCCAGTCAACAATAGCTCATAATGTGGTTCCATTTGTACAAAGGTGGAAACAAACAACATTAATACATGGGACTTAAAAATTAGTAAAGGGTTACCTGAGAAGGGGAACTAGAGACTTTCTGTGGTTAAGTGTTTTCTATCTTATTATATCTTAGCATATGATAAATGGTTCTACTTACATAAAGTAGGAAATATGCCAGTGCCACTCCACAGAAGTAGAAATCAATTACTTGGTTAACCTTGGTAGGGTGTGTGATTAGGGTATGAGGGACTTCTTGGGCAGAAGCAATGTTTTCCTTCTCCAGCTTGGGATCTGTTTGTAAAAATTTAACAAATTGTGAAGTTTTCTCTGTGTATGTAACACTCAATAAAATATTTATATTAAATGTTGAAGGCATATACATTATATTATTTTACTCATATCCTCAGTATATATATATATATATATATATATATATATATATATATATATATATATGGAGTATACTCCCATTTTTGGAATTATGTAATAAAAGGTTGTTAAAAGGATGTGAATGATTTTCTGGGCATATCATATCAAGGTATCCAAAACTGAGAGTGCTACCTCTCACTGGAGAGGAATATATGCCTAGAAAGTAGTTGGGCCTGCTCTGCAGGCTGGTTGCACAGAAGTGGCTGAGATCTGCCAGCAGAAGAGATGGGGAATGGAGGAAGATTCTGTGGCCACCAGCTGCTGAGTTCTGACCTTCATGTCAAACTTCCACTGAGTAAGGCACAGAGGGCAGTTCAAGGTGAAGGTTCTTAAATATGGCAGTGTGCTAACTATGAACAAAGTGCTCACTGCCATTATCTTTGCCCTAGGGCTTCACTGACAAAACAGAGGGGCTGCTTTCTCAGGTCAAAGCCTGATAAATGTTGTTGGCTGACATGAGGATAGGTAAGAGACACCTAGTCCCCAAGCTCTGAACCCCACTTTTCCCTAGAAGTGACCATGATAGAAGACAGAATCTACTTTTTCCATCACCTGTAACTTAGGGGAAAACCTAAGCCCCAAAGGTTTCCTAACTCAGAAGTGGCAGGCCACCTTAATAAGAATAGCTCCAGCAGGTGGCAGGCCCTCATGGAGATTGACTGTTTGACCTTCACAACAAATTAGGTGCAATATCTTAGTCCACCCTACAGGTCAGAAAGACAAAGGTAGAAAGGTCACTGGAAATCCTGACTCAAAATTGGCTTCTTTCTATCACTGGTCCCTCTGCTGCTCTTAGACCACACTTCCTACAAGTCTCCGTTGTGTGTCTGGAGAGAGGTGGGCACCAGATACCTGACTTTGCTTTCCTCCATGGTCCTCTTGCTGCCCCAACTGGACCCAGTCATCTCTCCTATCTGAGCTGCTATACTCTGGACCTAACTGTCTGTCATCATTGTCCTTAACACAGAATAATTTGATCTGCCCTGCCCAAACAGACACCATCTTCTAGGTTCAACAATTTCTGCTTTATGTTCTCTTTTTAGGACGGGTAAGAATTTTTTCTATGGGTAGGTAAATAAGGATCATAGCAGCATGTAAAGCTGATGAGAGAAACTTTCAGCAGCCCTGGAGTACTGTCCCACATCCCTATACCCCCAAGACTCTGACCCCATGGAAATACAAGGTTTCACTACTGTTGCCCAAGTACAATGAGGAAAGGGAAAGTAGACATCTTCCAACTAAACAATAACAGTGAAAAAAAAATCCCAACTTTATTTCTTTAACCCGCCGGACAATATGCCAATGAAAATTTAAAAAGCAAACAAACAAGAAGCTATTTCTTGAATCCTACTATAGCTGCCCTGCAACAAGGAAACTCAGACTCCTATGTTGTACATTAATGTCCCATTAACAAAAAATAAATTCATTGAAAGCATTAAACTTTAGACATTAAGTACAACTGTCTTGTCAAAAGCAGTTGGAGAACTTTTCAAGGGTTTATTTGTTCATTAGCTTAGATGGAATTATAGTTGCTTTTATTTGCGCATTTTTTTTACACCTTCCTTTTCTGATCTATTAAAAAAAAATCATTGATGGTTTCATTTCTCTGCAGTAGAGCAGCCTATAAATGGTGAGGCTGTGCCCAGAGGAGGCCTGGAAAGAACTTATCTTCTCTCTGTATTCTGTGTCTCAGACCTCAGCCTGACCTGAATCGGGATGCAGTGACTGGAAACTAGGAAAGCTGAGATGACTATCAGGAGGCCATGCATATACAAGTCCCTTCTGGATGTCCAGGAAAGTTTCTTTACTACTCAGTGCACTTCCTCTTATGGTTCACGTTAACTTCCAGCCTGAGGGGCTGGGATCCGCTCAAGCCGACTGCATCTCAAGAACATAACTGCTTTCTCTTGTGTAGGCGTCTGTCAGCAACAATAGATCTCAATCCTTTGGGAATGATCTTTGAGTAGATGAATGAGAACCTTCTTGTCAAGGCCTCTTACTGAAGGTGGAAGGATTGAGGGGACTGAGGCTGTGCCTATGGATCACAAAAGATGATCTTGGCTCTAGGGATTAATTGGGGGCAATGGTCAGTTTCAAAGAGTGGCTTTGTTCGAGGGCATTCCTATATGGAAGTTCTTGTCCTTCTCATTCACTAGACCCTGCTTGCTCAGCTTCCCTGGGTCTTTGCTCTCCTCTCTGATCCCTAGGTCTCTGCTGTCCATGCTCAGATTTCCCTTATCCACTCTGGACAACCAGGAAAACTCATTGACCTATAAACCTCAGGGTAGTATGGCTCAAGGTCTGGCATCATCCAGACCAAATTTATCTGACCTTTCCACAAATATTTAGCAACCCAGCTGGCTCCCCGTAATGTTGCACCTTGTGAGATGCAACAAAAGGACTGAGTTCTAGGGGACTAGGGTTCTGGGTTTATAACATCTTTCGAGCATCCATTCTCCTCCCTTAAAATGGGACTGAGAGAAGCTGCTGCCACAGAAGTCACTGCCACAGAAGCTGCTACTGTGTCTGGAGGTCTCCTTACTGGGCACAGCCTTCGTTACATCAGGCACAAATTTCAACTACCTCCGTGGTTGCTGCCACTGAACAATCCTGTCAATCAACTGTGCTTGCACCTCTACCGCCATTGCTGCTGCCTCCGATTCCACCACTGCCGGCCTGAGATTGCTTGGAGGTCTTTTTTCTGGTGCTGCTGCCTTGGATGCAACTGAAGCTGACACTGCTGCTGATGTGCTGACATGCTAACCTGATGCCTGCTGCCAGCAACCACCACCACTACCACTGCTACCATGTCTAGAGGACTGCTTCGGGTGAGACTCTGGGTTTGGTTGCACGTGGATGCACCCATTCTGGGACACCAACCATGGCCTGGGGCCTGGGTGCTAGCAAGCTTACCACCACAAAAGCCTCTGTCTGGGGACTCCAGCTGGGGCCTGCATGTCCAGTGTTGGAGAACCTGCAGGTTTGGAAGAACCTGGGGTCTTCCTGCTCAGAGTGCTGGTGGCCCTTTATTTGCTGCTGTATGTCAGAGTTGCTCCTTTGCATGAGAGTATCCTTGGTGGTCTCTCTGCAAGCAGGAGCAGCATTGATATCTTAAGACTGCAGTGTGGCTGAGGCTGAGGTATGTGAAACCCAGATTGGTGGGATAGAGACTGGGTTTCTGAGGGTTGATCTGGGTTTGGTGGTCCCAAAAAAAGTCAGAGACAGGGCTGAGAAACTGTTGATCACTGACAGAGACAGTTCGACTTTTCAACAGGATTTATTTTCTTTTATATTTTGATTCACTATTCTCTATCATATTTGGAACAGGATGTTTTTAATGCATTGGAATGTGGAGGACAATGATATATGAATTGTGTTTTGAATTTTTGTTGGATTCCTATGTCTTTGATTTTTTCTCTTTGTTCATAGTCTTCCTCTCTCTTATCTATTTTCTTGGATTTTCTTTCCAACTATTCTCCAACCAACAGCCAATGTCTTTTGGCTCCTCTTCCATTCTTTCTATGAATTTCTACTTCTAGCTTCTCTCTTCCTTCCTCATGAATATTGCATACTTCAATACCTCTGTCCTCTCATCCATCATTTGAAATTGTAAGTCATTTTAACAAATATTCTGTTTGTATTAAAGATAGTTACTGAACTCATCCTTGTGGGTCAATGTGAGAAAGCAGTGATGACTTAGTGGAAGCTATTAGGTTTACGACTATATATTGTGTACACTGGGTGCTGTTGATATTGGTCTCACCAGTAAAAGTGATGTGCTGGAAACCTTCAGGGACACTATAGGTCTACAAGGTAGAATTTTTCCTGCCTTAGATCCATACTTAAAAATGGAAAAACACTAACAACATGAAAAAACAGGGAAATAAAGTTGCCCAAACACACCAAGATGCTTCTACAAAGAAACTACTGATAACACAGTGGAAGAAATGTCCAAGAAGGAGTTCAGATTGTATAGAGTTAAATTGATATGTGAAGTAAAGGATAGTATAAAGAGTTAAACCAAAGAAAAAATACAGGAAGTGAAAGACCACTTCAATAAAGAGTTAGAGATCATGAAGAAAAACCAAGTAGAACTCATTGAAATGAAGGAATCAGTAAACCAAATTATAAATTCAATAGAAAGCATCACCAGCAGACTAGACCACTTGGAAGACAGAACCTCAGACAATGAAGACAGACTATATAATCTTGAAAGTCAAGTTGAACATGTGGAGAAGATGGTAAAAACCATGAACTGAACACCCAAGAATTGTTGGATACATGAAAAGACCAAACTTAAGAATCATTGGAATAGATGAAGGAGCAGAAACACAAGCCAAGGGAATACACAATCTTTTCAATGATATAATAGCAGAAAATATCCCAAACCTAAAGAATGGAATGGAAAATCAAATACAAGAGGTTTATAGGACCCCAAGTGTACAAAATTACAGCAGACCCACACCAAGACACATTATAATGTGAATGACCAACACGGAGAATAAATATAAAATTTTAAAGGCTGTGAGAAAAAAAAAATCAAATCACATATGGGGGAAACCAATTCGTATCTCAACTGATTTCTCAGCCCAGACCTCAAAGGTTCTGAAATAATATATTTCAAGCTCTAAAAGCAAATGGATGCCAACCAAGAATTTTATATCCAGAAAAATTAAGTTTCAGATTTGAAGGTGAAATTACAACATTCCACCATAAACAAACATTGAAAGAATTCACAACTAAAAAACCCTACACTACAAAACATTCTCAACAGAATAGTCCATGAGGATGAAGTGAAGAGAAAAAGTGAAAACCAGCAAAGAGAGGATCTACACTAAAGGGATATTGAACTAAATGAGAAACTAAGACAAATCATAAGCCAGAAATAAATCAAAATGACAGGGAATACAAATCATCTCAATAATAACCTTGAATGTTAATGGCCTAAACTCATCAATCAAAAGACATAGACTGGCAGATTGGATTAAAAAGCAAGACCCAATAATATGCTGTCTTCAAGACACTCACCTCATGGGCAAAGACAACCACAGGCTGAAAGTGAAAGAATGGGAAAAAAATTATCACTCATATGGATTGCATAAACAGGCAGAGGTTTCCATTTTCATTTCAGATAAAATAGACTTCAAAACAAAGTTAATCAGAAGAGAAAAAGATAGATATTTCATACTTCTTAAGGGGAGCATATATAAGCAGGATATAACAATTATAAATGTTTATGCCCCCCAAAATGAAGCATCTATGTACATCAAACAAACCCTTCTCAATTTCAAGAGTCAAATAGACCACAATACACTAATGCTGGGTGACTTTAACACAGCTCTCTCACTACTGGACAGATCTTCCAAACAAAAACTAAATAAAGAAACTATAAAATCAAATAATACAATCAATAATTTAGACTTAACAGACATATATAGAATATTCCATCCATCAATAAGCAAATATACTTTCTTCTCAGCAGCACATGGATCCTTCTCTAAAATAGATCATATCTTATGCCACAAAGCAACTCTTAGTAAATATTTTTAAAAATAGAGATAATACCCTGCATTCTATCAGACTACAATGGAATGAAATTAGAAATCAATGATAAGACAAAAAATAGAAGCTACTTTAAGAAATGGAGACTAAATCATACACAATTGAATGATGAATGGACAGTAGAAGAAATCAAGGATGAAATAAAAAATATTCTTAGAGGTAAACAAGAACACTAAAACAGCATATCAAAATCTTTGGGACACAATTAAGGCAGTAGTAAGAGGAAAGTTTATTGCATTGAGTGCATTCATTAAAAGAAAAAAAGTCAACAAATAAATGGCCTAACACTACATCTCAAAGCCCTAGAAAAAAGAAGAACAAATCAACACCAAAAGCAGCAGAAGACAAGAAATAATTAAAATCAGAGCTCAAATAAATGAAATAAAAACAAAAGAAACAATTGAAAAATTAACAAAACAAAAAGTTGGTTCTTTGAAAAAATAAATAAAATTGATAAACCCCTGGCCATGCTAATGGAGAGAAAAAGAGGGAAAATTCAAATTAATAAAATACAAGATGAAAAAGGAGACATCACAATGGACACATCTGAAATACATAAGATAATCAGAAACTATTTTGAAAATTTATACTCTAATAAAACAGAAAAAATTGAAGACATCAACAAATTTCTAGATACATATGACCTACCAAAACTGAATGAGGAGGTCATACGTGATTTAAACAGATGAATTTCAAGTAATGAAATAGAAAACACCACCAAAAGCCTACCAACCAAGAAAAGCCCAGGACCAGATGGCTTCTCAGTGGAGTTCTACAAGACTTTCAAAGAAGAATTAACACCCATACTCCTCAAAGTATTCCATGAAATAGAAAAGGAGGGAACCCTTCCAAACAAATTCTATGAAGCTAATATCACCCTGATACCAAAACCAGACAAGGACACATCAAGGAAAGAAAACTTCAGACCAATATCCCTGATGAACATAGATGTAAAAATCTCAAAAAAAATTCTGGCAAATCACATATAAAAACATATTTAAAAGATAGTGCACCATGATCAAGTGGGATTCATCCCAGGGATGCAAGTTGGTTCAACGTACAGAAATCAATAAGCGTAATTTATCATATTAATAGACTTATAAACAAGAATCATATGATCATCTCAATAGGTGCATAAAAAGCATTTGACAACATACAGCCCATCTTCATGTTCAAAACACTAGAAAAACTAGGAGTAGTAGGAACAGACCTTAACTTTATAAAAGCTATATATGCTAAACCCAAGGTCAGCATCATTCTAAAGAGAAACATTGAAAGCATTCCTTCTAAAAACTGCAACAAGACAAGGATGCTCTCTTTCACCACTTCTATTCAACACCATCCTTGAAACTCTATCCAGAACAATTAGATATAAGAAAGAAATCAAAGGGATACAAAAAGTTAAAGAAGAACAGAAACTATCACTATTTGCCAAGACATGATTTTATATCTAGAAGATCCAAAAAATTCCACCAGAAGACTTCTAGAACTAATAAATGAATTCAGTAAAGTAGCAGGATATAAAATCAACACCCATCAGTGATAAATCTACTGAAAGAGAAATTAGGAAAACTACTACATTCACAATAGCCTCAAAAAAATAAAATAAAATACCTGTGAATCAATCAAACAAAAGAGGTGAAAGACCTCTACAGTGAAAACTACAGAACACTAAAGAAAGAAATTGAAGAAAACCTCAGAAGATGGAAATATCTCCCATGCTCCTGGATAGGCAGAATTAATATTGTCAAAATGGCCATACTACCAAAAGCACTATATAGATTTAATGCAATTCCTATTAAAGTCCCAAAGACATTTTTCATAGAAAAAGAAAAAGCAATCATAAAATTTATTTGGAAAAATAAGAGACTCAGAATAGCTAAAGCAATCCTTAGCAAGAAAAGTGAAGCAGGAGGCATCACAATACCTGACCTTAAAATATACTACAGAGCTATAGTAACAAAAACAGCATGGCCTTGGCACCAAAATAGACTTGTAGACCAATGGTACAGAATAGAGGACACAGATACATTCCTACATAAATACAATTATCTCATACTAGACAGAGGTTCCAAAAACATACACTGTAGAAAAGATAGCCTATTCAACAAATGTTGCTGGCAAAACTGGAAATTCATATGTAGCAAAATGAAATTAATCATCTATCTCTCACCCTGCACAAACATCAACACAAAGTGGATCAAAAACTTAGGCACAGGATCAGAGAACTTGCACATAACAGAAGAAAAAATCTTCCCAAATCTTCACCAGGTCACCTAGGACCTAACTTTCTTAACAAGACATTTAAAGTGAAAGAAGTACTATCAAGAATCAATAAATGGTATGGTTTAAAATGAAACACCTTCTTCTCAGCAAAGGAAACAAGCAATGATGGGAGAAGAGAGCCTACAGATTGGGAGAAAAGCTTTACCACATGCACCTCTGATAAAGCATTAATCTCTAGGATATATAAAGAACTCAAAAAACTTAACACCAAAAATACAGATAACCCAATCAATAAATGGGCTAAAGAACTGAGCATACACTTCACAGAAGAAGAAATACAATTGATCAACAAATATATGAAAAATTGTTCAACATCTCTAGTAATTAGAGAAATTCAAATCAAAACTACTCTAAGATTTCATCACACTCCTGTCAGAATGGCAATCATTAAGGATACAGGCAACAATAAATGTTGGCGAGGATGTAGGGAAATAGGTACACTCATACATTGCTGGTGGGACTGCAAATTGGTGCAACCACTATGGAAAGCAGTATGGAGATTACTCAAAAAAACTGGGAATGGAACCACCATTTGACCCAGCTGTCCCACTCTTTGGTTTAAACCCAAAGGACTTAAAATCAGCATACTATAGTTACACAGCCACGTCAATGTTTATAGCAGCTCAATTCACAATAGCTAGACTATGGAACCAACCTAGGTGTTTCTCAATAGATAAATGAATAAAGAAAATATGGTATATATACTCAATGGAATATAACTCAGCTTTAAAGAAGGGTGAAATTAGGGCATTTGCCAGTAAGTGGCTGGAGTTGAAGAATATCATGCTAAGTGAAATAAGTCAATCCCATGAAACCAAGGTCCGAATGTTTTCTCTAATAAGTGGATGCTAATTCACAATAAGGCCAGGGGGTACACTAGGGGAAAATAGCATTAGATTAGGTAGAGTGAAGTGAAGGGAGGGGTGAAGAGGGGATGTGGGGATGGGAAAGAGAGTGGAATGAAACAGACATTATTAATTTATGTATATATGTGACTAAATGACCAATATGATTCTGAAATATGTACACTTCAAAAAACGAGAAATTATATCCCATCTATGTATGATATATCATAGTAGATAAATGCATCATACTGTCATGTATAATTTAAAAACTAAATTTTTTTTTAAATGGGTCTGACAATACCAGCTGTAGCATCTCTCCTGAAGACTTCATGATGAGCCCATGTCATGAAAATACCATGCTAACTATGAACTGCCCTGGAAATGTTTGGATTATACAGAATTATTGTCAATAAATGACAATTAACAGTACCTACTTTACTTCAGGGCACAAGGACTATTTCCAAATGGAAATGTGCTAATGCCCTCTTAAGGTTTTCCTTTTAAATTGAGAGAAAATTTGGGGTCTGCAAAATTATTGTACCATAGATTTTCTTAGCATATTTTTATGTTGCTAACCTTGCTATGCTTGTTGCTAGATATAGGGAAAATGACCCCTGTTCACAGGCCTGCTCTTGCTCCAGGATTCATAGTTGCAGAAGGAAGGGAGAGGTGACCCTGTGGGCATTGGCAGTCAAAGTTGGAGTCTCTTTAGCCTACACTTTAGCCCTTCCCAGTTTACTCTAGGCTCACCATCTTCAAGGGAAAAAACAGAGGATCAGGTCAGATTTTAAATTGGAGAAACTGAGTCCCAAGCCTTTGTTCCAGTTGTAACATACTCCCATCTTAACAGGAGATTCCAGGAGGCTCCAATGCCTACCATCTCAGGACTATGAAGAAAAATGCTCAGCTATTCTTTATCCCATGTGTTCACCTCTTCCTCTGGCACATAGGTAGATTGACCTCCATAAAGCATGCCTTTGCTTGTTAGAACCATTTACTAATCCAGGCATGAAGCTTCACATAGGGCTACTATAGTTTTAATTAATTAATTCACTACAAAGCATGTATTGGAAACTTGATACTCAAAGTGAGAGTTTTGAGAGGTGGGGTCTGATGGGAGGTATAGAGGTCATGAGGGCTCCATTCTCATGAATGAATTAACATTAATTATAAAAGGACTGTGGCTACATGTAGTATCTCCCCCACCCTCCACCTCTCACTTTTTCTCTCATTTTATCTGATGCATTCCACTGAGTAATATTCAGCAAAAAAGCCCTCATCAGAGCCAGTTCATTTGATCTTGGATTTCCAGACACCAGATAAATTTCTGTTCATTGCATATAACCAAGTTTGCATCCTTCTATTACCATGATACAAAATAACCTAAGACCAGGGCCTAACTAGGAAACAGAACAATCTGACCTTGGAAGCTGTAAGTTTAGTGACCAAGGTACATATGGATGAGTAGTGGAGATGCTGTGGGCAGATAAGTTAGTTGTTTATGAAAACTGAGAGCACAAAAGTGACTGGATAAACCCTGCTTTGAACCATACCAGGCCAGTGGTGTCTCCTTCTGAATGGCCTGCATTGATAGGCTCCACAGAACTAGGGCCCAAGCAGGCAGGCCCCGGGGAAGGAAAGGTGTTCTGAGTCCATTTCCTGTTGAGCCTTGAGCCACTTGGGATTCTGTTCCATTCATAAAGGAGCACAGCATCTGCAGTGAGACACTAGGCATCCCTGGCTCCACCAGTGCCATCACTGACCCCACAGAGCCACATCAGATGGGGATTTTCCACTTACAACTGCTTTCACATTACTTTATGTCGCTTGAGGCTGCTACTGGAACAGTCATGTCACTTCCCAGCTATGCAATCTTGGACAAGTTACTTAAATTTTCTGTGCCTTTATTTCCTCTCTGTAACTAGTAGCACTCCTAAGGGATATCTGTCAGATAATTCATTTAAAGTACTCATCACAGCACATATCACATGGAATTTTTTTCTATAAGAAACAGCCATTGATGCCAATGTTATTGTTTGTTATTTTACTAGGCCTGGCACCTATTCTTTGAGGTGAACAGAAAAGGACAACCATCTCCGTCCCTAGATGAGATGCTCTGGTTTGGATATGAGACTCCCTCATGCACATACCTCCAACTGCTGTGTTAATGAAGGAGTGTTTGGAGGTGAAATGATTGGATTGTGAGAGCTGGAACATAACAAGTCCATCCTAGTTTGAATTGACTGACTGGGTGGCAGCTATAGGCAGGTGGGCTGAAGCTGGAAGAGGTGGGTCACTTGAGGGCATGCCCTCGAAGGATTCCTTTTCCCTGTGGCCTTTCTCTGCCTGCTTCCTGGCTACCATGAGTAGAGTTTATTTCTTCTGCCTCACCTTTCTGCCATTATGTTCTATCTGAAGTTGGGCCCAGAGCAACAGAATTGTCCAACTGTGCACTAAACCAATGAAACCACGAGCCAAAATACAATTTCACTCCTCTGTTGTTGTTCCTTTTTTCTTTTTTAACAATTCTTTTTTTAAAAAAATATTTTCAGTTGTAGATGAACACAATATTTTTTTTAATTATTTATTTATTTATTTATTTGTTTATTTATTTATTTATTTATTTATAATGTGGTGCTGAGAATCAAACCTAGGGCCTCACACATGCAAGGCAAGTGCTCTACTACTGAGCTACAACCCCAGCCCTCCTCTGTTGTTCTTAAAAGTCACAACAATGAAAATCCGACCAACACATGAGGTAAATTAAGGTTGTGATAAAAATTATTTGCCCAAGTTCACCCTGCAGATAAGTGACTGGTCTCAGTCTTAAGTGAGGGACCCATAAGTTAATTGTGGCACATCTATAGAATAACATGTTCTACTTGTATTAATAAGGATGTAGCATGTACCTCATTGTAATTAATACTAGTCAAGATGATATGTGAAAAGTTTACCTACACCAGTACCTGAATGCACCTCCTTTATGGTCAGTAAGACTTCAGGATCTACAGGACCATGTGTGTGCCCCAAGCTTGGTATCTATGGGGCTGTTCCAAGAAGAGGCAGATGAAGGGGAGATCTGCTGTGTCAGGAGGAAGGAGCAAAGAAAATTAAAACTGAAGATTAAGACCTTAATTCAAACAATGAGATAACTTTTAAGTTGCCCTTTCTGCAAATGGAATTTGCCTACATAGATGGGTTTGCAATAGAAGATGTAAAGCTGGAAGTCAATCCACAATTCTCAATCTTGCTAGCTGTCTTCCTATCTCTGGGTATAGACTTCAGGAAGCCACCAGAAGGAGGAAGCCAGAATTCTTTGATTTGAGTTTCAAAGCATTGTGGACTTTCACATTGCCCTACTTCTGCATACAGTCTGTCCTTTCTCAACAAAATGACAAATTATGTTTGCAAAGAGATTCAATATTCACAAGAGTCATTTTTTTTATACATTATCTTTTTTGATCCTCAAATAATACAGCATTTGAGAGAAACAAAACAAGAAACTATAATATCAGATTTTCCCAATAGATTTTATGTTAAAATATATACTTCTTAATACTAATCAAATATTAAATTATAAAATGTATATTTCTATATATAGTTTATATCTTATATGTTTCATACTTTCAAATGTATTATTTTATTTAATTCTCACCATACCTCTGTAAATTTAGCAAGGCCTGTTTTCTTCTTTTTGGATGGTTCAAAGCAGGAAGTGGTGATTGTGTCAATGTTCTCCCCCAGGTAAGTCACAGGCTGGTTTTCTCTGGAGTCAAGAGAGTTTACACTAGAGCCAGGCCTTCACATTTCTGGTATAGCCCAGGCCCTGCCTGCCATCAATCATATTTTAGGTCCAATAATTCACTTGCTCCTACAACATTACTCTCCTTAGTGGTATTTGCCTGTATGCATGTGTGTGTTTATTAAGGGGAAATCAATTTCTTTTCCAAAGCAACCTAGGATAAAAACAATACCGGCCCTATGAGATTGATAATCAAGTGACCAGGATTGTTATTACAGGCCAGCTATTCATTCCCTACTTTTAAGATGTGAATGTTCAAGTTGCCTATCATATTTGACCATCTACTCTTAACTAGGGGGTAAAAATACACTGTCTTTCCTGTCTTTCTTATATCTATAACAGCATAGGGAATTGAGAGCTATTGTGCCCACTGTATGGTTAAGGACATTGACCTGATGAAAGATGGCATGGGTCAGAGCAGGGGTAATTATTGTTGCCCCTTCATCCTACTCCATATTGCCATATTTACTTATTTATAAATTTATGTATAAATACTTATTAGCTTATAATAAGTTTATTGGAATGTAACTCCATCAAAAGTCAAGAATCATCTATATTTTCCATAAAAAGAATCCATTACAATACATTCACAATGGTATCCTTCATCTCCAGGTGGTGCTGCTTATTATTTACACTTCAAATTTGCTGGTGATCTACTCTGTATTTTGCAATCACACCCCTAACTTGCAGTCTGATGACCATGCTTATTGCTGACTGTTTTCATTCAGATGCCCAAGTAAATTGTGCTGCTTGGGACATTCTTTTTTATTATTATTAATTTATTTATTTTAATTAGGTATATATGACAGCAGAATTCATTTTGATTCATTGTACACAATTACAGCACAACTCTACATTTTTATGGTTGTACACGATGTAGCATCATACCATATGTGTAGTCATACATGTACCTAGGGCAACGATGTCCATCTCATTCTGTAATGGCACCACCTTTCTTTACAGAAAACTTTAACCGGACTTCTCCAGAAATCTTCACCATGGCTGATTTTAGGACTGTCAGCAAAAGAGTCTCTACAAAAATGTTCAATGTAGATAAACTTTCTATTTTCATCTTGCCCTATTTCACTTGGCCAACTGGCCTGGAAGAAATCAGCACTCCACATGCTAGACGCCCCTTCACTTGTTTTTCACAAATATTTATCCAGTATAGTAGTTTGTAGAAATGTGTTTGCAAATACAACTTGTGATAAAAAGGACAAATTATTTAACAAGGCCTCTGGCCTTGTACTGGAACTTCACATAGATGTCTATATTTCTAAGATAAGAGAAGTTATTAATTGGCTCCATGGTAAAAGCTGGCAGGAGGAGGAAAGAAAGGGGAGGAGAAGCTCTCCCCTTCTCAGGTGTTGTTCTTGAAGGGTTAACTTGCCCAGAACAGTGAAAGAAAAAAACTGCTTTTATGTGAACTTCTGTAAACTGTGAACTTCTAAGCCCCTCCCTTTACATGCTGGGTATAAAGTTCTGAAACTACCTGAACTCATGGTTCTGGGGATTAATTGATTACAGTGAGAGCTTTACCCTCTGAACCAGGCTGCAGCCAAATAAAACTGTTTCCTGTTATCTTTGGTGCCTTGCCTCATCTGTCTCTACAACATCTTTCCTGCCCCCAGTCAAAAAATTTTCTCCATTTTTCCCATACCTCCCTCCTCCCTGTTATGGATCAGCATCCATTTATCAAAGAGAACATTCCACCTTTAATTTTTGGGGGATTCACTTACTTCGCTTAGCATGATACTCTCCAACTCCATCCACTTACCTGCAAAAGCCATAATTTTATCCTCTTTTAATGTTAAGTAATATTCCATTGTGTATATATACCACAGTTTCTTTATCCATTCATTTATTGAAGGGCTTCTAGGTTGCTTCCACAGTTTAGCTATTGTGAATTGAGCTGTGTTACTATGGCATGCTGATTGTAAGTCCTTTGGGTATAGACCTAAAAGATGCTGGGTGATGAGGCTCAGCTTTCCCAGTTCTGGCTCCCCTAGCATTTTTCCAGTCATGTCATAAAAAGTCTTTGAAACTAAGAAAAGGAAGGAAGAAAGGCAGGAAGGAAGGAAGGGTTGGGTTGAATGATAGCTGTGAAATTATCTTTTTAAGAACCAAACTGTTTTCCAAGGTTGGTTACACCACTTTTTTTTTCTTGCCATCAGCATATATGGACTCCAATTGCTGCACATGCTCACTAACAGTTTTAATTTCAGCTATTTGGAAGCCTGTGTAGTGAGACTTTAGTTTTAATATGCATTTCCCTAAAGATAAATGATACTGAGCACCTTTTCAAGAGCTCATTTGTCAACCATTTACCTTTTATTAGTTAAATGTTTATTCAAATCATTTGTCAATTTTTATTGGGTTGTCTTATCATTATAAAATCAAAAGTTTTTAAAAATATATTTTAGACACAAGTTCTTTGCTAGATATTCTCATTTTCTATGACTTTTCTTTTTATTTTCTTAAAAATCTCCTTAAAGGGCAAAAGTTAATTATGAAGAAATCTGATTTATTGAATTTTCCTCTGTAAATCACATTTTATGCCTATATATTCAAGAAAAACTTGCTAAACTCTAGGCCATTGATATTTTCCCTTTTTTGGTTTGTTTGTTTTGTTTTGATATAGGGTCTCACTAAGTTGCTAAGGCTAGCCTGTAACTTTTGATCCTCCTTCCTCCATCTCCTAAGTAACTGGGATTATAGGCATGAACTGATGCATGCCTTTTGCTTGCATTTTTTTTTTTTTTTTAGTTTTATGTGGACACAATACCTTTATTTTTATGTGATGCTAAGGATTGAACCCAGTGCCTCATGCTAGGTGAGCACTCTACTGCTGAGCCACAAATCCAGCCCCTGTTTGCTTTTTTTGGATATAGTTTTAGAAGTGTTATTGTTCTAGCTCCTGATTTTAGAAGTTTGGTTCATTTTGAATTAATTTTTATATGGTGTCACTAAGAGTCATCTACTTGTTTTGTTTCTATTTGTTCTTTCCCTCAAGTAATTTCTAAGTACTCAGATGAAGATTAAAAAAAAAAAAAACCCTCTGCAGTTCTCTTTCACCCTCTCTCTCTCTCCCCTTCCACTCCCATCCATCTCTGAACCTCTCTCCTCATTGGTATTCTGTCTGTGGATTTCATTCACTTGGTATCCCTGAATTTTTAGTTCTTATTCTTCAGGGCAGAGTGCCCTCTAACCTTTTTGGATTCCCACAAACAGTAAGCTGGAGCAACCCTAGGACTCCTTCATGCATTTCTCTTCCCTCTGGAATAACTATCCTTTGCTGCCTAATACACAATGTCTGACAATCATTGTTTCATATGCTTTGTTCAATTGCTTAGTTCAGGTGGCAGGGTAAAACAGCTTCCTATTATCCATCGAGCGTGAAACCAAGAAGTTAGCGTTCCAATTTAAGCCACATAACTTTGACCAAATCCTTTAACTTCTCTGCACCTTAGATGGTGCTATAATTTTGCTTATTGACTTCCAAAGATCACTTTTGCAAAGGTTTTTATTCCCCAAGGTGCAGTTTGGTACACACTGTGGATCTTTAAGAGGTGGGATCCTGTGAGTGATTGCTATGTCACTGGAGCTATGCCCCTGAAGGGGAATGTGGAACCCCAGTTTGTTTTCTATCTTTTCTCCCATTAAAGGTATAATCACTTGCTTTCTTCACACACCTGCTCCTGCCATTTCCATCCACTCCATGAGGTGATATGTGCAAAGGATGGCCCTTGTCAAGCCTTCCCTACACCTTACGGATTTTTGAACATCCAAATTGTGAGCTCTTAGTTGTCTCATATTTTGTTGTAGTAGCACAAAGCTAATACAGATAGCTATCCATAATAGTTAAGTCAATATAATAATCCAATGCATTAAAATGCAAGTAATCTTCACTGGTCAATTTTTAAATCTCAAATCAGAAACAGAAGACATTTATACTTCTAAAATAAGTTTTAAAACAGCATTACTCACTTTTTTTTTTTTTTTTGTACCAGAGATTGAACCCAGGGGTGCTTAGCCACCAACCTACATCTCCAGCCCTTTTTATTTTACTTTTTAAAATTTTGATACAGGGTCCAAGTAAGTTGCTGGGGGCCTGGCTAAAGTGTTACTCACTATTCTAATTCTCGTTCTCTAGAATAAAACAAAAATAGTTTTAGATATAAGGACTCTTTATTTATGAAAGTCTTTTTATAAACTCTAACTTTTTGTTCAAGCATGTGATTATTCAATACTTTTTAATGGACATATAATTTATAGATGATAGTATGTCCAGATTTGAAGAGTGAGGTTCAATGCAATTTAACAAATGTGTGTACACATAACCACTAGCAGTCAAAAATCTAGGACATCTTTCTTACTCCAAATGTTTCCTTCAGCTCCTTTCCAGGCAGTGCCTTCTATTGCCCATTGCAAGCATAATTCTGACTTTCTAAGACTTTAGCTTAATTTTTCAGTTTTAAAAATTCATATAAATGGACTCACTGTGCATATATCAGTTTCTGAGGATATATCACTTAGCATCTTTTCTTACGTGTGATTCACTCACATTTTTGGGTTTACTTTTTTTATTAAGCATAATTTCCCTTATGAATAAATCACAATTTGCTTATATATTCACATGTTGATGGAAATCTAGGTTGTTAGCAGTTTATATCTATTATGTAAAAAGCTGCCATGAATTATTTTGTGGGACTAGGACTTCATTCTTCTTGAATAAATGCCTGGGAGAGGAATTACTGGACCAAAGTAGATGAATGTGTACTTATTTAAGAAAATGTTATATTGACGTTTTCATCTCACACTCACATTAACAAAGTCCAGGAATCCCAGTTGCCTATCTCTTCATCACACTGGTAATTTTCATTGATTTAAATGTTAGCCATTTTAGTATGTGTGAAGTAGTATCTCATTTGAGTTTTAATTTATATATCCCTGATAAACAATATGATTGATCATATTTTTATATATTTGCTGTACATTAATAAGTTTTTTCTTTAAAAGTTGTTTTTATAAAACTTTGGACCATTTATTTAAAACCTTTTCTGTGTTCTCATTGGTAGGAATTGACAGGATGTAAGTGATTTGTAAAAAAATATGCTTTAGAAATATTTCCCCTATTGCATGGTTTGCTTTTTCATTTTCTTAAGCTGTAAGAAGATACTAATCTTTGGAAAAGCATAAATTTACAATTTTGAAACCCAAATGATCATGTGTTTTTCTTTTACTTTTAGTCCTATTTTATTTTGTTCTTTACTAAGAACAATATGTGCCTCTTCAAAGATACTAGAGGTATTTTGCTAGGTTTTAGCCTAGAAATTTTTGGAGATTACCTTTCATATTTGGAAAGATAATCCACCTCAAATTACTTGGTTTTGCATCATCTGAGATTGGGAGGACAGGTCCATTTTTGTTGTTGCTGTTGTTGTTGTTGTTGTTGTGAGCTTTAATTTATCCAGTACTGATACCACCAGTTATTGGTGAAGAGTTCTGCTTCCTCACATGTTGAAGTTTGAACATTAGAGAAACACACTGAGGTAAGCATATAAAGCAGGGTTTATTTAAGAAGGAGTAACACAGACTTCTCCCGGTAGGGTAAAGGGGGCCATAGCTGGTATTCTGGTATCCCAAGAAGCAAGGTGTTCTGCCCTTTTCATATGTCCTAGGCTTCTTTTGTTCTCCTGCTCTCTTCCTGTTATCATTCTCCTTTCTGCATAGGTGACTAGGCCCAGGAATGCTCAGTGGGATGGCCAAAAGGTGGGAAACAGGTGGGCTGAAGGGTGAAGGGCAGGATGGAGCATCCCAGGACACATTAATTAACAACCTTATAGCTCCCTGTAGGGAGGGGCAATTCCTGGGACAGGTAACCTTAGCAACATGTTGGAGTAGGGGCAGGTTCTTGGTAAGGGTGGAGGAAGGGCTCTGAAGGAATTAACATTTTAATCTCTCAGGGGACAAGTCTCCAACTTTCTGGAACTCATTCAAAAATCCAAATGCCGAAGTTCATTCCAATTTACATTCTCAGATATAAGGAGGCCAATTCACAGTGGGGTTGGGATGGGGAGCATGGGAGGATTAGAGGAACACCTAATGGCCAATGGGGAGGGAGGGGATGGGAGGGGGGAAAAGGGTGAAGAAAAAAAGATGGTAGAATGAGATGGATATCATTACCCTAAGTGCATGTATGAAGATATGAATGGTGTGAATATACTTTGTATACAACCAGAGATATGTAAAAATGTGCTCTATAAGTATAATATGAAATGTAATGCATTCTCTGTCATTTATAACAACTTAGAATAAAAAATAAATTAATTTAATTTTTTTTTTTTTTAAATAACATTTCAATCCCTCAGGGGACAGCCTCCAGCTTCCCAGTAGTCACTCAAAATTGGCCTCCTTGGTCCGCCCTGACTAGATTTGCCTATCTATACTGACTGCCTGTCAGATTATGGCTTCAATACCATATGTTGAAAGACCATTTGATTCACCTTGAATTACCATGGTACCTATGTGTAAGTCTGTTTTTGTATTATTTTGTTCCATTATTTTATTTCATAATTTATTTATTTCCTCTAAATCATTTTCTTACTTGTTATAGTGCCTTAAAGTCAATGAAATAAATCTTAAAAATAATTTAGTCAATTTGATTCTTCCTACTTGATTTGACTCTTTCTTTCTTTCTTTCTTTCTTTCTTTCTGTACCAGGAATTGAACTCAGGGGCACTCAACCACTGGGCCTCATTCCCAGCCCTTTTTTGTATTTTATTTAGAGAAGGGTCTCACTGAGTTTCTTAGTGTGTCATCATTGCTGAGGCTGGCTTTGAGCTAGCAATCCTCTTGCCCCAGTCTCCCAAGTACTAGGATAACAGGCGTGTGCCACCACACCCAGCTTTGACTGTATTTTTCTGTAAATTAAAAATAAGTTTCTCTATTTCTACACCACAAAGAAGACTGCTGCTATTTTGATTCAGGTGATATTAAAAGACTGGGATCCTAATTAGTATAAAATAAACTCCATGATTTTATAAATATTTCAAAATACACTATATTGTCACGTATATGTAAAATGAACAAATAAGATTTTTTTTAATTAAGTTGATTTAGAGAGCATGGCATCTTAACATTTATTCTTCCAACTCATAGACATGTATATCTCTCCATTTTATTTTCTATCATTCTACTTCCATTTATTTTTAATTTCTTTTAGCAAAGTTTTGTGGACTTTGATCTAAAAATATAGCATATTTTAGTGATATTTATTTCTAAATATTTTATGTTTCTATACTATTATAAATGACATTTAAAATATCATTTTCATTGCTTCTAGTATTTAGAAATAAAACAGATTTCTCTGTCTTGTTTGCTGAACTCACTAATTAGTTTGAATAGCTTTCATTTTTAATATTTCAGTCTTTTAATTTTCTCTTTTTTTCCATATTTTATTGCATAAAACGGGCAGGAAGACAAAGAGTATAGACCACTGTTCATGAAATGTTTATGTGACCATGTAAGACAGGGGTGAAGTTCATTCCAATTTACATTCTATCTCCCCTGTGAGCATACTTGGGCTACACAGTAGGCTGGGACATGGAATCCAGGTCTGTGCCCAGAATAAACAGGCAACAACTGGGTGAAAAAACTAGCCACTCTATACTACAGACAGACTGTAGAAAACTGTACATTAACAGAATTTTAACAGTTTAACATTTATCACTATGAAAAAAGTGAACAGTGTTTGTGTGTGTTTGAATGTCTCTCTATATGTGGTTTTTGTGTGGTTATATAATCCTGATATTATAATCATATCTCTGATTTTTTCCACGTGACTCTATGTCAGAATTTTCCTGATGTGCATCAGGCCTCTTTCAACTACTAAATCAGAAGTCTGAATTCTATTACCATACATTCCAATAAGACACTAGAAGTAGTGCTCTACCCATGAAAAATGTTGATCTTCTGTGAACTAAAGCAGGAAGGTCTTTTAAGATCTGGCCTATTCCCTGAGGGTATTAAGATTCACTTCAATCAGAGATCCAGTTTTTATCAGCCTTTCCTCAAACATATTCTAGGATGGAGATTTCTCAGTTTCTTGCACATCACTCAGTCCTTCTCCTTCTGGGATATTCCCTCTGCAGTCCATGAATCCACCAATATAGAACACAGGAAGTGTTCTAAGAGGAATGTTCTGCCAATACGGATAGTTCTGGCTGGCAGTTTCCCTTCAGACACTCCCTTCCCCCTTCCTCCTCCTTCTCATCCTTCATGCCACATAATACCCTGTTCCAAAGCAAATCACTTCTACGTTAAGAAAAGTCACAATCATAGGTTGGGGTGGCAATCTAATATTCAGAATTGTACATAATTTTAGTCAAAATGCAAACTAAGAAAAAGAAAACAAATTCCCAAATCTGAGTCACACAACACTGCATTTAAACCCTTAATAACAATGCATTGGTGATATAGAAAATCCAATGTAATTCTTTTCCCAATAACCAGATAAGCTGCACAAATTCTCTGAAGACATTGGAAGTTTAAGTGCTCCACATTGACTGAAATAGGGCATGTATACACACGTGGTGCTTTCCACAGAACACAGCACAAAAGTTTATCTCTGTCCCTGGAGACTCTCAGCACAGACCAAAGTCTTAAATGCCATGAAATTGGATCCTGAGAATGAATTCAAACCTTTGTGTGAAGGTTCACAGGGTTGTAAATGCTAACAAAGCCCCAGCCTTTCTGGTGGGGATGTGGTCTATGAAACACTAACACTATCCAGAGAAGCTGAGGATCCAGAAATTTCTGACCTTCACACCAGGTACAGTCCTTAGGTGAATCTGTTCTTGGATGCCCGCCTATCTAGCTTCTGAGCAGAGACAATTGCCATACCAATAAGCATCCTTCTCCAGGGATTAACATTAAAATTTTCCATAGTTTTAAATTTTTTTTTCTTTTCCTTTCTGATCTGTATATTCTTTATTTTCTTTTTAAAATTATTACTTTTTAAAATTTTAGGTGTTATCTAATAAAGAGAAATTCCAGCACTGTGGTAAATAAAATAGTGAAAGCACAAATGCTTGTTTTATTTCTTTTTTTAAAATTAATTAATTTATTTTTATTAGGTATATATGACAGCAAAATGCATCTTAATTCATTGTACACAATTGCAGCACAATTTTACATTTCTATGCTGTACACGATGTAGCTTCACACCATATGTGCAATCAATCATATATATACCTTGGGTAATAATGTTCATTTAATTCCACCATTTTTCCTGCCCCCATGCACCCTCATTCACTTTATTTATAATATTCATGGGAAAATATTTAATTTTGAATCATTAATAAAAATGTTAGCTGTAGGTATTTTATAGGTGCTCTTAGTCTATGTTTTATTTTTGTACATTTTGGCTTGATTTTGACAGCAGGGTGATACTAGCTTTATAAAATGATACTGGAAGTTGTACTGCCTTTTCTATTTTCTGGAAAACATTATACAGATTTGGTATTAATTATTTAAAAAATTGTTGAAATTCTCCAGTGAAACAACATGGACCTGGATAATTGAAGGAAGGGGAACATTCTAAAATTGCTATTTCAAGCTGGTATGATGATGCAGGCCTGTAATTCCCGAGCCTGTGAAGTTCAAGGCCAGCATCAGCAACCTAACCAAGCCCTCAACAGCTTAGAGACCCTGACTCAAAATTTTTAAAAAATTATTAAAAAGGAGGGTTCTGGGGATGTAGCTCAGTGGTAAAGTGCATCTGGGTTTAATCCCCAGTACCAAAAATCACATGCACACATACATACATACATAAAATTGCTATTTCAATTGCCCTATTATGTATAGAAATATTCATATTTAGTGTGCTATATTAGTGCTATGATTTTTGAGAAATCTGTTCTATTCATCTAAATCACAAATTTGTGTGTGTAGAATTGTTTATAGCTTTACTTATTATTCTTTTGACATCCACAGCTATGTAGAGATATAGTGCTTCATTCGTGATATTGTAGTTTGTAACTATTCTATGCTTTTATCAGTATCTTTATAGATTTATTAATTTAGTAATTTTTAGAAGTGCCAGTTCTTAGATTCATCACCTTCTCTATTGTATTTTATGCTTTTAACTATTTTTCTTTTTGGATTTCCTTACTTATGTTTATTATTTCCTTTTTTTTTATTATTTTTTTTTCTGCTTCCTTGGGGTTTATATTATCCTTTCCCCTGGTTCTTGAGGTGGGAGTTTAGACTATTAATAATTTTGCATTGTTTTGAATTTCCCTTTCAGAACTGCTTTGTGCATCCAACACATTTTACTGCATTCTATTTTCATTCCATTTAATGTATTCTTTATTTTTAATTGTGATCTCTCTCTCTCTCTCTCTCTCTCTCTCTCCCTCCCTCCCTCCCCCTCTCCCCTCTCCCCGCCCCCCCGCAGGTGGGAATACTGAGAAGCAAACCCAGAGTCACTTTACCACTGAGCCACATCTCCAGCTCTTTTTAAGACAGATTTCGGCTAAATTGAGTGGGGCTTTGCTAAGCTTCTGAGACTAGCTGTGAACTTGGGATTCTCCTACCTCAGCCTTCTGAGTGTCTGGGATTACAGGCATGTGCCACAATGCCCAGTTTGATTTTCTCTTTTACCATGGGTATGTTGAATTGTGTTTAATTTTCAAGTATTTGGATTCACTATTTTTCTTGTTATCTTCCTGTGATTGATTTCTACTTTTATTGTCCTTTGGTAGGAAAATACAGTCTATGTGATTTAATATGTGAGGTTCATTTTATGACCCAGAACAGAATCTATTTTGGCATGTGATTTTGAGAACTTAAAAAGATTGTGTATTCTGCTACCGTAAGGAGATGTGTTCAATGAATGCTGATTACATTCTGTTGATTATTTTGTTGAGTTATTTTATGTTTTTGTTGATTTTCTTGGCATAAAAAGTGACTTTTTATTGAAAAGAAACATTTTAAATATTATGCTCTGAAACTGTGAGTCTTATTTAAACCTTTCCTCCATGAATGTGGCAGGGCAACAATTTTTGGTTTTGTATTTTCAGTTAGGAGATGCAGTACAGTGGTTATTTTCTAAAATATTTCTGAATGACAAGACTTCCTTGTTGTTTTAACTAAAAAGTGGGGGTTTTTTATTTTAAAATAATTTTATTTAATAATTTTTTATTTAAAAAATATTTTCACCCTTTGCTTACCTTTGGTTTGCCAATCTTTTCACCATGGGATACATGGTGAAAAATAAAAACTTAAAATCACCAAAATATTTTTCCTTGATTCATGAAATTCCCAAACCATTCTATCTTCTTCTCTCTACTTGCTTATATTTATTTCATACAATGTCCAGGGCTTACAGTTGTATGTGGTAGGGATAATGGCGGGGGAGTGGGATGTACATCTATTCCATATTCTTGCATTTTAAAATCTTCCCCTGGGTATATTTTTTTTTAATTTTTATTTTTTGCTAGACAGTTGTTCCTTTCAGTACCATTGCTCCTTATGCCCATGGAGCACTGTTTCTGGCTAGTCCTTTCCTGGAAATACTCAACCTCAATATTTTCTCTATGGGTGGTTAACATTTCAGAAATATTGCCATAAAAATTCCAGCAAGCACTTGAGGAGCACAGTGCATTGTCTGAGTATATGCATTACTTAGGTTCATGCCTGTCTTCAGCCATACTGCCCCAAACAACTTTTCTGGCACTCTTAAGTCTTAATTTTAACACCTGCAAAGTGGAAATAATCATAATTCATACGCTTTTTATTTATACTAAGTGAGACATTGTAAGGGGATACATGTAGGCCATGATATATACATTTATAACTACTGTTATGGAGAAAGAAAACAAAGAGTAACCATCTCCAAGCATTTTTTTTAAAATGAAAGAAAACCATTACATGTTTCTAATAATTCTCTCTATTCTTCAAGAATCCCCATCCACATAAAAAAATTATTAATAATACTGTGTGTATAAGAATGCTGTGATGAGTAATATGGGCAGTGCCCTGGCCTCACTAAGCTTAAATTTTACTGGAGGAAATACACAATTAATAGGTAAACAAAAAACTAAAAGAGATCGTTATCAACTGTGTTAAGTATTGTGGGAATCAAAATGTAATGATTGATGAAATAGATTGGTGGTGAGGAAGAAAAGTTACTTCACATAGAAAATGAAGGAAGCAGCAGTACTTTTGAGAATAAAGAATGACAGAATCCAGTCATGTGGAGAGCCTCAGAGAACATTATATTGTCAATCGGAAGAGCCAGTGTAAACATCCTAATAAAAATTTTGCATTCCTGAATAAACACATCTTTTTGGAAAATTGTCAAATGTTTCAGTTTCATCATCCAGAAAAAAAAATCCACGTTGGATAATGAATTGTGGATTTGTTAATTGAGAGCTAGAAACTGAAAACTTTGAAATATATCCTTAAGCTAATAAAATCTTTTTATGGCTCTCATTCCTTATAATTATGTCATTTTCTCTTTATCCTCTTATTTCTTTCACTTGCAAGCAGTACTAATGGCCATCCATCTATTCTAAGAGGTAGGAAAAGCATTCACTAGCAGAAATAACCCACAAAGTGATATTTAAGTGAAAAATAAAATTCACTGTCCATGGAAAGTGAGAATAGATGGTAGGTTTCATTTTCTCAGAAATAACACTCAGGTGACTGCACACTGTCCCTGTCCTGATAATGCAGAGATGGATTTCATAATCTATAATGACAATTTAGTGTAGTTAATGCTGAGAAGGCAAAATTGTGAATAGTAGGGCTGGGAGGCTGTAGGTAGAGTATAGGTTACAGACTTACTGGATTTTTTTTTTCTGCATATGACTTAGAAGGTGTTATTTCAGCTTAGTTTTTTCCACCTGCAAATGGTTTCCACCTTAATTTATTTGATGCTTAAAAATGAAATCATATAGTTTCAAGAGAATATCTATCTAAAAGACGTGGCTGAGTCAATCTCATTTACTTCACACTAAGATGGCAAATGTATCATGCTTCTAACCCTATGCTCCCTCACCATAGATGTGACAGACAGCAGCAGTGAATGAGCCCTGACATCCCTCTTGATTGTTGAGTTAGGTGCCTTTTAAATATAGCACTCCAGGAAAGTCATTATCAACTTAGTAATGTAGGCTCTAAGTGCAAATTCTTCAATATAGTTGCTTTATTTCTCTATTCCAAATTCTAAATTTCTCCCAAGCATTCTACTACAGTTGCTTCATATTTAATATAGTGAAATCACAAGTTCCTAAATGACCTCCTTGAGAAAACTTACTTGACCAAGAACTCATATCAGAATATGTGGAAGGAAATTAATTGTGTCAAGGAAAAAACTAAACAAACTAATATTCAACTAGGACAATATCTCTTTATCCCACTGAAATACATTAAAGCCTAGACAGAAATTGGGGAGACAAAACTTTTTCAGTACACTTTTCTCATTAGTGCCAAAGCAGAGACTAGACTACGGGTCCTTGGATGATGTCTTAGACCTGAAACCTTAGGCAAAACACACAAGGAGTCAATCTCAGAAGCTAAAAAGAAAATTACTGTGAATTTCCAATGGAGAGGATTTGTTGATTCTAAGACAGGCAAATTTTTTGTTTTGTTTTGTTTTTGTTGTTTGTTTCTGAGAATAAGGGTGGATATGACATCAAGAATAATAATTCTGCTGGTGATTTTCTTTCTGGGTACCACTTGAAGAAGTAATGTACATGTGATTGTTTAGTGGATCTGAAGTCAGCAACTGGGCCAGAGAGCGTTATGAAAATGGCTCTCCTTGTTCCTTTGTGAGTTGTCTGAGTCTAGTCTTAGGGTCATAAGCTTAATAAATGCCACATATTTCTTTCACTGAAATTCAATCCATTTATGGACAATCAAGTTAGTACAAATGAACTAAAGGGCTACATGCTTGAATCTTCCTGTAGAAAGATCATTTTGCTATACAGAGTATCATTTGTTACTGGTGTAGGTAGCTTACTAGTTAAAGGCTGGAGCTTCTCCATCAAATATTCTCTAAAAACTTTAAAAGCTGGAAACAATCCTGGAGCTCTTCTCAGTTTTTATGAAGATATAAAGGCAGCTTTCTGAAAACTACCCCACTAGTTAATGATTGAACTAATTCTCAATCCAAAGTTTCTTGAATCCCATTCAAATGTTCTTACTAGTGAATCAGATTTTCAGGATCCCTTAGTACAGAGCCAACACCTATAATAAAAGGGAAAAAAAAACAAAAGCCTGGAGGTTATCTCAAAAGACTAAGGAAATAATTTTGCCTATTTAAGCAACTTTCACTCTGCCATTAGATCTCCTAATCCCCTTTTCACCCCTGAAGAAGTCCTCCAATTAAAGAAAACTCAAGAATGTTTTATGTGTTTTTTTTTTAAACTCCACACAGCCCCTGTCCTTATCTCTAATATGTATTGTAGATTTATTATCCCCTAATATCATTAAATTAAAAAGTGAAAGTCATTGCTTTCAAATACCCACCCTCCTAGCACCCTCAGGTTCCATACTCAGAGGCAGCACTATCCTAATCTGTGGATCAATATTTCCCACAAATACAAAATATACTATCTTGCATAGTGAATGGTCTTTTCAGGATAGAGTTTTAATTCTCTTAAAAGCATTCTAACTCCCATTTTGAACTGTCTTTTCCAAATACTCAGCATAAAACGACATGGTCTAAAATGCAATATTCGTGTTTTACTGCAAACTTCTAAGTCCAGATTTTTCAGGTTCTTAGGGTTGAATGCATCTTGCTTGATCACAGTTCAGGGCCCTGGCTCAGAGTCAACAACGTTTGGGAAACAACTGTTTCTCCATTCCTTAAGGTCTGAGCAAGTCTGGGGAGTCCAGGCAAGCATTTGGGAATCAAAACACTAGGAAGAGAGAAAGAAAATTCCAATACATGTGAGTTTTTAGAGCAAAAATTCTAATGATTATCAAAGAAGTGGCCTTTGTTATCATATAACACCTTATTTCTCTGCACCTCAGGATTATAGGAAATATGACAAAGAAGAATTGTGATGCAGGTAGACTTCCCAGACTCCAGAATAATGAGCAATAGATTTCCATTGTTTATAAATTGCCCAATCTAAGGTATTGTTATAGCTAGTTAAATGGTCTAAGATAGAAATTGTTACCAGTAATAGTATATTGTTCTAACAAATACTTAAAAATGTGGAAGGGGCTTTGGAACTAGCTAATGGATAGAGGCTGGGAGAGTGCCTGCTAAAGAAAACCTCTATTGCCATAAATGGATCACTAAGGATAATTCTAGCTAGGGTTCAAGAAAAGAGGAGAGCATCTTGAGTCTTCTTAGCGATTAACTATGTGGTCATGATCAGAATGTTGGTGGAAATATGGAGAGCAAAGGTCCCAGATGAAAATTAGGAACATGCTATTGGAAACTGGAGGAAGTGTTATTCTTTTTTTTTTTTTTTTTTTTTTTTTTTTTTTTGGTACTGGGGATTGAACTCAGGGGCACTTGACTACTGGGCCACAACCCCAGCCCTTTTTTTGTATTTTATTAGAGATAGGGTCTCACTGAGTGGCTAAGTGCCTCACCATTTCTGAGTCTGGCTTTGAACTCACGATCCTCCTGCCTCAGCCTCCCAAGTGCTGGGATTACAGGTGTGTTCCACAGCACCTGGCTAGGAAGTGTTATTCTTATTATAAAGTGGCAAACAATTTGAGTGAATTGTGTTTTGTCCTAGTGATTTGAGAAAGGTGGAACTTCTGAACAATGAAATATGATATATGGTGGAAAAACCATCTAAGCAGTTTTGAGAATATGGCATGGCTTCTCTTGACTGCTCTATGCTGAAATGCAAGGACAGGCAAATTAAAAGTGGGATTTATAATCATAAGGAAAGTTTAAATTAAAGATTTGGACAACTCTTAAACTATGGTAATGAATGAAAAAGTGTTTTTGGGAGAGAATACTAAATGTGAAGGCAAGCCATCCTTTAGCAAGATTAGTATGGCCCAGTGGAAGCTAAGTGTATGAAAGCAAAGCCAGAATGACTCAGAAGACATTTCAGAAATCTTCAAGTTGCTTCACCTAGAATGCATAGGCCCTGGGAACTGAATGATTTCAAGGCTATGATGCCTTCATTCTAATGAAATTATCTTTGGCTATCCTTGCTGTGACAAGGGATTGCAGGTGTGGCTTGGGTGACTCCTCTGGAGGGAAGTGAAGTCACTACATAGAGTTACCACTAGTGCAATACCTGAGGGAGTCATGGGATGTAGGGTCATCCCTGAGACCCCAGACTGATAAAACCACCAGCATGCAACTCCACCCTGAGATGACTTTAGTCATGCCACTTTAAGGAATGAGAACTGCTGCATGGGCTGTGACCAGAAAATCCATGGGAGAAAGTGTTTTAATTAGCTTTCTTCACTGCTGTGACTAAAGGACCCAACCAAAACAATTGTAGAAAAGGAAAATTTATTTGGAGGTTTATGGTTTCAGAGGTCTCAATCCGTAGACAGCGGGCTTCATTTCTCAGGGCTTGAGGTGAGGTAGAAAACCAAGGCAGAAGAGTATTGCAGAGGGAAACAGTTCACATGAAATTCAGGAAGCAGAGAGAGAGAGAGAGACTCCACTCTCCAGAACAAAATATATACCACACAGCCACACCACCAATGAAACACTTCCTTTACCCACACCCCACCTGTCTCCAGTTACCACTCAGTTAATCCCATCGGGGATTAATTGAATGATTAGGTTAAAGCTATAGCCCAAGCATTTCTCCTCCAAACCTTCTTACATTGTCTCACAAATGATCTTCTGCGGGGATACCATATCTAAACCAAAGCAGAAGGTTATCTAATAGGCCTTGGAGTGTCAACCCCAGCTCAGTGTATCTGGTTGGTGTGACATAGTCAGAATTATTCTCAACTCTTAAGATTCATTATCAGGTTGGGGATACAGTTTCATGGTAGAGTATTTACCTAACATAGCTGGGTTTTGAACTTACTTGGGACCTGCTAGCTTTTCCTTTTCCTTTTATTCTATCTTGTTTCTCCCTTTTGGAATAGAAATGTCTATACTATGCCTGTTCCACCATTGTATTCTGGAAGCACAAGATGTTTGATTTCACAGAGTCACAGCTGAAGAAAATCTTGCTCTCAGGAGAAATCATATCTTAAGTATAACCCATATCTGATTTAGATGATATTTACATGAGACTCTGAACTTTACACTTTTGAGTTGATTCTGGAACAATAAAACATTTGGGGATATTGAACTGGAATTAATAAATTTGGTATATGAGAAGGGTATGAATTTTGGGGGACCAGAGGTTGAATTCTATGGTTGAAATATATGTGCTCCCCACCAAAATTCATATGTTGAAACTCAACCCTCAATGTGATGGTATTAAGCAGTGAGGTCTTTGAGAGGTAAGTAGGTCACCTTCACAATAAGGTTAGTAGTGTCTTTTATAAAAGAGCCCTGGGACTTTGTTTGTTCCCTTTCCTCTTCTACCATGAAAGAATACATAAATGATTCCTTCACCAGACATCAAATGTGCTGGCACCTTGATTTTGGACTTATCAACTTTGAGAACTATGAGCAATAAATTTCTGTTGCTTATAAATTATACAGATGAAGGTACTCTGTTATAACAACTCAGAAAGACTGAAACGTGGGAATATTCCATGTAGGATTAGTGGGAAAAGATGTTTTATATATGTCAAAAGAAAAAAAAAAAAACTCATGAAAAGAAGTATTCATTGGGTTTTTCTGATCAAAATTTAGATTTTTTTTAGGGGGAGGCAGGAGGATCACGAGTTCAAAGCCAGCCTCAGCAATGGCGAGGCACTTAGCAACTCAGTGAGACCCTGTCTCTAATAAAATACAAAAGAGGGCTGGGGATGTGGCCCAGTGGTCGAGTGCCCCTGAGTTAATCCCCAGTACCTAAATAAATAAATAAATAAAAATAAAAAAAATAAAAATTTAGATTTTTTTTTTTTTTTTTTTTTTTTTTTTTTTGGTGTGTGTGTGTAGAACCATTCCAGGGACCCTGACTGTCTCTCTAAATGGCTCCATCTCTACCTCTCAATATTACTAGAGATGCCATCTATGATTAGCAGACAGCTGTCCTAGAAAGACTGATGCCTTGCCCATGCTTCATAACTTTAATGAACGAGTTCAGATTCCTTCAGAGGATGCCCAGTTCTATGGTCTAGCATCTTTTTCTCTCTTGACCTAAATTCCTTAAAGCCAAAATTATTCATTTTTTTCTGAATATGGATAAAAGATAAGTGCAGTGATAGAAATAATGCTCAGCTGTTCTGGGCATATGGTTTAGGTATTAGTGTGAGAAGGCTATGGTTTAAGAACTGGCTTTGCTATTTATATCCATCAACTGTAAATAAAAAATAATACATATTTGTATGGTTGCTAAATTCTCAAATAAAATAATACTTACAGAATCACTCTGTCATCTGGAAATCACAGATGGGAAATATTTTTTCTTGTTATATGATTTGACCTTTTTGTAGGAGTTCTCCTAGACTACACAGTCTCTCCAGAATGGGGAATGCTTCTCCCTAGCTGAAGTCTTTTCAGGGAGCATCCCTGAGGAATCCCTACAACTTTGTCATTTCTTTGACATTTTTGATGCAAGAACATTGACATATTTGTGATACAGATGTTTTTAAGCCTAAAGGATTCATAGAGAAGTCAAATTTTCACAATTTATTCACTTTATGTTGGTTATACTGCAGCCAACAGGGTACAATAAAATGTGGAGAGATTTACTAGATTTTGCATCAAGGAATACTGAAGTAAAAAGGATGCAGAACAGCAGAACATCCTTGTGTGGATGAAGGAAAATATAACCCATTTTCTCTCAATACCAAGTGACTTTAGGGAGCATAAATTCTTGGCAGTAGGACAAGGGTCAGAGTGAGACATTACTGGGATCCCTCATGCTCAGGCTTTGTACCCCATCCATTTTCCTTTCTGAGAAGAATTGTTTAAGTGTATAGGATGCCTTTCCATCTGCCCCTCCAGATCTAACCTTGCCCTTGCTTCATTTTACTGTGTACTCTGAAATTGACCTGAATGAACTGCATTGATGGGATTCCTTGACCTCTGGCTTCCAAGAGAATTCCACAAGTGAGAATTTCTGGCTGAAGGTCACTAGGAAGGCGGAAGATGTGGCCAGCACACTTGCTCCTGTTTCCATGAAAGTGTATAGCTCCTAATAGGCAGCTCTTCCTCATGTTGCTCTCTCCTCCAGTAGGCCACCTCCCTTTGGCCCTTCAGGTCAAGATGTGGAAGACAGGCACTAAAGTCCAGCTGTTCTTAATCCCTAGCATACTATGCTATTTTTTTTTTTTTTTTTGACATAATAGTCTACACCACCAGCACCATTATAAATAGTACCTTTATGAAACCCTACTCAAATTCGTAGTTTGGTGTGACATCTTTTCTGCCTGGTCCTCATTAATCCCTAAAGACAACCTCCTTTAGAGGTGGAATTGTGGATATCATTTTGACTCAGTGGACTGAAGAAGGCAGGGTTATCCTGGGAAGAAGGGAAAAGGTTAAATTATACTACATATGGCCCTGCCAATACTCTTCTTCTTAGATATTCCTAACTTTTGATAGAAGTGAAATATCAAGTAAATAAAACAAAGGACAGTTCTGGAAGATAAAGACTTTAAATAACTGAAGGAAAGGCTGATAGAAATTGGAAAGTTGAAGAGAAGTTTAATTATTTGCCTTGATGAAGTGATGGTATTGTGACCTCAGTACACAGGCTCTTCTTTTAGTCCTCCACTTACTTGCTCTTTAAATTGCACCAAGTTACTTGACTCCATCATACTTCAATTTTATGTTTAAAAATGCATAGTATGGGGTTGGGGATATAGCTCAGTTGGTAGAGTGCTTGCCTCACGTGCACAAGGCCCTGGGATCAATCCCCAGAACCACACACACACACAAAAATGCATAGTATGTACACATATCTTCTAAGATTTGAAACTAAGAAGTGGTTACAACATGGAACAGAACTTACAATAATGCTCAATATGTGTTCTGAATATATGTGCATATGCATATGCATGTATACATTCAATACTTAATAAATCTTAGTTGCTACTATTCCTTCTTCCTCCTTCCTTCTCCTTTTCCTCTACCTCCTTCTCCTTTTTTATTTCTTGTTATCAGAATTATTTGATATATCAATCTGGCATTTTCAGTTAGCTGTGGCCATTCCAGTAAGGTGGGAATTCCAGCAATGGAATACAGTTAATTTGATTCCTAAACAACTGCATCTCAGTCCTGACTTTTTACCTTCTGGTGACTTTCAAGAGATGATTTTCATTTTCTCCAGACTTCTGTTACCTTGATTACTTCCAAATCAAGAGGTAAAACTTATTAAACCTTTAATGAAATTAGTAGGGTATTGAAACATAGGCACAGATGATCTAAACTCAGACATAAGAAAACAAACAAAAAACAGCAAGTGTTTATTTTTCTTTATTTTTAAATTTAAAGCTGAATTTTTGTTGGGGCAGTTTATATGTTTTCTGACGATTTGTGCTTATGTGAGATTGATATATGTAAACTCTTTCCTCTCATTTATTTGTGGGTGGCAGTAGTCACTGGAAAGCCATGTGGTTAGCTCAATGGGAAGTTAGACAATATTTAATCTTCCCCTGAATGACCTTCAGCATGAGGAGTGTCTTCCATCCGAGCTGACTTTCAACCCTGGCATTGGCTCCACTTCCTTCTTTTTCTCATTCAGTTGCTTCTCTCAGAGAGAATTTTCAGAGACCTCGAGACCTCTACCTGAGTCAGTTTAGCTCTCTAACATTTTCCTGACTGCATGCATTTTATCTATTACACTTATTTGGTTAGTGTGTCTTGGCCACTAGAATGAAGTAGTTAGGATTTTGACAATTTTTTTTGCTCCATTATTCTAGATGAATTAGCATATCCATGTAGTATGCTAAAATTTTTCAATTTACTACCCAAGATCCACTCTCTTGCCTTGATAACAACACCAGCATTTTCCTATGGGGATGGAGCATTTTTGGATGGGTTTGGCTTATGTGTAGTTTAGTCAGGAGGTTTACAGATGGAGGAGAATGTATCACCAATTTGTACCTCTATGTTCTAGTAACACCCCCTCTTCTTCTATCCTAGGAGAGATTGCCCCCCCCCCATATCACTAGCCCCAGGAGAATGTGTCAGTTCTTACTGATGTTCATAAATTGAACCAATGCATTTGTGAAACAAACTTTTTTTTAAAAAAGTGGTCTCAATTTACCTTCTTCTTTTCTGCTTGGGTCCTGACTGATAGATGCTGTATTTGACACATGAAAAATATGTTTTGAATGTTTTTTTAATAACTAGAAGTTAGGTTTGCAAAGGAAACTTATCTTGTTACTTCCATAAGGTTAATGTAAAATAACAAAGGGTGAAAGATTGTTTTAGATGATAGAAAGTATTGATCTGCAATAAGTCCCAAACTTTTTCTAAGTTTAGAAAACATGGTTTTTAATCCTCAAAACACTTTGTACTTTAACAGATCAGGATGTAGAATAAAATTAAGATTTATTAAGAAGCTCTGAAATTTAGCCCTTGTTTTAGTGATTTATGTGTTGTCCACTGTTGCTGCCTGAAGCAGAAGCCGCTTGGAGCAACGAACGCCACAGGAAAATTCTGAGGCAGGATAAAAATGAATAAGGTCTTTTATTCTTCTTCTCTCTCCATCTCCAGCAATCACTCCAAACGCTCTAACTCCAACCACCACCTTCTTCTTTTTCCCTCACACTCTAACCAACCTCACCCAGTTATATACATATAGCTTTAACAAGGACAAGTGTTTACAGCTCAAGCTTACAAGGTGCGTCACAGAGTGTTCACGGGCATACAAAGATTTTTTGGATAATACATTAATATTAGGTGGAAACTAGAACATCTTTTATGGCTCTCAGCTAAACGCAATCTTTAGCTATCTCCTTGATTATAGGCTCCTACATTTCCCCCTTTTAGTTTTAAAAGAGGGGATGTTCTAGAACGTCCATGTGCAACTGACATTCTTACCCGTCATGGGAATCGAGGCTGTCCTGACTCCTGGCTTAGGTTGACATGCCGGCCACATTAGACTGTCCTGTGCAACTGTGCCGTGTCTTAGGTTGTCCCCTTCTGGGGATCTTACCCGTAATAGGCTAACCAGCCATCCAATCGAGCCCTTTTTAGAAGATACTGCAGCTTTAAGGCGGCAAGCCTACTGCTGATGAGCCAAGTTTCCATAGCGCATCAAGTTCTTTAAGCGAATCAGCTGCCCTTAGTTTCATCAAGTAACGCACTGAGTTCTCTTAGACAAATACCTGAAAGGCATTGTCCCGTAATGTCCCAAAATAATGGAAAATCAAAATGTCCATAAGTTATAACACATAGATTCAGGAGGCCCCATGCATACAGAGCAGAGGCCACACTGCTGGTGAGGCTGTTTGATGCTTGAGCAGCAGGGATGCTTGCAGCGACCGTGGTCCCTGCAGTTGTAGCAGCAGCCGTCTTTTTGATGTCTAGACATTTCCACCGGCAAATCTTCAGGGCCCGCTACCTAAAAACTCAAGCATCCATTATTAAGGGAAAGGCAGTGCTATTCTAGCACTGAGATCAAAAGGTGAGCTGTCAAACTAAAAAAAAGAATTATTAGAGTAGAAAATAAAAGTTGATCTCTGCTCACACACATTGCTGCTTAAGCTCCCACAAACATAAGCTGGCAAAATATCACATTCAGAAATAATCAAAGAGAAACTGAGGGTGTTTACTGCATTAAAGATAAAGAAAAGCTAAAGGCACTTTGGAAAAATAATTTGTTAGCTGGAATCCTCGAGTCTCTATATGTACAGCAATCCTATACCTGTTGAAATAATTCAAATTAATCAGCTATTAAACAAATGAAGTTAATAACAAATAAACGATCCTATGTCGAAACACCAAAATATCAGGTTATACAACATTAAACATATTCACAGCTGAAGAGAAGTCCCGGAAACAAGTATAAATCAAAATTGATTATCATTATAATTGATTATCTAATTAGAATATTCTGAACTTATATTAATTTCTCTCTCTATATATATATATATATAGATAGATTATCTAATTAGAATATTCTAAGCTTAAATGAATTAACATTATTTGGATCTATATCTATCTATTTTTTTTCATAAGCGCTTAATTATTTGTGACGTCACACTAGACAGACGCACATATAAACATATATTTGTGACATCACATTAACATGAAATTTAGACAAATGCACAGACATAAAGACATATATAAAAGAAAAAAAAATACAATTGTGTATACACTAAAGAGAGATCTTCTTGTCCCGGCCAGGAAGAATGAAATTTAAGTTGTAAATTTAATGGAGGACTCTTTTAAGGGAATCACTCCATACCTTCATTTTGGTCCTCTTGATTTTGTACTTGTTTATTCAATCTAGACTCCTCAATAACTTCATCTTGATCCTTTTGACTTTGTACATGCTTTATCAATCTAGATGGTATCCATTTTGGAGAGGATTCGTGATTTGGAAAAAAACAAACAGATCCTCTCCCCAAAATTAGGTCTGGACCCTTCCATGTACCTGAGAGAACATCCTTCCAGTAAACCAAAGGTTTATGTTGTTGGTGTGGGTTCCAGTGTCTATCTCCAGCCAAATATCCATTAGAATCTAAAGTTAAGAAATTTAGGGTAAACAGGGCAACTGCCAATCTGTCCTTAGGATTTTTCCAGTTTCCATCTTTTTGCCTTAGTAACATATTTTTAAGTGTCTGATTTGCTCTTTCAATTATTTCTTGTCCCTGAGGATTATAAGCGATACCTGTTTTGTGGATAATATTGAATTTTGTACAAAATTGTTTGAAGGATGTGGATGTATATGTAGGGCCATTATCTGTTTTAAGCATTTTGGGGATGCCCAATGCAGCAAAAGCTTGCAGACAATGAGATGTAGTATCTTTAACTTTTTCTCCAGAATGTAAAGAAGCAAAAATCATGCCTGAGCATGTATCTATGGTGACATGAATAAATTGTAATTTTCCAAAATTTGGCTCATGTGTGACATCCATCTGCCACAAATGATTGGGCATCAAACCTCGTGGGTTAACCCCATAATGTGGATTGGGCAAATGTGTTACACAAGATGGACATTCTTTTACAATTCTACGAGCTTGTTCTTTTGTGATTTTAATTTTTTGTCTTAAGGTAGTGCTATTAATGTGGAACTGGGAATGAAATAAAGTAGCTTGTTGTACTGTAGTAAATATAAATATTGTTTTAGTGAGGGCATCAGCTTTTTGATTACCTCCATGGAGAGGACCAGGCAGATTAGTGTGAGTTCTTATGTGACCTATAAATAAAGGTTCTTTTCGTTGCCATAGGAGATTTTGGATTTGAGGAAACAATTTAAAAGCTGGAGTATGTGGTGCTATTGGACCTGCTAGCTCCAATTTAGGGACAGCATGTACAATATAGTGGCTGTCTGAAAAAATATTTATAGGCTGTTCTTTAAAATTTTCCAGAGCTATTATTATAGCTTCAAGTTTCACTAATTGAGCTGATTTTTGATTAGTGATATGAATCATTTTTTCATTTTGAGTAACTACTGCAGTAGTACCGTTAGAGGATCCATCTGTAAATACATTAAATGCTTCAGGAATGGGTTGATTTTTTATTACCTGTGGGAATATGATAGGATGATTGATACAAAAGGACAGTATAGGAGATTTAGGAATATGATTGTCAAAATTTGCAGAAGTAGAGCATCTAGCTATAGCCCAATCATTATCATTGAAGCACAAATATTCAACCTGTGATGATGAATAAGGAGTAATAATAGTAGTGGGATAAATTTCAAATATTTTAGTAGAGGTTTTAAGTCCTTGAAGAATAAGTTTAGCCACCATGGAGGTATAAGACTCAGTTGTACTTTTAGAAGAGACAGGCAAATGTATCCATAATATAGGTCCCTGTTGCCAAAATACTCCTGTGGGTGTATATTGTGAAGGAATAATAATCAATATTAGTGGTTGAGCAAAATCAAATCTATCACAATGGGATCTTTCAATGGCCTGTTCTACTAATTTTAGAGCTCTCCTGGCCTCAGGAGTTAATGTTCGTGGTGAGGCTGGATCAGGGTTCCCGCGAAGGATGTCAAATAAAGGTTTTAATTGCCCAGTAGTGAGGCTTAGTGTAGGGCGAAGACAATTAATGTCTCCCAGTAGTTTTTGGAAATCATTGAGGGTGGTCAAATGTTCTTTACTTATTAGAATTTTGGGGGTTTAACAAAAGTATCCATGATTTTAAAGCCTAAATATAGTATAGGTGATCTGCTTTGAACTTTTTCTTCTGCTATATATAATCCATATTTTTAAAATTTTTTTGTTATTTCACTAAATATATTAAATAAGATTTGTTGATTAGGGTGAGCTAATAAAACATTGTCCATGTAGTGTAGACACATGAGGTCTTGATATTTGTTTTTAATGGGCTGTATAGCTCTGTCCACATATAGTTGGCACATTGTAGGGCTATTTGCCATTCCCTGTGGCAATACTTTCCATTGATATCTTTTATCAGGGCCATTATTATTGATAGAAGGAATTGAAAAAGCAAACCTGGGGGCATCCAGAGGATGTAGGGGAATGGAAAAGAAACAGTCCTTTATATCAAGAGTTATAAGGTAATAGTTTTTTGGAATAGCTACAGGATTAGGAAGTCGAGGTTGAGTAGGGCCCATAATTTGCATTGTTTTGTTAATTTGTCTTAGGTCTTGTAATAGTCTCCATTTTCCTGATTTTTTCTTAATTACAAATATGGGAGAATTCCAGGGAGAGGTGGAAGGCTCTATGTGTCCTGCTTCTAATTGTTCTTTAATTAATTGATGAGCCGCTTTCAATTTTTCTTTGGATAGGGGCCACTGAGGGACCCAAACTGGCTTATTAGAGAGCCATGGTATTTTTAAAATTGTTTTCTCAGTGGCCCCTAGAAAAAATGTTTTTCGTCTTTTTTATTATGATTAGGATTTTTATTCTTAACACTTGCAGGCTTGGTTGTTAGGTGTAGCCCCATTTGATATAGAATATCTCTTCCCCATAGGGTAACTGGCAAGCTGTTTAGTACATAAGGTTGGAATGATCCTTTGTGTCCTTCACCATCCTCCCAATTCAAGATATTAGCACTTTGTGCTGGGGTATTACTATATCCCAAGCCTCTTAAACTGGTTGAGGCTTTCTGTAGAGGCCAGTGCTTAGGCCATTGTTGTAGATTTATGATGGAAGAGTCAGCTCCTATATCAATCATCCCCTCCATCTCTATACCTTGAATTTTTATTTGGCACATAGGCCTCCGTGAACAATCCTGAACCCAGAAAGCCATAGGTCCTGAACCAGTGGAACCGAATGCTCTGCTATTTCTATTTTGTGGCATGCTTTTAAAAGTATTATGGAGACAGGGAAGGAGGAGCAGTTTTGCGATTCTGTCTCCTTGATTTACGGAGATGATGCCCCTGTGTGTACTTAGCATTATTTTAATCTCTCCATTATAATCTGAATCAATAACCCCTGGTATAACATTAAAGCCTAATAAACTCTTGGAACTACGCCCAAGGATTAGTCCCAGAGTTCCTGAGGGGAGAGGTCCCGTGATTCCCGTAGGAATCAGCTGAACCCCCATTTCAGGTGTCAGGACCATCCAGGTGGTAGAACAGAGATCTAATCCTGCACTTCCTCTTGTCCCTCTGACAAGGGAGTTAATGGGTAGGAGGGATTGTGACGAGGAATCATCTGGATCTGAGGGCATTCCTCCTCTAGTGCCTCGTACATTTGTGGGCCCCGGGGCATTGGGCCCCGTGCCCCATTTTTTGAAATCCTGGACAAATCATTTCCATATATATCATATCTGGAATGGCATTGATTGGCCCAATGTATACCCTTTTTGCACCTGGGGCATCAGCCTGGAGCGCGGTATGAATTTGATCTTATTACCCTTGAGGGATATTGCTTAGCATATCTTGGTTGATTATAATAATTTTGTCTGGAATATCCTGTTCTAGGTTGAATCCTTTGGGAATTTCGAGGGGAGGAATTTTTCATCACTGCAGCAATTACATTGCCTGTGATAACAGCCTCGTTAATGTCTTTGCACAGTCTGATATAAATTGATAAGTCTTTTTTACTTCTCCACGGACTTATTGCATCCTGGCAATATTTATTAGCATTCTCGTACGCTAATTGGATAACTAGGGGCATAGCTTGCTCGACTTCGCCAAAAACTCTAGAAGTTGTTTTTAAGAGTCTATCTACAAAATCAGCATAAGGTTCGTTAGGCCCTTGTATAACTTTTGATAGGCTGCCTTGCAGATCCCCTGTGCCTGATATTGTCTTCCAGGCTTTGACAGCTGCTGTGTGTATCTGGGCATACACACCGGGATCGTATTGTAACTGATTTTGCAGTTCGGCGAACTGACCTTCCCCTGTGAGCATATCTATATTGCGTTGAGGGAAACCTGCTGTAGCATTTCTCTTTGCTATTTCTGAAAAAAGTTCCTGGAATTGAGTTTTCCAGATTAGGTATTGTCCCCCACTTAGTACCGCTCTGCATAGACTTTTCCAATCTGAGGGGGCTAAGATTGGGGTGTTAAGTGACTATCATAATTAATGTGAACGGAGCTTGAGGCCCATGGGTCATTACCACCTCTTTAAAATTCTTTATTGTTTTAAAGTCTAGGGACTTGTGATACCTTTGTCCCTCTTCATTTTGAAATACTGGCAGTTCTAGGTGCTCCTGCGGTCTATGTTGTTCAAGAGCATATAAGCCCTCAGAAAGGCCGCCAATTTCTACCTCAAGGGCACGTACACTCTGATCAATACTCCTTATTGTTTCTGTTAGGGATTCTATCCATGAAGGAGCAGAGGGCACTAGTGGTTCCTCTATTTGATGGTCTTGTCTCTTTTTTAATTTCTTTTTGTTCTTTTTATTGGAGACTGTGCTCCCGAATCGCTTTTTGATTCCTCTTTACTACTAGCTTCATAATTCCTAACCGGCTCAGTGGAGGAGACCATACTTTCATGGTTTGGCTCCTTGTTACTATTATCACTTTCACTAGTATCCTGAGTTTCAGCTTCTAAGGAGAGTACATACTCCTCAGCTAATTTTATTAAGCTTCTGATGGCTTTTGTAGTTATTACTTTTGAATTTACATTACTACTCTCCTTGCTGGTCTCAACTGAGTCAGAGGATATGCTTTCTTGTTCACTTTTCTCACTATCCTCTGAGTTCTCGATATCAAAAATTTCATTCATGGCTTTTATAAACCGACTTTTTGTTATATTTGCTCCCATCTTTTAAAATTTTCTTTTTTCTTGCCTGGCCACCGAATTCCTCGTACAGGCCACCACCTTCTTCTTCTTCCCTCACACTCTAACCAACCTCACCCAGTTATATACATATAGCTTTAACAAGGACAAGTGCTTACAGCTCGAGCTTACAGGTGCGTCACAGAGTGTTCACGGGCATACAAAGATTTTTTGGATAATGCATTAATATCAGGTGGAAACTAGAACATCTTTTATGGCTCTCAGCTAACTGCAATCTTTAGCTATCTCCTTGATTATAGGCTCCTACAGTCCACATGATTATTTTTATTCTTATTCTGTAACCTATATCCTTTGGTACCTAGATAGTCTCATCTGAGTTCCTCCTAGCTGAGAGAATACCTTGTTTCTACTGTTATATCATCTGAGAACTCCCAGTATGTGTGATTCTCTCGTGTTAATTTCTGCTTGGTTAACAGCTAGTCATATTTTGTACACTAATGACTATTAATGTGCCTGTTCTTTTACTAAAGTGGGTTGTAATTTATAAGGCACCACTTCTTGAACTGGGATCTCAGTAGATAATCAAGCTAAGCATCACTATCACATTACTTGAGAGAATGAAATAGTGTAGGATCATCTGTGGCTAGAGGAAGAATAATGCACTGAAAGCATTACCCTTCCTCCCATTCATTTTGGGGATCTCTCAGTGAGCATATCAAGTTATATCTTATTGAAAAGTGAAAATTAGATCTTCCTGAGAGAACTCTGATACTAAGGTAATTGTGAATCTCACTGAGTCTATCTATAAATAAATTAAAAACAGGTAGGACAGAAAGACAAAATAAACAAAACAAAAACCTTTAGACCATCTCCAAGAAATCAAATGCCAGTATTTTCCCAAAATCCCAAGGCATGAGCAGGTGGGGACTGACTTCTGACAACTAGAAGATCTGTATCAAAGGAAGCAGAGGGGATCATGGGTCTTTGATATACCTGAGACAAGTGAGCCCACGAAAGTCAACCATCATGGGCCACTGGAGAATAGTAGTTGAAAGTGGGGAGATGCTCAGCGTCTGCTTGTTCCAGAGTTGCAGACTGCTGAGCAAAGCATCTGTGAAAAGTCAGAAGCATTTTAGCAGGCTGTGTTCTATGAATTCTGAAGAAAACCAGGTGATTATATATATTCCAGGACAAAACTGTACTGAGCTGGAGATAGAGACCAAATGGAACAGGATAGGGGAAGTGGGGGAAAAGAAAACTAATGGTTTACACAAAAATGAGGTATGAAAATTGAGCCAGGAGAACACAGAAATGTGGGTTTATAGCTTTCAAAAACATCAATGACAAAGATCACCACCCTGTGAATATGGCCATGATGGAGTAAATGGATTGGGACTTTTGTCCTTCCTTTATAAGCAGAACATAATTTGTGAGAAAATATTTTTAAGAGCAGGCATCCAAGCCCTTGAGATTGGATGAGGGAATCTCTATGACCATTCTGTTTTCTTCCTGGGCATTTTCCTCTAGTGGCATGAGAAAATAAAACCTAAAAAGAATGAATAAGTGGTCTCTCGCTGAGCTCAGGAATTTAGAGTTGGAACTCGAGGTTACTATTGTCCCTGGAAATTGTGAGGCAGGGCCCCCTAAAGGAGGAAACTGTATACCATTGAGGGCTCAGGAGTTGGCACAGGGACTCACAATTAAGCAACCCAAGAAGTTCAGGGAACCACAGGTAGGATGCAAAGAAAATTACATCTATGCATATCACAGTCAAACCACTAAAAACCAGGGTAAAAAGAAAATATTGTTTTAAAAAGTCATTTTATGCAGAGAAAAAAACAACAACAACAAAAAGCTGTCTTCTTATTGGAAATTATGGAGACCAGAGAAAAAAGTAGAAAAGCATCTTTAAAGTTCCAATCAGTCAACTATATTACTTGGAGTTGGGGGATATGTATGTTAGAGGTTGAAGGGTAAAGACACAGTAAATGTCATAGCATGCATAGAATGCAATAAAACATATAACAAAAGTTGACATAGATGAAAGTGTACCCAGAACATTAGCTCCTTCTTCCAGCCCAGTGAAAAGAAGAATCATACTTAGAACAAAGAAGTCAGTGAAATCAATTTTGCATCAACCCCAGTAATCTTCCTTATTGGTGGAAGAAGCCAAGTAAGTATCTGCTCAGATTTGCCTATGTTTATGTGGCTTGATATGAAGTTTTTTTTTTTTAATTTGCTTTGAAACACAGCAATATATTCATAAATATACAAATCTGTATTAATTTTGACAAAATAGGCACATCCCTATGACCACCACTCAGATAGAGAAGCAATATTACCAGCAATCTAAATTGGATTTCATGCAAAAATCCTTATGTTCTCTTCAGTCATTAAGGCCTTACCCAGAATGACAGTTATCCTGAATTTGAAATTACAGACTTCCTTCTGTTTCTGAGTTTTTATAATAAAGAATGTATCATTTATATTCCCAGCTTTCTTTTTTCCTCATAATGATGTATGACAGATGATCCCATGTTGACATATTTGTAATTTATTCATTCTCACTGATATATAGTACTCTGTTGTCTGCACATGTCACAAATTACTTATCAGTTCCTTCACTGATGGACATTTGGATTTTTTCCAGCTTTGAGCTATTACTAAAACTGCTGTTGGTGTTTTGCATGCTTTCAGTATACCTATACAAGCATTTCTGTTGTTCATATATATAAGTGTGCAACTGCTGATCATGATAGTGTATTATACGTTTGATTTTAATAGATGCTATTAAATATTTTTGTGAAGTGGTTTTACAAATTTACACTTCAGTGTGTAAGATATGTAGGCTCCAATTGTGTTGATTAATAATAAAACACATGTAATAGGAACTGTTATTGATTTTTCTGTTATTTCACTTTAGCCACATTGATTAATGTGCAAAAATGTCTTATTGTGCTTTAAATTAATATTTCCCCTATGACTAAGAAATTTGAGCACCTTTTCATATGCATATTAGCCATGAGTAGATTTCTCCTGTGAAATCCTTATTTAAAACTTGAAACACTTTTTTTCTGCCTTGTTCTCTGCCTTTTACTTTACTGATTTGTAGAAATTCTTTATATATTCTCAGTAAGTCCTTTGCTGTATAGATGTATGCAAATATTTTCTCCTTCTCTGTTGAAAATGCACTTGCATTTTCACTTGCTTAAAGGTATCTTTGATCAGCAACCATTCTTAATCTCAATGCAGCCCAATACATCATGTGTACTTGTCTTCCTATATATAAGTAGCAATGCTTTTTGGGTTCTACCTACACCAAGGTCATAAATATACTTTCCTATGTTTAATTTGTAAGAACTTCATTGTTTTCTTTTTTTAAATGTGTATTTATAATCTAGTTGGAATTTATTTATATTTTTATGGCATGAGGTAGAAATCAAGATTTTTCATTTTTATATTGATATTCAAGTGTTCTAGTACTTTGTATACAGTGATATGTAAAAAGGTGCTCTATATGTGTATTATGAATTGTAATGTATGCTACTGTTATATATACAACAACTTTGAATTAAAAAAAAGAAGTAAAAAAATTGCAGTGTGACCTTTGTCATAATGTATTTGCACATATATGTGTCTGTTTCTGGACTGTATTATGCGTCTCCAGCATCCCCAGCACTTTTTTTTTTTTTTCTTTTTTTTAAGGCAAAGTGAATGAACTTATCTTGAACTTTTGATCCTCTTGCCTCAGCCTCCTGAGTTTCTGGGATTATAGGCAAGTTATACCACTGCTCCTGGTTTATCAATTCTTGATCTTACTTTTTCTTACTCTTAGATAAATATATAGATAAGAGGATATTTATATATTCTGACATTATGATTTTATACTATTGGAAGTAAATCTATTACCTTTGCTTTTCTCCATCAATATTTTGTTTTTATTTTGGACTTGCATTTTCTCATCAATTTTAGAATCAACATCCATATTCACAGGATGGGATTTTTATTGGATTGCATCCAATCTATAAATAAATATGGGGATAACTGGTATCTTACCAATATTAAAATTTTAAATCTATGACCATAAAATATCTTGCCATTTATTTAGATCTTTAATATTTGTCAGTAATTCTTGATAATGTTTGCAGGTTTTTGAATAGAGATCTTATATATCTTCCAGATTTTTTATATTGATTTGGTATTTTTATGCTTTTGTCAAATACTTTCATTTTAATTTTCTACTTGGTTATGATGGAATATAAAATATTTGCTATATTATTTACTTCTGAATACAGACCCTATATCCAAAATTTTGCCAATTAAGTCTCACAGTTTTTCCACATATTCCTCGGGATTTTCTATGTTCACGCTCACTTTCCCTATAAATAATAATAAGGACAGCTTTGTCACTTCCTTTCTGATCCCTGCGTGTTTGTTTCAACTTGCCCCTGCAGTGGTGAGGATGACTGAAACATGTTTAAAGAGAAGTGGCAGTAACAGGCATTTTTTTTCTATTCTTCAGTATTTCACCATTAAGTATAAAGTTTGCTCTATGTTTTTGAATTAGGATGATGTACACAATACACCACGCTTAGATATGACATTGCAGAGTGATACATTTGTGGATCCCATACAAATTGCACATTTATTTGCCAGTGGATGGGCAATTGTGTTGTAAACAAGTTTTTGACTATTATGAATATTCAAGGTCATGGATATATTCTTTTATGATTAATTCTAAGATGCTTTATTAATATAATTTTGCATTTAGCTATGAGTCCTTCTATGTGTATAATGATTAAGTTTTCCTGGATAAATAAGTAGGAGTGCATTGCCATTTTTTATTTTTTTAAATATTAATAAATTTATTTTTTCTAATTTGTTACACATGACAGCAGAATGCATTTTCAATTCATAGTACAGAAATGGAGCACAATTTTTCATTTCTCTTGTTGTACACAAAGAAGAGTCACACCATTCGTGTCTTCACAAATGTAACTAGGGTAATGATATTTATCTCATTCCACCATCTTTTCTACCCTATACCCCCTCCCTTTTCTTCCTTCCCCTTTATCCTATACAAAGTTCCTCGATTCTTCCCATGCTCTCCCCAACTCCCATTATGGATCAGCATCCGCTTATCAGAGAAAACATTCAGTCTTTAGGTTTTGGGGATTGGCTAACTTCACTTAGCATAAAATTTTCCAATTCCATCCATTTACCTGCAAATGCCATATTTTTTTCTCTTTTAGTGCTGAGTAATATTCCATTGTGTATATATACCACAGTTTCTTTATCCATTCACCTATTGAAAGGTATCTAGGTTGGTTCCACAATTTAGCTATTGTGAATTGTTCTGATATCAACATTGATGTAGCTGTGCCATTGTAGTATGCTGTTTTTAAGTCTTTTGGGTATAAACTGAAGAGTGGGATAGCTGAATCAAATAGCGGTTTCATTCCAGGTTTTCTAAAGAATATCCATACTGCTTTCCAGATTGGTTGCACCAATTTGCAGTCCCACAAGCAATGTAAGAGTGTGCCTTTTCCCCCACATATTTGTCAACACTTATTGTTTCTTGTACTCTTAATAATTGCCATTCAGATGGGAATGAGATGAAATCATGGAATAATTTTGATTTGCATTTCTCTAGTTGCTAGAGATGTTGAACAATTTTTCATATATTTGTTGATTGATTGTGTATCTTCTTCTCAGAAGTGTCTTTTCAGTTCCTTAGCACATTTATTGATTGGTTTATTTGGTTATCTTGTTGTTAAGTTTTTTAGTTCTTTATATATCCTGGAGATTAGTGTTCTATCTGATGTGCATGTGGTAAAAATTTGTTCCCAGTATGTAAGCTCCCTATTCACCTCACTGATTGTCTCTTTTGCTGAGAAGAAGCTTTTTAGTTTTAATCCATCCAATTTACTGATTCTTGATTTATTTCTTGTGCTTTAGGAGTCTTGCTAAGCAGGGGCCTAATATGAGATGATAAAGATTTGGGCTTACTTTTTATTCTATTAGGTGCAGGGTCTCTGTTCTAGTGCCTAAGTCTTTGATCCACTTTGCTTTGATTTTTGTGTGGAGTGAGAGTTAAAGGTTTAATTTTACTTTGCTACATATGGATTTCCAGTTTTCCCAGAACCATGTGTTGAAGAGCCTATCTTTTCTCCAATGTATGTATTTGGCAACTTTGTTTAGTATGAGATAACCATATTTATGTGGGTTTGTCTCTGTGACTTCTATTCTCTGCCATTGGTTTACACGTCTATTTTGGTGCTAATACCATGCTGTTTTTGTAACTATTGCTCTGTAGTACAGTTTAAGATCCGGTATTGTGATACCACCTGCTTCACTCTTCTTGCTAAGGATTGCTTTGGGTCTCTTATTTTTCCAGATGTCTTTCATGATTGCTTTTTCTATTTCTATGAGGAATGTAATTGGGATTTTGATTGGAATTGCATTAAACCTGTATAGTGCTTTTGGTCAATCTGACAATATTAATTCTGCCTATTCAAGAACAGGTGAGGGCTGGGGTTGTGGCTCAGCGGTAGAGCGCTCACCTAGCACGTGCGCGGCCTGAGTTAGATCCTCAGCACCACGTAAACATAAAATCATTGCATTATGTACAACAAAAGCAAATAAATAAATATTAAAAAAAAAAAAAAAAAAAGAACAGGTGAGATCTTTCCATCTTCTATGGCCTTCATTAACTTCTTTCTTTATCGTTCTGCAATTTTCATTGTAGAGGACCTCTTTCATTAAGTTGATTCCCAAGTTGGTTTTTTTTGTTTGTTTGTTTGTTTTTGTGTTTTTTTTTTTTTTTTTTTTAGGCTATTGTGAATGCGGTAGTTTTCCTAATTTCTCTTTCAAAGGATTCCTCACTGATGTATACAAAAGAATTTGATTTATGGGTGTTGATTTTATATTCTGTGGTTTTGCTGAGTTAATTTATTACTTCTAGAAGTTTTCTGGTGAAACTTTTAGGATCCTCTAAGTATAGAATCATGTCATTGGCAAATAGTGATAGTTTGAGTTCTTCTTTTCCTATTTGTATCCTTTTAATTTCTTTTATCTGTCTAATTGCTCTGGCTAGAGTTTCAAGGACTATATTAAATGGAAGTGGTGAATGAGGGCATCCCTGTCTTGTTCCATTTTTTAGAGTGAATGCTTTCAATTTTTTTCCATTTAGAAAGATGTTGGCCTGGGGCTTAGCATAGGTAGCTTTTACATTATTGATATATGTTCCTATTATCCCTAGTTTTTCTAGTGTTTTGAACATGAAGAGGTGCTGTATTTTGTTGAATCCTTTTTCTCCACCTATTGAGATGATCATATGATTCTTATCTTTAAGTCTATTTTTTTGATAAATTACATATATTGATTTCCATATGTTAAACCAACCTTTCATCCCTGGGTTGAACCCCATTTGATCATGGTGCACTATTTTTTTTCTTTCTTTTTTTAATTTATAATAGTAGTATGTATTACAATTCATAATGCACATATATAGCATCTTTTTACATACAACTGTTTGTATACAAAGTATATAAGTACCATTCAGATCTTCAATCATGCATTTAGGATAATGATATCAATCTCATTCAACCACCAATTCTTTTTTTCCTTTTTTCTACCCCTCCCTCCCCCTTGCTCCCTCCCTTCCCCTCCCTTTCCTTGGACCATTCTAGTGTTCCTCTAATCCTCCTATGTACCCCCATCCAACAACACTGTGAACTAGCCTCCTTATATCAGAGAAAACATTCAGTATTTGGATTTTTGGGATTGGCTAACTTCAATTAGCATTATATTCTCCAACTTCATCCATTTATCTGCAAATGCATTATTTTATTCCCTTTTATTGCTGAGTAAAATTCCATTTTGTATATATACCACATTTCTTTATCCATTCATCTACTGAGGGACATCTAGGTTGGTTCCACAACCTACCTATTGTGAATTGTGGTGCACTATTTTTTTAGTATATTTTTGTATTTGATTTGCCAGAATTTTATTGAGAATTTTTGCATATATATTCATTAGAGATATTGGTCTGAAGTTTTCTTTCCTTGATGTGTCTTTGTTTGGTTTTAGATTCAGGGTGATATTGGCCACATAGAATAAGTTTGGAAGTGTTCATTCTTCTTCTATTTTATTGAATAATCTGGGGAGTGTTTTTATTAGTTCTTTTTTGACAGGCATGTGGAACTTAGCTGTGAATCTCTCTGGTCCTAGGCTTCTTTTGGTTGGTAGGCTTTTGTTGGCATCTTCTATTTTATTGGTTGAAAGTGGTCTACTTAACTTGTGTATATCATCCTGATTCAGTTTGGGTAAATCATATGACTCTATTTATTGATGTCTTTAAGATTTTCTATTTTATTGGAGTACAAATATTTAAAATAGTTTCTAATTATCTTCTGTATTTCTGTAGTGTTCATGAAGATATTTTCTTTTTCATCACAGATTTTAGTAATTTGAGTTTTCTCTCTCCTTCTCTTCATTAATGTGGCTAAGGGTTTATCAATTATATTTATTTTTTCAAAGAATCAACTTTTCATTTTGTCGATTTTTTTCAATTATTTCTTTTCTTTCAATTTTATTGATTTCAGATCTGATTTTAATTATTTCCTGTCTTCTACTACTTTTGGTGTCGATTTGTTCTTCTTATTCTAGGTCTTTGTGATATAATGTTAGGTCATTTGTTTTCATTATTTAGAGAATACTTTATTAGTTTCTATAATCAAACCCACGTAGATAAGACCTTACATATTTAATACAGTGTGTTACCCCCTGTACAAATAGAAAAAAAATTAAGTTTAACGTTTCTAGACCAATATGGCTGTTAATTTCTGTACCATGCCAACTCAACACGGTAAACTGGGATACTTTTTCTAAAGTTGTTGGGTCATTTATTTGTTGACTTTTTCTTCTTTTAAGGAATGAACTCCATGCAATTAGCACTGCCACCATTGTGCCCCAGATATTTTGATTTGTTGTATCAGTGTTCTAATTTATCTGTAAGAACCTTTTAATCTCCTCTCTGATGTTTTCTGAAATCAATTGTTCATTCAATAGCATATTATCTAGTCCCCAGGTGTTGAAATAGCTTCTATTTTTTTATTTAACATTGTTTTCTAATTTTATTCCATTATGATCTGATAGAATGCAGGGTAGTATCTCTACTTTTTTTGTATTTGCTAAGAGTTGCTTTGTGGTCTATTTTAGAGAAGGATCCATGTACTGCTGAGAAGAAAATGTATTCATTCATTAATGGATAAAATATTCTGTATATGTCTGTTAAGTCTAAATTATTGATTGTATTATTGAGTTTTATAGTCTCTTTGTTTAGTTTTTGTTTGGAAGACCTATCCAGTGGTGAAAGAGATGTGTTAAAGTCACCCAGTATTATTTATTGTGTTTTGGTCTATTTGACTCTTGAAATTGAGTAGAGTTTGTTTGATAAAAGTAAATTCTCCATTGTTTGGGGCATATTTATTAATAATTGTTATGTCTTATGTATTAATAATTATTATCTTTCCCTTAAGAAGTATGAAATGACCTTTTTTATCCTTTTGAACTAACTTTAGCTTGAAGTCTACTTTATTTGATATGAAGATGGAAAGCCCTGCTGATTAATATAGTCAATGTGAGTGGTATGTTTTTTTCCCAAACTTTCACCTTCAGTTTCTTTTCCTATGAGATGATTCTCTTAAAGGCAGCATATTGTTGTGTCTTTTTAAATTTTAATCCAATCTGTCAGTCTATGTCTTTTTATTGATGATTTTAGGCCATTAATATTCAGGGTTATTATTGAGACATGATTTGTAGTCCCATTTTTGTTTATTTTTGGTTTGAACTTGACTTGGTTTCTCATTTGATTGTGTTTTTCTTTAGTGTAATATCTCCTTTTGTTGATTTTCATTGTTATTTTTAATTTCCTCCTCATGGAATATTTTGCTGAGGATGTTCTGTAATGCAGGCTTTCTAGTTGTAAATTCTTTAAAATTTTTTTTTTAATCGTGAAAAGTTTTTATTTTGTCATCAAATCTGAAGCTTAATTTTGCTAGATATAAGATTATTGGTTGGCATCCATTTTCTTTCAGAGCTTGGTATATGTTATTCCAAGATTTTCTAGCTTTAAGTGTCTGCATTGAAAAAACTTAAGAGATTCTAATTGGTTTCCCCTATATGTAATCTCATTCCTTTCTCTTGTGGCTTTTAAAATTCTTTCCTTATTCTCTGTGTTAGGTATTTTCATTATAATGTGACTTGGTGTAGGTTTATTGTGATTTTGAACATTTGGTGTCCTGTAAGCCTCTTGTACTTGGTTTTCCAAGTCATTCTTCAGGTTTGGAAATTTTTTCTGATATTATTTCATTGAATAGATTGTTCATTCCTTTGGTTTGTAACTCTATGACTCCCTTTATTCCAATAATTCTTAAATTTGGTCTTTTAGTATTATCCCATAATTCTTGGATATTCTGCTCATGGTTTCTTACCATCTTTACTGTGTGTTCAACTTTATTTTCAAGATCATATATATTGTCTTCATTGTCTGAGGTTCTGTCTTCCAAGTGATCTAATCTGTTGGTGATGCTTTCTATTGTGTTTTTAATTTGGTTCATTGTTTCCTTCATTTGAAGGATTTCTGTTTGTTTGTTTGTTTGTTTGTTTGTTTTCAGAATCTCTGTCTCCTTATTGAAGTAATCTTTTGCTTCTTGTATTTGCTTATGTAGCTCTTTATCAAAATGATCTTTTGCTGCCTGTGTTTGTTCTCTTATATCATCCCTTAATTCACAGAACATTTTAATTATGTACATCCTGAACTCCTTCTCTGACATTTCTTCTGCTATGCTGGCCATGGAGTCTAATAATGTAGTATCTTGGTTTGTTTGGGGCCCTTTCTTTCCTTGTTTTTTTTTTTTTTTTTTTTTTTAATTTTGTTTATATGTCTTCCCTTCTAGCACCGTGGATCTGAGACATTACAGTTTTTATTCTATAGACTTATAGTATCCCTGAAGGGTTCCGATACCTTTCCTTTAAGGAAGAGATCAAGATTAACAGATTCCAATACAAATCATATGTAGCCTTAAACCAAATAGCTCCTATAAGACATTTACGGTTTTGTCACAATAGACAGAAATGGTGAGTTCAATTATTATCTACAATATAAACAGTAGGTTTTTTAAAGCCTCTGCTGTTTCTAATGGTGTACAAAGTGAGAATGGGGGAGGGTTGTAGGATGTGATGTTAAGGAGATAGGAGGTGAGGATATAGAGTTATTAGATCTTAGGAAGCATAAAAAAGGAATCAAAGAAGTTGTCTAGGAGAAGGAGAAAAGAAAGATTTTGAGGAGACAAGTAAGTGGGAAGACAATAGAGAAAGTACAAAAAAAAAGAACATGAAAATTAAGAAAAAATGTAAAAATAAAAAAAAATGTACAACACAACTATATTATAGTATTCTGACATCCCAGTCCTCAGTAGCCTAATGAGTGAAAATGTTGGGGATGTGAGGGCAGAGAGAGAGAAGAGAGAGAGAGAGAGAGAGAGAGAGAGAAAGCAACAAAGAAAGAAAAGAAAAAAAAAATCTTGAAGGAAAATTAAAGAATTGTTTCTGTAGGAGTTCAGTATCTTTCCTGCTTCCCTTCTCATTCAGTAGGTGGTGTTGTCTGTTGTTTGCTGGTATCTCCAACCTCAGGATGGTTATTAGGTTATTAGGGTGGGAGGGTTGGTCTTGGAGCCAGAACTCCTAGAGGTGGGGTATAGCATTTGCCCATCCCCATTGGAAAACTGCACCCCAACGATCTTCTTTGGGACCTTCTCATGTGTTGTGGGTGCCTGGCCTTATCTCCTTATATTGCCTTTAGATCCCACAATTCCTGGCCTCTAATTTAGTCTCTAAACTGTATCTCACTCACCCCCTCCTTTTGTACTTCCCAATCAGAAACATCTATCTCTCCGGAGGTTTTGTGGGCTGCACTCTGGGACCTCTGCACCTGCTGCGAACAGTTATTTTGTATCGGGCAGATCAGGACTAGGCTTTGCAAGCTATGGACTGGCCACGTAGCTGCAAGTACTGGGGCCAGTTTGTGGCTGTGGGGAAAAGGATGGAGTTGGGGGTCTCTAGGTACCTTGATGTTTCTTCTTGGCCCCAGCAGGTGTCCCAAGCTGGGAGTTTCCCCAACTAAAAATTGCAATAGTGGTAGTGAGGACAACCCAAGATGGCAATAAAGGTGTCCTAAGATGGAGGTGGATGCTTTTAGAGATGGGGCCTCGTGGTGGGCCAGGTGGTAGTGTTGGGCAGCATGCTCGGAGATGCATCTCAATGGCATGCAGTGCTGTTCTGGGCAGCTGTCTCCAGACCCTGTCCGGTGTCCCCAGGTGCAGGCTACTACATGTAGGGAACTATGGCAGTGGTTGCAGTGTCCCAAGAAGGAGTAGACCAGGGGAGCCCCATGTTAGTAAATGAGGGACCACATGGGAGTGGCAGCTGGGGTCCTGCACAGGTGAGTGGTGGGGTGTCCTGCACAGGCACTAATGCCAGGAATTCTGCTTGGGCACAGTGGCCAGGAGACCTGCACAGGACGTGGATTGCCATTTTATAATGTAAGCATGTGTTTGTTTAATTTCATAAAAAATGACAAAAATAGTTCCAAAGTGATTGTACTTATTTGCTTTTCCACAAGAAAAGCTTGTGCTTTCCTGTTGTTTTGCTTCCTTAGTAGCACTAGTTGTATTATGTCCAATTTTTATTATTCTAGTGTGTATGCAGTAGGTGTTGGGAGGGGTACAAACACAAAAAATTGCATATATTTTCATTTCTTTTTTAAAAATAAACTTCTAGAAAATGTAAAACTATTGATAGAGCGCAGCAAGTCAATGCTTGCCAGGGGCTGAAATTGTAACGAAGGTATAAAGGACTTTGAGGAAATTTTTTAAAATGAAGGAAGGATTCTGTCATAAGTGTGATGATTACATAACCAACTACATTCTCAAAATTCATCAAATTTTAGAATCAACATTTTTAACTGTGTTGTGGGCTAATTATTTCAAAATAAAGATAATTCTAAAAATTAAAAAGCCACAAAATTGTTTGCTACTAACACACAGAAATGCAATTGTTCTATTTAAAAAAAAAAAAAAAAAATACTGAGATACCATGTCTTTACTTAGTAGTTCTATGTATTGTTTTGATATTTCTTAGCATTTGGTTTTGCTTAAACAATCATGCAACAATACAAGGAAAGAATGAAGATAGTTTAACTTTCCAATCAATATGACATTTTAATACCTAATGCTTATTTAATTTACACAATATCTCATGCATTTATCTTTGATTAACTCTAAGGGGATAGGTACCATGGCAATAGTAATGGTACCTATCCATATATAAAATGTATATATAAAATATATAAAATAGTAATGGTACCTATCCATATATAAACTGCCTGAACTTTATAAAAATATGCATAAACTAATATACATATGTATATATTTATGTATAATGAGAAGGAAAATATTAATTAATTTGGTGAAGCAGTACAATCTTAATGTCCTCTAAATCAATTAAGTGCTTATTTGTTCATTAGTGTATGCATAGTTTATAAAACTCAGACTTTTATTCTTATTTACATTTTTTATTTCCATAAATAATATATTTTCTTTCTGGCAGATATTGAACCACTACCAAATTATGTCAGAAGAATTTCATACTTTATTCCATTTTTTGAAATCTGGATTATTTAATTTAACAAGGCTGCTGATTCCCTGGGTCTGCCCAACTCATGAGCTAAACTTCCCTGTAATGAGACTGAAGGGGGAGATGGAAGCAGCCTGGGACTAATAGCAACCCTCAGTGTTCTTACAAAGGTTCTGAGCCTGTTTTTTTCCCTGAATAAATGCATCTCAATTTAGTGCATATCTTTGGCCAATTTCCAGAGTACAGAGTGGTTGATTCTGACAATTTTGTCAAGTTTTATCACTGCCTTTTTGTTTTGTTTTGTTTTTAGTGAATATACTTCATGTTTCAGAGAGGACTTAGGCTTGCAGAAAAATTGAGCAGAAAGCACAACAAGATTATATATTATATTGCTAATATTTTCTGCTGCAATAATGTATTAATATGGGCAATTGCAACAAATTGATGAGCCGACATTAATACATTATTGTGGAGTACAAGCTGCTTTCTGTTCTGAATTACTCCATGATATATAGAACAATATTTTTAGGCTATGCCTAACCATGAGTTGTTCCATTTTATAAAGTATTGTTTTGCTCTGAGTTACTCCATTTTGAGTACAAGTGCCAATATAGAATGATTCTACCTATTGTATATGCAAAGTATACAACCACCATCTGCCCAGCACAACCATAATGCACAAATTGATAAATAACTTTTTTTTGCCAACTTATCAAAGTAAATCAGGAATACCTGAATACATGGGCATCCCAAATCATATCTGAAACACAAGACCCAGGAACTTATCAACCTTACCAGAAGGAACCCCTTCTCCTAAGATTCATAAAAGAAGTCTCCTCCAAAGATGGATATGACAGCACATTAACCTTGTTGCTCATCACAAGTCTTACCAAGGAAAATCACCACAATGATGAACTTTCAGTTCTCTGCCTCTGGGGTTCAACTCAGCAAGCTTTTGCCTGCTGCAGATGACACATGGTTCACTTCAAACTGAACACTTAAGCTGACACGTTGAGCTGACACTGAAACAGGTCTGTCTGAATTTTTGCCTTGACAACTCTGTGGAACTGGTTCATTAAAACACTTATCTGACCACCTACAGTGACTCTTTGTATTTGCACTTTGCCTTTGCATCTGCTTTATTAAAAAAAAAAAAAAGGTGGAAACAATACCTTTATTTTATTTATGTGTGCTGAGTATCGAACCCAGGGCCTCCCTCGAACATGCCAAATGAGTGCTCCACCACTGAGCCACAGCCCCAGCCCCTTGCATCTGCTTTTTGCCTTCATTCTTGGCCCAGCATACTGTAACCCTGTGGCCACCTTAACTCTTAGTCTTTCTGTTATAGATAGATGTGTGTATATATATGAATGTATATGTATATATATGTATACATGCATATATATACACATAGATGTAGATATAGACATTTGTGTAAAGCATGACGTGCAAATTGAGTATTAACAACATAAGAAATTATGATTAGAATTAAAGAACCTGTGATTGCCTGGTTTATGACTGCAAATAACCCTTGAATTCTCCATGAATTATAATTGATGAAAGTGATACAGCTTATGAATTGATTATTATTCAATAAGTTCTTGCATTGTGGAAAGACCCAAATGTGTTTGGTCTATCTTACTGGCATAGCTCACTCATGACAATCACTCATTAAAGTCCATAGTATACATTAGCAGTCACTTCTATTTTTTTACATTCTATGGCTTTTAACAAATGCATAGTGAGTTATAGCCACCATCACAGTTTCATACAGAATAGTTTCACCACCCTAAAAATGCCCTATATTCTACCTATTCACATATCCCTCCCCTCCCTCAAACCTTGACAACCCTTAAGACTTTTACCGTCACTATAGCTTTGCCTTTTCAAAGAATGTCATAGAGTTAAAATCACACAGTATAGAGCCTTTTCTGATTTTTTTTTTTTTTTTTTTTTTTTTTTTTTTTTCATTTATCAACATCCACATAGGCTTCTTCTCTACACGTTTGTGAATTTTATCACTGGATAATACTTCATTATGAGGAATACCATATTTTATTTATATATTCATCTACTGAAGGACATATTAGTGCTTCCAAATTTAGGTAATGATGAATGAAGCTGCTATATACAATAAAGCTGCTATATACATGCAAGTGCTGATGTTTGGTGGACATGAGTTTTCAATTCATTTGTATAAACACCAAAGTGCAATTACTAGGTGCTACCATAAGATAATGTTTGGCTTTGTAAAAAGCTGCTAAGCTGTCTTCCAAAGTGGCTGTGCCACTTTGCATTTCCAGCAGCAATTAATAAGAGTTCCTGTTGCTTCATATCCTTACCAGCATCTGGCATTGGCAGTGTTTTACCTTTCAGCCACTCTAATAGCTGTGTAGTACCACATTGTTTTTTTAATTTATATTTCCCTGATGACAAATGATGTTGAGCATATTTTTCTATGCTTATTAGACATCCATATACTTTTGGTAAGGTGTCTGTGCAGGTATTTTTGTCCAGTTTAGAACTGGTTTTCTTATTTTATTTATTTATTTATTTATTTATTTATTTATTTATTTATTTATGGCACTGGGATTGAACTCAGGGGTACTCGGCCACTGAGCCACATCCCCAGCCCTATTTTGTATTTCATTTAGAGACAGGGTCTCACTGAGTTATTTAGTGCTTCACCTTTGCTGAGGCTGGCTTTGAACTTGTGATCCTTCTGCCTCAGCCTCCCGAGCTGCTGGGATTACCAGCGTGCATCACTGTGCCCGGCCTTCTTACTTTCTTGTAGTGACTTTTTGAAAAAAAAAATGTTTTAATTAGTTATAAATGACAGTAGAATGCACTTTGATACATCATATATAATGGAGTATAATTTCTCATTTTTCTGGTTATACATGTAGAATCCCATTGGTCGTATAGCTATATATGTACATAGCATAATAATGTCTGATTCATTCTACAATCCTTTCTACTCCCATACCCCCTCCCCTCTACCTAATCTAAAGTAACTCTATTCTTCCCTAGCCAACCCCTTAATTGTGAATTAGCATCCTCATTTCAGTGAAAACATTAGGCTTTTGGTTATTTGGGATTGGCTTATTTTGCTTAGCATGATATTCTCCAGCTCCATCCATTTACTGGCAAATGCCATAATTTCATTCTTCTTTAAGGCTGAGTAATATTCCATAGTGTGTGTGTGTGAATATATATATATATATATATATATATATATATATATATATATATATATACACATATATATATTGTATCCATTCCTTCATCTGTTAAAAGTCACCTGGGTTAGTTAATTTTTAAGAGTTCTTTGTGTATTCCCTTTTCAGATACATGTTTTACAAATACTCTTTCTGCCTCTTGACTAGGTTGGCTTTAAGCAGGTATGGGAAGAAATGTTGGGGTTGTCTCAGTCTTTATCTCATCCCCTTAGACTTGATCTTTTGCAGCCTGGTACAGAGAGAGCCATATTCTGAAGTATGGTGACATGGGACCACACTGCAGGAAGCGAATTATTTTCCCTAGTTTTCCAAACCAGCTTCTGTGTTCTGCTTTTGAGTTTTCAGAAAACAGTATTTGGATGTTGTCTAAATTACCTAGTGACTACATCAGTCCAGGCTGGAAGATAAGTCAGTTTCATGCCACCTAATGAAGGTAGAGCTGGAGATCATTTGAAGCAGGCCTTGGGGAAAAGGCTCAGGACACAATATACTTCATATTTATTAAATGATCATTCAGGTAGCAGGCATGGACACTTAAAGATGCCAGAAGCAGAGCCACTACCAAGGTTCTTTCTCATAAAAGTTACACCTCTGTAGTATGGAATTTTCCTGGTCATACTCCTGTGCAGAATGATAGATATTGAGTTCACCAGGACAAGCAGGTGGTCTCTCTGTTTTTCAGCACTGTCACCAGCTACTTTGTTATATAGACTCAGCCTGTAGCTGCTGATAGGAAGCTTCCCCTTGAGTCTAAGCTCTCCATGCCATTGGTGACATGGGGTACCCTGATTGCCCTTCCCTTTACACTATGATTTCTCTGCCATGAAAGCTGGCCTGTGAACATGGTCTTTTCTTTTGTATGACAGGTTTCCTTCACTATAAATCCCCTTTCTCTAGTTGAAATTTTTCTGAACTTTCAAGAGTCAATTGAATTTCTGTTTTCTTAGTGAAACTTTCCCTGATATATGTACTCCAATTTTGAAGAAATTATTCCTTCTTCCACTATACCATGTTTATAATATTGTTTAGATCTTTTTTTTTTTTTCTGGCAGTACATCATTGCTATCTATATACATGTATTAACTCCCCACAAGATTATAAATATTCCAACTCTGTGGATCATCCTTTACCTATCTTTACCACTTCCATACTATCTCTATCATAGAAGATTATGAACTTCTACTAAGCAACACAGTGTTTGGTATGTAATAGTTCCTCAGTAAGTATTTGTCAAATGACTAATAGATAGGAGAGAAAATAGATATAAAGAATTTAAGAGACGGGTAGAAGATGCCATGGACCTACCCAAGTTCAGGTCTTTTGATTTAAGTCCAGTGCTTTTTGTACCAGAAGACAATCCACTAACAACTATCATCATTATTTGGAAATGCAAACTATTTTCCTGAGATGTCTTCCTTATTAAGAAAAAATGGTTGGCTAGTTGGTTTGTGTTACAACTTCTGGTATGCCTCTTCCTCCTAAGACATTGCTGTTCACCCACAGAGAGGTATCCCAGAGTCTGACATGGAACTTTCCAACTGCTGGGCTGTGTGTCTTGCTTCTGAGGATGGGGCACAGGTGACCCCAGTTATTGAATCTCCAGTCTTTAGGAGGTTGGACAAGGCAGGGGTAGCTGGAATCCTGAAGAGATTCACTCCTGAGCATCTGAGGCCAATTGCAATGTTTTCTATTTGTTCATGAAAATGTTTGAGAATCATAGAACAATCCACTTCCCCACCTAGTGTGCTCACATATTCACACAGACATGTGACCATGCACACTCACAGATAGACACACAGCTGCTCCTGCACTTGGCATCTGTTTCTAGAATGTTTTTCCAAGCTCCACTACTAATACAATCCATAAATTTTTAAAGATTAAAATTCCCCATGATCATAATTTTAGTGATGTTTCCCCATCTGTAGTACAATATATCCATTCCAAAGAAAAAACCTTAGTTGCTAGCAGGTAGATACATTGTGGGGCTGGGTGGTGGCATTCACACTTTTCATATTCAACTGGTCCTACATCAGTTTCTGAAACTCTAACTCAAGCATAACCAGTTCTCCACTCCCAGCTGTGGCTCATCTCTAGTACATAGTAATTGTGTAATATGAGATAACTACCAAATCTTTCTGATTCTCAATTTCATCACCTCCCAAATTAAAAACCTCTACTACCTAGGGCTATCCCAGAACATACTGTACCGCAAAGATATATTACAGCTCTCCTCTCTCCTCCTGATCTATCTGCTCCTTGTTTAGGTCATCCCAAACCACACAAGAAGATGAAACAGACATGAGCTTTCCAATTATGGAGATCTTTGAATAAAGCAGAGGCTAATGTATTGGTCTTTGGTGTCAGAATCATAGGGAACAGCTTGGGTACAGCCACCTTCTTCCTATTTTCAAGGTATTAGAAATATGTCTTTCTCCATCAAGAAGCAATTCCACACAAACTCAAGAAATTTTGCCTTTGAAAATTCATCATGGCCTAGAGATGAGAAATCTGAGCCAATTCAATATCTTCCTTTGAACATATGCAGATGTTAGTTCCAACCCTGTCTTGCCAGCTCTCTCTGGCTCTGAAGAGAAATGGATCAAAGGAGCTGCATTTGAACTGCTGCAAGCTCAGATTTGAAGGGCAAAGCATCACACCGGGGACAGCTGTGCAGCCAAAAGATTTATTCAACAGCCTTTGTGGCCGGTAGCGAAAACCGGAGAAGAGGTGCTCTGGTCGAAGGTCGAAGAGGTGGGAGAGGGGAGTCAGGGAGAAGGGAGTGTGCAAGCTCTGGTAGAAGAAGGGAGTCAGGGAGAGGGGAGTGTGCAAGCTCTGGACAGAAGGTGGGTGCTTGGTTGCACCGGCTGGGATCTCTGGAGCTGTCGGCTAAAGCAGCTGCTGTCTGGCTGGAGGCTGGAGCTGTCAGCTGGGAGCGGCCATCAGGCTGAAGGTGGTCGGTCTGGAGCTGTTGGCTGGAGCAGCTGCCATCGGCTGGAGGCGATGGGTCTGGAGCTGTTGGCTGGGGCAGCTGCCGTCAGCTGGAGGCGATGGGTCTGGAGCTGTTGCAGTGGCTTCCTCCTCTCTGCAGCGACGAGCTGATGTCTTCCTCCTCTCAGCAGCGACGATCCGATGTTGTGTCCGTGTGTCTCTCTCTCTGTCTGTCTGAGTCTCTCAGACAGGGCCTTATATAGGGATTTCTGGTGGGGGGTGCACTAGAGCAACCCCAAACACCATTGGCTAGAACAGGGTGTCCTTTAAGCCTATTGGCTCTTGCCTGGGGAAAAGAAACATCCTGCCTGGGGAAGAAACATCCTGCCTGGGGAAAAAAACATCCTGTCCCGGGGAGAAAACATCCTGCTGAGAATGAAACAAGGTTGCTTCTCTCAGGATGTGGAGAACTCTGAGGGTGGGGGAGGGTAAGCTACCTATCATTCCCCCCTTTTTGTTTTCTTAGGAAGTGGGACGTCGTATGTCAGTCTGGCTACTTCCTGCTGAAACGGGGCGACGTAGGGTGTTATGGGGGGGATATGATAAGACAGGTAGATCAGGCTTGAGGGTGAAAAGGATTCCCAGGAGGTTGGCACCAAAAAGATGAATTTGTCCTGAGGTGATGAGAAGTAACAGATGATCCCTAAGGAGAAGCTGGTTAAAGGTTGAGAACAAGAAAGACATGAGCTGTGGAGAAGGAAGAGCTGCAAAGGAGAAGATCATCTACATATTGCAAAAGAGTGGAGTCAGAGAATTCAAGGTCTTTGAGATCGGCAGCCAGTGTCTGTCCAAAGATATGAGGGCTGTCTCGAAAACCCTGACAGAGGACTGTCCAGGTCAATTGTTGGGACCGTTGAGTATAAGGATCAGTCCAGGTAAAGGCAAAGATGTCTTGTGATTCCTGACAAGGGACAGTGAAGAAGGCATCCTTAAGGTCAATGACGGAGAAATGAGTAGATAAGGAAGGAATTAGGGAGAGAATGGTATGAGAATGGTATAAGGATTTGGGACCAGAGGGTGTATGGGCCTAACAGCCTCATTGATGAGACGAAGATCTTGGACTAGCCGGTATGACCCATTGGACTTCTTGACTGCCAATATGGGAGTATTATATGGGGAATGGGTGGGTCGGAGAAAGCGTTTCCGCAGAAGGTCTGAGATAATAGGTTGGAGACCTCTGAGGCTAGTGGCTGGGAGTGGATACTGGGCTCTATTAGGGAAATACTGGGGATCTTTAAGGTGTATTCATATAGGGTCACAGTGAGCAAGGGATGGAGTCTGGGTATCCCAAACTTTGGGGTCTACCAGATGGGAAGGGGCAGGGTAACAGGAGGTTTCTGCATCAGGCTCTAAAATGCTAAGAAGGAAGACAGAAGAGGAGACGGAGTGAGTGAGACGAGTCGGGGAGAAGAACTGAGCGAGGCAGGTCAGAGAACACAACTGAGGCCTGAAATTTGACCAGTATATCTCGGCCCAATAAAGGCACAGGACATTGAGAGATTACTAGAAACTGGTGGGGAAATGAATGGAGGTGGAGGCGGCAAGACAGCATGGGAGTCTTGTGGGGGTGAATGGCATGTCCCTCTATCCCGACAACAGGGGACGATAAGGTGGTGGGCCCCCAAAACTCCCTCAAGACCGAGAAAGTGGCTCCTGTGTCTAGTAGGAAATTTATGGGGTGGCCATCAACAAGAAGGGTGACCCTAGGCTCCTGTAAGGCGATGTCAACTGTCGGGAGAGGAAACCCAGGGCCCCGTCAATCTTCTGCGGCTACTCCAAGCAGGTTGGGTTTCATGACTGATCCAGTCCCCCTGCGGGAACTGGGGCAGTCAACACCCCAGTGGCCCATCTTGGAGCATTTAGGACATGGGCACGTAGGGGGCCTGGGGTTGGGGCAAGCTCTAGCCCAGTGTCCTTCGTTCCCGCACTTGAAACACGGCCCTGGAGGTCCCCTCTGCGCGGGGTAATGGCCCCTTGTCTGTGAGGCCCGAGAGTCGGTGCCCTGTAAAGCCTGGGCCAGCATTTGAAATCTTGCTTGTTCGGCCTTTTCATAGTTCTGAAACCTATGGCGTTCAGTATTCTCATCTCTATGATAGGCCTTAAAGGCCATGGCCAAGATCTCGGTCTGAGGTGTTGCAGGTCCTTGCTCTAATTTTCTCAATTTAGCCCGTATATCAGGGTAACTTTGGGACAAAAAGTAAGTCATAAGGACATGACGTCCCCCTGGAGATTCAGGATCTAAATTGGTGTACTGTTGGAGAGCTTTTGTTAGTCGATCTAGAAATTCAGAGGGGGTGTCTTCCCTTTTTTGTATGATTTCCTGCAGCTTGTCAAAATTAACTACTTTTTGTGCTGCACGCTTAAGACCAGTTAGTATACAAGTGGAAAACTGATCTCGCAAGGCCACATCCCCTGGGGAATTATAGTCCCAGTTAGGGTCCCTTTCGGGGACAGCCTGAGGTCCAATGAGATGGTTAGGGTTGGTTCTATGGTTCTCATCGGCATAGGCCCGTGCCTGCTCCCAGACTCGCCTACGCTCCTCAGGGAGGAGGGTATTTGCCAAAATCATATAGATGTCATGGAAGGTAAGGCTATAAGCTTGGAGGACCCATTGAAATTCCCTGAGGTATGTAGTGGGGTCAGTGCTATAAGAGCCCAATCGTTTCTCGATTTGCACTACCTCGGTCATTGGGAAGGGAACATGGACACGGACAATTCCTTCCGGACCCGCAACTTCCCGGAGTGGGGTCAGGACTTGGGCGGGAGTAAGTGACAGAGGGTGAGCAGACATTGTGCGAGATCGCGTAAGGGGTGGGCTGGAGGAGGAGGTGGCAGGAGTGTGTAGAAGTGGGGCTGGAGGGGCCGAGGGAGGGGGAGAGGTTTCAGATTGGTATGGGGGCGGCTCATCCGCGGGATCGAAATCAAGAAAGGAGGGGGATGGTAGGGGAGCAGCCGGTTGGCAGGCTAGGAGGCTATTGTTGGAGCTGCTGTGGGTACAGAGTGAGGGATTTGAACGGAGGAGGGAGAAAGCCTGAACATACGGAATCTCTGCCCATTTTTTTGATCGCTCACAGAAGTAGAAAAGATCTCTCAATATAGAGGGATCCAGGAACCCAGAAGCAGGCCATTTGTTTTGGTTATCTAAGGGGCATGTGGGCCAATCTTGGGTGCAAAACTTGGTAAGTCTTGTTGGTTGTATATCAGGAGTTAGGCCAAGAGTGGCTAGGTTGTTTAAGAGGCACTGTAGAGGACAGTTGGCTGGGAAGGGTCGGAGTGGGTACAAGAGCGACAAATAGTGAGTGATAGCAAAACCAAAGAAGAGAGTGAGGACGAGAGCAAAGAACAGAGTGATCAGAGGGTAGTCGGCCAGGAGGGATAGGAGTGAGTCAGCCAGGAGGGGTGAAGAAGCAGCAGCAGAAGAAGAAGCCCCCATTTTCCCGTTCCGAACGGGACAGATATATTGTCCTGAGGAGCGTCCTCCTCAAGATATATATATCAGAGAGATCCAAGTCTGTGAGACCCAGTCGTCACTGGAGTCAAACAGAGATGGGGTCCAAAGGGACCGAAGAACAATGGGTCACCTTGCGCAAGGATTTTCCGTGTCCCGTCCTGGACGGGAAGGAGAGACCCAAGTCCGGAGGCCAGAGGCCGAAAAAAGGGCTTTCTTCAACTACTCCCAGGAAAGGGAGAGAGAGAGAGGGAGAGAGAGAGAGAGAAAGAGAGAGAGAGAGCCAATGGTCAGTTCCCACTGTACAAGGCCTGACGGGTTTAGGAGCCCTGGGGATGAGGAGACCTACCCAGGAAAAGGAGAGACAAAAAGAGAAATAGCTCCATGAGGTCCACTGTGACCATGAAGGTCTAGGTGGGGTGCGATCCTCCCTGTACATGAAGGGCAAAGCATCACACCAGGAAAGGGGGAGAGAGAGGGACAGCTGTGCAGCCAAAAGATTTATTCAACAGCCTTTGTGGCCGGTAGCGAAAACCGGAGAAGAGGTGCTCTGGGGCGAAGGTCGAAGAGGTGGGGAGAGGGGAGTCAGGGAGAAGGCTGAGGAGTCCGGGTGCAAGCTCTGGTAGAAGAAGGGAGTCACGGGGAGAAGGGGAGTGTGCAAGCTCTGGACAGAAGGTGGGTGCTTGGTTGCGAAAACCGGCTGGGATCTCTGGAGCTGTCAGGCTAAAGCAGCTGCTGTCTGGCTGGAGGCTGGGGGCTGTCAGCTGGGAGTGCTTGGTTGCCATCAGGCTGAAGGTGGTCGGCTGGAGGCTGGAGCTGTTGGCTGGAGCAGCTGCCATCGGCTGGAGGCGATGGGTCTGGAGCTGTTGGCTGGGGCAGCTGCCGTCAGCTGGAGGCGATGGGTCTGGAGCTGTTGCAGTGGCTTCCTCCTCTCTGCAGCGACGAGCTGATGTCTTCCTCCTCTCAGCAGCGACGATCCGATGTTGTGTCCATGTGTCTCTCTCTCTGTCTGTCTGAGTCTCTCAGACAGGGCCTTATATAGGGATTTCTGGTGGGGGGTGCACTAGAGCAACCCCAAACACCATTGGCTAGAACAGGGTGTCCTTTAAGCCTATTGGCTCTTGCCTGGGGAAAAGAAACATCCTGCCTGGGGAAGAAACATCCTGCCTGGGGGAAAAAAAACATCCTGTCCGGGGAAGAAACATCCTGCTGAGAATGAAACAAGGTTGCTTCTCTCAGGATGTGGAGAACTCTGAGGGTGGGGGAGGGTAAGCTACCTATCATTCCCCCCTTTTTGTTTTCTTAGGAAGTGGGACGTCGTATGTCAGTCTGGCTACTTCCTGCTGAAACGGGGCGACGTAGGGTGTTATGGGGGGGATATGATAAGACAGGTAGATCAGGCTTGAGGGTGAAAAGGATTCCCAGGAGGTTGGCACCAAAAAGATGAATTTGTCCTGAGGTGATGAGAAGTAACAGATGATCCCTAAGGAGAAGCTGGTTAAAGGTTGAGAACAAGAAAGACATGAGCTGTGGAGAAGGAAGAGCTGCAAAGGAGAAGATCATCTACATATTGCAAAAGAGTGGAGTCAGAGAATTCAAGGTCTTTGAGATCGGCAGCCAGTGTCTGTCCAAAGATATGAGGGCTGTCTCGAAAACCCTGACAGAGGACTGTCCAGGTCAATTGTTGGGACCGTTGAGTATAAGGATCAGTCCAGGTAAAGGCAAAGATGTCTTGTGATTCCTGACAAGGGACAGTGAAGAAGGCATCCTTAAGGTCAATGACGGAGAAATGAGTAGATAAGGAAGGAATTAGGGAGAGAATGGTATGAGAATGGTATAAGGATTTGGGACCAGAGGGTGTATGGGCCTAACAGCCTCATTGATGAGACGAAGATCTTGGACTAGCCGGTATGACCCATTGGACTTCTTGACTGCCAATATGGGAGTATTATATGGGGAATGGGTGGGTCGGAGAAAGCGTTTCCGCAGAAGGTCTGAGATAATAGGTTGGAGACCTCTGAGGCTAGTGGCTGGGAGTGGATACTGGGCTCTATTAGGGAAATACTGGGGATCTTTAAGGTGTATTCATATAGGGTCACAGTGAGCAAGGGATGGAGTCTGGGTATCCCAAACTTTGGGGTCTACCAGATGGGAAGGGGCAGGGTAACAGGAGGTTTCTGCATCAGGCTCTAAAATGCTAAGAAGGAAGACAGAAGAGGAGACGGAGTGAGACGAGTCGGGGAGAAGAACTGAGCGAGGCAGGTCAGAGAACACAACTGAGGCCTGAAATTTGACCAGTATATCTCGGCCCAATAAAGGCACAGGACATTGAGAGATTACTAGAAACTGGTGGGGAAATGAATGGAGGTGGAGGCGGCAAGACAGCATGGGAGTCTTGTGGGGGTGAATGGCATGTCCCTCTATCCCGACAACAGGGGACGATAAGGTGGTGGGCCCCCAAAACTCCCTCAAGACCGAGAAAGTGGCTCCTGTGTCTAGTAGGAAATTTATGGGGTGGCCATCAACAAGAAGGGTGACCCTAGGCTCCTGTAAGGCGATGTCAACTGTCGGGAGAGGAAACCCAGGTCCCCGTCAATCTTCTGCGGCTACTCCAAGCAGGTTGGGTTTCATGACTGATCCAGTCCCCCTGCGGGAACTGGGGCAGTCAACACCCCAGTGGCCCATCTTGGAGCATTTAGGACATGGGCACGTAGGGGGCCTGGGGTTGGGGCAAGCTCTAGCCCAGTGTCCTTCGTTCCCGCACTTGAAACACGGCCCTGGAGGTCCCCTCTGCGCGGGGTAATGGCCCCTTGTCTGTGAGGCCCGAGAGTCGGTGCCCTGTAAAGCCTGGGCCAGCATTTGAAATCTTGCTTGTTCGGCCTTTTCATAGTTCTGAAACCTATGGCGTTCAGTATTCTCATCTCTATGATAGGCCTTAAAGGCCATGGCCAAGATCTCGGTCTGAGGTGTTGCAGGTCCTTGCTCTAATTTTCTCAATTTAGCCCGTATATCAGGGTAACTTTGGGACAAAAAGTAAGTCATAAGGACATGACGTCCCCCTGGAGATTCAGGATCTAAATTGGTGTACTGTTGGAGAGCTTTTGTTAGTCGATCTAGAAATTCAGAGGGGGTGTCTTCCCTTTTTTGTATGATTTCCTGCAGCTTGTCAAAATTAACTACTTTTTGTGCTGCACGCTTAAGACCAGTTAGTATACAAGTGGAAAACTGATCTCGCAAGGCCACATCCCCTGGGGAATTATAGTCCCAGTTAGGGTCCCTTTCGGGGACAGCCTGAGGTCCAATGAGATGGTTAGGGTTGGTTCTATGGTTCTCATCGGCATAGGCCCGTGCCTGCTCCCAGACTCGCCTACGCTCCTCAGGGAGGAGGGTATTTGCCAAAATCATATAGATGTCATGGAAGGTAAGGCTATAAGCTTGGAGGACCCATTGAAATTCCCTGAGGTATGTAGTGGGGTCAGTGCTATAAGAGCCCAATCGTTTCTCGATTTGCACTACCTCGGTCATTGGGAAGGGAACATGGACACGGACAATTCCTTCCGGACCCGCAACTTCCCGGAGTGGGGTCAGGACTTGGGCGGGAGTAAGTGACAGAGGGTGAGCAGACATTTGCGAGATCGCGTAAGGGGTGGGCTGGAGGAGGAGGTGGCAGGAGTGTGTAGAAGTGGGGCTGGAGGGGCCGAGGGAGGGGGAGAGGTTTCAGATTGGTATGGGGGCGGCTCATCCGCGGGATCGAAATCAAGAAAGGAGGGGGATGGTAGGGGAGCAGCCGGTTGGCAGGCTAGGAGGCTATTGTTGGAGCTGCTGTGGGTACAGAGTGAGGGATTTGAACGGAGGAGGGAGAAAGCCTGAACATACGGAATCTCTGCCCATTTTTTTGATCGCTCACAGAAGTAGAAAAGATCTCTCAATATAGAGGGATCCAGGAACCCAGAAGCAGGCCATTTGTTTTGGTTATCTAAGGGGCATGTGGGCCAATCTTGGGTGCAAAACTTGGTAAGTCTTGTTGGTTGTATATCAGGAGTTAGGCCAAGAGTGGCTAGGTTGTTTAAGAGGCACTGTAGAGGACAGTTGGCTGGGAAGGGTCGGAGTGGGTACAAGAGCGACAAATAGTGAGTGATAGCAAAACCAAAGAAGAGAGTGAGGACGAGAGCAAAGAACAGAGTGATCAGAGGGTAGTCGGCCAGGAGGGATAGGAGTGAGTCAGCCAGGAGGGGTGAAGAAGCAGCAGCAGAAGAAGAAGCCCCCATTTTCCCGTTCCGAACGGGACAGATATATTGTCCTGAGGAGCGTCCTCCTCAAGATATATATATCAGAGAGATCCAAGTCTGTGAGACCCAGTCGTCACTGGAGTCAAACAGAGATGGGGTCCAAAGGGACCGAAGAACAATGGGTCACCTTGCGCAAGGATTTTCGTGTCCCGTCCTGGACGGGAAGGAGAGACCCAAGTCCGGAGGCCAGAGGCCGAAAAAAGGGCTTTCTTCAACTACTCCCAGGAAAGGGAGAGAGAGAGAGGGAGAGAGAGAGAGAGAAAGAGAGAGAGAGAGCCAATGGTCAGTTCCCACTGTACAAGGCCTGACGGGTTTAGGAGCCCTGGGGATGAGGAGACCTACCCAGGAAAAGGAGAGACAAAAAGAGAAATAGCTCCATGAGGTCCACTGTGACCATGAAGGTCTAGGTGGGGTGCGATCCTCCCTGTACAGGCCACCAGCGGGGCTGCCGGACGATCAACGGTCAGTTCCCACTGTACAAGGCCCGACAGGTTTAGGAGCCCTGGGGATGAGGAGACCTACCCAGGAAAGGGGGGAGAGAGAGAGAGAGAGCTCCGTGAGGTCCACTGTGACCATGAAGGTCTAGGTGGGGTGCGATCCTCCCCATACAGGCCACCAGCAGGGCTGCCGGACGATCAACGGTCAGTTCCCACTGTACAAGGCCTGACGGGTTTAGGAGCTCTGGGGCGGGGGGGGCTTACCAATCCGATGGCCAGTGGTGGATGCGTCGGAGCGGCGATCAAAAACCGGGCGAAGGCTGAGGCAGTTCCGGGTGATTATGCCCTCCGGCTCAGATAGGATCCGAGTCACGGCACCAATGAAGGGCAAAGCATCACACCGGGACAGCTGTGCAGCCAAAAGATTTATTCAACAGCCTTTGTGGCCGGTAGCGAAAACCGGAGAAGAGGTGCTCTGGTCGAAGGTCGAAGAGGTGGGAGAGGGGAGTCAGGGAGAAGGGAGTGTGCAAGCTCTGGTAGGAGAAGGGAGTCAGGGAGAGGGGAGTGTGCAAGCTCTGGACAGAAGGTGGGTGCTTGGTTGCACCGGCTGGGATCTCTGGAGCTGTCGGCTAAAGCAGCTGCTGTCTGGCTGGAGGCTGGAGCTGTCAGCTGGGAGCGGCCATCAGGCTGAAGGTGGTCGGTCTGGAGCTGTTGGCTGGGGCAGCTGCCGTCGAGCTGGAGGCGATGGGTCTGGAGCTGTTGCAGTGGCTTCCTCCTCTCTGCAGCGACGAGCTGATGTCTTCCTCCTCTCAGCAGCGACGATCCGATGTTGTGTCCATGTGTCTCTCTCTCTGTCTGTCTGAGTCTCTCAGACAGGGCCTTATATAGGGATTTCTGGTGGGGGGTGCACTAGAGCAACCCCAAACACCATTGGCTAGAACAGGGTGTCCTTTAAGCCTATTGGCTCTTGCCTGGGGAAAAGAAACATCCTGCCTGGGGAAGAAACATCCTGTCTGGGGGAAAAAAACATCCTGTCCGGGGAAGAAACATCCTGCCGAGAATGAAACAAGGTTGCTTCTCTCAGGATGTGGAGAACTCTGAGGGCGGGGGAGGGTAAGCTATCTATCAAGATTCACCCAACATATGTGGCCCAGGAGTAAGGCACTATTCCAGGCATGAAGGCAATCAATGAGCTCAGAGGTTTGGTTTAGACTTTGGAATATAGTGACTGAAATAGGTCACCTGTTTTGTTAAATTTCCCTGTTAACATTTTAAAGCCTGTTCCCTTCTCTTCATCCTCGCTGTCTTTATGAATTTGAGGTCTTTGTCATTTGGACTATTGCACTTACCTCTGAGAGGTGGAGTGTCCCTGTGTCTGCACCCCATTCACACCTTCCCACCCAGTATCAGCTTAACTTCTCTTAAATGCAAATTATCTTCTAACAGAAGCCATCAAAGTCTCTACACTGTCCACAGAACCTGTCCTAGGTCTAAGCAGAGATCATGGGCTTTATTAGCTCAATTAAACTCACACTTGTTGCTTCTTCTGCAGACTCTTCCTCTAATACTGTTTTTACCATCCTGTGCCCTCTTTTAACTCAGCAATGCATGTTCGCATCCTCATGTTCATTCAAGCTCCACTTTACCTTTGGATGGAGTAACTGCCTTCATCATTAACCTAGCAAATACCAACTCATTTTGTAAAATTTACTTTTGATTGTCAATCAGCAAATTAGATGTATTTATGGGGTACAATGTGATGTTATGATATTAAAAATATATATACAAATTTATGTGGAGTAAATTGGGTTAATTAACATATCTATCACCTCAAATACTTGCTTGTTTTACAAAACAGTTGAACAGTTGAGAACAGTTGAAACTGACTTTCTTAGTAATTTTGAACTGTCAATTTTCAAGACTAATAGAACATTCACCTTTGATATGAAATTTTTCCTACACCCCTCCCCAACCTTCCCAAATTCCCTCCACCACATTCCCAATGAAGCCCCAACCACATGGCATACAGACACTTCAGAGTTGAGACCTTGATGAATTGTTTTTGCTGTTGTATAAAGCATAACATTGTATATTCTGAAACAGAAGAGAATTTAGAGGCATATTACATCAAGTCTTTGGTTTCCCAGATTTAAAAAACTCACTTGTTTATGTACTCATAAATTTATTCATTAATTGAACTCCTGCATGCCACATATTTATTGAGAAGTGGTTGCTGAAGTACTGGAGATTCAGGTGGAGGAGGCCAAATATGAGGGATTAAAGAGCCAAAAACAATGAAGATGCAGGGGAACTCTATGACTTTCCCATCTGCTTGCTTAAAAGCAGGATGGAGATTCACACACACACACACACACACACACACACACACAAACACACAAATCTTTTATACCTTATCCCCTTTTTCCCTTCTAAAATCAGAATGTAAATCCACCTTTACAGTACTTTCTTATCATCTCAGAGATGTTCCCAGAAAAATCTGGGAGCAGACATTCCTCCTTTTCACACCTTTCCTGCTTTTGGAAGACTGGGACTGCTTTCCATTCTCTTGTCACATCTATAAAATTAACCGTTTTTGTTAGACTGTATTAAGTTAGACTTTAAGTCACTGCTTTGAATTACTTTTGAACTGAAGCTTCTCCTGCAATGATGTTCACTGTATACATTGAGAAACTTGCTTTTCTCTTATTAATCTACCTGTTAACTACAGGGAGTCTGCTTCTTATGAAGAATGAAGAAAAATTTTGGTTTTCTCCCCTTCACAGGTGTAAATTAGATAATAGATAAAATGGAAGCAGAGGTGGGTGATCAGAGATAAGTAGAAAAGAATTACATATGATCATTTTCAATAGCAGATCAGTGATAGGATACAAAGTACCAGGAATCAGATGACTTCAGTCACCTGCATCTTATATGGTTAAAAAAAGTGCTCTCTATATCTGACCTCAGACCTGACAATGAAAAGATGCAGCCACACAAAATAAGGAGTGATTCTTGGAGGAGACACCAGCAAGTGCCTAGGTGTTGAGGTGCCAGGGCTTAACATGTCCTAAGGGTAGCACAAAGCTAATGGGCTGAAGTTTGGTGAGCAAAAGACACAAATAGAAATAAGGGGAGGAAGACTGAAGATTTTGTGGTCAATGGCAAGTATTTTATTCTATAGTACAGAAATGCAAAGCCATCCATTAAAATGTTTTCCATCCAAAAGTGAGGGTATTCGAGAATTGTTTTTAAAAATCTTACAAATTTAGGGGGAAATTGTTGCTTACCTATATTTACAACTTGTTTTTCAAACCACTTGTAAATTTGCTCCCCTGATCAGGCACATACTCCTCAATAGACACAGCTAAGAGGTGACCAATCCTATGTCAGGCTCTCATCTGATATCAGCCAGTTAGGACTGAAGGGTCATTAATAAACACACCTTTGGAGAGGAAAAGGGGGAATGAAGTGTGTGATCCCTTTCCTGGCCCAGCATAAATGCCACAGCCAACAGTCCTATAACAAAAGAGAGGTTAACAGAGAAGAGTGTAATAAACTCATTTAATTAGAGCTTCACATGAAAAGGGAGCCTTAGGATTAAAGACCCAAAGATCTAGGTGAAGCTATCTAAATTTATGCTTAGATTTGATGAAGCAAGGAGAATTATATAGGGATATGATTGAATAAAAAGGCTGTGAAATAAGGAAATAGACTGAGCAGGTAGACCATGTAGTGCCTGCCTGCTCAGATTCTTACACCCTCAGTTGTACCATTTCTTCCCTCCAGGTTTGGAACAGTAATGAAGTTCTTGACTTCTTTGTGACAAATGGTTACACAGGAAGTAGAGGAAATTGGAGTAATATTTTTAGGCTTTATGGATGGCTTTAGGGAAAAGGTTTCTATTTCTATGACCCACCTTGGGAAAGAGGAATTCTAGTTTTCATAACTTGAGGAGAATGAGGGTTAAAAGATAGAGGTGCAGGAGAAGTTCAGAAATACACTTCACTTCTGAAGACTTCATTTGGGGGTATTGTTTTCCTAGTCTTATCACCTCTGAGCACCAGCCAATAACATTCCCACTCAGGTAACCTCCTTGCCTGGATGATCCTTTATAAGACCAACACTTAATCTGTCAAAAAAAAAAAAAAAAAAAATATGCCTGACTAATATAGCTCTCGCTCTGTGTGGTAAGTAGTAAACTCAACTTTGTACCTTTGTTTCAGGCATCATTCTTCAACGGTTCTGGAACTTTCTCCAAGATCATTTTGAACTTCTAGAATTTGTAACCACATAGGTCTTCAGATAAGGTCAATTGGCTTAGATCTTTGTATGGGGTACTTAACCTTAGATTTTTGCATTAGCTAATTATCAGTTTGATTTCGAAGTATCAGACTTAGGTCTTTGATTAAAGCAGGGTTTTTTCAACCTCAGCACTACTGGCATTTTGGACTGGTAATTCTTTGTTGTGGTTCTGTTCACTGTATGATATTTAAAAGTATCCTTCAGTCTACTCACTAAATTCTAGTAACACCCTCAACTTCAGATGTCACACACACACACACACACACACACACACACACACACACAGATTATCTCAGGGCATAGTTAAATGTTCCCTGGGGTATAAAATTGTCCTAGCTTATGAATTGCTGACACAAGTTTACTAGATCTTTTGTTTTAGAGATATAAATTTGGTAAATATTTTTAATAAACTGATTCTTTTCCTGCTCTTTAATTTTGCTTGGTCTATATAATAAAATATGACTGCATGTGGTTTTTGTTTTATCTTGGATTATTATATTTTTGATGAATGATTAAGAGGATATACCATGGGATTTATACACTTGTAAGAGTCCAGTTCCAGTGATCCAAGTTTTAAGAAATTAAACCTACAACATATTCTTTATGTTATTCAGATTTTCATTTCTGTGAACAAAATACCTTTTCATTTCTGTGAACAAAAGGACTAAGAGGAGGAAAAGTTTATTTTGGCTCATCATTTCAGCAGTTTAGTCCATGGTTGGTTTCAGAAGTTCAGTTCATGGTTAACCAACTCCATTGCTCTGGACCCAAGATGAGGCACCACATCACAGCAGAGGAACTTGGCAGTGGAGTATTGCTTCCTTCATGGAAGCCAGGAAGCAGAGAGAGAAAAGAGAAGGGTTCACAAAGTACATGCATCTTTCCAAGGCACGCCACCTTTAACCATTCCCCACCTGCCTATAGCTATCACCCAGTTAATCTGAGATAAACTTATTTGGTTACAGCTCTTATAATCCAATCATTTCACCTCTAAACATTCCTACATGAACACAGGAGGTTTGGGGGACACCTTATATCCAAACTTTAAAATTCATTAATAAGCAATTGTTCAAACTTTGCTTTGGATAGATCACACAATTTTCATGAGGGCACACACACACACACACACATACACACACACACCCCCTACATCTTGTCAGTTTGTGAGAAAGAAAATTACTAAAAGTCCATATTTGGGGGTCAACCATTGTCAAGGTAATAATTGTGTAGCCACTTTCAATCCTCTATTTGATTCAGGAATCAGAAACACCACTCATAAACACACACTATTGAATGGGCATAGTGTCTTTTTTTTTTTTTTTTTTTCTTTTCTTTCTTTCTTTTTTTTTTTTTTTTTTTTTTCGATCCAGGCCTATAAACTTGCTCTTGTCAGGCTTTGTGGGCTACACAATCTCTGGGGGAAGCTATTTAACTCTGTGTTTATAGCACAAAACAGCTACAGCTATTACATAAACAAAGTTCTGGCTGTGTTTCAATAAATCTTTATTTATAAAAATAGGTGGCAGGTGGGTTGTGGCCTGAAAACAATAATTTACTAAACTCTGGTCTATTTTGGACACTTATTTCTTCCAGAAAAATCTTCTGTTTCTTTTATAAAGTTGCAGTATAATTTTCACTCTTGTACTTTGTTGATAAATGATAAAATAAATAATAAATAAATAAATAGACTTACTATAACCATAGTAATTACAGATAAACTTTGAAATATAACAATGAAATTATATCATTACAAGAAGTTTCAAAATATTATGAGGTAAAGCACCAAATAGTCAATAGTCAGCTTTTTAATTGGTATGCTGGGCTCTCAAAATCCTAACTCCCAGATAATCTACCTCAGAAGTTCTGTGGCCTTATTAAATTATCCTCATTGCATCTATTTCTACAGAATTTAGAATTTAAATTTTTGTTAAGCTATAATAAAATTAATTAGGAAGTCAGAAGAGATGAGATTAATAAACCATATGTTTAAAAATTTAAAAGCAAAAAAAAAGTTTTTTGAATTCTTTTAAATCAATAAAAATAGAAAACGACTACTATGATAGACAAAATCAAATAATGCCTATGCAGTGAAGTTGTGAATATGTCATGTTGCATAGGAAAAGGGGAGCTAAGTTTGCAGTGGAATTAAATTTGCTAAATCAGCTGATCTTAAAGTAGAGAGATTCTTCTGTACTACCCCTTTGAATATGTCCCCCAGAGTTTCATTTGCTAGAAACTTGGTCCCAAGTATGATGGTATTAAGGTGAAAGAAACTTTAAGAGGTAAACCAACTAGACATTAGAACATTAAAGACACCACCCCCAGAAGTGATTAATGCAGTTCTTGCACATTAATATTGTTTTTCAAGAAGTGGCTCTAGAGGAGAATCTCTTTCCTTGGCATTTCTAGCTTCTAAAAACTATATTCACTTCTTAGTTGATGGTCCCTTTCTCCATCTTCAACACCGACAACTCTGGGGCCAATCTTTCTCACACTGAATCAATCACTTAAGGGATCCTGACACCTCCCTTGAATCCCTGTTCTGATGAGATACTGGCCACTCACATATAATCCCATCATTGTGATACCATTTGCTGCAGGGCCTTCACCAGAAATGATTAGGTGCAGGATCCATGCTCTTGAGCCTTCAGGACTGTGAGTTAAATAAACATATTTTCTTTGTAAAGTATCTAGGCTTAGGTATTTTGTTATAGCATCAGGAAATAAACTAAGACAATCTGGGTAGGATATATGTAATCACAATATATGCCTTCAATTGGGAGAAAGAGGCAGATTAGTCAGTGTCAGAGTTATTCAATGTGATGAAGATTCACCCTGAAATTACTGGTTTTGCAAATGGACAAAGGGACCAGTAACCAAGGAGTAAGAACAGCTGCTGGGAAAGCCCTATAGACACCTTTATTTTTAGCTAGTGCAACATATTTTTAACTCTAAAGTATTGAATTGAATCATAAGGTAATAAATTTTGTTGTATTAAGCTATTGCATTTGTGGTAATCTGATACAGCAGACACAGACCCTAACACAACTGTATGGAGAAATTTATTTTTTAAAGAGTGGCTTAAACAAAGATCCCAAACTGTAAACTAAATAAATATAAAATTTGTGATTCAGAAAACTTTTTGTGGAACAGACTTCACAGTTAAAATAAACAGAACCTTATTCTCTTTTCATTAGGCTTACATCTTAAATAGATTATTTAGTTCTAAATATAACTGATGCATCTAGACAATTCCAGGTGGTCTTAAAAAGTAAACATCTAGGAAAATAATTTATGGCTTTCTCAATAAAATAACCAGATGATATTCTTTCAGATTTGAAAGCTGCTATATAAGAACACATAGATTTATATGCAGACAGCCACTTAGCTAAAGTCAGATTTTGTCTAACAGAAGGATAAAAGCCTAAGATATGTTTGATGATACTGCCTCAAGGGAGATGTTTGCACCCTACAGTTCTCTGTACTTCCTCTAAATTGCAAAGAGAACTGTCTATAATTACAGATATACATTAATACAGCTTTCTTGTTTATGTGTTATTACATCTATTTTTAATCTCATGACTATAAAATATCAAATCATTCAAACTAAAGTTGTATGGAAAAGACAACAAAAAAATGCAAATTGGCTTGTCAAAAGTTTCCAAAAAATATAAAAAGATAAAAATTTCATAGTTCTAAATGTTCCCAGCCCCCCAACATAAAGAAAATTTAAGATGTAAGTTCTAAGGGAAAGACATGACCAAAATGTTGAACTAGAAGACTCTGAAACCTCATTCATTCACTACCCCTCGATGCAAAAAAAAAAAAAAAAAAATTTAAAACATTGGCTGAACTGACTTACAGAAACTCTGAGGAACAAAGGTCTTCTGCAACCTAGTGAACACTCCTCAAAATGGAGGAAATTCCCTGATGCTTTCCCGACACACACACACTACACTGGTGCCATTTGCTCTGAAAAAGATGGTTGTCCAGGTCCCAGGTCCCTCACTGTTAGCCAGAAAACTGAATTTCCACTGCATGTCCTGTACTGGCATTTCATAGACCCCAGTGGTCAACCCTGTACCTATCACAAGTTGGTGCTCTTTCCTTTAGTACCTGAAACCCATCTGTGCTATTCTGGTGATTCATTACTGGCTGACCATAGCTGAACAGATAGAGGAAATGATGTGTGTGTCTAGGAAGAACATGGACTAGGGAAAGCTGCAGAAAGGCATTTCAGGGAGCTTTCTGAGGATAACCTAGCAGGAAGTCAGCAGTTTGCTTGGAGTAACCCACAACTTGCCTGGTTTGGGCTAAGAGATCTTCTTCAGAAGGGGCCAGAGTTTTTGTTTCTGCAGTTTTATTTCCCCTCCCTAAACACTGGCATCTCCATGTTTACAGGACTCACACCTGAAAGACCTTTAGGGGCCGGTGCCTGAGTTTTCATCCTACACCTTCCATGCACTAAAACACACACATATGAACACAGGTATAAGGACACAAACACGCACATATTAATATGCTACAGATAACATGCACATGACCACACACATATACCCCCTGATCTTACAGGAGTCACTGTCAAGAGTAGGTCCCCCCGGGACACCCCCAGCTTCCATAGCTAGCTGGGCTGCATTCTTCTCTCCAACTCTGGTGGAGATTTCTTCTTGAGGTTGTATCCAAGTCCCTGAAGACCATCTTATTCTGACTTCATGTAAGAAGCTGGTTACCTGGTATCCCCACCCCCATCCCAGCCACCTTTCACTGACTATTTAGTCATCATCCAGGAATTGCTTCTATGGCATGAGTCTATCCTCCTTATATCTGCTTCCTAAGTCTCTAAATTCCAAAGGCTGTTCCCCAATAGACCCATCTTAACTCTTGAGAGGGGTAAACCTCTACCCTCTTTTATTTTAACTGTACCATTCAAGTTCTGCCCTAGGCTCATCAGAAGACAGATTACTTTATAAATTTGTAAAAATACATGTGGAAATATCAGAGTGATCATTACTACATTATTCAGTGAGTTAAGAGTGCTTGAGGAAAAAATAACATAAAATAAAATCTTTATTGTAAGGGCATCTTTCATTTCTTGCAAGTGATTAGCTGTCATTGAATCATCAATTTCATTTTGTTGTGTCACTGAGACTAATTTTTCTAATTCAAGACCAGGCATGAAGCAAATTGCTCTCATTCTATGGAAAGTGGTTTTCAGTCTGCCCCTGTCTAACCATCTTAAATGTGCTAGACTAACAAATTCCAGGAGTAAAAATTCTCAGGATTGTGGATCAGGGATTGTGTGACCTCAATGCCACTCGTCCAAGGATGTTCCATCTCAACAGCACCCACCCAGTTTTTCTTATGCCTGAGTCCAATCTGAACCCTCTCTTCCTGCTTTGTGCAGCTCTGACTCTCCCAGAAAGAAGACTGCACAAAGAGCCCTGGTGGGTCCCCACACTTCTCTGTGATTCAGCTTCCCAGGGGAAAGCTACAGGCCCCATGGTGGGCTCCTTAGCTTTTGGGCCCAGGGAGAAGCAGGGACTGTAGGGGACATGGGCCAGGAAGGAAGTAACTCCTTGAGCTGTAATTCTTCCTTGTGAGATTCCTTCTCAACCTGGGCCCTCATCTTCCAGGTTTCAGCTGTAGACAGGATGGAGAGGGAGAAGGACTGAGAGTTGATATAGGGAGGGTAGAGGGGGCTGTGAGGTTTATTAAGAAGCAGCTGGGTGAGAGGTATTTAGATAGAATCAGATGAGGTGAGCTGAGAGAGAAGGTGATAATGAGCTCAGACAAGAAGCTTTATGGCTTTACCCTGAGGCAGCATCAAGTCTACAAGGCAGACAACTTTCAAAAGATAAGAATAAAAGCTGAAATGGCATTGCTCTTTGCCTACAAGTGATCTGCAGCAGAGATCTGACAGAAGTGGTTGGTCTCATTTCTTTCTTTCAGACAAGCAGAGCAGCAGCCTTGGGGGCCATGCGGGGTGCAGGTGGGGGACTGAGCATAGGCCTTGAGTGTTGAGGAATTGGAGAGGGGTGGCAGTAAGGGCAGTATACAGGGTTCTTTCTAGCCTTTTTAGAAGGTCACCACCATTTGATTCTATTCTATCACCCCTTCTGTGTTCTTTCATTCCACCAGAGTATGACTCAGTTGGTGGAGTCAAAATGTGCATTTGACACAGACACCTTAAGGTCTGTTGCTGAAAGAAATGCCTAGTTTGTGATGATAGTGAAATTAAACTTCCTAGGTCCTTCTGCAATCCCTGCCCTTGCTGGAAGTTGGAGGACCAGGTAGAAACTCAGAATTCATAGCATCTTCCCATAATTCTGAGCTCCTAATGCTGCCTCTGGGAAGGAGGACTTGATCCATCTTCCTATCCTTCCTCTGGGATGAAAGAACCAACCTAATTTGAGAGAAAATGGCCACCTTGGTGACATTCATGTTCAGAGACTCTCAGAAAACATTTGGGAAAAAAATAGCTCATCTCATAGAAACTTTCTGCTGCTTCTGATCAAAAGTAGGAGAAGGACGGTGGAAGCAGCAAGGAAAAGGAAAAGAGGAATGAGAAAGAGAATTGTCCCAGACACAGTGCCTCCTGCTTACATAAGATCCTCATTGGCAAGCATCAAGAAAGCTGCCTATGTTTTTATTCCCCCAGAGGCCAAGGCTGCACTGGAGATATAGCTACTTGCTCAGACTGTAACCAGGATCACTTGGTGGTCAGTTAGGAAATGAGTCCATCAACAGTTGCCCTTGGCTAAGCTGGGCAGGGACAATTTTAAGTAACGGCCAAGATGGAGAGCCTTCCAAGGCTTTCCATCTATAAGTATGCAGCATCATTAACATCTTGAGCTTGGTTTTAACAGACTAGCCCTGTTTATGAGCAGGAAAAGCATCTCAGAAAGTCTTCCAAAAGACAAAAATGTTGATTAGACTTCCTGACCTCTAATTTCTCCAGGACTCAGACATGGGGCTTTTCTTCTTTTTCTTGGCATTTTTGTTGTTGTTGTTGTTGTTAATTTTAATTGCCATCCACATGCCCTGGTTAACTTGGTCAAGGAAAGCTCTGGCAATATTTTGGAAGTCAGTAGAGAGGCTGTTGGCACTTTTTTTTTTTTTTTTTTTTTCACTTGAAAAGGCCATTTGAGCACCAGCAGTTCTGAAATCATGTGAGAAAACTCTGAACTTCTTGTTGTTTCTTTAAACCAACACACTGAAACCCAGCAGCACATCCTGACTGGTGTGGGTATGAAGGGTCAGTTTCCTACAGTCCATGAGATTCTAGCAGGGGAGAGCTATGCCCTGCTCAGAAGGCCAGGCCATATCAGGGATGCCATTAGGCCTGGCAAGGACAAGGACTGTCCTCTGTGTAGATAACTTTCTTTCTTCTTGTAGCAGAATGTGTGAAAGTTCATATGCATGTAACTGTGCATGTGTATGTAAACAGGTGGAGGCATGTGAATATGTATTCATGTATGAAATTGTGTGTGAATCCTTGTGTAGAGTACATGTGCATGCTCATTTATGCAGGTCTGTACTGTCAACTTTATTTGCTATGTTACTACTATACAAAGACACTGTCATAAGAACTCTGTCTTGTATGACTTTAAGAGCCCTGAAAAATTTAATATGAGATCCTTACATGCTTTCCTCCTTCACAAATACATATTCACCGTAATTCATCTAAAATTTGGTATTTGAGGGATGAACCTTTTAAATGAAGCCAGGCAGAAAAGGAGGAGGGGTGATTATCCTTTCTTATGGTTGTGGCAGCTAGAAGTGGAAACAGATGGCCCTGAAGGAAAGGGGCACATGATATAGCCAGTTCTGGAATCAGGAAATATTGAGAGGTGATATTCTCACTTTACAGATTGAAGGGAAAGTCCCACATAACACTTTTGAAGTGTTTCCTCAAGTCATATCATTAGTTTGGAGCCTTGAGAGCTAAGAATTCCCCCAGGCCTTTGTATAGTCATTCCCAGTGTGTGTGTGTGTGTGTGTGTGTGTGTGTGTGTGTGGTGTTACACCTTCAGCATCAGGTGCTAACTTTTTAGACAAAAATTTGAAAAATAATAAAATACATAAAATCAGTTACATAATTTGTTCTCTCATTTTGCTCCTTCTTTTCATCTATCTTACCTTTATTCAACATCTATAATTATCTACTACACTGGGTATTGGGGATGTAGTAGAGAATAAGACATACTTCCTGTACCCCAAGAATTCAACATCTAGAGTGGGATATAAATATGAAACAAATATCTAAAAAAAATGTGGCATCTATTTTGCTGTAAAAGAACAGGAACTATGAGAAAGAATCCTAGGGAAGATCTAATTTAGTGTGTGTGTTTATCGGTTTGTTTTGGAGGATAAAAGCAACTATTAGGGTTGACCTCTCCGAGAAGGTAGCATTTATCTATTCCTAAAACAATGTTTAAGCTAGGCACAGTAGTGCATGCCTTTAATCCCAGCACTTAGGAGGCTGGCAGGAGGATCTCAAGTTCAAAGCCACCCTCAGCAAGGGTGAGGCACTTAGAAACTCAGTGAGACCCTGTCTCTAATAAAATACAAAAAGGATTGAGGATGTGGCCCAGTGGTTTAGTACCCCTGAGTTAATCCCTGATACCAAAATAATAATAATAATAATAATAATAATAATAATAATAATAATAATAATGTTTAGCAACTAGTTTTGTGTATCTACTATGTCAGGTGTTGAGATATAGTTGTGAACTAAACCTATTAAATACTCTGTCTTCAAGGAGATGACATTTATTGAAGAACATAATATAAACAAAACAAATAAACAAATGTTACCATACAGTAGAAGGTGATAGCTGCTCTGGAGAAAAACCAAAAGGGAAAGGGATTTGTGGAAAGAGGGCCATCATCTCATGTAAGATGAAAGTACTGTGGAGAAGTGGTTGGTGAGTGTTAAAAGCCGTCACCCTATTTCTCTTCAGGAACAAAGGGCTCACAAATCCAGTTCCTGAAAGATGGCTGAGTGGCATCCTTTGGTTCTTGGAGACTGCCTCAATTGAAGATACTCTGCAGGCACACTCAAATGTGGTCTGCAAAGTCAGTAAGGGATGAAAAATTCTCCCAATAAATAGAGTTTAAGGCAGTGCACCTGAAGATCTGCTTTGTGTGGAAAGAGAATGGACATCAGGATTATATATATATAAACTTATGGACAGTGTTGATTGACTTGGCCAGCCATTTAGGGAAAGGAAATAGAGGACAATTAGGTCTTGAAAGAAAGCATACATATAAATACATGGGATTGGGTGCCAACTGGAAGTTTTCCTTATTACATCCTAATGTCCATCCAAGGTGCCCAGTACAGAAAAAGTATAAACAACCAGGTTGACATGGATGAGATCCATTAATATTATCCTTTACTATTGCCCACCAAGAGCGTAGTCATCATGGTGGCAGGGACAGAAGCAATGCAGGTCTCAATGTTGTGGTTTCCCATATGCCAAAGCTGATACATCCACTGCTACTGCCAAATACCCATATGGCTAGCAACTGAAACGAACTCTCAGTGTGATTAATTGGCTAACACTCATTATACAGGTTATCTACATCAATGGATCCCTTCAATCTTAGACAAGTCATCAATTCATTCTGATAGAATATACACATATTATATATTAGCCTTCCCTGCCTGAAGGAATTTAAAAAACAACATTAACACAGCACTTATGAAATGTTTAATTTACTGGTACAGGATGTCATGCTTATATTGAATCACATTAAAATATTTACTTTCTAGTAAAGAGATGTGAGAACAGACCTATGACTGAAGATGGCATTGCACATATCTACTGGGTGAACAGTGTTGGAATGACCTGCTTAAAAAACATGAGAGTCGCCGGGCGCGGTGGCGCACGCCTGTAATCCCAGCACTTTGGGAGGCTGAGGCAGGAGGATCGCGAGTTCAAAGCCAGCCTCAGCAATGGCGAGGCACTTAGCAACTCAGCAAGACCCTGTCTCTAAATAAAATACAAAAAAGGGCTGGGGATGTGACCCAGTGGTCGAGTGCCCCTGAGTTCAATCCCTGGTACCACAAAAAAAAAAAAAAAAAAAAAAAAAAAAAAAAAAAAAAAAAACATGAGAGTCCATTTTTATAGGAGAACAGGGTATCATCCCTTGGTACACAGTATACATATCAAATCATGAATATTTATATAATTCTGTGACCCCCAATAGGCAGAGAAAACTGGCTTACAGAACACATATACTCCCAATGACCCATTTAAGGAATATCTGCTTCCTCTTACTGAAGCTTTAGGATTCATGAACGTAACAGTTCTGGTACCTAAAAGGAGACTTTTCCCAGGGACATAGCAATAATCATATTGAACTATAAGGTAAAACTGCCACTTAGTACTTTGGATTTCTTATTTTAATGGCCTAGTAGGCAAGAAAAGTAGCCACCATCTTGAAAAATAATTAATGCTGATCATCAGAAGAAGGCATAGCTATCATTGTACAGTGAGGAGAGGAAAAAATACACCCATCACGCAGGTTATCTACTTGTATACCTCCTTTGCCTGATTTGATGGCAAATGTACAAAAGTAGTAACCCCAGCCTCAAGAGTGTATATAGATCAGGCACTCAAACCTTTTATGGAGATAAGGTAACAAGACAAGTAGAAGTATTAGCTAAGAGTAAGGAGAATCTAGAATTAAAAAAAAAAAAAAAAAGAAAACGATGAATAAATGTTGTAGTACCAACAGTATTGGATCTTTCCATTTATCTTCTAATTTATTTTCCTGGGGTGTTTTGTTTTGAGACGGAGTCTCACTAAGTTTTCCAGACTGACCTTGAACTTTCCCATCCTCCCAAGCAGCTAATAGGTGTGTACCACTGAGTTCACCTTTTTATTATCCAGTTTTAAGTTCCCTCCAGGACAATATTCTCACTAGAATCTAAGAGGAGTAGCTCCAGTAAATTATATGCAGGAGTGGATCTTAGGAAGACAAATGATGTGGTGTTGCCGCCTGAAGCGATGGCCGCTTGGAGCAACGAAGCCGCGGGAAGAAGTTTAGAGGCAGGCTTATGTTTTTACAGAATTATTTTCTGGATTCTGTATGAAGAGTACAGAGAAGGTAGGAGCAGGCAGAGGCAGAGGGTTCCCAAGATTAGCTGAAGTTTGTTGGAGAGACTTGTCAGGGGAAATTACATAGAAGAACTTTTCTTCTTCTTCATTAATTTTCTTCACACACTCTGTCCAATTTCAGAATCTAGGTGAGAAAAATGAGTGTCCTCTTTAGTTTTATTGTGGGTTAGCAGAACACATATAGCTGAACACTACTCAAGTACAGGGTGGTGGCTGCTAATGATAAGCTTTGAACCTTATATTCACAGATAAATGATGGCTTTAATTTTATAGAGATAAGAATGACTTCCAGACCAGAGCATGTGGGGTCAAAGTTACAGATCTGTTGTTCACCAGCCATATGACTTTGGGCGAGTCTCATAGTCTCTTTGAGAACTAAAATTATGAACAATAAACGTGAACAAAAAACTTAGCTTCTTCAAGCCTTTTGTGCTAATGGCACATTAAAAAAAAAAAAAAAAGTAAAAGCTTTTAAGGCATTGTAAAGAGTTATACCATTCTAGAATATTCTCCTTCTCTTCCTAGTCCAAGGCCCTAGATACCCAAAATTTTAAAAAAATCTCAAGATTTTTCTTCTTAAACTTGAGGGAAAACAACAAAAAGAATAAAAACAACAACAGCAATAATAATTATAGTGATATATAGTATGAGAAAGAAACACTGAGAATGCCTAATGAGGTCTAAGCACACAGAAGATGATGATAATGGTCCAGTGGGGAAAGAGGATGTTCAAGTCTTTCTTTCTTTCTTTCTTTTTTTTTTTTTTTTTTTTTTAAACTGGTTTAAATTGCTACAAGAAAAACATGGGTTAGACGGAAAAAAACATCACCTTATATAAGAACAGAATGAGGCCATAGAGAAGATTACTGAGACAGTTTATAAAGTCTCCTTCAGGGAGAACATTTATAAAAATAAAAATAGATGAAAACAGTTTTCTTGCAGGTAAGAAGAAGGAAGTTGATTATGTGCTGTCCACACCTGCACTAAAAATTTCAAAAGCAAAAGAAACAAACAAATGGAAGAAACAGAATGACTTAGCTATGTACCTAGTCTAAACTTTACTGCAGCAAAACACAAGTGTTTTATTGATTAAAGACAGTTTCTAAGTTGGATTTACATTGGATGTAAAGATGCAAGTCAATCCAAAAACTAATGCTTCTCTTCTTGGGCTGCAGGGAGGCCAGATGGCTCACCTAGGGACCTGGTCTTGACAAGTTTGGTCCCAGCACAATAGTGGGGCAGGAGTTCCTCACTCTGGGTGATTGTTCCTTCTTCAGCAGCAGGATGGCAGTTCATGATAAACTTTTCTAAAATGTCTCTATGAAAACATGAATTCTTTATCAGATTCCCCAATGACTCAGAAGCCAGGAAAGCTCTTCATTGTTTTTATAAACCTTGAACCTTGTCCCTGGATGCAGGAGAATCCCTATGAATGGTTTCCTGGGTTATTGCAATTTCCCCTTCTAAAGTGGGACTAGTACTGCTTGGATTGGTTTACCTCACTCTCTGCTGCACCAGAGTTCTGGGAGAATAAGTACAGGAAAGCCTTTACCCAAAATGGGTGAAGTAAGTAGGTTAAGTTCTTTAGTAAAGGTGCTGTTCTCACAGAACAATCGCCAGAAAACTATAAAGGATTTAAAAAATAGAGGTCAGGGAACAGGCGCTGGCCGATGAAGGCCGCCACCACTGGGCTGCATGTCCCCAGCTCCACCTGCCCACTCTGAAGCCACTGGTAGCTGCAGCTGCTGGTAGGTAAGGGAACAGGCCCCAGCTGAGGAAGGTCACTGAGCCCACTCCGAAAAAACCTACAGGTCAGATAGCAGGCCCCGGGCCAAGGAAAGGCACAGCCACCCACCACACCTGGACTGGGAGGAGACATGGGAGGAAGAAAGTGGGGAGAAAAAAGCCAGACCTCCTGCTCCACCACACTGGGGCCAGGAGGAGATCCTGAGAGAGAAGCCTGCCCCACTCCTGCAACTCAGAGAGGCAACCTGTGCCTGCCCGGAGAGGCACTCTGCATTGGGGTTCGGTGGCTACATAGCCCAACATCAAGATAATTATAGGCTTGAGGCTGCCACTGCCACAAAACTGAGAAAGTGCTGCTACTATAGAGGAAAAACAAAAGGTACTGGTAAGACATCACTAAGGTCCCTGTGGACAAGTCTACACCAGAGGGTGCTTTACTAGAGGTGCTACCAGTTATCCTGTTGTGAGCTAACAGGGAGTATTACATAGGGATGCCTATTTCTTGTTTCTCCTATTACCAGCCAAGAAAAGTCCAGGACCGGATGGATACACAACTGAGTTCAAGACCTTTAAAGAAGAACTGACACCAATAATTCTCAAACTATTTCATGAAATAGAAAAAGAGGGAACCCTTCCAGACTCATTCTATGAGGCTAATATCACCCTGATTCCAAAACCAGGCAGAGACAAATCAAAGAAAGAAAACTTCAGACCAATATCTCTAATGAGTATAGATGCAAAAATTCTCAATAAAATTCTGACAAATCGAATACAAAACATATCAAAAATATAGTGCACCACAATCAAGATCAAGTGGGGTTCATTCCAGGGATGCAAGTTTGGTTCAACATAAGGAAATCAATAAATGTAATTCATCACATCAATAGAATCAAAGATAAAAATCATCTGGTCATCTCAATTGACTCAGAGAAAGCATTTGACAAAGTACAGCACCCCTTCATGTTCAAAACACTTGAAACAATAGGGATAACAGGAACATACCTCAACAGCATAAAGGCCATCTATACTAAGCCCCAGGCCCACATCATCCTAAATGGAGAAAAATTGAAAGCATTCCCTCTAAAAACTGGAAGAAGACAGGGATGCCCTCTTTCACCACTCCTATTTAACATAGTATTTGAAACCCTAGTCAGAGCAATTAGACAGACAAAAGATATTAAAGGAATACAGATAGGAAAAGAACTCAAATTATCACTATTTGCAGATGATATGATTCTATACATAGAAGATCCAAAATATTCCACCAGAAATCTTCTGGAACTAATAAATGAATTCAGCAAAGAGAGTGGATATAAAATCAACACCCATAAATAAAAGGTATTTCTATACATCAGTGACAAATGCTCAAAAAAAGAAACTAGGAAATCCACCCCATTTATCATAGTCTTAAAAAAAAAAAAGAAAAAAAAATTTGGGAATCAACAAAAGAAGTGAAAGACCTCTACAAGAAAAACTATAGCATGCTAAAGAAAGAAATTAAAGAAGATCTTAGAATATGGAAAAATCTACCTTCTTCATGGACAGATAGAACTAATATTGTCAAAATGACTATTCTACCAAAAGCACTATACAATTTCAATGCAATCCCAATCAAAATCCCAATGTCATTCCTCATATAAATAGAAAAATAAATCATGAAATTCATCTAGAAAAATAAGAGACCCAGAATAGCCAAAGCAATTCTTAGCAAGGCCTTAAATTATACTACAAAGCAATAGTAATAAAAATTGCATGGTAGACCAGTAGACCAATGGTACAGAATAGAAGACACAGAGACTAACCCACACATCTACAGTTATCTTATATTAGACAAAGGTGCCAAAAATATACATTGGAGAAAAGACAGCCTCTTCAACAAGTGGTGTTGGGAAAACTGGAAACCCTCATGTAATAAAATGAAATTAAACCTCTATCTCTCTCCATGCACAAAACTCAACTCAGAGTGGATCAAGGACCTAGGAATTAAACCAGAGACCTTGTACCTAATAGAGGTAAAAGTAGGCCCAAATCTCCAGCATGTTGGATTAGGCCCCAACTTCCTCAATAAGACCCCTATAGCTCAAGAATTAAAACCAACATTAATAAATGGGATGGATTCAAACTGAAAAGCTTCTTCTCAGCAAAAGAAACAATCAGTGAGGTGAACAGAGAACCCACAGAATGGGAGCAAATCTTTACCACAAGCACATCAGACAGAACATTAACCTCAAGGATATATAAATCTCTCAAAAGCCTTAACACCAAAAAAAAAAAACAAAAAAACCCAATCAATAAATGGGCTAAGGAACTGCACAGACACTTCTCAGAAGAAGATATACAGTCAATCAACAAATATATGAAAAAATGTTCGACATCTCTAGCATTTAGAGAAATACAAATCAAACTACTCTAAGGTTTTATCTTACTCCAGTCAGAATGGCAGCTATCAAAACACAAACAACAATAAATGCTGATGAGGATGTGGGGAAACCGGCACACTCTTACATTGCTGGTGGCACTGAAAATTGGTGCAACCAATCTGGAAAGTAGTATGGAGATTCCTAGGAAAACTTGGAATGGAACCACCATTTGACCCAGCTATTCCACTTCTTGGTCTACACCCAAAGGACTTAAAAACAGCTTCCTACAGGGTCACAGCCACATCAATGCTTATGGCAGCACACATCACAATAGCTAGATTGTGGAAACAACCCTGATGCCCATCAGTAGATGAATGGATAGGGAAACTTTGGTACATATACACAATGGAACACTACTCAGCACTTAAAGAGAATAAAATCATGGCATTCGCAGGATGGAATTGGAGAAAATAATGCTAAGTGAAGTTAGTCAATCCCAGGAAACCAAAGGTTGATTGATTCCTTTGCTATGATAATACTGACTTATAATGGCAAGGGAGGGAGGATGAGAGGAATGAAGGAATATTAAATAGAACAAAGGGGAGGGAAGGGGGCAAGGGGATAGGAATAATGACAGAATGAGTTGGACATCAGTATCCTAAGTACATGTCTAAAACCACAAATTGTGTGAAAACACTTTATGTAAAACCAGTGACTTAAAAAATTGTGCTCTTTATATGTAACATGAAATGAATTGCACTCTGCAAGCATGTATAACAAATTAGAATTTAAAAAAAGATAAATTCACAATAAAATCTTAAATCATAAAAGAAAAAACAAAAAATGTAGGGGCTGGGAGTAGAACTCTGTGGTACAGCACAATCAGGAAAGGTCCTGGATTCAATTCCCAGACTACAGAAAGAAAAAGAAAAAAAAAAAAAAAAAAAAGGTGAAGGCTAAAAGACCATACTAATGTAAAAGAGTCTAATTCACGTGGGCAAGGATGGGGGCTTTAAATTCTATGGAAAAATCTATTGTGTTAAGAGGTCCAGTAATTACTGAAAATCAAACAGTTAAATTTAGGCAATGAAAATGGAAGTGGATATACTTTGCATACAACCAGAGATTTGTAAAAATGTGCTCTATATATGTAATATGAAATGTAATGCATTCTGCTGTCATTTATAACATCTTAGAATAATAAATAAATAAATTTTAGAAAATGGAAGTGGAAAAGAATTAGAGGGAGACAGTGTAGATGGTATCCAAGTAGTGAATGGAAAGACACTACAAAAAGTGACTTTTAGGCTCTTCTGAACCATTGAGCTTCTAGGACCATGTTATTGTTTATCTAAAAAGGCATAGTTGAAGTAAGTGATTCACCTTTTGCATGCCTAGATCCTGCTATCATTTGCATAACACTGAGTGCATAAAAGGAAAATTCTAAACTATGAAAAGCCTTCAGGTAACAGTCCATTCTTCTCTTTTTAGAAGAACCACAAATATAGCTCAATAAACTCTGATTTTAAAATTGTTCAAGTGACTCCTCCAAATGTTGGCCCACTTTCAACTGATTTAAATATCTTAATTTCAGTAAAATTTTCCAATAATCTAGTCCAGTGGTTTTCACAATTGAATGCAGCAAAATCAACTATGGATTTTTTTTTTCTTTTTTAGCAGACATCTGCATTAAACCATAGGCCTTTTGAATCAGAATTTCCTTGGATGGGGCTTAATAATATAAGCACATAAACCTCCACAGATGATCCTTAAGCATATCTGATGCTGAGAGCCAGCAGTCTCATCCAAATCCATCTGCTGAAAAGCCACACTATGATTTTTGTTTTTTACTTGGTGGGAATACAGCTCAGCTCAAGATTACTAATATAAGGTCTTTGATAATGTCCCATGAGCCATTCTGTACTATTCAACTCTGGTGTTGTGCAGCTCTAAAAGGGATGTGTGGGGTCCCTCTAATAGACAGGTATGGGAACCTAGAGTAAGGATGTTAGACTAAAGGACAGCAAGGTATAGCATTGGTGACTCTAAGAGACAAGAGCAGAGGGGACTAAGGAGTACCAAATTAAAATATAAATATAATTTCCTTATCCATTCACACATTAATAGACACTTCAGTCATTTCTATATCTTGACTACTATGAATAATGCTATAGTGAATAGGGAGGTATAGATAGATACCTGTTAGACAAACTTAAGACCTTAGGATATATATCAAGGAGTGGAATTTCCAGATCATATGATAGCTTTTTTTTTTTTTTTTAAGGAAACTTCACACTGTTTTTCATAATGGCTATACCAATTTATATTTTTACCAACAGTGTGCATTATTTTCCTTTTGCTCTACATACTTGGTCAACTATTGTTTTAACATCCTAACAGGTGTGTGGTCCTATCTCATTACAGTACATATGTGCAAAATAATATTATTCAGTTATAAAACAGGAGATCCTGACATTTGCTACAACATAAGTGAATCTGGAGGACGTTGTGCCAAGTAAAATAAGTCAGACCCCGAAAGAAAAATACTGTATAATTTCACTTATATATGAAACCAAAAATAGTCAAAATCAGAAGCAAAGAGAAAATGGTTACTGCTAGAGACTGAACATTTGAAGAAATGGGGATGATGCTAATAAAAGAGTCCAAACTTTCAGTTATAAGATGAGCAATTTCTGGGGATCTAAATTTCAGCATGAGAGATGATGGATATGTTAATTTGATTGTAATAATCACTACACAATGCATATGTGTATAGAGTTAACATATTGTATACCTTGAATATATTTCATATTTATTTATCAATTAAATTTTTAATTAAAAATATGCATTATACATAGAAATGTACAGAATTACTCTCTTTGGAGACTTATATTGTGATATCTTTATGAGGCAGGGCCGGGCGGAGCCCCCCAGTCAAAAATCCTTTTTCATGAAAGATACCATGGTGCTGAAAGAGTTAATAACTTTGACTGCATAGGTTCTCCTATTTACTTGCTGTTCTGTTCTTTATTCATACATGTGGCCACCAGGTATCGCTATTTCAATTACTTATAATGAGACTAATTCTATAAATTAATTTTTCTGGAATCTAGAGCTAAAAACATAAAAAGCCTTTTCTATACTAAAATAACAGGTTCCTAATTAAATAGCCTTAAGAGTCTTTTTGTGATTAAAGATAAATCCCTCTTATTTTCAAAATAATTTAATGTAGTAATACAAATCTTTAGAACAAAAGTCCTTCAAAGTTGCCTCTCCCTTTTCCTGCTTCTTGTTATGAAAAACAATAAGTGCCTTGAAATTCCAGTCAGCCAAAATTAACTTTTATCAAACAAGTTCAAACAGTATGCAGAAAGAATGACTAAGTTAGAGATATGGGGTAAAAATTATACGTAGATAGTTACGTACCGTTCATGTAACTCTCCATCTGTACAAACCTCGATACGTATGTCTGATATGTAATCAGTAAATGATTCAACCTCTTTCCTAAGTTTTATGATGTAAAAAAATGTGTAATGCCAAGAAATGTTGCTTATATACTTGTACAAACTGAAAATAAACCAGCAGAACATTCCACAGCCTAACTCATGTCTGATTGCTGATTTCTTCTGCCACCTGCTGACTCCTTTACTTCGTGCTATGTTGAGCGCTGGCGTAGTACCCCCTGGCTGACAACCCACTTTGGCAGCCCCCCCATAGATTGTGCCACTCTGCACCTCCGGTGGAGACCACCACGGACCTCCACATTGTATGACTTTCTTTAATTCATTTCTCATTTGAAATGTATACTTTCAAAGCATGATTGGATTGAACTGATTTGGCTAATTTAGTCAAAAATCCCCTATGAGTTTATTTTAATGTTATATATTTGATAGGCAAAGGAAGACCCCACATTGGAGAGAGAACACCCTCTCCCACCTACAAAGTATTGTTAGAGGGCAATCATTGCTAAGTCCAAGCCTGAGTCCAAGCCTGGGGAATGGATAGAGAGGAAAAAGTGAGGAAACAATTACTTTGTCTTCCAGCTTGAAACCTCATAAAATAGGATGCCAGTTTTCACTTATACATGTGCAAGGAAGGCAGGTAGATGTATTAGAGGATGCTGCAAGAGCAAATCTGAAGAAATGCATCACTTCTGGCAAACTGAAAACCAGTAATTAAATTTTTTTTTTCTGAAAAGACAGGAGAAAGTGTGGCAAGAAGGATCTTTATACTAAGCCTTTTGAAGCATTAAATAACTCAGCTAGGGGATCTCTGCATATCTCAGAAAGTTAGTTATTCCAGGATAACATTGCTGGTGAATTTATACTTTTTTCTAACATGGAAGCCAAACTGAATAGTAACAATTTAAGGTGACAAAAGAGAATCTTACTATACCTAAGATTTTGTATTTCTTTTTATCTTGCTCTAAACTCTGTATCAGGCACTCAGGTTGCTGACTTATCACTTGCAGTGAAATTTAAACACTCCTTTGTGTTTAAATTAGTATATTTGTTAGCCTAATGGCCTCAAGGTCCTTGATTGAGACTTATGTCAATAGAAACTCCAAGACAGGGGAACTTTATTAGGTTGTGTAAGTCAGGAAACTGGAAAGCTTTGCAACCAGTAGTTCCTAAGTTGCTGGAGAAAAAAGAGTTACTGGTGTATGAGGGATCTTGGGCTATTCACACAAGGGGTCTCCTGAGGGGAGGAGAGAAAGGCAGGTCATGGGGCAGAGTTTATCATACATTCTCGTGTTTTTTATAAAACATGCATCATATTTTCTACCAGGAGTGGTGATTTTAGATTTTAGCATTATTGTTATCAATTTTGACACCAAACTGGGTTTTTTATTTTCCCCTTTGAGAATTATGGAAACAATTACAAGACTAAGTGCTAATTGAGAGTTTATTCCTGGCCATGATTAGGAGAAACAGGGACAAAGACTCAGATCATCTTCTCGACCTGTTGGGGCCAAAATACAGAGTAAAAGATATAGATATAGGGTAAAAGAAATAAGGAGGGATAGGCTAATAAGGGGGAGGAATATTCATGTCTTTCCAGAAATGGGCAGAACTTCTCTGGGGAATTCAGGCATCACCACCACTTTTTACTTCTTTTATGTTTTGTTTTGTTTTTCTAGTAGTCATCAGTCAACTCTCATGACACTGGGAAGATGGGTGTCATTTAGCATGCAGATGGAATTACAATGAGGTTAGAGGTTGTCTACTGGTCACTCTGACAGTCCTCTTGGATCAGCTCACCTGAAGAGAAACTTGTAACCTACAGGCATCCTATCCTCTAAGACAAACAAGATCAGGGCAGGGTAGAAACTCAGGTAGGTCACCCAGGTAGTATGAGATGGGGATAGAGTAACATCATAATCAGGGAAGGCTGGACTTTGTACATCATTGCTCAGGAGAGGGCTGCTTTTTGCTGTACCGCTCATACATTTCTTTCCAGTTTCAACTGGGTGGAGGATCACGGTCAGCACCCCCTCCCCACATTTTAGTGTCTTGAGGAGCCTATGCTCGTTGGGTAAATAAAACTAAGCCTACCCCCAGAAGTTAGTGAAGCTAAAAAAATCATAAGATTTCAACAGGTGGTAAGTGTAAAGATTTTAGGCCTTCAGGGTTCCTCTTTCCCTTGGGATTCATTGATCTAAATCTGAGTATGGAGGCAAATGTTCAGGGACATGTCATCTAGATGTGCAGATTGCATGTTGTCCTATCCAGGGGCTCCATCCCCAAAACCTTGAGATAGATTACACTCCTTAGGCTTCTTGAGACATTTAGAAGGGCGTGATGGCAAAAAAGCAAGAAATGATCTTGAACTCTGATCTTCATTTCCCAGTTCTATAAAGAGGCTCAACTAGAATCTGGGTGGTAAATAAAGGGCAAGGGTCACTAGAATCATTCACCCCCTTCCCTTTCTTACCTTCTCCTTTCATCCCTTATTAATGTTCTGGGAGTTCTTTCTTACCTCTCTCCACCTTTCCTGACTTCCTCCTTTCCTCCCTGCACCATAGCCCTGAGGAGAAATATGGAAAGGTATCCAAGCACTTGAAGAGTGCAGAACCCCTCATGGAATAGGCATAATACAAGCATATAAAACAGAAAAATCCTTCAGAGAAATACTGTAGCAAGTATGGGGGAAAACAATCTCCAAGTGGGTAATTCGTCATTAATGGAACATCCCCAAAATGTCTTTGAGTGAACAATTTGTGGCAAACATTTGCTGCTGGCAGCCAAGGGGACCCTGCTAAGGGAGCTCAGCTTTCTCTGGGGGTTTGACTTCCAAGAGAGCTCCCAATATTTCATGGGAATTCCTCTCACTTTTCCTCCCTAGGGAAGAAGTAATGTGAATTTTGGGGGCAGGGATGGGATATGAACAACAGGTAGCATGGCCGGGAGTTTTTGGGGACTTCATGGCATGCTCCCCAGTGACAACGACCTTGAGACAGGGTGTAACTTGACCTACTGAAGAGCGAGAAGAGAGCAAGGGATGTTTTAGGCATCACTCTCCAAACCTTTGTGTCAGAAACCCCTGGGAAATAAGCTGTTTGGATGTTTTAGGGACCCAAACCTTCAACTCTAAAGATGGAGAAAGAAGGATCTGGGAAACTTTCTCCTCTGTCCATCACACTAATGGGCAAGAGGAGTTATGCCTCTGGGGTACAGTTCACATGTATTTGAGCTGCAGGGAACCTGTACTAATCCCTGTTCTTGCCACTATTACTTGAAGTCACCACCTCAGTTTTCTTTCCCATGTTAGAGAAGGGTGCTCAAAGGGTGACAACCATTGCAGGGAGTAGGGGAAAGGACAAATGAATGAGTAAGATAAAGAAGGTACTTTAAATTTCTACTATCCTATGCCAGCACTGTAGTGACCATTTTGCAGAGGAAAAAAACAGGCCCGGAGATGTAAATTGCCCAGTAGGACAAAAAACAGTCAATAGTAGTATGTAGTTCAGAGTAATACTTCTCATTTCTGAGCCACACAGTCTCCTACTTCTCACTGCCACAGGGTCATTGCTTGCAGAAAATCAATGGACAGGACTGGCAGACTGCCACTTTCAGTTTGGAGCTCTCTCTTCCACAGTGTCTGTACTAACCCAGCTAACCTAGCCTTAATGATGTCATGTCACACCTCAAGCATCTCCAAGGACTTTTACTACAGGAAGCTCTTTGCCGTGAAAAAATTGCCATTTTTTTTCATTTTTTTTATTCTAAGATGTTATAAATGACAGCAGAATGCATTACATTTCATATTACACATACAGAGCACTTTTTTTTTTTTTTTTTTTTTTTTTTACAAATCTCTGGTTGTATGCAAAGTATATTCACACCATTTGTGACTTCATACATGCACTTAGGGTAATGATATCCATCTCATTTTACCATCTTTTTTTTTTCCTTCACCCTTTTGCCCCCTCCCTTCCCCTCCCTCCCCAGTGGCCATTCTAGTAGAATGCATTACGGTTCATAATACACATATAGAGCCTCTTTTCACATAACACTGTTTGTATACAAAGTATATTCATACTATTCAAGTCTTTAATCACGCATTTGGGATAACGATATCCATCTTATTATACCTCCCTCCCTTTTTTTTCCACCACCCCATACCCCCATATCTCCCACCCTTCTCCTCCCTCCCCCCCTTTGACCACTCTAGTGCTCCTCTAATCTTCCTAAGTACCCCTACACCCAACACCACTGTGACTCTAACTCCTTATATCGGAGAAAACATTTGGTACTTGGATTTTTGAGACTGACTAACTTCACTTAGCATTATGTCCTCAAACTTCATCCATTTACCTGCGAATGCCATTATTTTATTTTATTTTATTGGTGAATAAAATTCCATTGTATGTATATACCACATTTTCTTAATCCACTCATCTACTGAGGGACATCTAGGTTGGTTTCACAACCTAGCTATTGTGAATTGTGCAGCTACAAACATTGAGATAGCTGTATCACTGTAATAAGCTGTTTTTAAGTCCTTTGGGAATAGGCCCAGGAGTGGGATGGCTGGGTCATAGGGTGGTTCCATTCCCAGTTTTCCAAGAAATCTCCATACTGCTTTCCATAATGGTTGCACCATTTTGCAGTCCAACCAGCAATGCATGAGCGTGCCTTTTTCCCCACATCCTCTCTAACGTTTTATTGTTGTTTGTGTTCTTAATAGCTGCCATTCTGACTGGTGTGAAAGGATATCTTAGGGTAGTTTTGATTTGCATCTCTCTAATTGCCAGTGATTTTGAGCATTTTTTCATGTATTTGTTGATTGATTGTATATCTTCTTCTGAGAAGTGTCTGTTCATTACTTTGGCCCATTTATTTATTGGCATATTTGTTTTTTTGGTGTTGAGTTTTTTGAGTTCTTTATACATTCTAGAAATTAGTGCTCTGTCTGATGTGGATGTATTAAATATTTGTTTCCAGTTAGTTGGCTCTCTATTCACCTCACTGATTGTTTCTTTTGCTGAGAAGAAGCTTTTTAGTTTGAATCTATCCAATTCATTAATTCTTGATACTAATTCTTGTGCTACAGGATTCTTATTAAGGAACTTGGGGCCTAATCCGGCATGTTGGAAATTGGAGCTTACTTTTTCTTCTATTAGGCGTATTTTGTCTGGTCTAATTCCTAGGTCCTTTATCCACTTTGAATTGAATTTTGTGCATGGTGAGAGATAGGGGTTTAATTTCATTTTGTTGCATATGGATTTCCATCTTTCCCAGCACCATTTGTTGAAGAGGCTGTCCTTTCTCCACTGTACATTTTTGGCGCCTTTGTCCAATATAAGATAGATGAAATTATATGTATTAGTCTCTGTGTCCTCAATTCTGTACCATTGGTCTACCCGTCCGCTTTGGTGCCAATACCATACTGTTTTTGTTACTATTGCTCTATAGTATAATTTAAAATCTGGTATGGTGATATCACCTGCTTCACTTTTCTTACTAAGGATTGCTTTAGCTATTCTGGGTCTCTTATTTTTCCTGAAGACTTTCATGACTGCTTTATCTATTTCTTCGAGGAATGTCATTGGAATTGCATTAAGTCTGTATAATGCTTTTGGTAGTATGGACATTTTGACAATATTTATTCTGCCTATCCAGGAACAAGGAAGGTCTTTCCATCTTCTGAGGTCTTCTATAATTTGTTTCTTTAGTGTTCTATAATTTTCTTTAAAGAGGTCTTTCACTTCTTTTGTTAAGTTGATTCCTAGGTTTTTTGTTTTTTTTTTGTTTGTTTGTTTGTTTGTTTTGTTTTGTTTTGTTTTGTTTTTTGATGCTATTGTAAATGGGGTAGTTTTCATCATTTCCCTTTCAGAGGGTTTGTCACTGATGTACAAAAATGCCTTTGACTTATGGGTATTGATTTTGTATCCTGCCACTTTGCTGAATTCATTTACTAGTTGTAAAAGTTTTCTGGTAGGGTTTTTTGGGTCTTCTAGGTATAGTATCATGTCATCAGCAAATAGTGCTAATTTGAGCTCTTCCTTTCCTATATGGATCCCTTTAATTTCTTTCATCTGTCTAATTGCTCTGGCCAGAGTTTCAAGTACTATGTTAAATAACAACGGTGATAGGGGGCACAACTGTCTTGTTCCAGTTTTTAGAGGGAATGCTTTCAATTTTTCTCTATTTAAGATAATGTTAGCCTGGGGTTTTGCATAAACAGCTTTTATGATGTTGAGATATGTTCTTGTTATACCTAGTTTTTCTAGTGTTTTGAACATAAAGGGGTGTTTTATTTTGTCAAATGCTTTCTCTGCATCTATTGAGATGATCATATGGTTTTTATCTTTGAGTCTATTGATGTGATATATTATGTTAATTGATTTCCGTATGTTGAACCAACCTTGCATCCCTGGGATAAACCCCACTTGATCGTGGTGGTGCACTATTTTTTTGATATGTTTTTGTATTCGATTTGCCAGTATTTTGTTGAGAATTTTTGCATCTATGTTCAATAAGGTATTGGCCTGATGACTCCACTGACAGGGCCACAGACTGTCTGGATGTGGTCCGATGCAGTTGGCTTAAACTGGAAAGAAAAAAAAGAGGGGGGCTTCTCAGGGCCTATTTTGTTTGAGAGTTGGGGTTCGACTTTTTTTTTTTTTTTTTTTTTTGGTTGGTTTGCTTGTTTTATTGGTTTTCGTTTTTTTTTTTTTTTTTTTTTTTTTGGTTGTTTGTTTGATGGTTGGTTGGTTGGTTTTTCTTTTTCTTTTTCTGGCTTTGTTTTGTTTTGCTTTTTTTGCATTGATTGTCAGTGTGTTTATTTGTTTGCTTCTGCTACTTTTTTCTTTCCTTCTTTTCTTCCTTCTCACTTTTGCATCTTTTCTTCCTCCTTCATCTTTCATATTTACACCCTGCCAGTGCATACTAAAGAGGCAGAAACAAGTTATACGCAGAACTTGGGATTTCTAGAACTGGCACAATTGAATTGGATAGCAAATATATATAGTTTACTCTCTATTTTCTTGATTCTCTCTCCTCTCTCTTACACCAATTTCTACTCTTTTATCATTTTCTTCTTTTCCATCTTACTTTATATATAAATTGGTCTTTCCACCTAATTGTCTACTCCATTCTCTTTCTTCTCTCGTCTACTGATACTAAAACACTTCTACTAAACCACTTCAATAGAACTCCCTTTTCATACTTTCCAAGAAAGAACAATTCAAGACACTTCCTTCTTCTTAAACATAACACCTCTGTATCCAATACTTGAAGCTATAAAACCCCATTAGAAGCGTACAGAGTAAATTGGAAATAATATCTGGGTTAACCAAATTTGTACATTGTGATCAAACTTGGATTTATAGAATGGAAAGTGATACGTTTTAAAGTGTAAAGGAATTATAAGGGGATCTGATAGCATTGTACTACAGAAACAACATAAGGCTTTAAGGTAAAATCGAAATAGTCAAGGTCCTACAGTGCAAGAAGAAAAGACACACAAGCAACATGAAAAAACAAGGGAAGAAAGTGACACAAACTAATCAAGATACCTCATCAGTAGATTCCATGGCAAACACAGTTGGTCAAATGCCAGAGATGGAATTTAGAAATTACATATTCCAAATGTTTAGGGAACTTAAAAATGAACTCAAAAATGAGATGAGGAAGCAAGTACAGGAGGCAAAAGATCATTTTGAAAAGGAACTCCAAAAACAAATACAGGAAGTAAAAGATTACTTCAATAGGGAAATAGAGGCTATAAAGAGAAACCAAACAGAAATTCCAAAAATGAAAGAAGCAATAAACCAAAGTTAAAGTTCAATTGAAAGCATCTCCAACAGAGTAGACCACTTGGAAGAAAGAACCTTAGACAATGAAGACAAAATATATGTCCTAGAGAAGAATGTAGACTATACAGGAAAACTCGTTGGAAATCAAAAACATAACATCCAAGAATTATGGGACAGCATAAAAAGACCAAACTTAAGAGTGATTGGCATAGAGGAAGGGGCAGAGTTTCATGCCAAACGAATGAGTAATTTATTTAACAAAATAATTACAGAAAATTTTCCAAACTTGAGGAATGAATGGGAAAACCAAGTTCAAGAGGCTTACCGAACACCCAACAAACAAAATCTCAACAGATCCACACCAAGACACATTATAATGAAGATGCCTAATATACTGAGCAAGGAGAGAATACTAAAAGCCACAAGAGAAAGGAAGCAGATTACATATAGGGGGAAACCAATCAGACTATGTTCAGATTTTTCAACCCAGACCTTAAAAGCAAGAAGATCCTGGAATAGCATATTTCAAGCTCTGAAAGAAAAGGGATGTCAACCAAGAATCTTATATCCAGCAGAATTGAGATTTAGATTCGAAGATGAAATAAAAACCTTTCATGACAAGCAAAAGCTAAAAGATTTCACAACTAGAAAGCCAGCACTTCTGAACATCCTGGGCAACATTTTTCATGAAGAAGAAAAGAAATATATCAACAAAAATTAACAAAGGGAGAGATTAAACTAAGGGAAATACCAACCAGAAGAAAAACCAAATCAAGCTAAAGACCATAATTCAAATAAAAATGGATGGGAATAAAAATCACATCTCAATAATAACCCTGAATGTTAATGGCCTAAACTCACCAATCAAAAGACACAGATTATCAGAATGGATTAAAAGAAATGACCGAACAATTTGCTGTCTCCAAGAAACACACCTCATAGAAAAAGAGATCAACAGACTGAAAGTGAAAGGCTGGGAAAAGTCTTATCACTCACATGGCCGGTGGAAACAAGTAGGGGTTTCCATTCTCATATCAAATAAGGTAGACTTCAAACCAAAACTAATCAAGAGGGACAAAGATGGATATTTCTTACTACTCAAAGGAACCATTCATCAACAGGATATAACAATCATAAATCTATATGCCCCAAATAATGGAACAACTACATTCATCAAACAAACTCTTCTCAAGTTCAAGAGTAAAATAAATCACAACACAGTTATTCTAGGGGACTTCAACACACTTCTCTCACCAATGGATAGATCATCCAAACAAAAGCTAAACAAAGAAACTTTAATATTCCTTAAAAGAATTAACAACTTAGACCTAATGGGCATATATAGAATATTTCATCCCTCAGTAAACGAATACACTTTTTTCTCAGCAGCACATGGCTCCTTCTCCAAAATAGACCATATATTATGTCATAAGAAAACTCTCAGCAAATATAAAAAAATAGATATACTACCCTACATTCTATCAGACCATAAAGGGATGAAATTGGAAATGAATGACAAAACAAGAATTAAGAAAAACTACTCCAACAACTGGAAGCTAAACTACATGATACTGAATGAACAAGGGGTTGAAGAAGACATCAAAGAGGAGATTAAAAAATTCCTAGAGGTAAATGAGAACACAGATACAACATATAGAAATCTCTGGGACACTGTGAAGGCAGTAGTAAGAGGAAAATTCATTGCACTGAGTTCATTCCTTAAGAGGAAAAAAAACCAACAAGCAAATGACTTAACATCACACCTCAAAGCACTAGAAAAAGAAGAACAGACCAACACCAAGAGCAATAGAAGACAGGAAATAATTAAAATCAGAGCAGAAATTAATGAAATTGAGACTAAGGAAACCATTCAAAGAATTGACAAAACTAAAAGTTGGTTCTTTGAAAAAATAAACAAAATTGACAGATCCTTAGCAATGCTAACAAAAAGAAGAATAGAAAAAACTCAAATTACTAACATTCATGATGAAAAAGGGAATATCACAACAAACACCTCAGAGATACAGAAAATAATTAGAAATTACTTTGAAAACTTATATTCTAATAAAACAGAAAATATTGAAAACATTAACAGATTTCTTGAGTTGTATGATTTGCCTAAACTGGAAATGGAGGCTATAGACAACTTAAACAGACCAATTACAAACAAAGAAATAGAAGATGCCATCAAAAAGCTACCAACAAGGAAAAGTTCAGGACCTGATGGGTTTACAGACGAGTTCTATAAGACTTTCAAAGAAGAACAAATACCAATGCTCTTCAAACTATTTCAAGTAATAGAAAAAGAGGGAGCTCTTCCAGACTCTTCCTATGAGGCCAATATCACATTAATTCCAAAGCAAGGTAAAGACACATCCAAAAAAGAAAACTTCAGGCCAATATCTTTAATGAACATAGATGCAAAAATCCTCAACAAAATCCTGGCAAATCGGATACAATAACATATCAAAAAGATAGTGCACCATGATCAAGTGGGGTTTATTCCAGGGATGCAAGGCTGGTTCAACATTCGGAAATCAATAAACATAATACATCACAATAGACTTAAAGACAAAAATCATATGATCATCTCAATAGATGCAGAAAAAGCATTTGACAAAATTCAACACCCCTTTATGTTCAAAACACTGTAAAAACTAGGAATATCAGGAACATATCTCAACATTATAAAAGCTATTTATGCAAGGCCCCGAGCTAACATTATCTTAAATGGAGAAAAATTGAAAGCATTCCCTCTAAAAACTGGAAAAAGACAGGGATGCCCCCTTTCACCACTGCTATTTAACATAGTACTGGAAACTCTGGCCAGAGCAATTAGACAGACGAAAGAAATTAAAGGGATCCAGATAGGAAAAGAAGAGCTCAAATTAGCACTATTTGCTGATGACATGATAATCTACCTAGAAGACCCAAAAAACTCTACCAGAAAACTTTTACAACTAGTAAATGAATTCGGCAAAGTAGCAGGATACAAAATCAATACCCATAAGTCAAAGGCATTTTTGTACATCAGTGACAAAGCCTCTGAAAGGGAAATGATGAAAAATACCCCATTTAAAATAGCATCTAAAAAAATAAAATACCTGGGGATCAACCTAACGAAAGAGGTGAAAGACCTCTATAACGAAAATTATAGAACACTGAAGAGAGAAATTATAGAAGAACTCAGAAGATGAAAAGACCTACCTCGCTCTTGGATAGGCAGAATTAATATTGTCAAAATGTCCATACTACCAAAAGCATTATACAGATTTAATGCAATTCCAATCAAAATCCCAATGTCATTCTTCAAAGAAATAGAAATAGCAGCCATGAAATTCATCTGGAAAAATAAGAGACCCAGAATAGCCAAAGCAATCCTGAGCAAGAAAAGTGAAGCAGGGGGCATCACCATACCGGACCTTAAATTATACTATAGAGCAATAGTAACAAAAACAGTATGGTATTGGCACCAAAACAGACTGGTGGACCAATAGTACAGAATTGAGGACACAGAGACTAATACATATAATTTCATCTATCTTATATTAGACAAATGTGCCAAAAATGTACAGTGGAGAAAGGCTAGCCTCTTCAACAAATGGTGCTGGGAAAACTGGAAATCCATATGCAACAAATTGAAATTAAACCCTTATCTCTCACCATGCACAAAACTCAATTCAAAGTGGATCAAGGACCTAGGAATTAGACCAGAGACAATACGCCTAATAGAAGAAAAAGTAAGCTCCAATTTCCAACATGCCGGATTTGGCCCCAAGTTTCTTAATAGGAATCCTGTAGCGCAAGAATTACTACCAAGAATTAATGAATGGGATAGATTTAAACTAAAAAGCTTCTTCTCAGCAAAAGAAACAATCAGTGAAGGTGAATAGAGAGCCAACTAATTGGGAACAAATATTTAACACATGCACATCAGACAGAGCACTAATTTCTAGAATATATAAAGAACTTAAAAAATTTTACACCAAAAAAACAAAATAACCCAATCAATAAATGGGCTAAGGAATTGAGAAGACACCTCTCAAAAGAAGATACACAATTAATCAACAAATACATGAAAAAAATGTTCAACATTGCTGGCGATCAGAGAAATGCAAATCAAAACTACTCTAAGATTTCACTTCACTCCAGTCAGAATGGCAGCTATCAAGAACACAAGCAACAATAAATGTTGGAGAGGATGTGGAGAAAAAGGCACACTCATACATTGCTGGTGGGATGGCAAAATGGTGCAACTGTTATGGAAAACAGTATGGAGATTTCTTGGAAAACTGGGAATGGACCCACCCTATGACCCAGCCAACCCACTCCCGGGTCTATTCCCAAAGGACTTAAAAACAGCATATTACAGTGATACAGCTATCTCAATGTTTGTAGCTGTGCAATTCACAATAGCTAGGTTGTGGAACCAACCTAGATGTCCCTCAATAAATGAGTGGATTAAGAAAATGTGGTATATACACACAATGAAATTTTACTCAGCAATAAAAGAAAATAAATTAATGGCATTTGCAGGTAAATGGATGAAGTTTGAGGACATAATGCTAAGTGAAGTTAGTCAGTCTCAAAAATCCAAGTACCAAATGTTTTCTCTGATATAAGGAAGCTGGTTCATAGTATTGTTGGATGGGGTGGTGGGTACATAGGAGGACTAGAGAATACTAGAATGGTCAAAGGGAAGGGAATGGAAGGGAGGGAGCTAGGGGGGAGGGAGGGGGAGAAAAGGAAAAAGAAATAAGAAAAGGTGGTTGAATGACATGGATATCATTTTCCTAAATGCATGATTGAAGACCTGAATTGTACGAATATACTTTGTATACAAACAGTTGTATGTAAAAAGATGCTAAATACATGCACTATGAGTTGTACATATTAAAAATTATTTAAAAAATATAATAATAATAAAAAAATAGATATTGGCCTGAAGTTTTCCTTTTTGTCTGTGTCTTTGCCTGGCTTTGGAATCAGTGTAATATTGGCCTCATAGAACGAGTCTGGGATATCTCCCTCTTTTTCTACTTCTTGAAATAAGTTGAAGAGCAGTGGTATTAGTTCTTCTTTGAAGGTCTTGTAGAACTCGGCTGTAAAGCCATCAGGCCCTGGACTTTTTCTAGGTGGAAGTTTTTTGATGGTGTCTTCTATTTTCTCATTTGAAAATGATCTGTTTAAATTGTGTATATCCTCCAGATCTAGTTTGGGCAATTCATACGACTCTAAGAATCTGTCAATGTCTTCAGTATTTTCTATTTTATTAGAGTACAAGATTTCAAAGTAATTTCTAATTATTCTTTGTATATCTGAGGTGTTTGTTGTGATATTTCCTTTTTCATCATGGATGTTAGTGATTTGAGTTTTTTCTCTCCTTCTTTTCGTTAGCATTGCTAAGAGTCTGTCAATTTTATTTATTTTTTCAAAGTACCAACTTTTATTTTGGTCAATTCTTTGAATTGTTTCTTTAGACTCAATTTCATTAATTTCAGCTCTGATTTTAATTATTACCTGTTTTCTACTGCTCTTGGTTTTGGTCTGTTCTTCTTTTTCTAGTGCTTTGAGGTGTGATGTTAAGTCATTTATTTGTTTCGTTTTGTTTTGTTTTGTTTTGTTTTGTTTTCTTTTGAGGAATGAACTCAGTGCAATGAATTTTCCTCTTAATACTGCCTTCATAGTGTCCCAGAGATTTCTATATGATGCATCTGTGTTTTCATTTACCTCTTGGAATTTTTTAATCTCCTCCTTGATGTCTTCTTCAATCCCTTGTTCATTCAATAAGATGTTGTTTAGCTTCCAGTTGTTGGAGTAATTTATTTTATTTCTTGTTTTATCATTGATTTCCAATTTCATCCCATATGGTCTGATAGAATGCAGGGAATTATCTCTGCTTTTTTATATTTGCTGAGGGTTGCCTTGTGGCATAATATATGGTCTATTTTGGAGAAGGAGCCATGTGCTGCTAAGAAAAAGGTGTATTCACTTACTGAGGGATGAAATATTCTATATATGTCCGTTAGATCTAAGTTATTAATTGTTTTAATGAGGCCAAAAGTTTCTTTATTAAGCTTTTGTTTGGATGATCTATCCAGTGGTGATAGAGGTGTGTTGAAGTCCCCTAGAATAATGGTGTTATGATCTATTTTATTCTTGAACTTGATAAGGGTTTGTTTGATGAATGTAGGTGCTCCATTATTTGGGGCATATAGATTTATAATTGTTATATCCTGTTGATGAATAGTTCCATTAATCAGTAAGAAATATCCATCTTTCTCCCTTTTGATTAGCTTTGGCTTGAAGTCTACCTTATTTGATATGAGAATGGAAACCCCTGCTTGCTTCCTTGGCCCATGTGAGTGGTAAGATTTTTCCCAGCCTTTAATCTTCAGTCTATTGATGTCTTTTTCTATGAGGTGGGTTTCTTGGAGACAGCATATTGTTGGGTTGTTTCTTTTAATCCAGTCTGATAATCTGTGTCTTTTGAATGGTGAATTTAGGCCATTAACATTCAAGATTATTATTGAGATGTAATTTGTATTTTCATCCATTTTTATTTGTTTATGGTATTTACCTTGATTTGGTTTCTCCTCTGCTTGGTGATTCCTTTAGTTTAACATCTCCTTTTGTTGATTTTCATTGCTATTTTTCTTTTCTTCTTTATGGAATATTTTGCCCAGGAATTTTCAGAAGTGCTGGCTTTCAAGATGCAAACTCTTTTAACTTGTGTTTGTCATGGAAGGTTTTTATTTCATCTTTGAATCTAAAGCTTAATTTTGCTGGGTATAGGATTCTCGGTTGACATCCCTTTTCTTTCAGGGCTTGAAATATATTATTCCAGGATCTTCTAGCTTTTAAGGTCTGGGTTGAAAAATCTGAACATAGTTTAATTGGTTTCCCCCTATATATAATCTGCTTCCTTTCTCTTGTGGCCTTTAATATTCTCTCCTTGTTCAGTATAGTAGGCATTTTCATTATGATGTGCCTTGGTGTGGATCTGTTATGATTTTGTACGTTTGGTGTTTGGTAAACCTCTTGGAGTTGGTTTTCCCATTCATTCCTCAAGTTTGGAAAGTTTTCTGCTATTATTTCATTGAATAAATTATTCATTCCTTTGGCTTGGAATTCTGCTCCTTCTTCTACTCCAATCACTCTTAAATTTTGTCTTTTTATGTTGTCCCAAATTTCTTGGATGTTTTGTTCTTTATTTTTGACCATTTTTACTGTGTTCTCTGCATTTGTTTCCAGTTTGTATATTTTGTCTTCATTGTCTGAGGTCCTTTCTTCCAGGTGGTCTCATCTACTGGTGATGTTTTCAATAGAGCATTTAATTTGGTTTATTGCTTCTTTCATTTCCAGTATTTCTGTTTGGTTTCTCTTTACAACCTCTGTCTCTCTATTGAAGTAGTCTTTTGCTTCTTGTATTTGTTTATGAAGTTCTTTGTCAAAGTGGTCTTTTACTACCTGTATTTGCTCTCTCACCTCCTTCTTGAATTTGTCCTTGAACTCCATAATCATTTGGATTATGTATTTCCTGAATTCCTGTTCTGTCATTAGATCTAATGTGCTTGCCAAGGAATCTGCTAAGGAGGTATGTTGATTTGTTTGGGACATTTTCTTCCCTTGTTTATTCATATTGCTTATGTGTCTTTTCTTTTAGCACTGTGGAACCTTGACTTTTTTTGTTTTTACCTTAAGGCCTAATGATGCTCCTGTTGTAGGATTCTATCAGCTCCCCTTATATGTACTTTACACCTTAAAACCAGACATTTTATATTCAGTTAATCACAGTTTGTTCACAATTTACAGAGTTAGAGAATTTAGATATCACCTCCAATATATTCTGAGTGATTATAATGGGGTTTATAGTTTCAGAAATTGGGTACAAAGGTGATATGCTTAGGAGGAAGGAGGGAAAGGTATTGCTTTCCCTCCCTTCAGGAGTGTAATACTCAAAATCTATGGAAGTAGTTTAATAGCAGAAGGGGGAGGAAAGGAATTGGAGTGTACAGTTAAGTGTGAAGACCGATGTGTATTTCAGCTAGGCTTATGTAAATGTTGAGAGAAATTAGAAAACGGCCAGGTAGTAAGAACTAATGAAAGAGAGAAGACAGGGTGAGTCAAAAGAGAGAAAGGAGACTATATAAAACACCCATTTGATGTACTGTTCAGTTGCCCCATTTTAAGATTCCAAGTTCCTGTACACAACTTGTTTTCTTCTCTGTTGAGTATGTAGGGGCAGGGTGTAGATAGGGACGATGAGGAAATAAGGAATGAGAGGCAAGAGGGAGTGAAAATGGGAGAGAGGAAAAAAAAGAGAAAAAAAAGAAAGAAAAAAACACAATACTACAATGACATAAAAAAAAAAAACACAAAGTCGAATTCACAAGTCTCAAATAGGCAGCTTATTCTCCTCTCTCAGTTTATTAAATTAGCTGTTCAGCAGATCTGCTCTGGCTGATGCGAAGAATTTGTGGGTGGGGTCAAGTCTGCATACCTGGTTAGCTAGGAGTGATGTTGGAGATGGTTCTTTGTGTGGAGTCTACTTCCGTGCTCTTCCTCACTTGAAGGGTCACAGAGGGTCGTCACACTGGACTCGCGTTCCCCTGCTGTCTGTTGAAGGTCCTCCCAGTCTCGGGTTCCTCCTTGCCTGTTCGCTGGTCTCCGCACCGCTTTCTCTGGGGCTTTACTGGTGAGGGTTGCGTCCGGCCGAGTGTGGATTTGAACTGGCATTGTCCTGCGGTCTCCCGAGGTCTCCCAGCACTAATTCCGCTGGCTCTTTTCGCTGGTTTCACACTGGCGTGCTTCGAGTGTGGCTGGGGAATATAGTCCCGGCGCAGGCTCTGGCTTTCTTCCGCACCGCCTTTGCTCCACCTGGTGTGCTACAGTGTCTTCATTGGTCTTTGATGCGTGTCCCTGAGCTGGGGCTCTCCAGTCTGGTCCTGAGGAGGAAGCCAGCTCCTCACCCTGAGGGAGGGGGCATCAAGATGGCAGCCAAAAATTGCCATTTCTTCCATATGGTTTGAAAAGGTCTCCGCAGAGCCACTTTAGTAAGCAGTACATTTATATCAAATTCTAATGGGAGTAAAAAAGGGCAAAAAGAGAAGGGTAATAAGAGAGAGAGAAACGGACAAATTAGACACAATTTCTGAAGATACTAAATCTGTTCAGTTTTTCTCAAGTTGCCCTTTGCCTCTGGGGTTAATTTTAGTGTTCCTAGAATCCAAAGTTCCAGCTATGGTTATGGTTACAAGCACATTGCTTATAACTTTTCTTTTTATTTATTTTTAATACATTTTATTGTGTATATTTGAGGTTTACAACATGATGTTATAGTAAAATGGTTAAAATAGTGAAACAAATTAACATATCTATCATTCCACATGGTTACTGTGTGTGTGTGTGTGTATATGTGTGTGTGACAAGAACAGCTAAAATCTACTTATTTAACAAAATGCTTCTAACTTTTCCTAACTGACTAAGAACAGAAACTTCTCATTGGAACTCTGATGGTCAAACCTTTGAAGAATTCAGCAGGTCTATGTGAAATGGTTCTGAAGTGCTGGTGATTGCAGTGAGCATCTTCCAAACACAAAGGAAGCACCTTATCTGGAGGACCAATGTTCAATCACCACCAAGTGAGCATCTTCAAGGTCAAGAGGGTCCTCTCTGAGCTGCAGCATTGATAACAGCTATGTGTCAGAGGGCCATACTCTGCTTTCTCTCCATTTCCTCACTTACTCTATATACCAGTGCTCTGCACAAGAGAAAATACAGGCTTACAGTACTTCCAGAATATGGCCAAGTTCACCTAGCTAGTTTTGGAGGAGATGGGCCAAACCTGGGCCTATCATATGGCCCTAGGAAACTAAAGATTGTATCTATTCTGAAGAATTCTTGAAAGCCCCATAGAAATTCTGAAGATAAACAAATTAGCTACTCCAAGCAAGGTTGTCCAATGTGGTTATACATCAGGAAGAAAAGTGTGAGCTCTAAGTCAACTTGCTCTTTTTGTTCCCAACACAAACCTCTACCTACTTTAATTGGTTATTCAGCTGGAAATGTTTACATTGGGAGTTGTTCTTAGAGAAACTAGCTTCTCTGATGGGATTATCAGATGATTAGAAAGACCACATGGATTTTGTTTCCCCTACACTAAGAATGGCCCTAACTCTTTAAGCCCCATTAAATTTAATTTAATCATTGCCACTTTGTGCTGGTATTGTGTTTTATGAGCACATTTACCAGAAATTGAAGGCTTTTCAAACAGGGGCTTTTGAAATAAAAATAAAGGGATACTCAGATCCAATACTATTGCCAAAATGGGAAATAGAGGTCACTTGTTTACAGTGTACATGCTAATGTGATTCTGATGACTACTGATAAATTTATCAGAGATGGGGCCTGTGGAAAGGGATCAACTGGTCTTGTCCTAGCTTTGGAGGACTGTTGGAATGATTTTGGAAACCTATTTTGACAGATTATCTTGAGTTGGTATGGCCTTTCAGAAGTTTGCTGAGGAAATTCCAAGCAATTCAATGCAACTGTAAACATCCAAAGCTCTGGTCTTCAAGCTCAAGCCTACTTTTCACATCTCATTACTGCAAGATGACAGAAAACAAACAGCAAGTTCTTCACCTCATGTATGTCAGTGAGGCCTTGCTTTCTCTGAGTGTGCAAAAGAGGAATTGCTAGCTTAACCACAAAGTTAAGACACAAAGATGTCTACACATGACTGAGATGCCTCAATAGATTTATAATCTAGAAAGGAAGTAGACAAGATTCCAATTTTTTTTAATATTTATTTATTTAGTTAGTTGTACACATTGCCTTTATTTATTTTTACATGGTGCTGAGGATTGAACCCGGGCCACGCATGTGCTAGGTGAGTGCTCTACTGCTGAGCCACAGCCCCAGCCCAAGATTCCAAATTCTTAATATGTGAATATAACTTGAAATTGTTTTAAAAATTAGTCTTTAAAGTCAAAGAAAAGTAAATTTTCAAAATTAAATGTTACTTATCAGAAATATTGTTTCCTTGTACTGTAATGCACAGATAAAAAGTAGTCTGTAAATAATAATAAATGGGAAAAATAAATTGTTGTTGGCAATATGTTGAATTCTGGTGAATTATTTTATCTGCCCTTAGTCTAGCAGCCCTTAATAACTACCTAGCTGGAAGACTGGGAATGTGGCTCATAATGGAACACTTGCCAGGTTTGTGTGAGGCCCTGAGTCTGATCTCCAGCACTGCAAGGAGAGAAAGAGAGTATGAATACCTCATTGAAATCCTGCTCTCCCTCTTCCAAGATGGGTAAACTTTGTAAAGTAAGGTGTTTTACTGTTGTCAGCTTTTTTACTGTTGTGACAAAAAGACCTGACAAGAACAAATTTAGAAGAGGAAAAATTTATTTAGGTGCTCACAGTTTCATGTCTCAGTCCACAGACAGCTGGCTCCATTCCTTGTAGCTCAATATGAGGCAGAACATCACAGTGGAAGAGTGTGGTAGAGGAAAGTGGGTTAAGACATCACACTAGAAAGCAAGAGAGAGCCCTGCACAACAAAGACATGATATATACCCCAAAGATATACCGCCCAATAATCCGCCTTTTCTAGCCATAACCAACCTCCCTTCAATTACCACCAACTTAATCTCTATCCAGAAATTAATACACTGATTATGTTAAGGCTCTTATAATCCAATCATTTCACCTCTAAACCTTTTTGCATTGTCTCATAAAAGACGTTTTGGGGGACACCTCATATCTAAATCATAATATTAGGTAACCTTTTTAAATTATTTAAAACTTCTTTAATCTTTTTTTTTTCTAATTTGTTATGCATGCTTGCAGAATGCAATTCATTTCATATTTCATTCAAAGAGCACAGTTTTTCAATTTACTGGTTTTACCTAAAGTATTTTCACACCATTTGTCTTTTTTCACAATTTGTTTATAGTTTTCAGAGTGTAAATTTTACCCTCTTTTGCAAAATTTATTTAAAGTATTTTATTTTTGATAATATAAGTGAAATTGTTTCAATTTATTTGTTTATTTTAATTTGTCTTAATTAATTATAGATGACAGTAGAATGCATTTATGCACTGTGATATATCATTCATACATGGGATATTATTTCTCATTTTTCAAAGTGTACATGTTGCAGAATCATATGGGTCACATAGTCACATGTATACATACAGTAATAATGTCTGTTTCACTCCACTATCTTTCCCATCCCCACATCCTATCCCACCCCTCCCTTCACTTACCTCTACCTAATCTAACCCGATTTTTCCCTAGTGCTCCCCACCTTATTGTGAATTAGCATCCACATATTAGAGAAAACATTCAGCCTTTGGTTTTGTGGGATTGGCTTATTTCACTTAGCATGATATTCTTCAGCTCCAACAATTTACTGGCAAATGCCATAATTTCACCCTTCTTTAAAGCAGAGCAATATTCCATTGAGCATATATACCACATTTTCTTTGTCCATTCATCTATTTAGGGACACCTAGGTTGGTTATATAGTCTAGCTATTGTGAATTGAGCTGCTATAAACATTGATGTGGCTGTGTCACTATAGTATGCTGATTTTAAGTCCTTTGGGTTTAAACCAAAGAGTGGGATAGCTAGGTCAAATGGTGGTTCCATTCCCAATTTTATGAGGAATCTTCATACTGTTTTCCATAGTGGTTGCACCAATTTGCAGTCCCACCAACAATGTATGAGTGTCCCTTTTCCCCACATCCTTGCCAACATTTATTGTTGCCTATATTCTCAATGATTGCCATTCTGATAGGAGTGAGATGAAATCTTAGAGTAGTTTTGATTTGCATTTCTTTAATTGCTAGAGATGTTCAACACTTTTTCATATATTTGTTGATCAATTGTATTTCTTCTTCTGTGAAGTGTCTGTTCAGTTCTTTAGCCTATTTATTGATTGGGTTATCTGTATTTTTGGTGTTAAGTTTGTTGAGTTCTTTATTTATCCTAGAGATTAATGCTTTATCAGAGGTGCATGTGGTAAAGATTTTCTCCCAGTCTGTATGCTCTCTCTTCATGACAGGGTGTTGGCACCAAAATAGACTTGTAGACCAATGATACAGAATAGAGGACACAGAGAAAAACCCACATAAATATGGTTATCTCATATTAGACAAGGGTGCCAAAAACATTCAGAGGAGAAAAGATAGCCTGTTCAACAAATGGTGCTGGCAAAACTAGAAATCCATATGTAGCAAAATGAAATTAAATCTCTATCTCTCACCCTGCACAAAAATCAACTCAAAGCGGATCAAAGACTTAGGAACTGGAACAGAGAACCTATGCCTAATAGAAGAAAAAATAGGCCCAAATATGCACCATGTTGGCCTAGGATCTGACTTCCTTAACAAGACTCCTAAAGCACAAGAAGTAAAATCAAGAATTAAGAAATGGGATTGATTCAAATTAAAAAGCTTCTTTTTAGCAAAGGAAACAATAATGTGAGGAGAGACCATACAGATTGGGAGAAAATCAATTTTATTTTTGAACTGTGCATTGCATCTACATAGAAATAGAATTGATTTTGTATATTTATCTTGTGTCCCATAAATTTATTAACTCACTAATCAGTTCTTAGATCAATAGACTTTTTTTTTAATAGAAGTTTTAGTTTTAGAGCAGAAGGTAGATAGATTCCCAGTATGCCTCTGCCCTATACATGCAGAGCCTATTTCATTATTACCAGAGTGATACATTTGTTGCAATTGATTTACCTGCATTTATATATCATTATCATTCAGAATCCACAAGTTACATTGGGGTTTACTCCTAATGTTGTATATTCTTTAGGGTTGGATAGAAGTAACACGGATATACTATTTATCTACTGACATACACTTATGTATCCTCCATGTCCTTCCGTAGTTTTATAGCTTGTAGGAGCCCTCATTAAGGAGATAGCTAAGATTGCGGTTAGCTGTGAGCCATAAAGATGTTCAAGCATTACCACTTTCCATGATCTCGCGAGACTTGGCCCGGGACATTGCGGATCTGGTCGGCGCCATTTTGTGGTGGTTGGAGGAGTGTTGATTGTGTGTTGGGATGGTTGCTGGAGCCAGAAAGAGAAACTAGCAGAATAAAGAGCCTGTTTGTTTCCAGTCTGCCTCTGAAGTTATTCCCGCAGGTTTTTTGCTGCAGGCGGCCATAGCTGCAGTCAGCGACAGGTGATGGCCCGTACTGGGAATTCGGCTGGCAGGTAAGAACTGAAAATGGGAGCAAAAATAACAAAAGGTCAGATAATAAAGGCCATGGATGAGTTTTTTGATATCGCAGATTCAGTGGATAGCGAGGAAAGTGATCAAGAAAACATAGCCTCTGATTCAGTTAATACCGGTGAGAAGAGTAGTGATGTAAATTCAAAAGTAAGAGCTGCAAAAGCAATCAGAAATTTATTGAAATTAGCTGAAGAGTATGTACTCTTATTAGAAGCTGAAACTCAGGATACCAGTAAGTGATAGTAGTGAAGAGGAATCAAAAAGTGATTCTGGGAGCACAGTCTTCAATAAAAAGAACAAAAAGAAATTAAAAAGGAGAAAGGACCACCAAGTAGAGGAACGACTAGTGCCCTCTGTGCCTTCATGGGTGGAATCCATTACAGAAAATATGAAGGGTATTACTAGGCATTTTCATACCCTAGAAACAGAAATAAAAAGTCTTTCTGAGCACTTACGTGCTCTCAAGGGTAACTCACAGATACATTGGGAACTGCCAATATTTGAATATGAAAATGGACAGAAGATCAACCAGTCAGTAGATTTCAAAACAATAAAAAAAATCTCAAAGAGGCAGTAATGATGTATGGGCCCCAAACTCCTTTCACGTTGAGTATGCTGGAGTCCCTGAACACTTTTAACTTAACCCCCTCAGACTAGAAAAGTCTATGTAAAGCAGCATTAAGTGGGGGGCAATACTTAGTTTGGCGATTGCAATTTCAGGACCTTTGTATAGAAACAGCTAAAAGAAATGCAGCTGCAGGGTTTGTAGACCATAATATAGAAATGCTCACAGGAGAAGGGCATTTCGCAGACTTACAGGCTCAAAAATATTATGACCCAGGTGTATATGCTCAGATAAAGGCAGCTGCCTTAAAGGCATGAAAAACTTTACAAGGACCTGGGGATCTACAGATAGCTTGTCAAAAGTGATTCAAGGACATAATAAGCCATATGCTGACTTTGCTGATCGACTTTTGAGAACTGCAGGTAGATTGTTTGGAGACCTTGATCAAGCTATGCCATTAGTCGTTCAATTAGCATATGAAAATGCTAATAAATACTGCCAGGAAGCCATCAGGCCATGGAGAAATAATAAGGATCTTTCCATATATATACAACTATGTAAAGATATAAATGACGTCTTTGTCACAGGAAATGTGATTGCAGGAGCAATGAGAGGTGCTTCCCCTCAAAATTTCACAAGGGCTCAACCTAGGCATTATAATCAATCAGGATATTCCAGGCAAAATTATCATTATCAATCAGGCTACTCTAGGCAAAATCCCCAAAGAGAAATAAGACCAAGCTCATACCGTGCCCCAGGCTGCTGCCCCAGGAGTAAAAAGGGAAATCATTGGGCCAATAAATGCCATGCAAAATTTGACATCTATGGAAATCATTTGTTCATGAATTCAAAAAACTGGGCACAGGGCCAATGCCCCAGAGCCCACAAATGTACAAGGCATTGGAGGAGGAATATCCTCAAGCATCCACTCAGATGCTTCCCAGATACAATGCCTACTACCCATCCACTCCTTTGCCAGAGGAACAGGAGGAAATGCAGGATTAGACCTCTGTTCCACCACCTGAATAGTGTTAACACCTGAAAGGGAATTCAATTGATTCCCACAGGAGTCAGGGGACCTCTTCCCTCAGAAACTGTAAGACTTATTCTTGAGGGAAGTCCTAAAAGCTTATTAAGCTTGCAAGTGACCCCAGGTGTAATAAACTCAGAACAAAGGGGAAATAAAATAATGCTTAGCTCACCCCAAAGTATAAGTTCTGTTAATCAAGGAGATAGAATTGCTCAGCTGCTTCTCCTTCCAAATTTACATAATTCATTTAAAATGAGTATGCCTCAAAAAAGGAACAATAGAGGATTTTGTTCCACTGACTCGGGACCCATGGCTTGGTAGGTTCGGGATTGTTCATGGAGGCCTATGTGTAAAATAAAAATCCAAGGAATAGAGATGGAGGGACTGATAGATACTGGAGCTGGCTCTTCAATCATTAATCTACGGCAATGGCCCAAGCACTGGCCTCTGCAAAAAGTTTCAACCAATTTAAGAGGCTTGGGATATAATAACCTCCCAGAGAAATGTGTGGTAATTTTATAATGGGAGGATGGTGAAGGGCATAAAGGAACATTTCAGCCTTATGTTTTACCTAACCTACCAGTTACTTTATGGGGAAGAGATATTTTGCAACAAATGGGAGTACACCTTACAACCAAGCCTGCAGATGTTAAATGTGAAAATCTACAGGGTAATCTTAACCCTAAAAGAAATCATTATCAAAAAGGACAGGGTAACCTTAATCCTAAAAGAATTTATTATCATAAAGGAAAAAGATGTTTTTTTCGGGGCCACTGACAAAATAATTTTGAAAATACCATGGCTTTCTGATAGCTTGTAGGAGCCCTAATTAAGGAAATAGCTAAGATTGTGATTAGCTGTGAGCCATAAAGATGTTCAAGCATTACCACTTTCCATGATCTCACGAGACTTGACCCGGGACATTGCGGATCTGGTCAGTGCCATTTTGTGGTGGTTGGAGGAGTATTGATTGTGTGTTGGGATGGTTGCTGGAGCCAGAAAGAGAAGCTAGCAGAATAGAGAGCCTGTTTGTTTCCAGTCTACCTCTGAAGTTATTCTCAGTGGCCCCTATCTAAAGAGACATTACAAGCGGCCCACCAAGAACAACTAGAAGCAGGACATATAGAACCTTCCACCTCTTACTGGAATTCCCCCATATTTGTGATCAAGAAAAAATCAGGAAAATGGCAATTGTTACATGATCTTAGAGAAATTAATAAAACCATGCAAATCATGGGCTCTACTCAACCTGGACTTCCTAATCCTGTAGCTATTCCAAAAAATTTTCATCTTATTACTCTTGACATAAGTGATTGCTTCTTTTCTATTCCTCTACACCCTCTGGATACCCCCAGGTTAGCTTTTTCAGTTCCTTCTATTAACAATAATGGCCCTGATCAGAGATATCAATGGAGAGTTTTGCCGCAGGGAATGGCTAATAGCCCCACTATGTGTCAAATCTATGTAGATAAAGTTATTCAGCCTATCAAAAATAAATACCCAGAGCTTATGTGCCTCCATTATATGGATGATATTTTGCTTGCTCATCCTAATCAAGAAGTCTTATTCACCATATTTAGTGATATATCAGAAAACTTGAAACAATATGGACTAAACATTGCTAAGAAAAAGGTTCAGATTAGATCTCCAATATTATATCTAGGATTCCAAATTATGGACACTTTTGTTAGGCCTCAAAAAATATTAATTAATAAGGAGCATTTGGCCACTCAAATGACTTTCAAAAATTGCTGGGAGATATTAATTTGTTTCGCCCTACACTAAACTTCACTACTGGCCAACTAAAACCTTTATTTGACATCCTTCGTTGGGACCCAGATCCATCTTCACTGCGAACATTGACTCCTGATGCTAGGAAAGCTTTAAAGTTAGTAGAAAAAGCCATTGAAGAAGCTCATTGTGATAGATTTGATTTAACTCAACTGCTGATGTTGATTATTATTTCCTCACAATATACACCCACAGGAGTATTTTGGCAACAAGGGCCTTTATTATGGATACATTTACCCATCTCTCCTAAAAGTATAATTGAGTCTTATATCTCCATGGTGGCTAAACTTATTCTTGAAGGACTTAAGACTTCTACTAAAATATTTGGCATTCACCCTGCTACTATTATTACTCCCTATTCATCGTCACAGATTGAATATTTATGCTTCAATGATAATGATTGGGCTATAGCTAGATGCTCTACTTCTGCAAATTTTGATAATTATCTTCCTAAGTCTTCTATGTTATCTTTTTGTATCAATCGTCTGATTATATTTCCACAGATAATAAAAAATCAACCTATTCCTAAGGCATTAAATGTATTCACAGATGGGTCCTCAAATGGTACTGCTGCAGTAGTCACTACAAAAGAAAATATAACTTACATAACTGCACACAAATCAGCTCAACTAGTGGAACTGGAAGCTGTGGTAAGAGCTCTGGAAATTTTTAGAGAGCAGACCATGAACATTTTTTCAGATAGCCACTATATTGTACATGTCATCCCAAAAATAGAGCTAGCAGGACCAACAGCACCTCATACTCCAGCCTTTAAATTGTTTTATCAAATATAAAAACTTTTTTGGGCAAGAAAAGAACCTCTATTCGCAGGGCATATTAGAGCACATACCATCTTGCCTGGTCCCCTCCATGAAGGTAATCAAAAGGCCGATTCCCTTACCCAAACAATCTTTATACTTTCAGCGCTCCAGCAAGGTACTTTATTTCACTCCCAGTTTCACGTCAATAGAACCACCTTGCAAGGAAGGTTTAAAATCACAAAGGAGCAAGCCAGAACAATTGTAAAAGATTGTAAATATTGTATGACACATTTGCCAAATCCTCATTATGGTGTTAACCCTAGAGGATTAATGCCCAATCATTTGTGGCAGATGGATGTTACTCATGAGCCAAGTTTTGGAAAATTGCGATTTGTTCATGTGACCATAGATACATGCTCAGGCATGATTTTTGCTTCCTTACATTCTGGAGAAAAAGTTAAAGATGTTCCATCTCATTGTTTGCAAGCTTTTGCTGCATTGGGCATCCACAAAATGCTTAAAACAGATAATGTCCCTGCATATACATCCTCATCTTTCAAACAGTTTTGCACAAAATTCAATATATCCCATAAAACAGGCATCCCATACAATCCTCAGGGTCAGGGCATTATTGAAAGAGCAAATCGCACACTGAAAATTATGTTATTAAAACAAAAAAAAAGGAAATAGGAAAATTCCTAGAGACAGATTGGCAGTTGCCCTGTTTACCTTAAATTGTTTTAACTTTAGACTCTAATGGTTATTTTGCTGGAGACAGACATTGGAACCCACACAAACAACATAAACCTTTGGTTTACTGGAAGAATGTTCTTTCAGGTACATGGAAGGGTCCAGATCCAGTATTAATTTGGGGGAGAGGATCTGTTTGTGTTTTTCCAAAGCACGAATCCTCTCCAATATGGATACCATCTAGATTAATAAAACAGGTACCAAATCAAAAAGATCAAGATGAAGTTGTTGAGGAATCAAGATTAATAAAAAAGTACAAAATCAAGAGGACCAAGATGAAGGTATGGAATGATTTCCTTAAAAGAGTCCTTCAAAATATTTCACAACTTAAGTGTCATTCCTCCCGGCTGGGATGAGGAGATCTCTCTTTAGTGTGCACACAATTGTATTTTTTTTCTCTTTTTATATATGTCTTTATGTCTGTGCATTTGTCTAAATTTCATGTAAATGTGACATCACAAATATATGTTTGTAGGTTTGTGTGTCTGTCCAGTGTGACGTCACAAATATATATGGATCCAAATAACTTTAATGCATTTAAGTTTAAGACTATTCAATTTGGGTAAATAATTTAATAAGTGAAGGTTCCTTCAATTTTGATTTATAGGTGTCCCAGGGATTTATCTTTAGTGAAGAATATGACTAATGCTGTATAACCTGATATTTTGGTGTTTTGACATAGGAATGTTTATTTGTAATTAACTTTATTTGTTTTATAGCTGATTAATTTGAGTTATTTCAACAGATAATTTCATGGAAGGTTACAGAGACTCGAGGGTCCAGCTAACAAATTATTTATCCAAAGTGCCTTTTGCTTTTCTTTAATCTATCTTTAATGCAGTAAATACCCTTAGTCTTTCTTTGTTTTCTTCTGAATGTGATATTTTGCCAGCTTATGTTTGTGGGGGCTCAAGCAGCAATGTGTGTGAGCAGAAATCAACTTTAATTTTCTAATCTAATAATTCTATTTTTTTTAGTTTGATAACTCGCCTCTTGACTCAGTGCTGGAATAGCACTGCATTTTCTTTAATAATTGATGCTTGAGTTTCTAGGTAGCGGGCCCTGAAGATTTGCCAGTGGCATTGTCTTGACATAAAAAAGACGGCTGCTGCTACAGCTGCAGTGATCGCGGTCACTGCAAGCATCCCTGCTACTCAAGCATCAAACAACCTCACCAGCAGTGTGGCCTCTGCTCTGCATGCATGGGGCCTCCTAGATCAACGTGTTATAACAAGTGGACATTTTGATCTTTCATTGTTTGGGACTTTATGGGACAATGCCTTGCGGGTATTTGTCTAGAGAACTCAGTCCATTACTTGATGGAATTTAGGGCAGCTGATTTGTTTAAAGAATTTGATATGCTATGCAACTTGGCTCATCAGCAGAAGGCTTGTCGCCTTAAAGCCACAGCATCTCCTCATGATTGGACAGCTGTTAGTCATCATACACAGTGGATCCTGAAGGGCTCGATGGATGGCTGGTTATCCAATGATGGGTAAGATTCCCAGAGGGGGACAACCTAAGACAGGCACAGTCGATCCGGATGAGATTGTCACCCATCTACAGGACAGTCTCATGTGGCCGACATATCAACCTATGACAGGAGTCAAGGGCACAGCCTTGATTATATGATGATGGGTAAGAATGTTGGTTGCACATGGACGTCCTAGAGCATCCCCTTTTAAAACAAAAGGGGGGAAATGTAGGAGCCCTAATTAAGGAGATAGCTAAGATTGCAGTTAGCTGTGAGCCATAAAGATGTTCAAGCATTACCACCTTCCATGAACTCGCGAGACTTGGCCCGGGACATTGTGGATCGGGTCGACGCCATTTTGTGGTGGTTGGAGGATTGTGGGTTGCGTGTTGGGGTGGTTGCTGGAGCCAGAGAGAGAAGCTAGCAGACTAAAGAGCCTGTTCATTTTCAGTCTGCCTCTGAAGTTGTTCCCGCAGCTTTGTTGCTGCAGGTGGCCGTAGCTGCAGTCAGTGACAATAGCTCATTTCTTTTTATCATTGAATAATAATCCACTAGACAGTATATGTACTACAGTTTCTCCATTTCCTTACCGAAGGACATCTTGGTTGCATCCAAGTTTTGAAGTTATGTTCAAAGCTTTTATAAATGTCTTTGTACAGGTTTTTTTTATTATTATTATTATTTATTTACTTAATCATAATGCACAAGTATAGCATCTTTTTACATACAACTGCTTGTATACAAAGTATATAAGTACCATTCAGATCTTCAATCATGCAATTAGGATAATGATATCCATCTCATTCAACCACCAATTTTTTTCCCTTTCCTGCCCCTCCCTCCCCCCTGGCTCCCTCCCTTGCCCTCCATTTCCTTTGACCATTCTAGTGTTCCTCTAATCCTATGCACCCCCATCCAACAATACTGTGAACTAGCCTCCTTATATCAGGGAAAACATTCGGTATTTGGATTTTTGAGATTGATTAATTTCACTTAGCATTATATTCTCCAACTTTATCCATTTACCTGCATATGCCATTATTTTATTCTCTCTTATTGCTGAGTAAAATTCCATTTTGTATATATACCACATTTTCTTTATCTACTTATCTACTGAGGAACATCTAGGTTGGTTCTTATTGCTGAGTAAAATTCCATTTTGTATATATACCACATTTCCTTTATCCACTTATCTACTGAGGGACATCTAGGTTGGTTCCACAACCTAGCTATTGTGAATTGTGCTGCTATAAACATTGAGGTAGCTGTGTCACTGTAATATGCTGTTTTTAAGTCCTTTGGGAATAGACCCAGGAGTGAGATGGCTGGGTCATAGGGTGGTTCCATTCCAATTGCCCAAGAAATCTCCACACTACTTTCCATAGTGGTTGCAACATATTGCAGTCCTACCAGCAATGTATGAGTGTGCCTTTTTTCCCACATCCTCTCCAACATTTATTGTTGTTTATGTTATTAATAGCTGCCATTCTGACTGGAGTGAAGGGAAATCTTAGAGTAGTTTTGATATGCATTTCTCTAATTGCCAGCGATGTTGAGCATTTTTTCATGTATTTGTTGATTAAATGTGCATCTTCTTCTGAGATGTGTCTTTTCAGTTCCTTAGCCCATTTATTCACTGGGTTATTTGCTTTTTTGGTGTTAAGTTTTTTAAGTTCTTTATATATTATAGAAATTAGTACTCTATCTGATGTGCATGTATTATATATTTGTTCCCAGTTAGTTGGCTCTCTATTCGCCTCACTGAGTGTTTCTTTTGCTGAGAAGAAGCTTTTTGGTTGAAATCTATCCCATTCATTAATTCTTGGTAATAGTTCTTGCACTACAGGATTCTTATTAAGGAACTTGGGGCCTAATCCGACATGTTGGAAATTGTAACTTACTTTTTCTTCTATTAGGCGTATTATCTCTGGTCTAATTCCTAGGTCCTTGATCCATGCTGAATTGAGTTTTGTGCATGGTGAGAGATAAGGGTTTAATTTCATTTTGTTGCATATGGATTTCCAGTTTTTCCAGCACCATTTGTTGAAGAGGCTATCCTTTTTCCACTGTACATTTTTGGCACATTTGTCTAATATAAGATAGCTGAAATTATATGTATTAGTCTCTGTGTCCTCAATTCTGTATAATTGGTCCACCCATCTGTTTTGGTGCCAATACTATGCTGTTTTTGTTACTATTGCTCTATAGTATAATTTAAAGTCTGGTATGGTGATGCCCCCTGCTTCACTTTTCTTGCTCAGGATTGCTTTGGCTATTCTGGGTCTCTTATTTTTCCAGATGAATTTCATGACTGCTTTTTCTATTTCTTTGAAAAATGACATTGGAATTTTGATTGGAATTGCATTAAACCTGTATAATGCCTTTGGTAGTATGGACATTTTGACAATATTAACTCTACCTATCCAAGAGCAAGGTAGGTCTTTCCATCTTCTGAGTTCTTCTATGATTTCTTTCTTTAGTGTTTTATAATTTTCCTTATAGAGGTCTTTCACCTCTTTCGTTAAGTTGATGCCCAGGTTTTTTTTTTTTTTTTTTTTTTTTTTTTTTTTTTTTTTTTTTTTTTTTTTTTTGATGCTATTGTAAATGGGGTAGTTTTCATCATTTCCCTTTCAGAGGTTTTGTTACTGATGTACAAAAATGCCTTTGACTTATGTGTATTGATTTTGTATCCTGCTATTTTGCCAAATTCATTTACTAGTTGTAAATGTTTTCTGGTAGAGGTTTTTGGGTCTTCTAGGTATATTATCATGTCATCAGCAAATAGTGCTAATTTGAGCTCTTCTTTTTCTATCTGGATTCCTTTAATTTTATTCTTCTGTCTACTTGCTCTGACCAGAGTTTCCAGTACTGTTGCTGCCTGAAGCACTTGGAGCAACGGAGCCACGGGAAGAAGTTCAGAGGCAAACTGGAGACAAACAGCTTTTTATTCTGATAACTTATCTCTCTGGTTCTAACAACGACTAACACACGCCACACACACCACCAAAAAATGGCGCTGACCCGATCAGCAATATCGGCCAAGTCACTCGAGATCCCGCAAAAAGTCCCGTGAGACTACGGGAGGCGACAATGCCCAAATCTCCACGGCTCATAGTCAACCGCAATTCAAGCCAATCCCCAAACAGGGCTCCTGCACAGTACTATGCTAAATAGCAGTGGTGAAGGGGGGCATCCCTGACTTGTTCCAGTTTTTAGAGGAAATGCTTTCAATTTTTCTCCATTTAATATAAAGTTAGCTCGGAGCCTTGCATAAATAGATTTTTTATAATGTTGAGATATGTTCCTGGTATTCCTAGTTTTTCCAGTGTTTTGAACATAAAGGGGTGTTGTATTTTGTCAAATGCTTTTTCTGCATCTATTGAGATGATTATATGATTTTTGATGTGATTTATTATGTTTATTGATTTCTGAATGTTGAACCAATCTTGCATCCCTGGAATAAACCCCAATTGTTTGTGGTGCGCTATTTTTTTGATATGTTCTTGTATCCAATTTGCCAGAATTGTGTTGAGGAGTTTTGCATCTATGTTCATTAAAGATATTGGCCTGAAGTTTTTTTTTTGTTTGTTTGTTTGTTTGTTTTGTTTTGTTTTGTTTTGTTTTTTTTTTTTTTTTTTTTTTTTTTTTTTTTTTTTTTTTTTTGGATATGTCTTTGCCTGGCTTTAGAATTGATATAGTATTGGCCTCATAGAAAGAGCCTGGAAGAGCTCCCTCTTTTTCTATTTCTTGAAATAGTTTGAAGAGCATTGGTATTAGTTCTTTTTTGAAAGTCTTATAGAACTTGGCTGTAAACCCTCAGGTCCTGGACTTTTCCTCTTTGGTAGCTTTTTGATGACATCTTCTATTTCTTTGCTTGTAATCGATCTGTTTAAATTGTGTATAGCCTCCAGTTCTAGTTTAGGAAAAGCATATGACTCTAGAAATCTGTCATTGCTTTCAATATTTTCCATTTTATTAGAGTACAAGTTTTCAAAGTAATTTCTAATTATCTTCTGTATATCTGAGGTGTTTGTTGTGATATTCCCCTTTTCATCACGAATGTTAGTAATTTGAGTTTTTTCTCTTCTTCTTTTTGTTAGCATTTCTAAGGGTCTGTCAATTTTGTTTATTTTTTTCAAATAACCAAATTTTAGTTTTGTCAATTCTTTGAATGGTTTCCTTAGTCTCAATTTCATTAATTTCTGCTCTGATTTTAATTATTTCCTGTCTTCTACTGCTCTTGGTGTTGATCTGTTCTTCTTTCTCTAGTGCTTTGAGGTGTGATGTTACGTCATTTTTTTTTTTCTTTTAAGGAATGAACTCAGTGTAATGACTTTTTCTCTTACTACTGCCTTCGTAGTGTCCCAGAGATTTCTATATGATGTATCTGTGTTCTCATTTACCCCTAGTAATTTTTTAATCTCCTCTTTGATGTCTTCTTCAACCCCTTGTTCATTCAGCAGCATGTTGTTTAGCTTCCAGATGTTGGAGTAGTTTTTCTTATTCCTTGTTTCATCATTGATTTCCAATTTCATCCCTTTATGGTCTGATAGAATGCTGGGTAGTATCTCTATTTTTTTATATTTGCTGAGAGTTGCCTTGTGACGTAATATATGTTCTATTTTGGAGAAGGCACCATGTGCTACTGAGAAAAAAGTGTATTCTTTCACTGAGGGATGAAATATTCTATATATGTCCATTATGTCTAAGTTATTAATTGTTTTAAGGAGTCCTAAGATTTCTTTGTTTAGCTTTTGTTTGGATGATCTATCCATTGGTGAGAGAGGTGTGTTGAAGTCCACTAGATTAACTGTGTTGTGATCTATTTTATTCTTGAACTTGAGAAGAGTTTGTTTGATGAATGTAGGTGCTCCATTATTTGGGGCATATAGATTTATGATTGTTATATCTTGTTGATGAATGGTTCCCTTAAGTAGTAAGAAATATCCATCTTTGTCCCTTTTGATTAGCTTTGGCTTGAAGTCTACCTTATTTGAAATGAGAATGGAATCCCCTGCTTGCTTCCGCAGGCCATGTGAGTGATAAGATTTTTCCCAGCCTTTCACCTTCAGTCTATTGATGTCTTTTTCTATGAGGTGTGTTTCTTGGAGACAGAAAATTGTTGGGTCATTTCTTTTAATCCATTAAGATAATCTGTGTCTTTTGAATGGCAAGTTTAGGCAGTTAACATTCAGGGTTATTATTGAGATGTGATTTTTATTCCCATCCATTTTTATTTGTATTTGTGGTCTTTAGCTTGATTTGGTTTCTCTTCTGGTTGGTATTTCCCTTAATTTAATATCTCCCTTTGTTAATTTTTGTTGTTATTTATCTCTTCTTCTTCATGAAAAATTTTCCCAAGATGTTCAGAAGTGCTGGCTTTCAAGATGCAAAATCTTTTAACTTTTGCTTGTTGTGGAAGTTTTTTATTTCATCTTTGAATCTAAAGCTCAATTTTGCTGGATATAAGATTCTTGGTTGACATCCTTTTCTTTCAGAGCTTGAAATATGCTATTCCAGGATCTTCTTGCTTTTACGGTCTGGGTAGAAAAATCTGAACATAGTCTGATTGTTTTCCCCCTATATGTAATCTGCTTTCTTTCTCTTGTGGCTTTTAATATTCTCTCCTTGCTCAGTATATTAGGCATTTTCATTGTTATGTGTCTTGGTGTGGATCTGTTGTGATTTTGTATGTTTGGTGTTCGGTAAGCCTCTTGAACTTGGTTTTCCCATTCATTCCTCAAGTTTGGAAAATTGTCTGTAATTATTTCATTAAATAAATTACTCATTCCTTTGGCTTGAAACTCTGCCCCCTCCTCTACCCCAATCACTCTTATGTTTGGTCTTTTTATGTTGTCCCATAATTCTTGAATGTTCTGTTCTTGGTTTCTTACCATTTTTGCTCTGTAATCTTGATTTTTCTCTAGGGTATATATTTTGTCTTCATTGTCTGAGGTTCTTTCTTCCAAGTGATCTACTCTGTTGGTGATACTTTCAATTGAGCTTTTATTTTGTTTTATTGCTTCTTTCATTTCTGGAATTTCTGTTTGGTTTCTCTTTAGAGCCTCTATCTCCCTATTGAAGTAATCTTTTACTTCCTGTATTTGTTTATGGAGTTTTTTGTCAAAATGATCTTTCACCATCTGTACTTGCTCCCTCATCTCATTTTTGAGTTCATTCTTAAGTTCCACAAACATTTGGAATATGTAATTTCTAAATTGCATCTCTGGTATTTCACCAACTGTGCATGCCATGGAATCTACTGATGAGGTATATTGATTTGTTTGTGTCACTTTATTCCCTTGTTTCTTCATATTGCTCGTGTGTCTATTCTTCCTGCACTGTGGGACCTTGACTATTTTGATTTTACCTTAAAACCTTACGTTGCTCCTGTAGTACAATGCTATCAGATCCCCTTATATTTCCTTTACACTTTAAAATCAAACACTTTTTATTCAGAGAATCCCAGTTTGATCACAATGTACAGATTCAGTTATCCCAGATATTGTTTCCAATTTACTTTGTACGCTTCTGATGGGGTTTTATAGTTTCAAGTAATGGACACAGAGGTGATATGTTTAGTAAGAAGGAAGTGAGTGTATTGACTTTTTCTTTCTTATGAAGTATGAAAAAAGAGTTCTATGGAAGTGGTTTAGTATCAGCAGATGAGAGAGGAAAGAGAGTGGAGTGAATGATTAGGTGGAAAGACCGATTTATATATAAACCTAACTTATGCAGTGGTTGAGAGAAGAAATAAAGAAAGATGGAAAAGAAAAAAAAGAAGAAGAAAAAAAATGACCAAGGAGTAGAAATTAGTGTAAGAGGGAGGAGAGAAAAAGTGAGTCTAGAAAATAGAGAATAAACTATATATAACACCATTTTGCTATATATTTCAATTGTACCCTTTCTAAAAATCCCAATTTCTGCGTATAACTTTTTTTTGCCTCTGTTGAGTATGCAATGGCAGGGTATAAATAGGGAAGATGAAGGAAGAAGAAAAAATACTAAAGTAAGAAGGAAGAAAAGAAAGAAAAGAGGAACAGAAGCAAACAAACACACTGTCAATCAAAAAAACAAGCAAAAATTAACAAACAAAAAAAACCCCCAAGAAACAACAAAACAAACAAAAACTTTGAAACCAGGAATAAGTCTCAAACCAAATGGACCCTTGGAAGCCCTTCTTTTTTCCCTTCCAGATTAAGCCAATTGACCTGAATCATGTCCAGTCAGCAAACCTGTTAGTGGAGTCAAGGCTGCACCTTTGGCCAGTTGCAGAATGGCACAGTGGAAGAGTGGAGGGGGCTTATCCTCAGGTTGGGCCCTGCATGCAAAAGCAGGGAGCTGCCACTCTGGGCCCTGGAGGCCAGGCAAACTGGCTGCTGGGTCTCTCTTTCTGGCGGGCGCATGCCTACCTCTTGCTCTGGTCACAGCTGGGCAGGTCGCACTTCTCCAGGGAGTGGAGGAGTTCCTTCCCCAGGTCTGGCCCTGCGTGCAGCAGTAGGGAGCTCTGTACAGGTTTTTATGTGGACAAAAATGTTTATTTCCTTTGGGAAAATATTGTGACTGCTATATTGAAGGATTGGAGTATATTGTTTTTTGTAGGAAATCACCAGACTGCCTTTCAAAGTGGTCATATCATTTTTTTATTTCAACCAGTAACAGATAAGACTTTCTGCTTCTTCACATTCTATTTGGCATTTAGTGGTGTTAGTGTCCTGGGCTGTAGTCATTCTACATATTATACATAGTATCCATTTTACATAGTATATACAGATACTACATAGTATACATAGTATCCATTCTACATAGTATATACAGATACATAGTATAACCTCATTGTTGCTTTAATTTGACACATGATGTGGAATATTTTCGCATTGGACAACTGTATGTTTTCTCTGGTAAGGTATTTGTTAAGGGCTCTGGCTCACTTTTTTTAAGCTCACTTTTGAGTTTTAAGAATTCTTTGATATTTTGTTTAACATATGTAATTTTCAAATATATTTTCTCACTCTGTGGAATTTCTTTTCATTATCTCTGAGGTTTTTGCATGTCAGAAAATTTTAATTTCAATAAAGTCGAGTTTATCAATTCTTTCATGGATTTTGATTTTGGTTTTACATTTAAAAACTCATCACCAAACCCAAGGCAATCTGGATTTTCTTCCAAGAGTTTTGTCATTTTGTGCTTTATATTTAATTTTGTGGTTATTTGGAATTAGTTTTTGCAAAGATGTAAGTTCTTTGTTTAGATATTTTTTCTTCCTTTTGCATATGGCTTTTCTGTTGTCCAGCATCCTTTAGTGAAAAGACTACCTTTTCCTCAGTGTATTGCCTTTCTTCCTTTGTCAAAGATTGACTGTTTTTGTGTGGCTTTATATATGGACTGTTTTGTTCCACTGGACTGTTTTGTTCCACTTATCTATTTGTGCACATTTCATAAATACCACACTGTCTTGGTTACTATAGCTTTATATTAAGTCTTAAATTCATGTAGCATCAATCATTCAATTTTTTTCTTCTTTAATAATGTACTAGCTATTCTGTCTTTTGTATCTCTACATTAATATTAGAATCATTTTGTTACTATGCCCAAAAGTAACTTGTTAAGATAATAATTGAGATTGTGATAAATGCACAGATCAAGTTGGGAAGAACTGACATGAATATTGAGACTTCTCTGCATAACTTTTTCTCCATTTACTTAGTTCCTTTTTTATTTCTTTCATGAGAGTTTTGTTGTTTTCCTTATGTAGATATTTTATATATTTTGTTAGATTTATACCTAAGTGTTTCATTATATATATATGCTAATGTAAGTGGTATTGTGTTTTTGCTTCAAGTTCCAGCTATTCATTGCTGGAACATAAAAAATGACCAATTTTTTTCTTTTTAGAGCTTGTATCCTATAACCCTGTTACAAATGCTTATTAATGTGAGAAGTTTTATTCTTGTTAATTCCTTTGGATTTATTCATAGACAAAGAGAATTTTATTTATTCCTTCCAAAGCTATGTAATTGTTATTTATTTTTTCTTGTCATATTGCATTAGCTAGGACTTCCAATATGATGTTGAAAAGCAATGGTGAAGTGAACATCCTTGCTTTGTTCCTAAACTTAATGAGAAAATGTCAAGTTCCTCATCATTAATTATGATATTAGCTATAGGATTTTTGTAGTTATTCTTTGTCAAGTTGAAGAAGCTCTCTTCTCATCCAGGATTATTGAATGTTTTTAAATATGAATCATATTGAATTCTGTCAAGTGTTTTGTCTGCATCTATTGATATGATAATGCAATGTTTCTTTTCTGGATTATTGAACAAGAGAGATTGATTATGTTGTGGATTTTAAAATGTTGAGCCAGTCTTCCACAGTCAGGATAAGTTTCACTTATGGTGTACAATTTTTTTTTTTATACATTTTTGGGTCAAATTTTGCTAATTTTATTTACTAATATTTTGTTGAGGGTTTTTTTGAATCTAGTTTCATGAAATACTTTAGTGTGTAGTGATGCTCCCATATTTATTTCTGAAATTAGCAATTAGTGTCTTCTCTCCATTTTGCTAGGTTAGCCTTTCTGATACTTGTCAATTTTATTTATATTCCCATAAAGTCACTGAGTTGCTAAGTGCCTCACCATTGCTGAGGATGGCTTTGAACTCGTGATCCTCCTGCCTCAGCCTCCCAAGTGCTGGGATTACAGGTGTGCACCAACGCACCCAGCCGATAGGTTGTTTTTATTACTTACCACTTTCTTACAGTTTGCTTCCATCTATCTCTTTATGCTGCTATGAACAGACACCTTACACATGTAATACCTTCCTACATATTATAGGCATGATGATACATTGTACACATTATTTTACAAAATTTGCTTTGCAAATTAGGTGATAGAAGAAAGGAGAAAAATATGTATTTATATTTTCCTTTAATCTCAACTTAATTCATTAGGACATTTGTTATTCACATCTCCTGCAGTGTCTTATATGATGTTTGAAATTGTCACATGTGATTCAAGGGCAGAGGTAAGTCACCATCACAAGAGTCTTCGTATTCTATGTAACTTAACCACCATCTTATGTGGCTTCTGTACACACAGTTATTTGGGGAATTGTCTGTATCATTCAAGCTTCATGAGAGGGATGGCAGGCCCAAATGATGACTTTAGCAAAGGAAAAAGTTTGTTGGAGAACAAAGGGATAGTGCAGTGACTATAACCTTTACCACCTCATGTCCTAAAAAGGCAAATGTAGGAGATAGTCATTTTAATGTTTCAAGTGACCCCAAGGGCTCTGCTTATTTCATGTGTTCTCCTAGGCTATCCTTTGAGAACTTCAGGGAGAATCCAGAGCACTGTACCAGGAGTCCACAAATTGGAGTCCTTATTCAATCCCAGATACTGATTTTAGCATATCTTGAGAAGACTGTTCCACCTCTCTATATGACAAATGGAGGCATCTTAAAAAGTTCCACACCCACAGTATTGACAATATTTGCCAGAGGCTTCCAAGCCGGTCATGGAACAGAATTTTGTAAGCTTTGAAACTTTAAACAATATGCAATAGCACTTTGCACTTAAGAGTAATTTTATATACATTTTTAGGTTGTTCTGGAGACTCAAGTTCATAGTCTCTAAGCTACACTCACTGCTCTCCCTAGCACACATACACACCTGTGGGAGTTCAGAAAAAAAAAAAAAAAAAAACATTTTGAAGCATGTAAGATTGGATTTAAGATGACTTTTGAATGCACAGAGATGGGGAAAACACAAGAAAGGTGATGAGAGATGATGGGTTGGTTGACCATATAATCCATCATAAAACTGAGAGTGAATGGGGTTGCTATGGTTTGGGCATAATTTGTCCTCCATGTATTCATGTGTGGGAGGATTGGTCAACAGTGTGGTAATATTGAGATAGAAGACTTTGGAGTCAAATAAATCTGTGTTCAAATCCCAACTCTTACTCTTATGAGCTTAACAAGCTAAGCTTGTTCATTTCAGTGAGACTCACTTTCCAACTTCATGCAGTGGGAAATCATTCTATTTTCTTTAAAGAACTGTTAGGAGGGGGTTAATTATATAAGTGGATTTGAATGCTAAGTTCCTTCTTCATTCTACAAAACCCTATCTCTAAGTGATGCTTTCAGGATGTGAATCCACTCCATGCCTTTCCAAAAAAAAAAAAAAAAAAACAACAACAACAACAACAACAAAAAAAAACACTAGATTCCAGAAATTACACCTCAAGAATTGTACAGTTTGGCTGGGAAGCTGAGGCAGGAGGATCACAAGATCAAAGCCAGCCTCAGCAATTTACTACAGCCCTAAACAACTTAATGAGACCCTGTCTCAAAATAAAAAAATAAAACAAGCTGGAGATGTGACTCAATCAATACCCACTACTTAAATACATGTGTGTGTGTGTGTGTGTGTGTGTGTGCATACACATATATAGTATATATACATATGTACATATATGTATATTATATATATATACAAATATATACGCAGTTAACCAGTGAATAATAAATAGAATAAACGCTATTCTTACTGAAGTGATGGTTCATACATTACTCAAATATTTGTTTAGCACACTGTATACCACACAATATTTACAGACCTGACTGCAGTTATTCCACCAGAACCAGATGTTTTGCTCATTCTCACAAGGACCTATAGAATTAAGCAGTGACACCAAGATGTAGTTTTGCTTTGCAAAGAAATAACCCTCCCTCCCTCCCGGGGAAAGCTGGAGTATTTTTACAACCTAGAACCTCAGAAAATATGCCTTGAACCAGTGGATTACATTTGCTTATTGCACATATATTTATGAAACATACACTATGTATTAAAGCAAGCTCATATAAGCAGATATAAGGAATTTGACCTGGATCCAAATGTCTTCCTGGGCTGCTTCTCTCTTCACAACCCCAGAAATATATGATTTCACAGTGGGGTGCAGGTATGAGCAGAGTCCTGAGGACTCCTTAGGTAATTCCTCACCTCTTCTGTTCTGAACATTAATTCCTTCCCTTTGCTCCACAGTTTCTGTTCAACACCTCACTCCTGGGAGGTTTGTGTCCATGTCTCTGTCTCAGGGTCAGCTCTAACAATCTGTTACTGCCTCATCCGATGTGATTCATTGATGAGAATGGTTATGCCTCTCATTATGGAGTGCCTGTGACCCCCTGAAACATCAGAAGGGAGAAGCAAGGGACAGCTGTGACAGAAGTAGGAGGATGATGGCCACAGGGTCAGGTCTGCAGTTAAGTTGGTGCTGACAGTACGGGGGAGGATCCTTGATCTTTACAGTCTCTTATTTACTGAAAAGTGGCTGTTGCTAACTAGGGAAGGAGTGAAGATTGGGACATAAAATTTAACTATGAAAATCCACTAAAATATTTATTTCATTTGTCATGTAGCCAGGAGTCTCTCTCTGTCTCTCCCACTTTCTACTGTACTTTTGCACAACCTGTCTTCAGAAATCTCCATCTGGGCAAAGCCTCATTGCTTCAAATATAAAGCAAAGGAGAAGATGAAGAATGGCAATTCCTTAGTGTAAAAGGGCTGAGGTACACGTAATTCAGCTAAAAATTGACCAAGAAAAAAGGGAATAGACTCTGTGTGTGTTCATACATGTGTTTGTGTATATGTGTGTGTGTGTGTGTGTGTGTGTACACACACATGTATTTGTGTATGTCTGTGCACTGTGTGTGTTCATTCCTGGATGGGACAGCATCATTTCTGCCATGCACTGGATTTAGCACAATGTGACATCCAGAACTCAGAGTAAGTCAAGGATGCTCAGCAAACAAGATGAGATCACAAAGCAAGGCCTGGTATACCTTCATAAAGTACATTTTGCAAATCAGTTATATGAAGACCTGGGAACATGGGAAAATAAAACAGTCAGCCCCCCCCCCCGCCCCAAGAGATGTTTGAATCAAACAGAAGAAACAGACCTAAGAACTGTTATCAGACATGTCATGTGGGAAGCTGCACAGTCATGAAGTCAGGGTAGAGAAGTCCAGGAAGGGGCAGAAAAGAGGGGACATTTGATCTAAGTCCCTGGGTTGAAGAGAGGAGGAAATAATTTCCTGGACATAGGCATGTAGCAGTGGGATTCTGGAAAGCCCGCGTTAGATAGCCAGCTCTGGAAAACGTGGGTTTATTCTTCAGACAAAATAGTCAGTCAGGTTTTTCAGATAACTGTTGGACCAACCCAGCACATCTGATGTCACAAGGGCCAGGATTGGATATTAAGCATCCTAAAGTCCCTATCATGGTTGACACATTTGCAGATGACCAGGCAGGCTTCACATGGTCTCTGTGGTTCCAAGGATGATGACCAAGGGCCAGAGACCACTCCTTTGAACTGAATGGGCCACTGAGAAAAGCCTCTGTGGCCATGTGTCCCACAAACAGAAGAAGGGATGTCCAGGAATCCTGGGACACAGGTGAGAAGGGCAGAGAGTTCATAACAAAGCCAATGAATATGATTTCAGGGTAAATTTCTCCCATGATTATATTGTACTTCAAAGCCATTAGGATAATATTGCTATTCTTTCCACGTCAGTGGCATTGCTTTGCCTCATTTGCATGTTCTGTGAGCTTGTGCTGAGAAATTATTCTGTCAGTATAGGGTGTTTGGGAAAAACTCAGCACAAAGTCATTTGCCTAAGTTGGACAAGGAACCACCTGTTTCTCCTCCCTGTTCATCAGAGCTCTCCCCTGACATACCCACCATTCACATCAGCTAACCCTAGATTGATATATGCTGGGTGTTCTGTTTCATAAAAAAAATACACATAATCAAACACAAAGTAAGGAGACAGAGGCCTATGGCTGGAGATGGTGTATCCTGGAACATCACTGGCTTCAAGATAGGAGCTCAAGTTTGATGTCAGATGTCAGAAACAAAATAAGTTCAAATCTCACTTCAGCAACCCACTAGAGGTGTGAAATGCCCTAATTCTCAGTTTTCTCATCTGTAAGGTAGGAATGATAATTTCTTTCCCCTTCTCATTGCAGAATTATTTTAAGAATCAACTGAGAGAATATGAAGGAGAGTAAATGTCAAATTCTAAAGCAAATACTGATTATCAAATGGTAGACTAGTTGCCATGATTTTTTTTGTTTAAACTTTGCAGGTGGGCTGTCTGTATATGAATCCCAGGTTTACTACTGGTAGATCACTAAATATTGGAGGATTTGCTTTACCCCTTTATACCTTGGCTTTCTAAGGTAGAATGTAGATAAACAGTACCAGTATAAAGGTTTTTCTAAGGATAAACATACAATCTGTGTGGTGTCAACTCATACTAAGTATTTTGTACATACTTGCAATTGCCATTATTATCTCTATTGTTTTAATCATCCTGCACCTTTCTCTGGTAGCCTATGGTCCTAAAGTCCTCATGAGTGTCATGAGTGTGGGACCCTGCGCTCCCCTTCCTGACATATTGGTGACATCATCATAAGATCCTGGAATCAAAAGGGAAACTAGCTAGCACCTAGTCTGTGCTCTGTGCTAATCCTCACAGTAGCCCTTTGAAATCACTCCATGTAATAAATAAAGAAACTTGGGAGGACTAAAGTCCCTTTCCCACCATCAAATCAGTGGTAGGTGTCAGAACTGGTTTTGTATCACCCAAAGTCTAGTCAGGAGAAGAATAGTTACACAAGCTATTTTGTCAGAGAGAAATTTACATGAGAAATAGGCAGAACATATAATGACTATTTGCAAAGAGACAGATAGACAGAGACAGAGGGACAGACAGAGAATAAAGTACAATGATATAGTATGCAACACAGAAATTCCTGAAAGCAGCTTCATCTCAAGGGTTGAAAATATAGGTTGTGGTGATTATTGCCTAAAATATTGAATATAGAATCTCAAGAACTGGCCAGGATCTGCCTCTGGGCTAGACCTCTGGGAAGGGAGTGCTGATACCTTGCAGGGGTGAGGAAGCTGGCCTGTGAGAGATGATAGGGGGCTGTAACTACTTCCACTACTATAGGAAGGATTATTACTGGGTAAATCTGGCAAGAGCAGCAGGTAATAGGAGGAAAAGATTTCTTTTTCCTTTGTCCTTCCTTCCAGTTTTCCTCTGGTTTCCCTGATTGGGTGAATTAACCAAAATCCACCTAGATGTTATGGTTTGGATCCTTAAAGTCCCTCCAAAATCTCATATGTTAGGTAATGCTGAAATGTTCAGAGGTGAAATGATTAGATTATGAGACCTGTGACCTCATCAGTGAATTAATCCATTTAATAGATTAATAATTTGAATGTAGTAGCTCATAATTGTAGATAGGTGGTGCATGCCTGTAGGAAGTAGGTCACTGGTGAAATAGAGAGGACTATATCTGTTCCCGGCATTTTTCTCTCTCTTTCTGTTTCCTAGCTGCCATGAGCTAAGCAGCTTTCCTCCACCACACCCTTTCACTATAATGTTCTTCTGCCTTACTTCAGGCCTAGAACAGTGGGGTCAGCTGACTATGGACTGAGACCTCTGAAACTTTGAGCCCTGAATAGGCATTTCTTCCTCTAAGTTTTTTTGATAGGTATTTTGGTCTCAGCAACAAAAAGCTGACTAACACACTGGCTAGCAAAGGAAGAAGTTCGTTTGCAGAGCTCTGACCCCAGCGTCAAAAAGCAAAGTGTAGGAAGGTTGGTTTAGAGCTGAGAGTAAAGTTTGATGACAGGCACAGTTCACCTCCCTGGTTACTTAGCATCCAAACATATCCAGTTTCTCCAAAAATATGCAATATCCTTTCATAAAAGTGAAGATGTCCTTATTCTTATCCAAAAATGGGTTTTAAAATTCACCAGAATTATTGTTTATATTTGGTTACAGCTAATATATTTATCTCGGGGTGATGTCGATTATTCTAAAGTTTAGTCACATCTTTAATTCAATATCATCTATGGGCCAATTATTTTAGAAAGGTAAATTCTCCCCTAAATCCTTAAATCCTTATTTAAAATAAGGGGGAAACAATTGGAATGGGAGTATTTTATGTTCTTGTCTGATGGATCTTACGAATGAATTCTCCCAAACCGGGTTTTCTTTTGGAAAATTTTTATGATTTTTTTATGATAAATTTTTTTTTATTTTTAATTATGACTTTAATTTGCTTAACATACATAGTATTATACAAATTTCCTACTACTTTTGACATTATTTTTAGTACTGTTTTCAAGAAAATTATCCTTCTCATCCATGCTGCAAAAAATTTTTGTCTTGCATTTATTGATGGTATTCATTGTTACTACTTTATTATCTGTGGGAACTATAGTTGTATTTCCCTCTTTTGATCATAATGTAAATAATCTGTGCTTTCTTTACTTTTCCTATTTTATCGGAGGGTTTATAAATTTTATTGACTTTCTTCAACTCAACTTTTAAAAATAAATTTTGTCTGGGCTGTAGGTATAGCACAGGGGACAGTGCTCATGTGCAAAACCCCAGGTTCAGTCACCAGCAACACACACACACACACACACACACACACACACACAATCTATAGTAAAAATTTTTCTCTAATGTTTAGTTGATATTTGTTTCATTGATTTGGGCTCTTGTCTTAATTATTTTCCTTTTACTTTGTACTTCATGTGCTTTTTTTTTCTATTCTGATTAAGTGAAAACTTAGATTTTGATTTGAAATCTTTCCTATTCTTATTTTAAAATAATTAACTAATAATTATTGTGGTTCTAGGCATTGGACTCAGGGGCTCTCACATGCTAGGCAAGTGCTCTACCATTGAGCTGCATTCCCAGTTTAAATATTTCTGATTCTTATTTTAAACTTTTAAAGTTATTTTTAAGCATTGAATTAGTTGTATTCCACACATTTGGGTACATGTGATTTATAATGATTATTCATGTGTGTACTCATTTTTATTGTGATTTCATTTTTGACTCATGGGTTATTTGAAATGTTTGTTTTAAATTTTGAATACTTGGGAAGTACCTTTATGTTTTTCTTATTGATTTTCTAATTTTATTTCATGTGATTTATGAACAGCCTTTGTATCATGTGAACTCTTTTGAATATATTAACTTATTTTATGGTTCAGTATGTCCTCAATCTTGTCAAAACATGACTATGTACCTGCAACAAAAACTTGCATTCTTAGGTACTGAACATTATATTTTATAAATTTTAATTACTACATGTAGTTTCCATAATGCAGTTCAGAACTTATATATCTTTATTCGTTTTCTTTCAGTGGTTCCATTAGTTACTTAGTGTGAAGCATTAAAATATTCAACAATAATTATAAAGTATTCTGTCTCTACTTTTATCATGTTTTCTTATAAATTAAACTTACATTGTTATGAAAGGCCCAATCACTATCTGTTTTGGTCAACATTTTTGCTGCTGCGACTTAAGACCTGACTAGCACAATTGTAGAGAAGGAAAAGTTCATTTGAGGGCTCATGGTTCCAGAGGTCCCAATCCATAGACAGTAGACTCCATTCCTCAGGGATCAAGGTGAGGCTGAACATCATGGAGGAAGAGTGTGGCAGAAGGAAGCAGCTCACATGATGATCAGAAAGCAGAGAGAAAGTCTCTACTTGCCAAACACAAAATATGTATCCCAAAGCCATATCCCTAAGGTCCTCTCCTTCAACCACACCCTACCAACAAAGTTAGCATTCAGTTAATCCCAATAAGGGGATTAAATCACTGATTGGATTAAGACTCTCACAACACAATCATTTCTCCTTTGAACCTTCTTGCATTGTTTCACATGAGAGCTTTTTGGGAACACCTCACATGCAAACCATAAAACTGTCTCTGTATGATGTTTTGCTTAAAAGGAATACTTTTAAGATGCTGATATAATTGCTCCAGAATTTTTATAATTAGTGCTTCTATAGTATATCTTTTTCTTTTTTCTTTCATCAGTATTCATACTTAAAATCCATCTCTTTTAAAGATTATGTAGTCAGGCTTGAGTTTTTTAATATAGTATAACACTTTTACTTGGAGTATAGTCTTTTTATGTGTAATGTAAGTATTGATATTGGTCCTTGCAAAATCTCCCTAACTTGGTATTCTATCAAAATGTCTAGACCGTCTTAACACATGTAACAGATAAAGTTGTGGATTAATTAGCCCATGTTCAAAGTCACATATCCATTACTAGTTCAAACTTCAGAGGTACAGGAACAGACACTGCCTTGTTCAGCTTTCTTTGAACCCAGGAATATCTTTTGACTCAACTCTGCATTATGGGAAGTAAATGAAATAATATGAGTTTATGAAACAGTATCCTTTTGGACTAGAAGAATAAGTGAACATATAATTCCTCTATCCCCTTTTCCTACCTCAGTTGTGGATTTAGTTTCTTGTACTGTGACAACAATGTGATGACCAAGAAATAGGCAAGAGGCCTAAATCATCTAGCAGTCATGTATCTTCAGTCTTCTTGTTATAGAGAAAGATAAACTTACAAATAATTGTTGGTATACTGTTAATTCCTGTTGAAAGTGTCCTTACTGATTAATGAGTACCCTATTATCATTCTGGATTTTTTTATTACTCCTTGTTGCCATGAAGAGAATCCAATGGCTGGAAACACACTGAGTGTTTTATTTCCTCACTGCCAGACTGGCCTTACTATTCTGATAATGTCTGTGTGTTTGACCATGGGAAAGACCTCCCAGATCTATTAAACTGCTGATGCCCTGGAAAAGCAGGCAATTTAGAAATAAGGATCCTTGGAGAGGACTGTTTTATATGTAAAGTGCCAGAAAGTTTTATGAAGTAGCTCCTCCAGTTCATCCAATCATTCAACTTTCTTCCCAGAATAACTCTGATGGGGTATGTACCTCCAGTAAGTAAACAAGTTCCAGTTACCACACTGTAACAAGAAGCAGTCATTCTTATTAGCCCCAAGTTCTGTTCCTGAGTCTTATGGGCTACTTCCTTGCTTATGGATGGGGTGGGAGGTGGGGATTTCATTTTCAATATTTTGGAAGGCTCCCCTCTTACAAAGCGTGAGGATGGACTGTGAGGCAAGAAACACAAGGCTGACACTTATCATGTCACATCTATATCTAAATTAAGATGACTCAACTCTCCCCTTCAAACTCTCAAAAATACATGTCTTGCCTGTAATTTCTTATGAAATAGTAATTTAATTTTTCCCAAAACAGTCCTACCTGCCCTAAAAGACTCAGGAACCCAGAATTAGTTACTGAAAAAAGGAGAGATTTTCTGGTACTAATCAGCTATTGACAGAATCCCACCCCGGCTTTAAAATGGGAACTGCCAGACATTTGCTACCATTAAAGTAAAGCATTGGTAGCCTCCTTTTTATCTAACCCTTCTAAAAGTGACTCTAGAAGGTATATAACTATGTGAAGTAGCCCCCAAAAGACCCTTACAATGATTAAGCTTCTTCAGGGACCTCCCACCGAAATTAAGTTTCTTGTCAGAAAGATTTTACAAAGTATGTCAGCAGGATTTTTGCAGACAGCTCTCACTTTGATTTATAGTTTCCTCTTTCTTGTAAAAACATTTCCAGACTTTAATATAGCCAGAAAGACTCAGATCTCCTAGTTCAGCTGGTTTTCCCTGTTTTCAAAAGGTAGATATTTCAGAGGAGTTCCGGCTTAGTTTCAGCATGGAGCACAGGTTTCAGTTCTAATACCTTGGAACATTCAGGCACAGGTATTAAGGCTTGCTTCCTCCCCACCTTTTCTGGCAAGATATCACAGTCTGTCTGAATGCACTCAAGGGTCTTGATTCTGCCCATGAGTGATGCTTTTTGATAATTTAAACATCTGCCCAAAGTTCACATTCATGATCCGGTCTCAGCTGCGTAAAGCTAGGACATCTCTGCAAATCCTGTCTTAGGGAGGGGATGATTCTGTATTTCTTTCCCCAAGTCTCTATGAATATAGCCTTTGCCATATTTCACCAGTGAGCCCACTATTAATGGAAGCTCTGTGTTCAATTGCTATTTATTATCATCAATGGAGAAGAAAAGGCCATGTATCCTTGAGTCCCAGTGCATGGAATTTTAGAGAGATGAGGAACCTAATGAGGCTGTCACTGTCTAGGTGAGGACCTTTTATGATGACATTTTCACCATTCTTCCTTCCTGATCCACTCTTCCTTGATAAAGCAGCATCTAGCACACAGTAATCTCCTATCAGAAAACCATAGCAAAAACAAAAATTCCTAAAAACCAAAATTCTGTTTAGGTTTTTCCAAGAAATTTATCCCTCCAATGAATCTTATCAAGCTCTGTAAACTCCATGAATTATTAACATAGGGTAATGAGTTGAACACAGAGGGGTAAGGTTTGAAGGTCCAAGGAACTGATGCAACTAGTAGGATATTTATCACTTTAGAGAATCAGTGGACTCCAGCTTTCAAAGAATAATTTAGTTTGTGCAGGAAATGTCACTGTGGGCAAACATATCAGGAAACTCAAATGAAAATAATTATTATAAAAAATAGATCAGTACTCTATCTGATGTACATGTGGGAAAAATTTGCTCCCAATTAGTTGGTTCTCTATTCAGCTCACTGATTGTTTCTTTTGCTGAGAAGGAGCTTTTTAGTTTGAGTCTATCCCATTTATTAATTCTTGATATTAATTTTTGCACTACAGGAGTCTTATTAAGGAACTTGGGGCCTAATCCTACATGTTGGAGATTAGAGCTTACTTTTTCTTCTATTAGGCATATCAGATAGAGCACTAATCTCTAGAATATGTAAAAAAACTCAAAAATCTTAACACCAAAAAAAAAAAAAAAAAAAAAAACACCCACAAATAACCCAATTAATAAATGGGCCAAGGAACTGAACACACACTTCTCAGAAGATACACAATCAATCAACAAATACATGAAAAAAATTTCAACATCTATGGCAATTAGAGAAATGCAAATCAAAACTACTCTAAGATTTCATTTCACTCCAGTCAGAATGGCAGCTATTAGGAACACAAACAACAATAAATATTGGAGAGGATGTGGGGGAAAAGGCACACTCATATATTGCTGGTGGGGCTGCAAAATGGTGCAGCCGTTATGGAAAGCAGTATGGAGATTCCTTGGAAAGTTGGGAATGGAACCACCTTACGACCCAGCCATTCCTCTCCTGGGTCTATTCCCAAAGGACTTAAAAACAGCATATTACATTGACACAGCCACATCAATGTTTTTAGCAGCACAATTCACAATAGCTAGGTTGTGGAACCAACCTAGATGCCCCTCAGTAGATGAGTGGAAAAAGAAAATGTGATATATATATATATATATATATATATATATATATATATATATATATAATGGAATATTACTCAGCAATAAAAAGAGAATAAAATAATGGCATTCACAGGTAAATGGATGAAGTTGGAGAATATAATGCTAAGTGAAGTTAGTCAATCTCAAAAATCCAAATGCCAAATGTTTTCTCTGATATAAGAAGGCTGATTCACAGTGGGGTTGGGTCAGGGTACATAGGAGAATTAGAGGAATACTAGAAAGGTTAAAGGGGAGGGAAGAGAAGGGAGGGAACAAGGGGGTACGAAGGGGAAAAAAAGATGGTGGTAGAATAAGATGGATATCATTATTCTAAATGCATGATTGAAGACATGAATAGTACAAATATACTTTGCATACAAACAGTGTTTTGTAAAAAGGTGACCTATATGTGTATTATGAATTGTAATGCATGCTACTGTTATATATACAACAACTTCAAATAAAAAAAAAAAAAAAGATTAGAATTTCATTTCAATCTAGAGCCTAGACACTAGATTGAAAAAAAAAAAAAAAAAAAAAAGATGCTGATCACTTATGATGAGAGCTACAGAACAAATGGAAGAAGCTAATTCTCAGGTAAACATACACATACAATTGATGCTGGAATTACTCTTTTGATACAAGTACATCCCTACACTATTGGTGAAAGTATCAATTAATTTGTATAACTTTCTGTGTACAATTTGGTACCTATATTAAGAGCCATAGGAATATTTATATTTCAACCCTTAGTAACCTTAGAATTACATTCAGAAATTATTAGAGATGTTACTCATGATATGTATAAAATGGAATTAAGTAGAAGTAAATAGCCTTAAAAAAGGCTAGAAGGAAATGATAACATAAATCATAGTGAAGCCATAATCCATTTCAAAGTAATAATTTATATAAATATTTAAAGACATAGAAAAATCATTGTATAATTAATATTAAGCCACATAAAAAAGATACCAAACTGTAGATACAGAATGGCCTCAGTTACCATAGTTTAGGTTCTTTATAAAGAAAAGACTTGATGTGTACACATACAAATATTAAGCCTGTCTCTCTCTTGCTGACAAGAGTATGTGAGGGTTTCTTTTCATTATTATCCTTTTGGGAATTGTCAAAATTCCTACAATATGCATGTATTCCTTTAAAAGATTACCATTTGGTTTAGAGAAAAATATTTTTGACCTCTTAGGCCCTAAGACAAAGATATTAAACATCACCTTGGAGAGAGTCTCCACAGCACTTTTCAAAAAGATATAGATGTGTTTTACATAATTATTGCATATATTGACAAAATCTTGGTCAAAATCCGAAGCATATCAAAAGGTAATATGTTGAAGGTATTTCAGGAAGGGTAACTAAACATTGGCCCTGAGATATGGCTTTGTGCTGTTTGGAACTCTTCACTTGGTTGCCTTTAGTAGAAGGAAGCCAGGGACTGTGCTATCACATCAGAAACTTGTGGGCTTCCTAGTCTTCAAGTAGAGATGTCCACCTCTAACTCCTGACCCTACCCTATGACCATTTCTCTTGCTTCCCTCCTCCAACATAGCCTGCAGAAAAGGAGTGGTTCTTTCCTTATCTGATTCTGCCTTATGTGCTTTATCTTCTTGACAAAGTGTTCATGGCCCACAGGAAATAGGAATAAAAGTAGTTCTAGTTTAAACTAACTAGATAATTTCTGATAAAGAATATTTCTCTGGATTAGTCATATGATCTCTCCAACAAACTTATTGCTCTGTTGCCTGTTTATGGAAACACTATATATAAATTTATTGCTTACCATGGGATATATTAAATATAAATATGTATATATATGTACATGGCAAAGCATATTAAAAAGCATATTATATTTTACATAATAAAAATATGTACACCAATAAACAAATATATGCACATACCACTCACATGTTCTAACACTACATAGAGACTGAGTAGATAATTTGCACAAAAGTTTCAATTAATGTAATTAAAGCAAGTGTAGTGCAGAAGAGTTCAAGCTCTAGAATATGATTGTAAGGGTTCAATTTTGGCTCTGCCATTTGTTACCTTAGAAATATTATTTAAATGCTCTGCTTTAAACATGAAACCCATGATACTATTTTACTATAAGCTCAATAAGAGGCATAACTGAATTAACATTTTTTAAAAATCACCTATCACCTATAATAGTTTCTGGCACAGAGGAAGTGCTCAATAAATGTTTTCCATATATAGGCCTTCTGAATGAAAATTAACATGCTGCCCCAATTAACATGATTATATCTGCATTAAAGAATCAGCTTACAGCTGGGCGCGGTGGCGCACGCCTGTAATCCCAGCACTTTGGGAGGCTGAGTCAGGAGGATCGCAAGTTCAAAGCCAGCCTCAGCAATGGCGAGGCACTTAGCAACTCAGTGAGACCCTGTCTCTAATAAAATACAAAAAAAGGGCTGGGGATGTGGCCCAGTGGTCTAGTGCTGCTGAGTTCAATCCCCTGGTACCAAAAAAAAAAAAAAAAAAAAAAAAAGAATCAGCTTACTCCATCTTATACAAAAGACTATACCATGGTATAAAGTTAGCACCTCAGATTTCCAATAGAAAGCTCTCTAAACATCGGGAGAGATGTTCTGCTGTCCGATATCAGGTCCATGATTAAATTTCCTGCCATGAAATGCTATCTCTGTGAAGTAAGATAAACACCAAGGATAATGGACAGTAGAAATATGGTCTCCTCTCTCCATACAGATCAACTCAGTAACTTCCAATTTTCAAGAGTAGAAGAGCTTTGCTTAAGAAGAGACCACTAATGTTGGGAATCATAACTCAAAAATAAGCCAAGAATTCAGGAAGCAAATAATTTTATTGCATACACCAGAACAGGTCAGTGATGTCACATAAATTTTATACTAGAAATTAATCTTATTGTTGTTTTCCCCCCTAAGGAAAAGATCAACAACCTCAGCTTATCAATTTTCTTTCATTTAAAAAACATAATATATCCATAAATCCATAACTAAAGCCATAAATCTTGGGGAAGAAAACAATAGAACTTTTGTTAACAAAATACAATCCCCTAAACATATTCTGTTTGATTTTTGTCTCTTAATATACATTTACACATTCAACAAATAAGAATGTTTTGAATGCCCTAGTATATTTAGAAGTTTCTGAACCTAAAGCACTTCTTATTCTGCTACTTAAGAAAAGGTAAACTCTATAGTTCTGGGCTCTTTATGAATCCATTGGCAGTGGCTTAAAGGACATTTAACATGTGGAATTACCTGTCACATACATGATAAGGAGGATATTGGATCAGGTCAAGAATGATCTAAACCTTTGAAAGATTAGTCCTGTTTTGTTGGGACTATGTCTGCCAAGGGGCAAGGTTTGACTGCTTACCACGCCCTAAAGGACCGGGGCTAAACCAAGGGGTGTGGCTATGACGTAGCGTGAGAGACTGAACCGCCTTGCTTGCTGATTGGTTAGTTCTAGGCCTATTTAAGTCAATGCTGTTCAATAAATCTGAGTTTTTCCGGGCATCCCACATGCTATATACAAGACTCCCTAGGTGGCGTGTTTTCTGAGGTAAGGCACCTAGCGATTTCTGTCCTTAAGCTCATTCTCACCGAGTAAGTTATATTTTCCTGCAAGCAGGAAAACTTCCTTTTAGGGCCCGAAAGGAAGATAGCTTAGAACTCGGCCCCTTTCATAACTCAGCAACCCCCGGCAGGTTGGCGTCCCAACGTGGGGCAGGGAAAAAATTATCGGTGAGCTTAATAAGGTTAGAGACGCAGCATCTCTTTCACTGGCAGAAATACCCTTTTATTATGGGTCAAATCTTAACATTCAGGAAATCACAAGACCCAGCCCTCGAGGCATGGCGCGGTATTTTAAGAAAGCAAGGTCTCCAAATATCTGACAGCCAATCGGAGGTGATTTGGAATTCGTTAAAACGGGCGGCTCCCTGGCTCCCAAAGTCTGATTTTGATTCTTGGGAGACTTGGGACGAAATAAAACAAATTTTAAGGGACCGAGAAATTGAGTACGGGGAATCCCCGCCTCCGGGAGTTTATCCAGCTTTATCCGCCCTAAAAGCGTACTCGCTTTTACAAGAAAAACAAACACCTAATTTTTCCCAGTCCGCGAATTTAAAGAAATCTCACTCCAGGGAATTAGAAACTACAGCCCCTCCTTTAGAGATATCTAACAAATTCCCTGAGAACAAAGGCCACCGGCCACGTGGCTCGAAACTTTATGAGAGGGAGCCTTCGGCGCCATTACTATACCAAGAGGCGCCAGTGCCCTCTAGTGGGCTTTCACCTGTAATGGCATTTCCAGTTAATTTAACAAAACTTCCTATAGCTAAAATCACTCAAAAAGCTAATAAAAATCTGGCCACATTTATTGAGAACATGGAAAAAGGCCTTCAAAAGAAACTTCCACCTAATGACAAATTTACAAAAATGTTAGTTTGGGAAGAAATGACCACAAATCACAAGCTGGCCTATGCTAAGTTAAAAGATAAATTTATAAAGAGATGGATTATTACCACCAAAGATGTGGGTTCAACAACTCACCAGTCTCAAATATTAAACACTCCCCTTAATGCTCATACTAAGGTATTAACAACAGTTTTAAATGGAAAAGGAGCCTATTTTAAATACGGACGACAAGGCTATTTTAAAAAAGACTACCCCGATGGTCTTGGTCGGCCTCCAGAATGCTCCCCTAGCCAGATCTCAAAAGATTTAACCTTAATTATTATTGATATTAAAAATTGTTATTTTTCAATACCTCTTCAACCAGATAAAAAATATAAATGGATTATTCTCCCTCAAGGTATGGCTAATAGCCCAACTTTTTGTCAATATTATGTTTCATGTCTTCTGTCACCATTAATGAAAAAAATCACAGCTTACCTTATATGTCTATATGGATGACATCATCCTGGGAGCTGCTAATGTCCAACAACTAAACTCTGCTTACTTAACCCTTCGAGAGCTTTTAGAAAAAGGAGGATTACACATATGCAATGATAAAATACAAACTATTCCTCCCTTTAAAATATTGGGGACAAAAATTAGCCTAGACTCGGTTTGTCCTCTCAAACCCCAACTTCTCATTCAAAAATCTTATTCCTTGACAGAGTTACAAAAGCTATTAGGAGAGCTAAACTGGTTAAGACCTTGGCTTCATATCTCTACTGAGGATTTATTACCTCTCTTTGAGTTGCTATGGGGAAAATCCCCCTCTGATGTGATTTTACTAGAAGAAAGTCATCTGTCAATATTACAAAAAGTCCAAGATGCCCTCAATTCAGCCCAATTGGCTCGATACCAACCAAAGCAACCTCTATATTTATGGATTTTCTCAGGTGCTAAGCTCCTGACAGCTGTACTAACCCAGATGGGAAATCCATTAGAATGGATACATTCCTCTGTGGGAGGAGCACCTCGAGTTTATTCCCAATTAGATCAATTAGCAGATCTTATAATAAAAGGGAGAGATACATCATTGAGGCATTATGGAAAAGACCCAGATATTTTAACAGTTCCTTACCGTTTGTCAGATTTTGAATGGATACAGAGAAACAACCCTAGAGTCTCCTATGCATTAGAAGGATTTCTAGGAAAAGTTGACTGTCATTACGTGTCAAGCAAATGGACTTCTTCTTTCCCCAAACTGGAGTGGACTCCCCCCATCTTGTTCTCCAGCAAGCCACTCCCCAAGGCAGTAAATGTCTTCAAAGATGGAGGAAAAGAAGGGTCAGCAGTTGTAGTTTTTCACCCATCCACAGGCCAAAGGACACAATACTTTGAAGCAGTTACTGGTTCTGCTCAATTTAAAGAATTATATGCTGTTGCATTAGCCTTGACCCATGTCCAAGAGCCTATAAATCTTTTCTCAGATGGTTTATATGTAATTAACCTATTACCTACTCTAAATGCCTCATATATAAAGATAGATAATAATCCTATCACCCCTCTGATGATCCAGGTTCAATCCCTGTTAAAGGGGCGTAATGAACCTATGTTCCTCCAACATCTTAGGGGACATCAAGGCTTATCTGGGCCCCTCTCTGAGGGAAATCAGACCACTGACCGTTTGGCCACCACAGGTGTATTAACAGTTACAGTCCCATATCAACAAGACCTTCAGTTAGCTCAAGGTCTTCACAACCTTACTCATTTAAATTGGAGAGGTCTACATAATAAATTTCCTCTAATTCCTATAAAAGATTTAAAAAAGATTATAAGGACATGTAAATCTTGTTTGCCCTTCTTACAGGTCCCACCTCTCCAGTCCCCTGGGGTAAATCCCAGAGGCCTAAGGCCCAACGCTATCTGACAAACTGATGTAACCCATTATGTGCCATTTGGAAAATTAAAATATATATTTATGTCCATAGATACTTATTCACATGCTTGTTGGGCCACGGCACACTCTGGAGAAAGGGCTAAACATGCTGAAAGTCACTTTTTACAATGCTTTGCTATTCTTGGATTGCCAAAACAAGTTAAAACTGATAATGGACCCTGTTTTGTAAGCAAATCATTACAAAAGTTCTTCCAAACTTGGCATATTAAGCATACCACAGGGATCCCATATAACCCAAAAGGACAAGCCATAATAGAAAGACATAATAAAACCTTAAAGGATCAATTAATAAAACAAAATGGGGGAAGCAACCCCCATGACCAGTTGAAAACAGCTATGTTTACTTTAAATATTTTAAATTTTTCCAAACAGCAGCCTCTATCTGCGTTTCAAAGACACTGGTCTAACCAAACGCCTTATATAAAAGTTGAGGTCCTATGGAAAGACCCATTAACTGGAGTCTGGAGAGGTCCTGATCCATTAATAAGTGCTGGCAGAGGTTTTGGATGTGTCTTCCCAATGGGGGAACAAAACCCTATATGGGTGCCTGCCAGAGATCTCAAATACTGCCAATCCGACCAAAATGACTACCCAGGAGCACAAGCTCTTGAGGAGTGATCCTTTCTTTTTTCCACAGAAATGAAAAAAACCATGACAAAGCTCCTGTCCTGCTGTGATTAAACTTCTCATCACATCCGTTTCAAAATTCATCAAAGACACTATCCTGGACTCCTTCTTTGTCAGCATCTCAACCCTCTGCGATGAGAAAAGAAGGACTGTGCCATTCCTGTGACAATTATCTGGACTTTATGCTAGATGACTTCCTTTAGACTCTGAGAGAAGAGCACTATATATAGGACAATTATTTAGACTTTGTGCTGGACGGCTTCCTTTGGACTCTAAGAGAAGGGTCCCATTCCTGTGACAGTCATCTGGACTTTATGCCAAAAGGCTTCCTTTAAACTGAACTAAATAGATGGACTTTCTCTTTTTGGTGAAATCCCTGCTAAATGGGTGGACTTCTCTTTTTGGTGAAATCCCTAATTGTCAGTGTCTTTGTGTGCACCTTTAGCCCTATAGAACTAGCCAGATACAGCTGGGTGGTCTACTGTCACGCTGAGCTATAGCCCCATAGGCTTGGCCACGGTCCTTAACAGGATGCAGAGGTATGCCATCCAGTCAAGCCTTCCCAAAGGTGACTGTCATGTCCCGTGTGCTCCCCTTGGCCACCTGCTGGCCCTAGGCATGTCCACCTAAAGTGCTAGAGTGATAGCCAATAACAGGTAAGATTTTTCCCAGAGAGGAGAAGTCGACCTAGACGGGCACACTCTCTATGAGTTGGACACCCTACAAGATGGGACATCCCATTTAAAAATAAATGGAGAGACCCATTTTTTAAATAAACAAAAAAAGGGGAATTGTTGGGACTATGTCTGCCAAGGGGCAAGGTTTGACTGCTTACCACGCCCTAAAGGACCGGGCTAAACCAAGGGGTGTGGCTATGACGTAGCGTGAGAGACTGAACCGCCTTGCTTGCTGATTGGTTAGTTCTAGGCCTATTTAAGTCAATGCTGTTCAATAAATCTGAGTTTTTCCCGGGCATCCCACATGCTATATACAAGACTCCCTAGGTGGCGTGTTTTCTGAGGTAAGGCACCTAGCGATTTCTGTCCTTAAGCTCATTCTCACCGAGTAAGTTATATTTTCCTGCAAGCAGGAAAACTTCCTTTTAGGGCCCGAAAGGAAGATAGCTTAGAACTCGGCCCCTTTCATAACTCAGCAACCCCCGGCAGGTTGGCGTCCCAACGTGGGGCAGGGAAAAAATTATCGGTGAGCTTAATAAGGTTAGAGACGCAGCATCTCTTTCACTGGCAGAAATACCCTTTTATTATGGGTCAAATCTTAACATTCAGGAAATCACAAGACCCAGCCCTCGAGGCATGGCGCGGTATTTTAAGAAAGCAAGGTCTCCAAATATCTGACAGCCAATCGGAGGTGATTTGGAATTCGTTAAAACGGGCGGCTCCCTGGCTCCCAAAGTCTGATTTTGATTCTTGGGAGACTTGGGACGAAATAAAACAAATTTTAAGGGACCGAGAAATTGAGTACGGGGAATCCCCGCCTCCGGGAGTTTATCCAGCTTTATCCGCCCTAAAAGCGTACTCGCTTTTACAAGAAAAACAAACACCTAATTTTTCCCAGTCCGCGAATTTAAAGAAATCTCACTCCAGGGAATTAGAAACTACAGCCCCTCCTTTAGAGATATCTAACAAATTCCCTGAGAACAAAGGCCACCGGCCACGTGGCTCGAAACTTTATGAGAGGGAGCCTTCGGCGCCATTACTATACCAAGAGGCGCCAGTGCCCTCTAGTGGGCTTTCACCTGTAATGGCATTTCCAGTTAATTTAACAAAACTTCCTATAGCTAAAATCACTCAAAAAGCTAATAAAAATCTGGCCACATTTATTGAGAACATGGAAAAAGGCCTTCAAAAGAAACTTCCACCTAATGACAAATTTACAAAAATGTTAGTTTGGGAAGAAATGACCACAAATCACAAGCTGGCCTATGCTAAGTTAAAAGATAAATTTATAAAGAGATGGATTATTACCACCAAAGATGTGGGTTCAACAACTCACCAGTCTCAAATATTAAACACTCCCCTTAATGCTCATACTAAGGTATTAACAACAGTTTTAAATGGAAAAGGAGCCTATTTTAAATACGGACGACAAGGCTATTTTAAAAAAGACTACCCCGATGGTCTTGGTCGGCCTCCAGAATGCTCCCCTAGCCAGATCTCAAAAGATTTAACCTTAATTATTATTGATATTAAAAATTGTTATTTTTCAATACCTCTTCAACCAGATAAAAAATATAAATGGATTATTCTCCCTCAAGGTATGGCTAATAGCCCAACTTTTTGTCAATATTATGTTTCATGTCTTCTGTCACCATTAATGAAAAAAATCACAGCTTACCTTATATGTCTATATGGATGACATCATCCTGGGAGCTGCTAATGTCCAACAACTAAACTCTGCTTACTTAACCCTTCGAGAGCTTTTAGAAAAAGGAGGATTACACATATGCAATGATAAAATACAAACTATTCCTCCCTTTAAAATATTGGGGACAAAAATTAGCCTAGACTCGGTTTGTCCTCTCAAACCCCAACTTCTCATTCAAAAATCTTATTCCTTGACAGAGTTACAAAAGCTATTAGGAGAGCTAAACTGGTTAAGACCTTGGCTTCATATCTCTACTGAGGATTTATTACCTCTCTTTGAGTTGCTATGGGGAAAATCCCCCTCTGATGTGATTTTACTAGAAGAAAGTCATCTGTCAATATTACAAAAAGTCCAAGATGCCCTCAATTCAGCCCAATTGGCTCGATACCAACCAAAGCAACCTCTATATTTATGGATTTTCTCAGGTGCTAAGCTCCTGACACCTGTACTAACCCAGATGGGAAATCCATTAGAATGGATACATTCCTCTGTGGGAGGAGCACCTCGAGTTTATTCCCAATTAGATCAATTAGCAGATCTTATAATAAAAGGGAGAGATACATCATTGAGGCATTATGGAAAAGACCCAGATATTTTAACAGTTCCTTACCGTTTGTCAGATTTTGAATGGATACAGAGAAACAACCCTAGAGTCTCCTATGCATTAGAAGGATTTCTAGGAAAAGTTGACTGTCATTACGTGTCAAGCAAATGGACTTCTTCTTTCCCCAAACTGGAGTGGACTCCCCCCATCTTGTTCTCCAGCAAGCCACTCCCCAAGGCAGTAAATGTCTTCAAAGATGGAGGAAAAGAAGGGTCAGCAGTTGTAGTTTTTCACCCATCCACAGGCCAAAGGACACAATACTTTGAAGCAGTTACTGGTTCTGCTCAATTTAAAGAATTATATGCTGTTGCATTAGCCTTGACCCATGTCCAAGAGCCTATAAATCTTTTCTCAGATGGTTTATATGTAATTAACCTATTACCTACTCTAAATGCCTCATATATAAAGATAGATAATAATCCTATCACCCCTCTGATGATCCAGGTTCAATCCCTGTTAAAGGGGCGTAATGAACCTATGTTCCTCCAACATCTTAGGGGACATCAAGGCTTATCTGGGCCCCTCTCTGAGGGAAATCAGACCACTGACCGTTTGGCCACCACAGGTGTATTAACAGTTACAGTCCCATATCAACAAGACCTTCAGTTAGCTCAAGGTCTTCACAACCTTACTCATTTAAATTGGAGAGGTCTACATAATAAATTTCCTCTAATTCCTATAAAAGATTTAAAAAAGATTATAAGGACATGTAAATCTTGTTTGCCCTTCTTACAGGTCCCACCTCTCCAGTCCCCTGGGGTAAATCCCAGAGGCCTAAGGCCCAACGCTATCTGACAAACTGATGTAACCCATTATGTGCCATTTGGAAAATTAAAATATATATTTATGTCCATAGATACTTATTCACATGCTTGTTGGGCCACGGCACACTCTGGAGAAAGGGCTAAACATGCTGAAAGTCACTTTTTACAATGCTTTGCTATTCTTGGATTGCCAAAACAAGTTAAAACTGATAATGGACCCTGTTTTGTAAGCAAATCATTACAAAAGTTCTTCCAAACTTGGCATATTAAGCATACCACAGGGATCCCATATAACCCAAAAGGACAAGCCATAATAGAAAGACATAATAAAACCTTAAAGGATCAATTAATAAAACAAAATGGGGGAAGCAACCCCCATGACCAGTTGAAAACAGCTATGTTTACTTTAAATATTTTAAATTTTTCCAAACAGCAGCCTCTATCTGCGTTTCAAAGACACTGGTCTAACCAAACGCCTTATATAAAAGTTGAGGTCCTATGGAAAGACCCATTAACTGGAGTCTGGAGAGGTCCTGATCCATTAATAAGTGCTGGCAGAGGTTTTGGATGTGTCTTCCCAATGGGGGGAACAAAACCCTATATGGGTGCCTGCCAGAGATCTCAAATACTGCCAATCCGACCAAAATGACTACCCAGGAGCACAAGCTCTTGAGGAGTGATCCTTTCTTTTTTCCACAGAAATGAAAAAAACCATGACAAAGCTCCTGTCCTGCTGTGATTAAACTTCTCATCACATCCGTTTCAAAATTCATCAAAGACACTATCCTGGACTCCTTCTTTGTCAGCATCTCAACCCTCTGCGATGAGAAAAGAAGGACTGTGCCATTCCTGTGACAATTATCTGGACTTTATGCTAGATGACTTCCTTTAGACTCTGAGAGAAGAGCACTATATATAGGACAATTATTTAGACTTTGTGCTGGACGGCTTCCTTTGGACTCTAAGAGAAGGGTCCCATTCCTGTGACAGTCATCTGGACTTTATGCCAAAAGGCTTCCTTTAAACTGAACTAAATAGATGGACTTTCTCTTTTTGGTGAAATCCCTGCTAAATGGGTGGACTTCTCTTTTTGGTGAAATCCCTAATTGTCAGTGTCTTTGTGTGCACCTTTAGCCCTATAGAACTAGCCAGATACAGCTGGGTGGTCTACTGTCACGCTGAGCTATAGCCCCATAGGCTTGGCCACGGTCCTTAACAGGATGCAGAGGTATGCCATCCAGTCAAGCCTTCCCAAAGGTGACTGTCATGTCCCGTGTGCTCCCCTTGGCCACCTGCTGGCCCTAGGCATGTCCACCTAAAGTGCTAGAGTGATAGCCAATAACAGGTAAGATTTTTCCCAGAGAGGAGAAGTCGACCTAGACGGGCACACTCTCTATGAGTTGGACACCCTACAAGATGGGACATCCCATTTAAAAATAAATGGAGAGACCCATTTTTTAAATAAACAAAAAAAGGGGAATTGTTGGGACTATGTCTGCCAAGGGGCAAGGTTTGACTGCTTACCACGCCCTAAACGACCGGAGCTAAACCAAGGGGTGTGGCTATGACGTAGAGTGAGAGACTGAACCGCCTTGCTTGCTGATTGGTTAGTTCTAGGCCTATTTAAGTCAATGCTTGTTCAATAAATCTGAGTTTTCCCGGGCATCCCGCATGCTATATACAAGACTCCCTAGGTGGCGTGTTTTCTGAGGTAAGGCACCTAGCGATTTCTGTCCTTAAGCTCATTCTCACCGAGTAAGTTATATTTTCCTGCAAGCAGGAAAACTTCCTTTTAGGGCCCGAAAGGAAGATAGCTTAGAACTCGGCCCCTTTCATAACTCAGCAACCCCGGCACTATTTGTCATATTTGTAAAAAGTGAACCAAGCGAGTTACCTTAACCTGTGGAAGATATTAAGAAAGTCTGAATATAGTGGCAAGGTCTGCAGCTACCTTTTGCCATGTGCGGTTCCAGTGGCTTCCTGTGAGGTTTATACTCTTGCTGTGAGGCTTGAGTGAAAGGATGAATCTAAATTTGGCATTCTTTATACAGATGCAAAGATCTGCAATGAACATCTATTGCTGAATGCATGCACAACATATTCCAAAATATACTTGACCTACCTTACAAGTGTTCATTATGCTATATGATAAATAAATCACAGGCACTTGAAACACAGACATAAGTTCAAGCCTTGCCTCTGGATCCCACTTCCAGACATATTAAAGGAAATAGACTGGATTTTCCCTCCCTCTCTAAAAAACGAACACAGCAGACATCATAGAGGAACCAGTGATTTAAGACACTGGAGAATGGTCAGATGTCAGACACCAGGGAAACAAAGATGTGAAATCTGTGATTAACTGAACTTAATGTATGACAAGAGTTTCCAAGACAGAATGCAAAAGAAAATTGCCTCAGTAATGAGACCCTTTAGTCCTAGACTAATGTTAGTTCTGGTCTTACTGAAAGCAAACCTTAAAAAGACCAGTGACTATGTTCCAGAACAAAGATCTAGCTTATAGCAACAGAAAATTCATAAAAAATCCAACACCCAGTGAAAAATACCAGGCATTCAAAAAGAAGAAAGGATATGACCAAAACTGAGGAAAAATTACTTTATTAGAAATAGAAACAAACAAAACACATTTAATGCATTGTCTTAGCATATTAAAACAATTATTATAATGTGCTCCATATACTTAACAGGTGAAAAACAGCAAAGTGTGTTAAGGTAAGTGTATTAAAGGTAAGATTTGAAAACACACACATGAGGTGAACTGCTAGTGTAGAGATTAAAAATACAATATAAAAGAAATATGTGGGAGCTTTTATAGTGATTCATGCCTGTAATTCCAGTGACTCAGGAAGCTGAGGCAGGAAGATCACAAGTTTGAGGCCACCCTATCAACTTAGCAAGACCCTATCTCAAAATAAAGAAAACTAAAAAGGCTGAGGATGACTTAGTGACAGAGTATCCCTGACTTCAATGTCCAATAAAACAACAACAACAAAAAAAAAAAAAAAGGAAAGAATCAAAATGCCATAGTAATCAATTAATTAAAAAGAACAAAAATCAAAAGCTGGGTACCTAGCCAGGAGCTGGAGGAAAGGAGGAAGACATGAATAAGTGAAACACAGAAGATATTTAGGGCAGTTAAATTATTCTGTCATGTAACGATAGATATGTGTTATTATACAATTTGTCAAAACTCAGAATTTACAACATCAAGGGTGTATCCTAATGTAAGCCACAAATGAATTTTAGCTAATAATAATGTAGCAGTATTGGCCCATCACTTGTAACATATGGACCACACCAATACAAGATAAGGATCTGTTCCAGGGGATGAGAAAAAAGAGTACATGAGAACTGTATACATTCCTCTCATTCTTTTCTGTAAACCTAAAACTAATCTAGAAAATAAAATAAGGTAATTTTTAAAAGGTTTTGCATCTTGCCATGATTGTAGTAGTCGTCAATAAAAAAGTGTTTCCCCCTTCTCTCCCTCTATTGACTGCTCATTTGAAGCTATTGTCAGCGTTAATGATTCCTCAAGTTTTTCTCAAGAACTTTTTAGCTTAATATATTTTGGGCTCCTTATGGTCTTGATTTGAATTTGCTTTTACAGGGCCTATTCAAACCAGGCTCTTTTTTATTCGTTACTTGATTAGTCATGGATAAGGAGAGCAGATGTTCCATGTTGAAATGCCCAAGTCTGCTCTATTCTACTTGGTTGTGAACTTTCCACAGATGGGCATCCTTACGGAGCCTTGTTACACTTGCTTCTAATTATGAAATTTAAAGACCTACTTGACATTCAGTTATAGCAATGAAGTGCTCAGCAGTTGATATTGTTAGTAATGCTTGCCCATCCTTTATTTATTTTTTAATTTAATTTGTCAACCATATTGTAATCTCTTATGCTATGTTTTGTTTTTATTTCCATAACATTCCGCCAAACATTTGGATGCATGGGATATAAACCTATTAAGTATGCCAATTAAATATCACAGATAATCCATACAAATCCCTAGGCTCAGTCCTCTCAGTACTACAGTATCTGTTGTACATGTAGAGAAACACACAAGGTCAACCAATCTTGTTCTTCTTGCTTTTCTAGAACTCTTTCTAATGGCAACAGACAAGACACTGATTTGCAGAGATTGCCAAGGTTCTTTGTGAAGCAAAGATAATGTATTTTGTAAACAGTTAAAATAACTTCAATTGGCACCATGAAAACAATTTTACATCATGTTAAACACACTTAGCGAAAGGATCCCAGTGTAAAAGCAATCTGAGAAGTAAATTAGGGGCTAGATAGATGATAGAAAAGGTCACTGGAGAAAACTGACAAATAGAGTCAGAATGATCTCCCTGGGTCATTCCCTTTATATGAGTGAATGGGATTCTTAAATTTGATGAGATTACCTACCAAAGATGAGTGCTCTGATTATAGCTTCATTTCAGGACTGGAGAAAAAAAAAAAAAGCATAGAATTTTTACAGAGCATCATAACATTACCCCTATCTCTAACATTTCCTGCCATCCTCTATTGTGATTGCACAGATACACCTGTATAACCTAAAACATCTCAAACCCCTTAATCATGTCTGTAATGCCCCCTTTGTTATATAAGGTATCACTCATTGATTTCAGGGAATAAAACATGGACATCTCTGGAGAATGGGAGCATTATTCAGTCTATCACAAAAGTTTAATTTATAATGACCCAAATGTCCATAATGATGAATGATTAAACATATTATATCTTCAAATAGTGGAATGCTATTTTACATAAAAGGAATTAATATCTGATACATATATATGTGTATATATATATACATATATATATATATATATTAAGGTACAAATGTCATAAATATTATACTGAGTGAAAGAAACTAAACACCAAAGAAATGATACAGTATGGTTTCATTTATATGAAACTCCAGGATAGCCAAAATTAATCTGTAGTGAGAAAAATCAGATAATTGATTTCTTAGGGTAGGTTTGCCCACAAAGGTATATAAGAAAATTTTATGAGGAAAAATAATTTGATTTTTAACTAGACAGAGTTATTTGTGTTTTATCAAAATTAATTGAACTGTAAAAGCATTGTATGAGACTTACACCTCAATTATGTTGATTAAAAATGAATGAATAGGCTCATTCAACTCTTTCCAACTCTGTGGCTTTCACTAACAAACTGATTAGAGGAAATATCTTCTAGCTGAGTGGATGAAACTCAATAAGCCAAGAAGAGTGTGCTTCTTGCTTGGAGGGTGTTATTGTTCAAATAGGATGTATCCCTCCAAATCTCTTGCATCAATGCAGGAGATGAAATGATTAAACTATGAGAGATGTGATCTAATCAGTTCATTCTAGTTTGTATGGATTAACTGGGTGATAACTGGAGGTAGGTGGGACATGGCTGAAGGAGGTGGGTCAGTGGATGATCAACTGGGTCACTGGGGATATCTGGCCTTATGACTTTGCCTTCAATTATGTATCTCTTCCCTAAGTATTTGGGGATAAAGGAAAACTATAGCATTAAAAATAGGTATAATACTATGAAATTCTTCAGTGGTAATAATCATCTTTAATTATATATTTTTGCTTAAGAATTATGGGTCTGAATAGAGAAATATGTTACAAACTATTTTGTATTATTAAAGATTTTAATAACACAGTCCTTATATGTCCTCCCTCTATTATTGGGAGTAAGATAAAGACATTTGCATTTTCTCATTCTTATTCAACATACTGCTGAAATTTCCAGTCATTGCAATAATGCAAGGCAAAGAAATCAAAGGTCTTACAGATCAGAAAGGAAGAAATGAAACTGTTTATTCATAAATAAGATATCACTTCAATAGAAACTTCCAAGAACTCTGAGAACAAAACCAAAAACACCCCTGAGAAATAATAAGTAAGTTGAGCATGGTTGCCACGTATAATACCAACATTAAAAAAACAATTATATTTCTATATACTATCAATGGGCATGTAAAATCAAATTTTAAAAATCATGAAATGCTTAGGTATAAATCTAACAAAATATGTAGATTAGTAGCATGCTCAAAATTATATAGTACTGATTAATTTTTTTCAAATCATCCAATAAATGCAGACATGCTGTCTTCCCATGATGGACAGCTCAATATAGTAAAAAAGTCATTGTTTTATTTTTTTCTAAATTGGCATACAAGTTTAATGTGGTTCCTATCAAAATCTCAGAAAGATTTTTTATGAATACAGACAAAATTATTCTAAAATGTACATGGCAATACAAGAATACTAGAATAGCTAAAGCACTTTTGAAATAGAATAATAAATTGGGAGAAGCCATCCTAACTCTTTATTTCTAGAAATCGAGACATTGTTGTATTGGCAGAAGGAGAGACAAGAAACAGGGGGAAAAGAAAACAATAAAACAAACAAAAATAAAATTATACAGATATACCTCATTGACTTTTTACAAAGTTACAAAAGTAACTTATTCGAGGAAAGATATTCTTTTCAACATTTAAATCTTTGACCATGTCAAGTTTATGATTTAGATGTGAATTGTTCCCCACGAGTTCACATGTGAGACTATGCAAGAACATTTAGAGGTGAAATGATCTGGTTATGAGATCATAACATAACATCTCTGTGTTAATCTCCTGATAAGGATTAACTGGATGGTAACTGTAGGCAGGTAGGATGTGGCTAGAGGAGGTGGGTAATCTGGGCATGCCTTTAGTTATATATGTTATCCTTGTTGAGAGGATCTCTCTCTCTCTCTCTCTCTCTCTCTCTCTCTCTCTCTCTCTCTCTCTGCTTCCTGGTGCAATATTCTCAGCTTCTTTTCTCCACCACCCACTTCTGCCTTGATGTTCTGCCTCACAGCAGGCCCTGAGGAATGGAGTAGGTTGTCTATGTACTAATACCTCTAAAACTATGAGCCTCAGAATAAAACTTTCCTCATCTAAAATTGTTCTTGTCAAGTCTTTTGGTCACAGCAACAAAAACACTGAATAAAACACCAAGAAAAATCAAGTAAAAGCTACAAACTAAGAAAACAAGGTTTACGTTTCAAAGATTTCATCTATAGAATATTGTAGTATTATTGGCAGGTAGAGGAACCTTTAAATTGTAAGGCCTAAGAGGAGGTCTTTAGATTATTAAGAAAATGGCCTGGAAAGGGATTGTCGGACAGTGACCCCCTCCTCACTCTTTTTGTTTCCTGGCCATGAGGTGAATAGTTTTGCTCTGCCACACATATCCTCCATGATGTACTGCCTTGCCACAGATCCAAAAGTAATGTGGCCAACCGATCATAGACAGAAACCTTCCAAACTGTGAGCCAAAATAAACCTTTAATTTTTGTAAAATGATTATCTCTGATATTTTGTTAGGGTAATGAAAAACTAATATACCACATACTTAAGAAAGCACTGATATCTAGATAGAAAAAAAAATACTCTAAAAAATGTAACAGTGAAACCAAAAACAGTTCAATTAGCTGTGGGGGAAAAAAAAAAACATGAAGAGAAATTTCATTGAAGAAAAACTATAGATGGGAAATAAGCACATGAAAAGATGTTCAGCACAACTAGTCATCAGAGATTAACAAATTAGAAGACTGTGATGAAATACTACTATCCAACTATTAGAAAATCAAAAATTAAGGATAGTGACAATATCAAATACTAGTAAGAACATGGAGAAATCTAATTTCTCATGTTGCTTGTGGGAATATAACATTGTATTCTGGAACAAAGTGTAAAAATTTAATATAATATATAATATATATAATATATATAATATATATATATAATAATATATACTTATTATGTAACTCAGAAATCATATATCAGTTTCAAGAATTGTAAACATGTATTCACACACAAAAAATGTTCAGAATTGTTTATGTTAGATTAATTTGTACCTGCACCAACTAAAGACAACAAAATGTCCAGCAATAAGTGAATGGCTAGACTTCTTGTTGTATTTCTACACCATGGAATCCTACTGAGGATTAAAAAGGAACAAACACACATACAACCACTTGGATGCTGTGCAAGTACACTATTCTCAGTAAATAAAAGCCAATCACCTAAGGGCATATACTGTATGATTTAATTTATTTATTTCTTAAAATTACAAAATCATAGATATGGAGACAAATTAATGGTTGACAGGGATTATGGATTTTCAGGAGCAGAAGACAGGTCATGGCTATAAAGAAATGAAATGAGAGATCTTTCTGATGATACAATAAACCTTTATCTTTATTGAATGTTGGTTATACAAATCAACATGTGTGATAATTTAACAGTTTGAAATTTAACAATTTCAATTTTCTCATTTTGATTTTGTGCATATGTGTATAAAATGTAACTTTTGAAAGATATATGAGACAGGTCTGTATTGATTTGGTCATTTCCTGCAACTCTATAATTATTTTTAAAAAATTTTTTGAACTGCTGATTGAATCCAGGGACTATTAAAAACTGAGCTATAACCCCAGTCCTTTTTACTTTTTATTTTGTGATGAGGTCTTGGTAAATTGCTTACGGTCCCACTAAGTTGCAGAGGCTGGCCTTGAACTTGTGATCCTCCTGCCTCAGCCTCTAAAGTCATTGGAATTATAGGCATGTGCTACTGTGTCCCACATTTATTTGAAATATTTTTTAAAATCAAAAATAGCCCTCCATAAATGATGTAATTCCATGAATTAGGGGAGACTAGCATTGCCACAAAGAGTGAGTCTCCCTAGTCTGACTATGCTTCAGTATTCCTCTATATCTTCAAAACCCCTGTGGAATGGCCTATCAAGGAAGTAACTAAGAATAGATCCCAGGCACTAATGTTCTTAAAGCTTACTTTAGTGAGGAACAGTATATCTCAGACACCAGAGAATTATAGTTCACATTTGGCTGTGGACATTTAGAGAAATGGAATATAGCACAATTGCCATGCCTGGAAGCAGCTATATTATTGCACAAGAACAAACAGGCTAGAACTTGTAAAACCTAGTAACTCTGCAATATGCTTATGCTCAGGATAATTGAAAGGTCTTATTCATAGGGTATTTTATAACTCAGGAAGAATCAGAAATGGAGGATTTGTTCAAATCAAGAATACAAATAAGCTATAGAGGCTGGAAAAAAATTATCATCAGAAGAAAATGACATCTTTGATCTATAGGAGCCAAGTAGTGTGGGGTGAGGAGGTGGGCACAGAGAGATGAAGATAGATGATACAAAACCTAGATTTTTCTGCATATTTATAGATTCCTAATGAGTTCAGGAAGCCATTCTTGAGTGTGTATACATACTGTAAATTCTTCAATATCAGACATACTATACATGATTTTATCTTCTTCAATCCACTTCTTTCAGGCTTCGACCCACTTCTTTCAGGGCATGCAAATCATGTGTCCTAGATGAAAAGCTCTCTCCCTTGCTACCAGCCTCACCTCCCACCCATTGTTCACCATTCTACATCCTCTTTCCCTCATTCTTTGCCTTTAATTTCTTATCCTTCTTTCTCTCTTCTATTTACCTTTCCCTTTTTTTCACACCCTTTTTCACTCCTATTTCTTTTTCTCACTCCCTTCTTTCCTCTTCCTCTCTCTTCCTCCTTCTTCCCTCTCTTTCCTGGATGACTTGCCTTTATTATGCTGTCTGAACCTTCTTCTGCCCTGTTATGTAGCAAAGATGGTCTTGGTGTTCTTCAGTCTCCCTCATTTTACAACTCTGTATTCCTGCCCAGCAAGAACAACTGGGAAATTTGAAAAGCTCCAAGGTTAGCGGGAAAAATACAAGACGTTGCTTCTGTCAAGACCCTATGAGATTCTTCAGGTAGGCAAATTTATTACTTTAAAAAATGATAACTGACTTAGCTAGCTTGGCATTTCTGAATTGCAGTTTTATGAGTAGTTCCTACATTTCCTAATGTTTCTTACATGTCATTTCCTGTAAGCAGACAGTGCCAATGCACTGACAGCACAGGCAGTGATGCTGGTGCTAGTAGTAGCTTCTAGTCTGTCACTTCTCTGTTTCTCATTTAGGAAACCAAAAGAGTTTAAGGACAAACATCTAATTTTTTTTTTCTGATTCTTGTGATATTGCTATAGCCAGTTGGACTATCTATGCCTACAGTTCTTGCATGGGGAAAAGGGAATTGCTACAAACAGAGGGTCTTTCCTCACACCTGTATCTGTAACTGCCAGTGAAGAATCTTTGATGCTGGCCCCAGTGCAATAAGCCATTCTTATGAAAATCACAGAGGCATTTTACACTTAATTCTCACATTATACCAGTTCAAGTGCTTGCTGCCTAATTGCTAAATTCACCCATTCTCTAGCATAGGGGCCCAAAGAAGTGAAAACCATCACAAACTGTTATGCCTCTTTCTTTCACACACTACTTGAGAGCCATATATTCACAAATACACAGGAGAAATCACAGCTGGTACCCTAGGTCCCTGAGGAGAAACTTAGACATGAATTAATTTTTCAATCAAAAATTTAACCCATGGGCTGGGGTTGTGCCTCAGTGGTAGAGCGCTTGCCTAGCATGTGCGCCTCCTGGGTTTGATCCTCAGCACCACATAAAAATAAAAAATTTTAAAAAATGCATTGTGTACAACTAAAAGCAAATAAATAAATATTTTTTTTTAAATTTAACCCATGAAGTCTCTAGTTTGATAAAGGTAAATAAAGAGATACAACAAGGGAAAATGTAAGTATATACACAGAGGATGCCATGAGCTGAAATGTTTCCTATTATCAAAAAATTCAGATCCACAAAGACAACCCATTTTAATTTTCTTATATAAAGTCAAAGATGTTTGGAGCCAGATAGGCACAGAGATTTCCCCAAAGGTGGTTTTCCTCTATGAAAGTGATGGTGCTCACTTATTCACTTAACATACTGAAAACAAATGAATATAGATGGCTATCATTTGTGGTAGATGACATGAAAGATCAGATCTGGATTCTGTTCTTTGTTGACTGGTACTAAAGAACTGAGATTTTAGCTGCATTTTATTATCATTCATCAACTTCAGTTTAAATACAAATAGCCACATGTGAGTAATGGCTGCAAAAATGAGACAGCACAATTCTAGGTAGGAACAGGCATTTAGTCGGAGTTTTGGATATGTGAGAAGGAAAAGAGAGGAGAGGGGAAGAAGATGTGGTACATCTGTCAGAGAGATGGAATATTTCAAGTTATCCTCTACAGTAGGAGAACTTTACATCCTTAAGCAACCAAGAGCTTGCCACTGTGAGGGAGGCCAGCAGAGGAGAGAGGGTGTCAGGGACCGGGAAACCATGCCCAGGGGGCCACATTCATCAGGTTAGGGGCTTAGGACTGTCTGTGGAATGTAGCAGGAAGCTACTAAAGAAGTCTTAAGCAGAAAAGTAAATGGCATCTAATATATATTTTAAAAACTCACCCTGGATTTTAGTTGGAGAATTAGTTAGAGGGAGGCAAGAGAGGAGCCAGGGAGAACAGCAAAGAGACCATTGCAATGTGTAGGTGACAATGGCTGGAGTTTAAATCCTGACAGTAGCAGGAGTACAGAGAGACTGCAGATGGATTTTGGAGGTAGAAATGACAGGAATTACTTATGAGGAGTGAGGAGAAAGGAAAAAGAGGTGTCAAAATGACTCTCACATTTCTGCTGAGCAATTTCTGTCTTGAGCTCTTACATTTCTGCCTTGGTGTTATTTTCTGAGAGAATGAAGGCTGAAGTAGGAACAGGTTGATGAGAGAAGGAAGAGGTAGATCAAGATTTCTATTTGTATTCTTAAACTTTAGGATGCCAGTGAGCTATTCTGGGAAGGCTGCCACATAGTCTGCAGCTCAGAAGAAAAGTGAAGCTGGCAAGGGGGACTGGGGTGCTGTTGGCACACGGGTAGTCTGGATGCCCTAGTGGAATGAGATCACCTCTCAAGAAGCCTGCTCTGAGATGCAGCTTCTGTGCTGTCCCTCCCAGAATGTCCTTCAGAGCCCCCAGATTTACCTTTGTGGAGATGATTTTTCCTCTGCCTCCTCAAACAGCATGCCAATTATAGCACTGCTTTCAGGTCATGAGGGTTCATCTAATAGGAACCTGCTGACCTGCCATAGCCTTTCAATCTGTAGGACAGTAAAGGGTCAGGAAACAGGAACAGAATGGGACCATTACTTATCAATGCTAATGGCCTACACCTGGCTGCAACAATCATTAAAAAACATATTTGAGAGTGGCTTGGTGCGTGGATGTGTTAATCACATTTGCATACGGTGCTCTATTTCAGATAACTTGAATGTGCTAACTCAGAGCAATCCATATTTATGATTTGAAAATTGCTGACTGAATAATTGCACATTGAGTAACTTCTGTTTCCTTGTATATTATTGTTTCTAATTAGCAATGGAGGAAAATAAAGTCATCATTATTTATAAATACAGTTTAGACTTGGCATGTACATTGGGTTTATTGGCTTCACATCAGTTCATTGCCATGCCTGCGTTCCTCCATGTGGCCTCATGGAGTTGACCAGCCTTAGTCAGGCAGCTTCCATCTCGCTCCCCCTTTTAGATCACCCTCTGCTCCCCTTCCTTAAGTGTCTGTTCAGAATATAAGTCTCATCCCAAATGACTCCCCATGCACACCTCCATAGCATTCATGTAGAGTCCCCTGTGTCATAAAACAACAGTGTCTTAATTCTGAAATCATTAACATGCTGCAATTTTGTCACATGAGTTTCTTGCTTTTCAGTCTCTGTATGTTTTATTTTTATCATGGACAACCATTGCTTAAGCATGTTCTAAATGGAATTAATTGCTTTTGTAGCTTCTGCCCTTTGTATCCATGCATTGTAAAAAATAAGAAATAATTGATACACAGAGTTTATTTTCTTAATTGCAGAAAAGAAAGGCCAGAGGAAATCATCCCATTAGATTTTGCATCAAACATAGTTGCAGATATCCTTCACTGAAGTAGCATGCCCTGTCACTCTCAAGTTCCTTTCTGTAATTGCTCAGTTATGTGGCCTTTCTTTAAGCTGCATAATCTCTGAGGCATATGGCAGAATTTATACTACAAGAATTTAAATATCTCTGCCTCTCTCACACAATAACCAAACATGTTATGTGATATATTTTATCTCTCTAAGCCTCAGTTTTCATTTAAATGAAATTTAATGAAAATACTTGATTCAAAATTTCACTTTAAATAAAATTTTGGCCTGAATCACATTACAAGTGGCATGAGATTCAAGTATGAACTTTCTAATGAAACATAAGTATCCTGGTCTTACCACAAGAAAAATGATTCTGAGGGTCTGAGTGGGTCTCGGGCAGTGAGATGATTACAAAGTTTCACGATTGTCCCTAAATAAGATAGAGATAGTTTAGTAGTCTAGAAGATACTCAAGGTTGGCTTCAAAATAGAATCACCAGGGGTGAGGGTAGGCTGTTCCCAAACAAGTGAGACAACTTTCTGAACATGAGATGAGTCATCATTGTTTTGTTTTGTTATTGTTTGTATGTTTTGGATTTTATTGTTGTTGTTAAGCTCCCAAGAGAGTTCCAATGAGCAACTAGTGTTTAGACCCACTAGTCTACCCTAAAAGATACCTAAAATACCTAATAATTATCTGAATCTGAGAGTAAAATCAAAACCAATTCTAAAGACGAAAAATAATATATATCCCAAATAAGAAGTACAAAAGAAGTGAGTCTGTCTGGTAGCAAGATCTGAAGTTGCCAGGTTGAAATGGAAACTAGAAAGATGCCCCAGGCTAAGTAGCTTCCAGCTAGAAAATCAGAATTCTCTACCGATTTCATTCTGCAAGTGTGAATTCAGGCTACAAGCAAAACTCCAGCTAATAAAACAATGTTACTGTTATCTGTTAACTTGGGCATATATGTCTTTTAGAGAAATCACAAGAGGAATGGGAGGTAAAACAAAAAGGGACACATCCTTATATCTCTAGGACAAGATACTATAAGGACAGTATCAATAGAGACAATAATAACAGAGAAGATATGTGGGGGGTGAAGAGCATCTCAGAGGTTACTGGATCCTACCCTACACTCTAGGCACTTTGTAGAAACGATGCCACACCTGTACTTCCTTCTACCTTGTGCTTTCCTGATGCATTCAGGGACAGATAGATGCAGCTGTCCATTTAGAAGCCCTAAGATAACCTGATAATAAGCAGGCCAGAGCCTCCAAATTATAGCTATTTGGTGTGTATATTAGATTTACAAGAAAAAAAGATAAGGATATTCAGACAAACAGGCTGTGCCTTTTATATCCTATTCAGAGGACAATAATTCTCTAAAATGTTCCAAGATACTGGGAAAGATGTGACTGTCATGAAGACAAGAGACAGCTGTGAAATGTGAAAGGCAATGCTCATCTGACAAAGCTGTAGACCAGGCCAGGCATAGGGAAGGGCCTGATTTCATCCTGGGAGGGTGAAGAAGTGCAGCTGCAGAGGGCAGCACTGCTCCTCCACATGTTCTCTGCCTGCAGGGACAAATGAGCCCACAGACAGGGCCTTCATCCAACAGTTTGGAGGGGGCAACAGTAACAACCATATCCCTCTGGAATTGGCTGCTGGCTTGGAGAGACAGATATAAATGATTGTTGCCCTCCAGAGAGCAAACATCCTTCATACCAGCCTGTTTCCTCTGTCAGCCTCCCTCGGCACATGAAGCAGTCAGAACACAGGAACAGTTGAAGAGGAGAAAACTGTATCTTTATATGAACTGCCGGATCCATAAATGAGGTGGGGGACAAGAAATTATCGACAGGAATTAGTTACTTTGCCCTAACACCTAGCATGACCAGGAAATAAAATCTCTCTATCAATGGTATACCTCCCCCAAATAAGTTAATTTTAATATTTACCAGAATAAAATCTAATGCCAAAAGTCAAATTTTAAAAATAGATATCACCAATGCACAGGTATAATGATTTTGGCAAAAAAAAAAAAAAAATGTATCCTGTTGTTTATCTTCTATACTGGGGGGGGGAGGGGTGTTTAATGTATATGAGAGATATAAAGTCCACATGGGCTAGAGGCAACTGAAGTCATCATAAGGATACCTGTATCCACAGGGGAGGTTAACTGAAAAGTACTAGGTTTCTTATTTATTCAAGCAGGGATTTGAAATCATACCTATTTGGATTAGGAGTTTTCCCCCTTTGTTCTTCAGATTACATTTATCAAACCCCCTTCCATTTATGTATCTTTCTTGAGGACTCTGCAGCCATCTCTGTTAATAACAAGTTGAACATTCAATTGCAGACCTAGCAGGAGCATCCCTGGAGAGGGGGAACTTAGCAGAGACTTCCGTGGACCACTGTACAAGCACCTGCTAGAACCAAAGGCTGAGTGAGATCCACTGGCTAATCCTGTGCACCTGTGCTTGGATGGCTCATTTGCAGTGATGACCTGCATGGCCTACCCATCCCCATAAGTCCACCATGTGCCACTTCTCTAAACCTCTTCATTTCCTATCTTTTATGCAGTATTGTATTATGTAGTTTTTGAAAACAATGTTCTTCAATAAGTAATCATTTATTCTGAGAAGCTGACTGCAAGTGCAACTGTTCTACTGGCCCATGGGGAATTTGAGGGAAGGCTTAAAATAGAGAAAAGGAGAGGACACAGCAGCTCTCATCTCTTAAAGGGACAGGTCTAACCTGGTAAGAAAAGGAATTGACTTGTGTTCTGTAAAAATGAACTGTTTTACTCTGAGGAGTTGAATAACAAGAATTCAACTTCAGGCTAGATTCATAATGATCTGAGCCATACTGATTCTACCCTGAACTGCAACTCAGAAATACTGAGATGAGCAGGAACCATTGAGGGAGCAACAAGCCTAATTCCCACTTGTTGGCATCAAAAGATGTGAAGGGAAGAGGAGGCTAGGTTCTGTAGGGCAAGGATTGGTGGGAAACCTATGTTTCCATGATTAGGATAGGAATTTAAATAATAGCTATGCACGGTGGTGCACACCTGTAATCCCAGTGGCTCAGGAAGCTGCGACAGGAGGATCACAAGTTCAAAGCCAGCCTCAGCAAAAGCAAGGTGCTAAGCAACTCAGTGAAACCCTGTCTCTAAATAAAAATATGAAATAGGGCAGGCAATGTGGTTCAGTGGTGGAGTGCCCCTAAGTTCAATCCCAGTACAAAAAATAAAATAAAATAATAACTTCACTGGTAACTGTCAATACAAAGTGAACATCCCAGTTGAAAGACAGATAAAAGCCTCAATAACTGTCCCTGTTCTTCCCTAGTAGAGAAAGCTATACAGCCTCTCCTATAAGAATCATAGCAGTGCAACATCCAATACCTACCGCGCATCACCTAAAGATTCAAGCCCCAATCCAGTCAAACCTAGCACTGGATCAAGATCACCTTGGGACTCAGGAAGAGTCCACAGCTTTTAAATTAATTTACCTAAAGGAAAAGATCTGACACTCATTTCCACTGCCCTGTAAGTTGCTCAAATGCAGTTTAAAAGACACTTCTCCATGAGAAATTGTAAAATACATACCACATGTGTGTGCACTAAGTCCAGTTCTCAAACTACACTTATCCCACTTGCACATGCACACACAGAGAACACTGTAGAAACATGAATTGGACCATTCCAATTGTGTAGCCTCATCATTGTATAAACAGTCAAACTATAACCCCCAAAAGTTAAACACTTCTCTAAAAACCATGAGGCCAAACCAGGGACAAAAATAAGACACTAGATGCTATTCCATACCAGAACCCCTGCAAAGGGTAGAGGTGACCTTACAATCATCTATTCCAGTTCCATGTTTTAAGAATGAGCAGACTGTCCAATGCTGTCTGAATCTGAAAATACTTAAAACCGTAAAATGAGAAAGAATAGAGGAAGATAAGAGAAATTGGGAAAAGAAACAGGAATGAGAAGAGAAAAATAGAAAAGAAATAAAAGGAGATGGTATATAAAGGGTTTAAAAATGTATTGACCATATCCTCAAGGGAAAGGAGAGTTCCTCACCTCTGCTCTTGGGAGCTGAGAAGGTTTGAGGTTTAGATAATGAGAGATTCTCAGGGAAAGATTTCCCTGAGAGCAGAGGTACAATGTTCTGGACAAGGCTGAGAGACAGGAGAAAAAGTGTTGTGCAGTTGTCATGAAAGGAGCTCAGAGGTGATAAAACATCAAATTAACTTTAATGCATCTCAGATTTTACAGAGGGTAGCTTAGCTATGAACTTCCTGCTGAGAAACATCTTACCTTGGCATGAGTGGTTGCCATAGGCAAATGCAGTAACCCCTCTGCATGCCCACTCCCTTATCCCACAGACCGGGGTCCTTGAGAGAGTGGAAAGTTCCAGGATTCCAAGTGAAGAAGAAGTGGGTCCTCTGGCCTGATATGGCTCTCTTGATCTTAGAGTTGATAAATACTTAGTTTATTTTGTATCTTAGCTATTATCGATAATGCTGAAGTGAACACAGAAATGCAGATATCCATCAACTCTAAGAATATTCATGGGAAATAACAAGTCAATTCAAAGTTAGCTTTGATTATGTAGGCAAAATATACCTCTCAAATACTCATAATGCAGAAATGCTAAAACATGAACACATGGTAATTTTTATCAGGTGTCTTTAAAACATGCTAAAATAGCTCTCTTCACTTGATAGCACTCTTTCAGAAAAATTAAGCAGTTCATCCAACTCACATATAAAGATAAACAAAAATGTAAACCTGATATATGAGTCTGAGAATATTAACTTCCTTTGACAGTTCCACACTATGCTGTCCACGGAAAGAGTGACTGATGTAACCAATAACATCAGTCATTGTTACTGCCTTTACTATCAATGTTGTCATTATTAATTCTTACATGTTCCACCTGTGTACTGGGTTAAGCATGTGGTAAGACTCATTCTCAAATCAGATGTTTGTTGTGGTTAAATAGTAAAAGCAGATAGATTAAGATCAGGAAAACAGGGACGTCAGTATCTCCTGTGACCAGAAGAGAGAAAAACTAATGTACAAATGTATCTGCATCTGTCCTTCAGATAAACAATTCTGGAAGGATTTCTCTGTGCTCCTCAGGGGTGTCTGTAAGAAGACCTTATTGTCTATGGCCACATCATTAGGACACTTGATCTTTTAAAATCAACTTCAGTTGGTTTATAACTTGCCTTAATCAAATACATTCATTTTAAGTGTACTACTTGATGTGTTTGGATGAATGTTCACCCCTGCATACCTAAGAGGTATTAAAGATTTTCGTCATCCTAAAAATTTCCTCCTGCCATTGCAGTCCATTTCTCTCTACTTTTTATGCCTGTTCCAGACAAATACTTATTTTTTTTTCTTGGTACAGATTAATTTTTCAAATTTGAGAATTACACAATCACTAGTCAAACAGTATGAATTATTTAGTTCATCAATCACAATATAACATTTTTTGATTCACCCATGTTGTTTTCTGTATGCATTTGTCCCTTTTTCATTTCCAAGTAGTGTTTTATTGTACAAATACATCATTTTTTTAACCATTTATGTGTTCATAGACATTTGGGTCATTTCCTAGTTCAGCTATTATGCACAAAGCTTCCATGAATATTCACTTATCAATGTAGACATGTGCTTTCTTTCTTTCTTGGTGAAGTACCTGTCTTGCTCTTTTCTACCTCCTCACTCCTGCTTCCTCCAAGCCAACCCACCAGAAACTGAGTCCTCTTCCCAAGTTCTAAGTTTGAGAACATCCAAAATAAAATACCAGAGCTTTGTTAAGTGATGTACCAGTCACTGATAAAACCATCCCTATCTTGCCCTGTAAGCCAGTAAACCAACTTTTCATGGCCACACAACCCAGCACTGCAATTCTTGGTAATCTCAAGATGTCCTGGAATATTCACTTGCATATTGGTCTCCTCAATATGGTTATAAACTCTTAAGGGACACAAGAATTTATCCTAGTTATGTTATATTTCATCACAGCAAATAAAGTACTTCTGAGATCTTAATTATCTCCCTCTGTGGCCTTGAATAGTTGTTGACCTCTTTGAACTTCATATATTTTTAATCTACTAAAAAATGTTTGGCAATTATACAAAGTCTATTTCAGAATTATTACAAAGAAAGCAAAATTATGTATTTCAAGTGCCTAGGATCTGGTTTGTGGATGTATTTTTTCACCAAATGGAGCCTTTGAAAAATGTCAGGGCTGGGGTAGGGGTTGTACAAGATGGGTCTGCAACCTATGGTGCCAGAAAGAAGAAATATGAGTAAGATTTCAGTGTCATGACTAAATGGTTTGGGGTGTGTTTAACTTTTTTTTCCCCCAAAGTAAAGTGTTTTAAACAAAAGAACATAGTCAAAGATGAAGAAACTGCCATTAACCTAAGATGTAGCAATTTGAACATAAAATTAATAATGCCTAGAACAGACTGAAATACATCAAACTTTTCCATATACAATCCTGAATTCTTAATCAACTTTATAAATGTTCAATGAAATTAGTTTTCATAAAATCATCACATTAATATAAATTTAAAAATAGAAGAAAATAATCTTTATTATGTCAAGTATATAAATTTGTTATTTTAATATAGCTAGAGTTGATGAGGAAAAATTATTTTTGGAAAATTCAGTTTATAAATACAGAAGTGATGGCAGAATTGCAAAGTAAGCATTCTGAAACTTCAATAAGATAATGGATTAGGTAATTTTCACTTAGGATATTAAAATCACTAGTGATAAAAAATGATGAAGAATTTTATAATGGAGGGATCAGATAGATAATTGAGGATGCTAATCAATTTCTTCTTTTTCTTTATTTTTAATTGTAAATGATCAATATTTTTGAGTCACCAGAAACAAAATAAGCAGATGACATGTGCCTCTTGGTGAAATGCAATAAGAAGTTGCCAACACCACAATAATATTCTTGCTTTTAAAAATGGAATCTGAGTCCAATCTTTGTAGACAGGACAGGAGAGACAAATTGGGAAACTGTACAAGAAAACACCCCAGTATATGTGACCTTCTACAGAGAAAATGGTAGTTTTTTCAACAAAGCAATGGAAAAGTAAACAACAAAGAAAGGACAAAAATAAGAAATAAAGAAAGAAGGACAGAAGTAAGAGACACAACAGTTGATAAAATCTGTGAGATTTGGGTCCTGGCTGTAACAAAACAATTCAGGATGGCACTGCTGAAACAGTCTGGAAAAATTGAATATGAACTAGGTATTAGATATTGTATATAAACTATAATTTTAAAAATTTAGGTGGGGGATGGGATTGTGGTTCAGTGGTAGAGCTCTTGCCTAGCATGTGTGAGGCACTGGGATTGGGCCTCAGCACCACGTAAAAAATAAATAAAATAAAGGTATTGTGTCCATCTACAACTAATAAATAAATAAATAGGTGTTATACAGTAAGTGACTTTATGAGAAAAGCATTATTATCAGAGATATATAAAAATATACTTCCAGAATAAATACAATGTTTGGTGGGGGTTTGATTTTAAATACTCCAGCAAAAGAAAAGCAGAGATATCAATTAAACAGAATTGGTAAATAATTTTTGAAGCTGGTCAATAGGTACAGGGGGATTCCTTTTTCTGTTCTCTCTACCTCCTTTTCTGCTTTTTTTTTTTTGTCATTGTTGTTATTGATCTTATGTAATGCAAATTTTAATATAAGATACATCTTGTTATGAGCATGTCACGAGCATGTCACACTGTTATTAGAAGGCTGAGAACTGGACTTGAATACTTGACATCCTGAAAGATGGAACCTGAAAGAACTTGAAAGCTGAGTGGGTACCTTAAAAGAATCCATCATAACTCTTAAAGTGTCCTGCCCATGCTGTACAAGACCCAGCACTGGGCAGGAGTATGTTAAAGGTCCAGGTTTGCCAAATCTATTGCTCCCTGCTCTATTGACTCTCCAGCTTTGGGAGGACCAGATGGGTGCTAGTAGCATGGTCATTTGGGGCTCTACTGGTGGCCTATAACAATAATTTTATGGTGGGGTTAGCCCAGAGCAATCAAAACCTATCGGTAGAAGCAACAAAGGACAGTGTTGTGGAAGTCCTTCTAATTGTGGCTGTATTTCCCACTGCCCTAAATCAGAAGTGGGCTCCCTTTTGTCAAGCATCTCCGTCATCTCCTTCCCTGCAGTGAACACCAAATGATCTCCTTTTTTTTTTTTTTTTTAATTTAAAGTAGTGTCACTTCTGTCCAGGGTTTAGACTCTTAGCCCATGCTCCACTTTTGATTCCCAGTGGAAACTAAAAAAGGTTATTCCCATCAGTGTTACTTCCAGACCATCACAGAGCAGAGGGAGCAACCAAAAGCACTGAGAATTCAGCTTGGAGTCTCCTGAATGACTCCAGTGCCCAGGAGGAGCTCTTTTCAGAATACCATGATCCATGCAACTGATGGCATGACACTAAACCAGTGGACAATGATACATCAACTAGACTGTGGCAGTCAGAAATGGTGGTGTATGCTTGTAATCCTGACTACTAGAGGCAGGAAGATTACAAGTTCAAAGCCAGCCTGAGTTAAACTTACTGAGATTATCTCAAAATTAAAAACAAAAGGTTGGGGATATAGCTCAGTGGTAGAGGGGCCCTGGGTTCACTCTCCAGTAGCACAAAAGATAGTAATAATAAATAAATAAAGAGTATGGCAGAGGCTCTGAGCCATGTCTCAGAAGTGCTGACAGTTCTAGGAACACAGCTAATAGTCACACTATTGTTGGGCCTGGAGCATGGGTCTGGAGTCTGGTTTCTCCCTGTTCCTAGGAGCCCACCAGCTCTGTTTGAAGGTTTGAAGGGTCCCAAGCCTCTATGTAATGTGCTGAAGGACTCAGTGGAACAATCACACTTCTAACAGCCTAGACCTGAGGGTCTTTGAAAGCTGGTGTGGAATTGTAAGTGGAGGTGAGGAACACCTCCGCTGGTTTCTCTGAAGAGGTGGCTCAGAAACAGTTTGCAGTAGAATTCAGTCTCTATAAAGGAAGGCTGGCTGTGACCCTTCTACTGGCATGTACCTTTAAAATATCTATTTTGGCATATTATACATACATGGAGTATAACTTATTCTAATTAGGATTCTATTCTTGTGGTTGCACATGATGAGGGGTTACCCTGGTCGTGTATTCAAATACAAGGACAGGAAACTTATGTCTGATTAATTTTACTGTCCTTCCTATTCAGCTCCCCGCTCCCTTCCCTTCATTCTCCTTTGTCTAATCCAATGAACTTCTATTCTTCCCTTCTCCACCCTCCCTTGTGGGTTAGCATCCACATATCAGAGAGAATATCGGGCCTTTGGTTGTTTGGGACTGGCTTACTTCACTTCTTAGCATGAATTCTCTGTATGGAATATGTCCTTGTATGTGATTGTGTGGTGAGCATATATGCTGGGTGTGGGTGGTATTACCAGAAACTCATACAGTCTTCATTGTTTTAGTGTTTATTTATGGAAAATTCTTTATCTATAAAGGAAATAATGCAATAAATTTCAGTGCTCCATTAATAGCTCTGGTTATGAACAGTTCATGACTCATTTTACTTCAACAGTATAGATTTTGTTCCAACAATCAATAAAATCATTTTATTTCAACATATTTTGTTATGCATCCCTAAGAAATACATTAGTTATTAGTTATTATCAAAAATTTAAATATAGTTGTAGCTCACTGGTGGAGCACTTACCTCACATGTGTGAGGCACTGGGTTCGATCCTCAGCACCACATAAATAAATAAATATATATACATATTATGTCCATCTATAACTAAAAATATTTTTTAAAGATTTTAGATATATCCATGCATAAAATTACTTTTCTAAAGTAATACACATTAGGACAAATCACCCCTTAAATCTATGAGCATCTATCTCCTAAAAACAACATTCTGCTATATAACCACACTTCAATGGTCCCCTTAATGAAACCTAACACTGGTATTGACATATTGCGCATATTCAGTTTTCCCCAGTTGTCAACAAGGACTCATTTTACAACCATAGTTACAATACCATTGCCATATCTAAAGTTGATAACAATAATTTCTTAAAATTGTCTATTCAGCTTTACATTTTCTGTATATGTATATTTTATGAAATTCTCCCCCTTCTTTTTCTTCCTCTCTCAATTTATTTACATAATACACCTAAACATTCAATCTATAGAGTTTCCCAAAATATAGATTTTTGTTTACTGCTTCCATGAGCTGTTTTTAAAAATATATTTCTTCATCTCCTTTAAAAACAATGATAAAATACCTAAATGATTAAAAAAAATCAGATGGCCAACTTATTAGGCAATGCTGAGAGCCTCAGTCCAGTAGCACACAATGTCTAGATTGTCCTTCATTTGGGATCTTACCAGCTGTTACCTGGATACATTGATTTATTAGAAGTTTGAAAAAAAATGTCTTTTCCATGCATATAATTTCTTAATAATCTATTAGTTGTAAGACTTTTAGAGAAGTTTCTAGAATTTCTCATTACCTATCAAGTTAAGCTGCCATATACTATACTTATAGTATGTGCTATCTAACTACCATATACTGTGCATAACTGTTTAACTCTCATATACTGTAATTTGTTATAGAAAAGAAAGAACAAATACTTTGTCAGTTTTCAAATCAATTACATTGTCCACATACATCCTCCATTGCTGACAATTAGTTTTCCCAACATTATTTTTATGATTCCATTATGAAATCATAGATTTAAATATATTTAATGGGCCTTATACATTAGGATAAAATTTATTGATGATTAAGTTGGTCCATCTTCAGTTAGTGGGACTCTCTTAACATTTCCTCTTTAGTCTTTTTGACATGATTTTATAATTCTGTGATCTCTTCCTTACTTTCCAGTGAAACAAAATGTTCCAGAATGAAATTGTACATTTCCAGCCAGAGACCTATAATCAGCCATTTTTCCAAGAAGCTTTGGCTCCTTTTAGTGATAAATGATTTAAAATGACTACAATTTGGGTGTTACAGGTTTTCATTGCCACTAAACTGACCATTGTTTCTAAGTCTTCCTGTAGATGGAGATATGTCATATGCATTTATAAATTATAGGGTTTTTACCTATCCTCATCAATCTTACATCTGTCTCATCTTTATCCTGTGCTTATAATCCTGGTTCGCAATGACAGCACTTCAATCATTCTTTATCATAATCAGTCAGAAATGTCACACAGCAGTCTTAAATTAAGACTATGTGCTAACATTAAGAAAAAAATATGATTGCTGGACTATAGGTGAAAATATGTCTCCAGTTCTTTTCTATGTTCTATTCTATTAGAGGTATGTAGCAAAAATACTGAGGCTCAAAACTACTTGAAACAACTCTTTTGCTTCTATGCTGCTATCTCATTGTATATGTGTGTATAACCTTCTCTATTAGTTAACCCAAGACTCATTAAGGGAATGGCATAAAGGAGAATATCTGTATATTTTTTCTCAGTCAAAATCACAATCTAAAAAATGACCATCCATTTCTTCTGTGAGAATTAATGCTGAGATCCACTGGAACTTGAAGTTCTTGGTCAGCTGTAGACCTTCAGAGGTCCCAGGTCCAGGTGTGTGGCAGCCAATTTCTGGATCAGAGTGCCTGACCATCAGTGCCTCATCTCTGAGCTACATCAGATAGAGGAGGTACATCATCTGTTTCTTAGTTAATATAATTGAAGGCTTTTGTTCAGAGAATTGACATGAAAAACAGGAATATTACTTTGGAAGAAATGAGTGCTGAGTTCAGGAGGCAAAAAATGTGGATATTTGTTCTTCTATAGGTGTAATGGTCCATTTTCTGTTACTATAATAAAAATAGCGTATACTGCATACATTATAAAGTTAAGTAGTTTATTTGGCCATGCTTTTGGGGACTTCAGGTTACAAATACTATGGCACTCGCATCCTAGTAAGAGGCCCCCTGGATGTAAAAATATAGGAAGTGAACCAAATGTGCAGGAAAAGTCAAGTGCATGGGTTGCCTTACTTTATAATATTTATTTCCCTCCTGCCCTCTCTCTCTCTGCTAAGGCTGAAACCCAAGGTCTTGTGCATGTTAGGTAAGTTCACTACTAGTGAGCTACACCCCAGCACATATAACAACCCGCTCTTACAAGAACTCACTCACTATAAGCAATCAGCATTCATCCCTTCCTGAGGTAGTACCCCCAATCCATAAATACTTTGTACTAGGCTCCACCTCTTTAAGGTCCCACCACCTTAACCCTGCCACACAGGGAACCATGTTTCTAGTATGTGAAATTCCCAGCATGAAATTTATCTACAATTTACTCAATAATGGACTACAAAACCCATTTTAGTTTCAAGGGATCCAGAATCCTTTAAAAAGCATATTCACTCCCTTCTCCTCTATGATAAATTTTGAGCTGGGAAAATTCTGGTCCTTGGGAAATTAGAAGTTTAATTCAAAACAATCAATTAAAAAGTCCATAAAGCTCTATTCTATTCTGGGAATTTATTAGTATTGCTTATAAAAAATTAAAATGAAGCTTCAAGACATTCTTTTAGACTTGAAAGAATTTTAAGACAGTGTAAACATCAATGAGAAAATTATATTAGTGAGTGAGCATGTTGAATACATTTGCATTTTATGAATGGAAAGTATTTCCTGAAATTATCATCAAACTGGAAATACTAAGAGAGGTAAACGCATAGTCTGATAGAGACCATCCCTGTGATAAAGGTGAGGGAAGGAAGCAGTGGCAGAGGAAAGGATCATAGTTCTCTTTAGGAACCCATTTCTTTCCTCCTTACCTGGCCATGTAGGAAGTCAGATGGGGTCTGAGCCACCTCACTGAGCTGACTGGGGTTCAGCAAGTTTGGTAATATAATGAACTAATGAAATGGAAAAAAGGACTCTCTCTTGCCCCCTGGATCTTGACTTTGGTCTATGGTTGTGTGGAAAATGAGAAAAAGTGTGATTCTAGAAGTCATGCATTTATGGTTGTAAATGTCTAAAGCCTATATCAATGGCCACCCCTCTCCCTATATCTTTTAAATACCCTTCCTCCTTGAAGATCTTGCCATTAGACCCTTTGGATGGCCTTCTTTCTCCCTTCTCACTATTGTCTTGGCATCTCCTCCCCATGTATTTAAGACTCACTTGCTCACTACTTTTTTTCCACCTCACAGTTGTCATATTCTGGAGCTTTACCATCCACATGACCCTTGAGCACCCGGGCCCTTTCATGGCTTAACTTCCCTTCTCTTAGGCACCTTTTTTTACACCCCATGATGGCAATCCACTCCCACTGTCAGAGTCTATTCAATCACCAAGGACAGCTTCAGTCTTAAAATGAAGTCACATAGTCTACTTGAACCAGAATCACAAATCCATATTCTCGTGAAACCTGACTATAGTCATTCCTTAACCTCATCAAAATTTCTACTATATGGATCCAATGACTTTTCTTCTATTTCTTTAGGGCCATCACATATTTATTTCTTCATTATCCTCACTAAACGCATGAAAACATTATAATTGTTTCTTTATAATTAAGCTCAATTTCCTTGTTCCACTCTCAATCCACTGTAGTTATTTTGTCAAACTTTGAATCCTGGAAGAGCCCAACCATATAACTTGAATGAATGCTGTTACAGAGAAAGAACCCCTGAAGGAAGACACTCCAAATCATGATTACCTGTTCAAAATGACCTGAATACCCCACTACATGTGTCACTCAAGCTCATTCTTTCATTCCTCTCCACATCCAGGCCATATACTCTTCACTTTATGTAAACCTCCCATGTTATTATCACATCCTCTTTCCCAGAATTAGCTCACCTCATTGCTTCAAAATTCTTGAGAAAATAAAATTTGTTGCTCAAACATTCCTTCAGTGTGGCAGAGAGGAAAAAATTTATAAGCTTTAAAAACATTTCTTACAATAGAGAAGTATAACACCTCTTTTAAAGGTAGCTAATATTTCTGGTGCCTCTGTATGTAGGCTCTGATCTTAACACTTGATTTATTTTACCTTATTAAATTGTAACAACAGTAGGAAGACATTATTATTATTATTATTATTGTTATTATTATTATTATTACTATTACTATTACTGTTAATTCTGGAAGAAACTATGGCACATAAAAATCAATGATTTACTCAGACCAAACATTAGTAGTTTGGAAGGGCAGAGACTGAAGAATGAATTGTCCCCCACCTCAGGGTCTCCTATTCAATTCTGAACTGAATGCGGAGAAAATAAAATGAAAGTGTGTGTATATACATAATTTACTGCCTCCAGATGATAAATTTTACTCAAGACATCTGCTTCACTTGGTCACAAAGAGGGCTAAGGAAAAACATAGGGATGGTGCTGCCCAAACCCACACCCACTACAGCAAATAATTCCCAAAAAGCATGTTCTCTTTTTCTTCAGGGGCAGCATGAGCTCTCCCTGAACTTCATGGTGGACAGGAAGGAAGTAAGAAGCAAATATTTTATTGCATTGTACTTGTCCAGAGAAAATAAAAATTATTACTTTTTTGGATCCGGAAATAAGAAGCTATCTTTATATCTGCATCTATATCTACATCATCTACAGCACATCTCTATATATCTATCTTCTCTCAAACATAATGGTTTTATAGAAAACAGAAATCAACATGTTTAGTGGAGTTAATAAGGTGAAATATAAAATTTAAACACATACACACATGAAAAAGACCAATAATGAAAGTAAAATCAATAATGCTTTTTCTTGTATTATCCTAAGACAAACATATATGATCAAGACAAATCTATTTATTCTTGGGCTTTCTATTTGACTTCTGTATTTGACCTCTTGTAACACATTTGCCAACAGTGGAACACTACAGAGAAGATTACTCAAAAATTTGGAAAATTGCCATATTTTTGCATAGCTAATTACTTTTTTCTTTGGGTTCTCATAGTATATTATATGTGTCCTAGTTGTCATACTTGTGCTATACTTAAAAACTGTTCTTTTAATTCTAAGGTTCTTGGCAAATTTTAAAGGCCTAAAGGAATTCCTAGAGTACTGACCATCAGTAAGAACTAGATTGGGAGTTATCTGAGAGAGAGAGGGTGAGAATCATTAACAGTCCTTGATAAACCCTGACGCAGTTGCAGGCCAGGAGCCTAGGCCCATTACTCCCTAAGCTTGAGGTCAGGACTGCTCACAGACCCTAAGCAGCATTAATTGAGCCTCCTTTCTTTATAACCAATTTATTCTCTGATCTTGTTACCAACTGACAATATAGAACAAAGAAAGGCAATATTACAAACTAGAATGTTTTCTAGAAAGATTGGTGACTAGAATCATGACATGGCACATTGGAAGTTTATAGACGTCTCTCATTCACCATTGCCAGTTTACAAGCCTAAAGAGATGAGTCTCTAGAGTTTTTACAGCTGTCTCAGGATGCACAGGGTGAACTCAGTTCCAGGATGCCAGATTCACTCGGTCACCCCCACCCTGATTCAGGTTTTACTTAAGGACTCTACTGTACATACCCATAGTATTCTCTTATACTGTGTGAAAGCTGGGCTTGCTACCTATAGAGGAAACTCATAATGAAAACAGGGACCCTCAGTCTTGATTTTATTGTGATTTGTTGTCATTGTTCTTTGCATATGAACCCTTGAGAAAGAAAAGTGAATGTCCATAAAAGTGCTCAATGCTAAGGATTGGGACAATCACCTTATACCTACCATAAATGCAGTACCTTTTTGATAGGGTGAGATATTTGGAAAGAATATCTGTTCTTCAATGCTATTTAGAATTAATTATCCAGGAAAGCAAGTAAATTTCCTTCTCTGAGAATCATCAAGAATGAAATTTCAAAGCCGGGCATGGTGGCGCACGCCTGTAATTCCAGCACTTGGGAGGCTGAGGTAGGAGGATCACAAGTTCAAAGCCAGCCTCAGCAATGGCGAGGCACTTAGCAACTCAGTGAGACCCTGTCTCTAATAAAATATTTTTTAAAAAGGGCTGGGGATGAGGCCCAGTGGTCGAGTGCCCCTGAGTTCAATCCCCGGTTAAAAAAAAAAAAAAAAAAAAAAAAAGAATGAAATTTCAGCTTCTATCCTCACACCTACTTTGACAGGTGAGGGTGTTGAAGGTAGACTGATCAATCTTACAAATTCTGGAGACCAAAACAATTCTCTTTACAGAGTAACCTGCAGAGTCCTCCTAAACAGGGTTCTGTGGGCACAGCAGGGCAGGCTGTGGGCCAGCCCTGAAGGGTGTCCCACCCCCTCTCTGCATAACCTACACTCCAGCTCTGCGCCCCACCCAAAGCACCTGCCAATCAATCACTCTGACATTTCCAAGGAACAGTTGGTCCCCAATGAGTGTTATCTTATAATGGCACAGGCTGCCCCATGAGTCATTTATGTTATTTCTCTGTCCCTTTGTCAGAGACCTCTAATAATTCTCCCTCTTGCTGTCTTCTCTGGAGGGGCCACAAATCTGGGCATGATCATTAAAGTGTCAGGAGCTGAGGAGCACCTTGTTAAGTAGGATTAATTGACAGACATATCTCACTGCTGTCTTCCTCCTGGAGTGCTGATTTACACCAGTAGAGGAACAATTTCCCCTGAGCTTACTTAGTCTTTATCCTCAGGGAATTTTAGCAGTAGGCAGGCAGGGTGTTGGCTAGCTCTGCATATGGAGAGAAAAAAAAGAAAGAAAGAAAGAAAGAAGAGGACTAAAAGCAGACTGAATGGTCAGCCTCAGTGTTCTGGAATCAATGTAGTCTCTTCACTGACCACAGCTGGGCTGCAGCTTCAAGTACCAGATACCACATTCTCAGCCCTGGTGCTATCAGACACCCTGGTGTCCACAGTTTACTCTGTATAGAATTCCTGCCCCTATTTCCTGTTCAGTTTGCATTAATCTTAAAATGATTTCTCTGGATAGAGGAGAAAAGTTTTATTGCCCTGGAATTTTGTATTCAGAGACAGAAAAATTTGAGTGTGGGTGTGTTACATTCTTGCTATGACCTCCAAAATGCCTTTCCCTACTTATTTTGTAAACTTCATGTGAGGAATAAGTGAAATATGTGTTAGAAAAGATTTGAAATTTTCATTATTTTTCTTATTCTGAGCATAAGAAACATTAATGAAAAAAAGTCATTCCTGAGGCAATTTTTATCATTGTCATTTCCATTTTCCTTTGATTTGTCGAGTGTGGCAGTGGAATGAATCAGTTCTAAAGCAGAAGATCAATGAAATTAGAAGGGCAGGCCAAAGAAGTAGGCCAGAAACTCACAGAACTGCAGTGCCTCTCAAATCCAATGTTATTTGGATCAGCTAGGGAGTTTGTTAAATGGCTTCATAAACTAGTTCTGGGTGGAGCCTTATTTTCTGAATTTCTAACAAGTTCACAGTATTGCTGATCTGTGGATCCAGGAACTTCATTTTGAGTAGCAAGGATACAGATGTTTGGTTTGGGAAATGTCCTAAACTTACCTCCCACACATCTGAAATCCCCCAAAGAGAAGAACAAGGGGAAAAAGGAGACAGGAGTGGAAGGAGTAAGGAAGGTAGAAGAGGAGAAAGGGAAGGAGAAATGGGAGGAAGGGATTAAATGGAAGGAGTAAGGAAGAGGAGGAGATAGAGAACAAGGAGAAGAAAGGGGAGGAGGAAGGAAAGGAAGAACTACCATTTATTAAGTGCTTCATGTAGCCCAAGCAACTTCCAAGTGCTTTGCCGGCAATATCTCATTTAACCTTCAAACAAACTAATGGGTTAAACTATTGTTATTATTGTTGTTGTTGCTATTATTGTTGTTGTTGTTATTATTATTATTTCAAAAATATAATAACTGAAGCATGAAAAGAGAAATGGATCAAATTGTACTCATTCATGAAAAAAAGAATCAGAACTCACGTCAGGCAGTCCAAACACAGAATACTGGGCTGTTACTTATTTCATTACATTTCTAGAGAGGAAAGTTTTAAAATAAAATAAGGGGGAGAAAAAGAACAGAAAAAGAGCAGCATTTGATGATTTAATTGCTCCAAATATGAAAAAAAAAAATAGGCTGTCTAAAGCATGTGCTACCAGTTTATTTTTTGATATGCTCATTTTCAGCCAAGAACAAACTAGGCATCAAATCATAAGCCTGATTACCCCAAAACCAGCACTGCTTCAAAAAACAGATTTTCTGATCATTCATTGTCACATACATCTATATATTGTTCCCATTCTTCCATCTTCTGTCTGCTACCATTTTGCCCACTGCTACTATTTACTCTGGAAACTTGTTCTATCATTTAAGAACAAAACTAAACAAATTACCCACAAATTTCCCGTAACTAACTTCATTTCCTCTTCACCAACAGCTTCATCCAGTTACAGATGGTCCTTAACTTACCATGGTTCTAATTAGGTTTTTGTTGTTGTTGTTGTTTTAGCTTTTGTTTGTTATTTTGTTTTACTTTACAATGGTGTGAAAGGTGTATACATTCAGTAGAAACTATAATCCAAGTTTTAAATTTCTATCTTTTCCCAGATTAGGGAGATATGTGGTTCAATCCTATCTCTGAAGCTTGGCAGTTACACAGTCATAACTCCAAATTAGCAGTGTGATTAGGATTCTACAGTGCATTGTGTTGCTGAGCTAGGGTGTTTGGTAGACTAGGTGTATCAGATACATTTCCCGCTTACAGTATTTGCAAATTACTGTCACCATAAGAGGGTTCAAGAAGGTCTCTCCAGGGGTTGAAAAGGCCTATACTCTGACCTTCTAAGCACTTGACATAATTTAAGAACACACCAGGTTTTATCAAAGAACAACTTTATTGAAAAGTAAAAGGTGAAAATATACATTATCAGTGCAGACTGTGGGTCATCCTGAGAGCAAGAAGCTCTTTTGGAGTCTCAGGCTCCTCTTTTAAGGGAAACTGTGAGGAATGGGCAAGGGAAGTTATGAGGGAACAACATCATCCTGGTGAACTCAGTTCTTTCATAATGGATCAACAAGTGGCCTGTCAGTCCTTTCCAGGATCTTCATGTTGACATTGTATTCTCTACTGAGATGTTTGAAATGTGCTGGTGTTATAGGTTTCTTAAAGTATATCTCCTTTTTTAAAATCTAATCTGAAAATATATTGTGTAAGCAATTTGCATTCAAGCTTTAATCAAAATAAGAAAATTTTCATAAGTTAGTGGGTTTACAGTAACTCTAAGATTTTATATATTTCTCATAGATTTGGGAGTGACCAGCCTGGAGGAAAAATATTATCTGGGGAATACATACGATAGTGGAGCTCTTAGACCTACAACTATGGTCTCTTTTCCTCTTCCCTTTTGTCTCCTTTCTACCTATCTTTATTTCTTCTATCCTACCTCATTACTATAAGTCCAGAGTGTCTGTGCTTTCCTTTTCTAAAATTCATTGTTCATCTGTGGCATGGATACTTCTCTATTACATCTTTCTTTATAGAAAACTGTTCGACTTTGTTTAGTTTTCCATAGGGCAAAGCAGGCCCAACAGCCACACATATTATTCTCTAATAAAGTAGCTGTCTTAGTCCATTTCATGCTGCTATGAAAATATACCCATGACTTGGTAAGGTATAAAGAACAGAAAATTATTTTTCAAAGCCATGGAGGCTGCAAACTCCAGGATTAAGATGGTGGGGGTCTGGGTTGTCTGCTGAAGGCAGCACATTACTTCCAAGATGGAGTCTTGCTGCTACATCCTCCAGAAGGGAGAAATGCTGTGTCCTCACATGTCTAAAGCAGAAGTTAAGAAACAGATCAACACAGAGCCTCTATTATAAGTGTCTTAACCTCATTCACAAAGGAACATTCCATATGGCCTAAATATTCTCTTAAAGTCTCCACCTCTTAACACTATTACACGGCCATTAAGTTTAAACACCTGAACTTTGGAAGGGATATATTCAAACCACAGAATGTACAGTGTTATATTATTGTTAGTTTGCAATTGCCTAATGACTTATGAGGTTGAACATATTTTCTTTTACTTTTTCTTTTTTGGGGGGAGGTTACTGGGGATTGAACTCAGGGGCACTCAACCACTGAGCCACATCCCCAGACCTACTTCATATTTTATTTAGAGACAAGGTCTCACTGAGTTGCTCAGCTCCTCGCTTTTGCTGAGGCTGGCTTTGAACTCACAATCCTCTTGCCTCAGCCTCCTGAGCCACTGAGATTACATGTGTGCACCACTGTGCCCAGCTTGAACATATTTTCCATGTTTGTTTTCCATCTGTATTATCTTGTCTGAAGAAGTTTACTCAGATTTTTCTCCATTTTTATATTGGGTTGTTTATTTATTGTTCTGTTTTAACCAGTCTTTGAATATTTTGGATAATAATCCTTCATCAAATATATATTTTGCAAGGCTTTTTTAAATCTCAGTGTGTAGCTTGTTTAATGTGCTTTTTTAAACCTTTATTATATCCCATTTGTGAAGTGTCCATTTAAATATCTTGCTCACTTTCTACCTGGTTATTTTTCTTTTTATTTCTGATTTGCAGGAGTTCTTTATATAGCCAGCCATTTGTTAGAAACATATTTAGTGAACATTTTCTTCTTTTCTGTCATTTATCTATAACGTTTCTTGCTAGTTTCTCTTACTGGGCCAATTTTTAATTTAAGTAAGTCAAATTTATCTCTTAATATAGTCATGCATTGCTTAATACTAGGAATACATCCTAAGAAATACACCAGGAAATTCTGTTGTTGTTCAAAGAGCAGAATGCACTTACACTAGCCTAGATGGTATAGCCTACTACATTCCTAGGCTACATGTGTGTGTGTGTGTGTGTGTGTGTGTGTGTGTGTGTGTGTGTGTGTTTAAAACAGCCTATTGTTCCTAGGACCATGATGAACAAAACAACAAATAACTAAAACAATCACAAAAGAAAATTATGCAATTAAGAGATGGTAAACATAAGCTGTATGGGGCTGCTGCCAGCAAAATACAGAATACTGTTTTACAGTAAACTTATTTTGTAAGTAGAAACATTATGCTCTGAAGTAAAAGTATATGTAGTATAGTATATATGTAAACCAGAAGTAATCATTTATTATCAAATGTTATATATTATACTTAATTATAGGTAATATGCATGTATATAATGGACAGTGCAGCAAGTTTGTTTATACCAGCAAAATCACAAACACATGAATAATGTGTGGTACTAATATGTTGCAATGATTACATCATTAAGTAATAGAAAAATTTCAGCTCCATTATAATTTTATGAAACCACCATAGTATGTATAACCCATGGTTGATTGAAACACCATGTGTTATTTGGTGTATGATTCTGTGTGTGTGTGTGTGTATTTCTTTCTTTAGTGTATCTAAAAAATCTCAAAAATATTCTTTCATGTTTTTCTCTAAAACCCATATGATTTAGCTTTAATGCTTAGGTCAATGTTCTATCTGTGTGTGGAAGGAAAGCAGAAGAATACAATGAGACTACCAGAGAGATTGGATTGTAAATGAGGGATGGGCAAGGCTCAGAAACGACAATAAGGAGGTAGCACTGAGGAATAACTTCAAAGAAGTAACTTGAGCTAGTCTTCAAGGATGAAAATATGTGATGGGCAAATCATAGGGAGGACACTTTGGGAGAAGAAAACACCATGTGCAAACACAGGGAAAGATAAAACACTATGGTGTTTTTAGACAGCTTTTTCACCACTGTGACCAAAAGACCTGACAAGAACAATGGAGAGGAGGAAAAAATTATTTAGGCCTCAGGGTTTCAGCTGTCTCAGTCTATAATTAGGATTGATTTCAGCACTAATTAAGTTAAGGACCTCATAACCCCATCATTTTATTTTTAAACTTTCTTGCATTGTCTCAGTTCATAGATGGTCAACTCCATTGCTCTGGACCCATGGTGAGGCAGAACATCATGGCAGAAAGGTGTGGAGGAGGAAAGAAGTTCTGGACATGGCAAACAGTGAGAGAGAAAGAGCTTCACTAACCACTGACAAAATATAAACCCCAAAGGCATACCCCTAGTGACCCGCTTCCTCCTGTCGTATCCTACTTCTCTTCAGTTTACCACCTAGTTAATTCTTTCAAATAGATTAATGCACTAATTAGGTTAAGGCTCTCATAACCTCATCATTTTATCTCTAAACTTTCTTGCATTGTCTCACAGTGAGCTCTTGGGGGACACCTGATATCTAAACAAACAACAGGTATGACCAAATAACTTCTAATAGCTTAGTAAACCAAAAAAAAATATGTATGGTGAGATGAAAAGGAAAGGCAGTCTTTTTGAAGCAGTATTTGAGGAGGTAAAATCTCAAGGACTGTTATTCTCCCTTAATCTAAGCAGCCACTTCACTCCTCTTTCATGCAAATTTTTTATCTCCAATCCCATCTTTCGATGAAGGACTTGACATTTTAGCCCAGCTTTGGCCAGACAGAATAGGCTCAAGCGATGCTAACAAAATGAAAAAGAGAAAAAAAAACTCAAATTACTAACATTCGTGATGAAAAAGGGAATAGCACAACAAACACCTCAGATATACAGTTTCTTCATTTGTTCATGATTTCTCTTCACCCTACTTCCTTTCTCTCCTGATACTGACAGTGGATGATGAAATTCAGTTGTTCCCAGAAAAGTTCTAGGCAGGGAAATACCCAACTGGACCCCAAGACCAGCACTAACAAAACTCTCACCTACTCATCTCAAAATCATTGTGAACTGATAGTGAAAGAAAGTAAATATATTCAGAGTTAATGCAATGTCTTCCCAGATTAGTCAACTTTCTAAGCAAAACTGAGTGTGTTCTTTTGTTTCTGATAGGATGCAGCAGAGGTGGAGAAAACTCTGTGGGGAAGAAAAAAAAAAAAAAACAGAGAAGATATTCCAAAGTCTCTTAATTTGCACAGCTTTTATTTTTAAAAATGCACAAAGATAGAAATCAGGCTTTCTATTCACTGCCAACAGATTTAGTATTCATTTTAAATTATTTGTATGGAATTCAAGACTTTACTGTAAATTTTTCATAATTTATTTCATTAAATAGCTTTTTACTTGTACTAAATGCATTTATATCCATGCAATGAGATCAGCAGAGAAGCCACTTTGTAATGTGTGAGACAGATCTCTCTTATAAAATTCTAATGACACTTCAAGAGAATGAGCAGTGAAGGATAAAGAAGGAGACAGAAAATGGGAAGTGAGCCAACCAGAGGAAGCAAAAGGTAAGGAGACATGGAGAGGCTGGCAATGACTGTCAAAAAAGAAAAAGGGGTAGAGATTTGCAGGGAAAGTGTAAGCATTCCAGAACAAGGAAAAGCCTGTCTTTTAATTGTTCTGCAGGTTACTTTGCACAATGTCAGGCATTGTTTTTGCAAAATATGTATTTTGTAAGCTGCCTGTCATGGCCAGCCACAGCGCCGCGGGAGAAAAACTTGGAGGCAGAGTAAAGCTATTACTACTTTTACTTCTACTTTCTTAGAGAGCTTAGAGAGAGAAAGAAAGATTTTTACTTCTACTTTCTTAGAGAGAGCTTAGAGAGAGAAAGAAAAAGAAGAGAGAGCTTAGCTTAGAGAAAGATTATTTTTTAAAGCTTCTTTCTTCTTTCTTCTTTCTTGTTTCTTCCTCGGGAGCCTCGGCCTAACTCTGACCAGCAATTACTTCTTCTATCTGGTTTCTCTTCTGTAACCGCTCTGCCTACGTTCTGGCCACTCTGATTCTTTTCTTCTTCTGACCGACCGAGCGACTGCATGGCTGACTGAATGAATTCATTCTTCGTTCTCCTAACTCCAACCGCTTTCACCCAGTTATATACCTTTAGCTTTGCGGGTGCCTAACGTGCATTTACAGGTGCATCACATACATATCAGGTGGAACTTATGGCTTCCAGCTAGCCGCAATAGCCCTTTCTAATTGGGGCTCCTTCAGTATTTGACCTAATTGAGCCCAGAGTTGGCACAGAGGAGAAAAGGAAAGAAAGGCAGAACTAGCGCCTGAGCCAAGGAGAAAAAGGAAGATCACAGAGGAGTTATATGAAATAGGAAACAGAGAGTGTATGGAACTAATGTAGTAAACCAAGCAACAGACAAAAGAGGGAAGTCAAGGGCTCTACTCAGGTGAAGTCAATCCTCCCCTGTATGCTCTGAACTCACTGGCAGTGACACACCTAGAACCTGCCTGAAGGCACCTGTTATGGTTTAGATGTGAGGTGTTCCCCAGAGCTCACATGTGAGACAATGCAAGAAGGTTTAGAGAAAAAAATGATTGGGTTGTTAAGAGTCCTAACCCAATTCGTGATATAATCCCCTAATAGGAATTAAGTGAGTGATAACTGAAGTGGTAGGGTGTGGCTGGAGAAGGTGGGATTTGAGGCATGGCTTTGTGTATATATTTGTATTTGGCAAGTGGAGTCTCTGCTTTCCAATCACTATGTGAGCTACTTCCCTCCACCACAATCTCCTGCCATGATGTTCAGCCTCATCTGTAGCCCTAAGGAATAGAGTGGACTTCTATGAACTAAGACCTCTGAAACCATGAGCCCTCAAATAAACCTTTTCCTCCTCTACAATTGTTCTGGTCAGATCTTTTTGACACAGCAGCAAAATAGCTGATTAAAATAGCACCACAGGCCAGACTAAAGAGAGAGGTCCTGTCCTAGATTGTAGTTGTTTGTCCCTTGAGATGGTGCCTGAGGCAAGTATGAAGCTTTTGAGAATGGAATTCCCCCTCCAACCCAGTATAATATAAGCAAATCTCCTCAGAATCAAGGCTTACGCTGGATATAAAAGGGAAGTGAGGAAAGCATGAGAGAAGCCCCTCTATTACAACCTAGTATGTGGGGAGAGAAGAATAAACAGTTGTTAGACATTGGTTACATACAAAAGACTGTACTAGGTGCTTCATAATATTGACTAACCTGCAGAACTGTGTAAAACAGGTAATATGATCCCATTTTTGCATATAGTTAAATAAAACCACAAAATCGTACACAATTTGTAATAGAGTGCAAATTAAGACAAATATCTAAATAAGTACATTATAAAGTAAATCCCTACTCATATCTCATCCTTCATTATGGCCCATTGTTTACTACATGCCTGTAAGATTGCAAGATGCTCAGTTAATATTTATTGGATGAATGAGTAAAGTAAGGTACAGTATTGCAGTAAATGAAGGAAGATTAGATTTGGTTCTAAGGACTTAAGGCAATGATATGGAATTGGTGACATATAGCGCGTTCTTTTAAAGACATGAAGACTGTAATGAACAAGAATAATATGGGGACAGAGAGATATAAGATTTTCAATGTTAGAAAGATCCAAATTTGTCTCCATATTTTGTCCAGGTCAGTCTCATTTATCTTCCCCCAACTACATGACAGATGACATTTATCAGCCCTGTTCTATGTAACTTATTTCAAATAGAAAAAAATCAGGATGAGTACAGAGAGTGCATATTTATTTAATTGTGGATGATATAGCCTGTTATGGGTCACTAATAGATTGGATCAAAAAAATAAAGATTCAAAAGAGATGGGCTGAAGCCAATAAGACTGACATTTACACAGATAAATATAGAGTCATTATCCACTACATATTGCAGAGGACATCCACGTTTCAGGACCCAGGCTAGTTCCTACGGGTCTAGAGGAGTTGATATTTGAGCTGAGTTGTCAAGAAACAAATGGGAGTTTTTTAGACAGAGAAAACAGCATAAAACCCTCAAAAAAAAAAAAAAAAAAAAAAAAAAAAAAGAATGACATGAGCCAAGTCCTACAGACACAAAAAGCTTGATGTTTGGAAGGAAGGCTGCACTGTTTATTTGTTTTATAAATGTTCACTGAATATCAACCATGTATCAGGCAAAGGCCAGGAGCTGAGAATGCATCCCTGAGTGAGGCAAACCTCAGGATGATGGAATAAACTCCAAAATGCTATAAAGGAAAGTAACAGAATAACAAGGTGATTTATGGGATTCAAAGTATAGATGGGGCTCACATTAGACAAAAGAGGGCAACATTGCTGTAACTTGAATATGTCCCTAAATATTCCTGTGTAGCAAACTAAATTCCCAAATTCATATATTGATGGCATTTGGAGATTGGTTTCTTGGGAAGTAATTAGTGTCAGATGTAGTCATGAGAAGAGCATAATAGCATTCATGGTTTATAAGAAGAGAAAGACCACACCTGGGAAGAAATAATACCAATATGGGTACATGATAAGACTTCTATCACCTTTAACATATCCATTTGTGGTGTATAGAATGTTTAGACTGCCATTTTATTCTTGTTTTAGTCAGATTTTTTTGCTGCTGTGACTAAAAGACCCAAAAAGAACAATTACAGGAGAAAAAGTTTATTTCAGGGCTCATGGTTTCAGAGGTCTCAATCCATAAACAGCAGACTCCATTCCTAGGGGCTCGAGGTGAGGCAGGATATCATGGCGGAAGAGTGTGGCAGAGGGAACCAGCTCACATAATGATTAGGAAGCAGAGAGAGAGGTCTCCACTCACCAGATACAAATATATACCCCAAAGCCACTCTCCCAATTCCTACCCCTTCCAACCACACCCTACCATTTCACTTTCCACTCAGTTAATACCTAGCAGGGGATTAATTCACTGATTGGATCAACATTCTGGCAACCCAATCTTCTCTTCTGAACCTTCTTGCATTGCCTTACACATGAGCTTTTGGGGAACACCTCACATCCATACCATGAGAATTCCTTTTTACAAAACTTTCCCAAGCCACATTTAGTTAGTACTATGGCATAGTGGGAGCTTTTGCAACTCCCCTATCTTTGACTCTCCAGGGAGGAAGGCTTTCAGAGACTGGATAGGGCTTAATCCAAGTGAAATCTTGGATTAATCAGACTCTTCCTGATCTCTGAGACTGGCATTCATTCAGCCAACAAACATTTATTGATAATGTACTAGGTTCTGGGCCAGAGAATGGTTGATTAGTAAAAACCAAGAGGGGTTTCCAGGAGTGATGTTTAAATGACACGAAAACATTCATTGAAGCAGGGGAGAGCAGGACCCAGTGATTATCACATTGCACTGCCATAGTCAGGCTCTCTTGTCAGGTCAGCTTGACTATGCATCTGGCAGAATCTGGGACATTTAAATGAACCATCTACAATAAGTGCCAATTAAAGCATTAGGGTGGCTCAGGGTTGTCAGCTTCTAGCTTGCTTGTTCCATGGTGAGTATTGAGTTGGGCATGTCTGCCAAAATGCCATACAAAAGTCTACTGGGCTATGTGTGCTCCAAAGAGCAGAGAAAAGGGACCTGTCACTCCAAGAAAGGCCAGTCTAGAAGCCAATCTATAAAAGAGATTGCTATCAAGAAGAGAAAGTGACACCAGTGCTTTCAAAAACTCGCTATTCCAGAGTGGCCATTTTATTTCTACCCTATATGTTTTACTTAGGTTAGTGTAACTGTTTTGTCAGATGACATCAATATTTCTCTGGATTTTTATAATACAGTACAAGATTATTATTTTACCTCCCCATGTTAGTGTTCTATTGTTGCTATTAAAAAAAAAAAAAAAAAAGAGCTACAAATGTGGTCACCTTCACTGTCTGCAGGACTAATTCCTTCTGGAATGAAACATTTCCTCACCTTTTCCAGCTTCTAGATGAAACCTGAATTGCTCAACATGTGGCCCCTTCTCTTCATCTTGAAAGTCAGTGATCACTCCAATTTTTTATTCTTCCATCACATCTTCTCTAACTCTGAGGCCCTGTCTTCCTCTTTCCTCATAAGAACTCTTGAATTTACATTGGGCCCACCTGAATATTCCAGAATAAACTCACCATCACATGATCCTTAATTTAATCATATTTCCAAAGTTCTTTTTACCATAAAAGATAACATAGTCATGGGTTCTGTGGATTAGGATGTAGATGTATTTTTTTCCAATACTCATAAAATATCCAGTTGGGTATTTCTGGATAGTTATAATATTATCTTCTTGGTCACTTCTACAGTCAGGCTTCTTTCCTCATGTAATGACTCTGAGGTCTCCTTTCAGCCAGCAGAAGGGTGAGGGAGTTAAGGAAGAACAATCCAAAATATGCTGACCTAGCATATTAACTATTTAAACTGAAGGCACTGGAGAAACAGTGATTGCCTTAAAGGCCATCTGAACTGCCCTTTCTTATCTGTGCAAGCCATAACATCACTGTACCAACATGAGGAAATAACCCTCATCAGCAGAGACTGGGAATCAATAGGCCAATAGACATATACAAATAAACTTACTAAAATAACGCATATTGTCAACTAGATTTATAGGTCAGACTTTCCCAGAATTTATTGTTCTTATTTCCTACCCCTTTTGTCTTCTCACTTCTGCAAAATTCTGTGGTTTTTTTTTTTTTTTTTTTTTTTTCTGAAAAATATAATTGCTTTCTACTTTGACCATTTATTTGGGTCTTTTTTCTCTCTTATGAGAGTCTTTGTGTACATGTAAACATGACTAAAATCTGTAACTTTCTTCTGCTATTCTGTCTTGTGTCATTGTGGTTTCTAAAACCAGCCCAAAATTCCAGTTAAGCAAATCATGCTAAGTAAAAAAAGCCGAACTCAGAAAATCAAAGGTGAAATGTTTTCTCTCATATGTAGAAGCTAGAGCAAAATAAGGAGGAAAAGACAGTGGGGGGAGGAATTGGACACCATAAAGATATAGGAAAGATCAGTGGAATAGATACAAGAGAATGAGAAGAAGGAAAGGAGGGAAAAGGGGGGATAAAATGAATTTAGCAAAATCCTGCTATAGTCATATGTAAATATATCAAAAGAGAATTTCATTTTTATGTATATGTAGAAGAAAGTAAGCTTGATAGAGTAGAGGTAGGAGAAGGTGAAGAAAAAGGGGTGAGAATGGGGCTTGAAATCAAATTCCTTGCACGTATGATTTTGTCAAAATGAACCCAGTTACTACATATAATCATGTTGCTCTAATAAAAATGTTAGAAAAGAACTAATTGGAAATTTTTCTTCTTCATATTGATTCTCTATTATTCTTGTGGCTTTTGTACTTGGGGGAACACAGACAGTGTTACACACACACACACACACACACACACACACACACACACACACAGAAATAGAACTAAGATGGGTGGGGATGATCTTTAGCCTCCCTTACAAGGAAAAAGGAAGGGGATGAATGTTCATAAATGCACATTTTTTACATATTAGTAGCAGGAATGGCTGCTCCCCCTAGCAAGTGGCCCTCTAGCAAGACCTTTGCTTCTTGTCCTCACAAAGTGATGTTTTTCTGAGGTAGAGATCCAGAGGTAGGAATGCTTCCACCATGAAACACAACCACAATTCTACTGAGCTGAAAGTTGAGACTGTTGCCAGGCCAATTTGGGCTCCTCATGCTTTTGAATCAATAAAGAAGACACTTCACTGGCCCGTGATTGATTCTGAGAAATAAAAAGAAATTGGAGTACTACTCCGCAGGGGAAAGATGTTCAAGTCCCTGGACCCAGATGTCATTCCTCAAGGCTCAGCCACAATCCAGCCTTCACTGATCTTTGGTCACCTCAAATAATAAATGAACACTTTTTCTTAAGTGGTCATTTTCATTTGGGTTTCAGGTACTTACAACCAAAAATAGTCCGGAAGTGCCTGTGAATTAAGCAAACCCTCACTTTGTAGGAACAAGAGAGGCTTTGACTTAAATGGTCCTAACTAAAAATGGGGAAATGGCTTAAGAGGGTAGAACCTTCCTAAAGTAAGTGTTGATCCTTACAGGAGAACCACTGGCCCAAGAGGGTGCTCCCTGTACACTGAAGGGTTCACATTTTGCTCTGGAGTTAGGGGCAGGAATTGGCTAAGGGAGGAGTGGCTGTGTGTGGTTTTCTGCTAACAAGTAAATGATGTGGGCTATTTTGGGGCCTACCCTCTGGAATGTGGAGACTCCATCACACTCACAAAATAACAAAACCCTGGGGGCTTACAGTAATTTTTTAATCCACTTATTTGTGTTGATTACACAGCATAAATTGCCTGAGTCACTCAATGGAGGGGGAGGGAGAGGACTGCCCCTGGAAGGAATCACCTTCCTACCCCCAGGAGCCTTCCTGAAGGATCAGCCTCAGGGTTAAGAGCCCTTTTCCATCAGTGGGGCCTCCTCTAGGAGCACACATGAGACAGGGTTTAGACCCTGCGAGGTGTGTGTTCGTGGGACTGCATGTGAGAAAGTTTCTGGATGGAGGTTATTCCCTCCTGATAATCTGAGCTGACTGAAATAACCTTCATAAGAAGCATGTGACCATATGGTTATTAGGGTTTTTGCAGCAGCCCTAGAGACTGGCCTTCTTCCTGTATCAACCCACTGGACACTAGGATTCTGGTTGATCAGGTATATACACTTGTTCTAATGCTCACACTGAGCTTGCAAGGTGAGCATTGCATCCCCAATTTGTAGGTGAAGACAATGAAACTCAAAGAAGCCAATGACATGACCAAATTCACCCCACTAGTAAGAGGCAGATATGAGACTTAAACATGGAGCTGCTAACTGCAAATCTAGAAAGAGTTGACCCTAGAGTTTCTTCTTCCAATGTCTGGACTCCCATTATCCATAAGTTGAATTACTTGCTGTGAATGCAGTGGTCTCCACAGAACCACAGAGATATGGGTGGCTTCAATCCTTTCCCACCCTTTCTCTGAGTTTATGGAGGTAGGAAATGGACATCCAAAGGGTCTTCAGCTAGAAGACCTAGAGCACTCCTCATTCTGACTGTGGGCTCTTCCTGGGAAGCAAGAAGACAGCAAGAGATAACAAAGTACCTGCAAAGCAGGACTTAAAGGCCTGTACTGCTAGGCAGCCTCTGTTCCCAACACACATGCCACGAACACCCAGATCCCATTGTCTTTTGGTATACACATAGAACAGCCAGCCTCTCTCTACTGATGCCATCACCTCTCTCCAAACCTGGCTTCCCTCTCCTGACCCTGAGAGTACCACCCATGAGTCAACACATCCCTGGGTACTAAGCATGCAGGACTGGGAGCCTGGGGTTGGAGTTGGATGGGAACAAGAAGAGGGAAAACCCCACTTGTTTTAACTTTAACCATCTAATCCAGCCATAAGATCTCTGAGTTGATGGGCATGCAGAGACAGCAGAAGACAGACCAGAGTCCTGCTCCCTCTGGCCAAGGCCACACCCTCCATGCCTGCTCACAAAAAAACAACATCCTCCATCCCTTTCCAGCCTTCAGCTCAGACTTCTTCCCTTTTTTACCCTCTGGCCAGTCCCCTTTGCAGACTCATATCCATTTTCTTCATTTCCACCTCCAAGAATATTTTGTGCTTCTGTTTCTTTGAAAGACTTCTTTGACTTTTTCTCCCCTCCACCACCCCCCACCAGACATACTATATTGTCCTTCATTCTTTTCTCAGACCTTTGTTTTCTGCCTTTCCCCTTGATGTACTTTATCACCTTCCACCATGATTTTCCCTCCCTCTCCATGAATTTCCATATTTTCTTTTCCTGGTCCATTCCACATCCTTGTCTCACATGACCAGGGGCCACTCAGGAGAACCCACCTGGAATCCTACCCACCTGGAATCCTACCTCCCTAGAAGCCTTCAAGGGACTTCAAGCTGTCCTGGAATATGAGACCACATAAGAAAGAAAAAGGAGAGATATTTGTTCACATTTCAAACATGAGCTCTTCTATTTAGTTAGCCCAGTCCTCATATATCTAAATGCTTCCCTCCATGAAGCATGATGTACTGCATTGAAAAAAATAAGAGAAAAAAATCAATGCTCTTAGCCCATATATTTAGATGTGATCGAGTTTGGTTCCTCATGTTATGTCAAAAGTCATTGCCAGATCGTTTTAGGGGGATACCTTCTCCTTTGTAGAGATTCTTGCTGCTACAAGAGCCTCTGGGCTGGAAAATTTATTTAATATTTATTTGGAACCATCACAAAACTATCTTCTCTCTGTACTTGGTAATGAGCCATATGTCTCAGGGGAAGTGTGGCCAGCTTTGCCTCCTCAGATTTGGGTGGTGATGGGAAAATCTCCAAGGAAAGGAGTGAGAATTGAAGTCTATTTTTATTTCAGTAACTAAAGAGTTGCAGATGTTCTGACACTTTGAAATGATTCTATCAACTATAGAGGAAGATTGTGAGGAATTATATTTCAAGAAGGGCTCTGGCCTATTGTGGTTTGAAACAAGTCTCAGAGGACCTCTGTGCAGACTACACTTTCCTCACACTTCTGAGGCATCCCTGCCTGCCCTCTGAGAAGTGCAGCCCTCCCCTGCCACTCCTTCCCCTTCCTCTTTCCCCTGCCAGGATCACTATCTGCCCCTGGGGGTACACTGATGATGCTGTCCATTTTTAGAAGTCCAGTGTCAGCAGCATCTTCATTTATAGACTATTTCTTTCCAGAGGCCTGTTTCCTTAGGGGGAAAAAAACCCTTACTAGAACTAAAGATAAATTATTTTTAAATGAAGTAATGTCCTCCAGGAAATAGAAATCCTTCCTATTTGGTCTCCATAGTGAACATACCTTTTTCTCTCTGAAAACTGTGGTTCATGGTAGCTCAACTCACTTAGTCCAGTGGAATGTGCCAGAAATCCAGATACCATAAGCCCAGTTACCCTAAGTCCAGATTCCAGGAACAATTATTTCCTCAGTCCCCATAAGTAGTGGTAACCTATAAGTGCACTGGTACGTTCACTTGGGAAGATAACCTGGGCCCTGTCACCATATAGACAGAGTCCAATAGGGAGGCAGGAGTGAGACCATGGCAGGAGATCATCTCTAGAGCTTATGGAGGAAGAACAGAGCCTTGACATAAAGAGGTCATGTTATGAGTTGGACAATGGTCTTGAGTTGATGAATGAGCTTTTTCAAATAATTTATTATGTGGGCCAGATGTAAAATTTGGAACCCAATATCTACAGTTGCAGTTAGGAGTATGGTCTTGGAAATACTGGAAAAAATATGGTTTGTATCCATGACAATTCATTATTTAGTCCATCCTAAGGTTACATCAGCTGTCATCTGCCCTCTTCCTCACTAGAGTGTCAGAATCTTTAGGACAAGAGATTTATTTTATCCCTCAAATATTCCACATGACACTTTGAAAATGGTGAATACCCAGGATCTCTAGATGGTTACAACATGAAATATCAGCCAAACTGGCTCTTTTCCTTTTGGCCCACTTCCAGGCACTGAAAATAGCAACAAATTCTAGTACTAAAAGATTATTCCATGAATCAAAATCTAAGTGCATGGTCACTTTATTAATTGTGACTTTTTGGTTGTTGTTGTTACTTTCTCAAAAAATCAGGTTGGGTTAATTTAGAGGAATCTTCAAAGTCTTGTATAATATCCTCATTTGAGAAGTCTCTTCTCTCTGGTCATGGGCAAATTCTGAGAGTGCTTAACAAATAGAATATGATAGAAGTGACAATATGCCCATTTCTCTGCCCATATTTTCAGAAACTTTATGTCTGTGACTGCACTTGTTCTCAAAATGTTAAATTTAAGATTACTCTTTCTTCTCTTTGGAATCCTAGGATACATAGAGAGGCCATATGTGAGTTTTTTTTTTATCAACTGTCCACATATGCCCAGTTTTCTGTCCTCAGCAAGGTGCCAGGGACATGAGTAGAGCCACCTTGGACCCTCAAGTTCAGGCCATTGTCCAACTGAATATCTTGTGTTAACCTCTTTCAAGGCCATGGTATCAGAAAAAAATCACCTTTTGAAGTTTTGCCCCAAAACCTATCTCATCATGGCATATAATAAAACAGTGACTGTTGTAAGTAACTAAGTATGAGTTCAATTGTTACACAGCATCATTTAACTGTAACAACAGGTATCTTTCTTACTTAGTTGGGTCCTATACTTCTACTTGCTTCTACCAAAATTTTGGTAGAGAAGTGCAAGCCACTGGTGGTTTCAAAATGCTGGAATAGAGAAGGCTGTTTTCCTGGCTCTTCTATGATGTGAAACCAAGAAAGCAGAGAGGTGGCTTCTTAGCAAGGTTTGGTGGTGGTGGGGGGGGGGGGGAGCAGAGGGGGATGCTCTTTACTGGAATTTAATACTAAATACTCAAAGCAGATCAGGGACTCAGGAGGGTAGAATATAATAAAATAAAGAAGAAATCCCCAGTGCCATAGCCACTGCCATGGCCAGAGGCACCAGGCAGAATGTTCCTTCCATAAACAAAGTGGAGGAATAAGGGAATTAAAGGAGCCTGTATTTTTAGGAGGGCTGAGGCATGTCTGGGTATAGTAGAGTTTAGAGAGCAAAGACATTGCCCGACTAAACTGAAAGGCTCCATAGACAATATCCTTCTACAGGAAAGAAACACCAATTCTCCTGGGGATGTGTGGAGGACAGAAGAAGGAATCATTTTGCAGCCGAGGGCTGGCAGCTGAAGGAGCTGATTCCTGGCAAACCTGTGTTTGGTCCCAAATACAGGCCTTGTAAACCCACACTGCCTGAAATAGAGTGTGCCTAACTGACCAGGAGAAAATCAAACATGCAGAGAGGTTTACACAAGGGTTAACTTGTGATGGAAACTCACCCAGCTCTTCTTCTTCCCCAACAATCCAGTCGCTTGGAGGACCAGCAGGGAGAGACACACCTGGCCAGGGTTTTGAAAGGGCAGGGGTAGGAGAGATTGACTTTCAAGACTGAACCCAAGACCATGGGTAAAAGATGTTAAAAGAGACCATGAAAATAACTTCCAAGAAATATGGGATATTCTGAAAAAAAAAAAACCACATTTACAATTTATTATTATAGGCCAATAACTGATCATATAATTTATTTTGACAACATTGTAGAGGTCATTGGTTTAATTGTATATATTGTTTGGATTGGTTTTTTGTTATTATTGGTCTCTCCTGTATGCTGAGGTGATGAAAAACCTCCAGGGAAACTATAAGTACAAAGGATAGAATCTCTACTACTTCAGATCCATGGTGTTAGATGGGCAGACACACAAACAACATTAAAAAGCAAGTAAGAAAATCACCAAAACAAACTAAGATACTTCAGTAACAGAATCCATTGATATCACAGTGGAAAAATGTAAGAGAAAGAGTTTTAAAATGTACATGGCTATTCTGGGTCTCTTATTTTTCCAGATGAATTTCATGACTGCTTTTTCTATTTCTATGAGGAATGTCATTGGGATTTTGATTGGAATTGCATTAAATCTGTATAGTGCTTTTGGTAGTATGGTCATTTTGACAATATTAATTCTGGCTATCCAGAGATTTTTCCATCTTCTGAGGTCTTCTTTTCATCTCACTCCAGTCAAGTCAGAATGGCAGCTATAAGAATACAAACAATGGGAATTCCAAGGTGGCAGACAGGAGGGAGGGGCTCTCTGGACATAGTTACTAAAAAACGCTTAGTGGGAAGTTTGAACGTGTTACTAGCAATTCTCTTGCAACTGAAAGGGAGCTGAGACATTCGTGCACCTCTGGACGGTGAAATACAACGAACTCCGGACCACCGACGAACAGGGCCAAGTTGGAGCAGTCCACAGTCCGAAACAGCACTATCCCCACTGCCAGTGCAGCCGCCCGATAACATTGTGGCAAGGGGATGATCAAGACAATGGCTTTAAAACCGATCAGCAAAGAAGGATAAAAAGGAACCCAGAAGTGCAAGCAGTGTCCACATAGAGCTCTTTCATGCAACTTGCCAAACTGATCCTGCACACTCTGGAGTGACACAAAGGTCTGCGGAACTGCTGTTGAGTGGGAGGAGAGCACTGCCATCTTTGAGAAAAACAGTGGCTGACCCAGACAAAGGAGCAAGACAGAAAGGAAGAGCAGCTACAGACATCCAGGGAGCCGCCAACACTCTGAGAACAGCGCACACTTGGGTGAGGCTCAGGCAACCAGCAGGGGAGGGCGTGTCTGAGGGCAGCGCAGTGGCCACAAGAAGCTACAACTGTGGGTGGGCATGGGGAAAGGGTGCCTTCTGGAGGGTCCCTTTCCCGGTGCCATTCATCTGCTGACACACAACCTCCCTGAGCCACTCGTCCGCTGTGCCATTCTGCCACTGGCCAAAGGTGCAGACTTGACCCTACTAACAGGATCGCTGACTGGCTAGACATGATCCGATACAATTGGCTTAAACTGGAAAGGAAAAAAGAAGGGATTCCCAGGATCCGTTTTGTTCCTGGGTTTGACTTTTTTTGTTTGTTTGTTTCATTGGTTTTTTTTTGGGGGGGTTGCTTTTTTTTGTTTTGTTTTGTTTTGCTTTGCTTTGCTTTGTTTTTTGCTTTGATTGACAGTGTGTTTGTTTGCTTCTGCTCCTCTTTTCTTTCTTTCTTTTCTTCCTTCTCACTTTTGCATTTTTTCTTCTTCCTTCATCTTCCCTATTTACACCCTGCCATTGCATACTCAACAGAGGCAAAACAAGTTATACGCAGAAATTGGGATTTCTAGAACTGGAGCAATTGAACTCTATAGCAAAGCGGTGTTATATATAGTTTATTCTTTATTTTCTTGACTCACTCTCTCTCTCCTCTCTCTTACACCAATTCCTACTCTTTTGTCATTTTTTTTCTTTTCCATCTTTCTTTATTTCTTCTCTCAATGACTACATAAGTTAGGTTTATATATAAATCAGTCTTTCCACCTAATTGTTTACTCCATTCTCTTTCCTCTCTCGTCTGCTGATACTAAACCACTTCCATAGAAATCTCTTTTCATACTTTTTAAGAAAGAACAATTCAATACACTCACTTCCTTCTTCCTAAACATATCACCTCTGTGTCCAATACTTGAAACTATAAAACCCCATCAGAAGCATACAGAGTAAATTGGAAACAATACCTGGGTTAACTAAATCTGTACATTGTGATCAAACTTGGATTTTCTGAATAGAAAGTGTTAGATTTTAAAGTGTAAAGGAATTATAAGGGGATCTGATAGCATTGTACTACAGGAGCAACATAAGGCTTTAAGGTAAAAATGAAATAGTCAAGGTCCCACAGTGAAGGAAGAAAAGACATACAAGCAACATGAAGAAACAAGGGAAGAAAGTGACACAAACAAATCAATATACCTCATCAGTAGATTCCATGGCAAGCAGAGTTGGTGAAATGCCAGAGATGGAATTTAGAAATTACATATTCCAAATGTTTATGGAACTTACGAATGAACTAAAAAATGAGATGAGGGAGAAAATACAGGTGGTAAAAGATCATTTTGACAATGAACTGCAAAAACAAATACAGGAGGTAAAAGGATTACTTCAATAGGGAGATAGAGGCTCTAAAGAGAAACCAATCAGAAATTCCAGAAATGAAAGAAGCAAAAAACCAATATAAAAGTTCAATTGAAAGCATCACCAACAGAGTAGACAACTTGGAAGAAAGAACCTCAGACAATGAAGACAAAATATATATCCTACAGAAAAATCTAGATGACACAGCAAAACTCCTAAGAAATCAAGAACATAACATCCAAGAATTATGGGACGACATAAAAAGACCAAACTTAAGAATGATTGGGGTAGAGGAATGGGCAGAGTTTTAAGCCAAAGGAATGAGTAATTTATTTAATGAAATAATTACAGAAAATTTTCCAAACTTGAGGGAGGAATGGGAAAACCAAGTTCAAGAGGCTTACTGAACACCAAACAAACAAAATCACAACAGATCCACAAAAGTCACATTATAATGAAAACGCCTAATATACTGAGCAAGGAGAGAGAATACTAAAAGCCACAAGAGAAAGGAAGCAGATTACATAAAGGGGGAAATCAATCAGACTATGTTCAGATTTTTCAAACCAGACCTTAAAAGCAAGAAGATCCTGGAATAACATATTTCAAGCTCTGAAAGAAAAGGGATGTCAACCAAGAATCTTATATCCAGCAAAATTGAGCTTCAGATTCGAAGATAAAATAAAAATTTTCCACAACAAACCAAAGTCAAAAGATTTCACAACTCAAAAGCCAGAACTTCTGAACATCCTGGGCAAAATTTTTCATGAAGAAGAAGATAAAAATAACAACAAAAATCAACAAAGGGAGAGATTAAACTAAGGGAAATACCAACCAGAAGAGAAACCAAATCAAGCTAAAGACCATAATACAAATAAAACTGGATGGGAATAAAAATCACATCTCAATAATAACCCTGAATGTTAATGGCCTAAACTCACCATTCAAAAGACACAGATTATCAGAATGGATTAAAAGAAATGACCCCACAATTTGCTGTCTCCAAGAAACACACCTTGTAGAAAAAGACATCAATAGACTGAAAGTGAAAGGCTGGGAAAAGTCTTATCACTCACATGGCCTGCAGAAGCAAGCAGGGGTTTCCATTCTCATATCAAATAAGGTAGACTTAAAACCAAAACTAATCAAGAGGGACAAAGATGGATATTTCTTACTACTTAAGGGAACCATTCATCAAAAGGATATAACAATCATAAATCTATATGCCCCAAATAATGGAGCACCTACATTCATCAAACAAACTCTTCTCAAGTTCAAGAGTGAGATTGACCACAACACAGTTATTCTAGGGGACTTCAACACACCTCTCTCACCAATGGATAGATCATCCAAACAAAAGCTAAACAAAGAAATTTTAGGCCTCCTTAAAACAAATAATAACTTAGACCTAATGGACATATATAGAATATTTCATCCCTCAGTAAATGAATCACTTTTTTCTCAGCAGCACATGGCTCCTTCTTCAAAATAGACCATATATTATGTCACAAGGCAACTCTCAGCAAATATAAAAAAATAGAGATACTACACTGCATTCTATCATACCATAAAGGGATGAAATTGGAAATCAATGACAAAACAAGGAATAAGAAAAACTACTCTAATGACTAGAAGCTAAACAACATGCTACTGAATGAACAAGGGGTTGAAGAAGACATCAAAGAGGAGATTAAAAAATTCCTAGAGGTAAAAGAGAACACAGATACATCGTATAGAAATCTCTGGGACACTATGAAGGCAGTAGTAAGAGGAAAATTCATTGCACTGAGTTCATTCCTTAAAATAAAATAAAATAAAATAAAATAAAATAAAATAAAATAAAATAAATGATGTAACATCACACCTCAAAGCACTAGAGAAAGAAGAACATATCAACACCAAGAGCAGAAGAATACAGGAAATAATTAAAATCAGAGCAGAAATTAATGAAATTGAGACTAAGGAAACCATTCAAAGAATTGACAAAACTAAAAGTTGGCTCTTTGAAAAAAAAAAAAAATTGACAGACCCTTAGCGATGCTAACAAAAAGAAGAAGAGAAAAAACTCAAATTACTAACATTCGTGATGAAAAGGGGAATATCACAACAAACACCTCAGATATACAGAAGATAATTAGAAATTACTTTGAAAACTTGTACTCTAATAAAATAGAAAATATTGAAAGTATTGACAGATTTCTAGAGTCATATGATTTTCCTAAACTAGAACTGGAGGCTATAGACAATTTAAACAGATCAATTACAAGCAAAGAAATAGAAGATGTCATCAAAAAGCTACCAAAAAGGAAAAGTCCAGGACCTGATGGGTTTACAGCCAAGTTCTATAAAACTTTCAAAAAGGAACTAATACCAATGCTCTTCAAACTATTTCAAGAAATAGAAAAAGAGGGAGCTCTTCCAGGCTCTTTCTATGAGGCCAATATTATATCAATTCCAAAGCCAGGCAAAGACATATCCAAAAAAGAAAACTTCAGGCCAATATATTTAATGAACATAGATGCAAAAATCCTCAACAAAATTCTGGCAAGTCAGATAAAATAACATATCAAAAAGATAGTGCACCACGAACAAGTAGGGTTTATTCCAGGGATGCAAGGTTGGTTCAACATTCAGAAATCAATAAACATAATAAATCACATCAAAAATCATATGATCATCTCAATAGATGCAGAAAAAGCATTTGACAAAATACAACACCCCTTTATGTTCAAAACACTGGAAAAACTAGGAATACCAGGAACATATCTCAACATTATAAAAGCTTTTATGCAAGGCCCCGAGCTAACATTATCTTAAATGGAGAAAAATTGAAAGCATTCCCTCTAAAAACTGGAACAAGACAGGGATGCCCCCTTTCACCACTGCTATTTAACATAGTACTAGAAACTCTGGCCAGAGCAATTAGACAGACAAAAGAAATTAAAGGGATCCAGATAGGAAAAGAAGAGCTCAAATTAGCACTATTTGCTGATGACATGATAATATACCTAGAAGACCCAAAAAACTCTACCAGAAAACTTTTACAACTAGTAAATGAATTTGGCAAAGTTGCAGGATACAAAATAAATAAATACCCATAAGTCAAAGGCATTTTTGTACATCAGTGACAAAGCCTCTGAAAAGGAAATGATAAAAACTACCACATTTACAATAGCATCAAAAAAAAAAAAAAAAAAAAAAAACCTGGGAATCAACTTAACAAAAGAGGTGAAAGACCTCTATAACGAAAAATATAGAACACTAAAGAGAGAAATCATAGAAGAACTCAGAAGATGGAAAGACCTACCTTGTTCTTGGATATTTAGAATTAATGTTGTCAAAATGTCCATACTACCAAAAGCATTATACAGATTTAATGCAATTCCAATCAAAATCCCAATGTCATTCTTCAAAGAAATAGAAAAAGCAGTCATGAAATTCATCTGGAAAAATAAGAGACCCAGAATAGCCAAAGCAATCCTGAGCAAAAAAAGTGAAGCAGGTGGCATCACCATACCATACTTTAAATTATACTATAGAGCAATAGTAACAAAAACAGCATGGTATTGGCACCAAAACAGATGGGTGGACCAATGGTACAGAATTGAGGACATAGAGTCTAATACATATAATTTCAGCCATCTTATATTAGACAAAGGTGCCAAAAATGTACAGTGGAGAAAGGATAGCCTCTTCAACAAATGGTGCTGGGAAAACTGGAAACCTCTATGCAACAAAATGAAATTAAACCCTTATCTCTCACCATGCACAAAACTCAATTCAGCGTGGATCAAGGACCTAGGAATTAGACCAGAAACAATACGCCTAATAGAAGAAAAAGTAAGCTTCAATTTCCAACATGTTGGATTAGACCCTAAGTTCCTTAATAAGAATCTTGTAGTACAAGAATTATTACCAAAGCCGGGCGCGGTGGCACACGCCTGTAATCCCAGCACTTTGGGAGGCTGAGGCAGGAGGATTGCGAGTTCAAAGCCAGCCTCAACAATGGCGAGGTACTTAGTAACTCAGTGAGACCCTGCTTCTAATAAAATACAAAAAAGGGCTGGGGATGTGGCCCAGTGGTCAAGTGCCCCTGAGTTCAATCCCCGGTACCCAAAAAAAAAAAAAAAAAAGGAATTATTACCAAGAATTAATGAATGAAATAGATTTAAACTAAAAAGCTTCTTCTTAGCAAAAGAAACAATCATTGAGGTGGATAAAGAGCCAACTAATTGGGAACAAATATTTAATACGTGCACATCAGATAGAGCACTAATCTCTAGAATGTATAAAGAACTCAAAAAACTTAACACCAAAAATAAATAAATAAATAAATAACTCAATCAATAAATGGGCTAAGGAATTGAAAAGACACTTCTCAGAAGAAGATACAGAATTAATCAACAAATACATGAAAAAATGCTCAACATCACTGGCAATTAGAGAAATGCAAATCAAAACTACTCTAAGATTTTATTTCACTCCAGTCAGAATGGCAGCTATCAAGAACACAAACAACAATAAATGTTGGAGAGGATTGGGGGAAAAGGCACATTCATACATTTCTGGTGGGACTGTAAAATGGTGCAACCATTATGGAAAGCAGTATGGAGATTTCTTGGAAAACTGGGAATGGAACCACCCTATGACCCAGCCATCCCACTCCTGGGTCTATTCCCAAAGGGCTTAAAAACAGCATATTACAGTGACACAGCCACTTCAATGTTTATAGCAGCACAATTCACAATAGCTAGGTTGTGGAACCAACCTAGATGTCCCTCAGTAGATGAGTGGATAAAGAAAATTGGTATATATACAAAATTTACTCAGCAATTAAAGAGAATAAAATAATGGCATTTGCAGGTAAATGGATGAAGTTGGAGAATATAATGCTAAGTGAAATTAGTCAATCTCAAAAATCCAAATACCGAATGTTTTCTCTGATATAAGGAGGCTAGTTCACAGTATTGTTGGATGGGGGTACATAGGAGGATTAGAGGAATACTAGAATGGTCAAAGGGAAGGGAGGGAAAGGGAGGGAGCAAAGGGGGAGGGAGGGGGAGAAAAAAAAGGTGGTTGAATTAGACAGATATCATTATCCTAAATGCATGATTGAAGACCTGAATGGTGCGAATATACTTTGTATACAAACAGTTGTATGTAAAAAGATGTATGTGCACTATGAATTGTAATTATTATAAATAAAAAATAAATTTTAAAAAAATCATTTAAAAAATGAGGAAATTGAGGTCCTGAAGGGTAAAATGATATGCTTGAAGTCACTTAGATAGCTACTTGTGAAAACAAAATTGAACCCACAAACTCCAGAATTTGTTCTTTTTTACTATGTGATAATGATTAAATATTGACCTACAACATAGCAGTTTCATTATATTATTAAAGTATCATTTTGTAAATTAACTTCATATTAAGGTATAGCAACAGACTAGAGTTTCAATGGATAGTAATATTCTGGAGTTGCCATGTTCTTGTCATGAATATAAAGCATAGGCATTTTGGCAAACATAAAATCATATTTGAGTAATAAAAATTAAAAGAAAAGAAGACAAACAACAATAAGTGTTGGTGAGGATGTGGGGAAAAAGACACACTCATACATTGCTGATGGGACTGCAATTTGGTACAGCCAATATTGAAAGCAGTATGGAGATTCCCTGGGAAGCTGGGAATGGAACCACCATTTGACCCAGCTATCCCACTCCTCTGTCTATACCCAAAGGACTTAAAAACAGCATATTACAGGGGCACAGCCACATCAATGTTTATTGCAGCACAATTCACAATAGCTAAACTGTGGAACCAACCTTCAGTTCATCAGTAGATGAATGGATAAAGAAAATGTGGCATATGTACACAATAGAATATTACTCAGCAATAAAAGAGAATAAAATTATGGCATTTGCAGGTAAATGGATGGAGTTGGAGAATATAATGCTAAGTAAAGTTAGCTAATCCCCCCAAAAAAACAAATGCCAAATGTTTTCTCTAATATAACAAGGCTGATTCATAATGGGTTTGGGATGGGGAGAATAGGAGGATTAGACAAACCCTAGATAGGGCAAAGGGGTGGGAGGGCAAAAGAGGGGAAATGGGGATAAAAAAGATGGTGGAATGAGATGGATATCATTACACTAGATAGATGTATGAAGACACAAATGGTGTGAATATACTTTGTATACAACCAGAGATATTGGGGGGGGGGGAGTGTACATACATGCTTGGGGAAAATCAAACCTTTTGAATATATGATTTGAGTCAGTTTCTAAAACTGAAAAGCAAATCTATCCTACCTGAACCTTAAAAAAAAAAAAAAGAAAGAAAGAAAAGATATACATGGCTAAACTGATCTGATCCGTGAGGTCAAAGACAAGGTAAGGAGGGAAGTCAAAGAGAAATACAGGAAGTGGGAGAACACCTCAATAAAGACATAGAAATTCTGAAAGATAAAAAATCAAGCAGATAAGCAGAGATTCTTGAAATGAAAGAATTAAATTAAATTAAAAATTCAATGGTAAACATCACCAACAGACTAGAACACTTAGAAGACAGAGTTTCAGGCAATGAAGACAAAATATATAATATTAAAAATAAAGTTTACCATGGGGAAAAGATGTTAAAATACCATGAACAGAACATCCAAGAAATATAGTATAAACTGAAAAGACCACATTTACAATTTATCAGGATAGATGAAGGCTCAGAGATACAAATGAAAGGAATGCACAACATTTTCAATGAAATAATATCAGATATTTTCCCAAACCTAAAAATAAAATGGAAAAATCAAATACAGAAGGCTTACAGGTCTCCAAATATACAAAATTACAATAGACCCACACCAAAGCACATTATTATGAAAATGCCTAGAATACAGAACAACGATAGAATTTTAAATGACAGACCTTGTTTAGAGGGAAACAAATCCAGAACTTAGATGATTTCTCAGCCCAGATCCTCAAAGATAGGAGTTCTTGGAATAACATATACCAAGCTCTGAATGAAAACAGGAATGTCCTCTTTCACTACTTCTATTCAACATAGTCTGGAAAACCCTAGCCAGAGAAATTAGATACAAGAAAAAAAATTAAAGGGATATGAATAGGAAAAGAAGAATTCAAACTATTCACTCATTTGCCAAAATTAATCTATATTTCAAAGACTCAAAAAACTCCAAACAAAAACTTCTAGAACTCATAAATGAATTCAGCAATTTAAAAGGATATAAAATTAAAATTCATAAATCAACTGCATTCCTATACATCAGAGATGAACCAACTGAAAGAGAAATCAGGGAAGCTACCCCATTCACAATAACCTAAAATAATAATAATAATTGGTAGTCAATCTAAGAAGTAAAAGACTTCTACAATGAAAACTACAGAACACTAAAGAAAGCAATTGAAGAAGACCTTAGAAGATGTAAAGATCTCCCATATTCTTGGATAGGTAGAACTTATATTGTCAAAATGGCCATACTACCAAAAGTGCTATACAGATTTATTCATTTTTTATTAAAAATCCAGTGATGTTCTTCATAGAAATAGACAAATAAATCATTAAATTTGTTTGGAAAAATAAGAGACCTAGAATAGCTAAAGGAATCCTCAGCAAGAAAAGTGAAGCAGGAGGCATCACAATACCAGACCTTAAATTATACTACAGAGATATAGTTACAAAAATGGCATGGTATCACTGCCAAATCCCACATATATACAGTTATCTCAGTCTAAACCATAGGTGGCATAAGCATGCATTGGACAAAAGCCTTTTCAACAAATGGTGCTTGGAAAACTGGAAATCCATATGTAGCAAAATGAAATTAAACCCCTATCTCTCACCCAGCACAAAACACAACTCACAGTAGATCAAGGACCTAGATCAAGGCATTAGACAAGAGATCCTGCACCTACTGTGAGAAAATGTAGGTCCAACTCTCCATCATGTCAGCTTAGGAACTGAATTCCTCAACAAGTCTCCTAAAGCACAAGAAATAAAATCAAGAATCAATAAATAGGATGGCATCATACTGAAAAGCTCCTTCACAGCAAAGGAAACAATCAGGAATGTAAACAGAAAGCCTACAAAATGGAAGAAAATCTTTGCCACCTGAACCTCAGATAGAGCATTAATCTCCAGGATATACAAAGAACTCAAAATACTTAACACCAAAAAAACAAATAAGCCAATCAACAAATGGGCAAAGGAACTGAACGGGCATTTCTCAGGAGTAGAAATATGAATGGTCAACAAATATATAACAATGTGTTCAACAGTTCTAGCAATTAGAGAAATGCAAATTAAAACTACACTGAAATTTTGTATCTCACTCCAGTCAGAATGACAATTATAAAGAATACAAGTAACAATAAATGTTGGTGAAAATGTGAGGAACAAGGTATAGTCATACATTGTTGGTGGGACTGCAATACATTGCTGGTGGGACTGCAAATTGGTGCAACCACTCTGGAACGCAGTGTAGAGATTCCTCAGAAATCTTGGAATGGAGCCATCATTTAACCCAGTTATCTAACTCCTTAGTGTATACCCAAAGGACTTAAAATCAGCATACTATAGTGACACAGCCACATCAATGTTTATATCAGCTTGATTCACAATAGAAACTCTGTGGATCTAACCTATGTGCCCTTCAACGAATGAATGGATAAAGCAAATGTGGTATATATACAAATTGGAATATTTTGCAGACATAAAGAAGAATGAAATTATGGCATTTACCAATTAATGGATGGAACTAGAGATTATCATGCTAAGTGAAATAAGGCAATCCCCCAAACCAAAAGCCAAATGTTCTCTCTGATATGGGGATGCTAACACAGAATAAGGAGGGTTGGGGAGGAAGAATAGAAGTACTTTGGATTAGACAAAGGAGAATGAAAAAAAGGGAGAAGGAATGGGAAAAAGAAAGACGGGATGAATTGGACATCCATTTCCTATGTTCATATATGAATACAAGACCAGTGTAACTCCACATCATGTACAACCACAAGAATGGGAAGTTATATCCCATGTGTGTATAAAAAATATGTCAAAATACATTCTACTGTCATGCATAACTTAAAATAAATAAATAAATAAAAATATTTTTGAGTGCCAGCCATGGGCAATGAGTCCAAAGAAAAGTCACAGAAAAGGCACAGTGGAGCAATTGAAGAGCCCTTGTCCACTCTTTTGTTTGGTGGGTACCAAGTCCTTTGGGCCCTCTTGGGACAGAGACCACAGCCATAGTGCCATGTGGAAGATAGAATGTTTGTTATTCTTCATGCCCATGTCATAGAGGAAAAGCAAATTCCTGACCACATCTAAACAGAAGTACATTTTCTTCACATCATTGCCCTTCTCTTCTCCCCTAGGAAAACTAATGATGGCACAATATGTGAGCATGTATTTCTCCCACTTGTCTCATTGGTCTGGGTTATTTAAAGGCCAGCTCATCTTTTCTGAAACCGTGCGGACCCAAAAGTAGTTAGAAATGTCCTCATTCTAAACTAGGACCATATCCAGACCTAGTAATGGAAACTGGTCTAGAATATACAGGCTGCCAAGAATTTAGATCTTCTGTACTAAAAGAGCTTCAGAGAAGCTTACAGGAAAAAAAAAATCCACGCCATAAGCTCTGCTAGATGGAGACTTTACAGAGGGCAGCCATCCAAATGGACTGTCCATGTAGGCAAGAATAACAGGAGAAGAGCAAGAACTTGTATAAGGACACTTTGCACATGTTGTTAATCATCAGCATGGAGTTCCCCACCTGGGATGGCCACACTGATAAACTCTCACGGTCTATTCCCAACACCCTCCTCCTTTAGTTTTTTATTATTTCATTCATTCATTCATCTGAACATTTACAACCACGTGCTCTGAGGTCTGCTGCACTGTTATTGATATAATGGAGACTTCGGTTTGATTCCTGCCTATTTAAGTTTGGCCAAGTTGGTTAGTCATTTACAGTTTCCTTGATTTTAGGAAGGACCAAACAACATCCCCTTCCTATGATTCTTGTCACACAAAGCACTTGTCCTCATGCCTGCCAACTACTCAGCAAATAGAAGCAATGGGTTACAGAGCTTGCAAGAAAAAATTCCTGTCCACAGGAGTTCACATGTTCCTGAATGGCTGTAGCTGAGGTCTGAGATGTGTTCTGCCAGGTCCTGACATGGGGTGTGGTCAGAGGTCTGAGCCTTTTCCCCCCGAACTTCAGACTGCACATAAACTAAATAATATAAGTGTCAAAAGGTGGATTTGTAGATAGGTTGGTTAACTTGTAATTTGGCCTACAGTTTCTTATTCTTATAAAAAAAAAAAGTGTTTTGCCAAATATGTCATAGCATTTCCATTGATGCTGAGTAGAACTCAAGATGATGTGTGTGCAAACACATGCATACTTCCCTTTTTACCTCTTTTTCTTCCTAAAACTGTCAACAAGCCAAATTTACCAGGATCTCATAATGCCATGGGGAAAGGAGGAGCCTTAATTATGCCAAGAACTTTGTTCTCTCAGAACATAGGGTATATCATCCCAAAGTATGACTGTGTAGGAAAACAGAATATGCCACCATAAAATTTACTTCTTTGGCATATCTCAATCTCTGAAAACTAAAGCATAGGTATAGCTCTAAAAGCTGCCATTTTAAAGAAAATTTACATCTATAAAGAAAATCTACATTAGCAAAATATGGTATCAGGCCTAGAGTGGTGGCACGCAACCAGCTAGCTACCTGGGAGATCTAAGCAAGAGGATCACAAGTTCAATAATGACCCTGGCAACTTTGCAAGACCCTGTCTCAAAATAAAAATTTAAAGAGGGCCAATGATGTAGTTTGGTGGCAGAGCATTTACCTAGCATGTGCAAGACCCTGTATTTGATCCCCAATGCAACAGGGTAAAAATAAAAATATGATATCATATTAAAAGTTGGGTGCTCCAACTTTTAATACCTGAGAAATTTTATCAGTATAACAAAGCATTTTTATTCACCATATATTTCCTTCCCTCATCCTCCCATAACTTGTCTCTTCCACCCCTAGAATCTCCAGGTCCCTATTCCTCTCTGTAGCTCAGGATGCTGTATAAACACCTATTATCTGACCCTTTTTCAGCTCTCATGTTTGGTGGGAATATCATGCATATGGATACAATTAAAATTGTTTTCCTCCTGTTAACCTGTCAAATGTCAATTTAATTTTTAGATTAGTCAAAAAACCTAGGAAGGTGAAGCAAAGCCACACTTCTTTCCCTTACAGCTCTGATTAAACATATCAATCTTAAGGCAGAAAAGAAGGACCCATGGAAAGGAAGATACAAGGAGAGGCCTGAGGGTGGCTGGTAGTTACTAAGAAATCAAGGGTGGAAGAGAAGAGGGGAGAAGAAAAAAAAAAAGTCCAGGAGTGTTTCAGTTACCAATTGTCCAGTACACACAGTGGTAGATAGACTCTTTGAGCTTGGAAACTCAGGCTGTGAGCTATTCACCAAGGAAATAAGAAACACAGATTTAGCCATGGCTGTGGCAACTAGTTAGGTAAGAAGAGGGGACCTAACTTCATAGGCTCAGCTTACACAGTTTCATGATTTCTCTTTTAGGTATCAACACTGGGAAGCAATAACTTGGGATGGTTTATCTATATAATGCAAAGCGGTTGGATATTTAAAAAACAACCAGGTAGTTTTTTGCAAGTTGACCTTATTCACAGAAACATTCAATATACAATTACCTATGACTGTTGTTCTAATTTCATCAGAAACTCAACCAAAACCGGACACAAAGAAAGGCCAGCTCTATTTCCACAGAGGTGGCATTATCCTCAAACCGCTGCTATCAAACCAAAAGAATATATTTATGAGTGATGAAAACTGTTTTTTAAAATATTTTTTTAGTTGTAGTTGGACACAATACCTTTATTTTATTTATTTACTTTTATGTGGTTCTGAGGATCTAACCTAGTGCCTCGCATATGCTAGGCGAGTGCTCTACTGCTGAGCCACAACCCCAGCCCTGAAAACTGTTTTTTTTGTTTGTTTGTTTGTTTGTTTTGTTTTGTTTTTTAGGGTAAAACATATTTTATTTTCTATTTTTTTCATTCAAAGTTGTTGCATATGACAGAATGCATTACAATTCATAATACACATATAGAGCACATTTTTACATATCTCTGGTTGTATACGAAATATATTCACACCATTCCTGTCTTTATACATGCACTTAGGGTAATGATATCCATCTCATTCTACCATCTTTTTTTTTTTTCTTTTTACCCCCTTGCTCCCTCCCTACCCCTCCCTCCCCATTGACCTTTCTAGTGTTCCTCTGATCATCCTAGGCTCCTCGTCCCAACCTCACAGTGAATCAGCCTCCTTATATCAGAGAAAACATTCGGCATTTGGATTTTTGAGATTGGCTAACTTCACTTAGCATTATATTCTCCAATTTCATCCATTTACCTGCAAATGCCATTATTTTATTCTCTTTTATTTCTGAGTAATATTCCATTGTGTATATGTAACATCTGAATAGCCAAGAGAATCTTGGAATAAGAGATCAGTTTCCCCCAATACTGTCTGACATCACTTTAGAATAAAAATGAATTACTTACTACCAAGGGGACTTTGAAAAACTTGTTCTCACTGGACCAGACAGCAAGTAGTACACTTAACATAAGTTACATCATTAATTTCATGATAACTTCAAGAAGCAGTTATTTGTAAATACAATTTATGATGAAATTGCAGGTTAGGAAGGCAAATCCAAGATTGGAACTCAGCTTTCAAACTCTAATTCCATGCTGCTTTGACTCCCGTCCAGCTGACTACTCAATAATATCACCACCAACAGAAACCACCACCATTTATTGAGCACTTACTATGTGTTTCTCTGTGCAGCAATAGTGGACATTTTGATGACTGTGTTGACTCTGGTCCTGCATTGCAGACCTTATATCTCCATACTGACTTTCTATAACCCTTAGGCACAGTTGACCCTGACAATGGAGGTTTCAAACCCTACTAAACTAAATGTTCCTGGGTCAGAGGGCATCAACAACCATCCAGGTTTAGTAAAAAGTATTAGAGAAAATCCTCTATGTCAAGGAATAAAATATGAGTCCTGAGTGCCTGGAAAGATGCAACTCCCTTGGGAAAAGGCACAAGTCTTTCTGCTGAGATTAATTTTGATCTGCCAGTCTTCTTTAAACACAGGGAGCTTCCAAGGGGAAAGCTAGCAATTAAAATTGATAATCACTTGTTAACATGTACAAACCTTCCTGGGGACAAGTTCATCTGCATGTGAATTAAGTGTCTAAAGTAGTTATAATCATTTAATTATGTGCATATCATGGGTAGTGTAGAATTTAAGATAGAAACTGCAAGACTGTCTCAGGTCACTGGAATGTATTGAGAAAATTGGAAAGGATGGAGATCATGAGCCTCAAGAAGTAGATCTGAATACCACACAGTGCAGAACAATTAATTTCCTGATTACTGAAGGAATAATTGCTTAGGATAAGCAAGAAGTGGGTAGAGACTGGCAGTGTGAGTACTCATTTGAAAAACCACAGTTTTTCCTAAATCAAACACTTGTGAGTGAGGAGAAAGTACCACCTCTTTTCTCTTCCATTTTATCTTCTCCAGCTACCATCTGTGTGGCTTCCATGAGAGCTCCCCATATGTGTGGCTATTTCACTATTGAGGAAGCTAAGAAGAAACAGGAAAACAGCAAACTCATGAAGCAGAATGCAAAGCTAAAGCAACATTGATGGGTAGTAAAGGGATAGGGAAGGGTCTTTTACAGATGTTCCAAAAGGAGATAAAATTCATGTACGAAATCAGCAACCCTGGGGTTAAGTATTATCTTTTTTCTCATCATAAACATCTTATAAAGGGATCAAAAACGACTATTTTATACTTCCTTAAAAGGCTTCAGAATGGATTTGGAAAGCTGGTTGAGCCAATTTGGTGTTGTGCAAGATTATTCAAAATTTGTTTTTCCATGTCTAGCAAATGGAGGGGAAGATATCAGGAAAGAAAAGCGAGACCTTAGAAGAATGTGTGACCATGGCAAATGCCCAAAGTCCCAGAGATCTTAGTCCTCATCCAGATGAGTTCACTGGTGCTAAAATGTAGCCTTCTCTTTCCATTTCAAGCCTGGGAACAAATATGTTAGCCCCTTTTCCATAACTGACCTAAAAGGGAAGAGAGGACCAAGAGTTCAAATCTAAGTTTTGTAACCAAGAATTAATTCATAGCTTTGGTTCAGCCCCAATGAAAATGATAGCATTATTTATGCAAATCAATGAGCTGTGTCTAAAATTCTTATAGGAAATCATGGGACTGAGAATAGTTGAGATTGTCCTGAAGAATGCAAACAAAAAGATAAAACCAGTCATCAAGTCATAATATAAGGCTAAATTATTTCAGACTCAAGAATGAGCAAACCAAACAATGGGATAAAATGTAAAGTTAATACACAAGCACATGCATATATGATCACTCAGTTTATGCTAAAAATGGCAATGTAGTCAAACAAGGGAAAGAGTGTTTTCAATGACTTGCATTTAAACAGTGTACATTTGTGTATGTATGTGTGCATCACACATGTATACACATGCACATTCATCACACCATAAAAGAAAACAGTATTTGATGGATTGTAAATATTAGCAAAAGAGATATCTTCATAACTTTAACATAGACATCTTTCTTCAACAGGACACAAAAGGCACTAACCATAAAAGAAAAGAAATCGGAAATGAATAGATTCCACTCTATTAAACTAAAGCTTCAGGTAATGGCAGAATAACCTGTATCAGATTAATCCTGCTGCCAAAACAATCAACATCTTTGGAATACACACACAAACACACAAATGTTTGAAGGCACTGAAGATTTTGACAGTGTACCAACTCTGTGAGGAGATCTGGGGAAAGAACTTGAATCTTTATAGTCTAGTTGCTCACAGGCACATGAGCCACCATCCTATCAACCCCCAGATTGAAAAGTTGAGAGAAACCCTACTTCAACTGATTGGATTTGTATGTGTGCATCACATACAAATGTGTGGGTAGCATGGGAAGTAAAGTGATCTTGTGGGAGGGGCCACAATTGCCAGCCACAATAATTGTATGTGTGATGTTATATGTTTTCTTTTTTCTTAATCTCTTTAGGTATCCTTTATCCTAGTTAGTAAGCAGTCATTATCTATTGAACTCCTGCTATGGATCAGCTGCTGAATTGTAAAAGTAATTTATGCCTTGATTCACGAAACTATCACAATGTGGGAAGTATATAAGATATATGAGAATGGCCCGGATAGGAATATAAAAATATCTTTGGTCATCAAATGGTACTTTAAAAAACAAATGACTGGAGATTGAATCCAGGGGTACTCTACCACTGAACTACCTCCAAACTTCTTTTTATTTTTTTATTTTGAGACAGAATCTTACAAAGTTGCCTAGATTAGCCTCTAATATATGATCCTCCTGCCTCAGCTTCCTAAATCACTGGGATTACTGATTTTGTGCAGAGCTGGGCCTTACAAGAAACAGAAGCAATGAGAAGACCCCCTTCAAACCCTGATTCTTGTGACAGAAAGATTTCATACATGTGGATCAGAATAACTGGAATGAGTTTATATTGAAAGGACAGGGAATTGGGGACACTCTTGAGAGAGAGAGAGAGAGAGAGAGAGAGGATCCTATCAGAGAGGAGAGAGATAATGTGCCTCTCTTGCACTCCAGTTTTGTTGGGAATCTCAGAGAAGATTCCAAAGAGTCCCACCCAGGTCCATCTCTTCACTTTTGACTGACAGCAGGGTGACATCAGACTTTCAAGTCCCCACTATCATGGCAACTCTAGGACACGTTGGCCCATTCTGACTGGTTCTAATTGGATTCTTAACCATACATTCTTACAGATTCTATGGTTACAAGAAATTATCCTTATCTCCCAGAGTTTCAGGATCTGGTCACAAAAGTCTCCTCCTTCAGGATAACTTAGGTTCCTCTTATAAACATTATTTTTGGCCTGTATTTCTCCTACAGAGAACAAGTAGTTTGCTGAGGAATGTGACATATCCTGTCCACTGAGGCCAGGCGGAGCTGTAGTTAAATTGCTTCTTGGAAAAGAAAGCATGTGGGAGTCACCACAGTAGGAAAATTTTATAGAATTATTCTCTTAACCTCAGGTTCCCATCATTCACATCTTTCTGTCCTCTAACAGTCTGAGCCACTACATTGGGCCAAATTGGGCTTTTGATAAGCTCAAGAAGAGCCAAAATCTGTGGCATACATTTTGTTTGCTAGTTCTTATGCTCTAATAGAGCTACAGCTACATTCCTATTACCAGTTCTCTTCCTCTCCACCCCAGAAATATCTGTTAAGAAGATGTGTCAACAAGAGGTGACTTGTCTGACCCAAAAATCTTGTGTGCCAGAGTCTCCACTTGTTCCTTTCTCATGCACTTAATCCTGAAATACACTTGGGGAAACAATAAAATAAACATGTCAAAAAGAAAAAAGGAGGAGAATAAAAAGAAAAAAAAAAAAAAAAAGGAGAAGAGGAAGAAGAAACCAGAAAACAAAAAGGTCCTAAAATCAGATATTTAAGGGACTCTCAATGAAAAATAAGGGTGAGTGACAGGCAAGGAAAAGTGTGGCCATTGCAAATGAATTATTTATTTATTTATTTTTCAATAATCTCATGGAAAAGAGTGAGCATTTGGGCCCATTGAGTGTATTTTCAATGTTTTACTATGTGTGAAATTATCTAATAATGACAAATAAATAAATAAATAATGCTTTGATTTCCTTCCAATAATAACAACACAGTGTGCATATTGAAAACCACAATAATTTGATAACAACTGTCACATTTCATTCCATGCTTGTTTCTTAATATTACTGCTGTCTGTGAACATGTATGTGAGTGTATTTCTGTCTGTCCTTTTTATCCATTTTGTCCTTTTGTGTGAATTGTAGAATTACAATTCTACTTCTTTTTTCTCCACTTCTCTTTCCTCCTCTTCCTTCCCTACTCTTTCTTTTCCCATCAATCTCTCCATCTCTCCCTCTCTTTCTACTCACTTCCTATCCCCTCTCTGCCCTTTGTCTTTCTCCCAGGCAGGGACCATCTTTCTTTTGATCCTTTCATATTTGTTCTCACTTCTCAATTTCTCTTTCCCTTCTACCCTGTTATCTATTTACCGTCTTTGAGGATCTCTGCAGAAGACACTGCATATTTCTGTAAAACCCCTTTCTCCTGTCAAGAGACAGTGAGTTTTCAGGAAATTACACAGCAAGTGAGGCCTCCAGGTGTTACCCTGAGAGGAGGTGCTCAGCCTCAGAGACTAAAGGTAGCAAATAGCCTTTGGGAGCCAGGGGGATAGAAAGGCTCTCAGGCCCCTAAATCCCACTGCAATTTTTCTCCAGATGACAAAAACAAACCAAAAGCTACATTTTGATGGAGACAGATATCTTTCATTCAGAGATGAGCTTAAACTTTCCTCAAGCACTGAGCTAGGACTTTTCCTTTTCAAATACATTTGGTTTCCTTTTATTGTGAAAAGATAAAGACTGGTTTTTAATTGCCAGAGTCCAGCTCTGGAAAGTTGGGAGGTGAAGACGTCAGCGAAAATGTGAGAGATAAACCATGCAGTACACAAGTCTGGAGGCTTAACTCTAACTTTACTTTTTTACCATAGTTTTTATAGCCCAGACAGGACAGTCTTTTACATTAGAGCTTTTGAAGTTACATTGAAGAATTTCAGAGTTATACATTATGAAGGAAACAAGTTACATTAAGGAATTTCAGGTTATACATTCTGAGGGAAACAGGATATTGTTCTAAGTACATATTACTGATTAAACTTATCTAAAGATGTAAAAATAGCATATATTGATCAATCTTAAATGTCAAGAACAAAAACATGTTTTTACCTAAAACTATTTTTACAGCCCTTTAAGATCACTCACAATGACCCACAACTTGATTGCCCTAATATATTATACCTTGACTGAACTCAACTTACTATTGTTTCCTATAATAACTTTGTTCTGAACTAGAAAGAAGGAAGTATAGCTATTTTTAAAAGTTAAGCTAACAGGTATTTTTCCTTTGATCAGGTGTTAGATCTAAGGGGTCTCTACCATGGAAAACTTATATCAATATATCTTAAATTAATACCCTAAACTTACCTAAGATAAAAGAATCCTTATCAATCACAAGAAATCCTTATAACTATAACTTAAAACCTTATAACTATAACTTAGAAAAGTCTGAACTATGGGGCACAGCAAGAGCCACAAGTTTAATCATTACTTACAAGCCTAATGTTTAATTATAAACCTGTTTTACTCATGTACTAAAGAATTTACTATAGAGCTCCTGGCTCAGACTCCATGGTATAAATTTGTGTGGCCAGATTTATGTTTAATAGCTAACTTATGAGCCCCTAGTGGTCACACAGAGACACAGTAAGAATAGGGAGATAGAATTAACCATCACGACGCCATTTTTGTCTTACATTGTTCCTAGAAGAGAGAGAGATGCCTTGCTTTCTCTCCCTATTATTTCTGACAAGGAGCCTTGCTCACTTGTCACAAGGAAGATGTGAGATTTAATTCCATCACCAGCCTTAATGTGTACTACCTCAGGAAACCCACATTCCTGATGTAAAACAAAGAACCTTGTCCACCAAGTATTGCAAGATGGTGGACTTCACACAGATCTTGATAAATGGCTTTCTGTAAGGCAGATGGTGACCAGTTTGCAGAGTGTCCACCACTTTTTATTGTTTAATTCTCACCAATTTAATATATTTACAGCAGCTGTGCCCTCAGAAGAGGAGTCAAAACCCCAGGGAGAGAAAGGGAGTCTCCAAGCTCCTTCTCCAGCAAAAGGAAGTGGTGGGAAGAGTCAGGGAAGAAAGAGGAAAGCAGGGAGAGGAGACCATTTGGCTCAGGCTACTTGGAGGAGCCTGGCAGGGAGTGGATTTTCTGCCACATCACAGAGCTGCAGCCTGATGCCAAACCTCCTGCTCCAAACTTCCTTAATTAGATCTCAAGGGAATAGAGGAGGGGAAAATGTATCAGAATTTCTAATTTTGCTGTGCCAAGCATACTCCTATTTATCTGAGGAGAAGTCAGAACTGGAAAATGAGAAGGAAGGATAATTTATACACACAGTGGTATGAGAAGGCAGGAGATGAAAGTCACAGGTTGCACTTCCTCTTAGAGACAGCCTTCTTACAGAAGAATCACAGAGGTCATAAGAAAGAGAAACAGAGGCAGAAAAAAAGTGATATCTGCAAAAGCCACTAGCATCCAATGACAAAGCAGGCTCCACTAGGCAGAGGCTGGGCCAACTTTGTGCCTGGTGATAGCCCAACACTATTACACAATGCCTGACCCATTGTACTCCTTCAATAAATATTGATCATTGACTAAATATCATAAATATTTCTCCAGCATCTGTCATGTAGAAATGTCATATGTCACATGTGTTTATGAATAGATGCTTGAGCATTTAGAAAAAAAGTCATTCATAACAGACCCTGGAACCCAGAGATGCCTATGCCTTTCAGAAGGCATTTATGTGCTATAATAAAGATGGGCTTATGAAAAACACACCTCAGTGAGTAGGGACCCCACCTCCAGCAAAGCATCCTGCTGAGGTGTCCACATTATCAAGGACAGCGAAAGCCCTTGACTTCCACTTCACTCATTCTTTTCCATCCAAATCACTTGGTTACGGACTAAGTACCTTTCAGGAGGAAATCAGATACTGTAGTAATTAGGGAAAGAGTTAATCTGCTACATTTCAACATGTTGGTTTTGATCAAAAAATAGTTGAGGCAGGGTGCAGTGGCGCACGCCTATAATCCCAGCACTTGGGAGGCTGAGGCAGGAGGATCACGAGTTCAAAGTTAGACTCAGCAATGGTGAGGCACTTAGCAACTCAGTGAGACCCTATCTCTAACTAAAAATACAAAATAGGGCTGGGGATGTGGCCCAGTGGTCAAGTGCCCCTGAGTTCAATCCCCAGTACCAAAAACAAAATTGTTGAGGATGGGGGACTTAGAAGTGAGAGAATATCTCATACCTGGATAAACATAAATCACAGTCCCAGAGTGGAGATTGTTTTTATTTTAGTCTTATTTCAGTTGCTATAACAAATACCTAACTCTGAGTACTTTATAAAGGAAAGAAGCTTGTTTAGCTCACAGTTTTTGAAGAGCATGGCAAAGAGCATGGCACTGATATCTGATGATGGCCTTATGGTACAGGGCATCACAATGGCAAAAGCAGAAGTGCAGGAGATCATGTGATGAGACAGGAAGCAAGAGAGATTCAGAGCAGGTGCCACGCTCACTTAAAACCTCCCACTTTCATGAGACTTCCTCTGTGAGCAAGAATGCACTCCTGACAGAAAAGCATTTATTTCTCTTCCTTTCTTTCTTTCTTTTTTCTTCCTTTCTTTTATTTATTTATTTTTCTTCTTCTTCTCTTTCCTTGTCTGTTCCACAGAAGTCAGCATCCAGGGCCTCAAGCATGCTAAGCATGCACTCTCCCATTGAGCTATACCCCATCCCCCTTTTTAGTGCCTGTTAAAGGCCTGATCACCTCTTACTAGGTCCCAACTCTTAAAGGCTCCCTCACTTTGCAAGCCCACACTGGGGACCCAGCTTTCAGCACATGACCTTTTGGGAAGCACAATGAAACCATATCCTGACCATGCCACTGGCCAGATATGGGTGTTGGCTAATTTCTCTGAATCTCCATTTCTACATATTTAAATGGAGATAATATTTGCCTCAAGAAGTTATTGTGAGGGCTACATTAGGTATCATGAGGACAGGGCCATCTGAATTTCTGGCACATATCAGAGCTTCCTGATGCTGTTCAATCCTTTTTGTCATCAGATGTCAACAAACCTACCCGAAGGCCCAAGGAGCCTCCACAGGATTATGCTGACAGTGAGGATGGTGACAGTGCTGAAGAGTTCAGAGAGGATAAGAAACTTTGCCACCAAATGAACAATCAGTATAAACTTGATACCACTAGACCGTGCACTTAAAAATGGCTTGGATGACAAATTTTATGCCAAATTAAAAATTAAAACCTTCTTTCTCTAAGTTGCACACAAGTTGATAGTGAATCTGAGTATCAAATCCAACACTCTGACTCCAAACCCTGTGACCTCCTGCCCTTGGGGATCTGGCATTCTCATCTGCCTTTTTATTGTATTGTAAGAATGATCTCTTCTGAAATTAAATAAACATACTTGTTCTACTGTGATATGTCAAAGCCTGGAAATATTAAAACAAGCTACTCTATGATGACACCTGCTGAGCAATCACCACTAAGTCCCCTTTAAAACTGAATTCAACCAGAGTGACAGCCTGTGTATTGAATTTGGAAAATGCGTCTCAGTCTTCAGGGCTGCCAGTGATCTCGGGTCCACCACTCTCTTCCTTCTCTGTGGCCAGGGAGGGCAGTGGTTTGTCGATAGACAGAAAGGATTTCTCTGAACACTTCCAAGAGCATTCCTTTTAGAAAGAAGCTAAAGGGTAGCCATCAGAAGGCCAGGAAGAAGTTCCTAGAGGAAACTGAAATGTACAAACACAGGGAAAAAAGGTTCACAAGAGAAAAAAATGTCGCCAACTTAGGATGGCGGGACTTATCATCTTACATTATTTAATCTTCAGGACCACCCTGTGAGGCACATGCCATTTTTATCACTATTTTGTAGATGCCATAAAAAGGCATAATGTGATAAACTGATTTTTCCCAAGGTAGGCATGACACTGCTATGAGTCCCCATTGCCCTATTCACCACCCTGAATAAAGTGCTTCCACGTGAACCCAATGCACATCTTCAAACATGCACCCATCACTTACCACACGTGCACACACACAGCATACACCACACATAGCATACCCATACATATCACACAAATACCATAAACAGCACATACATAACCTCCACATCTATAATACCACAAATTAATACCACACACATTACACACACAAGCCCACACATATACCAAGCACACTCCACCTACTCATAAACACTGCCTCACCCCACTCACATTTAACTCTACACACACCACATACATCACATACAACCACATACAAGTGCCACATGTGACATACCGATTAATCCCTACACTGTACATACAACCCACCCACTTATATAAACACACATCACACACACACATATCCATTCAAAAAATACCCACACCACACCACAGATGCATCATATGCCACATAAATATATACTACACATGTCACACATATACATGCTACACACATGTACTACACATACCATACCACACACAATATACATGACAATCATGCACTCATATATATAAGCACATACAAACACACACTGTCTGGTGCTTTAAAAGTAGAGCAAAACAGAGTACACAATGTGCTGCAGAATGTAATAGAGAATACTTAGACTTTGGTTACATCCAGGACTCTCCATTCATTCTTCATAGGGTGAGAGTTGATTACAACACTCCTGCTAATTTCTGGACTAGTTCCTGTTATAAATTCTACCTCTCCCAGCTCAAACCAAAGCACACATACACATGTGCATGCACACACACACACACACACACATGGACACAGACACACAGACATACATTCAGACACACAGACATGTGGGGGACATACCCTATTACTATAGAGTACTCAAGGAACAAAAATTAATTTTAATGTTGATGCAGGCATAAGTTCATGAGGGAGACTATCTGATAATAAAAATAAATCTAAAATGTTGTTGAAACTAAATGTCTTTTAGATAATTAAGCAGGTGGGTTTTGTTTTTGTTTTTCTCACACTGAACACTCATCTCTCTTATACAGAAGGGCATGCTGCCTAGGGCCAACCTCATACCTCCAGAAGAAATCTAGGCTAGTGATTAATAGTGTGAGATTTGAAGATGCAATACCTGAAACAAGTCACTTTACCTTTTTAAGGCATCAAAAAAATGGAGGTGAAAATCATGCCTACATCACACAGCTATCCTGAGGATTAAATGATAAAGAACATATAAGGATCATACACAAATTCTGGCTTATAAAATGCCAAGTAAGTGATAAGTCTTATTATAATTATTCACACTCGTCCCCAAATTTAATGTTTTATGGGAGAAACCTTGCTCTCAATTCTGAAATTTTCTCCCAATAACAGGGATCTGTGAAGTGGACAGGAGAGCCACCAAGGGCACGGCTCAGGCTGAGATATTGAGGAGAAATGCCTCCATCCTACAGGTTGGCCCAGGGCCTGAACAGATGCTGTACTATCATTTTATTGACTTGATGTGGGAAAACTTTTCACCCAGGCTAAAAGCCCTGACTCCTGCCTCATCTCAAACCCCAAATATGGTCACTATCGGCACCAGGGACGTCAGAAAACTCCTGTCCCATAAATACAAACTTGGACTTGAGCTGAGATTGATAGAGGGACAGGAAAGAATGGGTTAGCTCCAGGGGACACTAGGCAGCATCCCAGAGGCCTGGGGTAGAGAGAAGTGGAGCCAGATCTGAGTGCCTGACTTACAGGAAAGTATAAGGCCCCAGAGGTGGACCTGCCCTGTACCAACCATAGGGTCTCAACATGCAGCCTCCAGGATGGGCAGTGCTCACATGACTATTTAGGGGAGAAGCCACCAGAAGTCAAAACTGTTGCAGAGACCACCATGAGAGCACTAGTTGGAGTCTGTTTCATCAAGACTCTGCCATCCTTATTCATAAGGCCCAGGCCCCTGGTGATGATTTTGCCTTTGAATGTCTTCCTCAGCAGAAAGCCAGCTCATACCACAGATGTACTAGGCAGGTGCCATGACAGCAGACATTAGGAAGAAGTGGCTGGGGCATACCTATATGCAAAAGGATATCTATGTGGGGGGCTGAACAGGATCTTCATGAAAGCTCAGCCAAGGGGTGGAAGCTCTTTACACTGCTACAAAGAGACTTGTGGGGACTCATGGCAGGACAAGGAGAATCTGAAAGAAGTTGAGAAATACAGACCCTAGGAACAACAAGGGGAGAACAGACCCTGATGGGACATCTTTGCACAGGATGGGATGCACTGTATGGGGAGGAACCAGCTCCTAATGCTGGTCAACCTGCAGAGAAGTGAAGTCAGAATAAAAGGCAGGTACTATGCACCAGGCATTGAATGCAGAATACAGAACACATCAGAGCAGCATGTTTGCCACTACCTGTCACCACAGCACTGAGGAGGGGCCTGGCTGCTGGAACCTAATGCTGGAAAGGGAGGTAGGCATGTCCTTTTCCTTGTTTTGTTTTGTTTCCTGCCCTTCCAGAGCTTGTTGGTTTTTCAGAACCATTGCACTCTGAGGAAAAATAACTCAGCAATTTTTTACAAAGGTTATAGAGTAAATAACTTAATCAACATTCAGGTCCATGTCTTCTATTTTAAGATCCCACACTCATCCTTCTATCTCAGGAAGCCATGCAGATTATCCAGAAGGGTCCTTCAAAGGGAGATGCTCACAGTTCCTCTTTGTTTAGTTATAGCAGTGGTTCTCCAGGGCAAGGGCACTGTTTGGAGACGTTGTTGGTGGTCACAACTTGGGCAGGGGTGCAGATGTTATTGGCATCTAGTAAGATTAGAAAAAGACCAGCCATGCTGCTGAGAACTCTCCCATGTACGCAGCAACCACAACAGATATTACCAGCCTTAAATGTCAATATTGCTGAAGTTCAGACACTACAACCTACTGCAAAGCAATTTCTGACAAGTCATTATCAGGAGACTTCTTCAGCCCATCTTTTTGGCTTGCTTTGGGTCCTAACTCTCATAACCCCTTGGAATCCTTTCTGGGTCAGTCTGTTATCACCTTCTACCCTAAGGGGGCATGAGGGATACCTGCTTTATCTACCAAGGAGGCCCCTATTCCCAACACTTTCCTTCTTTGGCCAAAGGAGTCAGACCCCCACAGTCACAGAGCCTACTATTAACAGATGGCATCTTAGATCAACTGACAGTCACTCTCTGCTCTCAGAACAGACTAAGAGCAGGATAGCTGAACATTCTGCACAGTGGACCTCCATGTCCCATCACTACTATGAGCCCACTAATAACGCTGTTGGGAGACCCTTTCTATCCAGCCAGCAACCTCCTTGCATATCTTCCTCTTAAAACAAGTCATCAATCATTCCACAGAAAAATCAGACTTGGGAAATGAATAAAAGACCATGGGCTTGGTTGAATGACAGAAGACAATAGACAAGCCGATGTCTGACAAAATTCTAACGACACCTCTGATAGCAGGCTCGTGCAGCTAGCATCTTATCCCCAAATATAGCAAATTGTTTAGCAAGGGCAGGGAGCTTTGGCAGAATTAATCACTACCTGGGAAACAATTTCACACTAGAATAAACAGGAGAGAGGGAGAATAATAAATGCATTGTATTGTCCAGTTCTTAACCCAGGCCTTGGCATATATTAAAAAACCAGTCAATTACTTTCAGCAATGACAGAAACTCATCTTGTTTAGCAAAATAAGATAAAGAGGTCCGGAGGTGGAGGGCTGGCTGACTATCTGAGGGAAGACAGCTTGAGATGATAAATATCTAATGTCAAGCTTTCGCTCAGCCTCAGGCTTCCAAGGGACAGATGCAGCCAACTTGGTTACATCTGAGAGAGCAGAGGAAAGAGGGATTGAACATAACATTAGAAGGGGGAAGGATAACAGCTTCTAGGGAGTTGTTATAAAATATAGAAGCAAAATATATTTTAAAAAGTATAGTTATTTTTTCTGTAAAAGCATCTCATCTCTTGGCAGAGTGGTTTAGTTCCTACTTTTGCATTCTGTGCAGCATTTTGGAAAGGTGTTTGACTTTCTGTACAGAATCAGAGCATAAGGCGGGAAGAAGAGCTTATTCCCAGGACAAAGTCAGACTGTTTTCCTTCACTGTCTACTGGACAAATGGACTTTCAGCATTGACGTTAAATCACTCACGAGGCATTTGAAAGAAAACACTTTAATCCTTAAGTAAATGGGTTTTCATACCTGTACTCCATGGTGCAAACAAATAGAAACCATTTTCCCTTTGATTCTTGGTTGGATGTGTCAAAAGGACTCCATGTTTTCTCAAGTGTGATATCAGAGCATGTGGCATGGGAGATGATTGAATTATATTCTGGGAAGTAAAGGTGTTTTGAAATCAACTAGAATGAAATCAACTAGAATTGCTTTTCTTAAGCTGATAGTTGCAATGTTTCCTGGAGTAGAGAGGATGTCCTTGAAAATTGCTTAAGATATGCTTACAAACTGCAGAGCCTAAAATTCTCTTGTGCCCTTTAATGCACAACCCTTATCTATTGCCTTCCAGGGATCTGAGTGAACAAGCAATGAATGCAGCATGAAGTCACTGTTAAACATCCATGTGGGCCTGAATGGACAGCCATTGAAACAAGTGCCAAGGGATTACAGATGCTTTTCAGCATCACTCACATAACTGATCTACTTCACACAAGAATATGTGCAAAGAAAAAGATTTCATCAGCCTACTCAGAGTAAATATGGTAATGGAGACAAACATTATTTCTTGATTAAACTACATACAGCCTCCTGTAGGGGACACAATCTGTGTTCTCTTGTTTTCCACTATATCTCCAGTTCTACTATCACACTTTGTTCATAGTAGGTACAATAATCATTATGTAAGTGAACAAATCTATTTTATTCACTGCAAGAAAAATCTTCTCTTCTCCTTTCTCAAGTATTCTCTTTTCTTTGCCCTGGCTCCTCTCATCCATTTCTTCAGCCCTTTCCTTGACCCAAAGCTGAACAGTCCAACAGAAACTGACTTTTGGCTGCAGGTTCTGAATCAATGACAAGAGCCAGCTGGTTTTCTTGAAGGACATATATTTAGGTTCTAATCAAGTCTAAGGAAAGACCATTTCCCTACCCAGGACATGATGAAACTGAGCAAGAAGTTGGTCAGCTGGGGCCAGGGCTGTGCTTTTCTAATTAACAACTGTACAGCTCCCTGTAGGGAGGGGCAATTCCTGAGACAGGTTACTTTAGCAAAAGGTTGGAGGAGAGGCAGGTTCTTGATAAGATTTGGAGGAAGGGCTCCAAAAGAATTAACATTTCAATCCCTGTGGGGACAGCCTCCAACTTCCATGAACTCACTAAAAATTGGCTTCCTTTTTTTTTTTTTTTAAGTTTCCAAAAAAAAAAAAAAAAAAAAAATTGGCTTCCTTGATCCAACCTGACTCCACTTACTTATCTATACTGATTGCCTGTCTAATTCTGGCTTCATTGGGAAGTTGTTGACAGTCCCCAGAGGGATTGAAATGTTAGTACCTTCAGAGCCCTTCCTCCACCCTTAGCTGCCCCTGCTCCAACCTGTTGCTAAGGTAACCTGTCCCAGGAATTGCCCCTCCCTACAGGAAGCTATAAAGATGTTAATTAATATGTCCTGGGTTGCACCATCCTGCCCTTCCCCCTTCAGCCCATCTGCTTCTCACCTTTTGGATATCCCACCAAACATTTCTGGGCCTGGTCACCTAATCAGGAAGGAGAGAGATAAGGGGAAGAGAGCAAGAGAACAAAGGAAGCCTAAGACATATAAAAAGGGCACTTCTTGGGCTACCAGGCTATGGCCCCTTCTCCCTCCTGGGAGAAATCTATCTTACCTTTTTTTAGATAAACCCTGCTTTATATGCTTGCTTCAGTGTGCTTCTCTAATGTTCAAATTTCAACATTTGGGGGAGCAGAACTCTTCATTAGTAACCAGCAGTATCATTGGGAACCTTAAATCAGAAAGACCAAAGGAGCTGTTAATAGGTAACTAAATCCAGTTCCAGCAGGGGAGACTGGATACCAGCCAGGAGGGCATGTTTATTGTTTAGGTTGCATGGGCAGAATTCTGTGCTAAGAGTTGTTGTACCAAATTTTCAGGAAAAAAGTCTCACAAGCCATTCACATAATACCCAATGAAGCCTTTATTCTGGCCAGGGCCACCAACTACTTCCAGCACAAAGCAGGATAGTAGAAAATGGCACCTGCTCATAGCAAGAGCAGGGTTTATAAAGCACAGGGTTAATATGCCCTCAGGCCCTCAGATGGAGACAGTTTAAGGGTGGGTCAATGGGCCATCAAGGGTGGGTCAATGGGCCATCAGGTGGAGACAGTCCAAGTCCAGTTTAAGTCACCTTTGCTTATAACATTCCCCACATTTCCACTGGTCTTATAGGGGAGAACAAATCTTTGTTCTCCTCCATAATCTGCCATCCCCATGTTTGGTTGAGAAACCAGCAGGCAGAATCAAGGAGACTGAATTCGAGACTGAATGCTGGCACTGGGGACTCCCCTGATAACAGGCAGGAGGAGGGGGTGATATTGAAAGTCCTAAAGTTCCTCCTGGGAGGGGCAATTTCTGGAACAGGTTACCTTGGCAACTAGTTGGGACAGGGGCAGTGTTAGAAAATGCTGAACAAAGTTAACTTAGCTAGGAACACAGTGTTAGTAAAATAAAAGGGTTTATTGGGGTGCCACATGGGCAAGGGTAGGGAAAGGAAGGGAAGGGAAGGAGAGTAGGGAAGGGACAAACGGGAACAGGGACAGGTGCGAACAGAGAGCAATTTTAGTCCGGGGGAGGCTTAAATAGCAGACTAGTGGTCAGGGAGAGACCCCTGGGGCAAGTGTCCCCGTAGGCTGCTGGAGGTCAGGAGGCAGTGGCCAGAGTACCTGCTGGCCAGGCTGGGGCACCTGGGAAGGGAACAATGACCGGATCTGACTTCTTCGAGCTGAACAGAGGCAATGAGATGGAAGCAAGTAGTCCGGAGTTCCCTTTTTAGAAGTCAGGTCAGATTGAAGCCTAGGAAAGAACAGGTTGTCATCAGGGACCAGCGCTTCTATGAGAGAAACAAAAAACATGAGTACTGAATAAACGTTGCAGCATCTGGAACATGTCAGTGTATACCACGAATATGGTAGCAGTCAATAATTTCTCACCAGGAGGTGTGAGGGCTGAGAAGTTATCCCCATAATAAGGCCAGAGTGGACATGGTCTTTACTTGGGAATATAACTTTAACATCTACAGAGTTATCAGGAATGTAAACACAATATTTAACTTTTAATCTTACAGATCAGATGTCTATCCTGATAAGATGGTAGTCAAGCTACTTAATGTCATCTGATCCTATAAAATATTTCTACTGGCATAACCTCTATGTCCAGTAGAGAATCCTTTATTTCTGTTACTTACGGCTAGACAATCATACTACTGAGTATTAAGCCTACCTGTGTAGGTTAGGAAGATCTGTAGGCCTTAAACTCACTAAAAACTTTTGACTTAGCACTCACTTAATAGTTAAACTATTTCTTTTTATAGTTATCACACATTCCTGCCTATGGATCTCTTTTGTTACCTCCAGTCTTACCAATTCTTGGGGCTAATACAAGTGTATATCTTAAATTACATTTAACTATTATTTCTTCAATGCACAGGAATGGTTGTGTTTCGGTTTTAACTGTTTTTGCTAAGTGTTTTAAGATGAAGCAGGTCAAACAGACTTTTGCTTTTGTCTATTGCTAAAAGTCAGCTGATTTCTTATGGGAATAACTCTTAGGGGAACTTAAGAGCAGCTTTTCCATTCTGCTAGTGCCTTCTTCAAGGATGGGTCCAGGTCTTGCTTGACCTTGTGGCTTCCCTTGGAAGCACCAGGGATGTCTCCTTTTTCCAAGGACCCTCCTTTTAGCAAGTGCACTGGTTGGCTTTCTCTTCTCCAGGTATCTCATAAGCCTCCCTGTTCAGGAGGCCATGTGGCCCAGAGTTGCAAAGATCTTTAGAGAAGTTTCCTGTTCCGTGAACACAGACTGACTCTGAGGGCCAGATCCAAACATTGGCTTCCTTGGCCCCTTTTAATTTAACTTAAAATCTTGATCTTAAAACATATAGCAAATTAATCTCACCCATCTTAAATTAAGAGCACTGGGCTTTACTTTAATGCCTATAACCTTACTGTCATTTACCCTTTCCATTAATTGGAGTTTGTATCATCCTAGGTGATTGCTTATTGTCTTAAATTAACCCAGGTTGTGTTCTTGAAGCAATACCTCTGCAAAACATTGACAGGCAACTTTTAGACAGTTTACAAAGAAAATACAAAATAAAATTAACAAGAGTAAAAACACATTTAGTTTGTGTAATAACCATCTTGAATTTTGACTGAGTTATATACTACAACCCCTGTTTTCTAAAAACAAGAATTATTCTTTTGACCATAACCATAAACAAATTGAAGTTTGGCCTACCTGCCCTGGAGCCACTCTCTGGCATGCAGTAAATGTGGAAGGAAGAGCCTTATTTTAGGCAAGGTGAAGCTCTTTATGAACCTTAGGTCAAGTGTTTTAGTTCTGAAGCTGATCTCTGCTTTACAATCTTAACCTTTATATAGATTAGGCTCTCATGAACTTAAAAAGAAAAGAAAAAAAAAAACATTAAAATTGTACCCCAGTGTCAAAAGTATTGACAACAGGTCTAGTTGTAGAACATATTTTAAATAATATAAATAAATCGCTAATGTATTATCTTTATAAGCCTAAAATTACCACACAACTCTAGTTTGGAGAACACCAACTTGATATAATGCTCTTTTAGAGCTTTCACCTCAAGGCTTGTATACCTGAAAGATATGAACACATTTAACATACAAAGAAGAGTATTACTCCACGATAATTACAATGATGTTTTTACATTAATCAAGTTTAGCTCTTAAAGATATAACATTATAATATTTCAAAATAATAGTTGTCATTCAACCACAGCTATATAATTCTTAACTTCTTTCAGATTACTTGCTCAAAAAACCAAAACTTAATATTGTTATTTACAGTACTCCCAACTGAAACAGCTGAAACCTTTGAGCCTCAGCATACACAGAAATCTCTTCTAAACCTTTATACAGAATTGCACATATCTGTTAACCACTTCATGAGAACACAATGTTCAAATATATAGAATTATACCTGTTGGAACCCTTTTTTTTTAAGATCTTTAGGAACCTTTATTTCACCGATGACAAAGCAACCTTAAAACCTCTTTTTTTTTTTTATATAACTTACCAATTTATAAAAACAATCAATAATGTTACCCAATGGGATTCAAGGAGTTACTTGACAACATATTTAACAGTTAGCATTTTAACCTTGAAAATTAATCAGATGTCTAACAAACAAAGTTACTCACAAATTCACTTTTCTTACATTTACACCAGAGAAGACACACAATGAAAAGGCAGAAAAACCATAGAACACAGAACAAGACAAAAGGGAACAAGAACCAGACACCAAACCGACCAGGGAGCATTGCAATGTCTTGCTAATGCTCTGGACAGGAGTGTGTATGTGCCTCGTCAGGCACTTCTCTGTCCCCAGTAGGAATTCCCAACCAGACCAGGACCAGAGGACAGTGTGACATTTCACTACTTCCCTAGACAGGAGTGTATGTGCCTCACCAGGCACCTTACTATCCCCAGAAGAGATCTCAAAACCAGATACCAGATGTTATGGGGGCGCCACTTACCTGTGGAGGTTTTCTCCACTGGATGCTTGCTAATTCTTTTGATGCGGCAGTTCACTCCAGTAATCCAAAGGACTGAAGGCACATCCTGGGGCCTTGGAACGTCTCAAGGTGCGCACCCCCTGGGGCAGCACTCAGTCCCGGAGTCCCAGAGCAAAGGTCTGGCTTCAGAATTTGTGGTGGGAAAGAAAAGACCACCAACTCTGATTTTAAATCAAAGTAAAGCAAGCTTACATTGTGTACCAAAATATCAGACTGAACAGCACTAGCCATTCCTTCCTTGAGAGACTTGTGAGTTAAGTTTTATTTTAAAGTCACCTTTATTTTACCCAATTTAAATTGAACCTTTTAAATCACATGAATTAAAGGTATTTGGACCCATTTTTTAAATTTTCATGAGCACTCATTTTTTATTTGCCGATCTTGATATCACGTACATGACATCTGGACATACGCACATAGACATATAAACACAGAACACAACTGTGCACAAGTAACACAATAGCAAAGGCCTTGTAGCCTTTTGCACTCCATTGCAATGTTACAGATGTTTAAAAACTCCATAGTTGAATAAAAAATAGAACTGATCAAAACAACATTAATCTAGGTGCATAGGATCAAAATCATGAGCTCAAAAAATACATTTTTTTTTTTTTTTTTTTTTTTTTTTTTTGTGGTACCGGGGATTGAACTCAGGGGCACTCATCCACTGGGCCACATCCCCAGCCCTTTTTTGTATTTCATTTAGAGACAGGGTCCCACTGAGTTGCCAAGTGCCTCGCCACTGCTGAGGCTGGCTTTGAACTCGCGATCCTCCTGCCTCAGCCTCCCAAAGTGCTGGGATTACAGGCGTGAGCCACCGCGCCCGGCAAAAAATACATTTTTGATCTTAAGAAAAAGCAAGAGTCTTATAAAAATGACAGGCTGGTAATGCAAGGTCAGGTAAAAAGACATTTTAACCTTTTATTTATTTATTTATTTTTTTCCTGGGGCTTAAGCTTGCTTCCCCATTTGCATTTCAATATAAGTCCTGGCTGAGGTCTGAAAGGGTGGGGAACTGCAATTGTGAGCAGATACCTTATGCCTAAGGCACTTTTTCTAATCTCTGGCTCCTAGAGTTATACCGCCTTCAGGGGGGACCATTCAGTCAATTTTCTGAGGCGGCCAGTAAAACTTTTGCCAACTTTTGGGTTTGCCTTTCCTGGGGGGTGGTCGCGGTTGTTGTACTGTTGTACTGTTGTTGGGCAATTTCCACCAATTCAGACAATACCTTTCCCTAAAACCCTTCTAATTTCTGCAACTTCTTCCTTATATCTGGGGCTGAGTTACAAAAGCTAAAACCAATCTATAGCCTCCTTACATCCATCACTGTTGGGGTCCCAGTTCAGGTGAGCAGAAGGAAAGACCCTGTCGATCCAAATGAGGTCATCTGTAGGCAGGCCGTTCAGTCCAAGGATGGACCACTGGGCTTCCCGCCAGATCCGCTTGCGCTCTTCAGATGGAAAAAGTGTTTGGAGGAGTTGGCCTGGGCAGGCCTCGCGGGGCTCCACTACTGCGCTGCGTTCACTACTCTCCCCACTGCCTTGCCAGCTCAGGCTTCAGGCTGGCGGCGGAGGGAGGGAGGGAAAAATGAAACCCATGAGAATGCTAGCACACAAACAAAGATCAGCCACACAAGAAATAAACAGACACAAGGACAAAAGATAACCAGACTGGGCCGCACAGGGAGGCCCACCAGACAACCAAACTGGGCGCCACACAGAACCAGATTGGGCCATACAGGGAGGCCCACCAGGTGGACAGGAGCGACGTCTCGCCCTGTCCTGGGATTCGGTGTAAGCGACTGCGTCCAGTCTGACTTTGTCCCCCAGAAGAGATATCACCAGACAGGTAAACTGGCGGCTTTGTAGAGGCATCCAGAGAACTGAGCTGCAGTTCTCTCGGGGTGAGGCTGAGGAATGTCTCTCAGGAGCTCTCCCTTACCCCAAGAAGGAGTCCGTGATCGGGCGTGAGGGCAAGGAGAATAAAGAATCTCTCTAGGGGACTCCAAATGTTGTACCCAATTTTTTTTTTTTTTTTTTTTTTTTTTTTTTTTTTGTGGCGGGGATTGAACTCAGGTCCACTGGGTCACAGGAGCCCTTTTTTTGTATTTTATTTAGAGACAGGGTCTCACTGAGTTGCTAAGTGCCTCGCCACTGCTGAGGCTGGCTTTGAACTCACGATCCTCCTGCCTCAGCCTCCCAAAGTGCTGGGATTACAGGCGTGAGCCACCGCGCCCGGCTTTTGTACCCAATTTTGAAAAAAATGTCTCACAAGCCATTCACGTAATACCCAATGAAGCCTTTATTCTGGCCAGGGCCACCAACTATGTCCAGCACAAAGCAGGATAGTGAAGCCAGATTTAAAGCTAGGTAGTGAGTGTAGTCAGGCAAATCGGGTCTAACATCGAGTTTCATAAAGAGCATGGAGTCCATAAGGAAAATGGAGTCAGTCTGAGTCCTGGAAAAACACAGAGCAACTCTAAGGGAGATAAGATGGTTAATGTTCCCAAGTTTAGGGCCCATCTTATAGAATGTTAATGAAACAGCTCCCAGCAAACAGAGATGTTAATCAACTAGCCCTAAACCTTTCCCGTAAATCTCACACCCACCATGGGCCCTCCGGTGTCACAGGTGTCACATCTTTTTGACATTCCTGTCCCAGGCAGGACAGAAATAGAGAACATGAAAGGAACAAAGAAAGATTTCAGATATAAAAGGGAGAAAGCCTCTCCTCCCTTTGGATTCCTGGTTTCCGGGTCCCCTTCTCCTTCTGGGAGAAGTCTTTTGCTATCCTTTAAATAAAGCTGTCCACTTTCCACTCTATGCTTGCCTCGGAGTGCTTCTTCAGCGTTATTCTTCAGCGTTCTGGAAGCAAGAACTTGTCACAGTAAAAAGCGATTTCAATAGTAGAAAATGGCGCCTGCTCATAGCAAGGGCAGGGTTTATAAAGCACAGGGTTAATACGCCCTCAGGCCCTCAGATGGAGATGGGTTTAAGGGTGGGTCAATGGGCTATCAAGGGTGGGTCAATGGGCCATCAGGTGGAGACAGTCCAAGTCCAGTTTAAGTCGCCTTTGTTTATAACAGAGTAAAGGGCATTGAGAAAGACGTTTCCCCAAAATATTTCATTTTCCATCCTGCCATAATACCTAAAATTCTGAATTAATGTTCAAATCTTGATTTCATAGCTCTTCACCACAGTGTCTTCTACTCTCAGGGCCAAGTAACCCACAAGTCACCATATGTCTTTTGAACTTGTGTAGTGAATCAGAGTATTCATTTTCCATCATGAGACAGGAAGGTGAGAGCAGTGCCCTGCTAGAATAGAATATAGAAGAAATATATTTTACTGCAGGGAGAGATCACAGATAAGAGGCATGACCCAGAAGTCTAAGGGAGAGATTGCCAATAAGGAGTATGACCTAGAAGCCCAAGGCTCTGGAAAATCAAAGGTCCCCAGTGTTGGATTCCAGGCAGGAGGCTGCGCCTCCCAGGCAGAAGGCCACACCTCCCCAGGTGCTTTGTGAAAAACTACACTTTCCAAGATCCTTAGCATGACCAGCAAACCTGACCAGCAAGTGCCCTGTCCACTACCTCCTGACCTCTGCTGGCTATAGGGCAAGGACTCACTCCAGGGGGGGCTTTCTGACCCCCACTCTATTTAAGCCAGCCCCGGACTGAAATCGCTCTGTTCCTGCCTGTCCCTGATCCCATCCATCCCTTTTCCCCCTTCCCTGATCCCCTTCCCTTCCCTTCCTTTCCCTACCCTTGCCCACGTGGCACCCCAATAAACCCTTTTATTTCACTAACACAGTGTTCCCGGATAAGTTAGCTATGTTCAGCATTTTTTTTAACATGTGGTGCCGAAACCCGGGAGGGAGAAGCGCATCTAACCCGCCTCCATTCGTCTGTTCATCTTTTCCTCTACGGCATCGCTGGATTTCGGTAAGCCCCCCTTCCACCCCGAGTTCCTAAACCTGTCTGGTCACTACATGCTGAGAATTGACCGTCAATTTTCCGGCAATCTCGCCCGTGACCTGTGCAGGGGGGAAAGCACCCCATCCGAGTCTTAAATGTGATGGTGGACTCCGGGAACTCCCCCTCTCCCACCTTTATCTGCCCACTCACCTTTATCTGCCTGCTCTAAAGTTGTCAGCTGTAAGATTAGGGCTTTCAACTGGGAGTGGCTAGAGAAGTTCCTCTCCACACTCTGGACTTGAGCCTTTTTTTTTTCATCTGGGACAAAAAAACAGAAATCTTCGTGAAGTGGCTCATAGTCCCCCGGCATCTTGAAAAACTTCCCGTCCGGGACGGGACGCGGTTTCTCACGATGTCCCATCTTCATTTGACCCGGTGACGACTGGGCAAGCAGACTTGGATCTCACTCTAATACATATTTTGAAAGGGACGCCTTTCGAAATACTGTATTAGCCCTTCCCCATTAAATATGGGAACTTCCCTATCAACTCCAGCTGATTCTCCTCTTAATTGCCTCCTAAGAAATCGGGCACCTTTGGGCTTAAAGCCCCGATTAAAAAAAAAGAGATTAATAAAGTTATGTATAGAAATTTGACCTTCTTACCCGTTATCCAATCGGTGGCCAGAGTCAGGATCCCTAGATCCCCGGGTTTTATGGAAACTTTCCAGCTTTTGCCAACAGTCGAAAAGATGGACAGATTTGCCTTATGTGGATGCCTTTTCCCTTCTCCGTTCAAATTCTTCCTTGTGCACTAGGTGCAGTCCTGAGACTGTTTTACTAGCTAGCATGCAGACCTAGTGATTCCCCTCCATCTTTGATTGACCTTGATTTCGACCCAGGATTAGAGGCTCCACCTCCCCCGTACCGGCAGGCTAGAACGACCCTGACCCCTCCCCCAGCTCAGGCTTTCAATTCCGAAGTTGCCGCACTTTCGTGCTTAGACCCTCCTCCTCCTCTTGCTTCATCCTCTGCCCCTCCCCTTCCTTCAGTTCCGTCCGAGTCCTCTTCTGTAGACCCTCCTTTTCTTTCCATGTCATTTCCTGCGCCTTCACCACCACTATCCCCGCCCACTCAACTTCCTGTTCCCAGTTCCACGCCCCTTCCGCCATTATCCCCGCCCACTCAACTTCCGCCGCTTGGTTCTGCGTCATTTCCTGCCATGGCTCCCCCGTCCTCTTCGGCCATGCGGGCGTTACTGGACGTGCCTCCCCAGACTTTATCCCCCACTTCCACAGATTCTGCGACGCGTTCTTTACCAGACGCGCTGCCCCACACTTTGGCCCCTACTCCCTCGGATTCTGCGACTTGTTCTTTACCAGATGCACCACCTCGGGCTTTGGCCCCCTCCCCGATTTCTTCCCCAGCATCTCCAGCGGAGTTTCTCCCGGCCCCAGCGGCTCTCGCGGTGTCTCTACCCAGCTCGCGGGATATTCTGCCGCCTTCTGCATTCAGTCCTCCCCTGACCCGTTCGAGAAAGCAGGCAATTCTTTATTCAAAACGCAAAATTTCTCGGGAATTGTGTGCGTGCGTGCCCTGAGCTCCTCAGTCCATCCTTAACTCTGCGCGCTTTCCCCCTCTCCCCGCCAGCGAATGGCGACCATGTGTTCACCATTCATCCAAGCCACAGAAACTCTCTTCTCTTCCCCCTGCTGCCACCACGGCAGCGGCACGCTCCCTGTCCGCACTCCCAGCCCGCTGCCGCTACAGCAGCAGCGCGCTCCTTGCTCGCTTTCTCTGCTAGACGTCTGACACCCGGCAACCCGTTCCGCACTTCTTCCTTTGTTTCAACATCACAACTTCTTAGCCTCGCGGTCACTTTCCGACCAACTGCTACTTAGCTCCCTCCCCCTTCCTCAGATCCGCCATGTTCTTCCGCCCAAATCTGTCTCCACTTCCGCTCCACTTCCGCCCTTCCTTGATCCGCCGTCTTCTATCCCAACCCACGTGGTTCCCTCCGACTGCCTTCCAAGCACAGCCTTACCGTGCACCTTCGCTGCTGCACCCGGCGGGCCAGCCCGTGCCCTGCCTTACAGCAGCAGTGGCGGCAACCACGGGACTCTTCCATCCCTTTTGCCTGTACTGGTGGCAGACCCTCCCTCCAGCCTTCCAGAGCCGCCTGCGGACGTGGGCAGCTTCTGCTCAGTTCTCCCTAAAATCTCTTCAGGCTCTCTCTCTCTTTCTCATTCACGTGGGACACAGTCCCTCAGTTCCCATTCAGAATGGGAAATTCAATCAATCCGCGCACATCCGCAAATCTGCCTCTTTTTCAGCCCCTGCTAAATTCACCTTTGCCTCTTTAGCTCCTCACTTCCCCTTCCAAAGTGTGCACGATTGTATGTTTTTTATGTTTTTATGTCCATACGTCTGTCCAAATTTCATGTAAATGTGACGTCACAAATAACAAACCGAGCGCTCATAAATATTAAAATAATGGATCCAAATACCTTTAATTCATTTAAGTCAAAAATGTTCAATTCAAATTGGGTAAACAAATAAGTAAAGGTACCTTCAAACTCCAAACTAATTCGCAAGTTTCTCCAAGACTTCTCTTCAGCAAAAAAAATGACTAATACTGTTCAACCTCATATTTTGGTATTTGACATGAGATTATTCATTTGTAACTAACTTTGTTTGTTAAACAGCTAATTAATTTACAAGGTTAAATTGCTCACTGTTAAATATGCCATCAGATATTAATTGTTTTCAAAAATTAGAAGAGTTAAGTAAAAGCCCATTAACTATTCTAAGATGTCAGAAATTATTCAGGACCCGCAGGAAAGTCCTGCTATCTTCATGGAGAAACTCAGGGAGGCAATGAGAAAACACACCACCGTGGATCCTGAATCCGCAGAGGGCCACATAATTTTAAAGGACAAATTTATCACCCAGTCGGCCCCAGACATTCGGAGAAAGTTACAAAAATTGGCATATGGCCCTGCTCAGTCTTTAGATGATACCCTCCGACTTGCTACTTCCGTCTTTTATAATAGAGACCTGGAGGAAATAAGGGTGAAAGAGCACAGAGACAGAAAAAGACTGAGACACTGGTATTAGCTCTTTTTTTTTTTTTTTTTTTTTTTTTTGTGTGTGTGTGTGTGTGTGTGTGGTACGGGGATTGAACTCAGGGGCACTCGACCACTGGGCCACATCCCCAGCCCTTTTTGTATTTTATTAGAGACAGGGTCTCACTGAGTTGCTAAGTGCCTCGCCATTGCTGAGGCTGGCTTTGAACTCATGATCCTCCTGCCTCAGCCTCCCAAAGTGCTGGGATTACAGGCGTGAGCTACCGCGCCCGGCTTGGTATTAGCTCTTAAAGGAGTAAGCTCCCAGGGTGGAAAAGGAGTGAGAAATGCTCCCCAATCCACAAAAGGGGCTTGTTTCCATTGTGGAGAAGAAGGACATTTCAAGCAGGAGTGCCCACAAGCAAAGCGGCCACCTCCGAAGCCCTACCCTAAGTGTCAAGGCAACCACTGGAGGAGTGACTGTCCTGAGGGGTGTAGGTCCTTGAGGCCAGACTCTTCCACACAGGCCTGATGGGGTCTGGGGTCGATTCTGGCTCCTGTAACTCCTATCACCACAAGTGAGCCCCGGGTTTGCTTCTCCATAGGGAGCCAAGAGGTCAACTTCCTCTTAGATACTGGTGCCAGTTATTCTGTTCTCACGACGTATTCTGGACCCCTTTCCTCTAAAACCATGACGGTGCAAGGAGTGTCTGGAAGGTGTATAACTAGAAAGTTCACTCCCCCACTGAGTTGTGAGTGGGACGGGATGATGTTTTCTCATGCATTCCTGATAGTTCCAGAGTGCCCCACCCCTTTATTGGGACGGGATTTACTTTCAAAACTTAAGACCTCTGTTACAATGAATTTGGGGCCAGAGGGACCATTATGTTTACCTTTATACATGTTAAAAAATTTAAATTATCTCCATGGTATACATTGACATGTTCCAGATGCTGCAACATTTATTCAGTACTCATGCTTTTTGTTTCTCTAATAGAAGCTCCCGTCCCTGATGACTTTACAATCTTCCCCAGGCTTCAATCTGACCTGACTTCTAAAATGGGAACTACAAACTACTTGTCCCCATCTCGTCGCCCCTGTTCAGCTGGAAGAAGCCAGATCCAGTCATCGTCCCATTCCCTTACAGTAGTAAGGAGTTCCTAAAATTAGAAGGCAAATGAAGCCAGAATCTCATAGGCAGTCATCATATATAGGTAAATCGAGTCAGGTCGAAGGCCAATTTTGGGAAGTTGGGAAACTGTCCCCTGAGGGATTGAAATGCTGATTCCCTCAGAGCCCTTCTTCCACCCTTAACAACCTGCCCCAACCTGTTGCCAAGGTAACCCATCTCAGGAATTGCCCCTCACTACAGGAAGCTATATCAGATCTTATGCGGAAACGTTTTCTCAGATCCACTCATTCCCCTTATAATATCACCTTCTTCTCTGCAGCCCCTCCTTTTTCACAGCTCATGAGTACTCTTGCACTCTTTTAAACTTTCTCTCCTCTCGTGGGTATCGTGTTTCCCCGTCTAAGGTGCAACTTGCTCAGACCCAGGTGGTTTACCTAGGAGTTCAGATTTCCCATCAGTCGAGGACCATTACTGTAGACAGAAAGGCTCTCATCAAGGCCCTTCCATGTCCCAAGACAAAGGAAGAGATTCTTTCCTTCCTAGGCCTAGCGGGATATTTCCGTGCCTAGATTCCCAATTTTTCTCTTTATAGCTAAATGGATTGAGGAAAAGTTCCTCCCCAAAGGCATTCAGGCTGAATTTAAGCAGCAGGCACGGTCACAGGCCCCAGATCTTCATCTCCCAGACCTTCTTCAGCCATTCACCCTTTATGTCCATTAAATGAAGGGTTTGGCTTTCAGTGTTCTAGGCCAATACAAGGGCCCCACCTTTGCCTACCTTTCTAAACAGCTTGACCCCACTGTTCATGGATGAGCCCCCTGTCTTCAGGCTCTGGCCGCTGCTTACCTACTTCTACAGGAATCTAAGAAGCTGAATTTGGTGCTCATGTCACTATTGCCTCTCCTCACCATTTAAAGACTAACGTATAAGAGCCTTCAAACTCTCCTGCCCTGTCACGTTCTGCTCCTCAACCTCTTTCCAGTCCTGCTCCTCTTTACACACAGTTTCCCTTCTCCCAGTCTCCTCAGAGCCCCCAGAACATGATTGTATGGAGATGCTTCAGGCTTTAAACTCCCGCAAGCCTCTCTTCTGCCCAAACTAATAGGGATCTCCCATTGTCCTTCACAACAAAGTGGAGACACCTACCCAAAGATCTTTCTTTTCCCATCTTGTCCTTCATCAGACATCAGCTATGGAAGTGCCAAGATTTTATTCTGCCTGACCCAGGTAGACTCACTGATTCATTCCCATTAACACCCAGTTCTTGGGTATATTTCTCCCCTCCCCAGGACACAGGAACAGTCTCCCTTGTCCCAAAGTGGACAAGACCTTTCCAGGTTATGCTGTGCACACCCACAGCTGCTAAGCTTCGTGAAACCTCAGAACTTCTTGGATTCATATTTCCAGACTAAAACCAGCTGCTCAACCAACTGAAGATCCACAAAAAGATGACAAACAACTACCTCAATATACTTGCTCTCCCAGTCCCACTGATCCCTTGAAAATTTGTTTCTCTCGTGTCCCCAATACCATCTCAAAATAATCTTTTCTGTTTTTTCTCGTTTTGAAGATTTAACCAGTTTTTTCTCAGGGACTATCAACTGTTAAAAAAACCAACAGATGACTTTCCAACCAGAGAGCCCTGCTGAGTCCTGCCCTTATGCTGCCACCTGACACTCATTAAGATGTGCTTCGAACTCTCCATTGGCCTCTTCACCATAAGTCCCACCTGGTGGAACACAGGCCTATGGAAAATAATCCATCTCACCTTCTTTCCCTTTGTTGCTTCCATAATAGTGTTACCTGCAAACTTGCAAGGCCCACAATTTCTACATGCTCTTCGAGAAGCTAGCTGGCTGACTCCCTCAGTGACTTTCTGCAGAAGCCTGGTTTGACACCCTCACCGACATATGGCTTCAAGAAAACTTCATCCATCCCATACCTGGACAGATTTATCTTTTCCACGCCTACCTCCTGGGAATTTTTTTCACCCTCCAGCTGGACCTGCCTGCCCACATCTCCTCCCCTCATAGCACCCCACGTCGCCCCATTTCAGCTCTGAAGCAGCCAGATCGAAACACAACGCCCCTCTTCCTAAGAAAACAAAAAGGGGGGAATGTTGGATTCCAGGCAGGAGGCTGCACCTCCCAGGCAGAAGGCCACACCTCCCCAGGTGCTTTGTGAAAAACTACACTTTCCCAAGATCCTTAGCATGACCAGCAAACCTGACCAGCAAGTGCCCTGTCCACTACCTCCTGACCTCTGCTGGCCTATAGGGCAAGGACTCACTCCAGGGGGGGCTTTCTGACCCCCACTCTATTTAAGCCAGCCCCGGACTGAAATGCTCTCTGTTCCTGCCTGTCCCTGATCCCATCCATCCCTTTTCCCCCTTCCCTGATCCCCTTCCCTTCCCTTCCTTTCCCTACCCTTGCCCACGTGGCACCCCAATAAACCCTTTTATTTCACTAACACAGTGTTCCCTGGATAAGTTAGCTATGTTCAGCATTTTTTTAACATGTGGTGCCGAAACCCGGGAGGGAGAAGCGCATCTAACCCGCCTCCATTCGTCTGTTCATCTTTTCCTCTACGGCATCGCTGGATTTCGGTAAGCCCCCCTTCCACCCGAGTTCCTAAACCTGTCTGGTCACTACATGCTGAGAATTGACCGTCAATTTTCCGGCAATCTCGCCCGTGACCTGTGCAGGGGGGAAAGCACCCCATCCGAGTCTTAAATGTGATGGTGGACTCCGGGAACTCCCCCTCTCCCACCTTTATCTGCCCACTCACCTTTATCTGCCTGCTCTAAAGTTGTCAGCTGTAAGATTAGGGCTTTCAACTGGGAGTGGCTAGAGAAGTTCCTCTCCACACTCTGGACTTGAGCCTTTTTTTTTTTTCATCTGGGACAAAAAAACAGAAATCTTCGTGAAGTGGCTCATAGTCCCCCGGCATCTTGAAAAACTTCCCGTCCGGGACGGGACGCGGTTTCTCACGATGTCCCATCTTCATTTGACCCGGTGACGACTGGGCAAGCAGACTTGGATCTCACTCTAATACATATTTTGAAAGGGACGCCTTTCGAAATACTGTATTAGCCCTTCCCCATTAAATATGGGAACTTCCCTATCAACTCCAGCTGATTCTCCTCTTAATTGCCTCCTAAGAAATCGGGCACCTTTGGGCTTAAAGCCCCGATTAAAAAAAAGAGATTAATAAAGTTATGTATAGAAATTTGACCTTCTTACCCGTTATCCAATCGGTGGCCAGAGTCAGGATCCCTAGATCCCCGGGTTTTATGGAAACTTTCCAGCTTTTGCCAACAGTCGAAAAGATGGACAGATTTGCCTTATGTGGATGCCTTTTCCCTTCTCCGTTCAAATTCTTCCTTGTGCACTAGGTGCAGTCCTGAGACTGTTTTACTAGCTAGCATGCAGACCTAGTGATTCCCCTCCATCTTTGATTGACCTTGATTTCGACCCAGGATTAGAGGCTCCACCTCCCCCGTACCGGCAGGCTAGAACGACCCTGACCCCTCCCCCAGCTCAGGCTTTCAATTCCGAAGTTGCCGCACTTTCGTGCTTAGACCCTCCTCCTCCTCTTGCTTCATCCTCTGCCCCTCCCCTTCCTTCAGTTCCGTCCGAGTCCTCTTCTGTAGACCCTCCTTTTCTTTCCATGTCATTTCCTGCGCCTTCACCACCACTATCCCCGCCCACTCAACTTCCTGTTCCCAGTTCCACGCCCCTTCCGCCATTATCCCCGCCCACTCAACTTCCGCCGCTTGGTTCTGCGTCATTTCCTGCCATGGCTCCCCCGTCCTCTTCGGCCATGCGGGCGTTACTGGACGTGCCTCCCCAGACTTTATCCCCCACTTCCACAGATTCTGCGACGCGTTCTTTACCAGACGCGCTGCCCCACACTTTGGCCCCTACTCCCTCGGATTCTGCGACTTGTTCTTTACCAGATGCACCACCTCGGGCTTTGGCCCCCTCCCCGATTTCTTCCCCAGCATCTCCAGCGGAGTTTCTCCCGGCCCCAGCGGCTCTCGCGGTGTCTCTACCCAGCTCGCGGGATATTCTGCCGCCTTCTGCATTCAGTCCTCCCCTGACCCGTTCGAGAAAGCAGGCAATTCTTTATTCAAAACGCAAAATTTCTCGGGAATTGTGTGCGTGCGTGCCCTGAGCTCCTCAGTCCATCCTTAACTCTGCGCGCTTTCCCCTCTCCCCGCCAGCGAATGGCGACCATGTGTTCACCATTCATCCAAGCCACAGAAACTCTCTTCTCTTCCCCCTGCTGCCACCACGGCAGCGGCACGCTCCCTGTCCGCACTCCCAGCCCGCTGCCGCTACAGCAGCAGCGCGCTCCTTGCTCGCTTTCTCTGCTAGACGTCTGACACCCGGCAACCCGTTCCGCACTTCTTCCTTTGTTTCAACATCACAACTTCTTAGCCTCGCGGTCACTTTCCGACCAACTGCTACTTAGCTCCCTCCCCCTTCCTCAGATCCGCCATGTTCTTCCGCCCAAATCTGTCTCCACTTCCGCTCCACTTCCGCCCTTCCTTGATCCGCCGTCTTCTATCCCAACCCACGTGGTTCCCTCCGACTGCCTTCCAAGCACAGCCTTACCGTGCACCTTCGCTGCTGCACCCGGCGGGCCAGCCCGTGCCCTGCCTTACAGCAGCAGTGGCGGCAACCACGGGACTCTTCCATCCCTTTTGCCTGTACTGGTGGCAGACCCTCCCTCCAGCCTTCCAGAGCCGCCTGCGGACGTGGGCAGCTTCTGCTCAGTTCTCCCTAAAATCTCTTCAGGCTCTCTCTCTCTTTCTCATTCACGTGGGACACAGTCCCTCAGTTCCCATTCAGAATGGGAAATTCAATCAATCCGTGCACATCCGCAAATCTGCCTCTTTTTCAGCCCCTGCTAAATTCACCTTTGCCTCTTTAGCTCCTCACTTCCCCTTCCAAAGTGTGCACGATTGTATGTTTTTTTATGTTTTTATGTCCATACGTCTGTCCAAATTTCATGTAAATGTGACGTCACAAATAACAAACCGAGCGCTCATAAATATTAAAATAATGGATCCAAATACCTTTAATTCATTTAAGTCAAAAATGTTCAATTCAAATTGGGTAAACAAATAAGTAAAGGTACCTTCAAACTCCAAACTAATTCGCAAGTTTCTCCAAGACTTCTCTTCAGCAAAAAAATGACTAATACTGTTCAACCTCATATTTTGGTATTTGACATGAGATTATTCATTTGTAACTAACTTTGTTTGTTAAACAGCTAATTAATTTACAAGGTTAAATTGCTCACTGTTAAATATGCCATCAGATATTAATTGTTTTCAAAAATTAGAAGAGTTAAGTAAAAGCCCATTAACTATTCTAAGATGTCAGAAATTATTCAGGACCCGCAGGAAAGTCCTGCTATCTTCATGGAGAAACTCAGGGAGGCAATGAGAAAACACACCACCGTGGATCCTGAATCCGCAGAGGGCCACATAATTTTAAAGGACAAATTTATCACCCAGTCGGCCCCAGACATTCGGAGAAAGTTACAAAAATTGGCATATGGCCCTGCTCAGTCTTTAGATGATACCCTCCGACTTGCTACTTCCGTCTTTTATAATAGAGACCTGGAGGAAATAAGGGTGAAAGAGCACAGAGACAGAAAAAGACTGAGACACTGGTATTAGCTCTTTTTTTTTTTTTTTTTTTTTTTTTTGTGTGTGTGTGTGTGTGTGTGTGGTACCGGGGATTGAACTCAGGGGCACTCGACCACTGGGCCACATCCCCAGCCCTTTTTTGTATTTTATTAGAGACAGGGTCTCACTGAGTTGCTAAGTGCCTCGCCATTGCTGAGGCTGGCTTTGAACTCATGATCCTCCTGCCTCAGCCTCCCAAAGTGCTGGGATTACAGGCGTGAGCTACCGCGCCCGGCTTGGTATTAGCTCTTAAAGGAGTAAGCTCCCAGGGTGGAAAAGGAGTGAGAAATGCTCCCCAATCCACAAAAGGGGCTTGTTTCCATTGTGGAGAAGAAGGACATTTCAAGCAGGAGTGCCCACAAGCAAAGCGGCCACCTCCGAAGCCCTACCCTAAGTGTCAAGGCAACCACTGGAGGAGTGACTGTCCTGAGGGGTGTAGGTCCTTGAGGCCAGACTCTTCCACACAGGCCTGATGGGGTCTGGGGTCGATTCTGGCTCCTGTAACTCCTATCACCACAAGTGAGCCCCGGGTTTGCTTCTCCATAGGGAGCCAAGAGGTCAACTTCCTCTTAGATACTGGTGCCAGTTATTCTGTTCTCACGACGTATTCTGGACCCCTTTCCTCTAAAACCATGACGGTGCAAGGAGTGTCTGGAAGGTGTATAACTAGAAAGTTCACTCCCCCACTGAGTTGTGAGTGGGACGGGATGATGTTTTCTCATGCATTCCTGATAGTTCCAGAGTGCCCCACCCCTTTATTGGGACGGGATTTACTTTCAAAACTTAAGACCTCTGTTACAATGAATTTGGGGCCAGAGGGACCATTATGTTTACCTTTATACATGTTAAAAATTTAAATTATCTCCATGGTATACATTGACATGTTCCAGATGCTGCAACATTTATTCAGTACTCATGCTTTTTGTTTCTCTAATAGAAGCTCCCGTCCCTGATGACTTTACAATCTTCCCCAGGCTTCAATCTGACCTGACTTCTAAAATGGGAACTACAAACTACTTGTCCCCATCTCGTCGCCCCTGTTCAGCTGGAAGAAGCCAGATCCAGTCATCGTCCCATTCCCTTACAGTAGTAAGGAGTTCCTAAAATTAGAAGGCAAATGAAGCCAGAATCTCATAGGCAGTCATCATATATAGGTAAATCGAGTCAGGTCGAAGGCCAATTTTGGGAAGTTGGGAAACTGTCCCCTGAGGGATTGAAATGCTGATTCCCTCAGAGCCCTTCTTCCACCCTTAACAACCTGCCCCAACCTGTTGCCAAGGTAACCCATCTCAGGAATTGCCCCTCACTACAGGAAGCTATATCAGATCTTATGCGGAAACGTTTTCTCAGATCCACTCATTCCCCTTATAATATCACCTTCTTCTCTGCAGCCCCTCCTTTTTCACAGCTCATGAGTACTCTTGCACTCTTTTAAACTTTCTCTCCTCTCGTGGGTATCGTGTTTCCCCGTCTAAGGTGCAACTTGCTCAGACCCAGGTGGTTTACCTAGGAGTTCAGATTTCCCATCAGTCGAGGACCATTACTGTAGACAGAAAGGCTCTCATCAAGGCCCTTCCATGTCCCAAGACAAAGGAAGAGATTCTTTCCTTCCTAGGCCTAGCGGGATATTTCCGTGCCTAGATTCCCAATTTTTCTCTTTATAGCTAAATGGATTGAGGAAAAGTTCCTCCCCAAAGGCATTCAGGCTGAATTTAAGCAGCAGGCACGGTCACAGGCCCCAGATCTTCATCTCCCAGACCTTCTTCAGCCATTCACCCTTTATGTCCATTAAATGAAGGGTTTGGCTTTCAGTGTTCTAGGCCAATACAAGGGCCCCACCTTTGCCTACCTTTCTAAACAGCTTGACCCCACTGTTCATGGATGAGCCCCCTGTCTTCAGGCTCTGGCCGCTGCTTACCTACTTCTACAGGAATCTAAGAAGCTGAATTTGGTGCTCATGTCACTATTGCCTCTCCTCACCATTTAAAGACTAACGTATAAGAGCCTTCAAACTCTCCTGCCCTGTCACGTTCTGCTCCTCAACCTCTTTCCAGTCCTGCTCCTCTTTACACACAGTTTCCCTTCTCCCAGTCTCCTCAGAGCCCCCAGAACATGATTGTATGGAGATGCTTCAGGCTTTAAACTCCCGCAAGCCTCTCTTCTGCCCAAACTAATAGGGATCTCCCATTGTCCTTCACAACAAAGTGGAGACACCTACCCAAAGATCTTTCTTTTCCCATCTTGTCCTTCATCAGACATCAGCTATGGAAGTGCCAAGATTTTATTCTGCCTGACCCAGGTAGACTCACTGATTCATTCCCATTAACACCCAGTTCTTGGGTATATTTCTCCCCTCCCCAGGACACAGGAACAGTCTCCCTTGTCCCAAAGTGGACAAGACCTTTCCAGGTTATGCTGTGCACACCCACAGCTGCTAAGCTTCGTGAAACCTCAGAACTTCTTGGATTCATATTTCCAGACTAAAACCAGCTGCTCAACCAACTGAAGATCCACAAAAAGATGACAAACAACTACCTCAATATACTTGCTCTCCCAGTCCCACTGATCCCTTGAAAATTTGTTTCTCTCGTGTCCCCAATACCATCTCAAAATAATCTTTTCTGTTTTTTCTCGTTTTGAAGATTTAACCAGTTTTTTCTCAGGGACTATCAACTGTTAAAAAAACCAACAGATGACTTTCCAACCAGAGAGCCCTGCTGAGTCCTGCCCTTATGCTGCCACCTGACACTCATTAAGATGTGCTTCGAACTCTCCATTGGCCTCTTCACCATAAGTCCCACCTGGTGGAACACAGGCCTATGGAAAATAATCCATCTCACCTTCTTTCCCTTTGTTGCTTCCATAATAGTGTTACCTGCAAACTTGCAAGGCCCACAATTTCTACATGCTCTTCGAGAAGCTAGCTGGCTGACTCCCTCAGTGACTTTCTGCAGAAGCCTGGTTTGACACCCTCACCGACATATGGCTTCAAGAAAACTTCATCCATCCCATACCTGGACAGATTTATCTTTTCCACGCCTACCTCCTGGGAATTTTTTTCACCCTCCAGCTGGACCTGCCTGCCCACATCTCCTCCCCTCATAGCACCCCACGTCGCCCCATTTCAGCTCTGAAGCAGCCAGATCGAAACACAACGCCCCTCTTCCTAAGAAAACAAAAAGGGGGGAATGTTGGATTCCAGGCAGGAGGCTGCACCTCCCAGGCAGAAGGCCACACCTCCCCAGGTGCTTTGTGAAAAACTACACTTCCCAAGATCCTCAGCATGACCAGCAAACCTGACCCAGCAAGTGCCCTGTCCACTACCTCCTGACCTCTGCTGGCCTATAGGGCAAGGACTCACTCCAGGGGGGGCTTTCTGACCCCCACTCTATTTAAGCCAGCCCCGGACTGAAATTGCTCTCTGTTCCTGCCTGTCCCTGATCCCATCCATCCCTTTTCCCCCTTCCCTAATCCCCTTCCCTTCCCTTCCTTTCCCTACCCTTGCCCACGTGGCACCCCAATAAACCCTTTTATTTCACTAACACAGTGTTCCTGGCTAAGTTAACTATGTTCAGCATTTTTTTAACACCCAGGATCTAGGACATTATAAAAGCACCAAAGGGGAGAGGAAATAAAAAGGGACTGGGCCCAATGTCTCCCCTGCCCACAATCCTAAGTTCTCATTCTTCTCAAGTCCTCACTGATGAGGCCTCTAGGCCCATTCCAGGAGCACCAAGCTGAATGTGGCCCACAAATTCCCAAGAATTTTGGGAATGTCTTTCTTCTGGCCTCTATTATCAAGACCTAGTCTGAACCCTAATTAACTGATTTTTCACCGCAATACAGTGCTCCCAACTCTGTTAAAATGTCTGTTGTACCAAATTTTCAGGAAAAAAGTCTCACAAGCCACTCACATAATAGCCAATGAAGCCTTTATTCTGGCCAGGGCCACCAACTACATCCAGCACAAAGCAGGATAATAGAAAATGGTGCCTGATCATAGCAAGGGCAGGGTTTATAAAGCACAGGGTTAATATGCCCTCAAGCCCTCAGGTGGAGAGGGTTTAAGGGTGGGTCAATGGGCCATCAGGTGGAGACAGTCCAAGTCCAGTTTAAGTCGCCTTTGCTTATAACATGTCTACAGAGTAAAGAGGACCAAACATAAATTATTACTTAAGAAAAGCAATTGACATCCATGAAAAACACAGTATTCTTGGACTGTTGACTGTGAATCTAGGGACTCCCCCTGCTTTACAAACTTGAAACACTGCACAAGCAATGTGGAGAAAGACCATGAACATTGCTTTAAAAAGAGGATTAGTGAAGAAGAGATTTTTAACATTGGTTAAAAGAGAATTAGTAGGGTAGTAGGTGTAAGCTGCCTGTCATGGCCAGCCATGGCGCCGCGGGAGGAAAACTCTCAGAGGCAAAGTAAAGCTATTACTACTTTTACTTCTACTTTCTTAGAGAGAGCTTGAAAGAGAAAGAAAGATTTTTCTTCTTCTTAGAAAGAGCTTAGAGAGAAAGATAGCTTTTAGAGCTTCTTTCTTCTTTCTTCTTTCTTCCTCGGGAGCCTCTGCCTGACTCTGACCAGGAATTACTTCTTCTATCTGGTTTCTCTTCTGTAACCGCTCTGCCTACGTTCTGGCCACTCTGATTCTTTTCTTCTTCTCCGACCCGAACTCTTCTTCCGACCGAGCGACTGCATGACTGACTGAATGAATTCATTCTTCTCCTCCTCCGACCGCTTTCACCCGGTTATATACCTTTAGCTTTGCGGGTGCCTCACGTGCATTTACAGGTGCGTCACATACATACTTATTATCAGGTGGAACTTATGGCTTCCAGCTGACCGCAATAGCCATCTCCCTAATTGGGGCTCCTTCAAGTAGGGTTTTTTGTTTGTTTGTTTATGTTGTTACAGATGCAAATGGAGCCCAGGGCCTCTCACATGTTAAGTACCAGTTTTACTCTGAGCTATAACAGGCATAGTAAAGTTTTAATTTTACTCTTTTGTCCTCTGAAGTTTCATTAATTTTTGCCTCTGAAATCAACTGACTGACAGGAAAAAAAAAACATGCCAAATTGTATTATGTGCCTGAACATTGAAGCCATGCACGTACAGTAAAGATTTGAAAAGGAGTCTATTGAGATAAAGAAAAGGAATGGGGTTCTAGCATCTAAGAAAAGGGTGGAGGGAGGCAGGCTATGGAAAATTTAGGGGAGGCAGACATTCAGCAAGGAGTGTCTCATTATGCAAATGTCTCCCAAGTAATAGCCACCTATTCTAATTTCTGGGCCAATTATCAGTCTTCCAATTTTTTCTTTCTGTAGAAAGATCTTTCCCAGGCAGAAAAGGGAATATCAGACAGAAAAGCCTCTGCCTGCATCCTTTATTCACTAATGTAGACAGATGTAAATGTACTTATTTTTTTAAAAAAAAAAAAGGGCAAACTTTCAGAGCCATATCTGCAGAGATCTGCAGTTTCTGACCCAATGCCAAAGAAATATATTTTAAGGTGGCATATTCTTTGTTTTCTAAGAGTTCTAATGGTGAAATAATGTTCAAAGAATGAGGACATCTTGGCCACCCTCTGAAGGAAGTCGTGTGACAAATGAATGCACCTGGTTCAAAGAGGGGTGTGTCTTGTTCAAGGTCAATAACAAATGTGAGAGGTAGAGCTGCAACTGATGTCCAGGTGTTCATAGAGAAATATAGTGGCCTTCTCCAAATCTAAGGACTCATCCTCCTACAGAGCTTTGGTCCCATATGGCTGTCCCTCAGCATCCCAAACTTCTTCTCTTGCTGAATTCCAGTCCCAGTGTGTTTATCTGGTCACTGGTGCTTTGCCTCTGCAGAGATTGCCTCACTTGGCTCCTCCATTTGCCTACAGCTTTCCAAGAGCAGGAAAGGCCATTTATCATTTTAATGGGACCCACACATTCCAATATTAGAGGCCTCTAATTTATTGGTGCTCCTGGATGAGAGACTCAGAAAATCATTACTGACTGATTCTGTGGGGACTTTTAGCCTAACCTCCAGAGGAAGCTTTAGCTACATCATCTGGTTTGGGTGAAGAAGCCCCTCCTCCCTGCTCCCTCCCCAAAGGAGGCTCCCTTCTGTTTTGCCTCTTCATGGCTGAACTCATCAGAGACATTCAGGGCCTCATTTCCTCCTAGGCACCAAGATTGGTCTCAATGAGGACATAGTTGGGCATCTGATGAAGGACTTCTTTTGATGTGATGGTGAATAATCTTAGCCTCCCTGACCACACAAAGGTATTTTTTACCTCATCTTGTTTAATCCCTGTAATGGCCCTGCCTGCTGTCCTGTTGGATTGTCACAAACTCCATGATCTGTGCCACAAAGATGTGTGACCTGTCTCCTGCAGGTGCTAGAAGTCACAGGAGCAGGGTTTCCCTCTATGCACAGCCCTGACCATCTTTCTAATCCTCTGTACCTGAAATCTCCCTTTGTGTGCCAAATCTAAAGATGGGGTTCTGCTTTACCAGCTAATCTGAGCCCTGCCCAGTATCTGCTGAAAACTGCTTCCAGTCAGGCACTAGGATGAATTGAAAGTCTTCTGAAGTTGCTAAGGAATGGGTGGTGCTCCCTATTATTCCAAGGTCCAAGGATGGGCAATAGTCAGTTGACAGCAGCAGCTGCCTCTGGTTCTCCAGCCTGGGCAGGAGTACATGTGCAGGGTAGGAAGAGTGCAGTGGGGAGGTAAATCAAGGAGCTTGCTACTTGGTCCACCATCATCCAGTGTGGGGTAAAGAAGGGAGGAGGTTCTGCTATGCAGAAAAAAAGGGTGTTAGAAGACAGGGGCTGTTATCATAGTTTGCCACAAACTAGTCAAGTCCCCTGTCATCTGCCTGATCAACCGGTGTATATCATGATATTTCTTTAAGGCTCAGTTGCCTCCACTGGAGTGTCCCTGCCTGCATAGGTATGTACAAAGTGATAATGTAAGTTAAATATGATAAATCATAAAGGGGTATATAAATGTTTCCAAGGTCTTCCTCATATTTGGGGATAAAAATTTCCACCATCAGTAACCTAGGATGTTCCTAACTCTACAATATCCTCCTCTATGTGATGCCTCTGATACTGGAAGGGCTACCTGCATAGCCCCACAAATGCTTTCAACTCCAGCAAACTCTCCTGGAGGCTGCTGTTCTCTAGGGATCAACTTGGCTGAAATGAGGACATAGTTGGGCATCACAGATAAAGGACTTCTTTTGATGTGATGGTTAATAATCTTAGCCTCTCTGACCACACAAAGGGATTTTTTACTTCATCTTGTTTAATTCCTGTAATGACCCTGCCTGCTGTCCACATCTATGTTTTCACAGAAGAGGTAAATCAAAGCCTTCTGATGTGAAGGGCTTCCCCAAGATTCCCAAGCAGAAGGTGATGGAAACTGAACTGCACTGGGCAGTGTGACCTTGGGACCTCAGGGATTGAGCCCTGTGCTTCTCTGCTGTATGGAAACTGCCCCCACAGATCTGGTTGCTTGCAGAGCCCAGGCATCCTGGACTGACCCACAGAGAGGTCTCCCTGCTGGTCAATCCCCAGTCCCTCTAGAAGAAGTCAGCCTCCCCTAAGCTTAGTCTCAATTTGTCTTTAGATGCATTCAGAACACCCTCAAATGCAGGACACTGACAGTTAACTTAATCTGTGAACTTGGCTAGGCAATGCTGTACCCAGACATTTGGCCAAGTGTTATTCTGGTTGTCTTTGAAGGTGTTTTAACATGAGATTGATTTGATTCAGCAGACTGAGTAAAAAGTAGGATGACCTCATCCAATCCATTGAAAGTCAGACTAGAACAAAAGGCTGATTCCCTTCCCTGAATAAGAGGGAGTTCCTCCAGGCTTACAATCTTCAAACTGGACCATCAGCTTTTTCCTGCCTTTGGATTCAATTTGATATATTCTCAATTGTTGCTAAGTTTCTTGAATTAAACCGTGCTAACTTCTGTTCACTGGGCCATGTGCTAAACAGTATCTCAGATGACTTACTTGTTTTATTTCCTCTTCATGACTGCTTCGTGAAGTCATAGGGAGATCCACATTACTTGTCTAGTGTCACAGTTACCTTGAGGGAGTTCTGACTCCCAGGCTTTTCTGACAGCTAGGTCCTAGGTTCTCACACGTTTTGTGAAATGACACAAGGACATGCTGGGTGTTTCAGAAGGGCTTGCTGACCCTGACCAAACACAGTTCTTCCTCAGCTGAGTGCTGTAAGCATCATAATCCTTTCCTAAAGAGTATCATATTTTTCTTTTTATAAATGGAGAATGGGCAGAGGGGTGGCATATGCCTCCCATTAGCCTTTAATTTTCTCTATGACAGGAGGACTATCCCTCTCTCCTTTTTGTAGAGCAATAAAAAATGTTTTGTGTTCATATTTTTTCTCTTTTGCCCAGTTTGGGAACTTGATATTTAAGGATTAGAACATTCACAAGTAACCACCTGTGAAGGAGGATTTAGAAAGAAATCACACACATCCAGGGAAAGAAAAGGCTCAAAAAGAATCCGAGAGGATCTTATTGATTTCATGTCAGGTTTGTATCTAACAACGATCTGTTTTCACATTCAGCAACAACAAAAACACCAAACTTTGAGGAAAGGGGGGAATATTATTTCCACGTTACACATTATAAAATTCTAATGTCCAGTTTTCAACAACAGCAAAAATCACAAAGCAAGTGAAGAAATAGGAAAATATAGCCCATTCAAAGCAATAAAATGATAGAAATAAGAACCATCCTTGAGGAAATAAAGATAGCAAAATTATAAGACAAAGGTTTTATGATACATGTTTTAAGGATGCTCAAAGAGCAAAAGGGAAATATGCACAAATAATAAAAAGGAATATATAAACAAAATGGGAATATCATTCAAGAGACATAAATCATAAAAATAAAACAAAAACAAATTCTGGAGCTGAAAAATCCTATAACTAAAATGATAATTTACTGAACAATTTACGAAACGTGATTTTAGCCAAGAGAAAAACAGGTAAGCTTGAAAAAAACAAAATTTAAATTAGTGTGTAGAACATAAAGAAAAAATAAAAAGGAGTAAACAGAGCTGTTAGGATCTGTGGGGCACTGTTAAAGCAGATCAATATATAGTAGGAATCATAGCAGGAAAAAAAAAAGAAAAGAAAATATACAGAGAGAATATTTGAAAAAATAATGTCTGAAAATGTTGCAAATCTGATGGAATACATGTATAAAAAATTTAAGAAGCTAAATTAACTCCTATTAGGACGGACTTAACATTCCTACTGGGACACATTAATACCAAATTTTCAAAAGCTAGAGACAAAGAAAAAATTGTGAAAGCACCAAGAGAGAAGTGACTCATAACACTATAAGCTAACTATTTATGAGAAACCTTAAGAGGTAAAAGGTAGTAGTCTAATATATTCAAAGTGCTGGAAAAGGGGGGGGGACAAAGAAAAACAAACAAAACCCCTATCAACTGGAAGTTTTATTTTCAGTAAAACTATCCTTCAAAAATGAGGATGAAATTAAGACAGTTTCAGATAAATAAAAGCTGAAGGAGTTTATTACCATTAGACTTGCTTTGCAAGAAGTGCTAAAGTAAGTTCTTCAGGTTGAAATAAAAGAATATTTGATACAACCTGATACCGTATATAAATCAAAGCTCTCTGGTGAAAGTAAACAGAGGGGCAACTATAAAAACTGTTGTTATTGTAGTGTTGGTGTATAACTCTACTTTTTACTTTTATTTTCTACATTTCCAAGAAGTGTGTATGTATACATGTAATCAATAATCAATGTTATTGAGCACAATGTCTAAAGATATAACTGCAATAGAAATAATATATAAATAGCTGTATGGGAGAAGTTTTACATTATAATAAAGTTAAGTTGGTATAAATTCATATTAAGGTGTAACAGCCTTAGAATATTATGTGTAATGCCTATGATAACCACAAAGAAAATATCTAGAGAACATGTACATAAAGAAATGAGAAGGATATCAAAATGTTTCACTCAAAACAACAAAAAAAGTCAATAAAGCCAAAAAAATGATAACAGAGGAAATGAGGTATAACAACAACAAAAAAAGGTAGAAGGCATATAGAAAAAAACAGCAAAATAACTAAAGTAAATCCCTCATTTTCAGCAATTAAATGTAAATCAATTGAAGTGTTGAATAAAATAAAAGATTACAGAAATGTACTTTAAAAACATCAACAAGAGATTCACTTTCAACACACAGATATAAGTATGTTGAAAGTAAAATGGTGGGGAAAGTATGTCACAAAAATAGTAACCAAAAACTGGGAGGCTATACTCATATCATAAAAAAAAATAGGATTTAAATCAATACAGGTTACAAGAGACAAGACACTTGTATATTGATAAATAGTTAACACATCAAGAAGGCATATTGCTTATCAACAATTGCACACTTAAAGATTATAAATATATACAAAGTAAGTGTTCATAGAATTGAAGGGAGAAATCTAGAATTCTACAAAAATGGTCAAAACTATTGATATTGACTTTAAATAATGAATAAAAAAACAGAAAATAAGAAAGAATAAAAGGACCCAATGGTATAATAAACCAACAAGATCTGACAGAAATATGCAGAAAACACTGCTCAAAAGAGCAGAAAAACTATTATTCTTAAGGACAATGTAAGTAAATTTCCAGAATAGTCCCTTTGGTAGATGAAAAAAACAAGTCTTCATACATTTAAACATATATATATCCCAATGTGTCTTCTCCAAACACAACAGGGTGAAGTTTAAAATTAATAACACAAGGAAAACTGAAAGATTTATAATTACAAGGCCATTAAAACCACTCCAAAATAGTGAGTGAAAGATGAAATCACAAGTACATTTAGATAATGTGTTGAGATAAATAAGAATGAAAATACGGAATGCAGAAAAATTTGTTTGAGGAGAGAATTTGTAGCTGTGACACATATTAAAAATAAGAAAATTCACAAATCAAAATCTTTCTTATTTTCTCATGGTCTTGGGTAGGGAAAATAATATTGTCAAAATGCCGATACTAACAAAAGTACTATACAGATTATATGCAATTCCCAGCAAAGTTCCAATGACATTCTTCATGGAAATATAAAAAGCAGTCATGACATTCCTTTAGAAAAATAAGAGACCCAGAATAGCCAAAGCAATCCTGCGCAAGAAAAGTAAAGCTGGAGGCATCACAATACTATACCTTAAATTATACTACAGAGCTACACTAACAAACAAAAACAGAATGTTATTAGAAAAAACACAGGAAAGAAGACCAATGGAATAGAGGAGAAGACACAGGGACAAACCCACAACAATACAGTTTCCTCACACTAGACAAAAGCACCAATAACATACATTGGAGAAAAGAAAGCCTCTTCAACAGTTGGTGCTGGGAAAACTGGAAATCCATATTTAGCAGAATTTAACTTAAACCCTGTCTCTCATACTGCAGAACACTCATCTCAAAGTGGATCAAGGACCTAGGTATTAGACCAGAAACCCTGCACATGCTAGAAGAAAAAGTATGACAAACCCTCCAACATATTGGTTCACAAACTGACTTCCTTAATAAGATCCTTAAAGTACAAAAAATGAATTTGATAATCAATAAATGGGATGTCATCAAACTAAAAAGTTCTTCACAGCAAAGGAAACAAGAGCATGAAGAGAGCCTACAAAATGGGAGAAAATCTTTGCCACCTGAACCTCAGATAGAGCATTGATCTCCAGGATATATAAAAAACTCAAAAAAATAAAAAAAAATAAACCTTAACTCCAAACAAATCAAAACAACAACAAAAAGAAACAAAAATCAAATCAATAAATGGGCAAAGAAACTGAACAGACACATCACAGAAGTAGAAATATGGTCAACAAATATATGAAAAAATATTCAACATGTCTAGCAATTAGAGAAATACAAATTAAAACTGTACTGAGATTCCTTCTAGTTATAGTCATAATGGCAAATATCAAGCATAAAACAAACAATAAATGTTGACAAGAATGTGGGGAAAAAGGTACACTCATTTATTGCTGGTGGGGCTGATTATTGGTGCAACCACTCTGGAAAGCCCCGGTGTGGAAATTCCTCAGAAAACTTGGATTGAAACCACCATTGGACCCAGTTATCCCACTCCTCAGTATATACACAAAGGATATAAAATTAGCATGTGATGGGAGGATTAGAGGAACACTAGAATGGCCAATGGGAAAGGAGGGAAAAGGAGGGGGCAAAGGGGTGAAGAAGGAAAAAAAAAAGACGGTAGCATGAGATGGATATTATTACCCTAAGTGCATGTATGAAGTCACAAATGCTGTGAATATACTTTGTATACAACCAGAGATATGTAAAAGTGTGATCTATAAGTATAATATAAAATGTAATGCATTCTGCTGTCATTTATAACAACTTAGAATAAAAAATAAATAAATTTTTAAAAAATAGTGATACTAGAGCCTCTGGGGCCTGCTGCAAAAGCTATAGCTGAGCTTTGCCTTGCTTTCCTTCCCCCGATACCACTAATATTATTAAAAGAAAAACAAAATCAAATTTAAATTTAAAAAATTTTGTCAAATCAAATAACCAGGGTGCATGCATATATTTAAATCTTTAAAAAAATAAACAAAATAAAATAAAATCAGCATGCTATAGTGATGACGCCACATCAATGTTTATAGCAGCACAATTCACAATAGCCAAGCTATGGAACTAACGTAGGTCCCCTTCAACAGATGAATGGATAAAGAAAATGTAGTATATATACACAATGGAGTATTACTCAGCATAAAGAAGATTGACTTTATGACATATCCCAGCAAATGGATGTAACTGGAGACTATCATGCTAAGTGAAGTAAGCCAGTTCTAAAAACCAAAGGTCAAATGTTTTCCCTGATATGTGGAACCAACCCACAATAAGTGGGGGAGTGAAGGGAAGAATAGAAATGCACTAGATTAAACAATGGGGAATAGAGGGGAGATAGGCAAAGGAAAGACAATGGAACGAGTGTGACATAATTTTCCCATGTACTGACATGAAAACAACACATTGAATCCCATCATCAGGTAATTCTATAAGAATGGGACTTTACTAGAATAGGATATATTCCATGCTTGTATAATTATATCAAAATGGATTCTGCTGTCGTGTATAACTAAAAAGAACCAATAAATTTTTAAATATCTGTCTTATAATCTAATAAAAAAACTAAACCTAAATTTAGCAGAAGGAAACACTGAGGACAATCAGAGCAATGATAAAATAGAGACCAGAAAAAGAGAGAAAGTTGACAAACCAAGATGCACATTTTTTTAAAAGCAAAAAGAAAGGAAATTAAAAGGATACAAATAAGAAAAGAAGAACTCAAACTCTCACTATTTGCCCACAACATGATTCTATAAAAGAAAACCAAAAAATTCCACCAAAAAAAATTCTAGAGCTAATTAATGAATTCAGCAAATTAGCAGGATATAAAATCAACATCCATAAATCCAATGCATTTCTGTACAACAGTGATGAATCCTCAGAATGAAAAATTAGGAAAAGTACCCCATTCACAATAGCTTTGGAAAAAAAAAAGTATTGGGAATCAATCTAACAAAAGAGGTGAAAGACCTATGCAATGAAAACTACAGAACACTAAAGAAAGAAATTAAAGAAGACATCAGAAGATGGAAGGATCTCCCATGTTCTTGGATAGGAAGAATTAATATTGTCAAAATGGCCATACTACCAAAAGTGTTATACAGATTAATGCAATTCCTATTAAAATCCTAATGACATTCTTCATAGAAATAGAAAGATCATCATGAAATTTATTTGAAAAAATAAGAGACCCAGAATAGCCAAAGCAATCCTTAGCAAGAAGAGTGAAACAAGAAGCATCACACTACCAGACCTTAAACTATACTACAGAGCAATAGTAAAAAAAATGGAATGGTATTAGCACCAAAACAGACATGTAGACCAATGGCAGAGAATAGAAGACATCAAGACAAACCCACATAAACATGGTTAGCTCCTACTTAACAAAGGCGCCAAAAACATATATTGGAAAAAAAGATAGCCTCTGCAACAAATGGTGCTGGGAAAACTGAAAATCCATATGTACCAAAGTGAAATTAAATCTCTAACTCTCACTCTGCACAAAAATAAACTCAAAGTGGATCAAAGACTTAGGCACTAGAACAAAGACCCTGCACCTAATAGAAGAAAAAGTAGGACCAAATCTCCACCATGTCAGCTTAGGAGCTGGCTTCCTTAACCAGACTCTGAGAGCACAAGAATTAAAATCAAGAATCAACAAATGGGATAGATTTAAACTAAAAAGCATCTTCTTGGCAAAGGAAACAATCAATAATGTGAAGAGAGAGCCTACAGAATGGGAGAAAATCTTTATCACACATACCGCAGATAAAACAATAATAAAGAACTCAAAAAAATTAATACCAAAAAACCCACAAATAACCCAATCAATAAATGGACTACAGAACTGAACAGACACTTCACAGAACAAATAAAATTTAAACGTATGATAAAATATTCATTATCTCTAGAGATTAGAGAAATGCAAATCAAACTTCTCTAAGATTTCATCTCACTCCAGTCAGAATGGTAATCATCAAGAAAACAAGCAACAATAAATGTTGGCGAGGATGTGGGGAAAAAAAGGTATACACATTCATTGCTGGTAAGACTGCAAATTGGTGCAACCACTCTGGAAAGCAGTATGGAGATTCCTCGGAAACTGGGAATGGAACCACCATTTTACCCAGTTATCCAACTCCTCAGTTTATACCCAACAGTCTTAAAATCAGCATACTACAGTGACACAGCCACATCAATATTTATAGCTGCTCAATTCACAGTAGCTAAACTATGGAACCAACCTAGATGCCGTTCAACAGATGGATGGATAAAGAAAATCTGGTACACATATACATGGAATATTATTCAGCCTTAAAGAAGAATGAAATTATGGCCTTTGCAGGTAAAAGGATGGAGCTGGAGAATAAATATCATGCTAAACAAAATAAGCCAAACCCCAAAACAAAGGGCAAATGTTTTGTCTGATAAGTGAATGATAATCCATAATGGGGGAGGGGAGAGAATGAAAGAACTTTGCATTGTGCAGAGGGGAGTGTGGGGAGGGGAGGTGATGTGGGGATGGGAAGGATGGTGGAATGAGATAGACATTATTACCCTATATACATGTATGATTTCACTACTGACGTGACTACCCCAAGTTCAGCCAGAGGAATGAGAACTTGTGCTGCATTTGTGTCTAATGTGTCAAAATGCATTCTACTGTCTTATATAACTAATTAGAACAATTAAAAAAAATAAAATAGAAAGAGAAGAAATAACCAAGTTCAAAAATAAATGAGGTAACATTATAAATAATTGTACAGAAAAATAATTATGTAAGAGTATTATGAATAATTAATAAGGCATCCAATAGAGAATTTACGTGAAATGGAAACATTTGTAAAAATACAATCCACTAAGATTGATTTATGAATACACAATCTAGATAGATTTAAAACCTTATAAGTAAGCAAACTAAATCAGTGACTAAAGACCTCCTAAAAAAGAAAAGCCCTGGACCAGATGACTTCACTAGTAAAATCAACCAAGACTTTTTTAAAAAAAGTATAATAGCAGTCCTTCTCAATCTCTTCTAAAAGTTAAACATGAGGAAACATTTTCTAATTCATTCTGCAAGGCCAACATTTCCCAATACCAGAGCCAGACAAAAATATCACTAGAAAAGAAGATTGAAGACTAAATCTCCCTTATGAAAATAGACACAAAACTCCTCAACAGAAAGTTAATAATTGAATCCAACAGCATAGTAAAATGATTCTTCACCAGGACCAAGTGGGATTTATTGTAGAAATGAAAGGGTGATTCAAGATATTATAATCTATTAATGTACTGTATCACACCAATGGAAAAAAGCAGAAAAAAAATATGATCACTTCAACTCATTCAGAGAAAGCATTTTTTTAATCTAACACACTTTTATGATAAAAGAAAATACTCTTGGAAAAGTGTGAATAGAGGCAAAATTGTTAAACATGATGAAAAAAATATTCCTTACAAGCTACAGTTAACATCATACTCAATGACAAAACCCTGAAAGCATTTCCTCTGAGATCAGGAACAAGACAAGAATGTTTATTTTACTGCTGCTTTTCAACAGTGTACTGGAATTTCTAACCAAAGCTATTAGGCAAGAAAAGAAATAAAAGGCATCCAAACTGCAAAGAAAGATGTGAAACTATTTCCATTCACAGAAGACATTTTCCCACATGTGAAATATTCCAAGAAAGCACAAGATAGCTACTAGACCGAATAAGTGAACCTGAAACCTGAATCTGAGCAAGAAGAACCAGGATCTCTACTTTCTTGCTCACCTTGAGGCCCCCGTCAGACAGAAAATGAAGGCCACATTAGATTTGATTTGCCAGAGTGTTGAAAGCAGGTCCGGAAACTCATGCATAGCACCTTAACAAAGAGCAAAAAATATATTGGTTGAAGTATTTAAGAAAATCTGCATGTAATGATAAGCTGACCACTTAGTTAACCAAGCAGATTTCAGTGACCACATGAGACAATGAATGCAGGCTTTACAGAATTAGTCTAGGAAAGTAAATAAGCAAAAAGCAAAAACAAGAACAAACAGCAACAACAAATATTGGGGAGATGAGATCTGGTTCCCAAAGTTGTCATATTTGATTACTTAAAATATACAATTTTCAATAAAAAAGATGCAAGAAATACAAATAAATATACAGAAAAACATGGGCCATTCACAGAAGAAATATAAGCATCAGTGTAGAACATTCCTGAGGAAGCCAGAAGTTGTTTGGAGTACATAAAGATTTCATTAAATTGATTATGGTACATATATTCAAAAACTAAAGAATTTTTTTTAAAAAGGGAACAACTTTACAACATTGGTCTGAGAAATATTTTTTTGGCTAGGACTTCAAAAGCACAGGCAACAAAACCAAAAATGGACAAATGGGAAGTTTCTACACAGTAATAGAAGTAACATTGAAGAGAAATCCTACAAACTGAAATATTTTAAAAAATAAAATAAAAATAGCACTCAATAGTAGGAAAAATGGATAAACCTTACCATTCCTATTTAATGTAGTACTAAAAATTTTAGTGAACGCAAATAAGGAAGAGAAGAAAATAAAAGGAATATATATAGGAAAGAGAAAGTCAAATTATCACTGTTTGCAGATTATATAATCCTATACCTAGAAGATCAAAAAAAAAAAAAAAAAATCACTGAAAGACTGATAGAGCTAATAAACAAAAGTGGCAAAGTGACTGATTATAAATCAACATATGAAAATCAATACATTTCCTATATACCAGTAACAAATTTGCTGAGACAGACATCAGAAAAACAATTCCATTCACAATAACCTCAAAAAAAAAAAAAAAAAAAAAAAAAAAAAAAAAAGAAAAAGAAAAAAAAGATACACAGGACTAAATTTAACCAAGAAGGTGAAAGACTTCTACAGTGAAAACTATAGAAGATTGAAGAAGACTTCAGATTATGGAAAGTGCTCCCATGTTCAGAATTAATATTGTTAAAAAGGCCATACTACCAATAGCAATATACAAATTCCATGCAAACTCATTAGAATACCAATGACATTCTTCACAGAACTAGAATAAATAGTACTAAAAAATTCATTTGGAAGAATAAAAGACCCAGAATAGACAAACAATTTTGGGGGGTGGGGGGTGTTTAGGGATTTAACCCAGGGGTGATTAACCACTGAGCCTCATCCCAGCCATTTTCATATATTTTTATTTAGAGACAGGGTCTCACTAACTTGTTTAGGGCCTGCTTAAGTTGCTGAGGCTTGCTTTGAATGCATGAATTTCCTGTCTTAGGCTCCTAGGTCACTGTTCATGGCATCAAAGCAATTTTTTAAAAATATTTATTTATTTACTTTAGTTGTACACAATGGAATCATTTATGTTTACGTGGTGCTGAGGATCGAACCCGGGCCGCACACGTGCAAGGTGAGCGCTCTGCCACTGAGCCAAATCCCAGCCCCAAAGCAATTTTTTAAGCAAAAAAAAGCAACGCTGGAGGCATCACAATAGCTGTCTTCAATTATACTACAGAGCTATGGTAACAAAATTGTTACACATACCAATGGTACAGACACACACCAATGGTACAGAACAGAAGACACAGGGACAAACCTGCACATTTAGAGTCATGTGATCCTCGACAGAACATATTTCAGTTTAAAAAAAAAAAAAAAAACAGGCTTTTTTACAAATGGTGCTCAGACAACTGGTTATCCATGCATAGAAAAATGAAACTAGACCCCATATCTCTCATCCTGACCAAAAAGCAACACAAAATGGATTAAAGAGCTGGGAATTAGACCAGAAACTATGAATCTCCTAGAAGAAAATATTGGGTCAATACTACAGCTTGTAGCCCCAGGCAGCAACTTTCTCAATAGAACCCTAAAGCTCAGGAAATAATGCCAAGAGTTAATAAATGGAATGGAATCAAATTAAGAAGCTTCTGCACAGCCAAGGAAACAATTAGAAATGTGAAGAGAGAACCCACAGAATAGAATAATATTTTTGCTAGCTACTCTTCTAACAGAGAATTTATATCTAGAATATATAAAGAGCTCAAAAAACTTTACACCCAAAAAAAAAAAAAAAAATCAAATAACACAATTAAGAAATTGGCAAATGACACATCTCAAAAGAAACACAAATGGACAACAAATACATAAAAAAAATGTTCTGCATCATTGGCAATTAGGTAAATGCAAATCAAAATTACAATGAGATTTCATCTCACATCAGTTAGAATGGCACTCATCAAGAATACAAGTAATAATAAATGTTGAAGAGGATGTGGAGAAAATGGAACATTGTAACACTGTTGGTGGGGCTGTAAATTAGTACAACCACTATGAAAATCAGTATGAAAATTCCTCAAAAAATTAGGCATGGAACCACCATATGACCCAGCTATACCAATTATTTATATTTACCCTGGAGATTTAAATTTATCTTATTAAACATGCATACCCATGTTTGTAGCAGCACAATAGACAAACTATAGAGCCAGTCTAAGTGTCCAGCAACAGAAGAATAGAAAAGAAAATGTGGTATATATACTAAAGGGAGTTTTGTTCAGGCATAGATAAAATTAACTTATGGCATTTGCTGGAAAATGGATGGGACTAGAGCTTATCATGTTAAGTGAAATGAGTCAAACTAGAAGGTTAAGGGTCATGTGTTTTCTCTTATTTGCAAAATATAGGAAAAAGGAAAACAAAGGTGGAAGTGAATTTCCTACAAAACAAAGGGAAATCAGTAGAGGAAATGGACCAAGAGGTGGGAAATGAGGAGGGGCAGGGAAAATGCTGAATAGCATATTTTTCAAAAATATATTATATTCTGTGCATGTAAAAATATGTAACAATAAACCCCATCAATATGTACAACTATAATGTACCCAAAGAAATGTGGAAAAAAATGAAAGAATCTGAACAGATATTCCTTAAAAGAAGACATACAAATAATATATGAAAAAAAATTAACCACCTTTAATCATCAAGGAAATGCAAATTAAAATCACAATGAGATATCACCTCACACCTGTTAGAGTGGCTATTATCAAAAAGAATGACAACAAGTGTTGATGAGGATGTGGAGATAGAAAAACTCTTGTACATGGCTGGTAGGACTAGCAAAAAGCCTAGTGTAGTCAGTCATCAAATGCCTGGATGAATGTTAGAAGCCTGCCCCAGCTTGGACATACAAAGTACTGACAAAGGTTAGGCAATTTATCAGTTCAGGTATTTAAGAAAGTCTCTGTTCAAATCATCAAGATAAATGAACAGAGACTTTAGTGGACACAAACTACAAAGAACATAGACTTTAACTTCCTTTTGTTGCATATGGATTTCCAGTTTTCCCAGCACAATTTGTTGAAAAAGAAGCTATCTTTTCTCCAATGTATGTTTTTGGCACCTTTGTCTAATATAAGATAACTGTATATGTGTGGGTTAGTCTCTGTGTCCTCTATTCTGTACCATTGTCCTACATGTCTATTTTGGTGCCAATACCATGTTGTTTTTGTTACTATTGCTCTGTAGTATAGTTTAAGGTCTGGTATAGTGATGCCACCTGCTTCACTCTTCTTGCTAAGTATTGCTTTAGCTAGTTTGGGTCTCTTATTTTTCCAGATGAATTTCATGACTGCTTTTTCTATTTCTATGAGGTATGTCATTGGGATTTTGATTGGAATTGCATTAAATATGTATAATGATTTTGGTAGTATAGTCATTTTGACAATATTAACTCTGCCTATCCAAGAACAAGGGAGATCTTTTCATCTTCTAAGGTCTTCTTTAATTTCTTTCTTTAGTGTTCTGTAGCTTTCATTGTAGAGGTCTTTCACCTCTTTTGTTAGGTTGATTCCCAGATATTTTATTTTATTTTATTTTATTTTTTGAGGCTATTGTAAATGGGGTAGTTTTCCTCATTTTCCTTTAAGAGGATTTGTCACTGATATACATAAATGCCTTTGATTTATGGGTGTTGATTTTGTATCCTGCTACCTTGCTGAATTTATGTACTCGTTTTCTGGTGAAATTTTTTGGGTCTTCAAAATATAGAATCATATCGTCAACAAATAGTGCTAATTTGAGTTCTTCTTTTCCTGTCTGTATCCTTTTAATTTATTTTGTCTGTCTAATTGCTTTGGCCAGTGTTTCAAATACTATCTTACCATGCACAAAACTCAACTCAAAGTGGATCAAGGACCTAGGTATTAAACCAGAGACCATGCATCTAATAGAAAAAGTAGAGCCAAATCTCCATCATATCAGATTAGGCCCCTACTTCCTTAATAATTCAAATCAAGAATTAATGAATGGGATGGATTCAAACTAAAATGTTTCTTCACAGCAAAAGAAACAATCAGTGAGGTGAATAGAGAGCCTACTAATTGGGAACAATTTTTAACCACACACACATCTCTAGAATATAATCTCTAGAATATATAAAGAACTTAAAAATCTTAACACCAAAAAAGCAAATAACCTAATCAATAAATCAGCCAAGGAACTGAACAGACACTTCTCAGAATGTGATATACAATCAATCAACAAATATATGAATAAATGTTCAACATCTCTGGCAATTAGAGAAATGCAAATCAAAACTACTCTAAGCTTTCATCTCACTCCAGTCAGAATGGCAGCTATTAAGAACACAAACAACAATAAATGTTGGCAAGAATGTGGGAGAAAAGGCACACTCATGCATTGCTGGTGGGACTGCAATGTAGTGCAGCCAATATGGAAAGCAGTATGTAGATTCTTTGGAAAACTGGGAATGGAACCATCTTATGACCCAGCTATCCCACTCCTTATTCTGTACCCAAAGGACTTAAAAACAGCATACTACAGGGATGCAGCCACATCAATGTTTATAGCAGCACAATTCACAAAAGCTAAACTATGGAACCAACCTAGATGCCCTTCAGTAGATGAATGGATAAAGAAAATGTGATATATATATATATATATATATATATACATATATATATAATATTCCATTATTATATATATAATGGAATATTACTCAGCAATAAAAAAGAATAAAATAATGGCATTCACAGATAAATGGATGAAGTTGGAGAATATAATGCTAAGTGAAGTTAGCCAATCCCAAAAATCCACATGCTGAATGTTTTCTTTGATATAAGGAGCCTGATTCATGGTGGGGTTGGGACGGGGAGCATAGGAGTATTAGAGGAACTCTAGAAAGGACAATAAGGAAGGAGGGGAAGGAAAGGAGCAAGGGGATTTAAAAAAAAAAAAAGATGGTGGAATGAGATGGACATCATTACCCTAAATGCATGTAAGAAGACATGAATGGTGTGAATATACTGTGTATACAACCAGAGATATGTCAAAATGTGCTCTATATGTGTAATATGAATTGTAATGCATTCTACTGCCATATATAACAACTTAGAATTTAAAAAATTTTTCAAAATATGGAAGTAGAGTTATTTAGGTTTCATAGATAGAGGGGACAATGTTACCATCAATAAAAGGATTTTTATAGGATGGTTCTAAAAACTACATATTATATGTGTATGTAATATAATAAATATTCCTTGGCATGGTCCTAGTCGTACGTATTTGGTAATGTAGATATATGTGTGTGTGTGTGTGTGTGTGTGTGTGTGTATTCTATATAATACATATATATGCATATATATATATACATATATAATATTATATAATTCTTTCTCTTTTAACTAAATAACATCTTACCTCATAATTTTTATTGGTTTTTGTCATTTCAAAATATCTGGGAAGAATAAACTAGTCATTTCCATAAAAAAAGTATATAGATTTTAAAAAATAAATTCAGCAGTCTTTGACCTACCCAGCCTAAATCATGCCAACTATGTTTATCAAATAAATAAATAAAGGCTAAAATTACTAATCAATGAGAAGAAAAACTAATCATTCATAAATGAAATTAAACAATGCACTCTACACTCAGCTAACTAATAGGTCAAATAAGAAGTCACAAGAGATACTAGAAATTAACTTGGATGGATAAATTAAAAAAATAAAAATGCACTACAGCAAACAAAGTGATTAGATAGAAGTTTAGAGTTCAAATAATAAAGACAGAATACAAATTACTAAAATCAAGAATGAAAGAGAAGATAATGTTGCCAAAAATGGAATAGTAGAAAACAAAGGGTCCCTTACAAAATTCTAACAAACCAAGTCCAGCATTATATTAAAAAATTTCACAAAATAATTAAAATTAAACAAATCCAAGATGTCTACAGAGTGAAAAGAAAAATCTTACTTCATCTTGTCCTGAATTTAATGTGTCAATTTCCAAAACTTTTTTATTCATTTACATATGTTTTATATATACAAAAGTCCAGTTTTATTTTGGTATAAAGAGAATCATATTGTGTGAAAAAAAATTCATGTACCATGACCAAGTGGAATTTATTCCAAGGATGTAGGGTTGGTTCAGTGTATAAAATAAATTAATCTAATTCACTGTATTAATATAATGAAAGACAAAATCTACAACATTGCTTTAATAGATTCTGGGGGGGATATTTGGCAAACAACACTCTTCCATTATGAATACACTAAAAATAGAAACAAAAAATTAAGTATAGAAGGGTTCATTATGAATAATATAACTAAGAAAACCCAGGCTAATGTCAATCCCCTAATATCAGGAACAAGAAAAAGTGTTCACTTTTATGATTTCTATTTGTAGTTAAAGTAGTTAGGCAACAAAAATAAAAATGAAAAGCAACTAGTTTGGAAAGAAAGGAGACTCTATTTAATTCCTCCAAAATCTATGGGAAAAATATTAAAGACAATAGTAATATTATCTAGGACATAAACATAGCACACAAAAATGAATTTTTATTTCTATACAGTAGCAAGGTGAAATCTTTTTTGTGTGTGTGTGTGTGTGTGTGTGTGTGTGTGTGTGTGTGTGGTACCGGGGATTGAACTCAGGGGCACTTGACCACTGGGCCACATCCCCAGCCCTTTTTTTTTTTTTTTTTTGTATTTTATTTAGAGACAGGGTCTTACTGAGTTGCTAAGTGCCTCGAAATTGCTGAAGCTGGCTTTGAACTCACAATCCTCCTGCCTCAGCCTCCCAAAGTGCTGGGATTACAGGCGTGCGCCACCGCACCTGGCTAAGGTGAAATCTTAAAAATATATTAACAAAGCAATTCCATTTAAAATAGCATTAAAAATAAAATACTTAGGAATAAATTTAAAGAGAGAAGTACAAGACTTGAACACTGAAATCTACAAAAAATACTTGAAAGAAAATAAAAAGACCCAGTTAAGTGGAAAGAACCATATTCATGAATTGGAATACTTTATTATTTATTTATTTTGTTTGTGTGTGTGTGTGTGTGTGTGTGTGTGTGTGTGTTTCTGGGGGTTGGGTGCTATGTATTGAACCCAGGACTTAGTGCATGCTAAGCAAGCATTCTACCATCTACCATGCAATTATATCCCCAGCACTTTTTGAGACACACTCTCTTTTCTTTCTTTCTTTCTTTCCTTCTTTCTTTTTTTTTTTTTTTTTTTTTTTTTTTTTTTTTTGGTACTGGGAATTGAATATAACAGGCACTTTATGACTGAGCTACAACCCCAATCCTTTTTATTTTTTACTCTAAGATGGGATATTACTGTTTTGAAATCCTCCTGCCTCAGCCTCCCAAATTGCTGGGATTATAGCCCTGTACTAATACACCCATCAGGAACACAATAATTTTAAGATGACAACTCTCCACAAAATGATCTATATGCAACATAATCCTTTTCAAAATCCCAGCAAGCTTCTTTGCTGAAATAGACAAAGCAATCCAAATATTATTCTGGAATTGTAAAAGATCTAAAATGGTCTAAACAATATTGAAAAAGAATAAAATTGGATGACTTATAATTCCCAATTTCAAAATTTACTGCAAAGGTATAGTAATCAGAACAGTCGGGTACTGGAATAGGGATACAAATATAGATTAAAGAGGAAGAATTTAGAGTACAGAAATAAATTTTTAGATATATGGTCAACTGATTTTTACAAAGGCTACCAAGACAATTCAATAGATATCCACCTGGTCAAAAATGTAGTTGAGCAAAATCCTTGATATAACAAAAATTCACTCAATGCAGGAGCCCTGTTTGGGGATTGGCTTGAATTGCAGTTGACTATGAGCCGTGGAGATTTGGGCATTGTCTCCTCCCGTAGTCTCACGAGACTTGTTGCGGGATCTCGAGTGACTTGGCCGAAATTGCTGATCGGGTCAGCGCCATTTTAGTGGAGTGTTTGGCGTGTGTTAGTTGTTGTTAGAACCAGAGAGAAAAGTTATCAGAATAAAAAGCTGTTTGTCTCCAGTTTGCTTCTGAAGTTCTTCCCGCGGCTCCGGTGCTCCAAGCGCTTCAGGCGGCAACAACTCAAAATTGATCAAAGACCCAAATGCAAGAAAACTAGTAAAATATTTGGAAGATGTGGATATAAATGTCTTTGCCCTTGGATTAGGCAACTGCTCTTATATATGACACCAATAGTACAGCAATAAAAATATAGATATGGTGGACTTCATAAAAACTCCAAAAATTTTTTACTTCAATATCAAGAAGGTAAAGAAACAACTCACAGAGTAGGGAAAATATTTTCCAATCATATATCTGATAAAAGACTAATATCCAGATCTACAGTTGAATAATAGAAAATAATATAATTCAATTTTTTAAAATTCACAAAACACTTGAGATTTCTTTTAAAAAACATTTATGCATAGCTAATAATACATTTAAAAATTCAATATCATTAGCCACCAGAGAAGTTTAAAAAGACATAGTATGTCACATACACTGGGATGGTGTTAATCAAAAAGAGACATAGCAAAAAAATTTGGAGAGGATGTAAAGGAATTAGAATCTTATACATTGCAGTGCTGGTCAGATTGTAAAATGGTGCAATTTCTTAGAAAACAGATTGGCAGTTCCTCATAAGTTTACACATAGAGTTACCATACTCAGTAATTTCATTTAGACATATGCTCAAGAAAATGAAAATATATATTTGTACAAAAATTCATTCATGAATGTTGAAACCAAGATTGTTCATAATATCTGAAAACTGGGAGCCATGTAAATGTTTAACAAGTGATGAATGGATGCACCATATGGTATATCCATACAATTTTTATTCAGCAATATTAAATAGAACACTGACATGCCCATGCTACACCCAATGTGAACCTTGCAAACATGCTGCTAAAAAAAAAAAAAAAAAAAAAAAAAAAAAAAAAAAAACTTATAAAAGCACATATTGTAGTATTCCATTTACACGAAATTTCCAGAGTAGGAAAAACCCATATAGACAGAATATTGATTTATGGCTGCCAAGGGCTGGGAGAGGGAAAAATACCCAGTCACTATGAAAGACAATGGGGTTCTTTTTGGTCTGATGAAAATTTGATAAAATTAGATAATAGTCATTATTTATTTATTCTGTAGATACACTATAAACTGAAAATTTTCATACTTTAAGAGTGAATTTTTTGACTTGTATCTCAATAAGATGGCAGTAAAGTTATTTATTTATTTGTTTATTTGATACCAGAGATTGGTACCAGGGATTAAACCCAGGGGCACTTTACCACTGACCTACATCTCCAGCACTTTTTTTTTTTTTTTTTTTTTTTTTAATTTTGAGACTGGATCTTGCTAAATTGCTTAAGGCCTCACTAAATTACTGAGGCTTGCCTTAAACTTGAAATCCTCCTTCCTTAGCCTAAGTAAAAAATTAAATGTTATGCATTTTAAGTGAAATAAAAAGTTGAACTATAAAAATCAGGAGAGACTTAACAATTTAGAAAGCTAGTGGAGATGTAGTGATTAAGGAGAAATATTAATACTAACTTTTGAGGCAGCACAGCAAAAAGGGAAAATCACTGAAATTCACACCTTAATGTTTTTCAGAAGAAAACACCAGGTTTTCATGTGAGAGAAAACTTTTAATATTACATTATGAAAGTAATATACATTGTGGCATGAAAGTATATTTCTTAGAACAACTATGTTTTCTTATTTAAAAATTTATGATAAGATGTCCTTGTAAACTTGTAGTCAGGATGATGTTTTCTAGTCCTCACCTACTTTTATTATTATCCTTAGCAATATTAATGTTTTACAAATATTCATTTGATTATTTCAACATTGCCTTTTGAGTAGTTATATAGGAATACTCTAAAGTTAATGCCTCTCACACTACTGGTGGTAAAGCAGATTTTTGTTTTTCTAATCTATTGTTAACTAATACTTTTTGTTAAAAAAGAGAAATGAATATATTTTGTTTATTTTATTCTATTATTAGATTTAACAGGCATAATATTAATCTCTCAAATAGCTACATAATATTATCTCTTAAATATGTGAGCACTATTCTTAATTTCTGTATTTATTTTGACAGGTTGTATCAATTAGTGGACTAAGCTTTGCTCTAAGTATTCATTCATGTATTAATTCATCATCATCATGTTACATTCCTATTATGTGTCAAGAGATAAACAAAATTTTATTTGCTTTTATGAAGCCAATGTTCTACTGAGAAAGAACATTAAATGAATCAATTAAATATATTACTTTATAATTAAGACAGTCACAAAATTGAGGTATGTAACACGCAGTCAACCAGTGGCAATGTGGTTTGGTCAGCATGTCAGAAGAAGAGAAAAACTCTGTACAAGACAGTGCTGATTGGTCAGATAACCCACAAGCTTGTTTATTACTGTGGGTTGATTTTAAGAGTAGTGGAAATGTTATAAGAGTTTTAATCTATTAAGTAAGAACCCTGTCATTGCATTTTGAATGTTGTTAGGTAGGAAGCAAGAGTTAATGGACGAAAATGAATCTGAAAGATACTGTACCTAGGAGAGGTGGTGGGGGCTTGGACTAGAAACAGCAGTGGGGATGGAGAGAGAATGAGATTCAAAAATGGCAGGCCTTGGTGATAGATTGTAAATGGAGATGAGTAGATGAAACTGGAAGCATAAAAATATGACTTCAATTTTTTTTTGTACAGCCAGATAGGTGAAGGGGTTAGCATGGAGTACTGGTGTGGAGAAGATACAGTTGTGTAGTCAGGAGGCACCTAAGAGTAAGAGACACAGAAGAAATATTCTAAAGAGAGAAGAGAAGTTCCAGAGGGATGAAGAGAGAACCCAATGTAGGGCAACTCTAGAATTTTCTGGTCCCTGTATACAAGGACAGCTCACCAAACCTTAGTTCATTCAAAGGGAACTTTGACTGGTCAACGCCTTTGGTGTTCAGGTCATTTGGGGGACATTTTAAATGTCTGAGAGTTTACTGACTAAAAAAAAAAAAAAACCTAAAAAACTCGGGAACTTTGATCTGGAGTAGTTTGCATGAGAACTACTCAATTTTAATCCAATTGAGTGATGTTTTAGTTCATGTTCCCCAAAAAGCAGAATCTGAAGTAAGAGTACAATTGCTTATTGGTGACTGCAATTCCAAGGATAAGGGTTGTGAAGCAGGGAAGGAGGAAAAATCACATATGTGTCACTGAGCTGCAATCCTATTTTGACTGAAGTGTGATCCTGGGAAACATCCCTGACAAGCCACACTGACCACATCTCAAACTAGCTGCCAGTGGAGAAAAGGGTGTGACTTTAATTCCCCCTTTTGTCTCCAACATGTGGAAATCTTACCCAGGGCACATATTCCTCTCTCATACTTAACAGATGTTCTCTATGTGGGCACCACATTGGTCTCAGGTATTTCCACCTCTTTCCAATGCAGAAAACTTAGGTTTGGCCAGTTAAGACTAGGTGCCATCAGGTCATGTCATCCTGAAGCTGATCCATAGGACTGCAATGTCAGCCCCCATGGCCATAACTGAGCCTGGGACAAATGGTAAATAGGAACTGGAGAGAAATAAGGAAAGAGAATGTAGCATGATCCTGAGTCAGGCATTGCTGTGCTGAAGGGATTGAGCCCCACCGGGCTGAATTCTGCCTCTGACCAAGACCCTGGCCAGGTCAGGCCTTGGTATCAAGCACATTCCTGCTGTACCTGGCCACCCTGGGAGGAGGGATACATGCCTTTCACATAAAGCCAACAATCAGACTCTTGTATGCCAAGAAGAATAATCAAAGTTTGAAAAATTCCAAGGGAGTAGCAGATTCAAATAATTTAAATATGAATTCCAAGGAGCAAGAAATCTTTCTCCCTGCAGATCTACTTCCTTCTGGTGTTCACAGCTTTTGAATATTAGAAGAACTATTAGGCTTTAACAGTTAATGATGTCCAGAATACAGCAAAGGATTAAGAATTTTCTGTGGGTACTGATAATCCCAGTGGCTTGGGAGGATGAGGCAGGAGGATCACAAGTTCAAAGCCAGACTCAGTGACTTAGTGAGGCTCTAAGTAGCCTAGCAAGACACTGTCTCAAAATTAAATAAATAAATAAATAAATTGGGTTGAAGATGTGGTTCAGTGGTTAAGCACCCCTGCCTTCTCTGGAACAACAACAACAACAAAAGAATTACTGTGGATGAAAGAATGTAATATTGGAGATGATCATGGAATTGGACTCAGGATTCACCATTTTCCATCTGCTCCTGAAGAAGCAGAACTTAAGAATCTCTGAGAGACCCAGAGAAGACTCCTTCTCTGCTGCCAGAGCCAGAAGGGTGTGAGTTGGGCAGGCTAAGAAGATGACCTTGAAGGGCAGCTCTTTCCACTGGCCTTTTGGGCATGGGAGACTTTTGTGCATCTACTCTCCTGAGCTCCAAGAAGCTCAAAATTGGTCCCATTCTAATTTAGTTTTTGTCTATATTGCGGAAAATTTAACCTTTTTTTGTGGTAAGGAGGCTCACTGATTCACTGAGAGGACTAGCTTTCCACTGAAATCTCAGTCTCCAAGGTTCACAGAACTTGTTTCACCCCAACCTTCCTTGAAGGAAATCTGACTGACTTCATGATTCTCACAGCATGAAGTTGATTTGGCTTTTTCATTACTAAGCACTTGCTGAATGTAATATTTGCTGTTTGCTAACACTATCACACTGGAAGAAAGGAATTATAACACCCATTATACACATGAGAAAATTGAGTCTCAGAGGTGTTAACAGCCTTCCCAGTGGCCAAAGAGCCAAGAGAAGATAGAAACAAGATATGTGGCCAGAAGCAGAATTTACATCCATGGGGGTCTTTCTGAGTGTTAATGGCAACAACAGAAAATATTGCATCCTTAAGATAGGATTTAACAAGATTTACATCTGAAAAGGGACTGTCCAGTTGTTTATCTATTCTTCATAAAAATACTCACCCACAGTTAGAAGAGAGAAGCTTTGTGTTCTTTCTTTTTATTCAGCTTTAAAGAGCCACAAAAGGATTGAACTCAAGGTAACTCAGGGCAAATGCATCATTAGCAGGAGTGTAGTTACAGAAGCTTCATGGTGTGTTTGTGTTTCAGGTGTATATATATATATATATTTTTTTTTTTCTAAGCAAAATGTGATTTTTAATTTTTCATCTGAACATATCCAGTATTATCTGTCTGCTCCCTGCTTGTGCTCAGCTCAATTAAAATGCAATTGCTCAGCCTCAAGGTTCCTGCAAACTTTCAGGAAGGTGAACAAGAAACACTCCAGTCCAGACAACAGCTCTAAGAACTTTACAGATGCTCCTACACAGCCTGCTTTGAAACTGCTCAGTGCCAGCTATAATTTTCTCTTTATAGCTTGCAGTGTTGGTATGCATGCATATGTGTGTGAGTGTGTGTATATGTATGGGTGGATGTGTGTTTGTGAGAAAGAGAACTTTATTCTCCTTTGAATGATTCAGGTTAAGAAACTATAAATATACTTGGTGACCTCAGATGAGAACAAGTGTTGATCTATTTATCTTTTCCTCACTTCTCACCAGCCTTTCTCTTAGCATTTTGGCAATCTCACCCTTTCTGTGATATAAAGGAAATCCCTACATCTCTACCCCTGTCAAACTGCAATTTGATACTTAAACATATCTTTGCCAGGTGTACCCCAACCCCTAGCCTTGAGATCTTTAACCTCTGTGGACACAGTGCTGAGTCTCAGTGTAGCAGATGACATGATGGAATGAAAACATCAGAATTCAAAGGATCTTTGGAGATAATAATCCTATACGAACTTTGAACCTTGAAAGAGATATTCTCATGAGAAAAAACTAGGTCAAGAAGTCTTAAGTGTTTCCATCCTAGTTCTGCCTGCTTTTTCACTAGTGACTTGTCCCCCATGCCACCCTAAAAGTGAAGTGATGCATAATTGAACCTGCTGGTGAGGGAGGCAAAACTGACCAGGTGAGTCCTCACCCCACGCAGGCTCCAGGCTGACACAGAGCTTAGGATACATGAAGAAGACCCTGTTACTCCTCGACACCTGTGATTTGCTAAAGTTCAGAAGCAGAATGAAAGACAAAACCTGTTATACCCCTTACCTCACAAAGATGGACTTAATATATGTTAGCACAGCTCCAAACACAGACAGGGCTTCATATATCTGAGTGGTTGTTAAAAAAAAAAAAAAGAATGAAAAGAAAATTGGTTTGCAATATGTATAGAGTCTGCATTGAAAATACATGTCTTTAAAAAGACATTAGCCTCTTCCAGCAAGAGATGCAGTGTTCCCATACTCAAGGCTCCCAGAAGACCATGTAGTCAAACACCACCTTCCCCAGTTCCTGCACTGATGTCAATGGTGTCCACTGATTCAGGGCCAGTTCACATTCTCCCTCTGTTCTTATCTTAACTCCCAGAAAGCCCTGACTATCCCAGGGACAAAAATATTTTCACCTTTTCCTTTTCTTTATCCCTACCTCTACACTCCAGAAACCACCACACACAGAACAGGGCCTCATGGTACACCATTTTTTCACCTTCCCAGCTGGCTCAAAATCTAACTATGCCCTTCTCAGTGGCTTTCCAACCCACATCTCCCACATACTCAGCCCACCTGAAACTGACTTTTTCCTGCAGGGTCAATATGTCAAGAAGAGCCAGCCTTACCCTGTTCGAGGCTCTCACACACTCTGCCCTGTGTCATATCAGCTCCAGGATTAAACTTCAGAAACTTTGGCAGCCATAATACATGACAGTGGTGGGGGTCACTATCATATGAGAAGAAAGAACAGGTGGGCAGGGGTAGAGGAGAAAGGACACTTCAAGGAGGACAGGTGAAGGTTATACTGTGACTTTTTTTATCATTTTGATGCAGATCCCCGCCCCCTCCCCTTTCTCTCTTGTGGATTCTTGTTCAACTGTCCCAAAATCCAAATACCTGGCATCCAGCAGATAGCATTTCTCTCCTCTCAGCTCTCAATTCCTCTGGGTTCAATTGTAGAAGCCAGTTCCAAGTTCCCAAGTTTACAATCTACTCATTCACTGAAGCACTAAGCAAAACAGTGTCACATTAAATCAACATCCCTAAATATATTTCTATTTGTTTATTTACCTCTGAGCAATGCAGAAATCACATTTATTAATTCTTCCTCTATCCCCTCAGGCCAAGCTTAGTAATGCCATTGTAGAAGCTGGAAAGCACAGCATGAATCACCAGGTGGTTTTCTGATCTACTCTGGCATTGGTTCTGGCTCTCAGCTAATCTGTCCTGGAGGACAATTGTAGGGTCCATCATCAATGCCCAGTGTGAGCACAATACCCCCCACCCCCAGAGAGCCAGGACCATGAGGATCACCTGCAAGGCCCTAGGGGAAAGGCAATGTCCAGAGTCAGAAGTGCCACCAAAGTGCAGTTCCCACTAATTCAAGAGAAACTATATGATCACTTAAAACAGTAGTGCTTCCTGGCTTTAGCACAGATCCACTTTAATCACATTGTACACTCTGCCAGGAATCACTGTCCCTGCAGTGTGACAACAGAGACTACTGCCATATGACAATGCTGTCCACCTTGTGAGGTACCAGGAAAAGCTTCTGTCTCTGACAGGGAAGCCCATCCTTTCTCAGTTCAGCTACTGAAGTTGCCTTTGCTCCCAGCCACATGGAAAGCTTGCAAATTAACGCCAAGTGTTTTTATGATCTGCTCACATTGAACTTCTACCAGGACACTGTGCTCAGGAGTACTAACAGAGCTGGAAGCACCAACTCATGTCTGCTACCACCCCTCAAGCTGCATCATCTAATCCTCATAACCACTGTGGTATGTACATAGCGTAACTCTCACATTACGGATGGAAATGCAGGCTCACAGGGGTTATGTCACAGGTCTAGTGTTATGACTTGAACTCAGTCCCATCTAATAATTAGAATTTTTTCTTTCTTTGTGACTTCATAATATATTAACATAGTGATATGTGCTTTTGTTCCTAAATTTTTTACATCCCAACCTACAGTTATCATTCCATCACTGAGAGTCTTAAGACAGAAAGCAAACCTATGTTGTCATTAAGTATCATTCCTGCCCATTATAAAAGACTCTATCCATTAAAAATTTTAAAAAGTATATTACTAAATTTCTGGATCAGGAAGAAAGAAAGTGATATTTAAGAGGAAAAATGGAGGTGAGAAGAAACAGAGGTCAGGAGAGAAATATGAAGCCCTGTGGGCAGTAATAGCTCCATCCAAGTCTCTTGGGCCTGCTACAGGGTTGTTAAGATATGTAAGGGGACAGGCAAAGAACAGAGACATGACCACCAGTATTCCCAGCCCTATAGGGACCCCAAAACTGACACAGGTATTTAAAAGCCCCCAGACCTTGAAAGGCTATGTGGACTGTGACACCTGTTCTTTCTGGAGAGAACACTAAAATCTGTTTACCACCATCCAGAACACCTTTCCCAGGCTCTGGCATGATCAACCCCTTGGGAACTGTGCCCAACTGGGAGGAATCACAATAATGAATGAGACTAGAATCTCAAACAATGCTGCCTCCAATAAAAACAATTTCAAACAACTCAGTAGAATAGGACTGGGAGCAAAAGTTTAGATTAGTTAAAGAAACAAGTTAAAAAGGCCATTTTTTGTCATTGTAGAACAGGGTTCATATTTATTAATTTATTCTCAATAGAAAGTACCTTTTATGTGTTATCCCAGCCTCACCTGTAGTGTTCTTTGTTGTTTTTGTTTGTTTATTTGTTTGCTTGCTTGCTTGTTTGTTCTTTTGGTGGTGGTGCTGTAAATTGAACCCAGGGCTTTTGTGCATGTGAGGCAAGCACTCTACCGACTGAGCTATATCCCCAGCCTACCTGTAGCGTTCTTGAGCACCTTTATGCTGTTTTGATTAATTTTTTTTTTTACTAGACCATATATGGATCAAGCAGTTTGCTCATTTTACATCTAGGTGTCATGACTCTATGCATCATGTTCCTTGTGTAAAGATGGACAAATGAGGAAGATACTCTGTGGGTAGAGCTGCTCTGAGCTAACAGGAAGGTGGGTAGGGAGTAAATGTGAACTAGGCAATAGGGCATTAGATAACTACCTAATGCCTGACACAAAATAGGTATTATCAGAACACAAGTGACACATACCAGCTTGGCATTTGCCTTGCTCTAAAGCTAAAAACATTGTGATAAAATTAAGTTGGTATGCATTCTGTGATAAAAAATAAAGCAAAGTTAGCACTATTAATTTCAATGAAAGTTTACCTGATCATCTCAGTGTCTGCCCTGTTCCTACATTTTTCAAAGACAGACAAGCTCATGATTTCCCTCCAGGTTATTTCTAGTGCATACAATCCTACTATTATAGGTTGTTTAGCAGTACTATTGTTGCTTTCACTGAGTTCTGGCTGAAATGAGTGTGCAATCAACATATTTTCTGTCATCAGGAGCACAACACAGCAATGAAAATGCCTAAATAAAAAGCAGTGGGGAGACACAAATCCAAACAACCTCCATAGTCACTGCCACTGAATGATCCTGTCAATCAACCATCGCTTGCCCCGCTATCGCCATTGCTGCTGCTTCTGATTCCGCTGCTGCCAGCTTGAGATCATCAGGAGGTCTTCTTTCTGGGTGCTGCTGCCATAGAAGAAACCGCTGCCCTGGATGCAACTGTACTTGACACCGCTGCTAACCCCCAGAGATTGCCTACTGATGCTGCCCCAATAGCTGCAGCTGCAGCTGCTGCTGCAACCGCCACTACTGCTGGCCTGCTGCCTGCTGCCAACAACCACTGCCACTACCACTGCTACCATGCATAGAAGACTGCTTGGGGTTAGACTCCAAGTTTGGTTGCACCTGGCTGCACCCATTTTGGGTACTTCAACCAGGGCCTGGGGCCTGGGTGCTAGCAGGTTTACCACCACAAGAGCCTCTCTCTGGGGACTCCACCTGGGGCCTTCAAGTCCAGTGTGGGGGAACCTGCCTGGGGTCTTTCTGCTGAGAGTGCTGGTGGCCCTATTCTTGCTGCTGCATCTCACGGTTGCTCCTTTGCATGAGGGTATCCTTGGTGGTCTCTCTATAAGTAGAAGCAGCATTGAGATCTTGAGACTGCACTATAGCCAAGACTGAGGTATCTGAAGCCCAGATTGGTGGGATAGAGACTGGGTTTGTGATGGCTTATCTGGGTTTGGTGATAGCAAGAAACATCAGAAACAGGGCTGAGAAACTGTTGATCACTGACAGAGACAGTTCGACTTTCCAGCAAGATTTATTTTGCTTTATATTTTGATTCACTAATCTATCATATTTGGAACATGATATTTTTAATGCATCAGTATATGGAGGACAATAATATATGAATGGTGTTTTGCATTTTTGTTGGATTCTTGTGTCTTTAATTTTTTCTCTTTGTTCATATTCTTCCTTTCTCGTATCTATTTTCTTGAATTTTCTTTCCAACTTTTCTCCAACAAACAGCCAATCTCTTTTGGCTCCTCTTCCACTCTTCCTATGAATTTTTACTTCTAGCTTCTCTCTCCCTTCCTTGAAATATTGCATACTACACTACCTCTGTTCTCTCATCCACCATTTGAAATTGTAAGTCATTTAAACAAATATTCTGTTTATACTACAGATAGTTATTGAACTCATCATTTTGGGTTAATGCGAGAAAGCAGTAGATGACTTAGTGGGAGCTATTAGGTTAAAGACTATATATTGTGTACATTGGGTTCTGTTGATATTGGTCTCACCATAAAGGTGAAGCGCTGGAAACCTTCAGGGACACTATAGGTCTACAGCATAGAATTTATCCTGCCTTAGATTTATACTTTTTGGATGGGAAAACACACTAACAACATGAAAAAATAGGGGAATAAAGTGGCCCAAACACACCAACATGCTTCAACAAGAGAAACTACTGATAACACAGTAGAAGAAATGTCCAAGAAGGAGTTCAGATTGTATATAGTTAAATTGATATGTGAAGTAAAGGATAGTATAAGGAGTGAAATCAAAGAAAAAAATACAGGAAGTGAAAGACCACTTTAATAAAGAGTTAGAGATCATGAAAAAAAAAAAAAAAAAAAAACAAGCAGAACTCCTTGAAATAAGGGAATCAATAAACCAAATTTTAAATTCAATAGAATGCATCACCAACAGACTAGACCGCTTGGAACACAGAATCTCAGACAATGAAGACAAACTGTATAATCTTGAAAGTAAAGTTGAACATGTGGAGAAGATGGTACAAAACCATGAACAGAACATTCAAGAATTATTGAATAACATGAAAAGACCAAATTTAATAATTAATGAAATAGATGAAGGAGTAGAAATACAAACCAAAGGAATGCACAACTTTTCAATGATATAATAGCAGAAATTTTCCCAAACGTAAAGAATGGAATGGAAAATCAAATATAAGAGGCTTACAGGACCCCAAGAGTACAAAATTACAGCAGACTCACATGAAGACACATCATAATGAGAATGACCAACACAGATAATAAAGATAAAATCTTAAAGGCTGTGAGAGAAAAAAATCAAATTACATATAGGAGGAAACCAATTCATATCTCAACTGATTTCTCAACCCAGACCCTCAAAGCTAGGAGGTCCTGGAATAATATATTTCAAGCTCTAAAACAAAATGGATGATTACCAAGAATTTCATATCCAGCAAAATTAAGTTTCAGATTTGAAGGTGAAATTAAAACATTCCATGATGAACAAAAATTAAAATAATTCACAACTAAAAAGCTTACACTGCAGAGCATTCTCAACAGAATATTCCATGAGGATGAAGTGAAAAAAAAAAAAAGTGAAAACCAGCAAAGGGAGGATCTACACTAAAGGGACATTCAACTAAATGAGAAACTAAGACAAATCAGAAACCAGAAATAAATCAAAATGACAGGGAATACAAATCATATCTCAATAATAACCTTGAATGTTAACAGCCTAAACTCATCAATCAAAAGACATAGACTGGCAGATTGGATTAAAAATCAAGACCCAACAATATGCTGTCTTCAAGACACTCACCTCATGGGCAAAGACATCCACAGGCTGAAGGTGAAAGGATGGGGAAAAAACTTATCACTCACATGGATTGCATAAATAAGCAGGGGTTTCCATTCTCATTTCAGATAAAGTAGACTTCAAATCAAAGTTAATCGGAAGAGACAAAGAAGAATATTTCATACTTCTTAAGGGAAGTATATATAAGCAGGACATAACAATTATAAATATTTATGCCCCAAACAATGGAGCATCTATGTACATCAAACAAACCCTTCTCAATTTCAAGAGTCAAATAGACCACAATATAATAATACTTGGTGAATTTAACACACCTGTCTCACTACTAGACAGATCTTCTGATGACATCATCTATAGGCTTCTGATGGCATCTTCTATTTCGTCACTTGAAATTGGTCTGTTCAAATTGTGTATATCATCCTGCTTTAATTTGGGCAGATCATATGACTCTAGAAATTTGTTGATGTGTTTTGTATTTTGTTGGAGTACAAGTTTTCAAAATAATTTTGAATTATTTCCTGTATTTCCACAGTGTTTGTTGTGATATTTCCTTTTTCTTCACGTATGTTAGTAATTTGAGTTTTCTTTCTCCTTCTCTTTGTTAGCCTGGCTAAGGGTCTGTCAATTTTATTTATTTTTTTCAAGAACCAATTTTTTGTTTTGTCAATTTTTTTTATTTTTTTATTTTTTTTTTTGTACCGGGGATTGAACTCAGGGGCACTCGACCACTGGGCCACATCCCCAGCCCTTTTTTGTATTTTATTAGAGACAGAGTCTCACTGAGTTGCTAAGTGCCTCGCCATGGCTGAGGCTGGCTTTGAACTCGCGATCCTCCTGCCTCCGCCTCCCAAGTACTGGGATTACAGACGTGCGCCACCGCACCTGGCTATTTTGTCAATTTTTTCAATTGTTTCAATTTCATTGATTTCATCTCTGATTTTAATTATTTCCTATCTTCTACCATTTTTGGTGTTGGGTTGTTCTTCTTTTTCTAGAGCTTTGAGATGTAATTTTAAGTCATTTATTTGTTGACTTTTTCTTCTTTTGAGGAATGTACTCAATGCAATGAACTTTCCTCTTAGAGCTGCCTTCAAAGTGTCCCAGAGATTTCAATATGTTGTGTCTGTGTTCTCATTCACCTCTAAGAATTTTGTAATCTCCTTTTTTGCCGGGGCTGCTGGGGTTGCTGAGTTATGAATGAAGCCGGGCTCTGAGTTGCGCTTCCCTTTTCTGGGCCCTAAAAGGGAATTTTTCTTGCCTGCAGGAAAGATTGCAACTCACCCGGCGGGGTGAGCTTAAGGACAGAAATCGCTAGGTGCCTTACCTCAGAAAACACGCCACACCTAGGGAGTCTTGTATAGCACGCGGGATGCCCGAAAAAACTCAGATTTATTGAACAAGCATTGACTTAAATAGGCCTAGAACTAACCAATCAGCAAGCAAGGCGGTTCAGTCTCTCATGCTACGTCATAGCCACACCCCTTGGTCTAGCCCCGGTCCTTCAAGGCGTGGTAAGCAGTCAAAACTTTGCCCCTTGGCAGACATAGTCCCAACACTTTTTGATGTCATCTGCAACCCATTGTTCATTCCGTATCATATTATTTAGTCTCCAGGTGTTGGAGTAGCTTTTATTTCTTATTTTATCATTGATTTCTAATTTTATTCCATTATGGTCTGACAGAATGCAGGGTAGTATCCCTATTTTTTTTTTTTTTTTATATTTGCTAAGAGTTGTTTTGTGGCATAATATATGGTCTATTTTAGAGAAGAATCCATGTGCTGCTGAGAAGAAAGTGTATTCGCTTGTCGAAGGATGAAATATTCTATACAAGTCAGTTAAGTCTAAGTTGTTTATTGTATTTTTGAGTTCTATAGTTTCTTTGTTCAGCTTTTGTTTGGGAAATCTATCCAGTGGTGAAAGAGGTGTGTTAAAGTCACCCAGAATTATTGTGTTGTGGCCAATTTGACTCTTAAACTTGAGGAGAGTTTGTTTGATGAACATGGATGCTCCATTATTTGGGGCATATATATTTACAATTGTTAAATCTTGTTGGTGTATGGTTCCCTTGCAGTATATAGTTCCTTCTTAATCCCTTTTGATTGACTTTATCTTGAAGTCTACTTTATTTGATATGAGGATGAAAACCCCTGCTTATTTCCTCAGTCCATGTGAGTGGTAGGATTTCTCCCAACCTTTCATTCTCAGCCTATGGATGTCTTTTCCTATGAGACAAGTCTTTTAGAGGCAGCATATTGTTGGGTATGTTTTTTTTGATCCAATCTGCTGGTCTATGTCTTTTGATTGGTGAGTTTAGGTCATTAACATTCAGAGTTATTATTGTGATGTGTTTTTGTATTCCCAGCCATTTTTGTTTATTTTTGACATTTAACTTGACATGGTTTCTCCTCTGATTGGTTTTTCCTTTAGTGTAATACCTCCCTCTGCTAATTTTCATCACTGCTTTTCATTTCTTCTTCATGGAATATTTTGCCTAGGATGTTCTGTAGTGCTGGCTTTCTACTTGTAAATTCTTTTAACTTTTGTGTATCATGGAAGGTTTTTATTTCATCCTCAAATCTAAAGTTTAATTTTGCTGGGCATAAGATTCTTGGTTGGCATCCCTTTTCTTTCAGAGATTGGAATATGTTGTTCCATGATCTCCTAGCTTTGAGTGTCTGAGTTGAAAAATCTGCTGTGATACAAATTGGTCTCCCCCTGTATGTGATCTGATTCCTCTCTTTTGTGACCTTTAAAATTCTATCCTTGTTCTGTATGCTAGGAATTTTCATTATAATGTGTCTTGGTTTAGATCTGTTGTAATTTTGTACATTTGGTGTCCTATAAGCCTCTTGGAATTCATTCTTCATGCTTGGGAAATTTTCTGATATTACCTCATAGAATAGATTGTGCATTCCTTTGGTTTGAAACTCTGTGCCTTCCTCTATTCCAATTACTCTTATATTTGGTCTTTTGATGCTTTCCCATACTTCTTGGATTTTCTGTTCATGGTTTCTTACTATCTTCATTGTGTGGTCAACTTTATTTTCAAGATTATATACTTTATCTTCATTGTCTGACATTCTTTCTTCCTGTTGATCTAGTCTGTTGGTGATGCCTCAATTGTGTTTTTTATTTGGTTAATTGTTTCCTTCATTTCAAGGATTTCTGACTGTTTTTTTCTTCAGAGTTTCTATCTCTTTTTGAAGTAATGTTTTTGCTACTTGTATTTGCTCTCTTATATCATTATTGTAGTGGTCAATTTTTGCCTGTATTTGCTCATTTAGGTCATTCTTTGATTCACAGATCATTTTAATTATGAACCTTCTGAACTCCTTCTCTGACATTTCATCAACTTCACTGAGCATGCATCCTGGTTTGTTTGGGGTACTTTCCTCCCTTGTGTTTTCATGTTGTCTATTTGCCTTACTTTCTTGCAGTGTAGACCTGAGATATTACAGTTTCTACCCTATATTCTTAAAATATCCTTGCAGGTTGTCTGTGCATCCCCTTAATGTTGGGCTATTAGAACCTGCCATTGTCCCTCAAAGTATGCTACCTGGGGCTGGGTCCACACAGGTTGGTGTGGGTCAAACTGGTTAAGTCTGAGCTCCTGTGGTGGTCTGCTAGTTAGAAGAGGCAGTCCTCTGAATGGAGGTCAGTGAAGCTGTCCTAGACTCGTCTGAGCTCTGCACATGTGGGCTAGGCTGACCTGGGCCCACCTGTGCTTGGACAGAGGTTGGCAAAAATTCCCTGAGCCTGGTCACACTCAAGGGGATGTCATCAGGACTGACCTGGGGCTGGCCATGCTGGGGTTCACCCAGCGGTACAGACCTGGGCCTGGCGGCACTCCGATGTTGCTCCCCGGGACTGTCCTCAGCCCACCTGAACTCAAGCAGAGTTGGCAGGTCTTTCCTTGCTGTCTCCTGTTCTGGGGAGGGGGTCAGCAGGACTGGCTGGAGCCTGGTCACACACCAGGGGGGATCAGCGGGAGTGACCTGGGCCTAGAAGCACTCCAATGCAGGTCCCCGGGACCTTCCTAAAATAAGTCTTAATAAATTTTTAAAAATTTAAAATATTACCAGATGGTCTTTCTCTGTAGGAATTCTGACTGTAGAAATGTACAGGGAAGCATTCCCATGGTGAGAAAACTCCTGGGAGGTAACAGGCACTCTGTTTCCCACCCTTAGAATTCCCTGCAATCTCTCCTAGGATCTAGTAATATAACTATACATATGTGTAATGTCTAGCTGGTATGGCAATGCCCTGAGAAGACACTGTGTTAGAGCTTCATCAAGCCTCAACCTTGACTGCAGGCACATAACTCCTGGGAACAAAGGAACTTGCTTGCTAGCTAACTACAATGTTTCACCAAGCTCAGGTGCTCCTGGATCTCCTCTCCTAACAGTAACTTTAGATAATGGACTTTATTGAGAGCTGCACAAATCTCCTGACATTGCATATTGTGACTGTGAAATTTAACTGCAGAATAAGCAGCATTACTGATACTTTAAACAATAATGTAGTTATGGTACTAATGACCTAACCTGTTGGTATAAATAAACATGGCCGCTTGGATAAGGAGCCACTCTACCACCTTTCCTGCCTCTGCACCTTGTCTCAGTGTCCTCATTATTACTGTTTCCTTACATTTCCCAGTGTTTTTTAACCAAGATGTGTTAGATTAAAGATGGCTGGAAATCATTTTATTGGTTCATCTCAAGAGATATAACTGAATTCTTGAATATGCTAGTTTTAGTTATTTGCTGGATGGTTTAGTCAACTTTCCATCACTGTGCCCAAAATATCTAAATAGGAACAACTTAGAGAAGAAAAAGTTTTATTTTGATTCGCAATTCCAGAGGACTTAGGTTGGCTAGCTCCAAGGCAGAATCATGGCTAGAAAGGCATGGCAGAGGGAAAATGTTCAGCTCATGGCATCCAGGAATCAGAGAGGGAGAGATGAGCCAGGGATCAAGTATAGTCCACAAGGTCATGCCCCCAGTGACCTACTTCCTGAAGTCAGGTTCTATTTGCTTACAGTTATTACCTAGTAGTCCATTCAAATTATTAATCCATCAACTGGATTAATCCATTGATGAGGTTATAGCACTCATAATCCAATGATTGCCTGTAAGGCCCCATCTCTGAACCTTGTTGTATTGTGGACCATGACTTTCATAAATGAGTTTTGGAGGACATTCCAGACACAAACCACAACACTTGACAACTAGAATGTGGTTAAATAATATTTGGGGGCATCCAAAGTACAACATAAGAAAACCTTCAGCTTCCTGAGTCTCTAGAACACTTATTCTCGGTGAATATAGACAGAAAAACTTTTCAACTCTACAGTCAGGATAGAGAGGCCATATGTTGATTCCCAGGTCAATGATTCTAAGTGAGTGCAGCCTTCCAGCCATCCATGCATAAGTTCCATAAATTAAGAATGAAGCTGTTAGGACCCTCCATCCTTGCCCACCTACCAGCAAAGGACCACTAAGCAATCTCAGCCTATGCCATGAAGAGCAGAATAACCCAGCTGCCTTTTACTTTTCTAGATCAAATGTTATAAGTGTTTGGTGGTGATTGGGGTTGGTGAAGAAGGATCAACATTGCTCTCCCTCTACTTTCTGTGCAAACCATATCTCTAGTCACTATTTTGAGACCCTAGATTTTAGCTTAGACATCTTCTTCACTATTTCACAAAGAGAACAAGGGGAGAAAGCATTGAGAACTATGTAAATCCATACCTAATCTTAAAATAGCACATCTTAATCAAGGACAAAGCTTTCTATTCCCACTATAAATGTGGGAGCATCAAAATGAAGAAGGCAATGAGAAAACATATAGTTTATCATATCTGTTCACAGAAAATAAAAATTGCTTTTTACAAAACGATTTTCACAAGCTTCTAAAACCTAAAACAGTTCAATTTTTTCTGACCAGAGATAAGGATTAGATTGAGAACTCTCTACTAGGATAGAGAAATGACAATCACTGACATTTATTGATAAAAGCAAGCGCAATTGTAATCTACAGACCCAGCCCCCTTCCACACTCAGCCTGAGGTCAAACTGCTTACAGGAAACCAAGTGAAGGCACTAAATCTCACCTCCCTCCTTACTTTCTCTGCCAAAACCACCCCTCAACTTTTTACTAATGGAACAAAAATAGCCAAAAAAAGCAAAGGAAGCACTAAAAAAAGTGAAGCTGGAAGCTGGAATGATTGACAGACTAGAATGAAAGGCTGTTAATGCTGGATGAAATCCCAGAAGTCATTCAATTAATTCCTCTCTTATTTTCTCCTTTCCTGACTTTTTATTTGCTTATATTATAAATACAGAAAGGTGCACATATCAAACAGACAGCTTAGTAAGTTTTCATAAATTGAACATAGCTATGTAGTCAGCACTTAGAATAAGAAACTAAACATGATCAATACCCCAGAAGCACCTTGGACCTGTTCTAGCCATATTCCTCCTACAGATACAGTCTAATATACACTGGTTTTGCCCATTTTGTGCTTTATAAATTGCATGACATGCTATGTACCCATTTAGGTCTGACTTCTTTCCTTCAGGGTAATGTTTCTGAAATTCATTCATATGGTTGTGTGTAGTTGTGGATTATCCCTGCTCATCAAAGTTTAATGCCTGTGGGAGAAAAATAACACATTTTTTTCCTGTTCTGCTACTGTTGGTGGGTTTCTTGATATTTTACCTATATTGAAACTGGAGTCCAGGAGGCTATATGGTTATATGAAGTTGCACAGTGAGAGTGGTACTCAATATAGATTGCCCATTTGTACTCAAGCTCATATATTCTCCATCTTCTCCCCCACCTCTCACTATAAATTTCTATACATATTTTGCTATGCATACATGTCACATCCTCTTTACACAAAAGAGAAAGTAGACACACCACTTGTATATAGACAGGCTAATAAAAGCAAGGTTTGTCAATTTATACTCCTTCCCTGGCAGATAAACTCCAAGTAACAAATCTGGATGTACATAAAGGCACATAACACCAAGAGCTGTGATAATATTTCATCTACTCTGAATGCAATCTGTACTGCTGGATGTATTCACTTGGCAAGGATTTCTGCTATTTAAGAGCTACTAGAATAGATTTTTCAGGGTCAGGTGAATTTCTTTCCTGCAGCGTCTTCTTGAGACGCTTACTCCTACCACAATAAGTCAAGTACTAGAGGTCATGGAGGGCAGTGACAGGCTAAGAAAGTGTGGACGGACCACCTGTACAGCTGAGGTGTGGGACATTTCATCTTTGCGCATTCCCTCTCCTTTTCCTCTACTCTTCACCCACAGCACCTGCCAATCACTCTGCTGTTCCCAAGAGGCAGTGGATTCCCTCTGAGATGTTTATAGTCTAGTTGAACTGGCCGCCCTTCTGGCCATGTACATAATTCCTTCCTGTCCCCATGAAAGGGGCCTCTTAATCATTCTCTCTCTCCTTTGCAGTTGTCAGCCACAAATCCAGGAAGACTCATTAAAGTGTCCACTTGTGCGCGAGCACCTTGTTAAGAGGATTCATTGGTGTCATCTTTACTGATGCTTCTACCTGAAAAGATGACTGACCCTGCAGAGGAACCTCTGTCCTGAGGCCTTTTAATCTTTACCCTTAGGAAATTTGGGCAGCCATGCAGGCCAGAGCCCCAACAGGGCTCTGAGAGCTGGAGAGGAGAGAGGATTGGGGAAGAGGAAATAACAGTTTCCTTCTGCTTACTATTTCCTTCTGCTTACTTCTATACTTACTATTGGAAAGCTCAGCCTCCAGTGGTATGCCCTGACACAACTGAGGAAATGTTTCTTTGAGCTACTTAAAAAAAAATTGCTGTACACATAATTGCTGAGTGAATTTATGGTGATTTTCCTATACCAGAAATTCATTTTGCTTTGGGAACTTGGATGTTTGTTTGAGCAGCCACAGAGGATGAATTAATTGAGACCCTTATCACAATAACAGTTCCCAAAGGAAAGCAGAGGTTTTTAGAGGTAAAATAAGGAGCATCATCACTTAAGCAGGGTAGTGTAGTTGACTTACTTGACAATTTGTTGTAAGGATAATGTTAAATAATATTAAAATTCTCCCTCTTTGGGAGAATAATTTTATTTGTTCTGAATGCAAGAAACATTAAGGAGTGGAAAGACTCCCACAATAACTTAAGAAATTATTAGCCAAATTATTATCCAAATCATATTGTGTGCTGCTATGAAAAAAATCACTTGGCACTTACAACATTCTTCCTGGAAATCTCTTTTGCCAAACCCACCAGTTTATTAGGTTTGTATTCTTTCTTCCATGGTATGGAAGGCAAATATTTCCAAATTTTAACACCACATAACAAGGGTTTTCTTTCATCCTGAATAAAATTAAATTTCCTCCCTTTCCTTCTTTACTAATAGTCTTCCAGAGAATCATATTGCTTCTTCTTGCTGTACATCCTGAATCAAATGCAATATTTTTAAAATTTTGTCATATTACCATTGTAACTCAGGCATAAAATTACAAATTTTGAACTGTTAATCTATTTTTGTATTATAAATTCCAAAATTCTTCTTTAAATGTTTGGTAGAAAGTGCCACCTGAATCTAGATTTTTGTTGTTGTTGGGAGAATGTTGCTTACTGATTCAATCTCTTTACTAGTTTATAGGTCTATCTAGAATTTTCATGTATTTATGATTAAGTCTTGGTAGATTACATGTTTCTGAAATTTGTGCTTTTCATCTAAGTTATCCATTTGTTGGCATAGCACTCTCTTATGCTTTTTTTTTTTAATTTCTGCAAACTCAGTAGCAATGTCCTATCTATAATGTACATGTATTTTTTTTCACTGCAAGACTTAATGACAAAATAACAACCATTTGATTATATCTCAGTTTAAAAGTCAAGAATTCAGGTTCCTGAGTTGGGGTACCTCAAAGTTTGAGATTTTAAGATAGGTGTAAGTTAGTCATCTACCAAGTATGTAATGAATCAGGTATGCCTATTACTTAGAAGTTAGGATGAAATATTCAAACCAAAACCAGAAAAAAAAAGTTTATTCCTGGTTAGTAAGGTGAGCCTAACACTTGATAGTTAGACAAAGTAGACAAAGTAGTTCAAAGCTCAGAGAGCTATTTGGGAACCTAAGGACAGGTCCTAACAGATCAAGTAGAAAAGGCAGGAGCACAAAGAAAAGGGGGTGCATAAAGGGGCCTTCATTCAGGAACAAATTCCATGCTAGTCAGAGACTGGAAGCTACTGTGGATACGGAACCCCTACCCAATATGAGGTACTGAAGAACATGAGGAAAGGAAGTGCTGAGAGCAAAAAGCCAACCACACAGACAGTGTCAAGGTACTCTCTCAAAAATGGCAGATGCTGTCAGTGGTGCCTCAGTGGTTCACGTCTAGCTTACCCAAATTAACCGGAGCCCCTACTGCCTGCAGGTGCCAGGCTTAGCAGGAGGCAATGAAAGCACCAATTTGAAACTCCCCCTGGGTTCCACAAAGAGTAGCACAGAAATAACATGATGTGCTGGGGCATCATCCATGGGAAGGAACAGAGACAGCAGAAAAGACACAGATAGAATTAAAGATACAGAATTCCCAGTGTGAAAGGTTTGAGAAACTAACAATTTAATTCATTGAATTCACAAATACTTAGTAGGCATCAGTGGTTTGCCACTAGGGACAGACACAATGCTCACTGTTTGGGAGCTCACATCCTGGCAAGGATATAGCTCTTTATGAATGGATGGAGCATGTTCCAGGGGAACTCAAGAGAAGGTTCAGGAAGTGTAGGCAGCAACCAAACCATGGTATTCTGATGCATGAGAAGGAGCTTATAATTTCTGCTAGAAGCACTTGGGGATCACTTAACTACATATGTAAAGGAGTGATAGCTTGGCTGAGAAATGAGCTTCTGGTGGGTAAAGAAGTAAAGGACTCCAGAGATATGTGTATATCTTGTTCATGTCTATGGAAATTGTATCAAGAGATTTTTCTTCTCTTTCCCTATTTGATATAGCTTCATCTACACTCTAACTGGAAAAATAGAGCAGGAACCAAGGCTATCTTCCTGCTTCACCCAAGTGTTCCATTGTCCTCCACGGAAATGAATGCAACAAAGTGAATAGGCTTTGTGAGGCTCAGCCCTTGACCCTGGTTCCTCAGGAACATCTGATTTTTTTTGGAGGGGTGGTACTGGGGATTGAACTCAGGGACACTTGACCACCACTGAGCCATATCTCCAGCCCCCCGTTCTTTTTTTTTTTGGGATTTTATTTAGAGACAGGGTCTCATTGAGTTGCTTAGTGTCTCACCATTGCTGAGGGTGGCTTTGAACTTATAATCCTCCTACCTCAGCCTCCCAGGCCACTGGGATTACAGGTGTGTGCCACTGCACCCAATAGGAACATCTGATTTTATCTGCTGAGCTACCTGCAGGCAGTGTAATATGAAAAGAATGTTATAATTCAGTCAAGAAAGGTGTCCTCTGCTGGCACACACATAAAACAGGTAAATGTGATGCTTCTTCACCTTATGTTGAGTTCAGTTTTCTCAATCATCATCAGAAATAAATTGACACTTGAAAATCAGTTTGTGGTTGAAGCAGTGAGACACATATTCCAGAGCATTGCTGAGGAACATATAAGCAAGGATAACTACCACCATAGGCAAGCCTCAAAATCTCAGTAAATCAATACAAGAATGGCTTCCACTCATGAAAATTTTGACATGAATCACATAGCTGTCCTAGGAAGTTTTCCTTCTTCTTGGCATTTCTCAGTAATCTAGGCTGTTTTAGCTGTGGCCCACCCTCTTGATATGTACTGTCTCAGAGCCACTGCAGATAGGGAACAAGAATGAAGGAAGTACAGAAGCCTGTGATATCACTGCATCAGTCTCCATGTGGGACTGTAGTCACAGCCCCATGACCAAAGGGAATCCCATGGCCCAAACTCAACTAAAAGTAAATTTAGTTGTCTCTGCCACAAAGTGACCCAAAATTCTAGTGCTGAAAAGCAGACAAAGTAAAAAACTGACCAATTGCCTTAAGTCTCTCTGGAGATTGGTATAATACTTCCTTACCTCCTGGCATTCCACTTCTCACCTGGAGTTTCAGACCACTGATTTTTCTATCAGGGGATTTAAGGATATTCAGGTTGTGAGCTGGTTACTTACCACAAATTTGTCACTGATTTTTAAAAACCATTGCCTCATAGCTTCATGTGGTGCCTAGAAAGTAGAATATGCTTAATTTAAATATATATATATATATATATAGAGAGAGAGAGAGAGAGAGAGAGATACGTATATATGCATATATAGAGAGATATGTATATATGCATATACGTATGTGTGTGTGTGTGTATATATATATATATATATATATATATAGAGAGAGAGAGAGAGAGAGAGAGAGAGAGATTGACAATCCTGGTGCAGTGGCGCACGCCTATAATCCCAGCATTTGGGAGGCTGAGGCAGGAGGATCGCAAATTCAAAGCCAGCCTTAGCAATGGAGAGGTACTTAGCAACTCAGTGAGACCCTGTCTCTAATAAAATACAAAAAAAAGGGCTAGGGATGTGGCCCAGTGATTGAGTGCCCCTGAGTTCAATCCCTGGTGCAAAAATATATATATATATATGTGACCTCAGGCACTGGGTATGTAACTCAGCAGTATAGCACTTGCTTAGCATATGCAAAGTCCAAGGTTTGATATCCAGCACTGTAAAAAATAAGTAAAGTAATTAATAAATATTGGATTGGTAATTGAGCAAGTGAATGTTATTGCCAGCCTGACTTTTTTATGGGTTTCTTGAATGGGTTTCTAGATCTTACCTTAATTAATCTTGTCCCTGTTCATCAGAAGTCCAGTTTTGGTGCCAGGAGTCTAGTTCTTCTTCATTCTTTTCATATTCCTATGTAAAAAAAAAGTCAAAGTTCTTTGACTGTCTCTATGCCCTGCCAACTGCTTTCTAGGACCTTGATCCCATGCATGTGGAGCAAATCTCTACCTCCAGTCCTGTGCTTTCCCAAGAGAAGTGATGTTAGTCTGATTAGTGATTACCAAGTTCCCCAACTAAGCCATGATTAATAATACATAGGATTTGTGTGCATATGAAAAGTAGCTTTCTCTCCTCTCTCCATTAGAGAACAAGCTCTTCATACTCATTTCTACTCTCATCCTTACTTACATGTATTCTGGCATCACTCTAACCACTCCAGGTACATAGACCACAAGGAAGAAATAAAACAGACAAGGAGCTGCTTCTGTGGAGGAGATGGACAGTAGATAACAAAAAAAAGACAGACAAAAGCTCCATGTTGTGACAAGTACAACAAAAAGAAATAATAAACAGCCATGATCAGATAAATAGTAGAGAAGGCTAAGATCACATCTCTAAGAAAGGATCGTTGAGCTGAATTCTGAAGGATAATGATAAGAAGTTAAGAAGTAACATGGGGAAAAGTTCCCCAGTATAGGGAACAACATGGTCTACAGCTGTGAGGCAGGAGCTAAGAGAAAGGTCAGTGGGGTTGGATCTAGAAATTCAGGTTCTGGAGTGACAACTAACTGCTCTGACTATATACACTCACTTGATACCACTATTCAGAAAATAGCCTCCCACAATTTCTACATAATGTTGAAACAGTACAAGGGAAAGGTGTAAATGGTAGAGATCAACTCTTCAAGATGTAGAACCTCATATAAAATCCCCATTCACTCCTTGCTGCCCATTTTTATCATTTCTACTAAATCCAAATCTGGATCTTTATCAGCTCTCTGTCAGACTGACCAGTGTCTCCATTTCATCTCTCTTTGCCTTGACTTTTCTATGAATATACTCCCAAGTCATTTCTATTTTCCAGAAATCTATATTAAAAATCATTCATTGCTTATGGCCATGTTTTCTTTGTTTTTATCATCTTATATTTCTTTAAATGTATTGTCTAATATTTTAATAGACCCTTAGATAGGAGAGGAAGCTGATTAGTCAGTCTATCGTGATTATAGAAGTTAAGAGATTTGGATTTTGTTGTTGGATTATTTGCTTTTAGCTAAGGACTACTTGATCAAGTTTGAACACTCATGGGTATGATCCAGTGTAGAAGAAAAAAATAATATATCAAGATGTGGTAATCACTAAAGAATGAAGTCCTGGAGAAACTGAAGCAGGAAATCAGGGTGAAATCCAGAGCATCTGGACAGCAACTAACTTTACAGTCCAAGGTCAAGAATTGGAGCTCTGGTGGCAGGTTTTCTAGCTTCTGATCCTGGCTAGACTACTTAATACTTGTATAACCTTGTGAAAATTATTGAAATTCTTATGTCTCGGTTTTCTTACCTAGGGAAAAAAAAGCAAGAATAATAATGATGCCTTTATCATAGGTTTGTTGTAATAATTACCTTAAATAGTAGCATGCAGTGACTAATGATAAAAAAGGATTCATAAATATTCACCATTTTTATAAAAGAAAGAAAGCTATTTTTTATGTTTTAGTAAGGTAAGAAGATAGAAGATAATTTCAAAAAAAATATGCTTTTTGGAAGGGAGAGTGAACTTTGAGTGAGTTCCTCTGAAGGTCATTATTTTCTGAGTAAGGTATAAAGTGAAGCAGTATCATACCTGTGAGAGTGAGAGGCATTCAGAGAAGTGAATAAAATGTAAAATGTGTAGAAGCACTGGTGAAGGAAGAGGTAGAGCGAGTGTATTTGAAGAACATGGTAGTTTACCCACGCTGAGGTAAGTATTCATAAGTATAAGTGACATGAGTCAAGCTGGTTATGGTGGCACATACCTGTAATCCCAGAGACTCAGGAGGCTGAAGCAGAATGATTGCAAGGTCAAGGCCAGGCTCAGCAATTTAGTGAGGCTCTAAACAACTTAGAGAGGCCCTGTTTCAAAATAAAAACAAAAAGTCCTGGGGATGTAGTTCTGTGGTTAATCACTTGATTCAATCCCCAATACAAAAAAAAAAAAAAAAGACATGGGTCAACCTGGCATTATTATTTTATTTTTTCTCAGCAAAGCTCTGTTAGCCTGTGTTAGGTAGGCATGAAGACAGTCTTGGGGTCTTCCATGATTTGGGAAAATAATTGCAGAAAAATAAACATATTTAAGGGTATAATTATGTTTTTAAGATAGAAAACAAAAGAAAGGTACTCAAGTGGTCTGGAATGGATAGACAAGAGTGGAGGGATGAATTAGAGATTTTACCAGGGGCAAAGCATTGACTCAGTCAGTGGACTTGGGCAAGTAGATGCCTGATAGATTAAAGACTGACATCAGAGTGAGCCATTTGAATTCATTTTCTTCTGGTTCTTGAGTGTAACAAGTCCCAGAATAAAGGCACACAGGGGGGTGTCTACCATGGTGATGAGGAAAGGTCACTAGAGTTGAGGGCAGGGTTAGAGGTGAAGACAGAATGTGAGGAGGTATGGGCACTCTCTATGAATGGGAAAGAGACCAGCTGTCTGGTGACAAGGAGAAAGCAGAGCAGAAATTTCTAGATGTCTAGTAAGAGGAGCCTCAGAGCATCAGTGCGGTGTGTGTGACTGTGTATATGTGTGTGCAAGCATGTGTGAGAATGTGCTCAGGTGTGTGCACATACATAAAGGGGGATTATCTCACTAAAGGAATGACAGTGGTTTCCTCTGCTTCCCCAACCTCTGCCTTTCCTGCACAGCCTCTTTTGTGCTTGGTGTTTATTGCACTTTGGACTCATTTCAAGATAACTTCAGGAAACACTCTCAATTAATAAAATGTAAATGTATTCAGGTTGCTGTCTCATTTAACAAATGTAATTTTCCCATTGATGTTTAATTACCTTAAAATTCTTTCAAGGTTAAAAAGGTACTATCTCTAGAACATTAGTTATTAAATTATGTATCACTGATTCATTTGTTTGCTGCATTGATTTGAGCTTTCTGACATTTTTTATTGATTGTTTGAAATCAAACTTCCAATTACCAAAGGAATAGACAATATCAGCTCAAAATTCCTGTGAGTGTAGAAGGAAGCAAGCCAGGCTGATAGTTTAAAGATCTCAGGTTTCTTGAGACCAAAATGTGACTTGAACCCCAATGTAAGAATAAACTAAAGAAAGCATTTTTTTTTTAAATGGGAAGTTTTTTAAAAACCCAGGACCTAATTTTCAAGGCTGATATGGTGTTGCTACTTTGGCAGATGAGCATCTCACTTGCATCTCGGAGGCCAGTGCACTGAACATGGTCTGTTATGTTTAGACTGGAGATAAAGAACCACATTTGGCAGACATCCCAGTCCCTATCCTCCTTTTTGCAAAGGCATTCGATTTCAGGCTTCCAGAGAAGAATAAATAGTAGCTGAAATAGGGGCTTTGTGGTTTATCCTTCTTATCTTGATGTCTAGGACATAAGAATAAGAATATTATAAATTATTGAAACTTTATGTGCAGGCATTATGTAAGCACTTTATATAATATATGATCATCTTCATAATATATAAATATATACATACTTAAATATATATCATAGATACTGATTCAGCTATAGGTACATGCATCTATGTGTGTGGCTATTTAGGTAGGTACTATGACTTCACCATCTATTTTGGTAGGTTAGTAGATATATGATAGAGATCTAACTAGCTAGCTAGATAGATGGATGATAGATCATAGATAAATAGGTAGGTATATAGATAGATAGATATCAGTGGATCTCCACCTTCAACTTTCCCAGCAACACTCTGATTTAGGTATAATACCTAATTATAATAATTGTTCCAATTTTAGAGATTAGAAAAAAAAAAAAAAAAAAAAAAAAAGAAAGATTCCTTTGTTTAGAGCACACATCTAGTAAAGGTTGGCAGATCCAAAATTGGGCCAGGTAGTCTGATCCTTGAAATAAAACCACTTGGACTTGACTTTAGACCTTCTGATTCCAAGCTCAGCATTTAAATGATGATATGAATGTGCAAAGTAAGTGTTGAGATGCCTTGTTGTGCTGACCCCCCAATGGATGTTTCTTCACTTGTCTGCCTGATGATAGTTATTGCTCAGGCCTGTGACTCTTACTTCCTGATACAGAAGGAAAAGTGGGGTCTTATCTATGTTTCTTGGCAATGAGCCCATGGGTGGGCCACCTGACTTACTTCACCTGACTTACCCTAACAATCTCCTGGATAAATGCATTGATTGCACTTTGGTTGATCACCATAAGAGTCAAAAAACTCTTAGGCTCAAATTGATAAATGTTCTGTCTCCTGCCCACTAAAAGGCAATAAATAAGAAGCTATGTCTGGCTGAATTCCAGTCTATACATCCAACCTGCATTGCTAACAATGTCTTTGTTGAAACCGATCCTCTGGCTGATTATTCTTTTACATTTTCCTTCTACCTGTTCAAATTCTACCAATACTTCAAAGCACAACTCAGCTCCAACCTTACCCATGGACTATATGATCATTCATTCACTTATTCAAAAAATATTTACTGAGTGCCTTTTATGTGCCAGATATTATTCTTGGCTGCCTGAGAGGACTGGAATATAGCAGTGGGCCAAAATAACTCAGTTTGTGTTCATACTGAGTTTATACTGTGTGGAAGCATTTATGACCAAGTGAAAAGAAAATTTCAGTTTGGGTCAAGTAACCTAAAGGAAAATTAACATGATGTTAAGACTGACAATTACCAGGCAAATATGCGAGTTGGTTTTTCATTTCAGTGACAAAATTCTTGAGAAAATCAACTTATACAGAGGGAAAGTTCATTTTGGCTCATGGTTTCAGGGGTTTCAATCTATGGTCAGATGACTCATTTTTTTTGTGGGGGGGGGGGCATGTGATGAGGCAGTACATCATGGCATGGATTGAACGGTGAAACAAAATTGTTCACTTTATGGTGCTGGACAGCACAGACAAAACAGGAAAAGGATAGGACCCAAAATTCTTTTCCTAGGCATACCCACAATGACCTAACTTATTTTTACCACACCTCACCTTCTAAAAGTTCTACCATCTCCCCATAGTGTCAAAAGGCTGTGACCAAACCTTTAATACTTGGGCCTTCAGGGTACATTTCAGATGCAAACTAAAGCAGCAAGGGATAATCGCTATTAGAGAGGAGATATTTTGGCTGAAATTTAAAATAAAAGAATGAGTCAAATCTGTGATGAACAAGAGGAAGAGGATCCCAAGTACATCTGTTTCTCAACTTCTTATTAAGTTATATCTTGATAAACCCTTCATAAATTGAGAATATTTCACATCAAAAATGCATTAAATACAACTAACTTACTGAGCATTCTTGTTTAGCAACATGGTATACTGTAGAGTATCAGTTGTCCCCCTTGTGAATGATGGAATGAATCAATTAGACCTTGACCAAAGAGATTCTACAAATTTCTGAAAAAATGAAAGGTCTAGGTGATAAGAGCAATGGCTACTAGCAGAATATAGAGAACCTGGGGGCTATAAGTTTCTGGGTCAATGTCCAGGTTCACAGTGGATGAGAAAGAAACAGAGAAACAGGGAGGAGATGAGAGATTCCATATTAAGGGTTTGAAAGACCAAGAAATAAAGAATTTTCAACAGAAGAAGGAAGATGTCATAAGATTTCTGAATATATGTTCCCAGGAACCTATTCAAAGAGGCAGGAGGAGCTGTCAGATAGGTGTCGGGTTATGAAAGATCTAGGTCACTCACAACATAACCAACATTAAAGTAAAAGTCTGGCAACCTACTCATTGCTATACTCTCCAAGGTATGGGCAGTCGAGGTATATAAATAACTCTCTCTAAGCTCCTTACCTTCTCCAGAATGCTGGGGAGGCTGAAAACATGGTTGCAACAGTTGAGGGTTCAAGAAAGTGACAGAGCTTCTGATCATGACTCTCAGATGTCTTCTGGTTCCTGAATTGTAGAGGCAGGAAAATATGATTTCAGATTTGATTGGCTTTAGTTTTGATTTTTGAATAAAGGTTTTAGTTCATTTTTTTCTATAGTTCTAGCACCTTCCCACAGCCAAGGTCTTACATAACCCAGGTTAGAATGTGGCTTTCCTAGTCGGATGTGGTAGCACACGCCTGTAATCCCAGCACTTGGGAGGCTGAGGCAGGAGGATCATGAGTTCAAAGCCAGCCTCAGCAATGGTGAGGCACTTAGCAACTCCATGAGATCCTGTCTCTAATAAAAATACAAAAAAAAGGGCTGGGGATGTGGCCCAGTGGTCTAATGCCCCTGTGTTCAATTTCCAGTACCAAAAGAAAAGAAAAGAAAAGAAAAGAAAAAGAATGTGGCTTTACTATCTGAAAGTTCTTGGTTTAATACTGTCTAGAGATATGTTTAGTACTTGATTTGAATCCTTGGACTACTTTTAATTGTGATATCTTGGGCAAGTTTTTTTTTATGTATTATGTACCTCAGTTTCTTTATTTTTTAAAGCAGAGATATAATAATATCTATAAAATACAGTGCTGGTAAGATGACAAGAATGGGGCTAGGGTTGTGGCTCAGTGGTAGAGCCCTCGCCTAGAACGTGCGCGGTCCAGGTTTGATCCTCAGCACCACGTACAAATAAACAAATTGTGTACAACTAAAGCAAATAATTAAATATTTTTAAAAAAAAAAAAAAGATAACAAGAATGAATATGATATGCTTAGAAGAGGATCTGGCAAATTATATATACTGTTTTGTAATGGTAATGATGATGATGACAATTATGATGATGATGTTACCTTGGATAATCATTTAACCTCTCTTAATTTTTTTCTTTCCTCCTCTAAGATGATGATATCAGCCCTTACATGGTGAATACTGTGATGCATTACCAAATTCTCTTCCACTGAAGTATTGTTGTTTTAACTGTCGAGAGTGGTTTTGGACACAACTTTTAGTTATCAGTCCCTTCAAGGACTTTGACTACAGAGAAAGAGTTCCCCAAGGTTCACCACCCACTTCTCATTGACCCATATCCAATGACTGATGGAAATGAAAATGTAAAGTCCTAACCAATTAGCCCAACTCTGGATGACCATCGTTTCTCCAGGTATCCAATTAGAGCCAGCCAAAGGTCTTGTTGGAGCTACATTATGGTCCCAATTCTTCTATGCACCTCTTCTTCTTTTCTTCCCCCTCTCCCATTTGTCTTGTTTCCCAAAGACACTTTAAAAAAAAAAAAAAAAAAAAAAAAAAAAAAAAAAAAAACTTAGAGAACATTTGTTTTATTTCATTTATTTATGTATGTATGTATGTATTTTGAGTAATGGGGATTAAATCCAGGGCTCCATGCATGCGAGGAAAGTGCTATACCATTTGAGCCATACTCCCAACCCCTTAAAATGGAAAAAAACTTGAAGTGGTATATAGGCATTATCATTAGTATGCAAAAAAAGTTTATACAGTACATATATTTAAAATTCATTTGAAAAAGCAGTTGGAAACTTCAGAAAGTTGTCACTTGAGGATACTTAGAGTATAGAAAAAAAAGTGGGAAAATATCTATGCTTCTGTAATAGTGAGAGCGTTAATTCTGGACTCATTACAAAACTTAAATTCTAAGACAGAATATTTTGCAAGGATATAATATACATAAGTGCTTATCAAAGAGGCACTAGATATAATCTATCCTTAAATTTTTTATTTGTTCTAATTAGTTATACATGACAGTAAAATGCATTTTGATACATCATACATAAATGGAGCATAACTTCTCGTTCTTCTGGTTGTACATGATGTAGAATCACACCAGTCATGTAGTCATACATGCACATGATGTAATAATGTCTGATTCATTCTACTATCCTTCCTACCTCCATATCCTTCTTTCCCAAAGATACTTCTTAATAATCATTCTGCTTTCAAAACACCTCAGAATCAGATTCTAAGATAACCCAATCTCTGATATCTTACCTTAAAAAATTGCTGCCAGAATAAAAACAAATAAAATATATAGTATTTTTGCACAGTTGTTAGACAATTTGTTATCTCTCCCTCCTTCCTCTGTACATCACAAGCTAAATCTTTCATAGGACTCCCAATATATTCAGTGCCTTTCATCTGAAATATAGCCTCTATGACTAATACAAATCAAAACACTCTTTCTTAGACAAACCAAAATTCACTATATTGTAGTTCAGGGTAAAGTTTGATAGTTGGCCCCAAATGCTAAGAGGGGCTGATTTTAGTTAGTTTAATGAAATCTTTTTAAATCCCACCCATCACAAACATAAGGCCACAAAGTGAAGGCCATGAATCTTTAGATAAGATCTGTGCCATGCATCAGAGATAGTTTCTGTTTCCCTATTTCATTTTGTTTATCCCCCAGACTGCGTGTATAAGTTTATCCAAGAATCCAGTTATTTCCTTCCCAGGGATCATGCTTAATGGCATTAGACAAGTGCTAATTTGCATAGAGACTACCAAGGCCTTTTGCAAAGCAAAGGAATGTGCATTGTTAAACAGTTACTATAACATCGACTGCAACCATGAAAACAATTTTACAGCAGATTAAACACACTTAGTGAAAGAAGCCCAGTGCAAAAGCAATCTCAACACTAAATTAGAGTTTAGTCAGTGGCTTAACAGAGAGCTGAGTAGACAATGACCAGATACAACATTTCCACTGCCCCACAGGGTTATTTTCCTTAAGTGGATGGGAGCTCTCCTGCAATTTAGTAAGATTCCTGCCTGAGATGAATGATCATACTACAGAGAGGAAGAGAAAGGAAAGAATGCTTCCAAAGATGGAGTTGGAGGAAAAATATAGCTTGTCACATCTGTATAAACCACTGAGAAACTTGTACCAGACAAGTGGAAAATGGCAGATGAGAGAAGAACAAAAAAAAAAAAAAAAAGATTTTATTACACAGTGATAGCATGTCTGAAAATAATGGACTTACAATGGAAACCTGCTCAGATATTAAGGAAAGAAGAAAATAATCAGAATTGTTGATAAAAAGTGTAGTTTTATCTTAATTCACCTTTCTACATCCTTATTTATTTTATACACTGTGTTAGTTTTTCATTGCTAGGACAAAATACCTGAGAAAAACTGCTTACCTCCCATGGAAATTGGGAATTGGAGAGAGAGAACAATGAAAGGGCTGGAGACAAGATAAACCCTTCTATGGCACACTCTAGTAACCTGCTTTCCCCAACTAGGCCCCACCTCCTATAATTTCCACCACCTCCCAATAATGACATCAAATAATGAATCTGTCAGTGGACTAATCATTTACTAGAAGCCCCTCTTAATCTGTGTCTCTCATCATTTAGTCCTACCAATTGCTGTCTGGTGCTAAAAACCTCTATCTACCCAATAGTAACCAAACTCTTCTTATGTGAGTATCTGGGGAAAACTCAGCCAATGAATCTTGCTCTTAAGTTCACACTTGCTTTTCTCTGTGGCAAAAATCCAGGGAATTTAGACACCTATAAATAGTAAAAAATAAATTATATTGAAAAGAGGCAAGGCCATCAACATCATTTAAAATCTCACCATTCTGGTTTGACCAGTAATCACTGTACCTGGATTAGGGAAGTGACTTTTGAAAGAAAACACAAAGTAATAGATTATGTTTGGAATTTATCACCACGAGCATCAAACAGACAAATGAGTTTTGCTTGAGTGAATATTCCTCTGGTCAGATTAGGCCCTTGGAAATTGCAAAGCACATGCTCCCTTTATGTTTCATTTTATTTATCATCTGTCAGAAAGTTTGATCTTTCTGGATTAAATAATCTATAGAAAGACAAATACTCTTGAGAAAATAAAGTTATAATCCTATTCAACTTAAACATAAAAATGCAGGAATGACAGGGATAAGACAAAACTATGATACCTAGCTAAACACAAAGTTTTAATGGAAGTATCATGCAGAAGTAACTAAACAAGAGATACAGAATAATTTGTAAATGGGTATTTTGAGTTGAATTATGTTCCCCAAAGGAAGAAATGTTGAATTCCTAAGCTCTGATACCTCAGAATGTGGCCTTGTATGGAAACAGTCTGTGCAGATTTAATCAATTAAAGATGAAATCATTAGGGTGGACTCTAATCCAATATAATGCATGTCCTCATAAAAAGGGGGGATTTAGACACAAATATGCAGAGGAAAAGATGATATAAAGATATATATGGATTCACCTAGAGTAAAAAAACACTTGTAGCTACCAGAAACTGGGAGAGAGAAATGGAACAGTGGATCAAGGATCTAGGAATTAAACAAGAGACCCTGCACCTAATAGAAGAAAAAGTAGGCCCAAATCTTCATTATGTCAGATTAGACCCTGACTTCTTAATAAGACTCCTATTGTACAAGAAATAAAATCAAGAATCAATAAGTAGGATGGATTCAAACTAAAAAGCTTCTTCTCAGCAAAAGAAACAATCAGTGAGGTGAAGAGAGAACCCACAGAATGGGAGCAAATTGTTACCACAAGTACATCAGACAGAACATTAACTTCAAGGATATACAAAGCTCTCAAAAACTTTTATACCAAAAAAAAAAAAAAAAAAAAAAAAAAAAAAAGCCCAATTAATAAATGAGCTAAGGAACTGAACAGATACTTCTCAGAAGATAATATACAATCAATCAACAAATACATGAAAAAAGTATTCAACATCTCTAGCAATTAGAGAAATGCAAATCAAAACTACTCTAAGATTTCATATCAGGCCAGTCAGAATGGCAGCTATCAAATACACAAACTGTCGTGATCTTACGGTAAGGGGCCAAGGTCTTTAGCCAACCCCCTTCTGGGCCCAAAAGAAGTCCCTTTCTGTCCGACAGAGAAGGACTGGGGGTAGCCTACCTGGCGAAGACAGGCTGAGAGGACAAGAGTAGCCAGCGTCCTCTCCCTCGCCCTTTTAGAAGGACACGAGGTCACGCTGGGGAGTTTTGGTCAGAAGCGGTGCCAAAGACTCGTTTATTGAAGGGGGTGGACTGTACTTATAATGGACTATGGAGCCAATCAGTGACCAGCAGGGAATTCCGGTTCTCACGATACATCACAGCCACACCCCCTGCTTAGCCCGGGTCCTCCACAGGGCGTGGTAAGCAACCAAAGCCAGAGTTTTTCCATCCCCTTGGCAGACAGCGTCTGGAAGATCCCTACAACAAACAACAATAAATGCTGGCAAGGATGTGGGGAAAAGGGCACACTCTTACATTGCTGGTGGGACTGCAATTTGGTACAGCCAATATGGAAAGCAGTATGGAGATTCCTAGGAAAACTTGGAATGGAACCACCTTATGACCCAGCTATCCACTCCTTGGTCTACACCCAAAGGATTTAAAAACAGCTTACTATAGGAACACAGCCACATCAATGTTTACAGCAGCACAATTCACAATAGCTAGATTGTAAGAACAACCCCAATGCCCATCAGTAGATGAATGGATAAGGAAAATTTGGTGTATATACACAATGGAACACTACTCAGCACTAAAAGAGAATAAAATCATGGCATTCACAGGTAAATGGATGTAATTGGAGAAATAATGCTAAGTGAAGTTAGACAACCCCCAAAAAACAAAGATCAATGATTCCTTTGCTATGATAATACTGAATTATAATGGCAAGGTAGGGGGAAAGAGAGGAATGAAGGAATGTTAAATAGAACAAAGTAGGGAGAGGAGAGGAGGGGACAAGGGGATAGGAATAATGGCAGAATAATGGCACAATTCACAATAGCTAAATTGTGGAACCAACCTAGATGCCCTTCAATAGATGAATGGATAAGGGAAATGTGGTATATATACACAATGGAATATTACTCAGCATTAAAAGAGAATAAAATCATGGTATTTGCAGGTAAATGGATGGAGCTGGAGAATATTATGCTAAGTGAAGCTAGCCAATCCCAAAAAAACAAATGTTGACATTTTTCTCTGATATGTGGATGCTGATCCACAATGGGAATGCGGTGCAGGGGGGAGCATGGGAGGAATCTAGGAACTTTAGGTAGGACAAAGTGGAGGGATGGGAAGGGAGGGAGCATGGGGGTAGGAAAGGAGGTGAATGAGATGCACATCATTACATGCATGAAGATACGAATTTCATGACTCTACTTTGTGTCCAACCAAAGACATGAAAACTTGTGCTCTATATATGTGTACTATGAATTAAAATGCATTCTGCTGTCATGTATAACAAATTAGAATAAATAAATAAATTTTTTAAAAAATAACCTTTCGGGCTGGGGTTGTGGCTCAGCGGCAGAGCGCTTGCCTCGCATGTGCGCTGCCCGGGTTCGATCCTCAGCACCACGTAAACACAAATGCATTGCATTGTGTACAATTAAAGTAAATAAATAAATATTTTTTAAAAATAACCTTTCCCCAAAACATAAACTATATGGAGGGATTAAGACACTGACAATGATCCAGTACTTAAATGCTGTCATGACTGTCATAATTTCCTGATATTCTCTTGCTTTCTTCTTCATGTGATTATAATAGAGGCTATGTAATTTCAGACATTACATCCAGAATCAAGGCAGGAAGAAGAGGAAATGGTACTATTAGTTTTACTGTTTCTTTTGTGTAGAAAGGCAAATCCTTCCCAGGGGTTCCTAATATAATGTATATTTTATTGATCTGAACTATACTACATAGCCACCCCTAATGATCAGTTTAGTGCAAAAATAGACATTGAATTTTTCATCTGCTACAGTGGGGAAATAGAAGAAAATAGCATTGGTCATATCTCTTTTGTTAGCCAGCAGTTAGTCCCAGAGCAGACAAGTGAGAGCATGAATCCTGTCCCCTATGAATGCCATACTCTTTTCTTTATTCACCTTCTTATGATGAATCCATAAGAAGATATCTTTTCAGACATATATCCTGCTTTAATAAAACTAGATCTTTTGAATAAAACTGTTTCTTTCATGCTAGGCTTTCACAGTGTACAGGTCTAACTTTCCTGCATATAAATTACATAATGGATACTCTACCAGAAGACAGTTGATTTGGATTCTAGTTTCATTTTTGCCATAAATTTCTGAGTATTTCTCTTATTTCCACTGTATAGTGGAGTAAAATTGAAACTATTAAGCTCAATGTCTTCTATTCCCCATAGTTATGTGATGTACTTGAAAATGATTTGGAAGTGTCCATGTGAGGTTTTGATTGGATTAATACTATATCACACACTACCATTGCTAATATTTGCCAAGTGCTTTGTAGGTTAAAATTGCTTTCAAAATGTGCATTATCTCATTTGAGACTCATAATAGCCACTGTCAAGTGAGCAGAGTGAAAATCATCTTAGAATAAAGGTTGCACATGTAACCAAATTTCTGCTGCCCTGAAATAATGGAAATAAGTCCTGCAGAGGTATTCCAACATTCTGAAAATATTTTCTACGCGCATTTAAAAACAATGACCTATATCTTATATGTTACACCCATACAAAATTTCTAACTATTTATGTTGTCTCCCTTCTATGATTCTTCCTGAACACCTAGCCATAATTCTTAAGGTGACCATTGTTTGGATCCTCCCCTTCCATGATCCTTATCTCACTCCAACCAACAGACTCAGTTCAGAGAAACCTGTCTTCAAGCTGACAGGATAAACACAGTGAACAAAGTGGCCCTATGCTCATTCCTATGAAGTCTGAGCTGGAGACTGAATTTATGAGTGTGTTGAAGAGCATCTCTAACTCTTTCTCATCGGGTTATTATTTTTGCTGAATTTTGGGGATAGATATCTGAATCTGGAAAGTAATCCAGGGTCCCAGGCTGAGGTTTCTTAGATTGTAATGTGCAGCCTGAGGCTGGGAGTGTAGCTCACTGGTATAAAACATACTTTGCATGTTTGAGGCCCTGAGTTCAATCCCAAACATCTCCTAAAAAAAAAAAAAAAAAAAAAAAAGGTGCTGCCTGAATCCATGAATCCAGGCATTAGAGTGAAACTCATTAAAACTCCTGATACTCATTCTCCCTAGGGAAAGCCTTTTGTCTCATTTGTAGAAAAATATAAACCACAAAATATGGTCAACCTGCTTAGAATGTCTTTGGGGATGGAAGCTTTTCAAATAGTGGAGTGGGGTGAAAAGAGTTCTACTCATCTGTTCAGGTCCCTTTCCATCTTTATTCTTCCCAGAGTAATGCTTAGTTAGAAGGCAATATTTGTGAAACAGGGGCTCTGTACATGAGGCCTGGAAAATCATTTCATTGCTATGGGAACATGGCACTATTTTGGTTAGTGCTAAGATGGCTATGAAATTAATCAAGACCCAAGAACCAATGTTAGATATGGTGAAAGAGGCCTCTAAGAATTACCATTTTCCTGGACATTCTTCCCTTCAGAACCAACATCAGCTGGTATGGTGCACCCATTCAGAGAGAGCATTTTGATGAGGACCTCTGTGTTCAGGGGTAGAGATGGAGAAACAATTATTCTGGAAGACTGAGTAAGCCATAGAAAAGGATTTTTGTAAAAAGAACTACAGGAAGTTACTGAGGCTATTTATTCCCTCTTAAATACTCTTCTGTAATAAGGAGGTGAAATGAAAGGAAAGTGACTGGATCCACAATTACAGTATTACCCATTATACCCCCAGAATACCCCTATGGAACCAATAGTGAAAGGGATGACATGTTCCTTGTGAAAGTTGCTATGCCTGAGATCATAGTTGGTGGCAACTGGGAGAGTTATTTTTTTCCTTGGAGTTTGAACTCCATTCTTTTTTCTCCAAATCCTTTTCATGTCTTGTCATTTTGCTTGCTCTTCTGAGATTCCCAAAAGCCGGAGCGACAGCTGCCTGAATCCCTGCAAGGCTGTATAAGGTCAAGCAGAGCTGTTCCTTATCCAAGGCCGGTTTTAGAATACTAAGGAAGACACCATGGAACGTTCCAAGTACATGCAGTGTCACTTTCCTGGGCACTTAGAGAAGAAATGAGGAAGTTTAGATTTTTTTATTATAAAATATTTTGAAAAGGGCCAATAATGTAATTCTTTTGAATAAATCAATCTATTATGAAACATATTATCCCCCAAATCAATTGAAAACTAAAATGAGCCAGAAAAGAAAGTCTCCCTACTCTTAATAAACTTATATCCACAGAAATGAAAGTGTAAGTAGCATAAAACAAATGGTCCCTGAGACCATAACAATGTTGTTGTGAGGAAAAATAATATTTCAGATTCTAGGATCACTAAACATATACAAAGTGTGCCTCAAATAAACACTTTGATAATGGGTCTCAGAGAAATGTTCTAATCCTGGCACAGCTGCTTTACTATGTTACAGAGTAGGGGAGCTCCAACATGCTGACACAGGAATACCAAGACTTCTCTTTCACAACCTGATTCATGACATGGCCTGGCATAGAAACCTCATTTGAATAAACTAATGTGACCCATGGCCTAAGATGGTCTCTTTTTATGAAAGTAAATACATGGGGTTAGTCTCTTGAAGGTCAAGAAGGAGAAAGACCTATGAGGTGGATTTCACAGCCCCATACCCTAAATTTTTTGTGCATTTGTAGGGAGTCAGTTAATTTACTAAGTTGTTATAAAATATATGCCTAGTGTATGAATTTTTCTCTGTTCTCTCTCTCTCTCTCTCCCTGCCCCCCCTCCCCACACACTTTCTTCCTTCGACTCCCCATTTCACACTCTCCCAACCCTCCTGTTTGTTGTGCTCTCACTCTCATGTCTTTCCTTGGCTTCATAACAGAGATGGTCATGACATCTGTGTTTTTCTCTCATTTTCAGGCCTGTGTTTGAAGATAATGAGGAAAATTGCTAGAGTTTGAAATACTTCAAGGGCAAGAAAAGGTTAGAAACTAAATTCAAGAGGTTGATTCTGTCAAGACCTTCTGGGATTCCCCAGGCTGGCAGATTCATTATTTTGTGAGATGACAACTGATTGTATCTGAAGGCACATCAGAGTGATTTAGATCATGTCTAATCCCTGCCAGCAAACAGTATCTCAGGCAGCATCTTGAGAGGAAACAATGAAACTACACCACAGGTAATTACCCAGGTTGGCATTTCATCATGGTTGGAAAGAACTTAATGGCTGAATTTGGACAATGTTTCTCATTTAACACCATATTGTTCACTTATTCAGGCCATAATTTATCTTAACCATTATGTGAATTTTGATGATTACATATACTCATAAAAACACAGTAAAAACGTGATGCAGAGTATTTCCATCACCCCAGGTCATTTGTTTGTACTCTTTCATTTAACCTTCCTCCCTCCCATTGAGCTACCAATATTCTGAAGTTTGATTATTCTTCCACTTTGTATAAGTGGAGTCATATAGAATTAAGTCTTTTGTGTATGACTTATTTCATTCAGAATAATTATTTTTGAGATTCAGCCATATTGTTCTATCAGAAGTTAATTTGCTTTTATTGCTAAATAATATTCTGTTCTGTGACTATGCCTAGTTATTCATTCTTTAGTTGATGAATGTCTCTGTTGTTTTTAGTTTTCAGCTGCTATAAATGAGGCTTCTGTAAATACTTTTGCACAATTCCTTTTGTAAACACATTTTCTTTGGTAAATAAGAGTAGATCTTTTTAGTCATACATATGCTTGACTTTGCAAGAAAAAAAAAAACTGCTGGTATTTGCCAAAATTAATGCTTCATTTTACACATCCTTGACGGACAGTACACTGTCTGCCAAGGGGATGGAAAAGCTCTGGCTTTCTGGCTGCTTGCCACATTACCACACCCTGTTACTGGACCTAGGCTAAGCAGGGGGCGTGGCTGTGAGAACTGAAACCGCCCTACTGATTGGCTGATGTCCACTATAAAGCATTGTGCACCCCTTCAATAAACGAGTTCCAGCGCTGACCACTGACTGGACTCCCCGGTATGTTCCTGTGTCCTTCCGGCGGCCTTCACTTTCCCAATCTAGTCTCTTTGTTGAGGTAGGCCTCTCTGGCCTCTTTTGCTGGACAAAAGAGGTCCATCCTGGGTACAGGGGGGCTAAAGAACCTAACCCCTTATAATATCCCGACACATCCTCAGCTATGTACAAAAATTCTACTTACCTTCACATCCTTAACCATGTTTGATATTATCAGATCGTCTTTATTTTAGTGATTTTTACATTCCTAAGAAATAATGATGCTGAGCATCATTGTTAGTACTCACTATTTACTTTTGTGAAGTGTGTTTGCATTTTTGCCAGTTTTTAGTTGGGATTTTAATCTATTTATTGGTAAATTACATACAAAGAATGTGTGTGTGTGTGTGTTTTCCAATTGTTACTTGCCTATAAGCAGATAAACTTAATAAAACAAAGTCTGCATATGTATGTTTGTTTGTTTTACTTTTTGTTTTGTGGTTAATGTGTTTGTGCCTTTTTTTTTTTTTCCCTACCACGAATTAAAACCCAGGTCACTTAACCACTGAGCCACATACCCAGCCCTTTTTTTGTATTTTATTTAGAGAAAAGGTCTGGCTGAGTTGCTTGGGGCCTCACTAAATTGTTGAGGCTGGCTTTGAACTCACAATTATCCTGCCTCAGCCTCCCAAGCCACTGGGATTATAGGCATGCACCACCACACCTTGCCTTTTTGTATATCTTCTAAGAAATATTTTCCTAACTCCAGGGTCACAAGGTCACAAGTACATTATACTGTATTTTTGGAAGATGTATAAATTTAGCATTTATATTTTGATTGATAATTCATCTCAAATTATTTTTCACATACTATAGCAGTCAGTATTAATTTTTTGTGAATATGTACTAATTCTAGCACAATTTTGTAATATTATCTCCTTCCCATTGTGCTGATTGGCTTCTTAGTCAAAACTCAACTGAGTATCCATTTGAGGGTCTATTTGCAGACTTTCTATTCTGTTGTATTGTCTATCCTTATGCCAATACCAAGACCACACTGTCTTATCTTTTATAGTAAGCGATGAATTCAATGGGTATAATTCTTACAAACCTGACATTTTCATATTTCACATTTTCAAGTTGTTATAGCAATTCTAAAACTTTTACTTCTCTACATGCATTTTAAGTACTTATTTTTATTTATTTGTTTATTTATTTATTATTATTATTTTTGTGTGTGTGTGTTGGATATTTATCCCAGGGTCTTCCATGTTCTAAGTAAGCACTCAACCTCTGAGCTACATCCCCAGTTCCACATGCATTCTAGAATTCACTTTTAAATTTTTTCCCACATGCTGATGTCCCCTCTGACTTCCCAAACATGGATGTATATTCTCGTGGTACCAACCTTGCTTTCCTATAAATAAAGATCTACCCTAAAGGTAAATAACTCTTTTCCACTATGTGTTGTGTTGCTAAGCTATGGCAGTCTGCAGTATTAAATGCATTTCACTTTAGCATATTTTCAATTTATGATGAGTTTATCAGGATGTGATCTGATAATATGAGGAGTACCTATGTAGGAATAATGCAGTATACATGGGGTTCATTACTATCCACAGTTTCAGTCATCCACTGGGGATCCTGAAATGCAAACTCCATGACTCAGGGGGGCTACTATATGTGCTATCTTGGAAAAGACAATTTCAGAATTGAGTCAGTGTCAGTGAACAGATGAATGATTGTTACAGAATCAGGGGGTAAAGGGCTGAATACATGAGGTACTAGGAAACTTTCATGGCAGTGAACCTGTCCTAATGATGAAATGGTAAAAATATAACACCAAGTATTTGTCAAAATTTGTAGAACCTAATGGCACTTTAATGTGTACAAACTAAAATTATCATTTAGAATTTTAGGCCACCATGGGATTTGCAGATTGGCAAAATGAATCTACCAGTGAATGAAATAACCTCAAATAAGGAGATTGGAAAAGTTGTAGGAGGTAACAATTTAAGTAAATTTGGAAATGGATGAAATCTTTAAGACTAGAGGAACAAAGAATAAGACATAAGCATTGTCCAATAGCTGATAAAATTTATTTTCATGAGTGAATACATTAACAATACTGAAACCACCAGACATACATACTGGAATTGAGCTATTAAGTAAATGGATGGTAGATGGTGATTGATTCAGGGGACAAATGGAGTGGGAGCTTATAAATAAGCATAAGGAGGAGGCTATAGTGATGTTTGGTACCAAATTAGAATTGAAGCTATCAGCATGAACTCATGTGTAGCTTCATATAGATGCAGATTGATAATGGGAGTGTGGGTGTGTACATGTTAGTATACATATTTTTTGCTCTGACTTTGGGAGGGCCTAGAAACAATGACATCCCAGTAGCAAGCAACATTCCTAAACTTTTGAATCTAATTCCATTCTCCAAGAAGGACTAGGGTTTAGACCTCCTTTCAGACATGGTTAATGCTCAACACACACACACACAAACACACACACTCATGTGCACATGTGACAGGGGCGTGTGGAATGCACTCCGGGGCCAAATGAAAGATCCCCAATGGCCAAATCTAGGATAATTTGAGGAACAAACTAAATTAAGCAGTATTGGATTACAATAATGTATGAAAGTAAAATAAGCATTTATGATACCCTTGTCAGGAGAAATACCAGGAACATTATGGGGCAGAAAAAACTATTTTGCACAATACTGAAATGGTGGGTACATTACACTATATATTTGTCAAACCCATAGAATCTTATAGCACCTTAATGTCTGCAAATTTTTAAACAAATAAATAAGGGAGAAGCTAGAAATCTTCCACACACAATGATTTCAAATTATTTATATGCTATTCTGCCCTCAAGGAGAGAGAAGATAACTTCACACTCTATAAATGTGAGCTGTGCATAATCTCTCTCTTCTAAAGAATCCAATACAGAAAAAGGAAAAATGAGTAACTTTGTCTCAGAAAAACCTGACAATACTTTATTCCAGTGTCAATGCCATTCAAATCAAAACCAAGAGAGGTATAAGGAACTATCACAGCCTACAGAATAGGACCCTAGAGCAGAAAAAAGACATTATGTTTTTTAAAAATTAAATATGAATAAAATATGAACTTTAGTTGATATTCATTTATCAATATTAATCCATTGGTTGTAGCAAATATATCATACATATCATAAATATTTCAATAATAGAAGAAATTAGTGTGTGTTGTATATGAAAATTCTCTGTAATATCTTTGCAACTTTTCTGTAAATACAAAGCTATTTTAAAAGTAAATGTTTCTTTAGAAAATACAAAGTGCATGAAATTGACCCTAGGAATGTTAGTCAGCAACAAAAAGGATCAAAGAACAAATAGATGCTACAACATACTTTTGCCTAAAAAATATTAAGCTAAGTGAAAGAAATACAAAAATCCATGTTGCATGATTCCATTTATATTTTAAATACAGAGATAAGGAAAATCTGTGGATGTCAAAACTAGATTAAAAGTTACACTTATCTGAACCAAGATAAGCCAGTTTTCCAAGTAATTATCCAGTATACTCAATATTTCTCATCAAAATAGAACCTGATGACAGATAGGGCTTCCCTTCTCTGAAGACCTCATGACTAAGATTTTTATTAATTGGAAGACTAGGAGTTCAAATGCAAAATCACCAGTAGGCTCACTCTTTAAACACTTCCATTGTGCTTCCCCAAGAGACCAAGATGTGGGACTTGGAAGAGACCTCTCAGCCTCAGGTCCAGCTCTCCAAACAGAGTCAGCCTCAGTTTCTTTTATCCTGACTTCTTCACTCAATTCAGCTACCAATACCTCCCCAAGCCTACTGAGATATTGATTAGGTTCCCCTTAAATAACTAAGGGTGCTTGAGAGATGGTGATGGATTATAAATACAGATCAAGAAATCCTCAGAAGAGTGGGCAGGAACTGTAATGGGAAGAGAAATTGGTTATTGACTTTGCATTTTCTTTCATTTAAGCATTTACATAACCCAGAGCATGTGGAAGCTGCATGGAGCAGTATAAAGGCACCTGAAATGATGGGCAGCATTAACATTGGTTTCCAGTCTCTGGGCAACCTACTCCTCTTCTCTGGAGACCAGCTTCCACATTTGTACATAAGGATGTTCCATGGAGTGTGGTGGAGACTTTGGGTCTCATATTTGTCTTCTCCTAGAATTCAGGAGTGGGTAAGTTCTTTGACCTCCCTAAGCTCCAGGTTCCTCATCAGCCAAGTGCAGATAATTACACTTATCTTGTGGGATCAGTGTAAGGATAAAAAAGGGGCTGGGGGTTTGGCATAGCAGAGCCTGGCTGCAGTGGGGACTAAGTGCTTCATGTATGCACACAAAGAGGATGCAGCTACAGCCTCACCAGGTCCCATGGCTGATATACATCAGGAATGACATGGATCCCCACACCTGTAACTGACATGAGGACTGGAAGCCACCAGAGGACTGGAACATGTGATGATAAGTCAATCCAGGACATGATGATAAAGTCAATTGCAATAATTCATAGTAGTAATAGTAGCACCATGTCCTAGACATGCTCAAAATCCTTAGACTCATCTGACCATCACAATACATTTTAGCATTGCATTACATTCATCTGCTGCTTTCAAGTTCTCTGGAATCAAACACTGAGACTAGTTTGGGGTACAAGCTATATATTAGGAATCAATACCTATATGTGCAGAGGAGAAGGAGGACTGAGCATAAAAGTTCTGTTTACAATGTATGCCCAGCACAACCTTGGTCAACCTGATGAAGAGATCCAGCCACAGGTTATCAGAGTCATCAGAGTTATCATGCAGTTGCTGAGATAATTAGACCTTTAAACTCTGACTTGGCTCAGGCTTTCCTTTGGCTGCCTAAGCAAAGATCTGACCTCAAGGCAGACCCTGGATGGGTAAATGCTGTGTGCTGACCATGTTCCCCATGGGTCAGCAAGTCCTTTCCTGAAGGAGACCTGGGTAGCACAATGTATTTTCCAGGGGAAGTAATGAAGCCACAAATAGAAGAATATACAAATGATCAACAGCAAAGTTGGGTTTCAAATCCAGACAGTATATTTCAACAGCTGCACTCAGAGCTGCTGTACTGCACTGCCTCTTTACAAATGGTATTTGTATTGTACTTTACCATTTGGAACGTGTATTCACTCCTGTATAGTTGGTCATAGTTGGGCCTGTTCACTCTATATTTCCAGTGTGGAAACTAAGGATCAGAATCTTCATAGTCTCTTTTCCATTATTAAAGACAAAGTGACAGAGGCAGGACTTGAACCAGTTATGTCCAAGCTTGACTCCAAAGTCGGGCTTTCATCCCTGACCCACATTGCCTTCCACGGGCCTCCCCAGATCCCAATTCCTCAGCCACACCACTGACTGCTGTGGAGGTCCTAGTGTGATTCCAATGGCTAGGGTTTTTCTGTGGCACTAAGTACCACCATATGCTCAGCACCAGGGAACAATCTGTTGGAACATTGGGGAAACAAGTGTTCTTCTTCTCACAGAGGTGGTGAGTAGTGCCAGACCTGGAGAGATCTAGCATGAGGAATACACATCTGTCCCCCTGGAAGGAGCTTCCCAAAGGGAGTCCTGATTAACAGAGAGGAGGGAATAAGAGGCTGACAGCTTGACCTTGGAAGATGGCTTTGTGCCCATCCCTTTCAAAATACCACTTATGGAAACAGACATGCCTCAGCTCAGGAGCAGAGACACTTGCAGAACAATGCAAATAAGGCAGCAATATCGCTGACATGGAAAGAATAGCAATATTATCCTAATGGCTCTGAAATAAAATACAATCACAGGAGGAAATTTACCCTGAAATCATATTCATCAGCTTTGCAGAGAAGCTTCTCACCTTCCAAGCTTCCCCCCTGCTCACCTTCTACTTGCAAGATGAAGCTGCCACAGCCTTCTTTAATGCCCTTCTTGAGCTGCTCAGGGCACAGACCTCAGGTCCATTTCCAGGTACCCCTAGAGTTAGAGCCTCTTCCTCCTCTGCAAATAAGCCACCAACTTAAAGCACTAAAGACATCTGGCAGGCTCTCGCCCCCAATCCTCAGCTGTGATAATTTCCCTCTGGGCATAAGCCCTAGTTACCTGGCAGAAGCAACAGGCTATTCAGGGTTATATTACTACTGACCATAGTCCACAGTGGGGCACTTCATTTCCTGAGAACTCAGTTGGAAATTTTGTACCAGGCTCTTATCCTCAGCACACTCTGGGTTCAGCAAGTAGTACCAGCATTTTCAGGCATTCAGCACCCAGCCATACTGAAGGCTTACTGTTCCTGACACAATGTGGAATCCAATGATTTCTCTGTCAGGGATGCCCATCCTTCCTCTTCAGAGACCAGTGATACAAGTCAAATGTCCCCCACTCCTCACATTGGCCTGGCCTCCTCCCCATCCAGATTAAAGGGCCCTTTACATACTGTAGCTGGACTCCCTGCAGTGTGTGACTGTTGTTGTTCACTGTCTTCCCCTGCTGGGAGTATGAGCCTTTCAGACAGAGGCCAGCTGAGATTACCCTGTGTCTCCTGAAACTCTCAATATCATCATACGATCTTCACATGACCTATTATGGCCTTCACACAGACCCCCATGCAGAAATCCTTGCAGACCCTCAGGTAGACCCACAAGATCCTCACATGACCCTCAATTGTCCCTTACATAGATTTTCATGAAGACCTTCCTGAGGATGCCCATGTGCACCTCATGCAGATCCTTATGGAGACCCTCATGCAACCCCTACCTGGACCTTCACATGTCTCTTATATGATCCTCACAAGACCCTCACACAAACCGTCATTCAGCATTTATTGAAGGACAGCCGGAAGATGGGCAGCAGTCAGCTTGAACCCAATACCTGTCCAATCACTTTTGAGTCCTGCCTCTCTAACTGGATCTAAGAGTGTAGGATAGAGAATGATGGCAGTCCCAGTAACGGTAAAGATGCTGCTTCCCACTAGTGTGGAGAGTGGTGCTTAGTAACCACAGGCTTCTGACAGAATATCAACCCACTTCTGTCACTCACACAAACACACATGCATATTTTCACACTTATATAAATCTTACACATGCACACATACACACACACACACACACACACACAAATACACATACACACTCACATGTACTCAGAGACTTATGCACTCTCATTCTCTCTTAATCCTTGGTCATCTTTTAGGTAAGTTATGAACACTTCAAATTTTTTTTAAATTGAAGGAATTACCATTTATAAATCTACTCCTAAAAATTCTGTTGAATTTTGAAAAGCCCTTTTTCCAGATTGAGTATCTTCATGACAAAGACAGTTAGCCCAAGGGTAACATGGAGAGAAAACACCAATTCGCCTCAAAAATAAGTTTGGTTCTGTACCCCATACTTCCTCTTCTCAGTTGGTTCAAGCCTTTTCTCATAAAATGCTTTAGATGCAAGAGAATCAGTGGGGTTCCTTCTCCCCGATTCAGACAAAACCAGAGCCCAAGACCTCAGATCCAGTGTCAGATCCCCTGAAGGGTGTCTGTTTCCTTCTCTCTCCAACACAGGAGCAAGTGTTCTCAGGAATGTGACTCAGCACAAAATCTGGAGCCCTCTCAGGTCCCAGGTGGCAGTGCTAGGAGACATGCTTGGAGCTGGTTCAGGAGAGAGGAGGGGATAATAGCTGAGATGTGTGATTATTTGAAAGAGAAATCAGTTCCTGTGTTCTTTGCTCCTTCATCCACTTCCCCCTCTAGCTTGGAGCATCACATTGGAGAGAGTAGTATTTCCTAACTATCACCCTAGAAGGCAGACTAATGTCATCTTGGGTGTCCAGGAAGGTGGCCTGAATGGATACCAGAGTACTACCATGACTCTGCCATGTTCTAAGTTTCCCTAACTATAAAATGCATATAAAGTGTGAAAATTTGGTCTTTTATTCCTGATACAGGCATGGCTGGTCCTTGGCACTGTAACTTATCTATACTGGTTGGACTTTAAGGAAAATCCATATAAGAAAAATTATTCTTTACATGGCCTGGCAAGGACTCTTTATGAGGTTGATGGGGGCCACCAAGGCAAAGAGGTATCTATAGCAGACCCTGTTTCTGGACCCATTCATGAATTATTGTTAATTATCCATTGTGAAGGAAAGATCCTGGATTCTGCCTTTGTTTAGTTGCTTTCATCATGTGACCTCTGGCAAGACCCTGTCTCCATCTGCATCTCAGCCTCCTCGCATTACACATGAGCAGGTTGGACTAGGTGAGCCCAGTTCCATTTTTTTGTGTAGTGGATTGTATCAATGGCTTGGATTCTCAGCTATTCTGCATTGGAAGTTCCACCCCTCCGGCCTGACTGTCCCTTTAGGACTGCTTCTGACCAACTTCCTGTAAAGCCCTTCTTTCCCATTCCTCCACATGAAATTTGTACTCCTTTGTGGATGTTTCAGTTTTTTGAATCTGCAGGCTTCACCCAGCCTCTGTCTTGGGCTACTCTTCGGAATCTAAATATGTAAGGTGGGTGGGGGCTGAGGAGCAGCTGCCTTTCTCTGTATATGCTCAGCATAATGTAAAGTTAAGAAGCTTTGAAAAGAACATAAAATTTATAATTTTTTTTTAATTTAGTGAGCAAAAGAGAAGCCTAACATGGTGCTAGACCTATTTTAGATAGTGTTCAAATTATAATTTTTGTTCCAATGGGTTGGAATGAGTTGGAAGGGAGAATTAGAAAAGAAACAGGGATCTGAACTAGTAGATGTCACTGTCTCCTTCCTCCTGTATATGCCTAATATATAGCTGCACACTAATTTCCAATAGAACTACATAGCATACAGCCTGGGGAAAACACAGATGCAATACAACAAATACACCAGATTTTCTAATCTTCTCCCGCTCCCCCTCATCCTCACAACAGGCAGAGGGGTTATCTGTGGCCCTTGTGACATAGGGCATCAGGGGTGATTTCTCTTCCCCATAGTATGCCAAAGTCTGTAGCATGTGCCTGATGCATAGGATAGCAAAAGAATCATGGCCACAGGATAACCTTGATGCCTCTAAAGTTGGAAAGGAAAGCCCAAAGCCTCACAGAAAGGGTGAGTTGTGGTTTGTTGGGGAGAGGGATAGCCTCTCCCTCACCTTCTTTAAACACCATTTCAAAGAAGAAAGAAAGGCTGATCAATGTTCAGTGAGACAGAGGCTTGAGGCAGCAGAGGTGCCACATGTGCATGAAGACTTCTGAGCTCCCCACACAAGGAACTAAGAAGAAACTGGATTTTTATGGAATCAACAGAAAAGTCTAGAAACACTTCTTTTAATAGAGTTCTTCTAAAAAGAGTAGCCAGATGAGGTTGAAAAAACATAGTTTGCCTATTCTTAAGGCAGAGAGACATGAAAAATCTCCCACAAAAATGGGATATAAGAATTCCTGATGAGTAACCACAACTTCATTCTGAGCTAGAGCTTCCTTAAGTAGCCCTGAGCTATAATAAGCTTGCTCTGGATGTCAGAATTCAGACCCTTGAGGGAAAGAAACACAGACCACACATTCATTCGTGGACTGTGAGTATATCTTTTAGTGAAACTCATGATGACCCGAGAGGGATTGTTCATATTGAACTGATAGAGATACCTCTGGGAGCCCAGAATACCCCAAAGAGAATTGGTACTTGGAAAGATCAAGCTCAGGTGGTGCTTGGATATCCTCTTTCACAAGAAGCATTCCTCAGCTTTCTTAACCCATTCTCAACCTGATGCATAGAATAGCAAAAGAATCATGGCCATAGGACAGAACAGTTCCCAGCCCTCTGGGAGATTCCCCCTCTTATTGATTTTCTCTAAGTAACTCAGCTTTTGCTATCAGTTCAGTGGTGACCAAGGTCTCTCACTGCTGTATTGGGATCTATTTCTTGCTCTGTATACTTGATGGAATAAAAAGGCATCATCTTCAGTAGGATTCATCAAAGAGTAGAAAAGAACCTCTCTGATTCTTTTTGATATACTTTTTGACAATTAGCAGTTATATGAAGTCCAAATCAGAACAAAAAGACAAACAATAGAAATAGTCCCACAGATTTTTCAAATTTTAAAGTTACTAAAACTTTTAAATAATTGTAAAGAAATAAAGAAAAATATAGAGAAAATGAAAAAAGATTGAAAAGCAGCAGAGAAGTAGAATCTAAAAATTAAAACCAGATATACATTCTAGAATTTTAAAATGTAATATTTGAAATAAAAAAAATCACTAACAGGACTTATAATCAGACTGGACAATGAAGAATTAGTTCACTCACAGCTATTGCAATAATTTTCTTCAACTAAAGCACACAATATAAATTTCAAATAAGAGTTAAAACACGTAAGATATAATGAAAAGATCTGATTTATGGTTAATTGGAATCCCTAAGGAGAAAAATTAGAGAACTGGAAAGAAATAATATTTGATGCATCAATGATAAGGAACTTTACAAAATTGATAAAAGACTTTACATATCAATGAAATCTCAAAGGCAGCCGAGTGATTGTACTCATTATAACAATAAGAATATCAGCTGATCCGGGCGCGGTGGCGCACGCCTGTAATCCCAGCACTTGGGAGGCTGAGGCAGGAGGATCACGAGTTCAAAGCCAGCCTCAGCAATGGCGAAGCACTTAGCAACTCAGTGAGACCCTGTCTCTAATAAAATACAAAAAAGGGCTGGGAATGTGGCCCAGTGGTCGAGTGCCCCTGAGTTCAATCCCTGGTACAAAAAAAAAAAAAAAAAAAAAAAAAAAAAAAAAAAAGAATATCAGCTGAAGCTGGGGCGGTAGTGCACGCCTATAATCCCAGCACTTGGAAGACTGAGGCAGGAGGATCACAAGTTCAAAGCCAGACTCAGCAATGGGGAGGCACTTGGCAACTCAGTGAGACTCTGTCTCTAATAAAATACAAAAAAGGGAGGCATCCGCCCGCCTGCGGGAAGGAGAGATCCAGCCGCCAGTTTGCCTGGCCTGCAGGGCCCGGAGTGGCAGCTCCCTGCTGCTGCATGCAGAACCAGACCTGGGGAAACACCTCCTACACTCCCCGGGAGCAGTACGACCTGCCCAGCTGTGACCAGAGCAAGAGGTAGGCATCCGCCCACCTGCCAGAAGGAAAGATCTAGCCACCAGTTTGCCTGGCCTGCAGGGCCCAGAGGGGCAGCTCCCTGCTGCTGCACACAGGGCCAGACCTGGGGAAGGACCTCCTCCACTCCCCGCGACCAGCCCAGCTGTGACCAGAGCAAGAGGTAGGCATCCTCCCGCCTACGGGAAGGAGAGATCTAGCCGCCAGTTTGCCTGGACTGCAGGGCCCAGAGGGGCAGCTCCCTGCTGCTGAACGCAGGGCCCATCCTGAGGATAAGCCCCCTCCACTCTTCCACTGTGCCATTCTGCAAAGGGCCAAAGGTGCAGCCTTGATTAGACTAACAGGATTGCTGACTGGATATGATCCGGGTCAATTGGCTTAAACTGGAAGGGAAATAAGAAGGGCTTCCAAGGGTCCATTTGGCTTGAGACTTACTCCTGGTTTCAACGTTTTTGTTTGTTTGTTTATTTGTTTGTTTTGTTGTTTCATGGGGGGGGATTGTTTGTTAGTTTCTGGGTTTTGTTGTTGTTGTTTTTGTTTTATTTTGATTGACAGTGTGTTTGTTTGCTTTGCTCCTCTTTGCTTTCTTTCTTTTCTTCCTTCTCACTTTAGTATTTTTTTCTCCTTCCTTCATCTTCCCTATTTACACCCTGCCATTGCATACTCAACAAAGGCAAAAAAAAAAACAAACAAACAAACAAACAAACAAAACGCAGAAATTGGGATTTTTTGAACAAGTACAATTGAAATATATAGCAAATTGGTGTTATATATAGTGTATTCTCTATTTTCTAGACTCACTCTCTCTCATACTAATTTCTACTCCTTGGTCACTTTTGTTTCTTTTTCTTCCTTTTTTTTTTCTTTCCTTTTCTTTTTCTCCATCCTTCTTTATTTCTTCTCTCAATCGCTGCATAAATTAGGTTTATATAAAAATTGGTCTTTCCACCTAATCATTCACTATTTCCTCTCTCATCTGCTGATACTAAACCACTTCCATAGAACTCTCTTTTCATACTTTCTAAGAAAGAACAAGTCAGTTCACTCACTTTCCTCTTACTAAACATATCACCTCTGTGTCCATTACTTGAATCTATAAAGCCCCATTAGAAGCTTACAGACTAAATTGGAAATAATATCTAGGTTAACTAAATCTGTACATTGTGATCAAACTGGGATTCTCTGAATAGAAAGTGTCTGATTTTAAAGTGTAAAGGAAATATAAGGGGATCTGATAGCATTGTACTACAGGAGCAACGTAAGGTTCTAAGGTAAAATCAAAATAGTCAAGGTCCCATAGTGCAAGAAGAATAGACGTACAAGTAAGATGAAGAAACAAGGAAGGAAAGTGACACAAACAAATCAATATACCTCATCAGTAGATTCCATGGCATGCACAGTTGGTGAAATGACAGAGATGGAATTTAGAAATTACGTTTGCCAAATGCTTGCAGAACTTAAGAATGAACTCAAAAATGAGATGAGGGAGCAAGTACACATGGTGAAAGATCATTTTGACAAAAAACTCCATAAACAAATACAGGAAGTAAAAGATTACTTCAATAGGGAGATAGAGGCTCTAAAGAGAAACCAAACAGAAATTACGGAAATGAAAGAAGCAATATAACCAAAATAAAATCTCAATTGAAAGTATCACCAACAAAGTAGATCACTTGGAAGAAAGAACCTCAGACAATGAGGACAAAATATATACCCTAGAGAAAAATCTAGATTACACAGCAAAAATGGTAAGAAACCAAGAACAGAACATCCAAGAATTATGGGACAACATAAAAAGACCAAACATAAGAGTGATTGGGGTAGAGGAGGGGGCAGAGTTTCAAGCCAAAGGAATGAATAATTTATTTAATGAAATAATTACAGAAAATTTTCCAAACTTGAGGAATGAATGGGAAAACCAAGTTCAAGAGGCTTACCGAACACCAAACATACAAAATCACAACAGATCCACACCAAGACACATTATAATGAAAATGCCTAATATACTGAGCAAGGAGAGAATATTAAAAGCCACAAGAGAAAGGAAGCAGATTACATATAGGGGGAAACCAATCAGACTATGTTCAGACTTTTCTACCCAGACTGTAAAAGCAAGAAGATCCTGGAATAGCATATTTCAAGTTCTGAAAGAAAAGGGATGTCAACCAAGTATCTTATATCCAGCAAAATTGAGCTTTAGATTCGAAGATGAAATAAAAACCTTCCATGACAAGCAAAAGTTAAAAGATTTTGCAGCTCGAAAGCCAGCACTTCTAAACATCCTGGGCAAAATTTTTCATGAAGAAGAAGAGAAAAATAACAATGAAAATCAACAAAGGGAGATATTAAACTAAGGGAAATACCAACCAGAAGAGAAACCAAATCAAGCTAAAGATCATAATACAAATAAAAATGGATGGGAATAAAAATCACATTTCAATAATAACCCTGAATGTTAAGGGCCTAAACTCACCATTCAAAAGACACAGATTATCAGAATGGATTAAAAGAAATGACCCAACAATTTGCTGTCTCCAAGAAACACACCTCATAGAAAAAGACATAAATAGACTGAAGGTGAAAGGCTGGGAAAAGTCTTATCAGTCACATGGCCTGCAGGAGCAAGCAGGGGTTTCCATTCTCATTTCAAATAAGGTAGACTTCAAGCCAAAACTAATCAAAAGGGACAAAGATGGATATTTCTTACTACTTAAGGGAACCATTCATCAACAGGATATAACAATCATAAATCTATATGCCCCAAATAATGGAGCACCTACATTCATCAAACAAACTCTTCTCAAATTCAAGAGTAAAATTGACCACAACACAGTTATTCTAGGGGATTTCAACACACCTCTCTCACCAATAGATAGATCATCCAAACAAAAGCTAAACAAAGAAACATTAGGCCTCCTTAAAACAATTAATAACTTAGACTTAACGGACATATATAGAATATTTCATCCCACAGTAAAAGAATACACTTTTTTCTCAGCAGCACATGGCTCCTTCTCCAAAATAGACCATATATTATGTCACAAGGCAACTCTCAGCAAATAAAAAAAAATAGAGATACTACCCTGCATGCTATTGGACCATAAAGGGATGAAATTGGAAATGAAAGACAAAACAAGAATAAGAAAAACTACTCCATCAACTGGAAGCTAAATAACATGCTACTGAATGAACAAGGGGTTGAGGAAGACATCAAAGAGGAGATCAAAAAATTCCTAGAGGTAAATGAGAACACAGATACATCGTATAGAAATCTCTGGGCACTATGAAGGCAGTAGTAAGAGGAAAATTCATTGCACTGAGTTCATTCCTTAAAAGGAAAAAAAAAACCCAACAAATAAATGACTTAACATCACACCTCAAAAGCACTAGAAAAAGAAGAACAAATCAACACCAAGAGCAGCAGAAGACAGGAAATAATTAAAATCAGAACAGAAATTAATGAAATTGAGACTAAGGAAACCATTCAAAGAATTGACAAAACTAAAAGTTGGTTCTTTGAAAAAATAAACAAAATTGACAGACCCTTAGCGATGCTAACGAAAAGAAGAGGAAAAACTCAAATTACTAACATTCGTGATGAAAAAGGGAATATCACAACAAACACCTCAGATATACAGAATATAATTAGAAATTACTTTGAAAACTTGTACTCTAATAAAATAGAAAATACTGAATGCATTGACAGATTTCTAGAGTCATATGATTTGCCTAAACTGGATCTGGAGGATATACACAATTTAAACAGATCAATTACAAGCGAAGAAATAGAAGATGTCATCAAAAAGCTACCAACACAGAAAAGTCCAGGACCTGATGGGTTTACAGCCAAGTTCTACAAGACTTTCAAAGAAGAATTAATACCAATGCTCTTCAAACTATTTCAAGAAATAGAAAAAGAGGGAGCTCTTCCAGACTCTTTCTATGAGGCCAATATTACATTAATTCCAAAGCCAGGCAAAGACACATCCAAAAAAGAAAACTTCAGGCCAATATCTTTAATGAACATAGATGCAAAAATCCTCAACAAAATTCTGGCAAATCGGATACAAAAACATATCAAAAAGATAGTGCACCACGATCAAGTGGGGTTTATTCCAGGGATGCAAGGCTGGTTCAATATTCGGAAATCAATAAACATAATACATCACATCAATAGACTTAAAGATAAAAATCATGTGATTGTCTAAATAGATGCCGAAAAAGCATTTGACAAAATACAGCACCCCTTTATGTTAAAAAACACTAGAAAAATTAGGAATATCAGGAACATATCTCAACATTATAAAAGCTATTTATGCAAGGCCCAGAAATAACATTATCTTAAATGGAGAAAAATTGAAAGCATTTCCTCTAAAAACTGTAACAAGACAGGGATGCCCCCTCTCGTCACTGCTATTTAACATAGTACTGGAAACTCTGGCCAGAGCAATTAGACAGACGAAAGAAATTAAAGGGATCCAGATAGGAAGAGAAGAGCTCAAATTAGCACTATTTGCTGATGACATGATAATATACCTAGAAAACCCAAAAAACTCTACCAGAAAACTTTTACAACTAGTAAATGAATTCAGCAAAGTAGCAGGATACAAAATCAATACCCATAAGTCAAAGGCATTTTTATACATCAGTGACAAAGCCTCTGATAGGGAAATGATGAAAACGACCCCATTTACAATAGCATCAAAAAAATAAATAAATAAAATACCTAGGAATTAACTTAACAAAAGAGGTGAAAGTCCTCTATAAAGAAAATTATAGAACACTAAAGAAAGAAATCATAGAAGAACTCAGAAGATGGAAAGACCTACCTTGCTCTTGGATAGGTAGAGTCAATATTGTCAAAATGTCCATACTACCAAAGGCATTATACAGATTTAATGCAATTCCAATCAAAATTCCAATGTCATTTTTCAAAGAAATAGAAAAAGTAATCATGAAATTCATCTGGAAAAATAAGAGACCCAGAATACCCAAAGCAATCCTGAGCAAGAAAAGTGAAGCAGGGGGCATCACCATACTGGACTTTATATTATACTATAAAGCAATAGTAACTAAAACAGCATGGTATTGGCACCAAAACAGACAGCTGGACCAATGGTACAGAATTGAGGACACAGAGACTAATACATATAATTTCAGTTATCTTATATTAGAAAAAGGTGCCAAAAATGTACAGTGGAGAAAGAATAGGCTCTTCAACAAATGGTGCTGGGAAAACTGGAAATCCATATGTAACAAAATGAAATTAAACTTGTATACCTCACCATGCACAAAACTCAATTCAAAGTGGATCAAGGACCTAGGAATTAGATCTGAGACAATACGCCTAATAGATAAAGTAAGTTCCAATTTCCAACATGTCGGATTAGGCCCCAAGTTCCTTAATAAGAATCCTGTAGTGCAAGAACTACTACCAAGAATTAATGAATGTGATAGATTTAAGCTAAAAAGCTTCTTCTCAGCAAAAGAAACAATCAGTGAGGTGAATAGAGAGCCAACTAATTGGGAACAAATATTTAATATATGCACATCAGATAGAGCACTAATTTCTAGAATATATAAAGAACTCAAAAAACTTTACACAAAAAAGAAAATAACCCAATCAATAAATGGGCTAAGGAACTGAAAAGACACTTCTCAGAAGAAGATATACAATCAATCAACAAATACATGAAAAAATGCTCAACCTCTCTGGCAATTAGAGAAATGCAAATAAAAACTACTCTAAGATTTCATTTCACTCCAGTCAGAATGGCAGCTATCAAGAACACAAACAACAATAAATGTTGGAGAGGATATGGGGAAAAAGGCACACTCATACATTGCTGGTGGGACTGCAAAATGGTGCAACCGCTATGGAAAGCAGTATGGAGATTTCTTGGGAAAATGGGAATGGAACCACCCTATGACCCAGCCATCCCACTCCTGGGTCTATTCCCAAAAGACTTAAAAACAACATATTACAGTGACACAGCCACTTCAATGATTATAGCAGCACAATTCATAATAGCTAGGTTGTGGAACCAACCTAGATGTCCCTCAGTAGATGAGTGGATAAAGGAAATGTGGTATATATACAAAATGGAATTTTACTCAGCAATAAGAGAGAATAAAATAATGGCATTTGCAGGTAAATGGATGAAGTTGGAGAATATAATGCTAAGTGAAATTAGTCAATCTCAAAAATCCAAATACCAAATGTTTTCTCTGATATAAGGAGGTTAGTTCACAGTGTGATTGAATGGGGGTACATAGGATTAGAGGAACACTAGAATGGTCAAAGGAAAGGGAGGGCAAGGGAGGGAGCAAGGTGGAGAAGGGGGTAAAAATGGTGGGTGAATAAAATGGATATCACTATCCTAAATTCATGATTAAAGATCTGAATGGTACTTATATACTTTGTATACAAGCAGTTGTATGTAAAAAGATGATATACTTGTGCATTATGAATAAGTAAATAAATAATCTAAAAAATAAAAAATAAAAAGAATTCTATAGTTCCTAAATACTGTGTAACTCTTTAAGGAGTCTACCTGACCATTTTATATTTTTACTACTATGTCATGTTTTCTGTATCAGAAATTACCTGTATATGAAGGCTAATAAATTTGATCACAAATAAAAAAAAAAATACAAAAAAGGGCTGAGGATGAGGCCCAGTGATCCAGAGCCCCTAAGTTCAATCCCCGGTACCAAAAATAAAAAAAAAAGAATAAATGTTGAAAAAAGAATGACCATTGCAAAAGAAAGTATGCAAACTCAAAGACAAAGAAATTATGAAGAGTTGAAAATAAAAACTGTTAATTATAGTCTTAAAAAAATCAAAGTATCTGGGCAGGGTAATGCAGGCCTTTTATCCAGCTGAAAGCAAGTGAATGGCAAGTTCAAGTTCAAGAAATCCTGACTAAAAATAAATACAAATAATGTAACTCAGAGGTACAGCACTTACATCCTAAAGATCTGTTTTCAATTGTGAGTACCAATAAATAAGTAAATAAATAGACAAATAAAAGTAAAATAAAGATATTCTCTAACAAACAAAATTAGAGGAAATTTGTCACCAGCAGATCCTTATGATAGAAAATGCTTTGGAATGAAGAGAAAGGTCCCATGTAGAAACATATAATTGTGGGAAAAAATACAGCGATCTAGAAAGGAAACATATGGGTAAATTCTACATAATATTGACTATTTAAAGTAACTATAAGAATCATAACTTAAGGGGATATTAAGTATGAAGAAATAAAATATATGAAAAAATAGTAAACACAGAAGATGATGGTGAATTCAGTAGAAACTATTGGGAATGCTTGAATTGTTGATGAAAGGATAAAGCACTAAATAAAGTTTTATTGGATATGTAAAGATAGCCACTAAAAATGATTGAAAAGTAAAAATAACATTTTAAAAGTAGAACCAGGTTGAAATAATTTTTATCCAAATAAAAGGTAACAATGGAGGAACAAAGGAAGTAAAAATTATTGAGACAAATGAAAAAACTTAAAATGGTAGATTTAAGCCCACTGTATTAATAATTGTTTTAATGGTAATTAAATTTAATGGAAAAATATTTCCAGTCAACACAATGTTAGAGTAGTTGGAAGAAAAAAAGATATAACTACATGATATTTATAAAAGATGAACAAATATAAATTGAAAGGAAGTGTTTGTTGAGAGACATACAATGCAAATACACATGCACACATGCACACCAGAAAAGAAAAACTCAGAGCCCCAAGTTTTATTAGAGATAAAGTTTATATTTTTCTCTAACAATCTTTACGTAGCACCAAATTCACCCATTTAAAGTGTAAAATTTAATGTTTTACAGAGAGAAATGTGCAACCATAGGCATAATTAGAACATTTTAATTATCTCAGAAAGAAATCCAATAGACTTGTTACTACCCTTTGCATCTAGTCTCTCACAATTAACTATGATGTTGCTGTAAGTTTTTTGTACATGCCCTTTATCAAATTGAGGAAGTTCCTTTTTTTTTCCTAGTTTGTGAAATGTTTGTTTGTTTTTTTGTAATCAAAGCATGTTGAATTATTTTCATATAACTTTGAAAATATATGGAGATGACTGTAATTTTTTTAATTCTATTGATATGATGTTGCTTTAGGCAGCTTTACATCACTGTGAATAAAAGACCTGACAAGAACAACTTAGAGAAGGAAAAGTTTGTAGATAGAGGTTCAGTTTGTGGTTGGCCAACTCCATACCTCTGGACCTTAATTTGAGGCAGAATATCATGGCAGAAGAGCATGGAAAAAGAAAGTAGCCCAGAACCAGGAAACAGAAAGCTCTATGCACCAGAAACAAAATATAAATCCAAAAGCAAACTCCCAGTGAACTAATTCCTCTGGCCACACCCTATCTGCCTATAGTTACCACCCAGTTAATCAGTATTATTTGATTAATTCACTGATTAGGTTTTGTGCTCCCACACCTAATCATGGCTGGAGGCAGTGGGTCCCTGGGGGCATGCCTTTGATGTTTATATTTTGTGCTAGTTAAGCAGAGGTCTCTCGGCTTCCTGGTCATCATGTGAGCCTCTCCCCTCTACCACACTTTTGCTCTATGATGATCTGCCTCACCTCCAGCCCCAAGGAGTGAAACTGGATATCTAAGGACTGAGACCTCTGAAACTGTGAGCCCTCAAATAAACTTTTTCCCCCTCTCAGATTTTTCTTGTCAGGTCTTTTGGTCACAGCAGCGAAAAAGGTGACTAAAACACAAGGGCCTTTTTTTTTTCCCCCCCTGTTTTCTACTTCATTAACTTGGACTTTGATCCCTATTCTCTTTCATTTATGCATGCTTTAACTTCAGTGTTCTCTTTGCTTTAATGTTTTAATGTGAAAGGTTAGATTATTTATTTAAGATCTTTTTTAATAAAAGCTATTACATCTATGACTTTCATTGTAAACACTGCTTTGGCTGTATCCTTGAATTTTCAATTTGTTTTTCTATCCATTTTAATTATCTCAGAGTATTTTCTGATTTCCCTTTTGCTTCTTTGACCCATTGGTTATACTGGAGTGTGTTGTTTAATTTCCATATAATTGTGAAAGTCACAATTCTTTCCCTTTCATTTATCTCTAATTTCATTCCATTTTAATTGGGGCCATACTTTGCAGGATTTCTATTCTTTACAATATATTGAAGATTTTATTTCCTAATGTATAATGTAATCTGGAGAATGCTCCATGTTCACTGGAAGGAATTGTAAATACTTCTGTAATTGGATGGAGTATTTTATATATGTTTGTTAGATCTAGTAAGCTTATGATGTTGGTTGACTTTTCTATTTCCTTGTTGATTTTTGTATGATTGCTCTAACCATTATTAAAAGGGAAATTCTTTCATCTCCAACTAATAGTATTAAGCTGTCCATTTCTTTCTTTGTCCCTTATGAACTGAAATGTTGGTACTCTGGTTTTAAGTACATATAAATTTTATCTTCCTGAATGTATTGGTCATTTTATTATTAATTAATGTTCCTCCTTATCTCTAAAATAAGTTTTTGTTTTAAAGTTTATTTTCCAATTATAAGTGTAGGCGGTTGAGCTTTCTTGTATTTGCTGGTTGAGTGATTTTTCTTTTCAAGTTCTTACTTTTGATTTATTTATATCTTTAAATCTAAAGTATGTTTCCTATAAAGAATATGTAGTTGGGGGCAGGGCATGCTGGTGCACACTTGTAATCCCAGCACTTGGGAGGCTGAGGCAGGATGATCGGGACTTCAAAGCCAGCCTCAGCAATAGTCAGGCACTTAGCAACTCCGTGAGACCCTATCTCTAACTAAAAATACAAAAAGGGCTGGGGATGAAGCCCTGTGGTCAAGTGCCCCTGAGTTCAATCCCCAGTACCAAAAAAAAAAAAAAAAAAAAAAAAAAAAAGAATATGTAGTTGGATTTTTTTTAATATCCAGTCTCAAAATCTCTGCCCTTTGTTGGGATTACATAAAGAATTCACATGTAATGTCATTGTTGCTAGAGTTGAATTTATGTCTGCCATTTCATTTTTGTTGTTGTTGTTGTTTACTACATGCCTGTTTTGTTTTTCTATTACAGAATAACTAAAACTGATAGTTTATTTTTAAAAAACAGAGATTTCTTTCTTACAGTTGTGGAAACTGTTGGATAAGATTCAGGCTGGCAGGCCATACCCCCAAGTTTATTTTTAAAAAACAGAGATTTCTTTCTTACAGTTGTGGAAACTGTTGGATAAGATTCAGGCTGGCAGGCCATACCCCCAGGCACCTTCCCGGAAGTGCCCAACTCTCAGGAGAATTCACCTTTGGTGGGCTCTGAGTCCCCACCCTTCCTGATCCTGGGAATACTCACCTCTCACGGGAATTCAACCCTGGGCGGGCCCTCCCTTTCTGAGCCAATCCGGACCATACAAGTCACGCTCCCACCCCTCTGTACTTAAGCCCCAGCTTGTCCAGAACTCTCTTTTTTTCTTTTTCGCCGTCATCTTCTCACCAGTTCTCCCCTTCCCTGTTCCCCTTTCCCTTTCCCCCTTCTCCCCCCTTTCTCCCCTTCCCTTAATAAATCCCCCCCTTTTTTTACAAGGCGGTCCTGGTGTGGTTCTTGCCCTTCAGAAACTAAAAATTTCAAGATCAAGGAGTCCACACCTGGTGAAGGCATTTGTACTGCATGGTGGAAGGTGGAAGGGACACATACACATGCACCAAAAAAGGGTGGGAGGAGGCTGACTCTGCTTTTATAACAAACCCACTTCAGTGATAACTAATGTTTCCACAAGAATGACATTAGTCCATTCATGCAGGCAGAGCCTTCATGACCTAATAACTTCTTGAAGATCTCACCTCACAATACAACTGCATTGGGGATTGTGGTTTCAATACATGAACTTTGGGAAGAAACACTTAAACCATAACAGTAGTTCATTTCTTTTTTTCTGCCATATTCATTCTTTTCTTGATTAAGCTAATATATATGTTAAGTAAATGTTTTCTAGTAGCATTTTAATTTCTTTAATTTTTTTTCACTATACCTTTGGACTTTTTTTCAGTGGTTGCTCCAGAGTTTGCCATGTCACTTTAAGTTACTAAAATCAGTTTCAGATATATACTAGCTTAATTCTAGTGAAATATGAAAATGTTACCTCTATATAACTCTACTCCCTTTTTCCCCTTTCTGTGGTATTTTGTTCAAAACATCCACAAATGTTACAAATCATATGATGTGTTGTTAAAATTATTGCTTTACCATCTGTAGTTGTTTTCTTAATTCAGTACAATTTTTCTCCTCCCCAATTTGTGCTGTTATTGGCAAGTATATTACATATATGTTTCATCAGCACAAAGTGACACAGCCACTTCAATGTTTCTAGCAGCACAATTCACAATAGCTAGGTTGTGGAATCAACCTAGATATCCCTCAGTAGATGAATGGATAAAGAAAATGTGTTATATATACATTGGAATTTTACTCAGCAATAAGAGAGAATAAAATAATGGCATTTGCAGGTAAATGGATGAAGTTAGAGAATATAATGCTAAGTGAAGTTAGTCAATCTCAAAAATCCAAATACTGAATGTTTTCTCTGATATAAGGAAGCTGATTCACAGTGGTGTTGGGTCGGGGTACATAGGAGGATTAAAGGAACACACTATAATGGTCAAAGGGGAGGGAGGGAAGGAAGGGAGCAAGGGGGGATGGAGGGGAAAAAAAGAAAAGGTGGATGAATAAGATGGATATCATTATCCTAAATGCATGATTGAAGATTTGAATGATACGAATATACACTGCATACAGTGTTATGTAAAAAGACGCTCTATATGTTTATTATGAATTATAATACATACTACTATTACAAATAAAACACTTTGAATAGAAAAAAAACATGTTTTATATGTTGAATATTATTTTATAATTACATTTTATACAAATTACATTTTATCCAAATCTTTTGTATAAGTGCTTTTTTTTTTTTTTTTGCTTTTTTTTTTTTTTTTTGTGGTGCTCTGGGGATTGAACCCAGGGCCTTGTGCATGCAAGACAAACACTCTACCAACTGAGCTATATACCCAGACCTGTATAATTGCTTTTAAAATCAGTTATGAGAAGAAAAAAAAATATGCATTTACACTGTTTGGAGTGTGTGTGTGTGTGTGTGTGTGTGTGTGTGTGTGTGTGTGTTTACATAATTACCTTCACCATGTTCTGTTTTTTTTGCTTTTTTTGTTTTTTTCATGTGGATTTGAGTTTGTATCTGGTATCATTTACTTTCAGCCTAAAGGACTTCCTTCAGTATTTCTCATAAGCTGCTCTTAGTTTTTGCTTATCAGCCATCCCTTTTTAAAGATAGCATTCCTGGAAGAATTTTTGGTTTGTAGTTTTCTTCTTCCCTCCTTCCCCTGGCCCTCTTTCTTTCTTTCTTTCTTTCTTTCTTTCTTTCTTTCTTTCTTTCTTTCTTTCTTTTCCTTTTTCTTTCTTCCTTTCTTTGAATGCCAAATAGTATTCCATGCTTCTAGACTTCTATAATTGCAGCTACCATATAAGTGATTGCTCTTTTGTCTCTTCCCCCTTCCAAAATGTTTCTCTGTATTTGAATTTCAGCATTTTTACTAAGATGCAGCCATTTGTTGATTTCTTTTCACTTCAAGTTCATTGAGCTTCCTAGATATATAAGCCATTGTTTTTCAATAATTTGGGGAAATTTTACGCCATTGTTTTTCTTCTCCTTTCTTTCTTCTTTCCTTTTTACACAAAGCCTATGTCATTATGTTTTATGATGTCCCACTCCTTTGGGGTTCTAGTCAGTTTTCTTCATTCTGTTTTCTCTGTGTTGTTAAACTTGCATAATCCATATACTTTAACTTTAAATTCACTAATTATTTATTATACAATTTTAAATCTATTATTGATCCCCTATAGTGAAAATATTTTTCAGTTATTGCACTTTTTAACTCCATTTTTTCAATTTGATTCATTTTTATCATTTCTAGCTTGACATTTTTAATTTAATTCAACACTGTCATTATATATTTCTTTGTTTCTTTTGTTGATGCAAGACACAAAGAAAAGACCACCAACTCCAATTTTAAATTAAAGCAAGCTTATATTGTATACACACAAAGAGAGCTGGCCAGGGCTGCCCCTCCCAAACACTGGGCTTGGGGTCAGCCCCGCTCTCAGGGAAGACAAGGTTTTTATAGTTCAAAGAGTTACAAAAAATCTTGGGAACTTACAGCTAACAAGGTCAGACGTGTAATTCAAAGCAAGTAGCAAACTAATCACCTACATGGCATTGCATTCCAAGGAAAAGGGGAGTGTAGTCAAACCCCATATCAAAAGTTTATGAGGCACCATTAGTTTTAGAGAGAGAGAGTTGTTATCTGGTCAAGGAAAGCCAGGCCTGAGTGAGCTCAAGGCCTAGGCATGAATGCCAGACAATAAGCTCAAGCCAAATAAGAATCCTAGCATTTCATAGAAAACTGAAGTGGGCTTTTCATAACTTTTTGACAGGATGGCTCCCAGTCTTAAGATGGAATTAGGCTGGTTTATGATCTTTACCATTGCTCTCCTTTATTCTGTGAACATATTTATAATTGTTATTTTGAAATCATCCTCTATTAAATTTAACATCTGCTTATCCTCACAGTCAATTTGTATTGCCTGATTTACCGAGCAACCCCCATAGTCATACTTTTCAGTTTTTTAAGTTCTTTATCTATTTCATTTTTGCTTTTGTCTTGAGGGTTTTGTTGTTGGTGTTGTTTGTTGTTGTTGTTGTTGTTGTAAGCTTCATCATTTTTTGTTGGGAACTTGATATTTCAGATAACATATTGCACTAACTCTAGACAGTATCAACTTCCCATGAGTCTTATTATTTTCATCATCTTGTTCATTTTTAGTCCCTGTCTAGATTATTATAATTATGTCTATCTTGTTATGGTTTGGATCTGAGGCATCCCCAAAGGCACGTGTATTAAAGACCTGGTCCCCAGTGGATATCACTATTGGGAGCTGGTTGAACCTTTAAGAGGTAAGGCTTGGTGGAAGGAAGTGAAGTCACTAGGGTTCTGACCTCGAAGAACATACTGCAACTCAGTCTATCCTCTCTTTGCTTCCTGGCTGCCATGAAGTTAATAGCTTTGCTCTACTATGTGCTTCCCAAAATTATAGGGCCAAGTGACCTGGGACTGGAACTTCTGAAACCACAAGCCAAAATAAACATTTCCTTCTTTTAAGCTGTTTTTCTCAGGTATTTTCTTACAGAGATGCAATACTGACACATATCCCTACCCTACTACCGTAGTGTTAATCCTTTTATTTTGTCATTCAGTAAATAATCAAAACTCCTTTCAATTGCCTTTCATCATAACCTCCAGAGTTCCTGAGGAAACCTTGGAGTTTTATGTCTGTATGGTCTGCTTAAGTGAGCTCAGTTCCCTTGAGAAGAAATTAGGAACTATTAACTTTATGGCCTGCTTCTCCTCACAGGCAAAATTATTGTGTCAAGTCTTCTGAGCTAGGAAGGGGACAAGAGCAAGTCAGTCTCTTGAGTGACACCCCATACTAGAGGATAAGTGCTTGGTGGTGAGTGGGGGCAGCAGAATGAAGCTGGAATTCAATAACAAAAAGATAACTAGAAAACAGCTAAGTGCAGAAAACATTAAGGTATTATTCTAAGTGACCCTCAGTTCAAGGAAAACAAAATCAAAGCAGAAATTAGAGAAAATTCTGACATGAATGGAAATTGAGGTGTGATATATCACAAAATTACTAGATGCAGTTAAATCAATGCTTAGGGAAAAAATATGTCCATAGATTCATATATTTAAAAGAAAGTATGCAAAGCAGTTGCTTAACCTCAACCTTCAGAAAGTAAAAAGACAGAAATAAAACTTCAGAAAGTAAAGATAAGAAAATGATAAAAAAAAAAAAAAAAAAAAGCTGGGCGTGGTAGCACATGCCTGTAATCCCAGCACTTGGGAGGCTGAGGCAAGAAGGATTGTGAGTTCAAAGCCAGCCTCAGCAATGGCGAGGCACTTAGCAACTCAGTGAGACCATGTCTCTAATAAAATACAAAAAAAGGGCTGGGGATGTGGCCCAGTGGTCGAGAGCCCCTGAGTTCAATCCCTGGTACAAAATAATAATAATAATAATAAAGAGAAGTAAATATTGATGAAATCAATGTAGAAGAGAGAATATAAATGGCTTTACAGTATCAGAAATTAAAAGGAGACATGCAAATCTTACAGATATCATGAAATAAGGAAATAAATGTTAATGAATTTATACAATGAAATAAAATTTGCATGAAATTATTAAAAATAATATTTTTGGTCATGCCTTGGTCAACCAAAGCAAGCATTCTACAACCAAGGTACAATAAATATAAAATATTCTTTAAAAAATATTCCACTAAGAGCCGGGCGCGGTGGCGCACGCCTGTAATCCCAGCACTTTGGGAGGCTGAGGCAGGAGGATCGCGAGTTCAAAGCCAGCCTCAGCAATGGCGAGGTGCTTAGCAACTCAGTGAGACCCTGTCTCTAAATAAAATACAAAAAAGGGCTGGGGATGTGACCCAGTGGTCAAGTGCCCCTGAGTTCAATCCCCGGTACCCACACAAAAAAAAAAAAAAAAAAAAAAAAAAAATAGTTCCACTAAGAAAACAGAAGGAAGAATAGAAAATCTGAATGAAATAGTGCAAATATAAGTTAAATCAGGATTATGAACAATCCATCAAAATCCCTCAATCTTGATGGCTTCACTGGTGATCTTCTTTAAAGCTAGAGGAAATAGGCAATTCCAATTTTACACAGAAAATAAGAAAATAAGGAGAAGAATTTCCAATTACTTTCATGTGGCCAGTAAACACTAGATAGCACAAGAAAATGAAATGTTAGCTTACAGAGAAATTGTTCTTATAAACAGAAAAATGTAAACTCTTAAATAAAATTTTGATTAAAAAAGTAAATTCTGAGCAATAAAGAAGTAGGAGACCACACCCTTAATGTGATGCCTGTCATCTATAGCAACCTGCAGCAGACATCATACTTATTTGTGAAATACTGAGACTGTTTCCTCTGATTTTAGTGTCAGGACAAACAGGATCACTAATATCTTTCCTCTTTCTCCCTTTCTCTTTCTTTCTCTCTCTCTTCCTCTCTCTCTCTCTCTCTCTCTCTCTCTCTCTCTCTCCGCATGTGTGTGTTATATAGATTCATCACTGATTGAAATATAAATTTTGAAATTAAATTAAGGGCCAATTTTGTGCACGGCATTACAGAATGGGGAGGAAAAAGACAGAAGGGAGGAGGAGGAGAAAAAGGACACATAGTAGGAGGAGGGAAGAAGAGGAGCAGGACAAGAAGATTAGAAAAACTGAAAAACATAGTCTACTTATAGTAGCTGTTATAAGCTGCAGTAAATGAGACAATAAAGTATTAACACAAGGATTGACAAAAATCCAGAAATGAACACACGTGCATGCACACACACACACACACACACACATACAAACATACACACATCTTCCAAATTTTTACAAAATTCTTATGTAGATCAATGGGAGAGATAAAATATTCATAAGTGGATTTCAGATATAAATGGTAAAAGCAAAACAACATGTCTTTTAGATGAAACTTACAAGAATATATTTGTGATTGTGTTAGGCAATTTTTCATTACTGGGACACAGTACCTGAGAAAAACAACTTAGAGGAAGAAATATTTATTTTAGTTCATGGTTCCAGATGTTTCAATTCATGGTCAGCAACTGCCATTGATTTGGACCAGAGGTGAGGCAGAATATTATGGTGCAAGGGTATGACAGAGGGAAGCTGCTCACCTCATGGCAGCCCAGAAACAGAGAAAGACAAAACTTACATAAGGTGCTAGGGACAAGATATGCCCTCCCAGGGCCTGGCTCCATGACCTACCTCTTCCAACTAGTTTCCTACCACCTACAGTTTCCACCTGCTCCCCAAAATGCCATTCAAATATGAATCCCTTAATATCCTAATCCACTGATGAGTCATTGCCCTAATGAGCCAAACTCTTCCCACAGTCCCCACCTCTGTAAATTGCTGTAAGACCAAACCTTATATGTGAGTCTTTGGGGAACACACCCTATCTAAACTGTAATAATGACTTTGGAGTAGGCAAGTATTTCTTAGGAAAAAAAACAGAAAACTCCATAATTATAAAAGAAAATGATAAAGTAGACTATTTCAAAATTTAAAACTTTTGTTCATCAAAATATAGTGCATGATAAAGTAACCTAAGAAATGAAAAAGATAATTGAAATACCACTGTATCATCCAAAAAACTCAGGAAAAAAACAAGAATTCTTCAAAATCAATAAGAAAACTATAGAAAATCAAATAAAAATTAAACAGAAAATCTGAACACACATTTAAAAAAGGAGATAACTTATAAACTAATGGCGACTAACATATTACAGGATGCTCAACTTCATTAGCGAATATGATAGTTAATGATATGGTTCAACTTAGGTGAGGCATGATACCCAGATTTTTTGTAAACACAGGTCTAGATATCCCTGTGAAGATTTTTAAAATGAGATTAACATGTGCAGGGCATGATGGCACACACCTGTAATCCCAGCAACTCAGGAAGTTGAGGCAGGAGGATCACAAGTTCAAGGCCAGCCTCATCAATTTGGCATGGCCCTAAGCAACTCATGAAGACCCTGTCTGAAAACAACAACAAAAAAAAAGGGCTGGGTATGTGGCTCAGTGGTTAAGCACCACTGGGTTCAATCCCCAGTACCAAAAAGAGAGAGAGAGAGAGAGAGATTAACATTTAAATCCATAGAATTTAAGTAAAGTGAATTGCCCTCCATAATGTGGGTAGGCCTCATTCAATCAACTAAAGTTCTTATGAGGAAAAAAAAAAAAACAAACTAAAGTACCCCGAGCAAGAAGGTATTTGGATTAAGCTACAGAATTAACACTTCCCTGAGTCTCCAGCCTGCTGACCTGTCTTGCAGATTTCAGACTTGCAAATCCCACAACTGTAATAAGCAAAGGCGACTTAAACTGGACTTAAACAGTCTCCACCCGATGGCCCATTAACCCACCCTTAAACCATCTCCACCTGAGGGCCTGAGGGCATATTAACCCTGTGCTTTATAAACCCTCCCCTTGCTATGAGCAGGCACCATTTTCTACAATCCTGCTTTGTGCTGGACGTAGTTTGTGGCTTCATTGGCTATTACGTGAGTGGCTTGTGAGACTTTTTTCCTGCAAATTGGGTACAACAAAACCATAGGAGCCAATACTTTAAAATATCTGTGTCCCCCTCCCTTCCATTATCTTTCTTTCTTTCTGCATCCCCTATACATATTTATGTATCTACACACACACACATACATGTATTGATTTGTATTGGGTTTTGTATTCTATCTATTCTACATATGTATTCTATATATTGTATTCTTTATATTGTATTCTATCTATTGGTTCTTTGTCTCTGCAAAATCCTAATACAGTCATAAAATTTAAGCTCATAAAATTTAAATAAAAATATGTTAAGTCTACACATGCTTCAGTGTGACTAAAATCAAAGTTATCGAAAATACTGTTACAAAGTAGAATAACCAGAAACACTCATGCACTATTGATTAATGTATAAATTAAAATGATCATTTTGCAAAATTATTTATTAACATCTACTAAAGCAGAAAACAGAACATTTGCATACCTTCCACAGGCATGTTGATAGAAATGGGAGAAATTTCTAAAACACATGATTATTTTCTTGCTATCATCTTCTTCTAATACCACCCTCCCCGCCATCTCATTTATCTTTTTTTTTTTTTTTTAAAGTGGGTATTGAACCCAGTGGTGCTTTACCACTGAGCTCCATCTCCAGCCCTTTTCTCTTCTTTATTTTGAAGCATGGTCTCACTAAGTTGCCTAAGGCCTTGCTATGTTACTGAAGCTGACCTGAAACTTGCAATTCTCCTCCCTTAGTCTCCAAAGTCACTAGGTTTTCAGGAATGCACCACTGTGACTGTTGTACCCAATTTTCAGGAAAAAAGTCTCACAAGCCACTCACATAATAGCCAATGAAGCCTTTATTCTGGCCTGGGCCACCAACTACGTCCAGCACAAAGCAGGATAGCAAGAGCAGGGTTGATAAAACACAGGGTTAATACGTTTAAGAGTGGGTTAATGGGCCATCAAGGGTGGGTCAATGGACCATCAGGTGGAGACAGTCCAAGTCCAGTTTAAGTCGCCTTTGCTTATAACATTACCCCCCTGGTCTTATCCAAGAGAACAAATCTTTGTTCTCCTCCATAATCTGCCATCCCCATGTTTGGTTGAGAAACCAGCAGGCAGAATCAAGGAGACTGAATGCGAGACTGAATGCTGGCACTGGGGACTTTCCTGATAACGGGCAGGAGAAGAGGTGATATCCAAAGTCCTAAAGCTCCTCCTGGGAGGGGCAATTTCTGGAACAGGCCACCCCCGGCAACAGGTTGGGACAGGGGCAGGGTCTCCACAAGGGTGGAGGAAGGGCTCCAAGGGAATCAACATCACAATTTTCCAGTGGACAGTTTCCCAACAGTCTTCAACTTCCCCGGACTCACTCAAAATTGGCTTTCAACCTGATTTGATTTACCTCTCTATACCTACTGCCTATGAGACTCTGGCTTTATTTCCCTTCTAATTTTAAAAACTTTTGACTTGGCAGTCACTTAATAGCTAAACTGTTTCTTTTCATAGTTATTAGGCATTGCCTAAGAATCTCTCTTGTAGCCTCCAGTCTTACCAATTCTTGGGGCTAATACAAGTGTATATCTTCAGTTACATTTAACTATTATTTCTTAAATGCCCAGAAATGGTTGTGTTTTTGTTTTAACTGGTTTTGTTGTTGTTGTTGTTGTTTGTTTTTGTTTGTTTGTTTTGTTGCTAAGTGTTTAAGATGAAGCCAACCAGACTTTTGCTATCTATTGCTAAGAGTCAGCTGATTTCTGATGGGAATAACCCTTGGGGGAAATTGATTCTTTTCCATTCTTCTAGTGCCTTCTTCAAGGATGGAAAAGCAGCTTTTCCATTCTTCTAGTGCCTTCTTCAAGGATGGGTCCAGGTCTTGCTTGACCTTGTGGCTTCCCTTGGAAGCACCAGGGATGTCTCTCCCTTTTCTAGGGACCCTCCTGTTAGCAAGTGCACTGATTGGCTTTCTATTCTCCATAGGTCTCATAGCCTCCCTGCTCAGGAGGCCATGTGGCCCAGAGTTGCAAAGCTCTTTAGAGAAGTTCCCTGTTCCCTGGACTCAGACTGACTCTGAGGACCAGAGCCAAACATTGGCTTCCTCAGCCCCTTTTAATTTAACTTAAAATCTTGATCTTAAAACATATAGCAAATCAGTCTCACCAGTCTTAAATTAAGAGCACTGGACTTTACTTTAATGACTATAACCTTACTGTCATTTACCCTTTCCATTAATTGGAGTTTGTACCATCCTAGGTGATTGCTTATTATCTTAAATTAACCCAGGTTGTGTCATTAAAGCAATACCTCTGCAAAACATTAACAGGCAACTTTTAGACAGTTTACAAGGAAAATACAAAACAAAATTTACAAGAGTAAAAACACATTTAGTTTGTGTAATAACCATCTTAAATTTTGACTGAGTTATATACTACAACCCCTGTTTCTTAACAACAAGAATCATTCTTTTGACCATAACCGTAAACAAATTGAAGTTTGGCCTACCTGCCCTGGAGCCACTCTGGCATGCAGTAAATGTGGAAGGAAAAGCCTTATTTTAGGCAAGGTGAAGCTCTTTATGAACCTTAGGTCAGGTGTTTTAGTTCTGAAGATGATCTCTGCTTTATAATCTTAACCTTTATATAGATTAGGCTCTCATGAACTTAAAAAAAAAAAAAAAAAAAAAAAAAAAAAACATTAAAATTGTACCCCAGTGTCAAAAGTATTGACAACAGGTCTAGTTGTAGAACATATTTTAAATAATGTAAATAAATCCCTAATATATTATCTTTATAAGCCTAAAATTACCATACAACTCTAGTTTGAAGAACACCAACTTGATATAATGCTCTTTTAGAGCTTTCACCTCAAGGCTTGTATACCTGAAAGATATGAACACATTTAATATACAAAGAAGAGTATTACTCCACCATAATTACATTGATGTTTTAACATTAATGAAGTTTAGCTCTTAAAGAAATAACATCATGATATTTATAATATTATAATATTTCAAAATAATAGTTGTCATTCAACCACAGCTGTATAATTCTTAATTTCTTTTCAGATTACTTGCTCAAAAAACCAAAACTTAATATACTTAGTTAGCCAACTTTCACAGAGCTTTTACATCACTTAAGTGACCATATCTACAACCTTCTAATTTCTTTCTCCCATCTGTTAACCCTTTTTTTGTTCACAATTTCAAACAATTCTTGTACTAATTTGAATTTAGGCAAACTTTCTATCTCAATAAAAATATTGTTATTTACAGTACTCCCAATGAAAACAGCTGAAACCTTTGAACCTCTGCATACACAGAAATCACACACATCTGTTAACGACTTCACGAGAACACAATGTTCAAGCATATAGAATTATACCTGTTGGAACACTTTTTTTTTAAGATCTTTAGGAACCTTTTTTTTTTTAGCAATGACAAAGCAACCTTAAAACCTTTTTTTTAAATTTACCAATTTATGAAAACAATCAAGAATGTTACCCAATGGAATTCAAGGAATTACTTGACGACATATTTAACAGTTAGCAATTTAACTTTGAAAATTAATCATATGTCTAACAAACAAAGTTACTCACAAATTCACTTTTCTTACATTTACACCAGAGAAGACACACAAAGAAAAGGCAGAAAAAACCATGGAACACAGAACAAGGCACAAGGGAACAAGAACCAGGCGCCAAACCAACCAGGGAGCACTGCAATGTCTTGCTTATTCTCCGGACAGGAGTGCGTATGTGCCTCGTCAGGCACCTCTCTGTCCCCAGTAGGAATTCACAACCAGACCAGGACCAGAGGACAGTGCAACCTTTCACTACTGCCCTAGACAGGAGTGTATGTGCCTCGCCAGGCACCTCACTGTCCCCAGAAGAGATCTCAAAACCAGATACCAGATGTTATGGGGGGCGCCACTTACAAGTGGAGGTTTCTCCACTGGATGCTTGCTAATTCTTTTGATGCAGCAGTTCACTCCAGTAATCCAAAGGACCAAAGACACATCCTGGGGCCTTGGAACGTCTCAAGTTGCGCACCCCCTGGGTGGCACTCCGTCCCGGAGTCCCGGAGTGAAGGTCCTGCTTCAGAATTTGTGGTGGTAAAGAAAAGACCACCAACTCTAATTTTAAATCAAATTAAAGGAAGCTTATACTAGTTCTTTGACCACCTAGAGAGACTTGTGAATTACCCAATTTAGATTGAACCTTTTAAATCACATGAATTAAAGGTATTTGGATCCATTTTTTAAATTTTTCATGAACACTCATTTTCTATTTGCCAATCTTAATATTATGTACATGACATCTGGACATACGCACATAGACATAAACACAGAACCCAACTGTGCACACATAACACAATAGCAAAGGCCTTGTAGCTTTTTGCTCTCCATTTCAATGCTACATATGTTTAAAAACTCCATAGTTGAATAAAAAATAGAACTGGTCAAAATCATGAGCTCAAAAAATACATTTTGGATAAGAGTTTTAGAAAAATGACAGGCTGATAATGAAAATTCAGGTAAAAAGATATTTATTTTAACATTTTTTTTTCTTTTTTCTGGGGCTTAAGCTTGCTTCCCCATTTGCATTTCAATGCAAGTCCTGGCTGAGGTCTGGAAGGGTGGGGAGCTGCAATTGTGAGCAGATACCTTATGCCTCAGGCACTTTTTTCTAATCTCTGGTTCCTAGAATTATACTGCCTTCTTGGGGACCATTCAGTCAATTTCCCATGACAGCCAGTAAAACTTTTGCCAACTTTTAGGTTTGCCTTTCCTGAGGGGGGGTCGCAGTTGTTGTACTGTTGTGCGGTTGTTGCTGAGCAATTTCCACCAATTTAGACATTACCTTTCCCTCAAACCCTTCCAATTTCTGCAACTTCTTCTTTATATCTGGGGCAGACTGAGTTACAAAAGCTAAAACCAATCTAGAGTCTCCTCATCACTGTTGGGGTCCCAGTTCAAGCGAGCAGAAGTAAAGACCCTGTTGATCTGAATGGGGTCATCTGTAGGCAGGCCATTCAGTCCAAGGACAGGCTGTTGGGCTTCCCGCCAGATCCGCTCACCCTCTTCAGATGGGAAAAGTGTTTGGAGGAGTTGGCCCAGGTGGGCATCGCAGGGCCGCTGCTGCATTGCGTTCACTACTCTCCCCCCTGCCCCACCAGCCCAGGCTCCAGGCTGCCGGTGGAGGGACGGAGGGAAAAATAAAACCAACAAGAATGCTAGCACACAAACAAAGATCAGCCACACAAGAAATAAACAGACACAAGGACAAAAGACAACCAGACTGGGCCACACAGGGAGGCCCACCAGTGTCGGGACCTTACACTGCTTTCTGGCTGCTTGCCACATTGCCACACCCTGTTACAGGACCTAGGCTAAGCAGGGGGCATGGCTGTGAGAACTGAAACCACCCCAAAGATAGGCCAATGGCTCCGCCAGTGGCATCCGCCCATGATCCTTATGTGTCCCTATGATCTTTCTGTTGATTGGCCCATGTCCTATATAAGACCATCCAACTTCCTCAATAAACTGAGTTTTTGGCGTTGCTTTCTACCAAAACTCCCCGGGTGTGGCGTGGCGTCCGTCAATCAGGCGCGGGTAAAGACACTCGGCAACTTTTGCCCGTTAAGACTATCTTCGCCAGGTAAGCTACTTTAACTCTTTCTGCTGGCAGGAGGAGCCCCCTTTCAGGGCCCAAAAAAGGGGGGTAGCTTTAGACCTCGGCCCCATTAAGAAGTAACGCAGCAATCCCGACAGTTGGCGCCCAAGCGCGGGGCACGAAAACAAAAGAAAATTATCGATAGGCTTAACAATCGGTTAGAGACGCAGTGTCTCTCTCGCAAAAGTATCCTCTAGAAAATGAGGCAACCATATATCTTTCTCTCTCTTTATCATCCACTTTCTCTCTCTTTCTTCCTCTCCCTTTTCTGGAACCTCTGCGCAAGTAAACCTGCAATTTTTGTATGTGCCTGGTGGGGGAGAACAGAAAGATGTCCGGGAAAAAACGCGCTCACTGAAGGGAGCGCCAGCCTGGGTGCGGAAAAAACTCAGAGCGAGCCCAAACTTAAGAACAAAGAACAGCTGCCCTCTGCAGCACCATGTGGGTGGCGACCATATGGGGTCGCTAGGGGTGTACAGACGGTGGGCTACTGCCGCTGCCACGTGGCCCCGGGCTTTCGTCCCGGGTACATGGCTGCCACCATCACCAGGGCTCACAGTTCCGCGGCTCGGTGAAAAGAAAAAGTGTACCGCTGCATGACCCGGGCTTGTGTCTCGGCCTGCCTGGCCTGCGGCTTGCAGCTTGCGTCCAAACCCCTGGGGGTGGGGCCTGGAGTACACGGGCCTCGCCAGCTGGGACACCTCGGGGCAGCCCGGCTCAGTGGGGTGCGAGGGGGAGCGAAGGCGAAAGCACCGCTGCCTGCAGTCTGAGGCAAACAAAATCCAAACCGGAGTCGCCCGCAGGGCCAAACCCACGCGGGTACATTCGGTCATTGCCTGGCAACGGGCTGCCAATGGTGTGTAAAATGCCCGCCCAAAAGCACCACCACCGTCACACCGTGGATGTCATCTCCTGCAACCGTGCATGGCGGAACACACAGGAGGCCAGCGCAGCTCGGCGGGACCAATGTAGCATTCATGCTGCACACCAGCTCCCGCGGGGTTCCCTGGGTCAATGGCTGGGGCGGCCCCCCGGGACGAGCCCAATTCGCTATAGCTGGGGTGCCAGCTTTCTCCTGCCTGTGCAACGCAGTCCCTCTCAGCAGCTGCGAGCAGCCTGCGTTCTTTGTCTGAGCCCAGCGGCTACATACAGCCTGTGTTAGCGGAAATTGCAGGTAGGGACCGAGGCTCGAACTGTCGTATAGGAAAAGGAAAGGGGTTTATTGAATTACCAAAGAAACACGCGGAGGGGATGAGGACAAACCGCGGGGAACGGAGGGGAGCTGGAGCACGCGGGAACGGGAGTGGGGAGCAGGAGCAGGGAGCCGCAGAACCAGGTGAGAGCAGGAACAAAAGGGGCGATTTCAGTCCGGGGCTGGCTTAAATAGAGTAGGGGTCATAAAACCCCCTTGGAGTGAGTCCTTGTCCTATAGGCCAGCAGAGGTCATGGGGGGAGGTAGTGGTAGTGGACAAGGGTCTTGCTGGTCAGGTTTTGGTCACGCGGAGGATCTCGGGAGCCGTAGTTTTCACAAGGCACCTGGAAAGGTGTGGCCTTCTGCCTGGGAGGTGTGGCCTTCTGCCTAGAACCAACATTCCCCCCTTTTTGATTCTTAGGAAGTGGGGCGTCGTGTTTCGATCTGGCTGCTTCGGAGCTGAAATGGGGCGACGTGGGGTAGTTTTGGGGGGAGGGAGGAATGTAGGCAGGCAGGTCAGGCTTGAGGGTTAAAAAAATTCCCAGGAGGCAGGCACCATAAAGATGGATCTCTGCAGGAGTGAATTGGATGAAGGTTCCTTGAAGCCATAAATCGGTGAGGGTGTCAAACCAGGCTTCTGCAGAGGTCACCGGGGGAATCAACCAACTATCCTCTTGGAGAGCATGTAGGAATTGTAGGCATCTCGAGTTTACAGGTGGCATCTTAACACTATTATGGAAACAACAAAGAAAAGAAGGTGAGAGGGATAATTGTCCGGCTGCTTGTTTCACCGGGCGGGACTTACAGCAAAAAAAAAACCCAATCGAGGGAGTCAGGATGTAGCTGATCTCTCTAGAGACTGGCAATTCTGTCCCGAGGTGCAGGGAAGTCATCTCTGGTTGGAAGGTCATCTGTGGTTGTTAGCAGTTGATAATCCCTGAGGAGAAGCTGGTTAACGGTTTGGTTAGAAATTTGAGAAATATGATTTTGAAGGCATCGTATGAGGCAAGGAACTATCATCAGGACAAGACATATAGTTATAAGTGGGCCTAGGAGAGGGAGGACCCAGGGGGCCACCCCTTCCCATAGTTCCCATGAGGATCTCTGCTGCCACCGGATCTTCTTGTCCCCTAAACCTTGCACTATCTCTTTTAAGCGTTGTACATTGTGGTCAACTTTGCCTGACTGGTTGACATAATAGCAGCATTCCTCACCCAGGAAAATACAGGTACCCCCCTTTTTCTGCTGTGATGAGGTCCAAGGCTCACCTGTTTTGGAGCACAACCTCCGCTAGTGATGAGAGTTGTTGCTGGAGGGCCTGGATGGAGTAGGCGGAGGCTTCAGCTGTGGTGGCGAGCTTATCTGTGAGGTCAGAGAGCTCCTGTTCAAAGGATTGGGCCATTACAAGTGAATGAGCCAGTCCTCCAACTGAGAGGCCTGTGGAGGCAATCGCGGTGACTAAGCTAACACCCACTAAGGCTGCCAGAGTGGCCGCTCGCTTAGGACGCCCCCCTTGAGACTGTAGGGAGAAAAGAAGGTCTTCAACTTCAGCCTCTGTATATAGAGTCAAGCCTGGAATTAAGACAACAGGATAGCAGGGACCTGGGGTTTTAGCATCAATGCATCGGAACACGTGGGTGGAGCACCAAAACAGGAGAGGGGGAGAGAGAGTTAAATCACCCGTTATGGGATGCCAGGCGCGTTCTGGGCAAGAGTCTTTGGCGGCGGCCCTAACAAGAAGTAACATTAAGGAATGGGGGAATAGTCGGAAGTGGGAGAGAGAGAGAGGATTGATTGTGGCATGAGGAGGTTGGGGTGACATTGGCTCGAACTGGGACCGGGACTAATAAAGACTTGCGAAGCGGCGCACAGAGGAAACAGGTTGAAGCATTAAAGGTGGAATAGCTTGCTAATAAGGAAAGGGACAAAGAGAGAATGGAGTCCCAGGAGAAGGAGAGAGAGTCGTTTAAGTTTCGAAGATGGGTTCGAGTCTGCTGTCTGGTGGCACTAAGTTTCTCAAAAGCCCTGACAGCAGAAGAGTCTTTTATAGTTTTTTCTATAATAATTTTTCCTCGACCATGGATCCAATTGCGATTAGCAAACCCTACTGCAGCAATACGACTCTGCCAGGAAAAAGGGTCAGTAATCTTGAAAGTCACATTATGATTGTATTTCCAGGATTGGAGTTGGGATGGCATGATTCCCCAGGAGTTTGTTGTTCCCATAACAGGATGGGACCAATGATATTTACAGCTCCAGGATGGACATCCAACCCATCCATTAGGGTCATTATTGCACCAATTTTCTGTCTGGTCCTCTTTAAAACAAAGATACTTTGGTAATTTTGACATGTCAGGAAAACATCGGTGAGTACATGTGGAAACTGCATCAAAAGTAAGCAGGATGGAGGGACAATTATCAAAAGGGCAGGATGATTGATTGAGAAGGCGTGTTTTTTGCCCATCATTATCTAGTTGCCAAACCTCGAAAAAGTAACGGCATGGAGGAGCAGAGCAATAGGACACAGAACCTGCAGGGACAAATGGAAAGAGAGCCAGAGATAGAATGAAAATTTTGGAAAGGGTCATCTTAGATCAGTATTAGGAACACGAGAGAAGCGGATCTTGAGGGGATCGGTGGGGAGGGGGGAGCAGGTATACTGAGGTAGTTGTTTGTCGTCCTTTTGTAGATCCTCAGTTGGTTGAGCAGCTGGTTTTAGTCTGGAAATATGAATCCAAGAAGTCAAATTTCCTGAAGTTTCACGAAGCTTAGCAGCCGTGGGTGTGCACAGCACAACCTGGAAAGGGCCCTGTCCACTTCGGGCAAGGGAGGTTGCTCCTGTGTCCTGGGGAGGGGAGAAATATACCCAAGAACCGGGTGTCAATGGAAATGAAGTAGTGAGTCTATTGAGAGAGAGAGGATTGATTGTGGCATGAGGAGGTTGGGGTGACATTGGCTCGAACTGGGACCGGGACTAATAAAGACTTGCGAAGCGGCGCACAGAGGAAACAGGTTGAAGCATTAAAGGTGGAATAGCTTGCTAATAAGGAAAGGGACAAAGAGAGAATGGAGTCCCAGGAGAAGGAGAGAGAGTCGTTTAAGTTTCGAAGATGGGTTCGAGTCTGCTGTCTGGTGGCACTAAGTTTCTCAAAAGCCCTGACAGCAGAAGAGTCTTTTATAGTTTTTTCTATAATAATTTTTCCTCGACCATGGATCCAATTGCGATTAGCAAACCCTACTGCAGCAATACGACTCTGCCAGGAAAAAGGGTCAGTAATCTTGAAAGTCACATTATGATTGTATTTCCAGGATTGGAGTTGGGATGGCATGATTCCCCAGGAGTTTGTTGTTCCCATAACAGGATGGGACCAATGATATTTACAGCTCCAGGATGGACATCCAACCCATCCATTAGGGTCATTATTGCACCAATTTTCTGTCTGGTCCTCTTTAAAACAAAGATACTTTGGTAATTTTTGACATGTCAGGAAAACATCGGTGAGTACATGTGGAAACTGCATCAAAAGTAAGCAGGATGGAGGGACAATTATCAAAAGGGCAGGATGATTGATTGAGAAGGCGTGTTTTTTGCCCATCATTATCTAGTTGCCAAACCTCGAAAAAGTAACGGCATGGAGGAGCAGAGCAATAGGACACAGAACCTGCAGGGACAAATGGAAAGAGAGCCAGAGATAGAATGAAAATTTTGGAAAGGGTCATCTTAGATCAGTATTAGGAACACGAGAGAAGCGGATCTTGAGGGGATCGGTGGGGAGGGGGGAGCAGGTATACTGAGGTAGTTGTTTGTCGTCCTTTTGTAGATCCTCAGTTGGTTGAGCAGCTGGTTTTAGTCTGGAAATATGAATCCAAGAAGTCAAATTTCCTGAAGTTTCACGAAGCTTAGCAGCCGTGGGTGTGCACAGCACAACCTGGAAAGGGCCTGTCCACTTCGGGGCAAGGGAGGTTGCTCCTGTGTCCTGGGGAGGGGAGAAATATACCCAAGAACCGGGTGTCAATGGAAATGAAGTAGTGAGTCTATTCGGGTCAGGCAGAATGAAATCTTGGCACTTCCATAACTGATGTCTAATGAAGGACAAGATGGGAAGAGAAAGATCTTTGGGTAGGGGTCCCTGAGTTGGGGAAACTCCGGGTGGAAGGGCTGGTCGCCCAAACATAACCTCAAAAGGGGATAGTAAGGAGGGCTTTTTTGGGAGGACTCTGAGCCTAAAGAGGGCAAGAGGGAGTAACTTGACCCAGTCTAAGTGGAGTTCTAGGGAGAGTTTAGTTAGGACATCTTTAAGAGTCCTATTAGTCCTCTCTACTTTCCCTGAGGACTTGGGGTGATATGGGATGTGAAAATGCCAAGGGATATTAAGGGAAGTAGAAACACTCTGGGTAACCTGGGAAACAAATTCAGGCCCGTTGTCAGACTGGATGGACGTGGGCAATCCGAAACGGGGAAGGATTTCTGAGACTAGAATGGAGGCTACTGTGGAGGCCCTTTTATTGGAAGTAGGGAAGGCCTCCACCCATCCAGAGAAGGTATCTACCAAAACCAGGAGATATTTGTGCCTCCGGGCAACTGGCATGTTGGTGAAGTCTATCTGCCAATCAGCTCCCGGAAGCTGGCCTCGAGCTTGGTGAGAGGGAAATGTCCCTGGTTTAAGGGGAGTATATGGGTTGGTGCGCTGACATGCAGTGCATGCTGAGGTGAGCTGATGGAGAAACTGTGTGTCTTCCGGAGTCAGGGTGAGGAAGGAGGTAGCGAAAGTCTTGAGGGCCTGAGGATTAGGATGGAAAAGGGAATGGAGATAGGAGAGGATTGATTGTGTGGAAGGGGATGTGGGGGTCTGGGTAGTAGGTAGGACTGGAGCCAGAAGAGAAGGAGAAGATAGTGCTGCCTCCCTTGCTGCCCTGTCAGCCTTCGTGTTTCCCTGAACTATGGGAGAGTCTCCACTTTGGTGTGAAGGACAATGGGAAATCCCTATTAACTTGGGCAGGAGAGAGACTTGCAAAAGTTTTGATATTAATTTAGAATTAGTAACTGCAGAACCTTTTGTGGTCAGCAGCCCTCGCTCTTTCCATACTGCTGAATGGGAAAGCAAAATATGGTAGACATATTTTGAGTCTGTGTAAAGGGTGAGGTTTTGATCAGCAGCTAATTCGAAGGCACGAATGACAGCTATTAATTCAGCCCGTTGGTTTGTGGTGTTGGGGGGTAGGGGTGCTGCCTCAATAACCTCTGATAGGGAAATGATAGCGTATCCAGCAAAACGTTGCCCATCTCTAAGGAAAGAGCTGCCATCTGTGAACCAAATTAAGGAAGGATCAGGAAGTGGTCCCTCTTTAATATGGGAGGGATGGGGGATTAAAGCCTCGAGTGTCTCTATACAATCATGTTCTGGGGGCTCTGGGGAGATTGGGAGAAGGAAAGCTGGGTGTAAAGAGGAGCAGGGTTGGAAGGTGATTGAGGGGTCATGCAAAAAGGAAACAAGGAGAGAAAGAATGCGACAGGGTGGGAGAGTTTGAAGGCTCTTATAGGTTAGTAAGTCTTTTAAATGATGAGGAGAGGCAACAGTAACCTGGGCACCAAAGGTCAACTTTTTTGATTCCTGCAGAAGTAGGTAAGCAGCAGCCAAAGCCCTAAGGCAGGGGGCCCATCCACGAACGGTGGGGTCAAGTTGTTTAGAGAGGTAGGCAACTGGAGCAAAGGTAGTGGCTTTGTATTGGCCTAGAACGCCAAGAGCCAAACCCTTCGTTTCATGGACATAAAGGGTAAATGGCTGAAGGAGGTCTGGGAGGTGAAGGGCTGGGGCCTGTGACAGTGCCTGCTGCAAATGTTTAAACTCGGCCTGAATGTTGTCAGGAAGGAATTTTCCCTCAATCTCCTTAGCTGCCTCGTATAGGGGCTTTGCATAAAGGGAGAAATTAGGAATCCAGGCACGGAAATATCCTGCTAGCCCTAGGAAAGAGAGAATCTCTTCCTTTGTCTTGGGGCATGGGAGCTCCTTGATGAGGGCTTTTCTGTCTACAGTAATGGCCTTTGATTGATGGGAAATCTGAACTCCTAAATATACCACCTGGGTCTGGGCAAGCTGTACCTTAGACGAGGAGACACGATACCCACGAGAAGCAAGAAAATTTAAAAGGGTGTAAGAGTCTTCACGAGCTGTGAAGAGGGAAGGACTGCAGAGGAGGAGGTCATCTACATATTGCAAGAGGGTGGAATTAGGGAATTTAAGGTCTTTGAGGTCTGCAGCCAATGTCTGACCAAAGATATGGGGGCTGTCTCGAAAACCCTGAGGGAGGACTGTCCAGGTCAACTGTTGGGAACACCGAGTATCTGGATCTGTCCAAGTAAAGGCAAAGAGGTCTTGAGATTCTGGGGCTAAGGGTACAGTGAAGAAGGCATCTTTCAGGTCAATTACTGAGAAATGGGTGGATAAGGAAGGAATTAGGGAAAGAATAGTATAAGGATTTGGGACCACGGGGTGTATAGGCCTGACAGCCTCGTTGATGAGACGAAGATCTTGGACTAGCCGATAGGACCCATTGGACTTCTGAACTGCCAATATAGGGGTGTTATAAGGAGAATGGGTGGGTCTGAGAAAGCGTTTCCGCAAAAGATCTGAGATGATGGGTTGAAGACCTCTGAGGCTCGCGGCTGGAAGTGGATATTGGGCTTTATTGGGGAAACGTTGGGGACCTTTAAGGTAGATTTGTACGGGGTCACACTGCGCGAGGGAGGGAGTCTGAGTATCCCAGACTTTGGGGTCTACTAAGTCGGCAGGGACAGGGTAATGAAAGGTTTCTGTGTCGATAGAAGGTTGGGGGGTTTCCGCCTCGATAGGGGGCTGAGGGGATCTTACATCACTAGGGGGCGATAGGGTTTCCTCATCAGCATCAGTAAGGGGTGATGGGTCAGTGGCTTTTGAAACGGTAAGAAGAAAAATGGGGGAGGAGACAGAGCAAGATGAACCAGAAAGCATGACCGAGCTAGGCAGATTGGAGAATATGATTGAGGCCTGGAATTTGACCAATATGTCACTGCCCAATAGGGGCACAGGACATTGAGGCATTACCAGAAACTGGTGGGTGAAGGGATGGTGGTGAAGACAGCAAGACAGCATAGGAGTCTTGCGGGGGCGAATAGCATTTCCCTCTACCCCGACAATAGGGGATGGTGCTATGGTGGTGGGGCCCCAAAACTCCCTCAAGACTGAGGAGGTGGCTCCTGTATCTAGCAGGAAATTTACGGGGCGTCCATCAACGAGGAGAGTAACCCTGGGCTCCTTCAATGCGATGTCAACGGTCGGGAGAGGAGCCCCTGGGCCCCTTCAGTCTTCCGTGGCCAGTGCCAGCAGGCTGGGGTTTGTGACTGGTCCAGCCCCCCTGCGGGAGCTGGGGCAGTCAATGCCCCAATGGCCCATCTTGGAACACTTTGGGCACGGGCGCCTAGGGGGCTTGGGATTAGGGCATTCTCTAGCCCAGTGTCCCTCTTTCCCGCACCTAAAACAAGGCCCTGGGGGTTCCTCCTGTGTGGACTTATATGCCCCTTTTTTTGAGGCCTGAGCGTCAGGGCCCCTAAGGGCCTGAGCTAACATTTGAAACCTTGATCGCTCAGCCTTGTCATGTTTTAGAAACCTGCGACGTTCAGCGTCCTCTTCACGGTTATGATAGACTTTAAAAGCCGTGGCCAAAATCTCAGTCTGGGGAGTCACAGGGCCCAATTCTAATTTCCTTAACTTAGCTCGAATGTCGGGGTAGCTCTGAGACAGGAAATATGTCATAAGGACTTGACGGCCCCCCTGGGACTCAGGATCTAAGTTTGTGTATTTTTGAAGGGCCTTCGTGAGCCGATCTAAAAATTCAGAGGGGGTCTCTTCTCTCTTTCGAATAATGTCCTGTAGCTTATCAAAATTAACAGGTTTCTGAGCCGCTCGTTTCAGACCATCCACTATACACGTAAGAAACTGGTCCCTTAAGACCACGTCCCCTGGGGCGTTGTAGTCCCAACGGGGGTCCCTCTCCGGCACTGCCTCGGGACCTATAGGGAAATTAGGGTTCATTCTGTGAGTCTCATCTGCATATGCTCTGGCTTGCTCCCAGACTCGCCTACGCTCCTCAGGAAGTAAGGTATTTGACAAAATAAAGTATGTGTCATGAAAGGTAAGGCTATAGGCTTGAGTGACCCACTGGAATTCTTTTATGTACGTCGTAGGGTCAGTTGTAAAAGAACCCAAGCGAAGCTCAATTTTGGAAAGATCAGACATGGAAAACGGGACGTGGCCCCTTACAATTCCCTCCGCCCCAGCGACCTCCCTTAACGGCGCGATTATCTGAGCTGCCTGTTTTCTCGAGCGCGTCATAGGAGGGCTGAACTGCGAAGACGGTAGAGTGGTAGGCGGGTCTGGGAGGGATGGTGCTGGGCCGGTTAGGGCCGGGAGTTGTACGGGAGACGCTGGGGGAGAAACGCGGGCCACGCAATGTTCTCCCGGAGCCGTTGGAGAAAGAACCGAGGAGGGGGCCAGAGCCTGAGGCACCGCGTCTGGTAAGAGACGAGTCTCAGAATCTAAGGGAGTACGGACCGGAGTTTGGGACTGAGGCAGCGCGCTCGCGCTCTGCGACGGCTGCATGGCTGGAGAGGGCGGGGGAGCCGCGGCTGCAGACTCGGAACCGAGCGGCGGCACGGGCGCGGGCGGGGGTGGCAGCTGAAGCAACGCGGAGCTGGGAACCGGAAATTGAGAGGGCGGGGATAGCGGCGGGAGTGGCGCCGGGAATGACGTAAGCAGAGAAGGCGGATCTACAGAGGGGGGAGGTTCTGGCAGAGCGGAAGGTGGGGGCGGGGCGAAGGATGAAGACAACGGAGGGGGAGGACCTAAGCTCGGAAGCCCGCCAATTTCAAAATCTAAAGCCTGAGCTGGGGGAGGGGAAATGCTTCGGAGCGGCCTTCCAGACTGCCGATACGGGGGAGGTGGAGCCTCTAGTCCCGGATCGAACTCGGGGTCAGTGGAAGATGGGGGGGAATCTGGAAATCTATAAGCAAGAAAGACCGTCTCAGGATTGCACCTGGTGCACAAAGAAGGATTGGAACGGAGGAGGAAGAAGGCATCGACATACGGCAACTCCGTCCATCTCTTTGTTTGTTGACAAAAGCTGGAGAGTTCCCATAAAAGCCGGGAATCTAGGGATCCTGATTCTGGCCACTTATTGGATAGCGGGTAAGAAGGCCAAATTTTTGTACATAGCTTTATCAATTTGGTCTTGTTAATTTGGGGTTTTAAGCCTAAACGTGCTCGATTTCTTAGGAGACAGTCGAGAGGCGTGTCGGCCTGAGTGGACAGGGAGGTTCCCATATTTCCTGATAACGGGGAGGGGCTGATAGAATACTTTGGAAGGCGTCCCTTTCAAAGTATGAATCAGCGTAAGATCCAAGCTCTCTCTCCTAGTCGTCACCAGGTGAGACGAGCCTTGGGACACCTAAGCACCTTTCGTCCCGGACGGCAGGTTTAAAGGTGTCAGGGAGCTGTGAGCTTTTACTCCATGGAGACTATGGGAATGTTCCGTTCCGAACGCAAAAACGGAAGCTCAAGCCCGGAGTGCGAAGGGGAACCTTTCCTAGAAAGCCGAGAGCCGTAGAGGACAGGTGGAAATTTTTAAAGTGGGCGAATAAAGATGGGGAGGGGGGGGGGCGGGGGAGAGTTCTCGGGGTCCACCGTCGCCCTGAAGGCTTGGGTGGGGTGTGGTCCCCCCTAGAATGGCCCCCAGTGAGATTGCCGGACGATCAACGGTCAATTCTCGCCGCGCAGTGGCCAAACAGGTTTACGAACTCAGGGTGGACGGGGGCTTACCAAATTCCAGCGACGGTGAAGGAAGACAGACGGCCAAGGAGACGCGTGGTGGACGCTCGTCTCCTTTCCCGGTCAGGGAACCAAATGTTAGCGGAAATTGCAGGTAGGGACCGAGGCTCGAACTGTCGTATAGGAAAAGGAAAGGGGTTTATTGAATTACCAAAGAAACACGCGGAGGGGATGAGGACAAACCGCGGGGAACGGAGGGGAGCTGGAGCACGCGGGAACGGGAGTGGGGAGCAGGAGCAGGGAGCCGCAGGAACCAGGTGAGAGCAGGAACAAAAGGGGCGATTTCAGTCCGGGGCTGGCTTAAATAGAGTAGGGGTCATAAAACCCCCTTGGAGTGAGTCCTTGTCCTATAGGCCAGCAGAGGTCATGGGGGGAGGTAGTGGTAGTGGACAAGGGTCTTGCTGGTCAGGTTTTGGTCACGCGGAGGATCTCGGGAGCCGTAGTTTTCACAAGGCACCTGGAAAGGTGTGGCCTTCTGCCTGGGAGGTGTGGCCTTCTGCCTAGAACCAACAGCCTGTGTCTTCTAGATCCCTTCACTGGCTGGCTACAGCACGAATAGACTTCTGTTCCTTGAGCCAAGACTTATGCGCCAAAACAGCCGAGCCAAGGCAATTTGCCTAAGCCCTAAGCCTGGGCAACCTTGCTCAATTCTCCATCAAGAGAGGTTCCTTCCCCCCCCACTCTGGCCACTGCGCCTTGCCTTACAAAGGCAAAGCCCCGGGGACACATGCCGATAGCCCATCCTTCTGTCAACAAGGTTCAAACTATACCTCTTTTTAAAATCTTAAGAGCTGAACTTAAATTAGATTCTGTCTGTCCCCTTACTCTTTGGTAGAGCTGCGGGAGGTCTTAGGGAAACTCAACTGGTTTAGGCCTTAAAAAAAAAAAAAAAGTGCCTTAGGCGAAGGCACCTGCTCACAATTGCAGTCCCCCACCCTTCCAGACCTAAATCAGGACTCACATTGAAATGCAAATGGAAAAGTAAGCTCAAGCCCCAAAAGAAAAAAAAATAAAAAAAAAAGGTTAAAATGTCTTTTTACCAGCCTGTCATTTTTCTAAGATTTTTGAGCTCATAATTCTAATTTTGTGCACCCATATTGATGTTTTGGTTATGTTGTGTGTACACTTGTGTTCTGTTTGTATGTTTGTGTGTGTAGACTGAGCGCTCATGAAAATTTAAAATATGGATCCAAATACCTTTAACTCAAGTGATTTAAAAGTTCTTTACCATCACAAATTCTAAAGTTGGACCTTCGCTCTGGAACTCCAAGATAGAATGCCATCCAAGGAGATGCGCACCTTGGAAAAGTTCCAAGGCCCCAAGATGTGCCTTCTGTTTTTGGATTACTAGAGTGAACTGCCACATCAAAAAGAAAATAATAACAATAATAATAATAATTCCTAGTTCTTGCCATCTTATGTCGTATCTTGTCTTGTATTCTACAGTTTTTCTGCCTTTTTATTGTGTCTCTTCTCTAGAGTAAATGTAAGAAAAGTAAATTTATAAGTAACTTTGTTTGTTAGACATTAATTTTCAAGGTTAAAATACTGTTAAATATGCCATCAGATAACTTCTTAAATTCCATTGTGCTGGGTTCCAGGCAGGAGGCTGCACCTCCTAGGTGGAAGGCCACACCTCCCAGATACTTTGTGAAAAAGACTACATTTCCCAGGTGATTCAGCCTGGCCTGCAAACCTGACTAGCAGATGCCCTGGCCATCACCTTCCCTTCCCTCCATGCCATTTTTGTCCCCTACCACGCCACGTGGCACCCCAATAAACCATCCCTTTCAACACAGCGTTCCTGGGTAATTTCTTGTCCTAACAAATTCTAATACATCGAGTAACATTATTGTTTTCATAAATTAGTCTTTGTCATCAATGAAACAGATTAAAATTTCAACAGGTCTAATTCTATATGCATAAATATTATATTCTTATAAAGTGGTTAACAGATGTGTATGATTCTATATAAAGGTTTATAAAAGATTTCTATATATGCAGAGGCTCAAAAGATTCAGCTGTTTCCGTTGAGAGTACTACAAGTAACGATATTTTTATTGAGATAAAAGGGTTACCTAAATTAACATTATTACAAAAATTATTTAAAATTATGAACAAAAAAAGTATTATATAAAAGCTCTGTAAAAGTTAATTAAATAAGTATATAAAACAATCAGGAAATGCTATTTAAGGTTTTTTCCTAAGGTCAAATGTTAATGTACTGATATAAACCAAAGCTTAATCTATAATAAGAAGACAAAAATTTCTTAACATTAATTCACCTATAACATTATATTTGTTAAGTTTTGGGTATTATTTTTTTAAACAAGTAATCTAAAGGAAATTAAAAATTATACAGCTATAGTTAAACAACAACTATTAATTTAAAATATTATAAGGTTATTTCTTTAAAAGCTAAATTTGATTTATAAAGACATCAATGTAATTGTATATTATTAAAACATTTTGCTACTTTTCCAAAAAAGTTTAAATACTCTCAAAATGTCTTTAATCTGTTCTAAATGGGATATTTTGTCAGCTAAAGTTCATGAAAGCTCAAGCAGCAATGTATGTAAACTCTGTGAAATTTTATTTAAGAAACAGGGATCAACTTCAAAATTACAACACCTGACCTAAGATTAAAGAATCCCACCATACCTGAGATAAGATAAGGCTCTGGTCTTACATGCCAGAATGTATGGTCTAAAGAGTGATTCTTTTTTTTTTTTTTTTTATTTACTTATTCATCATGCACAAGTATAGTATCTTTTTACATACAACTGCTTGTATACAAAGTATATAAGTACCATTCAGATCTTCAATCATGCATTTAGGATAATGATATCCTTCTCATTCAACCACCAATTTTTTTCCACCCCCCCCTTACTCCCTCCCTCCCCTCCCTTTCCGTTGACCATTCTAGTGTTCCTCTGATCCTATGTACCCCCTTCCAACAACACTGTGAACCAGCCTCCTTATATCAGAGAAAACATTCGGTACTTGGATTTTTGAGATTGACTAATTTCACTTAGCATTATATTCTCCAACTTCATCCATTTACCTGCAAATGCCATTATTTTATTCTCTCTTATTGCTGAGTAAAATTCCATTTTGTATATATACCATATTTTCTTTATCCACTCATCTACTGAGGGGCATCTAGGTTGGTTCCATAACCTAGCTATTGTGAATTGTGCTGCTATAAACATTGAAGTGGCTGTGTCACTGTAATATGCTGTTTTTAAGTCTTTTGGGAATAGACCCAGGAGTGGGATGGCTGGGTCATAGGGTGGTTCCATTCCCATTTTCCCAAGAAATCTCCATACTGCTTTCCATAGCGGTTGCACCATTTTGCAGTCCCACCAGCAATGTATGAGTGTGCCTTTTTCCCCACATCCTCTCCAACATTTATTGTTGTTTGTGTTCTTGATAGCTGCCATTCTGACTGGAGTGAAATGAAATCTTAGAGTAGTTTTTATTTGCATTTCTCTAATTGCCAGCGATGTTGAGCATTTTTTCATGTATTTGTTGATTAATCGTGTATCTTCTTCTGAGAAGTGTCTTTTCAATTCCTTAGCCCATTTATTGATTGGGTTATTTGCTTTTTTGGTGTTAAGTTTTTTTAGTTCTATATACATTCTAGAAATTAGTGCTCTATCTGATGTGCATGTATTAAATATTTGTTCCCAATTAGTTGGCTCTCTATTCACCTCACTGATTGTTTCTTTTGCTGAGAAGAAGCTTTTCAGTTTAAATCTATCCCATTCATTAATTCTTGGTAATAGTTCTTGTGCTACAGGATTCTTATTAAGGAACTTGGGGCCTAATCCGACATGTTGGAAATTGGAGCTTACTTTTTCTTCTATTAGGCGTATTGTCTCTGGTCTAATTCCTAGGTCCTTGATCCACTTTGAATTGAATTTTGTGCATGGTGAGAGACAAGGGTTTAATTTCATTTTGTTGCATATGGATTTCCAGTTTTCCCAGCACCATTTGTTGAAGAGGCTATCCTTTCTCCACTGTACATTTTTAGCACCTTTGTCTAATATAAGATAGCTGAAATTATATGTATTAGTCTAAAGAGTGATTCTTGTTGTTCAGAAACAGAGATTATAGTATATAACTCAAAATCCAAGATGGTTATTACACTAACTAAATGTGTTTTTTAGTTTGCCTGTTAATGTTTTGTACCACAGACCCCAGCTAATAAAGAGTAAATGACAACTGTAAGTTTATAAGCATTAAAGTTAAAGCCCAGTAATCTTAATTTAAGATTAGCTTGCTAGATGTTTAAAATCAAGATTTTAAGCTAAATTAAAAGGGTCAAGAAAACCAATATTTGGTTCTTGCCCTCAGAGTCAAGTCTGAATCCAGGAGACAGGGAAGTTCTCTAAAAAGCTTTGCAACTCTGGGCCACATAACTTCCCGATCAGAGAGGTTGTGAGACCTATAGAGAAAAGAAAGCCAAACAGTGACCTTGCTATGAAGAGGAGGGTCCTGAAAAAGAGAGGCATCCTTGCTGCTTCCAAGAGAAGCCACATGGTCAAGCAAGATCTGGATCCATCCTCATGGAAGGCACTAGCAGAGTGGAAAAAGCTGTTCTCGAGTTCCCCCAAAAATTACTCCCATGGAAATTCAGCTGACTCTTAGCAATAGATAAAGGCAAAAGTCAGTTTGACTTGCTTCATTTTAAACACTTAGCAAAAACAGTTAAAACCAAAAATGCAGCCATTCCTGGGCACTTAAAAAATAATAATTATATGTAACTTAAGATATACACTTACATTAGCCCCCAAAGTTAGTAAGACTAGAGGCTACAAAAGAGATTCTTAGGCAGGAGTGTCTGATAACTATAAAAAGAAACAGTTTAACTACTAAGTAACTGCCAAGGCAAAAGTTTTTAGTCAGTAAGGCCTACAGATCTTCCTAACCTACACAGGTAGGCTTAATATTCAGTAGGATGATTATCTAGCCCTAAGTGAAAGAGATAAAAGAGTTCTCTACTAGACACAGAGGTCATGCCAATAGAAAAATTGTATAGGATCAGATGACATTAAGTAGCTTAATTACCATCTTATCTAGATAGATATCTGTAACATTAAATGTTGTGTTTACGTTCCTGATAACTCTATACATGCTAAAGATTTAAATTATCATCCTCATGGTATACATTGAAATGTTCCAGATGCTGTAACATTTATTCAGTACCCATGTTTTTTGTTTCTCTAATAGAAGCTCCCATACCTGATGACTTTACAACCTTCCCCAGGCTTCAATCTGACCTGACTTCTAATAAGGGAACTCCAAACTACTTCCCCCATCACTTCGCCCACTTTCAGCTCGAAGAAGCCAGATTCAGTCGCTGTCCTATTCCCTTACAGTAGTAAGGAGTTCCTAAAATTAGAAGGGTAAAAAAGCCAAAATCTCATAGATAGTTGGTATCTGTCTTCACTCAATGGCTTATTAAATCCTCTCCACTTGAGGGTTTAAAGGTGCTTTAACCCAGGTTAAAATAAAACAAAAAGGGGGGAAACAGCCCCCATGATCAGTTAAAAACAGTGATGCTTAAATTTTTCCAAGCATCAGCCTTTGACTGTCTTTCAGAGACATTGGTCCAACCAGACACCCTATCTATATGTCTTTCAAATTGGAGAACCAAGCCCTATTTGGGTACCTGCTAGGGACCTCAAATACTGCTAATTAGAACAAAATGACTACCCAAGAGCACATGCTCTTGAGGGGTGATTTTTTTCCCTTTTTCCACAGGAATGAAAAACCCATGATGGATCCTCTGTCTCGTTGTGATTGGACTTCTCATCATCTCTAGCCTTATGTTCATCATGAGCACTGTTGCCTTGGACTCTCCCTTTGTCAGTATTTCAACTCTCTGCGATGAGAGAAGAGGGACTATGCCTATTCCTGAGGGAAAAGTGCTATTTCATTGCCAACTGTCCAGACTTTGTTCTAGACGGCTTCCTTTGGACTGAACTAAATGGGTCGGCTTTACCTTAAGTGGTTACTTCCTCATGCTGGACTTTATATCTGTCTAATCCCTACCTTCTCCTTTTTTTTGTGAAATCCCTGACTGTCATTTTCTTTGTGTTCACCTTTAGGCCCTGTGTACAGCTTTGTGGTTTGCCAATAATGCCTTCAGCGATGCTGAGTGAGAGCCCTACAGACTTGGCCATGGTCCTTAATAAGATGATGTATGCTACCTGGTACCGAAAACCGGGAGGAAAAACTCTCGGAGGCAGAGTTAAGCTTTTACTACTTTTACTTCTACTTTCTTAGAGAGAGCTTAGAGAGGGAAAGAAAGATTTTTCTTCTTAGCTTAGAGAGAAAGAAAGATAGAGCTTAGCTTCTTGTCTTCTTGTCTTCTTGTCTTAGAGTCTTAGAGAGAAAGAAAGATAGAGTAGAGCTTAGCTTAGAGTAAGATTAGAGCTTCTTTATTTTCTCTTCTTTCTTCCTTCTTCTTTCTTCTGTCTTCTGTCTTCCTCAGGAGTCTCGGCCTAACTCTGACCAGTCATTACTTCTTCTATCTGGTTTCTCTTCTGTCTTCTATCTGGTTTCTCTTCTGTAACCGCTCTGCCTACGTTCTGGCCGCTCTGATTCTTCTGACCGACCGAGTGACTGCCCGGCTGACTGAATTCTCCGTTCTCCTAACTCGGACCGCTTTCACCCGGTTATATACCTTCAGCTTTGCAGGTGCCTACAGGTGCGTCACATACATATCAGGTGGAACTTATGGCTTCCAGCTAGCTACAACAGCCCTTCCTAATTAGGGCTCCTTCAAGATGAGGAGGTCTAAACCAGCCATCCTTGAAAAGCCTTCCCAAAGGTGACTGTCCTGTCCCATGTCCTTCCCCTGGCCACTTGCTGGCCCTGGGTGTGTCCACCTGATAGACACCCCATTTTTTAAAGCAAAATGGGGGAGCCCCATTTTGAAAAAAAACAAAATGGGGAAATGTCAGGACCTTATACTGCTTTCTGGCTGCTTGCCACATTACACACACCCTGTTACAGGACCTAGGCTAAGCAGGGGGCATGACTGTGAGAACTGAAACCACCCCAAAGATAGGCCAATGGCTCCACCAATGGCATCCGCCCATGATCCTTATGTGTCCCTATGATATCTCTGTTGATTGCCATGTCCTATATAAGACCATCCAACTTCCTCAATAAACCGAGTTTTGGGCATTGCTTTCTACCAAAACTCCCCAGGTGTGGCGTGGTGTCCGTCAATCAGGCGGGGGTAAAGACACTCGGCAACTTTTGCCCATTAAGCCTATCTTCACCAGGTAAGTTACTTTAACTTTTTCTGCTGGCAGAAGGAGCCCCCTTTTAGGGCCCAAAAAAAGGGGGTAGCTTTAGACCTCGGCCCCATTAAGAAGTAACGCAGCAATCCCGACAAACCAGACAACCAGATAGGTGCCATACAGGGAGACCCACCAGGTGGACAGGAGTGACGTCTCACCCTGTCCTGGGATTCGGTATAAGTGACTGCGTCCAGTTTGACCTTATCCCCCAGAAAGAGATCTTACCAGACAGGTAAACAGGCGGCTTCCTAGAGGCATCCAGAGAACCGAGCGGCAGTCCTCTCGGGGCGAGGCTGAGGAACGTCTCTCAGGAGCTCTCCCCTACCCCAAGAAGGATCCATGATCGGGCACAGGAGGCCAAATTTGGGTGTGAGGGCAAGGAGAATAAAGAATCTCGCTGGGGCCTCCAAATGTTGTACCCAATTTTCAGGAAAAAAGTCTCACAAGCCACTCACATAATAGCCAATGAAGCCTTTATTCTGGCCAGGGCCACAAACTATGTCCAGCACAAAGCAGGATAGTAAAAAAATGGCACCAGCTCATAGCAAGGGCAGGGTTTATAAAGCACAGGGTTAATACGCCCTCAGGCCCTCAGGTGGAGACAGTTTAAGCGTGGGTTAATGGGTCATCAAGGGTGGGTCAATGGGCCATCAGGTGGAGACAGTCCAAGTGCAGTTTAAGTCGCCTTTTCTTATAACATGTCCAGAAACACTTTCCTTCTCAAGAAGTTCTTCCTTCCCTGAGAGAAGTTCTTTTCCTAGGTATATGGCTAACAAATCTTCTCCAAAGATAGGTAATACAAGATTTATAGAAATATCACCCATATATCAGCAAACCAGAAACTTCTCAAATGCCCGTCCACAGAAAAACAAATAGATTAAGTATAATATATTCACAGAATGAGTTACTAAGCCACAATGACAAAGAACAAATCATAGCCACACATAAAAATTTGGATAAACAAAAACCTCACAAACATAATGTTGAACAAAATGAACTGGAATCAAGAGGGAACATATTGCATGATTCATTTATAGGAAGTTCAAATAGTCAAAATTGATCATTCCTATTGGAAATTGTTGTTTTTGATTAATTTATTTTCTATTCAAAGTTGTTGTATATGACAGTAGAATGCATAACAATTCATAATACACATATAGAGCTCATTTTTACATATCTCTGGTTGTATACAAAGTATATTCACACCATTCATGTCTTCATACATGCATTTAGGGTAATGATATCCATCTCATTGTACCATCTTCTTTTTTTCTTTTTATCCCCTTGCCCCCTCCCTTCCCCTTCCCCCCATTGACCTTTCTAGTGTTCCTCTAATCTTTCTATGCTCCCTGTCCCAACCCCACTGTGAATCAGCCTCCTTATATCAGAGAAAACATTCGGTATTTGGATTTTTGAGATTGGCTAACTTCACTTAGAATTATATTCTCCAACTTCATCCATTTACCTGCAAATGCCATTATTTTATTCTCTTTTATTTTCTATATATACCACATTTTCTTTATCCATTCTTCTACTGAAGGGCATCTAGGTTGGTTCTACAGTCTACCTATTGTGAATTTTGCTGCTATAAACATTGATGTTTCTCTGTCCCTGTAGTATGCTGTTTTTAAGTCCTTTGGGAATAGACCCAGGAATGGGATGGCTGGGTCATAAGGTGGTTCCATTCCCAGTTTTCCTAGGAATCTCCATACTGCTTTCCATATTGGCTGCACCATTTTGTAGTCCTACCAGCAATGTGCCTTTTTCCCCACATCTTCTCCAACATTTATTGTTGTTTGTGGGTTTTTTTTTTTTTTTTTTTTTTTTTTTTTTTTTTTTTTTTTTGTACCAGGGATTGAACTCAGGGGCACTCGACCACTGAGCCACATCCCCAGCCCTTTTTTGTATTTTATTAGAGACAGGGTCTCACTGAGTTGCTAAGTGCCTCGCCATTGCTGAGGCTGGCTTTGAACTCACGATCCTCCTGCCTCAGCCTCCCAAGTGCTGGGATTACAGGCGTGCGCCACCGTGCCCGGCTGTTTGTGTTCTTAATAGCTGCCATTCTGACTGGAGTGAAATGAAATCTTAGAGTAGTTTGATTTGAATTTCTCTAATTGACAGAGACCTTGAATGCTTTTACGTGTATGGAAATTGTTTTTATTGCTGTGAACAAAAGTCCTGACAAGAACGATTTGAAGAGGATGTTTTTTTTTTTTTTTTTTTTTTTTTCAGCGTTTTTTTATTGGTGCATTATAGTTGCACATACTGATAGGATTTGTTGTTACATGTACACAATACACAATTTAGCAATATAATTTGGCCAACATCACTCCTCAGCACCTCCCACTTCCCACTCCTTGTTCCCTTTCCTCTACCCATTTTCCTTTGATTTTCATGGGATCCACCCTTATCTTTCTTCTTCTTTTTCCTATGTTCCACATATGAATAAAAACATATGACCCTTACCTTCTGGGTTTGACTTATTTTGCTTAACATGATAGTCTCTAGCTCCATCCGTTTTCCTGCAGCTGACATCATTTTATTTTCCCTTATGGCTGAATAAAACTCCATTGTGTATACATACCACATTTTCTTTATCCATTCATCTGTTGATGGACATCTAGGCTGGTTCCATATTTTGGCTATTGTGCTGCTATAAACATGGGTATGCATGTATCACTGTAGTGTGATGAATTTAATTCTTCAGGATAAATAATGAGGGATGGTATAACTAGGCATATGGTGGTTCTATGCCTAGTCTTTTGAGGAACCTACACACTGATTTCCATAGTGGTTTTACTAATTTGCAGTAGCATCAACAGTATAAAAGTGATACCACCATTTACTGGTGACGAATTCTTCTCCCCCAAATGTTGAAATTTGAACATTAGAGAAACACGCTGAGGCAAGCATATAAAGCATTGTTTATTTAAAAGGGGTAACATAGACTTCTCCCGGGAGGTAGAAGGGGGCCATTGCTGGTATCTGGGTATCCCAAAAAGTGAGGCAGGTCTACCCTTTTTATATGTCCTGGGCTTCCTTTGTTGTTCTCCTGCTCTCTTCCCCTTATCTCTCTCCTTCCTGCATATGTGACCAGGCCCAGAAGTGCTCAGTGGGATGGCCAAAAGTGAGAAGTACATGGGCTGAAGGGGGAAGGGCAGGATGGAGCAGCCCAGGACACATGAATTAACAACTGTATAGCTCCCTGTAGGGAGTGGCAGTTCCTGGGACAGGTTACCTTGGTGACAGGTTACCTTGGCAACAGGTAGAGGCAGGGGAAAGTTCTTGATAAGGGTGGAGGAAGGGCTCCAAAGAAATTAATATTCCAATCCCTCAGGGGACAGACTCCAACTTCCCCACTCACTCAAAATTGGCTTTCTTAATCCAACCTGACTCGATTTATCTATTTGTACTGTGTCAGATTCTAGCTTCAAAAGTGTTCCTTTTTATCCGCATCCTCTTCAACATTTATTATTATTTGTATTTTTTATGACTGCCATTTTGAGTGGTGTGAGATGAAATCTCACTGTAATTTTGATTTTCATTTCCCTAACTGCTAATAGTGCTGAAGATGTTTTCATGTACTTTTTAGCCATTTGTTTTTATTCTTTTGAGATATGTCTGTTCAGTTTAATTGCCCATTTCTTGAGTTATTCAATTTTGTGTGTAAAGTTTTAAAATTTCTTTATATATTCTAGATATTAATCCTCTGTCATTCTTCTGAATGGATAGTAAAGATTTTTTTCTTCTTCTTTTTTTTTTAAATTTATTTATTTGCTTCAGTTGTACACAAAGCAATGCATTTATGTTTACGTGGTGCTTAGGATCGAACACGGGCTGCGCACGTGCGAGGCGAGCGCTCTGCCACTGAGCCACAACCCCAGCCCCTGGATAGCAAAGATTTTGTCCCATTCTGTGGGTTCATTCTTCATATTCCTGATTGTTTCCTTTGCTGTACAGAGCTTTTTAATTTTATGTCATCCCATATGTTACCTGTTGTCATTATTTCCTGAGCTTTAGGGATACTATTGAGAAAGTTGTTGCCTGAGGCTAAAAGCTGAACTGTTAACCCTATGTTTTCTTCTAGGAGTTGCATAATTTCTGGTCTAATTCCTTGGTCTTGGATCCATTATGAGTTGATATTTGTGCAGGGTGAGAAATATGGGGTCTGGTTTCATTCTTTCACATATAGATAACTACTTTTCCCAGCATCATTTGTTTAAAAGGCTGTCTTTTCTTCAATGTACATTTTTGACACCTTTGTCAAGGAGTGTATATGTATGAGTTTGTCCCTGTGTCTTCTATTCTATACGATTGGTCTATGTGTCTGTTTTTATGCTAGCACCATGCTGTTTTTGTTACAATAGCTCTGTAGTATAATTTGAAGTGAGGTATTGAAAACCTCCAGCATTGCTTTTTTGGCTTAAAAGTGCTTTTGCTATTCTGAGTCTTCTATTATTCCAAATGAATTTTAAGACTGTTTTTTGTTTGTTTGTTTGTTGTTTTATCCAGTTCTGTGGAGAATGTCATTGGCATTTTGATTGGGATTGTACTAAATTTATATATTGCTTTTGGTAGTATGGCCATTTTAAGAACATTACTTATGCTATTTATGAACATGGAAAGTCTTTGCATCAATTTCTTTCTTTGATATTCTATAATTTTCATTGTACAGATCTTCACTTCCTTGGTTAGATTTATTCCTAGGTTTTTGTTTTGTTTATAATTATTCTATTGTGAATGGAATTGTTTCTCAGCAAATTCATTGTTGGCATATAGAAAAGCTATTAATTTTTATGTTGAATTTTTAAACTGCTACTTTGCCACATTTATTTATTAGCTCTATCAGTCTTTTGGTGTAGTTTTTTTGGGGTTTTGTTGTTGTTTTTGTTCTTTTTTTTTTTTTTTTTTTTTTTATCTTCTAAGTATAGAATCTGCAAACAATGATAATTTGATTTTTTTTCCCCCTTTCTCTAGGAGGAAGAGTTCATTTTGGCTCACATACTATTTCAGAGGTCTCACTGCACAGACAGCTAACTACATAGCTCTGGGCCCAACTTGAGGCAGAACATTATGTCAGGAGAGCATGCAAAAGGAAAGCACCTCAAGACATAGCAACAACAAGCAGAAGTTCACTCACCAGGGACAAAATATAAATCCTAAAGCCATGCCCACAGTGATCTATCTCTTCCAGTCATGACCTATACCTACTTACAGATACCACCCAGTTAAGCCCTATCAGTGATTAGGTTAAAGCTCTCACAACCCAATAACTTCACCTCTAAAGCTTCTTACATTATCTTACATATGAGCTTTTAGGGATAATTAATATCTAAACCATAACAGAAATCAAGGTAAGTGTTATCCCTAGCTAGAGACTGTAGTAGTAAGAGAAGAGTTTGTAAAATTCTGGTCATGCTGTTTTCTTTAACAAAGTGTTGTTTACATATATGGTTACAAATTCCAATGTATATTTATTAAGGTAAACCGGATTAAGTGCCCCCTGCATCCCACCCATGAACTGGGAGGAAACCTGAGGCACAGGAGTTTAAGCAGCTTTCTCAGAGTCACATAGATGCTTAGTGGCTGTGCTGGGCTGGGCTGAAGAAGCAGATACACAGATTCTGACTCACTGCTCTGGATTCTCCCCATGTGCAGATTTTTAATTGTCACTACTCCCTAAGCAATACAGTATAACTGTAACAGGGACTTAGACACTAGAAGTAGTGACTCTACCAATAACTGCAGAGCCCTGTGAGTAACTGGAAGCAAGATACAATGTGGTGACTCTGCCTTTATTTGGATCTGTCTACTTTATTACTTAATCCCTGCTCAGTTTTGCAGATAGGCATGTTAATCATTTAAGGAATGGCCATCTAAAAGCTAGTGATACACAATTTATTAACCCTAAGTTGACTTAACCTATCTTGTTCGCTTTCAATATTGAGGCCAGATTTGCAAGGAGATTTGTAGCATTCTGTTTCAGAGCATTGGAGTGTTATCTAGAAGTCTTCAATCCTTGTCCTATACCTTCCAATAACAGCATGGGATTATCCCCTTCCAGGATCACAGGTCTGATGGACAAACATCCTAAGCAACAAATGGAAATTGCCACCTCAGGTGATAAGGACTTCTCAAGAGAGCCACCTCATATAACCAGAACTGAGAGAATGATCAGCCATACCACAGTTTGACCAAGATTGTTTTATTATATGTACCTCTTTCACCCTACCCCAACTCTTTCTCTACTTAACCCTAAAGTTCATTTCAGCATCCTAAAGACAGGACTGATCTCACTTTGCCTTCCCAATATGGTCATATTGATTAAAGTTTCTTTTCATTCTTTTTAATTGCCTTTTCTGTTCAATTTTTTGGGGATCAGTGGATGGACCTGGTTTGTTGAGACTTCCAGAGTCAGGCCTCAGGTCTAGGATGTCAGTAACATAACAACTATTCACATAGTACTTACATTGAATTGGGTATTATAATCTGGAGATGCTTTAAAGTTTACAGAAGGCTGTGCATAAGTTATGTTCAAATACTATGCCATTTTATATAAAAGACTTTAGTATCCATACATTTTTTGGTATCTGCAGAGGGTCCTAGAACCAACTCTCAGGTATACCAACTGTATACAAGAAAACAATAAGATGAGTGTCAAAAAAGTCAGAAAAAGCTGGGCGCGGTGGCGCAAGCCTGTTATCTCAGCACTTGGGAGGCTGAGGCAGGAGGATCACGAGTTCAAAGCCAGCCTCAGCAATGGTGAGGCACTTAGCAACTCAGTGAGAGCCTGTCTCTAATAAAATGCAAAAAAGGGTTGGGGATGTGGCCCCATGGTTGAGTGCCCCTGAGTTCAATCCCCAATACCAGAAAGAAAAAAAAAAAAAAAGTCAGAAAAATATCTAGTAACCTTGGCCCATATTTCCTTTCCAACCTCACCACCTTCTGGATCCATCTTCTGAAGCAAAGCAGAAATGTATGTGGGGAGAATATAGGGATATGAGAAAAAACAGGGTATCAGTGAGAAAGGGTAGGCTATGGAGGAAGGGCTGGGATTGTGTTCTGCATGCATTCTGAGAAGTTGAGATGGAAGTGACTGAGCATCATGGTCATCCCTATTCCACAAATCAAAGGGAGTCTAACCTGGGCACTAGAATAGGCACCTTGACTGTGTTGAAATCATCACCAAAGTGTTTCTGGTCAAAGAAAACTACCAGACTTCCAATTTCTTTGTCTAATTTTAATTCCTTGTTCCTCTATCAGTTGGACATTTCTGAGTACTCAGCAAACTGGGGATCAAGAAGCACAGTAAAATACAGAAAGAAAATAAAAAGTGGAAAAAACCCTGGACAGCCAGTCAGGAGGCCTGAATTCTGACCCCAAACACTCTAGCATTCACAGCCTGCTATGTGACCTTGGGCAAGTCCCTTACCTTTTCTGGGTTTCATATCCTTGCAAATTATCTTATTCTGCTGGCTGACATAACAGAAAACCATAGACTGGGTGGCTTAAACAACAGACATTCTATTCTCATAGTACTGAAGGTTGGGAAGTTTAAGATTGAGATGCCAAAAGATTCAGTTGTTTGTGAAGGCTCTTTTCTTGGCTGTCAGGTGGCCTTCCTCTCACTGAAACTTTGCTTAGCAGAGAGAGGGAACTCTCATTTCTTTTGCTTTTCTTACAAGTCACTAGTACCAATATGATGGCCCCACCTTCATATCCTCATCTGACCCCCACCAAAACCCTCCTGATACCATCACAGTGCAGGTTAGGTCTCCAATATATCAATTTGGAAGACACATTCATTCCATACATTTACAAAGCAAGGAGAATGACATGGGCGTTCTCACAACTCTACAATATCAAACCATTGTTTTCCTAATGAAGCTTACATTCCACCTATAACCTGAATTCCAAACACTAAAATGTTAAACTATTCAACTCTCATTTCCACAGCTTACTAATACTCCTAGCCCCAAATTTTCCTACTCAAGTCAGCTGCACTACTGTTTTCAGAGCACCAGGCCCATCCAGGATTTGGGAGAGCCAGCTTGGGAACTTAACTCAGATCCCTATTATCTCAGCCCAAAATACAGCCTGTAAGTACCATGATGCCCTGGAACATGTGGCTCTGACTACCTGTTGTCACCAGATGAGCACCAAAAGCAGATAATCAATCTCAGCCTGCTTCTCATTTTACATTTGGAGGAGCTGCTAGTTCACCCACATGAGATGAAAGACAGATGCTTTTGCCACCCCATAGGATGAGGTAACTATCATCTCCCCTGCCGGAGACCAGCTCCTGTTGTGGGGTGAAGACATCGGCGGAAAGGTGAGAGAAAGACCACGCAGCACACAAGTCTGAAGGCTAACTCTAACTTTACTTCTTTTACCCGAGTTTTTATAGCCCAGATAGCACAGTCTTTTGCATTACAGCTTTTGAGGTTACATTAAAGAATTTCAGAGTTATACATTATGAAGGAAACAAGTTACATTAAGGAATTTCAGGGTTATACATTCTGAGGGAAACAGGATATTGTTTTAAGTACATATTACTGATTAAACTTATCTAAAGACGTAAAAACAGCATATATTGATCAATCTTAAATATCAAGAACAAAAACATGTTTTTACCTAAAACTATTTTTACAGCCCTTTAAGATCACTCACAATGTCCCACACCTTGATTGCCCTAATACATCATAGCTAAACCTCGACTGAACTCAGCTTACTATTGTTTCTTATAATAACTTGTTCTGAATTAGAAAGAAGGAAGTACAGCTATTTCTCAGAAGTTAAGCTAACAGGTAATTATCCTTTGATCAGGTGTTAGATCTACCATGGAAAACTTATATCAATATATCTTAAACTAATATCCTAAACTTACCTAAGATAAAAAAATCCTTATCAATCACAAAAAAGCCTTATAACTATAACTTAAAACCTTATAACTATAACTTAGAAAAGTCTGAAATGTGGGGCACAGCAAGAGCCACAAGTTTAATCATTACTTACAAGCCTAATGTCTAATTATAAACCTGTTTTACTCATGTACTAATGAATTTGCTATAGAGCTCCTGACTCAGACTTCATAATGTAAATTTGTGTGATCAGATTTACGTTTAATAGCTAACTTATGAGCCCCTAGTGGTCACACAGAAACACAGTGAGAATAGGGAGATAGAATTAACCATCACGACGCCATTTTTGTCTAACATTGTTCCTGGAAGAGGGAGAGATGCCTTGCTTTCTCTCCCTATTATTTCAGACAAGGAGCCTTGCTCACTTGTCCCAAGGAAGATGTGACACTCCCCATGGCTAGCTGTGAATACCAGCTGTTCACAGAATATAACATGCTCCAGAAAAACCAGTTAATGAGGCCCCCAAGCAGCAGAGCAGGTGAGTTTGGGTTGCTCAGGCCTGATCATTTGTGTCCTGACTCACCATCTGAAGCTGATGGAGATAATAACATGAAATTTTAGCTTCTTGCTCAGGGATGGGAACTCTTGTCTGCTCTGTAGATACCTATAGGGTTATATCCAGAGATGAGCAGGGTGGCTAGTCTGATGGTCACTGAAATGCTTCCTCTCAACACAGCCCATCTTCCCAGGCTAGTATTCAACCCAAGTGGTCATCACACACTGCAGCAAAAACCTCCAGGTCTCAAAAGCAGATGAAGCTACACCAAGCCAAGATCATCATCTCTGCTCTCTAGTTGGGGAGGAAAGAAGGAACAGAATGGCAGGGCAGAACGGTGTACCATAGTGGTAAGAACATGGCCTCAGGATGTATTAGTTGTTGGTTTAAATCTTACTGTGTTCATTAATCAGATACCTGATCCAAGGCAGTTTACTCAGGGTCACCAAAACTCATCTTTCTTAGCTATAAAATGAAGTATTAGCTCTTGTTTAAAGAATTCATGAAGCCGGGCACGGTGGCACACGCCTGTAATCCCAGCACTTTGGGAGGCTGAGGCAGGAGGATCGCGAGTTCAAAGCCAGCCTCGGCAATGGCAAGGCACTTAGCAACTCAGTGAGACCCTGTCTCTAATAAAATACAAAAAAAGGGCTGAGGATGTGGCCCAGTGGTCGAGTGCCCCTGAGTTCAATCCCCGGTACCAAAAAAAAAAAGAATTCATGATACGTAAATTAAGTATTATAGTCAAAGTATCTCAGTATCTGGCACATAAAGGATATTCAAAAATGAATGTTATGATTACCATCATTTTCTCATTGGGGAGAAGGGATACTAATATGAGCATATACAACTGAAAAAGAATGTAAACTCAACAAGAAGTCATGTAACTCAATAAGAATGTAAACTCAACGAGGATACAAAGGGCTGTTTGAGCTGGGGCACTTCTCTCTTATGTCTTGGTCATATGGCAGCACAAAGATTAGAGGTCTTAGACAAAGAGAGGATATGTATTTGAGGTTTGAGTATTGCTACGTATCATCTGTATTATCAGTAGCCAGGCACCCGGCCTCAGTAAAATGGTGAAGATTAAAAAAGGGGTCAAAATGTTGGTATTCAGTGATATTTGCTTCTTTTCCCTCATAATTGTTACATCTTGCTGGGCTGAGGGAGGAGACAGAGGCTGAGGTGGTCATGCACCTCAGATGGGGAGGTGACATAGATTCTGAGCTTTTTACAGTTCTCATACTCTTGTAAATGTTAGAGCAGAAAGAGGAGTACTGCCAACCCCTCACCTCTCTCATACTTTCAGGAAGGACATGGGACCCAACAACACTGAAAACAAGTGGGGTTCAGTGATGTGTAGCCAACTCAGTGGTTCCTGCTTTGGAGATTTGGACAGCTTATTTATCCACAAATAGATGGCTTATCCATAGCCAGGGCTTCCTGTCTTCCCTCTTAGGAGACCAAATCACATTCTAGAGCCCAGAAGGCCCTATCGTCATCTCCCTGGAGCTCTGGGGGCCCTTCCCCACCCTGCTAGCAGAACTACCCCTAACTAAAGGCACACATTGCTTCCCCTGGACTAAAGAGAAAGGTTGTTTTTCTCAGCCTCAGAAGTCAAAACTGTCAGAATGTGCCACGCCTTTCAGTATTGCTGCACTCCGCTCTGAGCAACAAGTCCTGGTCCATGATGTTAGCCCTTACAAGAGAGAAGACACACCCTAGCTCTTTGGGAGCTCAAAGTCTCTTGCTAACAGCCCTGGCCTGAATGAGCTAAGCCACTCCCAGCTGCTTCCACTTCCCCTAAATGGAGCCCTGACTGCTTAGAAGTGCACCCCTCTGCTTCAGTAACACACCCCTGCCTCCTCCACCTTCTCTAACCCTCTCACCGATTTCAGGGCTCTTTTCTTAGTCCTTTGCCATCATGGTAGAAATCAGTCAATAAAAAAGGCAAAAAGCTTTCTTCCTTTCATACCATCATGGTCTGGAGAAGTGTGCACATCTCTGAATGTGTCTGTGACTGGAAAAAAAAATAAATCCCAAACAAAACACAACTCCAAGGATATAAACATAAGTCCTTTCCACAGAGCCTCAACCATGGTTTCATTAGATCTAAATGGACCCTTTTTTTTTTTTTTTTTGTACCAGGGATTGAACTCAGGGGCACTCGACCACTGGGCCACATCCCCAGCCCTTTTTTGTATTTTATTTAGAGACAGGGTCTCACTGAGTTGCTAAGTGCCTCGCCATTGCTGAGACTGGCTTTGAACTCGCGATCCTCCTGCCTCAGCCTCCCAAAGTGCTGGGATTACAGGCGTGCACCACCACGCCTGGCCAAAATGGACCATTTTTGGGTTACCTTTAGGTAACCATTTGTGGGTTACCTTTAGTTATCTATGTGATCATCTGTTAAATGGGCATTGACTCCATTGAGGTCAGCAATGAGAAGAGACTGCCCAGAATGGTTGTTTTTATTCTCTGAGTCAGAGACCTGCTCTGGAAAATTTTATCAGGACTTCTGTTCCCATATCTCTCTTCCTACTGATACCCCTTGTCCCCAGGACCTAAAGCTGTATGGTCAGAACTCAGGCAATGTTCAGTCTCCTTAGTGGGTCCAAGGTTGTCCCTGGCTCTAGCTGGCCAGCTCAGTAGGCCCAAACCTACTGTGCATGCCCACAGAGGTATGTGTTATGCAGGAGCAGCCATGGGGATGTAGTCTCAGGGTACAGTAGAACAGAAGGGGCCCTGGGGTTGATATCTGAAAAGCTCTGTACCTGTACCAGACCTGAGATTACCTTCTGGGCTAGGGTTAGGGTTTGGAGAGGTTTCACCCATGGCAGTTGATGTCTCCTCAAATGTAAACCAGATGACCAGAGTATAGATTTCAGGATGTAGTCTCTAAGGCCAACTTTTAGGATGTGGAAATATACCATAAAGTTGTGAATCATACCTTTTCTACAATGAATATTAATAAAGCATGGAATAATATCTTCAGATACAAATTTTAAGAAAACCAGGGAGTCACAAACTGAAAAAAAATGCAAAATCTTGATATAGCAAGGCAACTGTTCATCTTATGAACTGTTAAAAATCAGAATTTAGTTTCCCCATTATAACAAAGTGCTGAATTCACATACCCCCGCCCCCCTTCTTAGACTCTAAGAAGCCTCTGGGAACACATCTTGAACTCATATTTGAATAATTTGACACCCAGACAGCCTTCATAAAAAGTTTTTCTCTGTTCTTTCCAATAAAGTCTTTAAGTATGGGCTTACAATTTGCCAGAATTGATGTATCAGGCTGTTTTCAGCTTCTCCAATTAATTCTTACAACTCTCTCCACTTTCGTTTGCATGAGTGAAAACTAGCTTTCTGCTTCATGAGGTCTTAAGCCAAAAATAAATGTTTGCTGCCAGCCATCCCTACACTCCATAATCAGAATGCAGTTCCTCCTGTGAAACAGTCTCTGAAGTCAGAGAGTTTCCATCTTAACACAGAAACCAGCCTCATCTGTCAATTTAAAAAAATAGTATAACATTAGATAAACCAAATTTGGATATTTGAGTTCAGTTCAAAACATGTTTGAATTAGTGCAAGCATTTTCTCCAAATATAAGTTAAATTAATGCAGAGAACCAAAATAGCTAAATCCTGCACTTTTCCTGACTTTACTCCAACTTGCTGCCCCTCTAGATTCCTTTTTCTATGGCACATGGCCACATACAGCATTACGGACCATTTCTTGTTCCACTAAAGTACTTTGTGTACTTTGCCTCCGACATTTATTTGACAGTTCCATGGTATGAGAGATAACTGGACTGTGGGTGACAGAGACATAGAACCATCTGGAGAGACAGTGTGGCTACAGTTTGAGGCATTATGGCGTGGAATTGCAGTAGGAGGGAATTAGATGACAAATGTAGATCTCAATTTTGGTGCACTACAGTCTTCTGTGGAGAATTACAAAATTATATCCTTGGCCCTAACCTGAAAGATTCTGCCTCAGTAGGTGTAAAGGTGAGAAATGGTATTCATATTCAACAAAGTGTTCATCAATGTGTGGTGGAGGATGAAAACCATCAGATGAGATCATGGGAATAGTTAATTACAACAATACAAGTCAGTAAACTACTTCCTGGGAATATAGGGATGGACTGGGTGATATCTGAATTTGTTTAACTGTACAGTTTTTTCCTTGTTGATATCCAATGTTATTTGAAGAAGGGTTAAACTTAAGATACCCAAAGTGTGAATCACCTACTTTAGTTCATGTCATTTCAGACAAAAATCATAGAAACTCAGAGAATGGTAACTGCTCCCCATTCAATTCACGAATGTCATCTCCAATATATCTTTCAATTCATCTTCCACTCTTTACTTGAATTGCTTAAATGAAATATTTGATCATCAGTAAATTGCACCTCTCTTTGTGAAAAAAAAAAAAAAAAATGTAGACTCCACAGTAGAACCCACAGCTTCTGTCCTTTCCATGTGAACCAGAATCTGCCACTAATGACATTCTTCCAGTCCCCAGTGTCTCCAGCATCAGCATCAAAACTGGAATTTGTTCTTGTGAATATATTGCAGTCTGGAATAAACCAAAGTTTGACCTTTATACTTTTGAGGGATATGACCTATGAAGATTCTTTCCAAATGTGCTGCAGCAAAAAGTGAGAGAAACCCAGTAGCTGTGGGACCTGTCCAACTTCATAATGAGTAAATCATCTCAGGACACCATTATCCTGACCCACCTGAGTCTTGGTGTTACACAGCAAGGACCCACCCATTGCAGCGGTGAGGCAGCTGCATATTCCTTGATTGCTGGTTCTTGCAATCATACCAGAAAGATTTCAGACATATTGCTCAGAGTAGCAAGCCTGCGTTTATTAGAAAGAATAGGTGGAAAAGGGGACACTCTAAAGATAAAAAGTGGATCCTCCCTGGAATATGAATGTACATTCCTTTCTTCCAGCTCTATTAGGGGGTCCCAAGGAAGTTTCCACACAATCCCACCCAGGTTCACCTTTTGATTTTTGACTGACAACAGGATTGCATCAGACTTCCAACTCCCCGTGTGCATGATTTTATGCCATGGAGGGGAGATTTGACATGTTAAAGATTCAAGGCAACTCTGGGTCACTTTGGCTCACACTGACTGGTTCTAATTATCATATTTCTCTGAATTTTGGAATCGGATCTATGTAAAGGTCAAAAAAGGCATCATTCCCTATACAAGGGACCTTGTGTTCTTATCAGCAGGGGCCTGCATTTCTTCTGTAGATAACAAGTTGTTTGATGAAGAATGTAACATCCTATTGACTTAAGCCAGCCAGGTTTCAGGTAAATTGCTTTTTAAAAGCATGCGGGATCAGCACAGTGGTCCTATTTATAGAATTATCCCCTTAACCTCATGTTTCCACTGCTCACATCTGTCTGTTACCTATTATTAGGACAGGATTCTGAGGTGAAGATATATAACAATTACCAGGAATATTCTTGATTCCTAAGCCTTAGGGAATCATCCCAAGAGCTATGGTTTCCATAAAAATACTTTGGAACAGTTTATCATAAGCTCCCATTCTGCAACTCAGTTCCCAAGAAAGAATTATATAGCAGGAGGTAGCAGAACAATAGTGATCAGGAGCTCCTGCCTATATGGTGCTGAAACCAAGCCTGTCCAAATTTTTATCCCTAAATAATCATAGGTCACAGATCTGTTTGTGCTAATCAGTTTTATACTACTTTTTTTTCCTCTCCTAATTGAAACCAAAATTTCCTTTCGAATAGAGGTGATGTTGACCTTCTTTCATAAAATTAATTGCAATAAGCTTTGTTAACTGTCAAGTGTTTTCTGAATATCCTGTTTGCTGTGGGCATAGTATGGTCACTGGTCCCTCCTCCCATCTCTAGAGAAATTACCTTCTATTTTATATGAATATTCTCCAAGGGAAAAAACTTCAGAAACTTCTTTGATCATCTCCCCTAGGGCTTTGGTCAGCTCTTGTTTAGGATAGTTCTTTTATTATCCAAACAAAATATATTTTACTGAAAATAAATTTGATTTTTCCCCTTAAGCTTCATCCATTGTTCAGTCTGAAAATAGGAGTTAGTCATCTGCTTCCGAGATAGGAATTTGGTAATAAAGGGAGAAAAACTATGTCAAAGGAAGCACCTATGAACCATGGAAATGCAGGAAAGACCCTTGAACCATTGGAATACAGAAAGTGTACATAAGCAGTTACAACTTCTGAGTCCACAACTTGGGCCCAAACCCTTAACCCATGCCCTTGTCTATAAAATTATCATGAAGGCAGTGAGCAAGCTCAGTGAAAAACTGGCACAAAACTGTGTAACTCATACGTGTTTTCACCTCCAGCCCAGCCCCTAGCACTGGTCCACACTGAGAAGTTGCTGTCTCTTTCTGAAAATAAACTGCATTCTGCCTTAACTGTGTATTCCTTGTTTTACTCCCAAAGGCTTCTCTCTTGAGATTGCCCCCATTCTCCATTGAATATGCATATACACTCCTAAATAAACCTCTATATGCTTTTTATTGTAAAGTGTTGAAATTCCTTTCTATCACATATGCCAAGAATCCCTCTTGTTTTGAGTCAAGTCCCCCTTTTCTTCAGGAATGCCTTGTATATTTCTTCAGAGACATCTCTTATCTTGACACTTCCTTATTCTCATTTTCAAAATGTCTCATCAATCATTCCCTGGGCCCTCTCCCCAGGTCCCACTTTACCCTTTAAAAGAATAGGTTTCAAATACATGTGGAATCTGGAATAGGACCCTAGGACCAAAAAAGAAGCATCAGTGGGGAAAAAAACTGATGATAACCAAATAAAGTCTAGAGTTTAGAGCTGGGGTTGTGGCTCAGTGGTAGAGTGCTTGCCTCACATGTGTGAGGCACTGGATTCAATTCTCAGCACCACATATAAGTAAATAAATAAAATAAAGGTCTATCAACAAATAAAAATAAATAAATAAAGTCTAGAGTTTGGTTTCTAGTGATGTACTAAAGTTAACTGTGAGTTTTGACAAATGTACTACAGTTATCCAAAATATTAGCATCAGAGGAAATTGAGTAAAGGAAATATGGGCATTTTCTGTACTATCATTTTGACTTTTCTGTAAATCCAAAATTGTTTTCCCAAATTGTTTAAAATTAAGTGGAAAAAATGTATTCCTTTGGTTCAGAAATAGCTGAGAAGAAAGTTTCCAATCTTCTCAAATCTGAGAGTTCGAGAGAGTTGGTATTAAAAGTGAGAATTTAGATTTATTCTTATATTTAGATTTGTACTGTTCTGAAAATGTCAGAAGCACTTTTGCATTCATATCATTTGGTCAACAAGAAAGTTGATGAAGAAGGCAGGTGTTAGGACTCTCATTTTATCATGGAGAAATCTGGGACTGAGATAGGCTAAGTCTTTTGCCTAGTGTTGCACAGCAGAAGGATCTGAGACACCAGGGCAGATGCTTTGACTCTAGTGAATCTGCTTCCTTCACCCAAGAAAGCAGTCCCCACCCACAGCCTCCAGGACCTAAACTTGTCACTATATGTATAGCTGAGGCCTCACCATCCTCAGCTGTTTATCAAGTCCTTCAGTCTCACAAAGGGGGATCCTAAGGGATCTTGAGATAGAAATTTTGGAATACAGTAAAAGGAGAGAAATACTGAGTCTCAAAGGATGTGCTCACAAACTACTGAAATACAGAAAATGATCATGAACCACTGAGGTGCAGAAAGCACCCATGAACCACTGTAACTCCTGAACAACCCAGCCTGCACCCTTGGCTGATGTCCTTAAACCATTTCCTCACTTGCAAAAAGTAACATGAGAGCACAATGTGCAAGCTCAGGGGAAACTGGTGCTAAGTTGCTTTACTTTATTCTAACTCTACCTCTAGTACTGTCCCTCTATAAATATTAACATTTCACACCAACAGGTTGCTGCTTTTCATTCTTAAGGTTGCCCAAAATCTTCCTTGAAAAAAAAAAATACACACACACACACACACACACACACACACACACACACACACTTTCCTAAATAAAACTTTGTCCATGATTCTGAATGGTGTGTGCTGAAATTCTTTTCCATCACATATGCCAAGAATCCTCCTATTCTGAGCTAAATTCCTCTTTCTCTTCAAGGACTCCTCATACCCTTCTTCAAAGACAATTCTCCTATTACAGAATAACCCCACACCAGCTCCATCTATACACTTGGACTGACCACCTCACATCTCCTCTCCTCCAGAGGGAATCCCTGTCTCCCTGCTCAGATTCCAGAGCTCAATATTCACCCTCTGGTGCAACAGACAGCCCAGGCCATCTCCACCCTAAGTTCCTATCATGTGAGTATCTAGTATGAAACCTTGAGGAGGCAGGGACATTCTGACACATAGAGCCTTCCACAGAGTAGAAAATCAGTTACGTAGCCAACATTGTTTTTACAATGTTGCCCACCACGACAGGCTGATTTCTCTGCATGGCTGTTTCTGTCTCCTCCTGCAGGACCCACATAGTGAGGCCTCTGCATTGGCCCTGAATGCCAGTTAGTCCTGCTCAGCCACTGCCTAGGGCCATGTAGGGCAGGTGTCCCTACTTCCCTAGGGCCCTCTTGCAATGCTTTATGGAGCTTCATCAAAGACACAAAGTGCTTGGCGCTCAGCTGGCTAGAGCACTAAATGACCCTGGCTGCAACCTAACGAGGCCGTTTGCCAGAGAAAGTTCATCACCTGACAGCAATATCCCCTTTAGAGGGGACCCTCTGCCTTTTATTTAGGTGCACATGGAAGCCAGAGGCCAAATGCACATCACTTCTTTCTTCTCTCTCTCCACTCCTCTCCTTCTCTCTTCCTGTTTCTTTCTCTGTCTCCTTCTCTCTCATCCTCTCTCTTTCCTCTCCCTCTGTCCACCTTTCTTTTAATCTCTCTCTTTTCTCTCTACCTCCTCCTTGCCCTAATATTTTCTTTTTTACATATCTATTTCTCAGAGGTTGATGAGCGCACCTTGTCAGATAGCTCTGAGAAAGGACTTTCCTCACTTCATTTCTGGTTCTCAGACAAGAAAGTACTGAGGAGAAATCTGGGGTTTGCTCAGAAATCATCTCAGAACAAGAAGCTTCTTTCATCCCAGCGGAAGCCCAGAGAGATGAACCAGTCTCCTCCTTCTCAGTTAGATGGACACAATTTCTTTATTTTACATTTATGTGTTGCTGAGGATCGAACCCAGTGCCTCACACATGTGAGGCAAGCGCTCTACCACTAAGCCACAACCCCTGCCCTCCTTCTCAGTTAGAAAAGACCTCCTGGGCTGGGGTTGTGGCTCAGTGGCAGAGTGCTTGCCACGAACATGTGAGGCACTGGGTTTGATCCTCAGCGCCATATAAAAATAAATAAACAAAATAATAAAGATAAAAAGAAAAAAAGAAAAGAAAAGAGCTCCTGCTTTTGAGGGGCCTATTTAGAGCCCCACATGTGGGAGATTCTGTCAGCACCTGCCTATTCCTCCAACTTCCAGAGAGGGCAGGCATTGCCATGAGAATACATGAAGCCAGACTCAACAGCAGGGATCTAGCAGCACCCAAAGACATTGCACTGTGTAAAATCACATACTTAAGTTCCAAAGGTTTGATCACATCACATTCTTGGGGACAGGCCCCTGCATGGAAAGGTAGCATAAAAGTTAGAACAAATCACCAAAGCCTTTCAAAGTGCTAGGAGATTTTTTGAATTTGCAAAACCACACACAAGAATAATGCATATCAAGATGTATGATTCTTATTAAGATGTATTATTCTTTCACATCAAGATATATAATCCTTTATATCCTGGGTGAACTATGGGATATTCTGAGATATGTTTTTATGGGCTATTTATGACAGAGATGTAAGAGACAACCTATGTCCAGAGACAGGAAAGGTGTTGGGGCCCAAAAGCAGGTCTGCAGAGCCAAAGGGCCCTAGCAATCTGTAAGTGGCACAGGCCTAATCAGGAGAATGGGAGAAGATATACCAGACTCTTGTCATAGCACAAGGAAAACAAAGCCTGACCAATACCCTGGGGGTTCCAGTTTTGGCAGTATCAGAATTCTAACCAGTGGGGTTTCTTGGTATTCAAGGATGAATCAAGGTTATTCTGCCCAAAATGAAGTTCATTTCTTTTATCAAGAATGGTGAGGAGATCCAGAATACATCTTGGAGCAGCACAGAGTGAACTGAATCACCCCAAAGTATAAGCAGAGAGAAGAATGTTCTCATTATTAACTCCTGGAGTTTGTCAAGAAGTATTTGGTTTGAAAAGAAGGAAATAAGAGAGAGAGAAAGGGCAGGAGGAAAAGAGGAAGGAGGAGATGAGGGATGGAAAAGGAAAGAGAGGAAGGAATATAGAGAAGAAAGAAATAAATCCACTCTATAATCTCTTCTTTAAAATTTCTAAGAGTCTCCCTGAGGGGCCAGGTGATAGTCATTCCAGGCCCCAGGGCCAGCCAATCTGTTTTGTGTAAAGAGGAAAGGGAAAATGTAGCCAGTGTCCACCACCCTCAGGATCTGTATTTCATGGTTTTGTGGTTTACAAACAGACTTCCAAGGGCACTCACACTTCCAAGGGCTGGCCATTGCTCATATGCCTGCCCACAGTGGGAGTCCTCAGCCTGGCTTCATCACCATATAAATTAGGCAATACCATAAGACTTGTCTATATATTTTGTCCCCAGATAAATGAGAGTCTGTTAGCCATTGGGTCAAAATATACTGATTGATATTACACCTTTCTGTGAATCATGGAGTTACATTCACCTTTCTTCTACCCTTTAAGATCTGTTTTCTGCCATGCAACTCAAGAATTCCATATTCTCATAGTCCTCACTGATATTTTAAAAAATGTAATTTCACTGCAAAATTTGTCATCATTAATCCTGGCTGCAGTTTCTCCTTCATTCACATTCTCAACTATTCTAAAGCCCTCTCACCATAACTTTCTTCCTTGTCTCAGTGAAGGAAGTTTGCCCTTTGGAGAAAACATGATCAGAAGATGTATTCTCAGCCCTTCATCAATACTATTCCAAGGAAGCTCCAACATCATCTTATTTATTATACACCATTGCAGCTTTCAGTCATCAAAGTCCTGAAATATCTTTTGGAAAACTACCACTATCCCAACTTCCTACTGGTATTTAATAGCCAAGTCCTGCAATTAATTTGGCAGTTGGTTATTACCACTCATAGCAAGAACCATACTTCCCTATTTAAGAGATAAATATCAAAAAGATATATAATTTCATCTTGACAGGCCATGTGCTTTTTTTTTTGGGGGGGGGGGGTCAAACCTTTAAATGCCATAGTAAATATCAGCAATACCACATTTTTATACTTATCATTGCCTATATATGTATCAAACACCAAAACTATTCATATCCCAAAGCTTTGACTTCTAATTAAATTTCCAGTCAACACAAAAGCCTTGGAAATTTTATGCCAATATTGCCAGAGATTATCACCACCATACTCACTAGAAGTAATGTGGTTTCTGACACTTTGGACTAAATCTTATTCTGAGAACTTAATTTTCAGGGCCAATTCTGGTAATTAGTGTCAAATTTGGACACTTTCAATTATGTGGTGGCAGACTTTCGCTTCTGAGAAGATGGGGTATTCTTCCTACTAAGTACAACCAAAGCCTCCAAACAATCTATTTTTAAAAATGTTTAATCTGTTTTAAAAAAAAAGACATTGAAAGGCAGAAAGAAGCCAAACCAATTAGGGAGATTAGGATAAGAGAAACAATACTACAGTGAGCTCTCTTGGTTTTATTTTTATGTCAGACATCCTAGAATTGGATATAGAGAAGCCAGAAAACCCAGAAACACCAATGGAAGCAGCTAAAAAGAAAAAAAAAAAAAAAGCCTGGACATAAACCTACTCTACACTAATGACCAGGAAAAGGACAGCAGAGAAAGACAGGAAAGGTTTAGACAATAACCATTGTACTCCAGACAAATACCACAGATAAAGCTGTGCTCCCACCTCACCCAAGTCAGCAAAGGTTGTTGGGGGCACCTTGACTTCTACCCTTTGCTGTGCTGAGATGAGGTACATAGCCCTCCTCACATACCCTACCACGGTAGTATTAGGGTGGTGTCAGGTTGAGTAAGGAGCAGAGACCTGTATCCCTGCTGGAAAGTAGTATCAATGGAGAACACGTGGGAGATCTGTTCTTCCACTCCTACCTAGCAGTAACTGGGCAAACTTTCCCACCTCACTGAGTGGTATTAGGGGAGGCTAGTGTAAAAACAGGATTTCCACCAGCACTCATAGTAACAAGACCATCCCATGATGTTAGTGGAGGCCATGGGAAGAACCAATACCCACCTTTTACCATCAGGAACAAGGAGCACTTCCACACTTGTATCAATGGATAACAAGTCCGTTGGATATCATCTACGATTCTAGGATGTCTGACATAAAAATAAAACCAAAAGAACTCATGGTAGTGTTGTTTCTCTTATCCTAACCTCTCTGATTGGTCTGACTTCTTTCTGCATTTCAGCGTCTTTTTACATTTTTAAAAATACATTGTTGGAGGCTTCAATTGTACTTAGTAGGAATGGATATCACCTTCATGTGACAACAGTGAGAGAGTGAAAAAAAAAAGACTTAAATAAGATTTAGAGGCTCATAACATAATATCCAATATCTAGATTCTAACTTAAAATCACTTGTCATGACAAGAAAGAGGAAAATGTCCATTAGAATGAAAAAAAATTTGATTAGATATCACTACTGAGATAACAGAAGTACTAGAATAGTTTGATAATAATTTTATATCAGCCATTGCCAAAATGCTTCAATGAGTAATAATGAACATGCTTGAAACAAATTAAAATTTAAAAAGTATCAGCAGAGAAAAGGAAAGTCTCAGCAAAGAAATAAGATAAGAAATACCAAATGGAAAGTACAGAACTGAAAGACACAATAAAAAACATTTCAAAACTCGATACATAGGCTTGACCTCAGAATGGAAATGGCAAAGAAGAAACTTTCTTCAAAAGAATCTGAGATTTAGCCGGGCGCGGTGGCGCACGCCTGTAATCCCAGCACTTTGGGAGGCTGAGGCAGGAGGATCGCGAGTTCAAAGCCAGCCTCAGCAATGGCGAGGCACTAAGCAACTCAGTGAGACCCTGTCTCTAATAAAATACAAAAAAGGGCTGGGGATGTGGCCCAGTGGTCGAGTGCCCCTGAGTTCAATCCCCGGTACCACAAAAAAAAAAAAAAAAAAAAAAAGAATCTGAGATTTACAACAGAAATTACCAAATATTAGCAAGAAGATAAAAGTAGACTGGGGATAAAAACAATGATCAAAGAGTCATGGAATTGTGGGACTTTACATAATACTGTTTTGTGTGTCACCAGAGTCCCAGAAGAGGAGAAAATGATTGGTATCCAAAGAAAGCAAGTAATAGTGACTAAAATTTTCCAAAATTAAGATACACCCACAAAAAAAAAAAAAAATTTAAGGACAAAGAAACTCTAAACAGGATAAACTCAAAAGACATCAGTGTTAAGACACATCATGTTCAAATTTCTGGAAACTAAATACATCTTGCTTATGTGGGGAAAACAATTCAAATGAAAGTATATTTCTCATCAGAACCATGAACTGAAGAAAATATTGGCACAATATTTTTCAAGTGCAGAACTTTCAACCCAAAATGTTATATCCAGCAAAAATATCTTGCCAGAAAGAAGTATAACAACACACTCAAATGAAGGAAACCAAGAAAATGTGCTACCAGCAGGTGTACCTTAAAAGCATGCACAAGAAATGTAATGCATCACATCAATAGCTTAGAGACAAAAATCATATGATTATCTCAATAGATGCTGAAAAAAGCATTCAATAAAATACAACACCTCTTCATGTTCAAAACACTAGAAAAAGTATGAATAATAGGATCATACCTCAACATTGTAAAAGCTATCTATGCTAAGCCCAAGGCTAACATCATTCTAAATGGAGAAAAATTGGAAGCATTCCCTCTAAAAACTGGAACAAAACAAGGATGCACTCTTTCACCACTTCTATGCAATATAGTCCTTGAAATTCTAGCCAGAGCAATAAGACAAAAGAAATTAAAAGGATACACATAGAAAAAGAAGAAATCAAACTATCACTATTTACTGATGACTTGATTCTGTACCTAGAGGATCCAAAAAGTTCCCCAGAAAACTTCTAGAACTAATAAATGAATTCAGCAAAGTAGCAGGATATAACATCAAGACCCATAAATCAAATGCATTCTATACATAAATGCTGAATCCACTGAAAGAGAAATTAGGAAAACTACCCCATTCAAAATGGCCTCAAAAAATATAAAATACTTGGGAATCAATCTAACAAAAGAGGTAAAAGACCTCTACAATAAGAAGACCTTAGAAGATGGAAAGATCTTCCATGCTTTTCGATAGGCAGAGGTAATACTGTCAAAATGGCCATACTACCAAAAGTGTTATACAGATTTAATGCAATTCCTATTAAAATCTCAATGACATTCTTCATAGAACTAGAAAAAGCAATCATGAAATAAGAGACCCAGAATAGTCAAAGCAATCCTTAGCAAGAAGAGTGAAACAGGAGGCATCACAACACCAGACCTTAAACTATACTACAGAGCCCAGAAAACTAAAGGCCGAATGTTTTCTCTGATTAGTGAATGCTGATCTATGCTTGGTGGGGGTTGGAGAGAATGGAGGATCTTTGGATTGGGCAAAGAGGAGGGTGGAGAGGAGTTAGGAGGGTAGGAAAGATGGTGGAATGAGATGGACCCTAGGTACATGTATGATTGTACAAATGGTGCATCTCTACACAGTGTACAACCAGAGAATTGAAATGTTACATTTCTTTTGTGTACAATGAATTGAAATGCATTCTGTTGTCATGTAGAACAAATAAAAATATACTTATAATTTTAAAAAGCATGCACAAGGATGCTCAGAAAGAAAATGATAAAAGAAGAAATCTTAGAAGACATGGAAAGGAAAACAGAGGTTTAAAAAAAAAAAAAAAAACAGGGCCTATGAAGAGAATAAAAAACTACCTTTGAGGAAACAGATATTTTCAAACCTCTTACCTAATAAAAGACTAATCTCTGGAATGTATAATGAACTCCCCAAACCCAATCAGTCCCATTGGAAAACAGGTAAAATATCACTAAAAAGAATATGCAGATAGTAAATAATTACTTGGAAACATCACGAGCATTATTAGTCACTAAGAAATTCAAAGTAATGGAACAATAAGATATCACCAGACACCTATCAGAATACTAAAAAAAAAAAAGAAAAAGAAAAAGAAAAAAAAGTGACAATGTGAAATTCTGACAAGGATGCAGAAAAATTGGGTCATTCATACATGGAAATGTAAATTGCTACATCCTCTCTTTGGAATCAGCTTGCCAGTGTCTTAATAAACTGAGCATGTAATCCACACACTATCCAGAAATTATAGCCCTGGGCATTTTTTACAGAGGACCAAAATATAGATGATATATATAGATAATAGACAGACAAATAGATATAGATAGATAGATATAGATGATTACACAAAAACCTGCAAACAAATGTTCATAGCAACTTTATTCATAATAGTCAAAAAGTGGGAAGAGTCCAAATGTTCTTCAACAGGTGAATGATTAAATAAACTCTGGCATTTTTGTACAAGATAGTATACAGCAATTAAAAGCAAGAAGCTGGGGGCTGGGGTTGTGGCTCAGTGGTAGAGTGCTTATCTAGTATGTGTGAGGCACTGTATTAGATTCTGAGCACCACATAAAAAGTAAATAAGATAAAACTATTGTGTCCATCTACAGCTAAAAATAATTTTTAAAATTTTTTAACAAAAGAAAGAAAAAGCTAGGCTGGCATCTAGCTCAGTGTTTGAGCCCTTGCCTGACATGGGAGCAGCCCTGTGTTCCATCCCCAGCACCACAGGAGAAAAAAACAACAACAACAACAAAAAGGGAAGCTATTGATACATACGCAACAGTACAAATGAATCTTCAGGGAATTATGGCTAAAAATGCAAATCCCAATTGGTTACATACTATTTGATTCCATTTTTTTATTAATGTAAATTTTTTTTTTCTTTTGGTACCGGGGATTGAACTCAGCGGCACTCAACCACTGGGCCACATCCCTAGCCCTTTTTGTATTTTTATTAGAGACAGGGTCTAACTGAGTTGCTAAGTGCCTCACCATTGCTGAGGCTGACTTTGAACTCGTGATCCTCCTGCCTCAGCCTCCCAAAGTGCTGGGATTACAGGCGTGCGGCACCGCGCCGGGCTGATGTAACATTTTTTAATAGTTATTTTTTAGTTACAGGTGGACACAATATCTTTATTTTGTTTTTATGTGGTGATGAGGATTGAACCCAGCCCCAATGTAACATCTTGAAATGATAAAATAATAAAAATGGAAAATAAATTAATGGTTGCCAAGAGAGGTGGAGGATGAACCAGAGGAAAGGGAGTGAATTTACAGAAGGGCAACATAACATATTCTTGAGATAAAGGATTAGAACTGGCTATGCATCTCATCTGAATCACGGTCAATATCTTGGTTGTGATATTCTACTATGGTTTTGCAAGATATTACCATTGTACAATACTGGGTAAGACACAAGGATCTGTCTGTATTAATTCTTTCAATTGCATCTGAATCTATAATTATCTCAAAAGCTAAATAAAAACAAAAATGATGGCAGGGTACCATTTCATTGGCATGTGAATTCTGGGTAGGCAAATCTGGTTAAATCAGGAAAGGTAAAAGGGAGTATGGAAGATGTTATAGTTTGGCTCTTATGGGTTACTGAAAGATCCATGTATTAAAGGGTTGGTCCCCAGAGTGGCACTATTGGGAGGAAGGTGGGGCCTAGTAGGAGGTCTTTAGATTATTGGAGGAATATCCTTGAAAAGGAATAAGACACCAGTCTCTTTCTCACTCTCTTTTTTGCCCTGGTCATGAGGTGAGCAGTTTTGCTCCTACATGTTCTCATTACAATGTGCTGCTTTGTACAGGCCTAAAGCAACAGGTCCAAATCATGGACTAATCATGGACTAGAATCTACAAAGCCTAAATAAATATTTTCTCTTTATGAGCAGATTATCTCAGGTATTTTGTTATGGTAATGGAAGCTGAATAACTCATGTTATCATCATGTTACCAAGTCAGAGGTTTTATGAATTGCTCCACCTTGAGAACAGGAGAAGGACAAATTATTTTCCCCACCCTCGTTCCCTTCTCCCTTGTTCTGTAACCCCATGAGGAATTAACCCTCAGCACTTCTGAATTATATCACATCCTGGAGAAACCAAAGGCCTGTGTTTACCTATGTTCCCAAGTGGACCAGAAAATCACATCTTGAAGTCATGTTCATCATCAACTGTTGATGTTTTTCATCAACTAGATGAGAAAATAAACAACTAGTGGGTAGGTAACCACACTGACGTTTATTGCATAGTAACCCCCAGAACTAAGTATAAAAAGATAATAGAAATTACACATCAGATTTCTTGTGAGTCTTGATTGCACACAGTATTCCCTTTCATACTCAAAGCAACTGGATGTAGTTTATTCTACTTATATAGAGGTGCAACAGGTAAGTTCATATACCTCATAATACCACAACTCTGAGTGCAGAGATTCTGCAGTACATAAAAACTATTCTTTTATCTTTCTTTCCTTTTGTACACGTGTGTGCACACACACACACATACACAACAGAGGCTATAATGTCTAAGTGCTAAAACTTTCACCAAATTCTCTAAACATTTTAGGATTGGTCTATGCTCCAACAAGTTGTTCAAGTTCTTGAGACTTAGGAATAAAAATCCCTAGGGAATTAGTAGGCAGTCAAGAGTTATGTGTCAAGATAGGACCTTGGAAGAATCCAGAAGGTGGGAAGAAATGGCCTCCTGGATGGTGGGAGAGGGGTGTCTCACTGGAAGGACCTGTGAGGGGAAAGGATAAGTGTGTAGTACAAGGCCAAGAGCAACCTATATGCATGACATGTTGGTTTTAGAACCACACTACAAAAGAACAACTCGATTCTATTTTGATTTCCCATTTTTTATGCATGTGGCCAGAGGGAAAACCATAAAACCCTCTGTCTCTACTCATTATCATCTTCACTCTGAGTTTTCTTTGCTTATTCTCTATAAATACCTCTCCTCATCATACAGGTGACTCAATAAACTTCACTCCCCTTCCCTCCTCATATCTCTCACCACAGTCCCACTCCTTCTTATTTTCAACTGGAGCCTGGAGATCCAGGTTGACAATGAATCTCTCAGGGAAGAACCCCAGATCCTTCCTGTCCTTGTTTCCTACAGTCCCAGCTGCCCGTGGCCCGGAAGCCCACCATAGGGCCTGCAGCTGTCCATTGGACTGTTGAGCCATGGTGCAGAATAGGCAGGTGCAAGGGCTCTCTGCAGCCTCCTCTCCGGGGAAGCCAGAGCTGCACCAGGCAGTAGAAGAGGGTTCAAACTGGACTCCACTTGAGAGATCTAGGTGGATCTTGGTAGGCTGAGACATGATTTTACTGCCTCATGTCCCCTTTTCCCCCAGATGAACACTCGAAACCTGGAAGAAACTGCTCATTCAGCATGTTTAAGATTATTACATTTAGCATGACTAAAAGCCCCATTTTTACAGTTAAGGCAAATTTGTTTAGATTCATGCACGGTCTTTAATTAGAACAAATAGCTTTAGACATACAATAAAATAAAAAATTGATGATTCAGTGACAGCTAATCTCTTGCAAGAAACAACAGATGCCCTTACAATAAGGATATATTTGATTTTTTTCTTAAGCACATTTAACTAACTGAATAACACATTGTAATGATCATGCTGATTTTTCTAAATATGTTTTTAAAGAATTTATAATAAAATGTGCCTTCTGAGGATGTCAATTTACTTAATTGGTGATGAAATTAACATAGGCTTGGGTATAGGCTTTATACACACCCCCACCACCACTGGCTTCAAGAGTTCAGTAGAGGAAGATGCCTGTGGGGTCTGGAGGTGGGGAGCAGAGTTACTGTGAGATGGACACAGACCACAGAGACACACTGTGGGTAGTGACTCAAAGTACATGAGATCAATGATAACTGATCTGGAGGTGGGGCAGGCATAGTTATCCTCTAAACCCTGGAGGACTGAACGAGAGGCTATTGGACACTAGCTTTGTATAAGGAGAAAGTGCCCTTGCATTTCAGAGATAAGGGGCAAGACCCTGACAACATGAGGCCTAGCTGGACAAGGGGGTCTGGAACCAGGATCTGTCAGGCTATTATGGCATTACTCTGCTGGTTTTTGCTGCCTCGTTTTTGGTTTTTGATTGATTTTGTTTTTTAGGATGGTACCTCATTCTTTCACCAATGCTGGTCTTAAACTACTATACTCCTCCTGCCTCAGCCTCCTGAGTATCTACAATTATAGGTACATGCCACTGCATCTGGCTCTCTGTTGTCTTAAAAATTGATACAGATACAATTTTATTAGTTTTACAATGAACTCAATCATAACTAATTAAAAACAGGAGTTCTGTAATTCTGGTCATTGATAGAAGAAATCAAATTCTATTAGTCTTCAACATATTCCCATTTTTTTAATATAAACCAAGATCTTTATTATCATATTTTGAATATGGATTAAGTGTATTCCATAAGGGTTCTTATGTTGAAATTCAATTCTCTTTGTGAGATTTAAGAGGGTAACAATTCCATCTGACTATGGTGTTTAAAGTTGATATCTTTACGAAGTAACTATAAGGAGATAAGTTCATTGGTGTGAAGTCCCATGATTAAATCCTAGTGATTTTAAAATAGGAGAGGGAGACCAGAAAAGATACGTACGCACTCCCTGTCTCTCACCATATGATGTCCTGCACCATCTCAAGACTCTGCCAGCAAGAAGGCCACCAATAGATGTGACCCCTCCACCTTAGACCAGAACCATGAACCAAAATAAACCTCTTTACTTTATAAATTATTCAGTCAGTAGTATTGGGTCATTACCATTCCTTATAAGGTCCAAGGCCATCCTTCCTGGTCTCCTTCACTTGTTTGTCCATAGTCTGCTGCCAGTTTGTAATGACAATGTACCTATTGTCATCCCTGTCTCTCATTCCATGGGGGTGGTTGGATCTGAATTTGTAGCAGGTCATATGTGGCTCCTTGGATTTATTTCTTCCTGGAGCTGGAGACAGCTGGTGAAACACTCTTGAGATCAGAATTAACAAATTCTTGAAGGAAGATATGAAGTTGGCTCAGATTTCTCATTTCTATGCCCAGATACAACATTTGCATAGCCAATGACTCTTGAATTTATGTGGAACTATTTCTTGACAGTGAAAGATATATTTTTTGTTGATACCTCAAAGCCATGATTCACAGAGATGCACAGGAACGAGGGGGTGCTTTGCCCTAAGCTGTATTTCATATGCCAAAGACTCCATTCCTGCCTCAGGTATATTATAAGTACCCCTTGTTCAGATTCACAAAGTGCTTGCTTCTCATAGCCAGTGAAGGTTTATTAAGCCAGGGGAAACCTCGGACTGGGGAGGAAGGAAAAATAGAGTGTCCTGAGTAATCCTTGTGCACCAAGGATAAATAGGGACCTAATATCACCTTCCCCAGTTTTGAGATGGAACTCTTGAGACTCAGAGAGGTCAGTTCACTGACCCAGAGTCATAATGTGGCTGGACTGTGACAAAGATGGTAGAGGGCAGGGAGCAGAGCAAAACAGAAGCCTACCCCCATAGTGGCAAACACTGCTATGGGTTCAATGGATTGGATGTGTGAGGAAGTCAATTTTCTCTGATTCCTGGGACCCAGAACACATGTGGCATTGCCACAACTAGGGAGCATGGATAGTCATGCCAAAAGGAGCTTTTGTTTACTTTCACACTTATTTTATTATTTTTTGAAAACCCCCATATATATATATGAAAGTGGAGAAAACAGTGAAGAATGTTAAATTTAATTCTTATGTACCCACCTCCGAGCTTCAAAGTATTCTACTCATGTCTGTCTTAGTTCATCTACCCACCCTCTTTTCCTCCCCTGCAGATTTCCAAGCAAATCAAAGGCATTATCATTTTGTCAGAAAAATATTCTGCATTTTTAATAAATAACGATTTTTAACCCCTAACTGCAATTCTACAATTACAGCTAACAAAATTCCCAACAATTCAGCTGATACTTGGCTTATGTTTAAATTCCTTAACTTAATTTAAAAAAAGAAAAACACAGGAAAGAAATTACAATTGGGATATTTAAAACAGGATCCATACAAGGCCTACACATTGCAGTATTCTTTCAAATCTGTCACACACTTCCTCACATTCTCCCTTTCTAATGCCATTAATTTTGTTGAGGAAACTAGGTCATTAGCTCCTGTAGATTTTCCCACATTCTAGATTTGTCTAAGTGGAATATTTAGCTTAAATGTAACCTACATCTTTAAATATAGAAACTTGATGAGATTCAAATATGTTGTTTTAAGGGAATGTTCTGTGGATGGCATTATAGTCCTGACGCATTATGACAGGTTTTGTCACTGGGGCTTTTAGACGTGTCTTCTAAAGTTATGAATGGAATGGAAATCTGGGTTTTTGTAACAGTGTTGACCATGAAATATTCCATAACAACAGAATGATTATATTGAAGGATGAACTGTTTTAAGCACATAAATGCTTCACATACCTGTTTTAGTTCAAGTCAATGTTCATTTTACAGAGGGGGAAGTTGATGAACAGAGACTAAACAAATGTTTTATGCTGGAGCACACAGATGGGAAGTGACAAAGCTGGAATTTGAACCCAGGATGGTGGGTGTAAGACTCTTTAATTCTCTAGTCCTCTGTGGGGTTTGGTGACTCTAGTGCAGGAAGGTGTTCCACACAATGATCTGGGGTACAGATAGAAGACACAGGAAGGAGGTTCTGTTAAGAAAGCTAGGAAGGGAATTTCACAGCCAGGTCACTGACACAGACAATGATAAAGTTGCTATGGCCTCTTTGGGAAAGGATTATAAAAGCAGGAGCTATTCAGAAAAACGTGTTTGTGTGTGTGTGTGTGTGTGTGGGCGCGTGCGCGCGCTTGCGCGCATGCATGCATGCTGAGGATTGAACCTTTTACCAAGTAAGCTATAACCCCAGCTTCCCCCATTGTTTTTCATGGCATACATACTTGGAGTATGGTGACATGGCTAAGTCACTAAGATACTCTAGAATTAATCAATGGGGCTGCTACTTGCTGTCTGGTGTAGACATGCTTAGTGTCCATGACAGCCTCAGGCCCCACCCTGCAGTGGTGAGGAATCCACATCTTGCCTGTGTGTGAGCCCATTCTCAGGGCTCTGTGGCCAACCTGAGAGGAAGTTCTGATATGGGCTGTGTGATTAGTGACAAGTATACATAGCACTGAAACTGTGATGAAGAGAGAGAAGCCAGTAGCCATAGTAGGAAATACCATGTTTTTGAGTGACCGACCAAGGGAACTATGAACCATAACTCTAGTGTCAAAATAATTATGGTTCTTACTGGATTCTCTTCCAGTGGAACAAGTGTTGCCATTGGAATTAAAAGACCTGGATATGTGTTTAGTCTTTAGAATTTACTGCCCTTAGAATGGTCATTAAAACTCTGTGGGCTTAGCTTTTCTACCTTCCATGAAGACAAAACCTTTAGAAAACATTCAATAAATATTTTAGAATGCCTCTGATGTACACATTGTACTGAGAAGGAGGAATAAAAAGCTGTGGCAGTCAATCATATCTCTATACTAAAGGAATGCTGACAATGAGATTTCAGGAAAGCTTGGTTAAGATAAGACATATGAAACTGGTGTGTAGCCTACAGTTCAATTCCCAACAGGCAAGACAATGTTGCTAGTAGCGTGGAAGGGCTGAGTCTCTCATTTGACAGAGTGCTAAGTTCCCATGGAAAGTACAAGAGTGAGAGACTCTCTTGTCCTTGCAGGAACCAGACATTGTGAGAAAGAGAAAAAATGTCACTTCTTTCTTTCTTTCTTTTTAATCCTTATGCTAGGGAATGAACCCAGGGCCTTGTGCATACTAGGTAAGTGCTCAAGCTACATATTTAGCCTTTAAATTTTTGTATTACAGAAAATGAAAGTGTCACAATAAAGGCAAAAATAAAGCATCATGCTTTCAAGATGTTGAAGTACCTTCTTTAAAATGGAAGATGTTGGTGCATCAAAAGCTTCACCTTTGAATTGGGCCTAGGACTTTGAGGAGATTACACAGAGAGGAACCAGAAAGTAGAATTTTTAGAAAAGAGAAATTTCTTCCATTCAAGGATTGCAAATAAGAAAGGAGCCAGCATGCTTAGCAAGACACTGGAGAAATTATATATTGGGAGTGAAACACCTAGGTACTGAAACAAAATGGGAATTGAACCTAGTGGCACTTTACTACTGAGCTACATCCAACAAAATGGGAATTTAACCTAGTGGCACTTTACCACTGACCTACATCCCCAGTTCTTTTTATTTTTATTTTGAGACAGGGTCTCTAAGTTACTGAGTATTTGCTAAATTGCTGAGGTTGGGCTCAAATTTACAACCTTGCTACCTCAACCTCCTAAATGTCTGGAATTACAGGGGTGTGGCATCTTTTAGGGGACATTTGGAAATCATTTTTATTTTCCTGCCCAAGCTGTTATATCTGCTCTGATGCCAAAAGACAAACTGGGCAGAACTAGACTACAACCTAAGTGTAGTTGCAGGAGCCCTGTTTGGGGAGATGGCTTAAATTGCGGTTGACTATGGGCCATGGAGTTTTGGGCATTGCTGCCTTCCGTAGTCTCACGGGACTTGGCCCGGGATCTCGAGTGACTTGAGCCGAGATTGCTGATCGGGTCAGCGCCATTTTGTGGTGGTGTGTGGTGAGTATTAGTCGTTGTTAGAGCCAGAGAGAAAAGTTATAAGAATAAAAAGCTGTTTGTTTCCAGTTCGCCTCTGAACTTCTTCCCGCGGCTTCGTTGCTCCAAGCGGCCATCGCTTCAGGCAGCAACAGGTAGTGATGGCCAGAGGAGAAACAATAGGCTTGTAAGGATTATAATAATGAGGCTTACATTCTTACTACCTTAGTAGAGACATTTATATAGACCTCTCAAATTTACAGAAAGTCTTAAACTTCATCACTATATAATTAACATCATTAATTGTGTAATATACTGGCAGTGAGATCTACAATTAGGGAGAAAGAGCTGTCCCATAGCAGGAGTTTTTTTATGATGTTCTGGGGAAAAGCTCAGGGGACTTCCTTGTAGGAGCCCTTGGGGATAGGGACTAAAACTGTCCCAAGAAGTGGGTTGTGGAAAATTTGCTCCCAGTTATGACTTGATTTAAAGGGAGCAAAATACCCATGAGATCATACAAGGTCAGGATTGAAAGGACCTAAATAATGACTTAAGTATTCACAAAGATTTTGCAAAAGTCATATTAAAACAGAGTCCACCCTGCCTCTGAGCTACTTCAGATTGGTTTAAATCATGACCTCTGAGAAAACCAAATAGCCTGATGCCCTCCCCAACTGGGAATTCTCAGACACCTATGAGTTTCTGGGCATCCCTGGAAGTGATTTCTATTTCCCGTCAAATCCTTATCCTCATCTGCATCTTGTAGAGGTTCCTACATCACCTACAGTGTCAATAGCAACATCGTCCCCACTCCAGTTCTCTAATTTCCATCCAAAAAATTTCCCACTCAAATAGCAGGGAACTTCATCTGGTGAATACTCTACCCAACAAGGCAACAAGGCCTTGTTGAAGCCAGGCACCCAACACTGAGCTCTAGAGCTGCCTACATGGCCCACTACTGACCTTACTATATCACAAGTCTGGGCTGCAGCTGGAGCAGAGATTTCTTTTCTTTTCTTTTCTTTTTTTTGTAAGCATCAAAGGTGCTAAGAGCCAAAGGCTTAGTCAAGTTAAATTTTCTGGGGAGAGCTAAGATCCAAGTAAGGCACCTGGTTTACCTACCTGATCAGAGGGCAGGCCACAGAACTAAAAGGAAGGAATTCAGGTTAAAAGGAAACAGGGCAAAAGCAAGTCAGGAAGAATGAGGTCTGGGTTACTTCTATGGCAGCTGTCACAAATCACAGCAGGAATTTCTGGTAGTCAGTCAAGTATTAGCAATTGCAATACCCTTACAATCTGGAGAGACCTGCATACCTCTTTGAAGTTGTAAGAAATGTAGCACTTTATCCTTTATCTTAGAAAGTATGTTCCAAGGGATGGGGTCGTAGCTCAATGGTACAGTGCTTGTCTAGCATGTGGGAGGCACTGGGTTCGATTCTTAGCACTGCATGTTAATTAATTAATTAAATAAATAAAGGTCCATTGGCAACTAAAAACACATTGAAAAAAAAAAAAAGAAAGAAAAAAATAATATGTTCCAACATGCCCTATCCCCTTATGCCCCTGAAAATTTTGTAAAGGCTAATGAATGGGCACAATTTTCATCTCCCATTTTCTGGCACACTTGTATCCTAATATAATATTTGTTTATTTGCCAATTTTTGATCTGTAAATCCAATTAGCATAATGTCTTTTAATAGGCAAACATGACGATCCACAGAATGCCAAAGTTCACAATGAGAAACCATGGAAACTAACAGCTCTGATACAAAAGAGTAAGACCATAATACCACTGTTCTTGCTGTGTAGGGGTAAGTTGCAAATCACAGCCAGTTCCTATGAATGATGTGGAATCTCATGAAAAATCTTTTTTTTCTTACTGCTTTTAGTAATTATGTCTTACTGCTTAACATTCTTTTTTAAATTTTATTTTATTGGTTCTTCTTAGTTATATATGACATTAGAATCCATTTTGATAAAATTATACAATAGGATATATCTTATTCTAATTAGGACCCCATTCTTGTGGTGGGCATGATGGTGGGGATCACGTAGGTAATTTCACATGTGTACATAGTAAAAATTATGTTAGATTCATTCTACTGTGTCTTTTCTATTTTTAGCCCCCCTTTCTTCCTTTTGCCCTTTGCCTAACTACTCAATATCTCTTCTTCCCTTCCCCTCCTTTATTGTGGTTTAGATTCCACATATCAGTGAAAATATTTACCCTTTGATTTTGGGGATTGGCTTATTTCACTTAGAATGACATTCTCGAGATCCATCCATTTACCGGTATATGTTATAAAGTCATTATTCTTTGTGGTTGAGTAATAATATTTCATTGTGTATATATACCACAATTTCTTTATCTGTTCAGCTGTTATTGGGCATCCTGTTTGGTTCCATATCAAATTTTCCCGTTCAAATTACTATGGTGCTTTCAGTCTTTGACTGGACTCTTATGATTACGCACAACCTTTGATTACTGATATGTAGTATTTAACTAGTTAACACTTTTTTTTGCCATTTCTAATAATAAGAAGAATCCAAGGCAGTTTTCTCCTACACAGCAAGGACAGCAGCCTTGGACTGTTTTACAGCAGAATCTCAAGGCTCAGGGATTGTAAGTGCTCTAGTGGCAGCTGGGATACAGCAAAAGTCTTATGGGATTGGGAGGTTGGCAAGGCTGGGGAAATGTAGAGTGATGTTACCCAGTGAGGTGTCCAGCTCAGTCCAGCATGCAAATGCCCCAGGTGAGAAATCACTCAGGCTCCATTACCATGTTTCATCTATTCCAGAACACTGGCAGCAAGCAGGAGACTGACAAGCTGAGCATTTAATGAGAACTGTGCTTACCTTTCAGACTTCACAGATGTATGCAAATATATTTCTTACTTTCAGAGTTCAGATTCAAGAAAGGTTGAATTTGTAAACAATTTTGCATCTGAAGCTTTCACTAAATCTCTGAGTGCAAAGACTCTATTTAAGTAATCAGCACATTTGTGGAGAGGAGTCACAAATCAGTTACACTAGATAGGGCTGTGAATAGGGACCGAACCTGGCTAAGCAGCACAATCAGTGAGCTCTGTTCTAGAAGAAGCATTAAAAAAAAAGGGAAACCTGATTCCCCCAGACTTCTAGGCCAGGTACATCTAACCCAGCTTACTGTCTCTTCTGATCAGGGCAGTAGAGGAGTGTGAGAGACCACTGAGAGAATCCAGAGTGGAGGATCAGTCATGTCAGGCTAAATGTTACAGCAATGCATCTCCACATGTTGTGATCAGCAGAGTAAAAAATGCCCACCTGACCAGTGAGTGGGAGGGAATTTTGTCAACCTCCAGGAAATCAACCTCCTGACGGCCAATCAAAAGTCAAGGACATGATCACATCAAATCCCTCTCAGTGCAGAGAATGGTGACAAAACCGAAGAACAGGTATCCGAGTTTAGGGGAGACACTCAAGATACAGATAACTGCTGGGCGCGGTGGTGCACGCCTGTAATCCCAGCACTTTGGGAGGCTGAGGCAGGAGGATCGCGAGTTCAAAGCCAGCCTCAGCAATGGCGAGGCACTTAGGAACTCAGTGAGACCCTGTCTCTAATAAAATACAAAAAAGGGCTGGGGATGTGGCCCAGTGGTCGAGTGCCCCTGAGTTCAATCCCTGGTACCAAAAAAAAAAAAAAAAAAAAAAAAACAGATAACCTCTGCCTTGTCTCTTATTTCTATTCTTTAACCCCTTTCTTAAAATGGCCTCATCATATAGATCTGAACTCTGCATTCAAAATATGCCTGTATATTCCTTTATGAGAATATCCTCATATTCCACTTTTCTACTGCCTTGTCTGTATTCTGGGCTTGTCTTGAAGGCAGAGATGACAGCTATACTTATCTCCTTATCTCTAGCTCCATGTTCTATAGCTGGTGAGAAGATTTGCAGCTTTATAAACGTTGGCTGAATTAATAACAAGTGAAGCTCTGAATCAATAACTCTGATTAAAGTAGCAAAGAATAGTTATGAGTTAATAGGTCAATTGTATTTTTAAATAAGTTAGAAAATTATCTTTTTTCTGCAAATTGATCAGTAAGAATGAATCATGTCATCAAATAAGTGTGCTATTGCTCATTGGTATCACTGAAAGGAGTTGAAAACTCATGTCCACACAAATGCCTTCACAAAAATGCTTATAGGAGCTTTATTTATAATTGTTAAAACATGGAGACCAACAAGATGTTCTTAGCAGTGAATGGGTAAACTATGCATCCAAAGAAATGATATTTATGCTAAAAAGAAGTGGCATAACAAATCATACTATTAAGTGAAAAAAAAAACAATCTGAAAAGGCTACTATATGATTCCAACTATATGGCATTCTGGAAAACATAAAATGATGGAAATAGTAAAAAGATCAGTGGTTGCCAAGGATTATGGGAGAGATATGGAGGGATAAATAAGCAGAACACAGGGCTGGGGTTGTGGCTCAGCAGTAGAGCACTCACCTAGCACGTGTGCGGCCCGGGTTCGATCCTCAGCACCACGTAAAAATAAAAGCATTGTGTACATCTAAAGCAAATAAATAAATATTTTTAAAAAATAAGCAGAACACAGGTGATTTTTAGGACATTGAAACTACTCTAAATGATACTACTATAATATTAGAGATATGTCAATATAAATTTCTCCAAACCCATAAAATGTACACAACAAATTGTAAATCCTAATGTAAATTTAAGAATAAAAGAAATAAATTATCAAAACTGCTCTCCTAACAATAATAATAATAAAGGCATTAACATTTATTGATCATGTACTATATTCAGAAGCTTTATTATGTGCTTTAAATAAAATGTGAAATAAAGTATCCTCATTCCTGTTTTGCAGATAGGAAAACTGAGGCTTGGAAAGGACAAGGAGCTTACCCAAGATTATTCAATTAATATACAGCAGTGCTTTGACAGCTCATTTCCTGATCTGAACAATTCCATCATTCTGTCTTTCATCTCTCGTTTTTCTTCAGAGAATCAATCATGCATGGAAATGAGCAGGCACCCAACATCCTGCTAGCAGCATTTCATTATCTAAAGATACTTCCAAAGGGATCTGCTCAGGAGTTCTCAAAGCCTTCATGCCAGGCCTATATCCTGGGAATGGTAGGAAGCAACGTGTTCAGACTTTTTCAATCAGCAAACACAGTTGTCTCTAACACAAACACTTTATCTACACCTACATGCATACAACTGTCTTGTATTTACTGTCTGCTTTCCCCAGAATATAAATTCTGCAAGGAAGAACAATTATTTATCTTGTACATAATAGTATCTTCACGGTGTACACCTTGATCAATGCAGCCCTATCAATGAATGAATAAATACATGAACAAATGAAATGAATGAATGGATGAAAAAGTCATGAATATGCAATCATATCTGCATAATGACATTTCAGGCAACAACTGACTTTTTTTTTTTTTTTTTAATACCATAGTATGTATGTTTCAGCCTAAGTGTGTGGCAGGCTATGCCATCTTGGTTTGTGTAAATACATTATTTTGTTCCCACTAAAATCACCTAATGATAAATTTATCAGAATGTATCCCTGTTCTTAAGTGGTGCATGGCTATAATGCCTTATTATCACTTACATTGTCAGGTTTGTCCAAGTATTGTTATTCCTATTTTACAGCCAAGAAAATTATTGTCAATTATTTGGACTCTTTAAAAGGCCAGATCCACCAGATTATACCTCGCCCATCAAACCCTTGCTCAGTCTCTCTGCCAGAGAAGCAATCTAGAGAATCACAGCAGAATCAGAACTTCAACTGATGCAGGAGCCCTGATTGGGGAGATGGCTGAGATTGCAGTTGGCTGCGGGCCATGGAGATGTTCGGGCATTGCCGCCTTCTGTGGTCTCGTGGGACTTGGCCCGGGATCTCGCGGGACTTAAGCCGGGACTTGGCGGATCAGGTCGGCAACACTGGTTGTTGGTTGGTTGGACGAGTGTGGTTTTGGTGTGCGGGAGTTGTTGTTGGAGCCAGAGAGAGAAGCTACCAAAATAAAGAGCCTGTTCGTTTCCAGTCTGCCTCTGAACTTATTCCCGCGGCTTCATTGCTCCAAGCGGCAATTGCTTCAGGCAGCAACAAACTGAGATCTTTTGATCCCAGATCTAAAAAGTGTGGAAAAGCAAGCTTCATTGTAGTCATGAAGTATTGTGGGGGTAATCAAAACTAAAATAAAAAAGAAAACATAAGGGAAAAGGGCAAGAGTAGAAAAGCCAGTCTTACAAATGACCATACAAATGTCTCTAAAAATGAATCTAGAAAGTACTGGAATCTTATACAGCAGAGATGCAATGCCTTTTCAGCAAGTGGGCAGCCCAGAGACAGTGTTTACTCTGCAAGATGCTCAGGGAAGCCCCCAATACCCTGCCAGTCCATAACTTCATTGTGAAGCTCACCATCCATCTGGCAATTAATGGAGAGATAGGACTGTAGATCTAACCAGTGTCCCCTGCTTAAACCAGCTGCAGACACCTGCTTATTTGTAAACAATCTCCTCCCTGTAAAGAATGAACACTTGCAACTCAAAGGATGAGACTGTAGTTTCATTCTTCAGTTTTGACTCAGCTAGTTCCCTGATGATTCTCAATGTATCTGCATGAAAGAAAGACTGAGGGCAGATAGGCATGAGGGCAATGAAGGTCCCATCCTGGGCTGGCTAGTGATAGGAAAAGGTGACCTTATTAGGGAGTAAAAAGCTAAGAATAACATCCATACCACCTGACAGTTCATAATGAATCTCCAAAGCAAGTACATAGGCAATCCCTCAACAATTGTGTGGAGTAGGTGCTCCAGCTTCACTTTCCTGGATGTGGAATTTGAGACACAGAGATTGGTGAACTTTGCCCACATGACAAAGCCACAACCAGTAGGTAGAGCTTGAGACTTCTGCTCCACTTGCTGGCCAATTCCCACCCATGTGCCATGAGCTCTTCACATGAACACCTTTCCATAGAGAACCTCACAGCGTTTAGCACCTCGCGTTCTAGTCTACTCCTCATAATGACATTGGACAAAGAGGTCCACAATGTTCCTTCCTCTAAATGAAAAACCAGAGGAGCTGGGAGGGTTCCAGGTCACTCTGCCAGGCAAGGGAGCAGCCAGATCTTCCTTCCACCCCGAGGCTTCTTCTATGCAATTACCTCATCCCGGGACTTAGACTAGGACATGCTTACTTTCAGGAGCACCCATTGGCCTATCTATTCCTAACTAGATTGTCCCTCCTTTCTCTGGTGCTCCAAATGCATTTTTTTAATTGGGTTAGAAATAAGACATCAGTGAAAACCACTACTATGTGTGATTCATGTTTCATTGTAACAGTGTGGCTATATCCTCACTGATCAGGGCCCTGAGGGAATGGAATGAAGAATAAGCCTGGGATGTTTTAAAAAGTGGAAATAAAAATGTTACAGAACAGTAACTCTGGCCAGAGGGCACATTGAGGCAGGCCTGGGTGGTCTGGATACATGGGGACTAGGGTAAAGGAGATACTGAATGTAAAATGAGACATATTGGCCAGCTGTCCTCATTGTTCCTGGGTGGTTCTGTCAACTCCATACCAGGTGGTCAGATTATGTCTTGGTCATCTTTTCAATCAGGTGATCAGCTAGTGCCTGGTACATCAGAGCTGCTCATAAAGGGATTGCAAAACAATGGATAATTGGGTAACAGGCATACATCAGGGTTTCATTCTTTATTATTTTTTAACATATTTTAGTTGTCAATGGATCTTTTATTTATTTATATGCGGTGCTGAGGATTGAACCCAGGGTCTCACACATGCCAGGCAAGAACTCTACCCCTGAGCCACAACTCCAGCCAGAGCTTCATTCTTACCGAAGAACTTCAGGAGCAGAATTCTGGCTTCTAGAGTAGGTGAGATGAGGCAAAGACAATGGGCAGGACCTGTTATCAGAAAAGGCAAGTTTACTCAAACTAGGATGCAAGGAAGTCTGATGTTAGGAATGAGGCAAAAACCAGGGACAAATGCTGGAAGTTATTTTGAGGCAAGACGAGCAGTAAGAAAAGAACACAATGTGGGAGACTGAAGGCAGAGCAAGCCCTCTGGGGACAGGACGTGAGAGGGAAGGTAGTGTGAGGACTCACGTTTGTGCAGGTGGCTGGTGAAGGACAGGGTAGAAGGAGAGCTCTCGAGGTGTGTTTTTCTCATGGCAACCAACACCAAGACATGTCAGACGAGAAGGCATTTTTTTAAATATTTTTTAAATTGTTGATGGACCTTTACTTTATTTATTAATTTATTTATATGTGGTGTGGAGAATCAAACCCAGTGCCTCACACATGCTAGGCAAGCACTCTACCACTGAGCCACAACCCCAGCCATTTTTGAGCAATGCGCATATGTGCACCTTGAAAATAGCAATACAAGGTTTTGCTGTGTGAGCTTCTCCCATATTTGCAGGCCCTCCTATTACACCCATTTAATTATTTTTCTTCTCTTTTCTTTTACTACTTGCCTGGAAGGCAGGGGATTAGCAGCTTTACCTTATTCTTGGAAGAAGTAGGAGGGAAGCAACGGGCGGGGGACAGAGGTGGGGGGGTGTGCCAAAAATATCAATGAGTGGAGTTTGGCCTAAAATTAGAAAAAAATATTCCAGAAAACAAGGATGAGATAACAATACAGAACATGGCCTGAGGAGTTAAAAGAGTCATCCTTTGAACATGAGCCTGTGTCTTCACAGAAATAGATAGCCCCAAAGGACCTGGAGAAGCCACAGACTGTGAACTTTGTTGAAAGCTGACATTCACTCAGCACTTACTAGGTACTGTGGTTTGAATGTTTGCACCCTTCCCCCAGAAGTATATGTTGAAATCTTAACCCCAAGGTTATTGGGAATAGGGGCCTTAGAAGGTCCCCTCATGAGTGATATTAGTTGCCCTTATAAAAGGGACCCAGAGATAATCCCAAAAAAACAAAAGCCAAAAGTTCTCTCTAATAAGTGGATGCTGACCCATAATGGGGCATGGGTGGAGGGACATGGGGAGAATGGAGGAACTTTGATTGGGCAGAGTGGAGGGAGAGAAGGGGAGGGGGCATGGGGGTAGGAAAAATGATGGAATGAGATGAACATCATTACCCTAGGTACATGTATGACTGCGCATGTGGTGCAACTCTATATCGTGTACAACCAGAGAAATGAAAAGTTGTGCTCCATTTGTGTACAATGAATCAAAATTCATTCTGCTATCATGTATAACTAATTAGAACAAATAAAAAAATTTAAAGGGGAGCCCAGAGAAACCCTTATCTTTTCCAATAAGAGAAGACACAGTGACAAGTTGTCATCAGGAAATGGCCCCTCATCAGATACTGCATGGAATCCTGATCTTGGACTTCCCAGCCTCTGAAATGTAAGAAATAATTTTCTGTTATTTATAAGCCATCTAGCCTAAGGTATTTTGTTTTACCAACCTGAAGAGACCAAGATGTTAGGTTTTAGCACCATGTACAATCCTTATACAGATTACCATATACAGGCACCAGCTCAATATGTTAAAGACATGATTTCAAGAGAATGAGCAACTCATTGAGAATCAGGTGGGACCCTGGGGGACAATGTAACTGATGCCTCAGTATCTGTGAGGCATTGTAGCAGTTCAAGAAACTGACAGGCACCAGAGGTTAGGACCTCAGATGACACTGAGATTCCTGGGAATGCATCTGCCAATATCTCCTCCAATGCCAGTGCTTTATGGGTCTTCAAGTTCATTTGGCTCATTGGACAACTCATTGATATACCTAACAAGGTGCTTAACACATATTAAAAACACAGAAAAACTTGGTGAAAGGATAGCAGAAGACCCTCATTTTCATGTCATTTCATTTTTATTGTGATAAGAACATTTTACATAAGATCTATCCCTCAACAAATTTTAAGTGTACAAAACAGTACGGTTAACTACCAAACAGTATTGTTAACAGCCAATGTCTATAAGTTTTTCATCTTGTATAGCTGAAACTTCATGCCTGTTAAGCAGCGACCACACCCCTAGTTTTACCTCCCACCAGAGCCTGGCAGCCACCATTATATTGTACTTCACCACCAAATTGTTGCACATTTTATGCCAATTTTTTTTTTTTTTTTTGTAAAAACGGTGGGGGTATCATCATTATGTAAAGAATTTAAAAGGTAATTGTTCCAGTATTAAATATCATTTGTTACTAAACTATCTTTGATGCAAGATTAGTATGTACAGAATACTCTTGAATATATGTTAAAATTGGGTAGTCCAAGCTGGGCGCGGTGGCACACGCCTTTAATCCCAGCACTTTGGGAGGCTGAGGCAGGAGGATCGCGAGTTCAAAGCCAGCCTCAGCCATGGTGAGGCACTTAGCAACTCAGTGAGACCCTGTCTCTAAATAAAATACAAAAAAAGGGCTGGGGATGTGAGCCAGTGGTCGAGTGCCCCTGAGTTCAATCCCTGGTACCAAAAAAAAAAAAAAAAAAAAAAAAAAAAATTGGGTAGTCCAAATTGACACTCATAATTTCTTTGTGATAGTTTATCAAACATCTTTCTAGTCTAGGGGAAAAAAAGATTAACATATTAATTGTTATTGATTTGTGCATTACTGTCAAAATATTACACTTGAGAAAATTTACTACAGTGTTGTTAAGTATGGACTTAACAAAATTTAAACCTTTAGTCTGAGCATTCTGCACCCCATTATTTGTTTCCTTATCTGAAGTTCTATTCTCAGAACCACCCATATAAGATGTGTTTATCATTAGGACTGCAATGCTCTAAACAAATTATGCAAGCTGACATCTGGAAATTCACAGTGCCCTGAGAAATCTAGGCTTCCTACTCACAGTGCCTGAGAAGACAAATGTGCATCTATATGCCACTGGTAAATACACTGCTGCTCTGATAACCTTTCAAGTGGTGTGGAAAACTGAATTATACCATGCTGTGAATATGCAGCAGAAGGCTACAAACTAATATTTGGACTAAAAAAACACACAGGGTACAACAATTATGTGGTGGAGACAATTATGCAGTGAAATATAGTATTTTCTGTTCTGTGAATCTGACTACTTTAGGCAGCTCATAAATGAAATGATGCAGTATTTATCATTCTATGTCTGGCTTATTTCACTTAACATAATATCCTCAAGGCTCATCTATATTATTACAAAAGGCAGAATTTCCTTCTTTTATAATACTAATAACATATGTGTAATATCATTTATCATATTTGCTTTTTCCATTCTTCCACTATTTGATGTTTAATTTATTCTCATATCTTGGTTTATTGTGAATAATTCTGCAATGAGCATGTGAATGCAGATATCTCTTCAAGATCTTGATTTCAATTTTTATGTACAGCTACCCAAAAGTGAGATTACTGGATCAAATGATAGTTCTATTTTTAATCTTTTGAGGAAAATCCACACTGTTTTCCACAACAAGTACACCATTTTACATTCCCACCAATAGCATACAAGTCTCCCTATTTTTTCATAGCCTTGCTGACATTTGTCTTTTGTAGGAGCTTTTTGTTTGTTTTGTTTTTTTGCTTTGATAATAGCCATCCTAAGAGGAATAAGGTGATATCTCATTGTGTATTTGATTTACATCTGTTAACGATTAATGATGCTGACCATCTTTTTATATACCTGTTGGCCATACGTATGTCTTCTTTGGATAAATGTCTACTCAAGTCCTTTGCTCATTTTTTTAATTCATTTATTTGTAGGGGGTTAATGTAAGATTTTTCAAATCAAAACTAGAGAATGATTTTCTCAGGGTCATACATCTTTGTGGGTGGGGCAGGAGAAACTCTGGGCATATTGCCACCAATGGGCTCTGCCTATTTGCCAGGCTCAGCTAGCCTACCAGGCTTTTGTGACTGAAAAGAAAAGAGAAAACTATTTTCAAAGACCTTCTCATGTTCAGCAGCAAAGATGCAGGAGACCACTCCTGTAAAATGAAGCAAAATAAAATAAATATGCTAGAGGGCAGAGATATTTCACTAAAAGCATATTTACCTTCTAACACCTACTGCAGTCAAAATGCTGGAAACACTTTGCTGATCAGCTGAGAGCCGGCAGCACACAGAATCAGTTGCAAGGCCTTTCTTAGCCGTCACTTTCTTATGAGGGCTTGGGGCTGCTGGAGAGGTACAGCATAAAGGAAAGCAGGCAGGCCCTAATGGCAGGGATAGTCTTCCAGTGTGACTGACCACCCTGGTTAGTCCAGAGCTATCCTGACTTTAGTACTGAATATTCTGTATGCTGAGAACTCCTCCCTTCAGAAAGGATGTAGAAGTTTGGTGGAAATTGCAAAACTGATACAACTGGCCTCAGAAAATAGGGGCTGAAAGCAAGACTGTTTTTAGTACCCAAAGAAGGTAGCACAGATTCATTGTACTTCATAGTCACTGTTGCTGTTTTCCTATTGATATGGGCAACCATGATTCATTCAAAGTAATGAATGAGTTCATTCTCAGTAACAGAACATCCATAGTTGCTCCATTTGGAGTGAAATGATGTAAGTGTGCAACTATGTTGTAATGGTGAGCATGGCAGTCTCCTGATAATTGCTGGTGGATTAATTTATTCTTTGCTAGTAATAATTTAATTGTAATAATGTGCATAGTATGGCTATGTTTTCTAAGAGTTCAAATCATGAAAATGAGAACAATTGCAATGCCAACACCAAGTATGACTCTAATGTTCCCTCCCAAAATCAAAATGTCTGTTACTTTAATCACAAATGAACAAACACATACAACTGGATCAGGAGAGCAAATAACCAAAACAGAATACATTATTAACAAGATGCAGAAAATAATTTAAGATTGAGTATGGTGGATAAAGGGATGGGAAAGTATATATGAAGACTGAATCTCTCAAATCCAGAATAAAACAAACACTTCTAAATCAATTAAAAGTTTTTCATCTCCCCCCAAAAATACTGAATCTGGGTTGTAAATAGTGATGGCTGAATCATCTTGGAAATAGAGCATGAACAAATTTGCTTTATTGTATCATTCCCTTGCTTGTTCTAGTAAACTAAGTTACATTTCTTCATTCAGAAATCACAGTTAAAATGCCTTATGGGAAGATAAAAAAAAGGAAACTTTGATAACAGAGGTGTTGGACCTGCACAGTATATTTCTATCAAGTCTTACAAATGATCATGTTTTCTACAATGTCAGGTGAACTCATCAGGAAAAAAAAAAAAAAAAAAGAATTTTTCTCTAACTCTTGGGTGCTCTGAGGAAAAAAAAGATTTTAATCATCTTAATTTTTACAAAGATAATAATGAAGCTACAGAAAACATAAGAAAAATCATTGTTACCTTGTACAAATATAAGCTAGACTTTGCTCATAAATCCACATATCCAACAAATGGTACAAATGTAAATTTTGACAAATTCAGTTCAGTCTATATCATGAAAGGAAATGAGAAGAGTAACCTGCTAAATGTATGGACTCTACACAACACTACTGTGTTACAAAGGGTTGCAATTTACTTATCTATTATATTGAAGCTTTCACTAATGAAAATTTTTGTCACTTTTAGTTTTTCATTAACCTGCACAAATACTCAATGAGATTTTGAACTTGACGGGAATGGAAGGTGATAACTTCCTTAGACATGGGCTCACAAGTTGTCTGACATCATTGTCTAAATGTTGTTCTGCCATCAAATAGTGTTTTCAAAGAGAGGGACAAGGAGAAGGCTCTTGTCTGATTTGGCAATATACTCTGAATGAGAATGCAGAAAAGGATTAGAGTACAACAAAAAAATGGCAGGTTCTTTCTCCAAAACTGTTCCAGAATTTTGGAAAAGATCAAAAGGAGCTAAGAAAAAAAAATAATAAAAAATTTCATCAAAATTGTTTGATGTTATATATAGATTTCAGCAAAAACCCAGAACATGACAAATAGCTCACCTTTTGGATATGAGACTGTTTTAAATTCAAAATTTTATCACATGAAAAGGGCAGCCTGATTCATCATAATTTTCTCATTGCTTCACCAAAACTGCAAATGATTTTGAATCCAATTTTGATTGTACAAGTTTCATTCTGTGCTTTAAAAATCATTCTTCCTGAAAAAGAAAGATTTAACTTGTGATAACATTCAATTGGAGTGTTTAAAAATGTCCACTTTGGACACATGATAAAATTAAAATGCCACAGACCTGACTCACCAGAACATGCATGTGAGTCCAAAGGGGATGAAAATTTTTCAAAGCAAGAAACCCATTCATGCAGTCTAAAAGCCTGCTGTTGCTGGTAGTTAAATCTTAATTCTATGCCAAAATACTTCGTTGAGAGGATGTTAGTTTTATATCATCACACTGACACTTAGAAGAGTCAAAAATCAAAGTGATTTTCACATTTGGTTGTACTCCATTTTACCACTTCATAAAAGAAAATTAAAATGCCATAAAAGTCAGTTCAGGAAAATATTGGAAAAAATACCAAACGAATATAAATATATCGCTATGTTAAAGTGCAAAAGATGTCATTCTTTTAAATATTATTTTTAAATATTTAATATGAACTATATTCAATATTTGTAATTATTTATAACACTTATTATATTTACATTATAGTTTTAAAAATGTATTTTATACTTAATTTCTGCTTAAATATTAATTTTATTCAGATTTCTTTTTAAAGTTCTTGTATCTATCATATAAAGAATACAGTTCAGTCTTTAAAATGCAAATATCAAATAAACAGACTTTAAAACATTCTGTCAGGGAACAGAAAGAAATATAAAACTATTTTCTTTCTTGCTTACATTTATTGTTTAATTATTTCTACTATTGACTACTTATTGTCCATGTTACTAGCCCTATAGTTTTATATTTATTTAAATATCAACTATTTATTTAAATATCAATTTTTGTAGATATTTTAAAAATAATATTTAAAATGATGATACCTTTTTCTCTTTAATACAGTGGATAATTATACTTTAAGCTTTCTTCTTGAAAAAAGTCAAATAAAGAAGGCTGGGGTTGTGGCTCAGCGGCAGAGAGCTCGCCTGGCATGTGCGCGGCCCGGGTTCGATCCTCAGCACCATGTAAACATAAATGCATTGTATTGTGTACAACTAAAGTAAATAAATAAATATTTTTAAAAAGTCAAATAAAGAAATCCTTTCTGCTATGATCCTCAGTAGCCCTCTGCTTAATATGGGTGTATGCAGAGATGAATAATAAACTCCCTATACTTATTATTCTTCCTTAGACCTAATGTCTGCTTGACTCCAGTCCTCTTCGAGGTCTCTCAAATTTTCTCCACGTCATTGCCTCCCTGAGGATTATCTCTCCTCCCACCCCAATCCATAGCCAACACAATGTTTTAAATTCTTCACCCATATTTATCAAAGCAATTTTGCTCTCCTACTGCCTACTCTAAGTAACACACTTAAAATCATCCTGATTTGGAGAATGGGCAAGATCTTCTCTTCAAAGCACAATCCTAATCCCTTAAAAAGCATGTTCAATAATTTTTTTCATTTTTTTCTTTAGAGATTTTTTTTAAAATTTATTATTTATTGTTTAAAGATATACACGACAGTAGGGTATATTTTGACATATTATACATATATGGAGTACAATCCGTTACAATTTTGATTCCATTCTTGTGGTTGAACACGATGTGAAGTTACACTTGTTGTGGATTCATATACGAACATGGGAAGATTATATCTGATTCATTCTACTGTCTTTCCTATTCCTATCCTCTCTTCCCTTCATTCTCCTTTGTCTAATCCAATGAACTTCTATACTTCCCTTACCTACCCTTCCTTATTATAGGTTACCATCCACATATCAGAGAGAACATTTGGCCTTTGAATTTGGGGAACTGGCTTATTTCACTTAGCATGATAGTCTCCAGTTCCATCTACTCACCAGCAAATGCCATAATTTCATTCTTCTTTAAGGCTGAGTAATATTTCATTGTGTATATATACCACATTTTCTTAATCCATTCATCTGTTGAAGGGCACTTAGTTTGGCTATTGTGAATTGAACTGCTATAAACATTGATGTGGCTGTGTCACTGTGCTGATTTTAAGTTCTTTTGGTATATGCTGGGGAGTGGGATAACTGGGTCAAATGGTGGTTCCGTTTCATCTTTTCTGAGGAAACTTCATACTGTTTTCTAGAGTGGTTGCAACAATTTATAATCTCACCAGAAGTATATGAGTGAAACTTTTCCCCAACATCCTTGCCAACATTTATTTTTACTTGTATTCTCTTTATTTTTATTTATTTATTTATTTGTTTTTCAGTACTTGGAATTGAACTCAGGGGCACTTGGTCACTGAGCCACATTCCCAGCCCTATTTTGTATTTTATTTAAAGACAAGGTCTCACTGAGTTGCTTAGCACATTGCTTTTTCTGAAACTGGCTTTGAACCCACAATCCTCTTTCCTCAGCCTCCCAAGCCACTGGGATTACAATAGTGCACCACAGCACTTGTGTTCTTGATCATTGCCATTGTGACTGGAGTGAGACAGAATCTCAGTGTACTTTTAATTTGCATTTCTCTAATTGCTAGAGATGTTGAGCATTTTTTTCATATATTTGTTGATGATTTGTATTTCTTCTTCTGAAGTACCTGTTGAGTCTCTTTGCCCATTTATTGATTGTATTTTTTTTTTGAGTTATTTGTATATCCTAGAGAGTAATGCTCTATGTGAGATGTAGGTGGTAAAGATTTTCTCCCATTTTGTAGGCTCTCTGTTTATATTCTTGATTGTTTTCTTTGATGTGAAGAAAGTTTTTAATTTGATGTCATTCCATTTATTGATTCTCAATTTTACTTCTTGTGCTATAGGAGCCAACATGATTGAGAGTTGGGCCTAATTTTCTTCTAGTAGGTACAGGGTCTCTGGTCTAATGCCAAGATCCTTGATCCACTTTGAGTTGAGTTTTCTGCAGCATGAGATATAGGGGTTCAATTTCAATCTACTACATATGGATTTTCAGTTTTCCCAACACCATTTGTTCAAGAGGCTATCTTTTCTCCAATGTACGTTTACAGCACCTTTGTCCAGAATAAGATAACTATATTTATGAGGGTATGACTCTGTGTCTTCTATTCTGCTCCATTGATCTTTGATTCTATTTTTGTGCCAATACCATGCTGTTTTTGTTACTGTAGCTTTTTTTTTTTTACACCTGTGGTGAGGTCTTCCTGGTTTTTCTTGTTGCTCCCTGGCTGTCCACTGAAATCCCTGCCAGACTTTCAAAAGGTTTTTAAAATAATTGATGCGGTCATTTAGTCAATAACAAGTAAATAGATGAGAAATAGAAATGTAAAAAAAAAAAAAAAAAGAAAAGAAAAAAGAGAAATGTGTTGAAGCAGATACGTAGATTTACTTTGACCACCTGAGTTTTCCCCCAAATCCTTATTGGTTTCTCAATAATTCTTAAAAGTAATTAATGAGAATATGTAGACAGATGGAATAGGAAAGAAATAGAGATGTATAATCATCTATTTCATGTTAAGCAGACAAATAATATAATGGAAATATTTATAATTTCATAATTCAAATTATAAACTACTGAAATTCATCACTGTATCCTTTCTTCTTTTTATTTCCTCAATATTCTGGCAAATTCTAATGAATCAGCCATGGTCCAGGACATGTTCCCAACCATGTGATGTGTCTGCACCAGAACAGAGAACCCCTTTGAATCAGCAGCTGCTCACAGACCTGCCCCAAATGTGTTCCCCCACCTTCTCCTTTTCCTTCACTGCAGGATCTCACTCCACAGAAAAGTCATTCCAAATATCCTCCTAGTGCTAACACTGCATTTCTATCTTGATTGTGGCTCTGAGTAGCCCTGCAGGCTACAAGAATCCCGTATGTAAAATTACCCTTTAAAGTTTAAGCAAAGATAAGCTCCAGAATGAGAATTTCCTTCCAGAACATAGACTTGCTTATAAAAATGGCTATCAACTGTATTCTTCCAAAATTTCAGTCAAAATAGATTTTTAAAGGACTGGAAAGGGCTGGGGTTGTAGCTGGGTGGTAGAGTTCTTGCTTCCCATGCATGAGGCACTGGGTTCAATCCTCAGCACCATATAAAAATAAATAAAAATAAAGATATTGTATCCATCTACAGCTAAAAATATATTTTTTAAAAAAAGGACTGGGGAACTTTTACAGATTGAAAAAGACTGAAGAGACATAATAGAGCAATGTGATATGTGATTCATCCTTTACTGGAGGAAAAATAATGCTCCAAAGGACATTATACATTGACAAAATTGTAATACAACTGGAAAATTTAAGTTTCATACTAAAAGTCAATTTACTGAAATTGAACATTTCTGTGGGTACAAAAGAGACTATTTTTTCCATAGTAAATACACAATGAAATATTTTAGGAATAAAGGTACATGATGTACTGTAAAAAAATTAAAATAAGTGAATCTGGAAGTATTTTTGTACATGGATATAGCATAATTTGGCAGAGTGAGTATATACCTGGAGTTTCTTCGTATTTTTGCAACTCTCTGTAACTTTGAAATTATTTTCAAAAAAAGTTTTTAAAAATGAGCCATTGACTCCATCCCCAGATTTCACTCCCACTTTAGCTTCCATGACTTTACTTCTCACAGCTGCCAGTATCACCAGCATCCCCTAAGTGCCATGGCAGATGTGCCAAGGAGTCTAGCTAGGGAAGGACAGGACAGGTAAGGGATGAGGATGAGGCTGGAACTGATGTATAAATAACCCAATGCATCTTTGAGCTGCTATGCAAAGAAAGGGATTGAGAGTCCTCCATCACTTCTGGGGGAAGGGGAAAGAATCAAAGGATAGAATTAAAATGTAAATGAGAAGATATCATTTTGAACTAGACTTAGTATGTGCTTGTTTGTTGTTTTTGATGACCAGAATCACAGGCCTCAACAACAATATGAGAAAATTATGGCCCTGTAAAAGTGGTTCCTACAGTGGAGTCCTGTGTGCCACCAACCCACTCTGCAGGTGGGGTCTGAGGAAGAGGCAGAAAAAAGTCACATCTGTGACTTTTAAGGGTTGAGGTCTCCTCTGACAACTGCTCTTCTCTCTGTCTCTCTGCGACTCTTTCATTAACAAGTGAATTACAATCCCCCCACCTTCACACACAGGGAATACCTGGAATTAATCCTTCTTTTAAAACCCTGTTTTCCCTGATGGACAGAATCATATTCTCTGGGACAGAAGTCCCCTGTGTTTCTCCTTTGCTAGCAAAGCAATAAACCTCCTTTTTCCTTTTTTCCCAAAACCGTGTCCACGTTATTGAATTGGCATCAGGGACAAGGACCTAGCTTTTGGTAACACCATGAGCTGAGCAACTTGCCTTTTCCGCTTTCTTTTGTCATAACGTTTCTGCCATGGAGCTGGCAGGCAATGGACTGAATCCCCTGAACTTGTAAGCCAAAATAAATCTTTCCTCCTCTAAATTGTTGGTCACATTGATGAAAAAGTGATTACCAACAGCACCCCAGTCCTGAACAGATTAGAAGATTCAGCCTGCTCAGCTAAGCCATCAGCAGCAAGTTTATGCCTTCCTAAATATGTTGCTTCCTCCAATTAATTGAGGCCCACAATCCCTCTTATCTCCCACTAGGCAGCTGCCTTTCAGAGGAGATGGTTGCTACCTGGGCCTCACTTTCTCTGCACATCTCAGCTGGACAATGCCTTCAAGGCAGATCATTTGATAATACTAAGGAGACACTCCTGTGTGCTGGTGCTCTGAGCCGGGGCTAGATGCTAGTCCAATTGAATCTCACCCAAACCAAGGTCTTCTGAGGAACCTTCCAAAACCCACCTACCCTATGTTATCCCCCACCACACACACAACCACCACCACCTGCCACTCAGTGGTCATCACAACACTACTTGTTTTCCAATGTGACTTGAAAGGCCCACCACTGTGTGGGTTCTCTGGATGTGCAGCAACAGAATGTCAACAGAAAGCCCCACAGGGAAGGAGGGAGCTGATTGAGGAGGCTGAGAAATTGATATTCCTCTCCTCAAGACTTCCCAAAATTACACCAAGATGTAGATTAACAGATGTTCCCCACAATTCTCCAGGAGTTCAAGCATGAGAGGATAAAGTAAAGATGGAGAGAGTCAGTCTCCACTTTCTGTATGTGCTCAGGCCCAACTTTGCCAAGAAGCAGAGGAAGAGATAGGCTCAAGAGAAAAGTTGAGTCCAGGGACTCCTGGAGCATGGGCAAAAAAACAAAACAAACAAACAAAAAAAAAAAAAAACCACAAATCCCCCACTATGTAAAAAAGATTCAGTCAGATACTGCCTGGAAGAGTGGGCAGCAGCCAATAAAACTCATTGGATCCTTTCTGGAAATCTTCTCAACCCCACCCTCACAAACACACATGCTCATAAAAAACTATACCCAAAGAATCCACATGAGTATAAAGCACAAGTACATATCAGACCTTTGTGGCAGACTATATCTCACCTAGATTGATCTCCTTAGTCAAGTTGAAAATCACAAAACATAAAGACCACCCCCACACATACTCATTGACAACCTATCTGGGCCTCAGACACGATAAATACTGTGCCTACATCAGTGAACCAGCCTGACAAGGAGCAGACAAGATAAGGATATTATCCTTTTCAGGGAACTGAGGGTTTATTTACCCAAGGTGAACAAAACCCTGTGAAAGACAAAAGCCACACTGTGAATGAGATTCCAAAGGGAAGAAGCTACTTACAAACTCCTGCAAACCATTAGAAGATGCAAACTGAATGCCCAAGACTTAGAATCCAAGGATGGAGCCAGCTTTGCAATATACACGAATAAAGTGTTGCCTTCCAGGCTTTGGAAAGGAGTAAAAAATATGCTTTGTACTTGCTACTTTCTTTCATTGCTTTGATCAGTCAGTCTTCTTTTCTCTGCAGGAAATCCCTTATACCATTAAAATGGTAGCCATCATTTTAAATGAAAGTCATTTTAGGTTCATACCCCAGTCACAGCCTTCTCAATACCCCTCCTCCCTCCTCTCTCTCTCTCTCTCTCTCTCTCTCTCTCTCTCTCTCTCACACACACACACACACACACACACACACACACAAACACACACACTGAGCAATCTGATCAGCCCTCTCTGTACTGATAGAAAAGGAGCAAGACCCATTCCCAAAAACAAACCACTTGCTATGGTTTAGATGTGGTGTCCCCCAGAAGCTTACATGTGAGACAGTGAAAGAAGGTTTGGAGGAGAAATTATTGGATTTTAACAGTCTTAACCCAATCTTAATCCCCTGATAGGAGTTAACTGAGTGGTAACTTAAGTGGTAGGGTGTGGCTGGAGGAAGTGGTTCATTGGGCTATGGGGTATATATATATTTTATATCTGGAAAGTGGAGTCTCTCTCTGCTTCTGGTCACCATGTGAACTGCTTCCCTCTGCCACACTATTCCATCATGATGTCCTGCCTCACCTTGAGCCCCAAGGAATGGACCTAGCCTTCTGTGGACTAAGACCTCTGAAACCATGAGTCCTTAAATAAACTTTTTTTTTTTTTTTTTTTTTTTTTTTTTTTTTTTTTTTTTTGTGGTACCAGGGATTGAACTCAGGGGCACTTGACCACTGGGCCACATCCCCAGCCCTTTTTTGTGTTTTTATTAGAGACAGGGTCTCACTGAGTTACTAAGTGCCTCGCCATTGCTGAGGCTGGCTTTGAACTCGCGATCCTCCTGCCTCAGCCTCCCAAAGTGCTGGGATTACAGGCGTGCGCCACCACGCCCGGCTTCCTTAAATAAACTTTTCCTGCTCTAGTTGTTCTGGTCAGGTCCTTTAGTCACAGCCATGAAAAAGCTGACTAAACACCACTCAAAAACTAAAAAACTAATTAGAATAAATAAAAGTTGTTGTTGTTGTTGTTGTTGTTTTTAAAGGAAAAAGAAAATACACACAGTTGAGCACGAATCTATCCAAGAACCCTGCTAAATGTGGCCAAGGGTGATTCTTCTATTCCCAGAGATCTGACTTTCCTACAAAGGTCTAATCAAGCTCAGAATCTGACTGTAGAAATGAAGTAATTGGGAAAGATAAGGGACTTGTCATAGGTTGACTCTCCAGGAAAAAAATTCTGTAAGACTCCCTTATTTGGGAGTTCTCTGGAGAATAAAATCTGTAAGAGATAAGGGAAGCAGAACTGGTAAAGAAGTAAAGCCAATCTGTGATGTAATTGTGGTGGGGCCTCAGTAAACCCCCTGGTGAACACTAGCATCAGCGGATGACCAGCTCTTCTCTGTTCACCAGTGCTGGAACCCAAAGCCCCATGCCCAGGAAAACCTGTCCCCAGCAAACTGAGATGACTTGTTATTCTGGAAGCAAGGCTGCTCCCTTAGAATCCTTTCCATTGAAATGAAATGGCCACAGCTCTGTACTACAACATTGCCTTAATCCTTGTGCACAAACTGCACCCAGGAGAGTGTCAGATTTGGGCAAGGCAACTTCCTTCAGCCATGGGTCATTCTGAGAGAGGGATTCAGCTATAAGACAGCAGGTGGGGGAATGATTTCCTAAGTCTTAAATGGAACATGACATTGTACCCCAGTATCTTTTGCCCCTAGAATCTGGTTGTTTTATATAGTGAATTCATTTTTTTTTGGAAATGGTTATTCCAGGTTTCTGCTGGTATCATTCCCCCAGGATATTTCCAAAGAGAAGAGGAGTAAGAGGACTATAGCCTTCTCACTTCCCCCAATCCAGACTGAAGCTGGCCTTGAGGCTGCAATTGACCTTCATTGTCTCCCTCTTCTTCTTCCCCTTGGTCTCCGCTAGTCTGAGAGGTTTACCTGGTAGAACAATACAAACCCACATTTCTGAAGGATCTGATTCTGGTCACCATATCCTTCTCAGACCATAGCTATTGCCTTTTTTTAATTTACTGTTGAGATTGGCGGTGATGCAACAAGAGACACCCCAACTGGCAACATGGATGTCAGGTGTTCTTAGTGTGTGACAGCACATCCACCTCCTGATAATGAGGTACATTTACTCCAGCCAGCTATTGCTTGCTTCTTGATACAAGGAGTCCAAAGTGAGGCTTTTGGTCTAATATGATATAGTGCAGGATTCATTGTTGGCAGATTAAATGCTGGCCAGTATCCTATTGTTTTAATCAGCCTTTTCACTGCTGTGGCCAAAAGACCTGAGAAGAACAATTAAAAGAGGAAAATTTCTGAGTAGTGTTCCATTGTGTATATATACCGAAGTTTCCCTATCCATTCATCTGCTGATGGGTAAAAGAGAATAAAATCATGGAATTTGCAGGTAAATGGATGGAGTTGAAGAAAATAATGCTAAGTGAAGTTAGCCAATCCAAAAAAAAAAAAACAAAGGTCAAATGATCTCTTTTATATGAAGATACTAACTTATAAAGGCAAGAGAGTGGGGATGAGAGGAGTGAAAGAGCTTTAAATACAACAAAGAGGGGGAGGGAGAAAGGGGAGCAAGGGAATAGGAATAATGGCAGACTGAGTTATCCATGATTACCCTAAATACATGTATGGAGACACAATTGTTGTAAAAATACTTTATATAAAACCAGCAACTTGAAAAATTGTGCTCTTTATATGTAATATGAAATGAAATGTACTCTGCAAACATGTATAAAAAATTAGAATAATAAAATTTTTTTAAAAAAAGAGGAAAAGTTTATTTGGGGGCTCATTATTTCAGAGGTCTCAATCCATAGACAGCTGACTCTGCTCCTAGGGGCTCAAGGTGAAGCTGAACACCATTGTGGAAGAGTATCGGGGAGGGATGTGGCACAAGACATCATACCAGGAAGCAGAGAGAAAAAAAGACTAAGCTCAGCTCACCAAATTTAAACACTAAAAGTGTGCCCCCAGTGACCCACCTTCTCCAGCCACCTACAGTTACCATTCAGTTAATCCCTGTGAGGGGATTAATTTACTTCACCTCTAAATCTTCTTGCATTTTCTCACAAATGAGCTTTTGGGGAATACTCACATCCAAACCATAACACCTAAAAAAAGACAAACCTTACTGTCTTAGTCCATTTGGGCTGTTTTAACAAGGTAACAACAACTGGATATCTAATAGACAACAGAAATTTATTTCTCATAGTTTTTAAGTGTGGAAGTCCAAGCCCAAGACATCAGCAGATTTGTTGTCTGGTGAAGAGCCACCTTCTAGTTTATAATTGGTACCTTCTAATGGTAGTGGAAGGGGTGAGGAAGTACTTTGGGACCTGTTTTATAAAGGCACTAATCTCATTCATGAGGGCTCCATCCTCATGTCTTAATTGTATCCTAAAAACTCTATATCTTAATGCCATCCCATTGAGCATTAGGTTTCAACATATGAATTTTGGGGGACACAAACATTTAGACTTTATCACTTGCTTAGAATATATGAATTCTACTCGTGATAAATTTTTGCCTTTTGATTTGAAAAGGGTACAAAGTAATCAATCTACCACTGATGTGTGCAAGGCTCTTCAAGTAATGGTTCCATATCAGGAACTCAGTTCAGTCTTTGTTGCTACTATATTGGATGAATGCAGCTCATTGTGCTCAAGTGAGTTGCAGCTCATGCTTCTGGTCCCCATATAACCTTTATTTCTCATATCCCAGCTACTCTGCTCAGGGAACCACTGGCCTACCTCTGAAATGGCCAATGTTAGAGGCTGTTTGACAGCAACCAGCTAAGCTAAGGTCATTTATATTCTTGACCTCTCTCTACTTTCCACACAAGTAGATGGCCAAGAATATCACTTAAAGTATTTCCTTGTGGAAGGGTTTCCTATCACCACTGTCTTAAGAACACCCATAGTGGTCATATAGTGTATCAATGGTCCTTTTTGTCTTGTATTTACACAAACCTTTATGAATCAAGCTTGATATTTTTTTTAAAGCATCCTCTGAGTGCTCCTCACAAAATGTAAGCTGGTGGCATTTTCAGTTTATCCATTTTACCATGCTCACTACTGAACCTCTCAACACTTCTTCTATCTTATGCTTTAGAAGTTCTGCCATTTATACTTCTCTTAATATGGACCATCACTTTTCCCAAAATCCTAGACAATCTGGCAGCATATTAGCAAAATGTCCTGGTATATGTGCCTTGATATTAAATTCCAAATCAGGAGAATTTGCTCCTACATCAATATGTTCTCCCTTATGTTGCCGCCTGAAGCGATGGCCGCTTGGAGCAACAAAGCCACGGAAAGAAGTTCAGAGGCTACCTGGAAATAGGCTTTTTATTCTGATAACTTTTCTCTCTGGCCCTAACAACGACTTTAACACGCACCACACACACCACCAAACAACAACACACCAAAAATGGCGCAGACCCGATCAGCAATCTCGACTCAAGTCTCTCGAGATCCCGGGCCAAGTCCCGCGAGATCCCGGGCCAAGTCCCGTGAGACTACAGAAGGCGGCAATGCCCAAACATCTCCATGGCCCGTAGTCAACCACAATTTTAGCCATCTCCCCAAACAGGGCTCCTGCATTTCCCCCCTTTTGTTTTAAAAGAGGGGATGCTCTAGGACGTCTATGTGCAACCAAAATTCTTACCCGTCATCGGATAATCAAGGCTGTGCCCTTGACTCCTGTCTTAGGTTGATATGTCGGCCACATGAGACAGTCCCATGCGACTGTGCCTGTCTTAGGTTGTCCCCCTCTGGGGATCTTACCCATCATTGGCTAACCAGCCATCCAATGGAGCCATTTAGGATCGACTGTGTATGATGACTAACAGCCGTCCAATTGTGAGGAGATGTTGCGACTTTAAGGCGACAAGCTTTTTGGTGACGAGCCAAATTGCATAGCATATCAAATTGTTTAAACAAATCAGCTGCCCTAAGTTTTATCAAGTAACACACTGAATTCTCTAGACAAATACCCGCAAAGCATTGTTCTGTAAAGTTTCAAACAATGAAAGATCAAAATGTCCACTTGTTATAACACATTGATCTAGGAGGCCCCATGCATGTAGAGCAGAGGCCACACTGATGGTGAGGTTGTTTGGTGCTTGAGCAGCAGGAATGGTTGAAGCTGTAGCAGCAGCCATCTTTTTTATGTCTAGACAATGCCACCGGGAAATCTTCAGGGCCCGCTACCTAGAAACTCAAGCATCAATTATTAAAGGAAAGGCAGTGCTATTGCAGCACTGAGTCAATAGGCAAGTTGTCAAACTAAAAAATAGAATAATTAGATTAGAAAATTAAAGTTGATTTTTGTTCACACACATTGCTGGTTGAGCTTCCACAAACATAATTTGGCAAAATATCATATTTAGAACAAAACAAAGAAAGACTGAGGGTATTTACTGCATTAAAGAAAGATTAAAGGAAAGGTAAAGGCACTTTGGAGAAATAATTTGTTAGCTGGAACCCTCAAGTCTCTGTATACACAGCAATCTTTTACCTGTTGAGATAATTGAAATTAATCAGCTATTAAACAAATGAAGTTAATAAAAAATAAACAATCTTATGTCAAAACACCAAAATATCAGGTTATACAGCACTAGTCATATTTTTCGCTAAAGAGAAGTCCCTGAGACACGTATAAATCAAAATTGAAGGTACCTTCAATTATAAAAGTATTTACCCAAATTGAATACTCTTAAACTTAAATGAAAAATATATATATATAAATATATATATATATAAATATATTTTTATATATATATATTTTTTTTCATAAGCGCTTTGTTATTTCTGATGTCACACTGGACAGACGCACATACAAACATATATTTGTGACTCACGTTAACATGAAATTTAGACAAATGCACAGACATAAACACATATACAAAAAGAAAAAAAAAATACAATTGTGTGCACACTAAAGAGAGATCTCTTTTTCTCGGCCAGGAGGAATAAGACTTAAGTTGTGAAATATTTTGAAGGACTCTTATAAGGGAATCATTCCATGTCTTCATCTTGGTCTTCTTGATTTTGTGTCTTTTTTATTAATTTTGATTGTTCAACAACTTCATTTTTATCATTTTGATTTTGTACCTGTTTTATTACTCTGGATGGTATCCATATTGGAGAAAATTCGTGTTTTGGAAAAACACAAACAGATCCTCTCCCCCAAATTAATACTGGATCTGGACCCTTTCATGTACCTGAAAGAACATCTTTCCAGTAAACCAAAGGTTTATGTTGTTGGTGTGGGTTCCAATGTCTGTCTCCAGCAGAATAACCATTAGAGTCTAAAGTTAAAAAATTTAAAGTAAACAAGGCAACTGCCAATCTGTCCTTAGGATTTTTCCAGTTTCCTTCTTTCTGTTTTAATAACATAACTTTCAGTGTGCGGTTTGCTCTTTCAATAATGCCCTGACCCTGAGGATTGTATGGGATGCCTGTTTTATGGGATATGTTGAATTTTGCGCAAAACTGTTTGAAAGATGAGGACGTATATGCAGGGCCATTATCTGTTTTAAGCATTTTGGGGATGCCCAATGCAGCAAAAGCTTGCAAACAATGAGATGTAACATCTTTAACTTTTTCTCCAGAATGTAAGGAAGCAAAAATCATGCCTGAGCATGTATCTGTGGTCACATGAATAAATCGCAATTTTCCAAAACTTGGCTCATGAGTAACATCCATCTGCCACAAATGATTGGGCATTAATCCTCTAGGGTTAACGCCGAAATGAGGATTGGGCAAATGTGTCATACAAGATTTACAATCTTTTACAATTGTTCTGGCTTGCTCCTTTGTGATTTTAAACCTACACTGCAAGGTGGTGCTATTGACATGAAACTGGGAGTAAAATAAAGTAGCTTGCTGGAGCACTGAAAGTATAAATATTGTTTTTATAAGTTCATCAGCCTTTTGATTACCTTCATGGAGGGGACCAGGCAAATTAGTATGTGCTCTAATATGGCCTATGAATAGAGGTTTTTTTTTTGAGCACAAAAGTTTTTGTATTTGATAAAACAATTTAAAGGCTGGAGTATGAGGTGCTACTGGTCCTGCTAACTCTAATTTTGGGATGGCTTGTACAATATAGTGGCTATCTGAAAAAAATGTTTACGGGCTGGTCCCTAAAATTTCCCAGAGCTCTTACCACAGCTTCCAATTCCATTAGTTGAGCTGATTTGTGTGTAGTTATGTAAGTCATATTTTCTTTTTTAGTGACTACTGTAGCAGTACCATTTGAGGACCCATCTGTAAATACATTAAATGCCTTAGGAATAGGTTGATTTTTTATTACCTGTGGAAATATAATAGGATGATTAATACAAAAATATAGGAGACTTAGGAAGATGATTATCAAAATTTGCAGAAGTAGGGCATTTAGCTATGGCCCAATCACTATCATTGAAGCATAAATATTCAATCTGTGATGATGAATAGGGAGTAATAATAGTAGCAGGGTGAATGCCAAATATTTTAGTAGAAGTCTCAAGTCCTTGAAGAATAAGTTTAGCCACCATGGAGGTATAAGACTCAATTATACTTTTAGGAGAGATGGGCAAATGTATCCATAATAAAGGCCCTTGTTGCCAAAATACTCCTGTGGGTGTATATTGTGAAGAAATAATAATCAACATCAGCGCTTGAGTTAAATCAAATCTATCACAATGAGCTCCTTCGATGGCTTTTTCTACTAACTTTAAAGCTTTCCTAGCATCAGGAGTCAATGTTCGCGGTGAAGATGGATCAGGGTCACCACGAAGGATCTCAAATAAAGGTTTTAGTTGGCCAGTAGTGAGATTTAGTGTAGGGCGAAGCCAATTAATGTCTCCCAGTAGTTTTTGGAAATCATTGAGGGTGGTCAAATGTTCTTTATTTATTAAAATTTTGGGGGGTCTAACAAAAGTATCCATGATTTTAAATCCTAAATATAATATGAGAGATCTGGTTTGAACTTTGTCTTCTGCTATATATAATCCATATTTTCTTAAAATTTTCTACCACATCACTGAATATATTAAATAAGATTTTTTGATTAGGGTGGGCCAGTAAAATATCATCCATGTAATGTAGACACATGAGGTTTGGATATTTATTTTTAATGGGTTGGATAGCCTTGTCCACATATATTTGGTATATGGTGGGGCTATTAGCCATTCCCTGTGGCAAAACCTTCCATTGATATCTCTGTCAGGGCCATTATTGTTAATAGAAGGAACTGAAAAAGCAAACCTGGGGGCATCCAGAGGATGTAGGGGAATAGAAAAGAAGCAATCCTTTATATCAAGAGTAATAAGATGGAAATTTTTTGGAATAGCTACAGGACTAGGAAGTCCAGGTTGAATAGGGCCCATAACTCGCATGGTTTTTTATTAATTTGTCTAAGATCGTGTAACAATCGCCATTTTCCTGACTTTTTTTTTGATCACAAATATGGGGGAATTCCAGGGAGAGGTGGAAGGTTCTATATGTCCTGCTTCTAATTGTTCCTGAACTAGTAGGTGGGCCGCTTGTAATTTTTCTTTAGATAGGGACCACTGAGGGACCCACACTGGCTTATCAGAAAGCCATGGTATTTTTAAAATTATTTTCTCAGTGGCCCCAAAGAAAAATGTCTTTTTCCTTTATGATAACGATTTCTTTTAGGGTTAAGCTTACCCTGTATTTTTTGATAATGATTTCTTTTAGGGTTAAGATTACCTTGTAGATTTTCACATTTAACACCTGCTGGCTTGATTGCAAGGTGTACTCCCATTTGTTGTAAAATATCTCTTCCCCATAAAGTAACTGGTAGGTTAGGTAAAACATAACGCTGGAACGTTCCTTTATGTCCTTCATCATCCTCCCATTTTAAAATTACCGCACTTTTTTCTAGGAGGTTATTATATCCCAAGCCTCTTAAACTGGTTGAAGCTTTCTGCAGAGGCCAGTGCTTGGTCCATTGGCGTAAATTAATAATGGAAGAGTCAGCTCCAGTATCTATTAATCTCTCCATTTCTATTCCTTGGATTTTTATTTTACACATAGGCCTCCTTGAACAGTCTCGAACCCAGCAAGCCATGGGTCTTGAGTCTGTGGAACAAAATTCTCTATTGTTCCCTTTTTGAGGCATACTCATTTTAAATGAATTATGTAAATTGGGAAGGAGAAGCAACTGAACAATTCTATCTCCTTGATTAACAGAATTTATACTCTGGATTGAGCTAAGCATTATTTTAATTTCCCCTTTGTAGTCTGAGTTTATTACACCTGGGGTCACTTGCAAACCTAATAAGCTTTTAGGACTTCACCCGATAATAAGTCCTACAGTCCCTGAGGGAAGAGGTCCCCTGACTCCTGTGGGAATCAGCTGAACCCCCATTTCAGGTGTTAACACTATTCGGGCGGTAGAACAGAGGTCTAATTCTGAATTTCCTCCTGTTCCTCTGGTGAGGGAGTGGATGGGTAGTAGGGATTATGTCGGGGAAGCATCTGAGTGGATGCTTGAGGATACGCCTCCTCCAATGCCCCGTACATTTGTGGGCCCCGGGGCATTGGGCCCCATGCCCCGTTTTTTGAATTCCTGAACAAAGGATTTCCATAGATGTGAAATTTTGAATGACATTTAGTGGCCCAATGATTTCCCTTTTTACACCTGGGGCAGTGGCCTGGGGCACGGTATGAGCTTGGTCTTATTTCTCTTTGGGGATTTTGCCCAGAATAGCCTGATTTATTATGATAATTTTGCCTGGAATATCCTGATTGATTATAATGTCTAGGTTTAGCCTTTGTGAAATTTCGAGGGGAAGCACCTCTCATTGAGGCTGCAATCACATTTCCTGTGACAAAGGCGTCATTTATATCTTTACATAGTTGTATATATATGGAAAGATCCTTTTTAGTTCTCCATGGCCTGATGACTTCCTGGCAGTATTTATTAGCATTTTCGTATGCTAATTGAACAACTAATGGCATAGCTTGATAAACATATGCAAACACTCTACCTGCAGTTCTCAAAAGTCGATCAGCAAAGTCAGCATATGGATCATTAGGTCCTTGAATCACTTTTGACAAGCTACCTTCTAGATCCCCAGGTCCTTGTACAGTTTTCCATGCCTCTAAGGCAGCTGCATTTACCTGAGCATATACACCTGGGTCATAAATTTTTGAGCCTGTAAGTCTGCAATTTGCCCTTCTCCTGTGAGCATTTCTATATTATAGTCTCTAGTCTCCAAATACTGCAGCTGTGTTTCTTTTAGCTGTTTCTATACAAAGTTCTTGGAATTGTGATCGCCAAACCAAGTATTGCCCCCCGCTTAATGCTGCTTTACATAGACTTTTCCAGTCTGAGGGGGTTACACTAAAGGTGTTAAGGGACTCCAGCATACTCAACGTGAAAGGAGCTTGGGGCCCATAATTCATTACTGCCTCTTTGAGTTTTTTTATTGTTTTGAAATCTACTGACTGATGAACCCTCTGTTCATTTTTCTTTCAAATGCTGGCGGTTCCCAATGTATCTGTGAGTTACCCTCGAGAGCGCATAAGTGCTCAGAAAGACTTTTTATTTCTGTTTCTAGGGTATGCAAATGCCTAGTAATACCCTTCATATTTTCTGTAATGGATTCCACCCATGGGGGACTAGAGGACACAAGTGGTTCTTCTACTTGATGGTCCTTTTTCTTGGCCTTTTTTAGTTTCTTTTTCCTCGTTTTCTCAGGATCACTTTTACTAGATTCCTCACCACTGCTAATTTCACTGACAGCAATATCCTGAGGCCCAGGTTCCATTAAGAGCAAGTATCCTTCAGCTATCACCAATAACTCCCGAATAGCTCTAATAGCTTGAATTTTTGTCATTTTTGGGACTCTTCTAATACTCTCTTTACTGGTCTTAGTTGACCCAGTGGAAGCTACACTTTTTTGATCACTTTCACTTTTTTCTAAATCCTCCTCATTGAGAACGGAGTCAGGTATATCAAGGAGTCTTTCCATAGCCTCTATCACTTGGGATTCAGTTATATTTGAACCCATCTTTAGAGACCTTTCAGTTCTTACCTGTCCGCTCCGAAGTCCCCGTACGGGCCTCCACCTGTTGCCGCCTGAAGCGATGTCCGCTTGGAGCAATGAAGCTGCGGAAAGAAGTTCAGAGGCGAACTGGAAATAGGCTTTTTATTCTGATAACTTTTCTCTCTGGCTCTAACAATGACTTTAACACGCACCACACACACCACCAAACAAAAACACACCAAAAATGGCACAGACCCGATCAGCAATCTCAGCTCAAGTCTCTCGAGATCCTGGGCCAAGTCCCACGAGATCCCGGGCCAAGTCCCATGAGACTACGGAAGGCGGCAATGCCCAAACATCTCCATGGTCTATAGTCAACCACAATCTTAGCCATCTCCCCAAACAGGGCTCCTGCATCCTTATCCAACTTTGTATTCAATGCTCTTGGATCCAGTGCATTCAGATTCAGTCCAGAGGTCTCAAAACCTGCCAGTACATGTTGTCTGGCCTTGATGCTACTTTGACATGCAGTGTCTTTCTTTCTTCAACATGTACATGCTGTGACTTGACCCTAGTTATTGTCATGATGGCCAGAAGGAGAGAGAGGAGAAATCATGGGGAATGTTCTATCTTGAAAGGCAGCCATCTTCAACAGTATCTTCAAGTGATAAGCCTTTTGCTAGGAAGAGGGCCAATTACTATAGGCCTGGGGGTTCAGAGGAACCTGGTATTTAATATTTCAAGGGACTGACATAATGTACCCACCATCAGGGCACTACCCTTTCTGAACATGACTATGAATGTGGAGAAGAAGCCCTTCAAAGGTTAAGATTTCCAATTTCTCTGGATCTCTGATGCTCGTGGAAAGTCTGGGTCTGATCTTCAGCTTCTCTTGCCCTTTCTAAAGAAAAGAGATCTCTACAGTGCTGAAGAGATGCTCTGGTTTTCCCATTCTGCCGTATTGGTAATTAACCCCCCATCTGCTTTTTATCATTTTTCTCTAATTCATTGAACGCTCACAACAAGAACCATCTAGTTCCATAGTCCTTAATAATCATTATTCCCCTAAGCACCTCAAATACCTGAATTGGATATTTCTAATGGATACAAATGCACTTATGAAAGCAATCCTTTCCACAGTATCCCATCCTAAATCACCATTCACAAAAGTCTTAAAAACTGTACTCCAACTGCATGCTCCCTCTACTACCAGCAAGGGAGCTTTTGTTGTCAGCCATCTGTAGGTAATTCAACTCCAAAATTCCATTTTTTAGTCTGCAGTCTAAGATTACATTCTGTACAATTGATGAGGGGGGTTGTATGCCCAGGAAATAGCCTCTGATCTACTAAGATATACATGCAAGAGATTTATTGAGAAAGGCTCTCAGAATGACACCCACAGGAGATGAGGGAAAGAACATTAGGCAGAAGCAAATGCTGAACTGTGATGCAGCTGCAAGAAACTTCAGCCAGACTGAACAGGCACACTGGAGCTGTTGTGGCCCTTCAGAGTGCACCTAGTGAAGATTGGAAGTAGACCTTCACAGTACTAAATTCACTAATTATAGGATGCAGTTGTTCCCAGATGGGGGAAAAACCTTGGTGGGGGAATTGCTTCTTTCAGATGAGGGTCATTGTGAGATACCAATAGCCAACACTTTTGAAGTGAATATGACAGTCCTGAAGAGGTCCAGGCACTGTAACACAACATTTCTTCATGGAGGTACAATGGTCAGAAAGTTGAATGCTTTTCTCAAATTGAAGCATGCAATGTAGAAGATGAAAATGTCTGGAGTGTGAATCAGACACAAATGAGTTCCTAGCCTCAATCTTGAGAGAGAGAGAGAGACAGAGAGAGAGAGAGAGAGAGAGAGAGAGAGAGAAGAGGGAAAGGAAGAAAATGAATTAAAGAAGAAAGAAGGCTAATTGCACCTATGACTCTGGATTGCTGTTAAGATTCAATATGTAAGCCGGGCGCGGTGGCGCACGCCTGTAATCCCAGCACTTTGGGAGGCTGAGGCAGGAGGATCGCGAGTTCAAAGCCAGCCTCAGCAATGGCAAGGCACTTAGCAACTCAGTGAGACCCTGTCTCTAATAATAAAATACAAAAAAGGGCTGGGGATGTGACCCAATGGACGAGTGCCCCTGAGTTCAATCCCCGGTACCACAAAAAAAAAAAAAAAAAAAAAAAAAAAAAAAAAAGATTCAATATGTACATAGGTTTATAAATAACCTGTTTTTTGTCAGTCACAGAGCCACATCTTGGCCTCATAAAACCCTAAATACACTGAGAGAATATAAAGGAAGAGACAAAAAACTCTCAAAGAGAATAGTGATGAAATATGTGGTAAGCTTTGGAGCACAGAACAGGGAACCTGGACTGAACCTGAGGGCTTCTGAACTTTTCCAAGGAAATGCTGAGAAAATGCCTGCAAAGAGTCTGGGATTCATTAAGTTCTCAATAAATGAAACCTAGGGATAACATGATCCAAAAACACTGGGCTGACTTTTTTATACATTTACCTGTCTCTTGGGATGTTAAACATGGCCCTCATGTGCATCTGGCCTCCAGGCAGCCAGGGAGACACACCACGGGTGGCTAGCCTTGCTCTTTGGAACACCACATCTGTCCAAGATGGTCTGAGACAGATGCTCAGACAGCTCACAAATGCATGTTTGCAGAAAGCAAGTCAGTGCTATTGCTGGCGGGCTTCCAGGAACACAGAACACAGAGCAGATCTGGCCTCTCCTCTCTTTCTGCAATTGCTGCCAGGGATGGAGTGAGTGGGTGAGAGTGACTGTGTGGGAGTGAGTCACAGCAGCCCTGAGGGACACCAAGCTTCCCAGGAATGAGGAGACAACAGGACTGTGATCCCTTGTCAAGCATAGGTAGTTTCATAGTGTGTTTGCACTAAGATAGCAAAATGTTATTTAAAAAAAAAAGAGAGAGAGATTTGGTTCCTCCACCCCCAGGGAAACTGACAGCCCCTTGGGCATTCAGTTTCCAGGCTTCAGGAGCCAGCTGGCAATAGCTGTAGAAGGGTGGGCTGGAGGGGGCCCCAGGGATACAGCTGTGGAATTTCCCAGGTATGTCCCAGAGATCCAGCCTGGAGTTCTCTCCAGGGCCACCTGCAGAGCTGTACCAACACTGCTGTTCCTGACATCACCCTCTTTAGCATTCCATGAAAATGTGGTTTGTTCTTAGAGAGCCACTCACTCAGCTGCTGGATTTAGAAAGGGACCCAGAGGTACAGAAAGGGGTCAGAAAGTGTGAGCCAGGCTGTCCAATGTGCACCTGTTTTATATCACAGAGCAGCCCTTGACAGCATGGTAAAATGGGGGACATTCGTCCCTGACACTCCCTCTGGCCTCAGTGCTGCCCTAGTGTTCCTTCTGCCCAAGCCTATGCCCAGCTAATGCCAGGTATGCAGGATTAGCTTAGGGAAAGTAACCTGAGATCTGAAATGATGAGAAATCAGACACACAGGTATCCAAAGAGAAATGTTACATTGAAAGAAGATTCAAGGCCATGAGAAATGTTTGATACAATTGCAGCATGGAAAAAATACATGGTGACTAAAACATCAGAGGGGAGATGGATGGAAGTGAAGGGGCAGGTGGGGTTTGGGCCATACAGCATTTGGAGGGCAATGGCAGAGAATTTGGATTTAATCTTAAATGATACCTGAAGGATTTAAGCAAGGAGCAGGTAGAAAAAGTGGAAATGTCTAGAAGGCAGATCAGATCTGATGTAAAAATGAGGAAGGACGAAACCAAATCAGAGCCACTGAATGGACCATCATCCTGCATGCAATCATAATGGAAAACTGACTCCCCATAGAAACTAAAGCAAAGGTGAATTTGTGTCACGTTAAGTGGTACCTACTGCCTCCTATTTCTCTTCCTCTGAGCAGTAGATCGCAGTGGTTACTCAGATACCTTCTTGAGTCAGATCATTTGATTAAACCAGATTCTGCCATTTGCTGAAGTAAATATGCCATCTCTACATATGCCAAATTGGTATATTGATTATTTCAAGTTTAGATCACCTGAGGAAATACAGCTGCAGAAAGGGCCATTAGACAGTCTTTTCCTACATGCAACAAGTCATAAAGTTTCTTTTGGGAGAGGTGTCCTTCACAAACCAAGGCAAGAAAACTGTAAGCCCCAGAGACTTGTAATTTCAACTATAATGAACTTGAATGAATTCATTGGAGTAATTCTTATCTACTACCTTTTACAACTCCCCATATTTTTCTTAGTGACAACCCTAAAATTTACCTTAGTCCAGAGATCTGTTTGTCCTGTCATTCCTCCACAAACTTATTATTATTTGTCTAGAAAATATAAAGGCATCTCACTCTTGTGAAAATTCCCATGAATATGTAAAATTAATACAAATTGTATGCCTTTCTCTTGTTAACCAGCGTTGCATTCATTTGGTTCCTAGATCCACTCAAAGAGCCCAAGTGTGGGCCAGGCACAGTGGTACAAAACTGTAATCCCAGCTGAAGACCAGCCTGGTCAACTTAGTGAGACCCTCTCTCAAAATAGAAAGAACCAACAATGTAGCTCAGAGGAAGGGTGCCATTGGGTCCAATCTCCAGGACTGGGGAAAGAAAGAAAGAAAGAGAGAGAGAAAGAAAGAAAGAGAGAAAGAAAGAAAGAAAGAAAGAAAGAAAGAAAAAGAAAGAAAGAAAGAAAGAAAGAAAGAAAGAAAGAATATGTAGAGGGGATCTCTGCCTCTGCTACACTGGCTGTGCAACTATCATGGGTAAGTTACTTAACCTCTCTAAGCCCATATTGTTACTATTTTAATATATAAACTATAGATGGTAACTAAGTCCTAAGGGCATAGTGGTGGTTTGACTAGATGATGTGTCGAAGTTATTTAGAACAAGATACCTAGCTAAGTTATTATTAGTGACACATAAGAGTAACATTTTAAAGTATAACACAGGCATCGGTCATGTAGCCTACAAGCAATGCCTGCTTTGCTTAAGCTTGCTTAAGCTATACAAATGGATGCATTTTCACAGATGAGAAAAAGGATCAAGTCAGTGCCTCTGCAGGAGCTCAGAGTATCAGCAGGATACTCTGTCTGATGCCTGTTGACTAGCAGGAAGATGTCTCAGCTCTAGGAGGATCAGCAGCCCACCATGGCTGAGGTCAAGTCATAGTGAAACAACACCAAATCACACATTCTAGAAGCAAAATACTTTTCAGTCATGGCATGGCATATGCATCTTGTTCTCTTTTGTTCTTCCTCTGGAAGTTCTGGGTTGATGTTGTGCTTGTAGTAAAGACTTGCAAGGACTGCTCTTAATTATAAATCATTGAGTTTAATACACATTCTTAGCATTAGAACCCAAATTCCCAACTTCCATCCAAGTGAGGAATGAGAGACAGGTTTCTGATACTTTCTCAGATGTAAGTGTCAAATGGGCAAGGGTGTGGGAATAAGAAACAAGAGGAAACTCCACAAATAAATTTTAAGTATTCCTCAGTGTAAAAATGTTATGAAAGGCTCCTTCCTTGTCCCCAATGCCAATCCACAAGGACATGGTTTTGAGAACAAGAAAAAGAAAGAAGTTTTATTGCTTTCCTAGCAAAGGAGAAACACAAGGGACTTCTGTTCCAGAGGCTGTGATTTTGCCCATCATGGGGGACAGGAGGCTTTTAAAGGGGTGACTCAAAGGCTACATTCTGTTTTCAGTAGTTAGTTGTAATTCATTTGTTAATTTGGGAGATACTCATTACTTAGATTTTCTGGTGCTACCCCAAAGGACATCTGAATTACTTCCTTATGAATTATTTCATTGCTGTGGTCTGGGGTGCCTAGGATGGGGAAGAAAGGTAATCCTGTTTCCTTAAGATTAGGAAGGGGAAGGGAAAGAGGAAGAGAAAGAGAAAGAAACCTGTTCATTTTAATAATAAGTCACAGTAGCAGAGCAGCACGGGCTATATTCAAAGCATAAAGTGGACCATTGTTACAAAACAAGATAGGAATACTCCCAGAAAAAAACAAAGCCTATTGATAGTCCTCCATACATCTCAATGAATCATGCATGCTTTCAGAGCTGGGAGGGTTATTGCCAAGTCATGAAAGATGAGATCTAAACATGATTGTGCCTCTGCTTTATGACAGTTTTTCTCTTCTAATTGAAAATAATAATAATAATAATGATTAATTTCTCCAGTCTAGGAGAAATTTGGAGCATGAGATGCATTTTTAAACAACTTAGAAAAGGCATATTCCATTTCCAGTCGAGCATGTAAAGAGTTTGGGAGGCATCACATGCATTCTCACAACAAGAAAATGGTGAACTGAAAAACAACTCTCTTTAGATCTCTCAGAAAATTGAGTCCCAGGTAAAAGAGTGCCCCAGTCACTAAAGATAGTGGTGGATACAGAGAATCACAGCTAACTGGGAGCATAAGCCCAAGATAATATAACAGTGAAATACTTCATGCTTTGAATATAGCCCCTGCTTGCTGCTCTGCCACTGAGACTTATTTTAAAATGGACCTGTTTTCTTTTTCTCTTCTCCCCCTCCCCTTTGCTAACCTGGGAGATCGGAAACAGGGAAAACAGGATTAACTTTTTTCCATCCTAGGCTAAATTGTCTGTCTTTGATCAGATGCCCACCACAGGAAACAAATAATTTAGACTTCAGGGATGGCTATCTCCCAAATTAACAAGTGAATCACAACACACATATTCTCTCTCCCTCCTCTCTCTCTCTCTCTCTCTCTCTCTCTCTCTCTCTCTCTCTCTCTCCCCCCTTCTCCCCTCTCTCTCATACACACACACACACACACACACACACACACACACACACACAAGGAACACCTAGAATTAATCACTTCTTTAAAAACCCTCTGTTCTCCCTGATGGGCAGATTCATAGCCTCTGGGAGAGGAGTACTCTGTGCTTCTCATTATTGCATTGGCCTCAGAGATAAGAATGGAGCTTTTGGTAATAATAAGAAACCCAATGGTCTCAGTACTGGTGTTACAGAGCTGGGGACTTCAGAGAAACTGAGGCAGCATAAAGCCCCCTCCCACCTTCAAACTCCAATTCTTGCCATCAAGTCAGAAAGATTTCAGACAAGTTGTTCAGAGTAACAGAAATTACTTTTTTGAAGGGATAGGTAAAGGGAAAGGGGACACTCTGAAGCGAGAGAGTTGGGTCCTCTCAGAGAGGAGAGGAAAATGTGCCTTTCCTGTGTAACAATGGTCTACTTTGTGCTTTGAATATAACCCTTGCTGCTCTACCACTGCAACATTTTTTAAATGGACATGTTTTTCTCTTCCTTTCTCCCTGCTCCCTCCTAATCTTTCCACTTCCATAATCTCAGGGGAAACAGGATTACCTTTCTTATCTATATTAGGCAGATTTATCTGTCATTGAGTACACACCACCATAGGATCAAAGTAATCCATTCTTCAGGGATAGTACCAGAAGATCTCAGAATTGACTATCTCCCAAATTAACAAGTGAGTTACAACTCCAAACAGAGAACACATGGGATATAGCCTTCAAGTCACCCATCTCTTTAAAAGCCTACTGTTCCTGCTGATGGGCAGAATCACAACCTTTTGGACGGGAGTCTCCTGTATTTTTCCTTTTCTAGTAAAGCAATAAACCTTTTTTTTTCATTTTTCTCAAAACTATGTCCTTGTAATTGAATTGGCATTGGGCACAAGGATGGAGCTTTCATCAACATCTGCACTTCAGTTTTATTGGGGATTCCAGAGAAGTTTCCAGATAATAGCGCCTAGTTCCACCTCTTAGCTTTGGACTGACAACAAGATGAAAGACTTTCAATTGCCCCCTGCCATGACAATCTAGATCACCTTGGCCCATGTGGACTTGTTCTAATTGGATTCTTAGCCATAAATTCTTACATATTTTATGGTTAGGAAAAATTATTCTTATCTTTCTGAGTTTGGGGATCTGGTCTATAAAAGAGGTCACAAAATTTACCCCTTCAGGGTAACTTGCATTCTTCTTATAAGACATTATTTTTGGCCTGCATTTCTCCTTCAGAACAAGTATTTTGCTGAGAAGTGACACACTCTGTCCAGGAAAGCAGGGCTGCAAGTAAATTCCTTCTTATAAAAGAAAGCATGTGGGGGTCAGCCCAGTGGGCCCATTTTATAGAATCATTCTCTTAACCTCATGTCCCCACCATTCACATCAGTCTGTCCCCTAACACTGGTAGGAACATTTAAAATGTAAGTAATGAATTGCTAGAGTCTCAAAGTGAACTAGCATGAAAGTTAAATCTTTAAGAAAGGGGTGAAGATACACTTCAATGGAGAAAGATAGTTTTTTCAACAAGTGATGCTGGAAAACTATGTATCTGCATACAAAAGAAAGAATCTAGATACAGAACTTTTATCCCTTGGAAAAGTTAACACAAAAAGGGTCACACATCAAAATGTGGAACGCAAAATTCTCAAACATCTAGAAGATAGCATAGAAGAAAATATAAGTGACTTGGGATATGGTGATGACTTTAGATATGACACTAAAAACACACTCCACAAAAAGAGTAAGTTGATACATTGAACATTATTAAAATTAAGAACTTTTGATCTGTGAAAGACACTAACAAAAGGTGTAAAAGCCTGCCACAAACTGAGATAAAATGCTTGCAAAATACTTTTTGATAAAGGACTTGACAGGGGATATGTAAAAATGAACAATTAAAAAACAAACATATTGATTAAAAATGTTTAAAAGATCTAAATAGACATCTCACCAAAGAAGATATACAGATGGAGAATATGCATATGAAAAGATGATCAATATCGTATGTCATTATGAAATTACAAACTAAAACAATAATGAGATACCACTACATACCATCAGCATAGCTAAAATCCAAAACTCTGACTGTTAGATAAATTCAGACCAACAGGCCATACCCCCCAGGTGCCTTAAATTGGCCACACCCCAGGTGCCTTAGGTTATCCAGTGAGCCTGAGCTTTAACTTCCCAGAAGTGCCCATCTCTCGGGAGAATCCACATTTGGCGGGCTCTGAGTCCCCATCCTTTCTGATCCTGGGAATACTCGCCTCTATGGAATTCACCCTGGGGCGGGCTCACGCTTTCTAAGCTTACAAGTCCCGCTTCCACCCCTCTGTAACTGGAGTCACTACGTAAACCCCCTCCAGGCCAGAACTCATCCCCTTTCCTTCTTCATCACCTTCTTCTCACTGGCTCCCCCTTCCCCTTTTCCCTTTCTTCCCTTCCCTCTTCCCCTTCTACCCTTCCCTTTCCCTTATCCCCTTTCCCCTCCTTCCCTTTTTCCATCCCCTTTTTCCTTCTTCGCCTCATCCATGCCCTTCTCCTCCCGGCCAGTTTTCCTTCCCTTGCCTTCACTCCCTTTCCCTCCACATGCCCCTTCAGTCCTGACCTGCCTTAGGGGCAGGTTAATAAACCCTTTTGCTACACAGAGGTTTCTGGCGTGGGTTTTTTGCCCTTCACTGACAATACTTAATTCTTGTAAAGATGAGAAGCAGCAGGGACTCTCATTCATTGCTGATGGAAATGCAAAATGGTACTGCCACTTTGGAAGACAGTTTGACAGTCTATCACAAAACTAACCATACTCTTACAGTATAACAAAATAACCATGCTTCTTTTATTTACCCAAAAGAATAAAAAATGTATGTATAAACAAAAACATGTTCATGAATGTAAATAGCAGCTTTATTTATAATTGCCAAAACTTGGAGGAATTTAAAATGTCCTTCAGTGGACAAATAAATTAATAAACTGTATTCAGAGAATGGAATATTATTCAATACTAAAAAGAAGTATTGAACAATGAAAAAAGCATGAAGGAGACTAAAATGCATCAATGCCACTCTGAAAATGTAACAGTGTTCTACCTTGTTCTTTGAATACAGCCCTTGTTGCTCTGCCACTAAACCTTATATTTAAATGGACACTTGTTTCTTCCTTCTTCTTTTTCTCACCCTCTCTAACCTGGTGGCAGGGAACAAGATTACCCTTTTCCCATCTTAGACCAAGTTATCAGTACTTGAGCACACACCCACCACAAGAACCAAGTAATTCGAACTGCTGGAAGATGACAGAAGATCTAAGGAATGGCGATCTTCCAAATTTACAAGTGAATCACAATCCCCCTACAGGGAATATCTGGACAGGAGTCTTTGAATAGCTCTTTAAAAAGCCCCCTGTCCTCTAGGATATGTGTCACTAGTGCTTCTACTTTGCTAGCAAAGCAATAAACCTTCCCCCCCACCTTTTCTCAAAATCATGTCATCCTTATTAAATTGGCATGGGTACAAGGACAAAGATTTTGGTAACAAAAAGGCCACATACTATATAATTTCATCTACATGATGTTCTGGGAAAGAAAAAAACTATGAAGTCAGTAAAAAGATCTGTTATTTCTAAAATTCAAGAGGAGAAAGGAAGTAATAATTAGGTGAACACAAAGAATTTTTAGGTCAATGAAACTATTATTTATGATACAATAATTTTGAATAGAGGGCATTGTGCAATTGTCAAAAATTCAAAATTGTAAAATACAAATAAGAAACTGTATATCTTGTGTTACAGTAAACTGTGTTTCTGTTAGACAGGCTTATACCTATAGGTGGCTCATTCAGCCAAGATCTCTTGGCTAAAGGAACTACTACTGGTAAGATCAACATAGCATGGCCCATGTCTTAAAGGGCCAGTGACAGATAAAAAGACAGACAAGAGAGGATCACTGAAACCAGGACAGACAGAAACATTTAAAACAGACAGATCTACATGTATAAATTTCTTTCACTTACTTTACCTTTGACAGACCAACTCCAACTGCAAGTTTGTATATTAATCCAGAAAGCTATTCAAAAGCCAGATCATTACAGTAAAACATTATTTTAAACAGGCTTAAAACTGTAGATGGCCCTTTCTTCAACTTAGTTTACCTCTGACACATCAACTGGAATTGTAAGGTTGCATAAAAAAGAAATACAACCAGGCACAGTGGTGCACACTGGTAATCCCAGCACTTGGGAGGCTGAGGCAGGAGGATCTCGAGTTCAAAGCCATCCTCAGCAATGGCGAGGCACTTAGGAACTCAATGAGACCCTGTCTCTAATAAAATACAAACAAGGGCTGGGGATGTGGCCCAGTGGTCCAGTGCCCCTGAGCTCAATCTTCAGTACCAAAAAAAAAAAAAAAAAAAGAAAGAAAGAAAGAAAGAAATACAAAGAAGGACCACAAGATAGGAGCACCAAAACTGTGGCCCACAGATTGAAGCCAGAATTAGACAGGCAGTCAGTGAAGCTAGAATTTGACAGGCAGTCAGCAGAGATAAATAAAACAAGTCAGGTATATCAAGAAAGCCAATTTTGAGTGAATCCTGGGAAATTGCAGGCTGTCCCCTGAGGGATTAAAATGTTAATTCTTCCAGAGCCCTTCCTCCACCCTTATCAAGAACCTGCCCCTGCCCCAACCAGTTGCCAAGGTAACCTGTCCCAGGAACTGCCCCTCCCTACAGGGAGCTATACAGTTGTTAATTAATGTGTCCTGAGCTGCACCATCTTGCCCTTCCCCCTTCAGCCCATCTGCTTTTCACATTTTGTCCATCCCACTGGGCCTGGTCAGGTACACAGGAAGGAGAAAGATAAGCTGAAGAGAGGCAAGAGAACAAAGGAAGCCTGGGACATATAAAAAGTCACACCTGCCTCACTTCTTGTGATACCACGATACCAGCAATGCCTCCCTTCTCCCTCCCAGGAGAAGTATATGTTACCCATTTTAAATGAACTCTGCTTTATATGCTTGCTTCGGCATGCTTCTCTAATGTTCAAACTTCAACATTTGGGGGAGCAGAACTCGTCACCTGTAAATGGTGGTATCATCAACATAGATAGGTAAATTGAGTCAGGTTGGATCAAGGAGGTCAATTTTGAGTGAGTCCGAAGTTGGAGACTGTCCCCAGAGGGACTGAAATGTTAGTTCATTTGGAGCCCTTCCCCCATCCACCCTTATCAAGAACCTGCCCCTGCTTCAACCTGTTGCCAAGATAACCTATCTCAGGAATTGCCACTCCCTATAACGTTGTTAATGGGTCTTTGGCTGCACCATCTTGCCCTTCCCCCTTCAGCCCACCTGTTTCCCACCTTTTGGCCCTCCCACCCAGAATTTTCTAGGCCTAGTCACTTAGGCAGGAAGGAGAGAGATACAGGGAAGGGGACAGAACAAGGAAGCCCAGGGCATATAGAAATGGCAGAACACCTCACTTCTTGGGATACCAGGATACCAGCTATGACCCCCCTTCTCCCTCCCAGGAGAAGTCTATGTTACCCCTTTTAAAATAATCCCTGCTTTATATGCTTGCCTTGGCGTGCTTCTCTAATGTTCAAACTTTAACATGTGAGGAAGCAGGATTCATCATTGATAATTGGCCATATCAAGATGGGAAACTTTAGATTGACCAGCCAAGGTCTTTTCCCAAGAGACTACCTATAGGATGAATGCAGTATTGGCCATGTCTCAAAAGGGGCAGTAACAGATACAGCCAGAGTAAATTCCCAAACTCTAGGCCGAAAAACGGTAAGAACCTAGAACAAACCAAAAAAGAGTAAATATCCCTAGGTTCTCAAGTCCTGCTTAAGCATGACTGCTACACCAGTGGCACCACATAATGTCCCCACAAAGAGGGACCAGATGTTCCCATGAAGAGAAACCAGATGTGTGGAATCAAGTGTCTTGGCATTCACATTGGGGGATATACCAGATGGCCTAAGGTGTCTTGAATTCACCGAATTCAGTTTTCTTTTTCTCAAAGTGGAACATGATGGAGTAAACTGTTTCATTCAGGAAGAGAAGGCAGGAGTTACCAAAAGCAAAATGAGCTTTGGCAGGGGCTGGAAGGCTATCTCAGTCCCTCCCTTTAATTACAGGAATAGTTTCTCCTCCCAGTCCACCTGAGGCAAACTCTTTGGCAGTTAGCTCTCAAGAAGTTTGCTAGCCACCTTGCAATCCACAGCATAGAAGTTGTGTTCCTTGAAGAGCCAGGTTTGCCCAAGAAAGCTGGAGTGAAAGCTGTTCTCAGGTCCCATCTGGGGTGCCAAATTTGTTACCAAAATCTCAGTCCTTTTTTCTCATGGCCAATCCAATAACAAGGATATGTTTTTGATTAAAAAAAAAAAAAAAAAAAAAGGAAAAAGGTTTATTGCTTTGCTAGCAAAGGAGAAATACAGGAGACTCCTTTCCCAAAAGCTATGGGACATCAGTGGGAAGAGGTGGTTTTTAAAGAGGTGATTAAAAGGCTACATTGCATGTGTTTATTGTTGGAGTTGTAATTCACTTGTTACTTTGGGAGATAGTCATTTCTAAGATCTTCTGGTACCATCCATGAAGAATGGATCACTTTTTTCCTATTGGTGGTATGTACTCAATGACAGATAAATCTGCCTAAAATTGGGAAGAAAGGTAATCCTGCTTTCCCTGAGATTAGGGAGGGGAAGAGATTAGGAGGGAGCAGAGAGAGGAAGAGAAAGAAACATGTCCATTTAAAAAATGTTGCAGTGGCAGAGCAGCAAGGGTTATATTCAAAACCTAAAGTGGACTGCTATTACAGTTTTAATGTGAAAACTCTCTCTCTCAAACACATACACGTGTCACATTGTGCTTGGTGTGATAAGCAAAGTTTGAAGGATTCTTTTAGTAGGGTGTGATTGTGCCAGTTCTGTGAGCACAGAATATGGTTTGTAATACACACTGGGCCAATTCCCAGGAAGCCAAGAATTTATTAAAGGGTTTCCAAGAGCATAGGTACCATTACTCCAGCCCCACTCTATTAAAAGTTGGAACAATTTGTGTTGCTGATACTGTTGTAGGGACAGATGAGGCAAGGTACCAAAGACAACCGGAAACAGTTTTATTTGGCTGCAGCCTGGTTCAGAGGGTACAGCTCTTGCTCTAATCAATTAATCCCCTGAACCCTGAGTTCAGGTAGTTTCAGAACTTTATACCCAGCATGTAAGGGAAGGGGCTCAGAAGTTCACAGTTTGCAGAAGTTCACATAAAAACAGCTTTTTCTTTCACTATTCTAGGCAAGTTAACCCTTCAAGACAACACCTAAGAAAGGGAGAGCTTGTTCTTCCCTTTCTTTCCTCCCCCAGCTGTTACCATGGAGCCCTATTAGTAACTTCTCTTCTCTTAGAAATGTAGACATCTCTGTGAAGCTCCAGCTCAAGGCCAGAAGCCTTGTTAAAGAATTTGTCCTTTTTATTATCACACTTTGCATTTGCAAACACACTTCTACAAAATACTATACTGGATACATGTCTGTGAAAAAGAAATAAAGGGGTGTCCAGCACCTGGAGTGCTGATTTCTTCCAGGCCAGTGGCCAAGTAATAGAGCAACAGGAAAATAGAAAGTTTATCTACATTGAACTTTTTTGTAGAGACGTTTTTGCTGATGGTCCTAATATCAGCCATAGTGAAGATTTCTGGAGAAGTTTAGTTAAGATTTTCTGTGGAGAAGGGGGTGCCACTACAACACATTAGGGGATGTCAAGCAAGTCATCAACTAAGCTACACCCAACACAGTGGAATCCCTCATCCTGAGCAATTCCAGTTGACCTGTCTTCCTTACAGTATTATGAATTTATTGTATGAACAAGATCTGTTCATTCTCGTATCCCTGGAACCTGGCAAAAGATGGCTTATAAAAAGGATCCTTTAAATGTTTGTGATTATTGAATTTTATAATCAATTTTTCCCATTCCTGCAATGGAAATATGGAATTAACTCCTGAAAGGTAAAGGAAAATTTCTCCTCTGCTCCCTAAAGAGTCTCTGAAATGAGCTGAAAATAAGATTAAATAGGAGAAATGAGATACATATTTATGAATGTTCCCAGGGTAAAAATCACAACAGGGGAGTAATACACAAAGTAAGCAATTCAAAGGAGGGTTCCATAGAAGCTTATATACACTTTATATTAATTAATTTCCTGATGCTGTAATGAACTACATTAGGCAATGAATTACAAAGAGAAAAATATTCATTCAGCTCGTAGTTCTAGAGCTCACAGTCCAAGTTTGGGATTCCCTATTTCTGTGGGCCTCGGAAGAAGATATAGAAGGCAGTGGCAAGGAGCTCATGATGGAGCAAACTCCTAGTATCACAAGCTATGAAACAAGACAGCAAAAGAACCCACAATCCCCTTTGAAGACATACCTCTATTGATCTAAAGACCTCCTACTAGGCCCCACCACTTAAAGGGTCACCATACCTGACAACAGTGCCTCCTTGGGTATCAAACTTTTAAAACACGAACCTTTGGTGGACACTAACTTTCTTCACAGGGGAGAAGGAGATAGGTAATATAACAATTTTAAGAGGTGGAACAGACCTTGAGACATAAATTAGCTTGTGAAAGGATTTTTTTTTTTTTAATTTAAATAAGCCTAAAGGGCAGACATTATGTTTTAACAGTTAATCCAAGTGTGGTTAGTTCCTCTGTCTTCTTCACTGAGATAGATAATGGGATTATAGGTTGGGGATATAAGGCAATCTTGTTCCTTTGGGGGGGGGGGCTCTCATTTTAATGTAAATGAAACAAAACTAGAGAACCTCTTCCCCCTTATGGAGGGGAAGGCATTCCAGAGAGTGAAAAGAAATATGTGGAAAGAAGGAAACATTGTGGACTCCATGAAATGTAGGCCAATCTCATTTTGAGCATATTCACTGAGATCTTTTATGCATTCAGTCAATCAGATCAGGGACTCAACTAAAATAAATAGTTGCCACTTTGTTTACTTTGTTCAAGCCAATGAAAGCTCCAAAGAAACTACAAGAGGAAACTGAATTTCAAATGCTTCTGAGAGATCAATTAACACCTTGAAATTTTTATCTAAAAGCTTTTTTAATGGGTTCCTGACTAATACATGCTTAAATGTTAATGAGGACTGATAATAGAATCCTAATAGAGTTGTTTGGGTTTGGTTTTATAAATGGAAGCACCTATTTGCTAGTCTACACTGAGCAGTAGAGTGTCAGAGTATATAAATTTTATTTTAAAAAATGAAGTCCAATTGTATATATAAGCATTATAGAGATATAAATATTATAAGGAAGTTTTAAATGTACACTTTTCCTTCTGAAGTTTTTAGTTTAAGTCTATGAAGTAAACTGTTAACAGACAAAAAAAAAAAAAAAAAGGAGGGGAAAGAACATACAAAATGTGCTACATTTGAGGCATGGGACTATTAGACTCCCAGAGGGGCAAGATAGCTGACCCTTCTATACAGCTTAAAGGGATAGTGTTAGATTCCGGGCAGGGAGGACACACCTCCCAGGTACCTTGAGAAAAGACTACACCTCCCAGGTGCCTCAGCAAAGCTGGCCAGCCCTCAGGTGCCCTTCCCACCCCCTCTTGACCTCTGGCAGCCTATGGAATTGGGGTTCCTTCTGAGGGGTTCCTCTGACCACCAGTTTGCTATTTAAGCCTGGTCCAGACTGAAACCTCTTTCTTCTTGTCCTTCCCTTCCCTGCCGCTCCACTCCTTTCTTCCCCTACCTCCCTACCCTTCCACGTGGTCCCTAATAAGCCCTTTTTATTAAAATGGCATTCCCGGGGTAAGTTAACTTTGTCTAATATTTGGCGCCCAACGTTGGGCATGTTTGCATTCAAAGGACAAAGTTCCTTGGGAACTGCTTTTTTCGCTACTGACCCTTTGCCGTATACACCACCATTTGCTGGTCTCCAGATAGGTAAGCCTCGCAGAGCTCTCTCTCTCTTTCTCTCTCTCTCTCTCTCTCTCACTCTCTCTCTCCCCCTCTCCCTTTCCTGGGAACCTCAGCCTCCAGACTTAGGTCTAAAACCTCTGTGCAGGGTGACCTGCAATCTTCAAGTCCATTTGCACCCGCTGTGCATGCGCGCACCTTGGACAACATGTGTCCCCGCACCGCACGCCTCAATTCATCCTCAGCCCTGCACTCTACTGGGAATACAGAGACTTTTATTTTCTCTTCATTCTCCATTTTAGTGCTCATCTTATTTAGCCTTGCGGTCATTCACTATTGGTCTCATTCTTTCCCATCCCGATCAGCCAGCTCTGCCCTCAGCTCCCTGCTCCTTCCCAGATCCACCATATTTTTCCGCCCAACCCTGTCTCCACTTTCGCCCTTCCCGGATGCACCATCTTTCGTCCCAACCCACATGGCTCCCTCCGACTGCTGGCCTAGCACGGCCATACCGTGTGCCTCCACCTCCGCCACCACGCCCGGCCTTGGGTGATGCCACAGACCGCTCGGGACTCAGGCCAAAGCAGCCAACACTGGCCAAGGCGGCAGCTTGTCCGTGCCCTGCCTTGTGGTGGCAGCAGTGGCGGCAGGCCTGGGACTCTGGGCCCACTTTCTCTTCCATCCCTAATGCCCACGCCGATGGCAGACCCACCAGTAGCCAGGGACCGCAGGGCCGCTGCCTGCCAGCACTGCCCCCTTCTGCCAGCTGCTCACCGCCCTCAGGCCTGGGCAGCCTCACCCGGTTCTCCATCATGGGAGGCTTCTCCTTCCCCCGAATTTCCTTCAGGCTTTTGGCCCACTCCAGACTTGGGTCTCTCTTTCCCATTCACATGGGACACAACACAAGATGGCCCTTTGTCCTCCGGTCCATTCGGACCTTATGTCTGCCTGGCTCCGGTGACTGCCGAGTCACAGACTTAAATCTCGCTTTATCCATGGGCCTGCACGAGTCCATCTCTTCTCTGATAATGGGAACTTTTTAATGCTTCCCAGCTGACCCCGCCTTTGCCTCCTCCACTAAAAACTTTTAAGCCACGCTCAGCATCTGGCAGCCCCAACCGCGAGTCTGCACCTCGTGGCAGCCCTGTCCCCTTGCCCCCACTGTGGCACACTCAGCCTCCGGACTTAGGTCTTATTCCTCCCGTCCGGACAGGAGGAGCTCTCTCTAGCACGCACTGATGTTCATGGGAACTCTATCAACAATATATGTAAACTCTGTGGAATTCTATTTAAGAAGCAGAGATCAACTTCAGAACTAAAACGCCTGACTTAAGATTTATAAAGAACCCCACCTTACCTGAGATAAGGCTCTGGTCTTCCACCTTAACTACTTGCCAGAATGTATGGTCAAAAGAGTGATTCTTAAGAAACAGGGATTATAGTATATAACTCAGAATCCAAGATGGTTATTACACAAACTAAATGTGCTTTTACTCTTGTTAGTTTTAACTGTTTGAAGTTTGCCTGCTAATGTTTTGCAGAGGTATCACTTCAAGAACACAACCTGAGTTAATTTAAGCCATCACCCATGGGACAGATAGGAAACATAGACCCCAATTAATAAAAGGGTTTATTACGGACCATGTGGAAGGGTAGGGAGGTAGGGGAAGAATGGAGTGGAGGGGCAGGGAAGGGAAGGACAAGAAGAAAGAGGTTTCAGTCCAGAGGAGGCTTAAATAGCAAACTGGTGGTCAGAGGGACCCCCCAGAGGGAACCCCAATTCCATAGGCTGCCAGAGGTCAAGAGGGGGTGGGAAGGGCACCTGAGCGCTGGCCAGCCTGAGGCACCTGGGAGGTGTAGTCTTTTATCAAGGTACCTGGGAGGTGTGGCCTCCCTGCCCAGAATCTAACATTCCCCCCTTTTTGTTTTCTTAGGAAGAGGGGCCTCGTGTTTCAATCTGGCTGCTTTGTGCTGAAATGGGGCGACGTGGGGTGCTATGAGGGGAGGAGATGTGGGGAGGCAGGTCAGGCTCGAGGGTGGAAAAATTCCCAGGAGGTAGGTGCGGAAAAGATAAATCTCTCCAGGTATGGGATGGATGAAGTTTCCTTGAAGCCAAAGATCAGTGAGGGTGTCATGAAACCTCAGGGAACTTGACATCTTGGATTTATATTTCCAGACTGAAACCAGCTGTTCAACCAGCTGAAGATACACAAAAGAATGACAAACAACTACCTCAATATACTTGCTCTCCCCTTCCCACCAATCCATTAAAAATTCATTTCTCTCATGTCCCCGATACTGACTCAAAATAATCTTTTCTGTTTTTTTCATTTTGGACCTTTATCCAGCGTTTTTTTCTCAGGGATTATCAACTGTGGAAAAAAACAATGGATTACTTTCAAACCAGAGATGACTTAGACTCTTTGTCAGCCTGCTCTGAGAGGCCCCTAACCTGCCACTCTATGCTCATTATGATGTGCCTCGTACTCTCCATTGGCCTCTTCACCATAAGTCCCACCTGGTAGAACACAGGCCTATGGACAATAACCCATCTCAAATTCTTTCCCTTTGTTGCTTCCATAATATTGTTACCTGTAAACTTGCAAGGCCTACAATTTCTACATACTCTTCGAGAGGATAGCCGGCTGACTCCCTCAGTGATTTTCTGCAGAACCCTGGTTTGATACTCTCACCGATCTTTGGCTTCAAGGAAACTTCATCCATCCCATACCTGGAGAGATTTATCTTTTCCGCACCTACCTCCTGGGAATTTTTCCACCCTCGAGCCTGACCTGCCTCCCCACATCTCCTCCCCTCATAGCACCCCACGTTGCCCCATTTCAGCTCAAAGCAGCCAGATTGAAACACGAGGCCCCTCTTCCTAAGAAAACAAAAAGGGGGGAATGTTAGATTCTGGGCAGGGAGGCCACACCTCCCAGGTAGGAGGCCACACCTCCCAGGTACCTTGAGAAAAGACTACACCTCCCAGGTGCCTCAGGCTGACCAGCTCTGTGGGCCAGCCCTCAGGTGCCCTCCCCACCCCCTCTTGACCTCTGGCAGCCTATGGAATTGGGGTTCCTTCTGAGGGGTCCCTCTGACCACCAGTTTGCTATTTAAGCCTCCTCTGGACTGAAACCTCTTTCTTCTTGTCCTTCCCTTCCCTGCCCCTCCACTCCATTCTTCCCCTATCTCCCTACCCTTCCACGTGGTCCCTAATAAACCCTTTTTATTAAAACGGCGTTCCCAGCGTAAGTTCACTTTGTCTAACAGATAGGCGTGTTGATCCAAGACACAAAGAAAAGACCACCAACTCCAATTTTAAATCAAATTAAAGCAAGCTTATATTGTATACACAAAGAGAGCTGGCCAGAGGCTGCCCCTCCCAAACACTGGGCTCAGGATCAGCCCTGTTCTCTGGGAAGACAAGGTTTTTATAGCACAGAAAGTTACAAAGAAAAGTGAGGGGGGAATGTCTTGGGAACTTGCAGCTAACAGGGTTTTGGCAAATGTGATACAAAGGCAGATAGCAGGCTAATGATCTACATGGCTTAACATTTCAAGGTAGGGAGCAAATTAAGATTCCTGTTGGAATTTATGAGGTGCCACTAAGTTTTTAGGGAGGGTTGTTATCTGGTAAAGGAGAGCCAGGCCTGTGTGAGTTCAGAGCACAGGCAGAAATTCCAAACAAGATTTGCCCCAGAGTTTGGTCAGGCCAAATAAATATCTTAGTAAAACAGAAATGAATTTTTTTTTTTTTTAACTTTATGGCTCCCAGTCTTAGGATAGAAATTGGTTGGGTTCATCAAGGAGTTTAATGTTTTGAGGGCAAGGGCTCCATCTGTGGAAGCTTGGGGAGGGGAGGGGAGTGCTGTGAACAGGAATCCAAGGTTGTCTTTAGATGCAAATGAAATCTTCCAGGTAACTGCCATATGTGGTCACCTCTTTCTGGGCCACATGTCAGACCCCTAATGTCTTCTTTCTGTGGAAACATCCCTCTTAGACAGAAGAGGGAGGGTATCAAAGTAAAAAGACCTTTATCTGTGGTTTCTTAATTCGCTGATGTACATGGAAGGAGATAAGTTTTTTAGAAAAGGACAGACTTCAGAGTTTTTCCCATATCTGCAGATTCTGATTTCTCTGCATAGTCAATGCCAAATATGCATATTTTGAGTGGATGTTTTATTCTCCCATAATATATTTAAACATTGATAGTTTTCTTATCAACTTTTAAATTAACTAATAACATAATGCTATCATTTGGATCTTAAATAACTGCAAAGGTCTACATTTTAAAGACTTGATCCCCAGAGTAGCACTTTTGTGTAGTGGTGAAACCTTTAAGAAGTACAGCCCAGGGGGAGGTCTTTAGATCACTGGGGCATGCCTCAAAGGCAATTGCAGGATCCTGGCCTCTTTCTTATTCTCTTTGTTGCTTTCCAGCCATGAGGTGAGTAGTTGTGCTCTGCCACACAACCCATCATGATATGCTGCCACAGGCTTAAAACAATGGGGCCAACTGATCATGGACTTAAGTCTCTAAAACTATGAGCCAAAATAAACCTTTTATCTTTATTTTTTAATTATTTTACTTTTAATTTTGGAGGGTGCCAAGATTGAACTCAAGGGCAGTTAACCACTGAACCACATTCCCAGCCCTATTTTTGTATTTTATTGAGACAGGGTCTCACTGAGTTAGTTGCTTAGCCCCTCACTAAATTGGTTAGGCTGGCTTTGAACTTACAGTCCTCCTGCCTCCACTCCTGAACCAGTGGGATTACAGGATTGTGCCACTGTGTCTGGCAATCTTTTCTCTTTGTAAGTTGATTATCTTATTTGTAGTTGATTATCTTGTATTTGTTGTAGTAATAGAAAGCAAACTAATGCCCATGCCTAAATAAAAGTACTTAAATGTATATATTCTTAAACATTTCTCCAAGTAAGCATACCTGTGTAATCCACCACCATCAAAACCAATAAATAAAACCTCCTCATCCTGTTCCAGCAGTATTTACATCCTCTCCAAAGGTAACACTGCTCTGACTTCTTATTAGTTCTGGCAGTTTTGACCTTGAAGTAGAACAGGATATATACCTTTATGTCTGGATTTTTGCCTGGCATTTTGTTTGTAAAACACTTCTATGTAGCAGCAACTTATTGTTATTGCTGTACATTCTTCTTGTTATGTGAACTTTTCACAGTGTTTTCTACTGTTGATGGATATTTGGGTTGTTTCTAATTTGAGGCTATTTAAAATCGTGCTGTCACATTTAGTCTAGTAGATGGTTGGGTTTTGATGCATTTTGTTTCTGATGTGCAAGTGCCAAGTTGTGAACATTTTTTTATCATCATTTGTATATGCACCCATCATACTTTAGTAGATACTGAAATAGGAATTTAGGGATGTAAAAAGAAAAAATATACTGAGTTTCCAAAGAGAAATGTGTCCATGAACCATTGGAGCATAGAAAATGACCATGAACCTTTGAAATACAAAACAACAAATACCTGAACAATGCAGCCCACATTCTCAGCCCTCACCTTTACCTCCTCATCCTTGGTCCATCCTTTGCTTGTAAAAAGTAACATGATATGAGCAACACACAAGTGCAAGTGTGGAACCCCCTTTATAGCCCTCTTCTTAGTTTAACTGCTTCTTTTTGCTTCTGTAAAATGCTTGGCTTTAAGATAATAAGAGTCAAACTGCTGTGATTCTATTTAGTAATCAGCTACCTCTATTCTGTCAGCCTCAAGCTGTCACAAGTCTCCGGCCATGGGGAAAAGAGAGAACAAGCCCAGGAATTTTAAGCCAGCCCTGTGCACAATAAAACCTTGTAAGATAAAAGCAGGACACTGCACTGAGCTTGAGAAACAGCGCATTCCATTGCACTGAAGACAGCTTCTGCCAATAAGAACCCCCTCGGTTATCAACATGCTTGGCGTGCACAGGCTCCCCTGGCCTATTGCAATGTGACGAGACCCCCTAACTGTAAGGATGGCCAATCATGTGAACTCCCTCGCTCTCCCAGTTCTACCTCAATACAAGGCTCACATCCCCTGAGTGGGGGCCTCTCAGTATGAAACCACTGCATAGGTGAGGTCTGAAATCCCATGCTTAAGCCCGAATAAAGGCTCTTTGTTCTTGCATACACTCCTGACTTCTTGGTGGTCTTTGGGGGTCTGTTCTCTGGGCATAACACAAGCACAGGGAAAACTTACATGAAAATATGTAACTTCACCCTAACTCCAACTATAGTCCAGCTCCTAGCTACTGTTAACACCCCAGACAAAGGAGTTGCTGATTCTCCCTGTGAAGGTGGCCTTCACTGTCCCTTGAATGTGTATTTCTTGCTTACCTTAAAAGATGTCACTTCCTTGAGGGAGTGTATATTTTCCCTGGAATATATATACCTGCTTTCCTAAATAAATCTCTGTGCCTCTAACTGATACATGCTGAAATTCTTTTCCATCACATATTCCAAAGACCCCAATTGTCCAAAGTCAAGGTCCCCCTCTCTGGGGTCTCCTCTAGTGAGTCCAATATCATTAGCCAGTTTTCCAAATAGTTTTGCCAGTTCATACTGCAACCCTCCATAATGAAGATAGTCATCTACATGTTCTCTGATGGAGCCTGCATTTTTTATTTTATTCATTCCAGTATATGCATAATTTTACTTAATTGTGACTTTGATTTGTATTTCCCTGATAACCAACTCATTTGAGCACCTTTTCATATATTTGTTGTCTTTTTTGATATCCTATTATATGAAGTACCTATTCAAGTACTTTGCCCTTTTTTCTGTTTTATTGATTTGAAAAGCTCTGCTCCAAATAAAGATCTTTTGCTCAATGTAAAGAACATAAATATCTTCTGATACTGTTGGATTCCAGGCAGGAGGCCACACCTCCCCATGTACTTTGTTAAAAACTACACCTCCCAAGATCCTCAGCGTGACCAGCAAACCTGACCAGCAAGTGCCCTGTCCACTAACCTCCTGACCTCTGCTGGCCTATAGGGCAAGGACTCACTCCAAGGGGGTTTTATGACCCCTACTCTATTTAAAGCCAGCCCCGGACTGAAATCGCCCTCTGTTTCCTGCCTCTCTCTGTTCCTGCTCGCCCTGCTCCCGTCAGTTCCCCATTCTTCCTTCACGGTCCGTCCCCATCCCCTCCACGTGCTTCTTTTGGTAATTCAATAAACCCCCTTCCCTTTTACCTATATGGCGGTTTCAGCGTGCATTCATCTATCCTGCAATTTTTCTAACAGATACACTACTGGGATCAGAAAACCCATACCCCAAAGACCAAAGATGTAGGTACTTCTACCACTAAGAAAGTAATAATAGAAGGTAATTGTCCCGAGCACATTAAGTAGACAGAGGCAGATATGTCTTTGCAATGCCAAGGTTTATTCACAACCAAATTCAAAGCTAGATTCACACAGTCCTAACTTAGCCTCTATCCCTGAGTCCCAGGGGGCTCACCAAGGGACGTCTTCTTAGCTGCTCGCTGGATCAGATGAAGTCTGGTCCGGGAACTCAGCAAGCAGCCGGCACCATCAGCAGGTCACTCCGACGGGAAGCGTGACGGGGTCTGGTCGTCTTGAAGGCGCTTCGCTTGAGTGAGCTGGGGACTCGGTTTATATACTATTTCTAGCTAGGCCCTTACGTCACTCATAGTGACATATCAGGGTCATGCACTCTGTTATCAGGGTTACACACGCGGGGGCTCTTTCAGGCGTTGCCATGGATACTCACTGTGCATGTCACAGTGTGTGACAAGGCAGGACATATTCATGACACTTATAGCATTAAGCACTATTTCCACACAAACACTAAGTTAATATCAGATTCATTAAATTATTATTATTCTTTGGTACTCAGTACATTCCACCCCCCTATTCCAAAAAGGTCTGGGGTATCCAGGTCTTTGAGGGAATCGTTAGTTAGGGGTACAAAGTGTAATATTCATCGGTATTACATACAGGAGGGTGTAACATTACATATCCTTTCATTGTACAATCCGCATAGTGTCCAAAAGGTTTAAGTGAACAACAGAAGTTGAGCTTCTTCCACATATCGGTTAAAAGCGAGATACACATCTGATATAAAGATATAAAAGATACAAGATAAAAAGGTAATTGTTGATGTCAGAGAGGTTTATAGAAAGAAACAAAATACATAATTAATTTGGAGTTATGATTTGACATTGATCAGAGTTATTGTATTGAATGGTAAGAATACCTTTCTTTGCCAGAAATTTATAAAGAGGGTCATTATGCCTATACATACGTAGGCAGGTAAAAGAATGGTGTGCCCATACAGGGTAAGCCTGTAAAAGAATATGTTTCAGCATGGAAACACATACGGTGTTCCATAATGTTCTAGGGGAAAAAAGTGGTTGTTTGGTTAGACAAAGAGGGCTATCCGTAATGGTTTTGTTCCATGGGCCTATATGCATAGCATAATTTGTAGCTATAATATGTCTTAATGATCTGGCTCCAAATTGTTCAGGTAAGCCTGAGCAGGGATGCCCTACATTGTGTACTATTAGGTGTAATACATTAGTTAACTCTGAGAGGAATGATTCAATAGTATTGGGTTTACAATGAGATTGGTTCAACCAGTTATGAAATAAGAAGTGATTTAATGTTTCTTCTGGATCAATAAGCAAAGCCATTGCAGGGCTGAAGATTGTTGAGTAAAGCTCAGACATCAGGGTAATTAGCATATGTTTGAGTATGTGTAAGCTGCCTGGTACCGTAACCCGGGAAAAAAAGGCAGAGTTAAGCTTTTACTACTTTTACTTCTACTTTCTTAGAGCTTAGAGAGGGAAAGAAAGATTTTTCTTAGAGAGGGAAAGAAAGATTTTTAAAGAAAGATAGAGCTTAGCTTAGAGAAAGATTAGAGCTTCTTTCTTCTCTCTTCTTTCTTCCTTCTTCTTTCTTCTGTCTGGAGCCTCGGCCTAACTCTGACCAGTCATTACTTCTTCTATCTGGTTTCTCTACTGTAACCGCTCTGCTACGTTCTGGCCGCTCTGATTCTTCTGACCGACCGAGTGACTACCCGACTGACCGAATGAATTCGTTCTCCTAACTCGGACCGCTTTCACCCGGTTATATAACCTTCAGCTTTTCGGGTGCCTACAGGTGCGTCACATACATATCAGGTGAACTTATGGCTTCCAGCTAGCTGCAACAGCCCTTCCTAATTAGGGCTCCTTCAAGTATGTGCAGGTCACAGCTTAGAAATTGTCTAAGGAATAAATTTTGTTTTTTCCATATGCAGTTGAAGGGTTTAGGGAGTCCAATAGACTTTATAGAGGTACATATTTGAATGTGATTCCAAAGTTCTTTGTAAATTTTTCTTTTGAGTGCTCTTCTTCTTTTGGAGTTGAGTCTTCGCATGTAGCCGGTCTAGACTAAAATATGAGGGCGTATGGAATGAGGTTTTCCGTATGAAGCTCGTTTATGGCAGGTGAAATAAATGCAGCTGAGGTTGATGCTTTTCCTGAGAATAACAAGTAAACATATGTCAAAAAGCGGTTTAGGTTCCCAGCGTGAATTGGGGGGTATCCGCCATGGTGCTATGCTCAAAACAGGCAATGTGCTGGGTTCATCAAGGCGAAGTTTTTCCAAAATCATTTTCTGTATGTAAAGTTTGTATTGTACATGGAATGGTTGTATGCATGTGGAGCCAGGCGTGTGGCTAATAACATGGAAAACATATAGGATCATCTCAAAAGGATAGTTGTGGAGTGGAACACATATATCATAGCCAAGACTGAGATCCGGGGAATTTATATGATCTTGCGTAATATATTGGTGAAAGAAGTAATGATTGAGAATTGTCTCTGATGGATGTTGTAAGGAATAGAGAGGAAGTGTGGGATCAGTGCATAATATACAAGTAGCATTTCTCATTTGTAAAATTTTGAAAAGAATCATTTGTTGTTCCATTGTTAATGAGTAGTGTAGGAAGGATCTGAAAAATGTATCTTTAAGCATCCAGGGACAAAAATCAGTGCATTCAAGTCTATGGGTGCGCAGAAGCTTGTGCATCTGTTAAAACAAAAGCAGGTGATTTTTCAGTTGTTTTTCATGATATGTGGGTCAGTATTTTAAATAAAATGATTATAAAAAGCATATATATAGCATATTGTTTGATCTCATGGAACCAATGCCAGGGGTTCCATCTGATAATACAAGAAATATCTGCTGTAATCATTTTCCTAAGCACATCAATAGCGTTGCAATCTTTGTTTATTGAATCAATGACATGGTTATAGGCGAGGGTGTCTGTTTGAAGTATGTGCCTTATGTTGTCCAGTGTGGTAACTGAAGCATCAAAATGTTTCATGTCCTCCTGTACATGACTATGTATGTTTGTAAGTACCTTCCTATTTTGTTGGATGATTTCATTTAGGTGTTGGGTAGCTTCTCTGGACTTTCTTAATAGTTCTTCATCTGTTGATTGTGGTAGCCAGAAACTGTTAAGTCCAAATGTATGATTTGAGACATACTGAAGTGAAGTTAAGATCGCTTGTTCAGTCTGGTTGGCATGGTTTAGGATTTCTAGTTTCAAAATATTACTGTGCATATAGCATCCAGCAGCTAGTTGCAAAAAGTTCTTGTATGAGGTGTTTTGGTGCCTATATATCCCATGTGTTCCATTATGGCAATGTCCAATTCTGTAAGTGCCTAGGTCTACTAATCTGGTGGGTGCAGATACAAGTCTTACTTCTGATGTTTGTAACTGCTTATGATATAATTCTGTTGTGAACACTGTGTTTGGACTTAGGGGGTAAGTATCTTCAATGTTAATATAGCTATTCAATTCCTTAATCCAGAGGTATGAGCCTAAAGGTAGAATCCAGTCCTTTCCCAATCTTTTAGGGAAAGCAATAGTCTTGTATGCAGCATAGCTGTAGGCGGTAGAGACTCTCAATAGGTTTATTTCACAAAGTCCACCTGTGCAGTATGAAAATTTAGTAGGGTCCAAAATAGATATTTGTCCAGCATGTTCTGTAGTTCTCCCTACTAGAAAGAGTTCTCTTACTTCCGTAAATGCTTGGTCCAGCATTCTTTCGATGTGTTGGCATTCCTGGTCTCTTCTTAAATTTAAGATCATTGATTCAAGAACTGCAAGCTTGCGGTCTGTGTCTTTCACAGTTTCTTCTATTTCTTTCTGCATTATCTCTTGCTCAATCATTATCTTGTGTATCATGGTGCTTGCGGTGTGCAATGAATTAGATATAGCTTGTATTGCTTTATTCTGATGTTGGTTCATGTTGTATAACACATCAATTTTAGCTCTTAGCTCTTCTGTCATTGCTGCCGCGATTAGGGCACCGATTGCAGTCCCTGCGATGAAAGCTCCTACCGCTGCCAATTGGAGAGGCCTTCGTAGTGAAGTTGAGGCTCCATAAGTGAGTTCCAGGTTAGGTAGAAATTGGTGTTGTCCACAAATCTTCATATCTGGTGGATATATGTTTTTAAAGTTCCATCTGAGTTGTATCTTCTCCACCTGTGGTTTATATAACACCTTATATGGGTAAATAGTTGCTCGAACAAAGCCTGGAGCTTCTGTTGTGACCATTTCTTCCCATGGTGGGAAAATCACTGGGGTTTTATAGTGTAGAGTAATGAGTCTGTGAGTTTCATTGAATCCACCTCTATCTATGATACATGGTGTCATTGATGAGGGTTTAATGTAGCAGTCTTCATGTGATATAGGAAACTCGTATACCTTGAGCCATTCTTCTGTGTTCATCATAAATGAAGTGTAGTTTCTAACTACTTCATGTGCTACTAAGTCCATAACTGTCCATTTCTGGTTCTGGAATCCTAACATGTAAAACATGTATGGGTTTTTCCCAAAATACTTCTCTGGAAATTGTATGTCCATACCTGCTGTCATCCAGAAGTTGATTGATTTGTTGTCAGCTTCCTTCAGGTGATAATGGACTTCAGAGTCTTCTGGTGTCCAGGTGCATTGTTCTGACACAAAAGTTGTGAAGGTTATATTGGGTTCCATATATCCTAGTTGTGTGACAGCTGGTTTTAGTGGGAGTTCTTTATCATGTTCGATGAGATGGGTCGTATTGAGTGTTGAGTGGTTGTAAATATCCAGAGGTACATCCCATAACTGGCTTCCAAAAAATTGTTTTGATGCATAGCAGACATAGAAGAGTGGTTTCATTACTTGTTGGTTCTTGCATTTCATTCCTCCTGGTGGTATCCAATGTACCAATGTAGAGTTATTTGGATTCAACTTTTGCTTGGGCATTTTCATCATGAGCATCAAGTGTTTGAAAAGTCCATCCTTTAGTCTGTTTCTATGTTGATTCCATTCTGTGCCATTCCCAGTGTATACTACACTGACATTTATTTTTTCCTTTTTGTGTAAGTCCAGGTGGATGATGTAGAATCCGTATGTGTTCATAAATGTAGCTATTGGGATTTGGGATGCATTGGAATGTGTTTGTCCTGTAAAATTCAATGCTATCCCCATTGTGGCATTGATAGAGATGTTGTATGGCAATCTTTGATTCCTCATTGGATGATGGATGGTTATAGCTGTGAAATTTGCATCCTCATGTTTGTCAAACATTTCCCAGGGTGAATTAAAATTGTAGTCTGTAGGGTGTATTCGCATTACTGTGTATGGTAGTGCAGTGTTGACATTAATAATGTCACCTTTTCTGACTTGCTTGTTTATCCATCCTGTTTGGTTAGTTGTGAAGTTACCTGCCCATAGGTAGTTTTCTATGTTGAATACTTTCAACCATTCTGCATTATTTTCCTTCATTTGTGGGAGTGAAGTGTCTGTAGCACTTTCTTTCCAACATACAATGGCAGGCCATGCTGCTGTTGCATTTGCATTCCATTTGAAGTGATCAAAAGGTTTGTGGAATAGATCTTTGTGATGTACCAACAACAGTTGGCAAACTGCTCCCATAAAGGTTTGGGAGCATCCTCTCCTAGGCACGTGGTATTTTCTTAAAGATGGATATGGTTGTGGTAGTGGATCTGTGATAACTACTGGGTATCTATATCTTTTTACTCCCAAGGTTGTTACTTTGGACCACCAGGGTATGGGTGGGTACGAAACATTTTTTATGTGGAGATCAATCCTGTGGGCATTTAGCATTTCAAATGCTCCATATATGGGTAAATTTGGGAAGTTATTAACACATAAAATAGTTGTATTTCCATATCCAAGGTTACGTTCTTTCAGAATTTGATTCAGGGTTTTGTTCACATCATCGTTGATTACCCAGGAGCAATCAACACCAAAAGGTTCCTCTAATGGTTTTGCTATACTTAGAGTTCTCCCTAGTTTATCAAATTTTGGTTTTAGGAGGCTGGTGTCGTCATTTGTCATCCAATTGTATGCTCTTGTTGTTGGTCCTATAGTAGGAGTATCTGTGGTTGGTTCAGGTGCTTCACCAGTGTCTTTCTCGTCATCATAATTAAACTCATGAGTGTCATAGTCATAAGAAGCATAACCTTTTCCTCCTCCAATGGCAGATGTGTCCCAGAAAAGTAATTGGCTGGCCAGGAAATTGAACTTTTCTATGTGTGAGCAATAGAACAATGGTTCTGCATCTTTTTCTAGGACAAAAGTCACATTGTGGTTTGTGTTGCCTAGGGTCATTGATGTTACTGAGTATCTAACAGTTGGTTCGTGGTAGTGATATAAATATACTGGTGAATTTGCCCATATGGTGGTGATGAGTTCTGATCCTTGGCATCTGAGTGGGTTTTGCTCTGTATTGGGCACTACTTCATGTTCATTGTCTACTATGTCTTTATATATGTGTGACCAAAAACTCTTTGCATTCCAGTAGTCTGTACAATTCTGTGAAGCATATTTGTTTGTACAGTAAGCATATTTAGTCCAAAATAATTCTGCTGTTTGAGAGATGTTTTGAAAAATGGTGTTTGTAACCAGTATCCAGCAACTTTTCCTTCAGGGTTCAAGTATGTGTAGATATGTCTATGCTCAATAGCATTAAAGTGGTGTTCTGCCCAGACGATGGGTTTAAATGTGGGAATGGTTGTAGTGGCAATAGTTGTAGTATCTGTTTTGTTTGCTGGCTTTGGTATGGGTGTTACTACATGAAATAACGTCCACACTGTAAGTTTTAACCAAAATCTTGAGTAGTTTGTGGACATCTTCAATTTTAAGTTGTTGTAGAACAGCAATTATGTCTAAAAAGTGTGGCCAGAGATTTAGGTCCACATGGAGTCCAGTAGACATACTGTGTAATTTGTAAGCCTATTACACAAGGCTGATGTGTTTTGAGGAGTCACGTTTGTTGGACAATGCCTTGGTGAACACACCTGGTAGTGTAGTATTAACTTGAGTATGAGTAATATTCCGATGGTCAAGGTGATTGCTTTGATTGCCTTGTAGAGTGCCTTGTGTCAGTCATGTCCTAATATATGTGCAATGTTCTTGTCTTTGGTGATCATCAGCTCACATTTGCCAGATGTTGTCCAGGAGGTATTGTTTCCTGCCGGTGCAATTATCTCTCCTTTTCTGATAGAATTGTCCTTGGGATCTCTGATCAGTACTTTATGAGGTGTGGGTGGTTTGTTAGTAGGTTCAGAGTCTGTAATGCAAAATACATCATCAGTTAATGGGAATACTTCTTCAAATGGTGATTTGCGATGCAGTCTGGGTCTTGAGTTTAGTTCGAATACAACTCTGCGTAATGCCTTTTGGATAGGTAAATCCTTTAGATGCCATAATGAAGTTTTTAATAAACCATTCCATCTTTCAATATTCCCTGCCGCTGTAGGGTTATATGTAGTGTGAAAATCCCAATGAATGCCTAAGTCTTTGACCACTTTTTGTATTATTTTTCCTGTAAAATGAGTACCTTGGTCTGATTCTATGACTTTAGGCATTCCATAACTACTACACCATTCCCATACAGTTTCTATAGTATGATGTTGGGTTGCATTGTTAGTATGCAGTGCCAGTCCTAGGCCAGAATGCACATCGACCATTGTACATACCCATTTATCACCAAAATCTTTCAAAGGACCTATATAGTCTATCTGTATTCTTTCATTAAAATGTCTAGTTATGGGGGTGTCCTGTTGTCTATGAGTGTTGAATCTAAGTGAAAGTTTTGGACATTCTGTGCATCTGGTTATGGCCTGTTTGCATTTTAGCCAGGTTACTTTTAGGTTTCTTTTCTTAAACCAATCATATAATCCATGAGTGCCAATATGGCCTAATGTTTTATGTACATTTAATAATTCGTCCAATGTTATTGGTGAGTCTAGAGGTTCCTTCTGTATATGCCATTTCCGCTGTAATGTTAGCTTGGTTGGGCCTGTTTCCTTACATATCCATTTTCCTTTTAGCCTTATCATGTTTACACTGGCTAGATTATCGGCCATTTGATTTCCTTTGGCCTCCTTACTTTCTCTATTAGTATGGGCATCTACATGTTTGATATATATTTTTATGTCCTGTTTTGCGATCCATTCCCAACATTCTTTGGACCAAACATCCTTTCCATTAATTTTCCAATCAGTAATTTTCCATTTACCAGACCATATGGCTATACCATTGCAAACTGCCCAAGAATCTGAATAAATATATATGGTTTTTCTTTTTTCTTGTATTGATTTTTCAATTGCTAATTTGACTGCCATAAGCTCTGCGTGTTGAGCTGTTTTATCCACCCCCTGATCAGTTAGGATTGTCTTGTCCGAGGGTCTGTAGGCTGCACATTTCCAGTGCAGCTTCCCTGCTTTTATGACTCCAGATCCATCCGTAAACCAAGCATTGGTTTGTTCTTTGAATTCAGGTCCCCATACTCCTATGGGTTTTGTTGTTTCATCAAGTGGCTCTACCGGTGTTGGTACCAGGGGCTGATTTGTCACATCCTCCATGAATTTGGAGTTATGTGATTCCAGCTTGTTCACAAGCACCCCTTCAATGTACCATTTCCATTTTAGAACTCTTTGTTCCATTGGTAGGCCGTTGATTTCATCTGGAGTCATTTTAAGCCATTCCATTATAGGAATAGGCGTGTGGACTATTAGACATTGGTCCTTCCTGATCAAAGAGATGACCTTTAATGCCTCAAATAAATTCCAAATGAGTTTTTCAAATTTAGAATATTTTATCTCAGAGTAAGGAAAGTGTTTGCAATAGAAGCCAACAGGTATGGTTTTACCTTCCCTTTTAACAAAAATTCCCCAATTTCCATATCCATTTATGTACAATACATCAACTATTAAGGTGTCTGAACGCACAGGTACAAACAATTGTCTACACAATTCTATATATTCAATCAATTTTCTAAAAGCTTCTTTCTGTGGTTGTGCCCATTCAAAGTCAGCGGCTTTCCTAGTAACCTTATAGATCGGCGCAAGCAGGTTTTGCATGTATGGAAGGTGTTGTCTCCAATATCCAAAAAGTCCTATTAACTGTTGTGCTTCTTTTTTGTTGGAGGGGGCCTTGAGTCCTTTGATCTTTGAGATTGTCCCTTCTGGAATTTGTGGTCCAGTGGCATTCCAGAATACTCCTAAAAATTTGATAGTGTCTTTGGGACCTTGTGTTTTGTCTTCATTTATAGTCCATCCTTTATTTCTTAGTGTTGACACCATTAAGTCTAGTGTCTTTTGGACTAAAGATATTTCTTGTCCTGCTATAATGATGTCATCTATATATGAATGCACTAACACCTCCTTTGGAATTTCTTTCCATGGAATAGATTGAGATATTGCCATATGGGCTATGATAGGGCTGTTTCTATATCCTTGTGGTAGTCTTTTGAACCTGTATTGTTTACTATTCCAGGTAAAAGTGGTAATTTCCCTAGATTCTTCAGCCAGCGGGATGGCAAAAAACATGTCTGATAAGTCTATTGCTGCAAAAACCTTGGGTTCTGCATTTCTGATCTCTGAAAAGATGGTCTCTACTTCTGGTAGGTGTCCAGGCATTTGTGGTGAACGTTCATTGATTTTCCTGTAATCTACTGTAAATCTGTAGGCCCCATTAGGTTTTAACACTGGCCAAACTGGACTATTGTAATTGAATGAGGCTGTCCTCTCAATTATGTTTTCTTGTAGCAGTTTTTCAATGATTTTAGTTACATCAGTGTGGCCTCCCTTTAAGGGGTACTGTTTAGTGAATGAAGGGGGAATTCTGGGCAAAACTACAGGTTCCATCTTTACTGCTGTTAGGGCACAGAAATGCATTTCTAATGGGTCACTTTTATTTTTTCTTAAGGGTAGCCAATTTTGGAAAATTATGGGGATCCAATCCATCCCTAAAATGTTACATAGGGTTTCTGCTAATAATACTTTTCCTTCTAATGGGGGTCTATTGTAGTTAAGTATTTGCATTTTAGTTTGTTCTGCCAAAATATCCCCTATTATTCCTTCAATTTTTATCCAATTCTTAGCATTGGGGTCTTTGGCTATACTGTTACAGATGGTTACTTGACTTCCTGTATCTATTAAAAAATTTTCCCTCCTTTCTGCATTTTTTATTCTTATAGCTAATTGGACATAAGGTCTATTATCATGATCACCCCATATTATGCGTACATGTGTACATTGCGCATTTGATTTGCCTGTGGTCTGAATCTGGTTCTTGTTCCCCTGAAGTTGACTCCTAACGGGGGTCTCTGGATATAGGGTCTGATTGGGGGCCTTGTGGCCCCCCGATATACGTTTTTTGGCCTCATGATTGCATTTTGCCATGAGTAATTCTGTTGATTTCTGGTTATGGTAGAGAATGGTGGTTTATATTTTTGTGGAATCCTGTTAGGTCCAGGATTCCTATTAGGGAATGTTCTGTTTTTAATCTGAGTCAAAAAGGTGGGTACTACTCTTGTTATTGGCTTAGGTTTTTGTGCCATGAAAGTTAACACCTTACCCCCTTGCATTTCCCTTGCTTGTCTGAAATATTCTATTGCCTCATTAACAGTTTTGATGTTTGCTAAGGCAGACATGATGGTCATTTTTATGTGCGGTGGTGCCCCTGAAATAATTATTTTTTTCATAGCAGGGGTAAGCTGTGCAGCCTTGGGAGTTTTAGCATCTGTATACATCATGGCTGTCACTCCAAGTTTCCTTAAGATGTTAATTGCCTGTTCCAAGTTGTCCCATCTAGCGGAGGACTCAAATTGAGTCCAATCCAGCGTTGGAAAAGCATTTATCCAGGCTTTGGCTACCCAATTCATTAAAGAATTTTCATGATCATTATTTACTTCTATTATAGCCTCAAGGGCCTGGTAAACATGTGGATTTTCTATAATACTTTTCAATGAGTTCATCTCACGGGCATTGAGCATAATGGTGTTTGCTCCTTTATCCCATAATTTTAAAAGATATTCTATGTCCTTACTTTCCTTTTGTGCAAATTCCTGTTTGTATTGTTGAATTTCTGCCCGAGTTAAATCCCTCTGCTCTACAGTTATTTCGGGCACTTCCTCAAGTCTGTCTGGCGACTCTGTTCGATTGCCCCGACTGGGTGTCATCGATAAGCGCGTCATTGTGGCCGGAAACGCCTGTTTACTACTCCTCGCTTTAACCTCCTCGTCAATAATATTTTGCAAAAAAGGATTGTTGCTATTTCGCTGCAGCGCATTTTTGACTAGTCTTTTGCCCTTCATTCTGTCCTGATCTAAGTCATCTATGGTGTTAATGAGCAATGCTGGTATTTCCGTCCTGGGGGCCCTAGCCAGGATGGGCTGTAATACTTCAGCATTGGTCAATGGGATATCCACTTTGGTTCCTTTCTGAAATTTGGGCAATTTTTCTTGTACTATTCTTTCACAAGTCCTCCAGTCTGACTGAGGTTTTAGTTCCTTACTTGGCTGTTTCTTGAATAAGTTCAATTTCTTAATTTTTTCTATCAGACCCATTTTTAGGGCAGGAGCCTTAAGCAAGTGCTCTTGCTATATACAGCCAAGCCTTAGCTTCCTTCTTTTTAAAGTAAAATTTTGGAGCGCTCCACCTTAATCCTTCAACTACAATTTGGTTGAGAATAACCTCTGCCTTATTGTAGGCTCATTTTGCTAGCCAATTTTTCATCGGACTGAACTGCTAATGGTCAGGAGTCTGGGTCGTGGTCATCCGCCACCTTGGACTGGGCTCGCACCGTGGGAGAAACTCCCTTGCCGGTCTTACTACCTCCGAAGAAGCAGGTGCCTTTCGGGCTAACCCAATGTCCTTGCCGGTCTTTCCACCTTTCAGCGGGTGCCTTTTGGGGTTTCAGACTCTTCGACCCTTCATCCTTAAGTTAACAATCCTGCCGACTACGCCAACTGTCCCGAGCACATTAAGTAGACAGAGGCAGATATGTCTTTGCAATGCCAAGGTTTATTCACAACCAAATTCAAAGCTAGATTCACACAGTCCTAACAGCCTCTATCTCCCTGAGTCCCAGGGGGCTCACCAAGGGACGTCTTCTTAGCCGCTCACTGGATCAGATGAAGTCTGGTCCGGGAACTCAGCAAGCAGCCGGCACCATCAGCAGGTCACTCCGACGGGAAGCGTGACGGGGTCTGGTCGTCTTGAAGGCGCTTCGCTTGAGTGAGCTGGGGACTCGGTTTATATACTATTTCTAGCTAGGCCCTTACGTCACTCATAGTGACATATCAGGGTCATGCACTCTGTTATCAGGGTTACACACGCGGGGGCTCTTTCAGGCGTTGCCATGGATACTCACTGTGCATGTCACAGTGTGTGACAAGGCAGGACATATTCATGACACTTATAGCATTAAGCACTATTTCCACACAAACACTAAGTTAATATCAGATTCATTAAATTATTATTATTCTTTGGTACTCAGTACAGTAATGGATATTTTAATTTTTCTGTCTGTAGTATGCATTTATCTCTATACATGAACATCTATACGTATATGTGTATATATGTATTTGAGATGTACATAACATACTAATACAGTAAAAATAAACATAAAATTAGCAAATAAAAAAAGGACATTATATAGGATTCAAGCATCATCCTTTTCTGTTGGTCCTTTTAAAATTACTTTTACTAGATCCTTAGAAAGAAAGGAGATCAGAAGAGTTTTTCCAGATTCATGTATAAGCTCCCTCTTCAGTTACTTTGGTAAAGTGGGCAATGTATAACTCAGTACTTTTTAGGATTGCCTGGCTTTTTCCCCTCCCTCACTTTTACCTGGACCTTCCTTTACTTACCAGGTTGCCTTAGCCTTGCTCTGCTGAGTTTGGACTCTGTCTCAGCAGGTTATATCTTCAGTGTGGTGCTTTACCATGAAGCCATCTTCAGCTGGTTAGTTTCACAGTTCAGGAGGCCCAGATTGCTCACACCCTTAAGGAATTAAAGGAGGCCCCTGACCTTGTGAATTGGAGCAGAGTAAACCCATGCAGTTTCAACTGCTCAGTCAACGTGTCCTGTTTGCCTTTGGCTACTTGAGGGTTCTTCTTATGATGTGGAAAAAAAAAAAAAGTATTAATTCAGCTCACGAAGAATCCAGACGAGAACATATGTATCTGAAGCTGCTGGAGTTAGAGAAGATAAAATAAGAATGAAAAAGATAAAGAAGTAGTAAAGCCAGAATCTGTCAGGCAGGCAGTATAGACAGGTAAATCGAGTCAGGCTGGATAAAGAAAGCCAATTTTTAGTGAGTCCTGGGAAGTTGGAGGCTGTTCCCTGAGGGACTGGAATGTTAAATTCCTTCAGAACCCTTCCTCCACCCTTATCACGAATCTGCCCCTGCCCGCAACCTGTTGCCAAGGTAACCTGTCCCAGGAACTGCCCCTCCCTATAGGGAGCTATACAGTTGTTAATTAATATGTCCTGGGCTGCACCATTCTGCCCTTCCCCCTTCAGCCCATCAGCTTTTCACCTTTTGTCCATTCCACTGGGCCTGGTCTTGTATACAGGAAGGATAAAGATAAGCTGAAAAGAGCAGGAGAACAAAGGAAGCTTGGGACATATAAAAAGGCACACCTACCTTGCTTCTTGTGATATCAGGATACCAGCAATGGCCCCCTTCTCCCTCCCAGAAGTCTTTGTTACCCCCTTTTAAATAAACCCTGCTTTATATGCTTGCTTCGGCATGCTTCTCTAATGTTCAAACTTCAACATTTGGGGGAGCAAAACTCATCACTGACAACCAGCAGTATCAGTAGCAGTTTAAGTCCAAAAAGGACTTAAGAGTTTATAGATTTTTTTAAAATTGTGATGCTATGGATCAAACAAAGGGTAATAATAGAAACATACTTAATTTGATTATCATGGAAGACAAGGTCAGGTGAAATGAAATGGGGAGTCAGAATTGAGATTAGATCTCAATATTTAGCTTCAGAAAGACAAACTGGAAAAGTTTCTGCACCCAGGAGCTTATTTTCTAGTGAGGGAAGGAAGAAAATAAATGAACATACAAGGCATAGTCAAAAAGAAAGGAAGCCAGGTGAGGCAAGGGAAAAGAGAGCACTGAGGAGGTCAGAGTAGAAGCCCTTAGAAAGTGGCTTGGATACAAACTCCTTGAGAAAGTACCCTGGGAGTAGGACCTGCATGAAACAAGGGATGGGATCCTTGGGCAGAGATAACAAGTTAAAGTAGATGTAAACACATAGGTGATTTTTGTCTTGTAACTGCCATTGAAGCAAGTAAAAAAACTTTCCAGTAAGTATTACCACCTCACAAAACAGGTTGACTGAGAAGAAATGGCTGTGTGGAAAGAGCCACCTAGCAAGAGCTATGCATCCCTGGAAACAAGCAGTCAGCCAATAGGGCACTGCAGGAGGTAAAGAGGATCAATATCCCAGATCACTCTTGACTCCCTTTGCTCTGTTGCCAGTTTTCCCATTTTGGACCCTAACTGACAGACAGAGCACAAGAGCATTTGTTGTTGCAAAGCAAACAGGGAACCTTCCAAGCTAGGAAAGTGATAGCACACAGCATAATGGACTGAGATAGTATTTGAGGCAGACTGCAGCTCTGTTCCATTTAGTCATATTCGATTCATCTGCATGCCCTTTCCTGATGCCTATTTATTCTAAATCTAAAATATTAAGAGCAAGAATTAATGTGCTATGGGCTGGGGTTTGTGGCTCAGTGGTAGAGCACTGCCTAGCATGCATGAGGAACTGGGTTCGTTCAGTGGCACCACATAAAAATGAAACAAAATCAAATAAAGTCATTTTGTCCATCTATAACTAAAAAAATATTTTCTAAAAAAGAATTGATGTGCTAGCTGAAAATAAAAGAATAATCTTGGGACAATTACTAGTTATTTACATTTTAGGGATCTCATCCCCCCAAGACCACCCCTCTTTAATGGCAGTCAATTCTAGATTGACTGTCGAGACTTCCTTCTATTGAATCTAAGCTGTAAATATATGAACACTTAGCAAAAAATATCCCAAAAGTCACAAACCTGGTCTCAGATGGTTCACGGGCATTCTAAATAAGCAAATCTCTGGACAGAAGAACCTAATAAACTCACCCCAGGGGCTGGAGTTGTGGCTCAGTGGTAGAGCCCTTGCCTAGCATGTGCACTGGGTTTGATCCTCAGCAATAAAAATAAATAAATAAATAAATAAAATAAAGATATTGTGTCCAACTACAAGTAAAATATAATTAAAAAAAAAACTCACCCCAGCCCCAAGAGCTTGTAGGAGAGCAGGAAATCTGGTATTAGAATTTTACTTTCACATATTTTACTTTTAATTTTAGACCTAGCTATCTAGTTCTATCTTGTCTTTTAGAGATGTTGAATGAAAACAGGAGTCAGGATACCTCCAATATGCCTTGGTTGTTCAAAGTCCTTAAAAAGATAAATCTTATCTCCCATAGAGACCCCTCTAGTGTATAATTTATTACTCCTACTGTACTGTCCCACAGTACAGTAGCCTTTGCAGCTAGAGACCAGGGGAGCAGAGGCTTTGGCAGCACCTTTTCTACAGAAAAGGAGACCATAAATTCTTATTGAGGAAGGTCATAATTCCTTGTTGCTAGAGTAGAAATAAAGGCACAGAAGCAGGGAAAAAACTACATGAGAAAAGAGAAGGGATCATCACAAAGGATGATTTGATTTCATCAGGGGATGAGCAGTGACAAGAGAGGAATATTTCCCAAGGAACAAAGACAGTGTCTTAGCCGAGACAGATCAGACTCTGAATCTATTGCAAATTGAGCTCTAGTCCTGTGCCTTCCCTTAAAACTCCAGGTGCAGGTGCGTACTGTAATCTAAAAGACCCTTTAAGAGATGGTATACTGAAGCTGGGCTCGGTGGTGCATGCCTTTAATCCCAGCACTTGGGAGACTGAGGCAGGAGAATCGCGAGTTCAAAGCCAGCCTCAGCAATGGCGAGGCACTCAGCAACTCAGTGAGACCCTGTCTTTAATAAAATACAAAAAGGACTGGGGATGTGGCTCTGAGTTCAATCCCTGGTACCACAAAAAAATAGAGATGGTAGACTTAAAAGAGCATTTGAATGAGCTTGGAGTCATGTGGCCTTGGGCGAGACAACTAACCTCCCCATTGATAAAATGGTAGGAATGGATGAAATGGATTATTTAGGATATCATTAATAATGAAGCTCCAATCTTAAATCTCCTAGCATTGTAGAGTCTATAATTTTCTTAATTATAAAGATTACATAATTTTAGGGTTCAAGTTCATAACACATTTATCCATTCATTTCTTCATTCATTCACTCATTCAATTAATATTCATGGAAAAAGAGGGGGGAGAAAAGGAAGCATCTTCAACATGCTCCTAGACCATATGCAAGCATCTGTGTTTGTTACCTTAGCTGCACATATTGTAAGGTATTCAAATCAGTTGTCATTTTCCCAAGGAAAAAACAGAGAGAAATTCAGTCTGAGAATTAATTGTTTAGCTATCAAATCTACACCTGTACTTAATAAATAACCCTGCTGTATCTGAACTATCAAGATTTTCTTCACTGGGGTGCTGAGAATATCATTTTTACCTTCCAAGGCTGCCTTTTTATTATTTTTGACAAGGACTACAGATAAGGGAATATCAAATTATGAATTTTGGCAACGATGAAGGAACAAGAACAGATTTAACCTTCTGCTATAAACAACTGGACAAAATACATCAAACAACAGTTTTGAAACATTGGATAGCAGTTATTACAGAGTGTGTGATCCCTGAGAGACAGAAAGTACATGTGAAAAGCCCTATGATTATTTTTCTATTCTGCTTGGAAAATTTTCAAGATTGAGTGAGTGAGTGAGGGGAAATACAAACAAAGTTGGCCCCACAGAGTTGAGAAGGTAAAACTTAGAGCTTTGAGCATTGGATTCATGTAGAACTACCCAGATAAAGAGCTCTAGAAATCAGTATAGGGTCCCCTTGTGTTTCTGTTGAGTATTTGTGCATGTTCAGTTTTCATACCCAAAACTGACTGAGAGTGACCATGAACTTAGGAGCTGAAATGTCTGGAGCTCACATGGAAAGTGGAATTGTTCAATTCTGTCTCAGTCAGCTTGGGTTGCCATAACAAATTACCATAGTGGAGTGCCTGAAACAACAGTTCTGGAAGCTGAGAAATTCAAGTTCAAAATGTTAACAGATTCATTTCTGCAAAGTGCTCACTTCCTGGTTTGCAGACAGTTGACTTCTTATTGTATCCTCACATGGTGAAGAAGAGCAAGAGATAAAGATAAAGGGGGGAAATGTTATGGTTTGGATATAAGGTGTTCTCCAAAAAGTTCATGTGGCTATGCAGGAATGATCAGAGATAAAATTATTAAATACAAGATTTATAACTTAATCAGAGGACCCATCCATTTAATGGGTCAATAATTTGAATGAATTACTGGGTGGTAATTGTTGGCAGGTGGAGCATGACTGGAGGAAGTAGGTCAATGGGGACATGCCTTTGGGAATTGTAGTTTTGTCTCTAGATCCTCTCTCTCTCTTCTTCCAGCACCCCAAGTAGACAGACATGCTAAGAAAAGAAAAAGCAAACCACTGTTTGGGAGAAAATATTTGAAAAATATTGCAAAAAACAAAACTAATATGATTTTAGAACATCTAAAATAACCTTAAGACTAAAAAATATAAATATAAATGACTCAATAAAATGGGCAAAATATTTGATATTTAACAATGGAAATTTATAAATGGGCAAAATTTAAAAGATTGACAGTGCCAGAATTTTTTTTTTTTTTTTTTTTTTTTTTTTTTTGGTAGCAGGGATTGAACTCAGGAGCACTCAACCACTGGGCCACATCCCCAGCCCCTTTTTGTGTTTTATTTAGAGACAGGGTCTTACTGAGTTGCTAAGTGCCTCACCATTGCTGAGGCTGTCTTTGAACTCGTGATCCTCCTGCCTCAGCCTCCCAAGTACTGGGATTACATGCGTGCACCACTGCGCCTGGCTGACAAGGTTAATTAATAACAGCGACATCTAAACTGTCAAAGTCATAGGCAAGGAGTCCTGTGGGAGAGAAGTTTGATGAGTACTAGAAACAAAACCTTGAATGAAGTGTCCCTTCATTCAGAGAGATTTGAACTAAGAAAAGTGAATGTAAACAGTCATAGAAAGAATTGCAGTTACATTTAAGAAAATGCACACCCATTCTCTCTGACACTGAAATCCAAAATGAAATACAAGTTTCCTAGCTCAGAATTAACAAACTTTCTTCTGGCTTAGAGAATTGAGACAAAACTTGGTATAATGTCTTTTTACTTAGAGCACCAATCTCAACCAATAGGTACTGGTCTTTTCACGTTCCTGAGGTAGCAGTCACAGGAAACAGGACTATGACCCCCAATGATAACTGGAGGGCCACACTGCTGTCAGGGCTATAATCTAGCTTTCACATCCCTGATGCAATGCCAGGGTTCAGACTGGACCACAGATTAGGCACTAGATTCTCCTTTATTTTAAATCAGGACTCTGCTTCCAAGCCTGAGGCAAATCAACGTAGAAACAATATAGATTTCAGAGATGCTAAATTTTAAAAAATATTTTATGTAATATGCAAAAAAAAAAAAAAAAAAATCCACAAGTACAGAGCAAAATTTTCGATTCCCACATCTGGCTTGAAACCTCTGACTTCCCTGCCCTCGTTCTACCTTCCTGGAATCGAGGACACCAAAATATCATTATAGCTTCAAAACCCTGAAACAGCAGGACAAGTAGCATATACATATACCTGAGTGTTACATTGGGTTGTTTCATTATTTTTGAAAGAGAAAATGAAGTAACCCATCTATTTTCACATTTCTTGTTAAGTGTATTTTATCTTTTGAGTAAATATCACTTTCTGATTTATTCCAGCTGATGGGGTTTTTTTTCTCCCACTTCTCATAAAATGGAAGACCATTCCTGCTTCCTGCAGTGACTGGATAATAAGAAATCCTTTTAGTAGTTGAAAGAAATCTGAGATAAAGAGAAGAGGACCCACCTTGAAGGTGTAAAGAAAGGTAAGAGGTGCTTCCTCACCTTGAGGGTACATTTAAAAGCTCCCAGCTTCTAGTTCTCAATTAACAGCTTCACAATTCAATTCCCAAACCAGGTTTTGCTGTGGTCAGGTCAAGCAGAATCATTTAGAAGTGTTGAGAATTGTTCTGCAGAGTCCTGAGACAGAGGAATACCTCCTTCTGATGAATCAGCCAGTTCTGGCAAGTCAGGAGTCACCAGGGACAGAGTGCTCTATACAGAGTATGTTAAAGGGACTCTACAATGCTCTGGGAAGATGCATTTATTTGGTGAGGATTCTCTGTCTAGAGATGAAATAACAGCCACCAATGCCAAATGTTTTGGGTATATACTCTATCTAGGCTTCTGCAAATACTGGGATTTGAGGTCTAAAAGCCAAGAAAACAATTTGGAAAAGCTTTAAAAATTAAATACAGTTCTTTCTTTGTCTTTCTTCTCCTAATTGAATGAGCACACATACATGATTGTGTCCACACAGTAATAGCATGGTCATCAAAAACAAGGGCTCCAGCATTAACTGCTCAGTACCAAATACTGGGCAAGTTGTGTCACCTCTCTTGGTTTCAGTGTCTGCAAGGTGATAACAGTCACATTTGGTTATGGACAATGACTCCTAGAAAATGTGTGTCCTGACTTGAAGAAACTTCTGAATGCTCACCTTACACTTCAGCATTCAGCCACATGTGTGCACTCATACATATGCATAGTAAGAACACAAACGTTGGGCTGGGGTTGTGGCTCAGCGGTAGAGTGCCCGCACGTACGTGGCCCGGGTTCGATCCTCAGCACCACATAAAAAATAAACGCATTGTGCACAACTAAAAGCAAATAAATAAATATTTAAAAAGAAGAACACAAACTTTGATACCTACACATGTTTATGTACATAGTCTCAACCCTATAGGTGTGTGCTCAGACACAAGGTGACACACAGGTGGTTGAATACACATGCACACAGGAGTGCTCCTGGCCAGGATCAGGAGCATCCCTGTAATACATATGGCTCCAATCTCAGTGTGGGGGCCTGTCCTTGTCTTGTTTTTCTATGGGAAGAAGGTGCTCAGGTGGCTGAACCCCAGCCTTCCCAGAACCTGTGGCGTAGTACTCAATCTACTCCAGGTACTTCCATTGTGTGCAATATCCCTGCTTTATGGGGGAGCCTAAGCATCACTGCTTTCAACTGCTGTCTTGCCTAGATATAGTTCTTCTCTTCCCCACCAGCTCCTCATGGGGAGAGCACCTGACCAGAGCTCCAGGAAACACCTGTCAGCAATGTCCATTCTGTCCAGAGTAATGTCCATCTCCTTATCACTTTTTCACAAGAACATCTTCACTTCAACCTGCCCTCAGCCTGCCCCACAGTGGTGGCTCAGTGAGCTCTTCCCATCCCAGGACCATGGCCTGCTCCCACAGGCTTCAGGTCCCTGTTTATTTCATTCTCCACCTCGTCAGCTCCTCCTTTGTTTTTAGAATCCAGCTCAAACTTCAAAAACTTTTGCAACCAAACCAGCAGAGCATTGCTTGCTTCTCTGTGCCCTCCCTGATCCTCTGCTATGTGGAGTAGTGTTGCTTTTGTTTTGTTGAGGGTGATTCTCCTAGGTGAATTCCATAGCCTGATGCATTCTAAGTAATTTTGACTCTGTAGGGTCTCCCATCTCACTTTCAACAGCTCTTATGGTCCTCCATTCTGGACCTCAGACACACCAAAATTTTTCTTGCCTCTGGGCCTTTGGATCTGCTATTCCCTCTACTTTCTCCCCCTACCCTCATTTGCGTGGCCACCTTCTTCTCACCCTTGAAATCTCAGTTTACTTTCCACCTTTACAGGGATCTTCCCACATGCCTATCTAAAATATATTCATAACTTGCTTTTCTGGGCATTTGACTACACGGGGTGATAGAACCCCTGATATCATCCTTGTAATGAAGCTCCCTTTACATCTTTACATCTGTCCCCATATGTAAGACAATAAAAATAGAACTGCTTTATTTGAACATGGAGGCATAGAGTATGTGCATAAAAGTGCATATACCATGATTGAAGACCTGAATTGTACGAATATACTTTGTATACAAACAGTTGTATGTAAAAAGATACTAAATATATGCACTATGAGTTGTACATATTAAAAATTATAAAAATTTAAAAAAATAAAAAAAATAAAAAAATAAAAGTGCATATACACTCACATGCATAAATATACACGCATACTGTGTTAGTCCTTTTCATTGAGGTAACCAAATGCCTGACAAGAACAACTTAGAGGAGGAAAAGTGTATTTGGGGATCATGATTTGAGAGGTTTAGTCCATGGTTGGTCAACTCCATTGCTCTGACCTTGAGGTGAGGTAGACCATCATGGGGGAAGGGCAGCAAAGAGGAAAGTTGCTCAGCTCAGAGCAGCTGGGAAGCAAAGAGAAAGAACAAGGAGCTAGGGACAAGATACAACCTCCAAGGGCACACCCTACTTCCTACAGCCATGCCCCACCCACCTACAGTTACCAGTCAATAATCCATTCAAGTTATTAATCTATCAAATGAATTAACCCACTGATGAGACTACAGCTCTTATCACTCCTTAAAAGCTCTGCCTCTAAACCTTCCTGCTTTGGGGATCATACTTTCAAAGCATGAGGATTTTGTGAGATATTTCTATATCCAAACCATAACAAATACACACATATGAACACATAACTATATATATGCACACACTTATACACTTACATACCTACACACACATATAAACACATATGCCATATTTACACATGCATATGTCCACACATGTGCATACACACACACACACACACACACACACAGGTATATATTCCCTCTCTTTTATTCTTTTTCTCTCTCTTGTCTTGATTCCCTTCCTAACATCACCATGATGAGCTGAGTGTAAAGGATACTGCTGGTGAATTGTTGGAGTTTATACCCTCTAAGTGCTGGCCTCCTGAATAAAGAATAAAACAAAAACACTGAGTGGAAGAGTTATCTACCTAGAAAGGAGAATAAGCTCCAAAACAGTTTGCTGAGCCCAGCAGATTTGTGGGAAGCTCAGGCTAAAGGGATGAAGAAAGCAGGAATGTTCCAAGAAGGCTGGGAGTCTCATGGAGAAGAAAAACTGAAAAGTACTCCCAGCACATCACATCTCAATGTGGACAGCAGTTGTTTATATGCCTGCGTTAGAGTCTTCTGAGCCAGATGATGTCACTCCCAGGAGCCTGAGCCACCTCACCATGAGAAACACAAACTCATGGAGAGGAAAGGGTGAGGTGACATAAGAGATCTCCAGAGAATCAGACCAATATGGTTTGATATAGAGAAAGATTTATTATAAGGAATTGGCTCATGTGCTTATGAGGCTGGTTAGTCCAAAATCTGTTGTGTAAATGAATATCTGGAGACCCAGAGGAGATCTGCAGGTTATCTGTCAACAGAATTCCTTCTTTCAGGAGCAGGTCAGTCTTCAGTTCTATCCAGGCCTTTAACTGATTGGATGAGGCCTGCCTACATTGATAAAGATAATTTGCTTTACTCAGTTTGTAGATTCAAATGTTAATCTCACCCAGGAACATTCTCACAGACTCACCCCAGAATGATGTTTGATCAAATATCTGGTCACCAGTCTCTACAAAATCAACACATAAAACTGACAATCACACTCACACAGGACTCTAAGCAGCAGAAAGTAGCACAGTTTGGGCAATGCAGGGCTCAGGATGCAAGGCTTCTACTTCCTGGAATGGTTTATTCCCACTATGCCCAAATTGCTGCTCCAAGAGGGGAGGATGCCAGTCTATAGCTCTCCTGTCTGGAAAATCTTCAAGTTCCTGCCAGACAAGCTGAGCTGTTATCCCAAATACCAGAATGCCAGAGTGTGTCTTTATAAGAGTATATGTGAGGGCTTCAAGAATCAGCCATCATCCTCCTGGAAACTCTTATACCTTTGCCAGTACATATGGCATCCTTGCCTGCCTCCTGCCTCTGTATATTCTGTCTGCTGTAGGGTCATAACCCCCATCACACTACACCCCATTGCCAGTTCCTACTTCTCCCCATCCAGCAAATGCCCTCACTTTTCCAAGATCCTTCTCCTTATGGTCATTGCTCTTTTACTTCCATCTACTGCTGAGCCTCTGATCTGGGCTTCTGCCTGCTTTATCTCCATAAGACTGGGGGCTGGGAACTAACCCTTATAGCCAGACATGTTAGGAATTAGGGAACCCCATTTTCAGATAAATTATATCTTTTCTCCTTAGTCCTCTTAATATTCATTGAAGAAGCTTCTGCCAGTACTTAAACCTCTTCACTGAGAGAAAGCAATGACAGTTCAGTATCTCCTGTGCTTGAAGGGCCAAGGGATCATTTAAGATAAGATACCCAGTGAGCCTGAAACCCAGGACCTATAGTTGGGGAGATGGAGGTGATACAGCCCCACAGAAAGGCAGTATCCCACATAGATGAAGGTGATTTCTGGATTAGACTGCCAAGGCTCAAATCCCAAACCTCCTGGCTGTGCCACCTGAGATCAGAAATGTGGCTTTCCTGCCATAGTATCTGGCAGAATTGAAGAAATGAGGATATAGACACTCACAGGGACTCTGGAGGTTTAAATGCATCTGGGCTCTGAACATTCACTTTTATACTTTCTTTCAGGCTTGCTTTTCTAGCTCCGACTCTGACTTAGGACACAAAATGCATTGTTTTGTGTGTCATGAGTAGAAGAGTCCTGATCACCAGAAATGGAACCAATGTTAGTCACCTTTTCATCTGTGATCAAAATACACAACTAGAACAACTCAGTGAAAGAAAAGTTTATTTTAGCTCATGGTTTCAGAGGTTTAGTTTGTGGTAGGCTGACTTCATTGCTCTGGGCCTGAGGTGGGGCAGCACTTCATGGCAGACAGTTATAGAAGAGGAAAGCTGCTCACTCCATGGTGGCTGGGAAGCACAAAAGGGAGGTGAAGAGGACATAGGAATGATGAAAGCTTCCAGGGCATGTCCCCAATGACCCACCTCTTTCAGCTACACCCCACCTGCCTACCATTACCACCCAGTTAGTCCATTCAAGCTAGGGTGGATGATTAGAATACAGCTCTCACAATTCAATCATTTCACCTCTGACCAATCCTGTATTAATGCGGGAGCTTATGGGGACACCTCATATAAAAACCATAACAGAGCCCTCACATGGGAAGCATCTCCAAACCAACCACGTATGAGTGACACTGCCCCACCAGGATGTAAATTACCCCAACTTGTTGATCTGGTTTCCCGTTGTCTCCTGGGGATCTCCTTTTCTTCGTGTTTTCCCTAGAATAGGACTAACACCAGACTGTGCTTTGCATGTCATATTACTAAATTTACAATGAAACTCTGTGCTGTAAGATTTTCTCTATGGAAAAACTAAAGTATAAGTTAAAGTATGAACTAAGAATTTAAAAGCTGACTTTGTTGAAGTTGAAGCTAATGAATATCAAGGACTCCAGAAAGGGAGAGAAACAGACAGCTTTATGGGCTCCTCTACACCTGACCACTCCTGGGGGATGTAACTAGGCAGTGTCATTGTAATGCTAAGCAATGTCAAATGGCCACCATTGCTGAGCTGGGGCTAGAGACTGAGGGTTATATATATATAGTTTCTCCCTTCTCCCAGGTATGGGCCAGAGGATGCAAAGAGAAACATGCCGTTCTATCAAGAATGAAGGTAAGGAAAAATACTCAAGAGATAAAGATAACTTGATGGCAATAGGAAAAGAATTCTGGAAGCTTCAGTGGGAAAACTGATTTATTTAATGGTAAATTAAGCAAGATACAAAGAGCTGTTTATGAGATATTGTCATCATTACCTGGTTTACATTGGGATCTTGTTTAAGAAATCTAGTGGGAAACCATGAAGGATAGACTCCTGGGCCCAGAGACATTCTTGACTTACATCATCCCCCCTCTGTGGGCTGTGGGTACAACTCATGCCAATGAAGAGGGAGACACTTTCATCCTCAGCCCTCCCCATGTTCAACTCATATGGTGTCACTGGACCTTTCCCTCTTAATGATGCTTCACCAAACAAGCCCCAAAAGTAAAGAGAGAAGGGTGGGAAGATTTGGGAGCGTGATCCTGATTTGCCTTTACTCCATGAACTGGGATTAACATCAGAATTCAAGATGAAAGAACATATGTCTAATCATTAGTAATGAAGAGCAAATTTCTGATCATTTATTGTTTTGGTTCTTAATTATTTCAGGGAACCAAGAATAAAAGTATAAAGACAGCTAATGGGGGTGGGGAATGTGTGTTTGTGTTTGCTTGCTCAATTAGGTAATTAATTCTTCTCCATTTCTTAAAGATGATAGGAATGAGTTCATGTCTCCTGAGACTTCAGGAGAAACCAGGTTTTGGCTGGAGGAAGCAGCTGCTGCTGGCTTCTATCCCTGTTGTGAGGAGGTAGCAGCAAGAATTTGAAGCACAGCAGCTCTTATTCAGACTCACTCTGGGCACATGAACTGTAGATAAAACTTGTCATAAGAAACAGGGCATCATGTGATCCCAGATGAGTCCTTTAGAGAGGGGAAGAATTTGAGCTACACAAAATGCCACATGATGTCAAGTGATGACCATTGTGGAGTATAGCACAAGGTCCTCACCTGCTTGTCTCCATTGTCATGTCTACAAATCTGCTATATTGCTTAAGAAAATCCAGTGATAGTGATGTAAACAATAATGACATACACCATAACAGATTCCAGCCACAAGGAGGCTGTAGGGTGGTACTCAGGTTGGTACAGCAGCTAAACAGTGGCATCAAAGACTGCCCCACTTCACTTTTCCACTCTGCTGCCTTGGGGGTTAGAAATAGCTCCCTTCGTGTTTCCTGAAGCCATTCCTAGCTCAAAATGTAAACATGACCATGTGCAGGACACAGGACAGAGCATCTTCTTCCCTACAGTGATCCTATCAAAGAGGGAAACTTTCTCCCTCTGACTTTTCCTGCCACTTTCTTTGGCCCTGGGATGGGTCATGAGCACATGATCTTGTCAGAAAAGAAACTGGAAAAGTAAAAATTTGACATCCTTTCTGTGGGTGATGGAAATCATAGGGGATAGATACATGCAAATGGTAGGAACATGAGGCTAAGGGAATAAGTCTATGAAATGGGACCACTGAGCTAACCTCCACATGTTTTCTTTTTTTTTTTTATTCTAAGTTGTTGTATATATAATAGTAGCATGCATTACAATTCACAATATATATAGAGAGCACCTTTTTACATAGCACTGTATGCAAAGTATATTCGTACTTTTCATGTCTTCAGTCATGCATTTAGAATAATGATATCCTCTTTTCCAAGAAAACCTGCCTTACCTAAGTGGATAGGATATCTCACATTCCTCAGTAAATTTCCTATTATCTGCATGAAAAGTGCATGACCAGATAATTTCAATGATAAGAGGAACCCAAGTTATCCTGAATGGGGAGAATTTTGTGACCTTTTTCATACCAGAACCTAAAACTTGGGGAAATAAGGATAATTCTTCCTAACCAAAAATTATGTAAGTATTTTTTAAATAAAAATTTTTAATTTGTTTTAATTAGTTATACATGACAGTAGAATACATTTATGCACTGTGATATATCATACATAGATGGGATATAATTTCTCATTTTTCAAACTGTACATGTTGCAAAATCATATTGGTCATGTAGTCACATATGTAGTCACATACAGTAATAATGTCTGTTTCATTCCACTGTCTTTTCCATCCCCACATCCTCTATGATTAAGAATCCAATAAGAGCCGGCAGTGGTGATGTAATCCCAGTGGATCGGAAGGCAAAGCAAGAAGGATTGTGAGTTCAAAGTCAGCCTCAGCAATTTAGCAAGGCCCTAGGCAACTTAGGGAGACCCTGTCTTTAAATAAAAAGTAAAAATAACTTGGGATATGGCTCAGTGGTGAAGTACCCTGGGTTCAATCCCCAGTACCAAAAATAAATAAATAAAAAGAATCCAATTAGAACCAGTCAGCATGGGCCAAAGTGACCTAGAGTTGTTATGGCAGTGGGGACTTAAAAGTTTGATGTCATCTTTCTGTCAGCCAAAATTCAAAAGTCTAGAGGTAGACCTGTGTGGGACTCTGGAAACTTCTCTGGGATCCTGTTTTAGTTAGCTTTTTCACTGCTACACTAAAAGACCCATCCAGAACAATTGTAGAGAAGGAAAAGTTTATTTAAGGGCTCACAGTTTCACATGTCTTAGTCCATAGAAGGCAGTCTCCATTCCTTAATGTTCAAGGTGAGGGAGAAAACCATAGCAGAAGAGTGTGGCAGAGGGACTCGGCTCACATAATGATCAGGAAGCAGAGAGATTGAAGTCTCCACTTGCCAGATACAAATACACACTCCAAAGCCACACCCCCAATTCCCAACTTCTCCAGCCACACTCTACCACTTCACTTACCACTCAGTTAATCCCTATCAGGGGATCAATCCACTGATTGAATTAAGGCTCTCACAACCCAATGATTTCTCCTCTGAACCTTATTGCATTGTCTTGCATGTGAGCTTTTTGGGGACATCTCACATCCAAACCATAACAGATCCCCAATAAAACTGGAGTTCAGAAGAGGCAACTTGTCCCCCTCTCTCCCTTAAAAGTGTCCCCTTTCCCTTTCCTATCCCTTCAATAAACACATGCCTGTTACTCTGAGCAACATGTTTGAAATATTTCTGACATGCTCTCAGGAATCAGGGTTTGAGGCGTTGGGAGTCTTTGTGATGCCCAGATAGGCCCCAGCCCTGTAACAGAGGGATAACTGAAAAAGTAAGCAAGTAACTGTGTTGGTTCCTATATACCAACACAACAGAGTCTCAGCTTTCTCTGTGTCTTGGCACATGTTCTTCTTTTGCACTTATTGATGTCCTTCTTTACTTGGCAAATTTGATTTAGAAAGTTCACTCACACACCTGTGAATTTCTTCAACTCTCTCACACAGAAATTCATTTCATTAGATCCAACATTGTACAATGTGTTTTGTTAGCTTCCCTGTCTGCTCCTGGAATGGAAACCCTTTAATATCTGAAAAGATGTCTTTACTTTTGCATGTTCCTACTTCAGCCCACACTGTGCCAAAACTATTTAACTCACAGGCTTAATCTTGCTGATGAATGAGTAATGTTAAAATACAAAGCACATTGTGCTCATGCTACTTAGGACTTTTGGGATACATAAGGAAAGAAACAGAAAGGCAGTTAATAGGACCTTGATTATTGCTAAATTAGATGCTGTTCCTGTTTAGGGAAGAGACAGGTGAGGACCACTGTACCTCAGGACATGAGTCTCTTTCAAGTGTGTCATCTAACACTTATGTTAGTACATCTAGAAAAGGTGATTCTCAAAATCCAGTATGAGACCATCATAGCCTTTATACATTTGTCCAAACATATAGAATGCACGACACCAACTGTCAACTTTGAGTAATAATGGTGTGTCACTGTAGACTCATCAATTGTAACAAATGTCCCTCTTTATCGGGGATGGTGATAATGGCAGAAGAGACTGTGCACGTGTGAGGGCAGGGGGCATACGGGAAATCTCTGCACCTTTTGTTCAGTTTTTCTGTGAACCTAATGATGTTCTAAGAAATAAAGTCAAATTTTACCTTCATGTATGTGTGGAAAGCATTAATCAAGAATGGATAACAGGATGAGCAAGGGGAGGATCAGTGGAAAAGAAGGCAATTGGAGGAGGAACAGGGATTAAAATAGAGAGGGTCAGGTCCTATGCAGGCATGATCTAATAAAAAAAGAAATAAAGTCTATTAAACTAAACAAATAAATACAGTGTATTGGTGTATGTGTGGCAGTGAAGCCAGAATCTGATAGGCAGTCAGTATAGATAGGTAAATCAAGTCAGGTTGATCAAGAAAGCCAATTTGAGTGAGCTAATTTTGGGAAGTTTGAGACTTGTCCCCTGAGGGATTGAAATGTTAATTCCTTTGGAGCCCTTCCTCCACCCTTATCAAAAACCTGCCCCTGCCCAACCTGTTGCCAAGGTAACCTGTCCCAGGAACTACCCCTCCCTACAGGGAGCTATACAGTTGTTAATTAATGTGTCCTGTGATGCACCATCCTGCCCTTCCCCCCTTCAGCCCATCTGCTTCTCACTTTTTGGCCATCCCACTGGGCCTGGTCACATAAGCTGGAAGGAGAGAAATAAGGGGAAGAGAGCAAGAGAACAAAGGAAGCCCTGGGAAATATAAAAAACGCAGAAATGCCTTGCTTCTTGGGATATCAAGATACCAGCAATGGCCCCTGAAGGGTAGATGAACACACGCTGAAACCACCGTATAGGAAAAGGGAGGGGGTTTGTTGATTTACCAAAGAAACACGTGGAGGGAATGGGGGTGAACCGCAAAGGAAACGAGTGGGGGGGGAGAAGAAAGGAAAAATGGGGGTTTATTAAGGGAAGGGAAGAAAGGGGGAAGGAGGGAAGGGAGAAAGGGGAACAGGGAAGGGGGAGAGCTAGTGAGAAGATGATGGCGAAAGAGAGAGAGAGAGTTCTGGACAAGCCGGGGCTTAAGTACAGAGGGGTGGGAGCGTGACTTGTATGGTCCGGATTGGCTCAGAAAGGGAGAGCCTGCCCTGGGTTGAATTCCCGCGAGAGGTGAGTATTCCCAGGATCAGGAAGGGCGGGGACCTGGAGCCCACCAAAGGTGAATTCTCGAGAGAGATGGGCACTACCTGAAAGGCACCCTGGGACATGACCTGGCTGCCCGATTTCATCTAACAGCCCCCTTCTCCCTCCTGGGAGAAGTCTGTTACCCCTTTTAATTAAACCCTGTTTTATATGCTTGCCTTGGCATGCTTCTCTAATGCTCAACTTCAACATTTGGAGGAGCAGAACTCGCCACCGGTAAATGGCAGTATCAGCAGGGCTGGGGGTAAATCCAGTATATGTGTCTACCTCATAGTGCAACTACAGCAAGTTACTACTTTTATAGTGGCTTAAAACTACAAATGTATTATCTTTTTAAAAAAATATTTATTTATTTACTTTAGTTGTACACAATGCAATGCATTTATGTTTACGTGGTGCTGAGGATCGAACCCAGGCCACGCACGTGCGAGGCGGGCGCTCTGCCGCTGAGCCACAACCCCAGCCTCAAATGTATTATCTTATAGCTTATTAGATCATGTGCCCAACATGAGTCTCAGGGAGTTATGAGCTGCCTTCTTTTCCAGAGGTGCTAGGGATAAGTCCATTCTTTGCCTTTCACAGATTTTTGAGGCCACCTAGATCCCTTCCTCTATCTTCAGAGCCAGCCATAACAGATAGGTCAGATTCTTCCCACATTATATCTTAGACTCTTCTTCCATTGCCCCAGAGAACCCTCTAACCACAGCTGGGAACATCTCTTTTATTTTAAAGATTAATGTGATTAGGTTCAGTCCACTGAGATAATCTATGGTCATTTCCATACCCATTGCTTTACTGCCATCTGCAAAGTCCTTTTGCTTTGTAAACTGCATAACCACAGATTCCTGGGATTACAATTTAGGACAAGGACTTCAGTGGTGTTGGATAAGATTCAGGCTGGCAGGCATACCCCCAGGCGCCTTCCCGGAAGTGCTCATCTCTCTCTCTCGAGAATTCACCTTTGGTGGGCTCCAGGTCCCCGCCCTTCCTGATCCTGGGAATACTCACCTCTCGCAGGAATTCAACCCAGGGCGGGCTCTCCCTTTCTGAGCCAATTCGGACCATACAAGTCACGCTCCCTCCCCTCTGTACTTAAGCCCCGGCTTGTCCAGAACTCTCTTCTCTTTTCGCCATCATCTTCTCACTAGCTCTCCCCTTTCCAGTTCCCCTTTTCCTTTTCCCCTTCCCCCCCTTTCTCCCCTTCCCTTAATAAACCCCCCTTTTTCTACAAGGCCATCCCGGTGTGGTTCTTGCCCTTCAAGTGGGAGTCCTTGTTCTGCCCACCACGTTTGTGAAAGATTCACATGAGGAGCTTGGTATGGAAAGTATCAGATTACATACGTGCAGAGATTGAGATCAGAGGTGTGTGTTAGGGGAGGTACAAGGTTCTGCATGTGCAACAAGCCGCAGACACCCTAACTTGGGCGGCCTGAGGAACCTTCTTTAAGAAACATGAATGTGGCACATTGTCACTGCGTCCATAGTTTCAATTGATATTCAAAGGACCCTTTGGAGACAGACAGGAGGAATACTTATACCCATTCAGACATGGATGCCTAGCATTTAGACTGTGGACAGGGCTCAAATCATCTGCTACCCTCCATGCCTTCAAGTGCCAACAAGGAAAATGATGAGACTGTCCATGTCCTTACTAAGAGATCAGACAGCAAGCAGAACAGCATCACTGATGAAGAACACAGACTGGCCTGGAGGCTGCTCTGTGGTAATACAGAGGGAGGGCCAACCCCTCTCTCAGGGTCCCCTCCCCACAGGCTGAGGGTCACTGGAGACCTCATCTGCATCTGCCATGCTGGGCCTGCACAAAGGCCCCTTTCAGTCAGCTCACCCTGCTGAGCGCCCTCCCCCAAGTCTGCTTTGCAGGGAGGAGAACTAGTGCTGGGGCCCTGCAAGATTCATTTCCCTTGCAGGCACAGCTCTGTATGGTGTGTGCTCAGCTGCTTTCTGACCTAATTGTTTGTAATTATGAAATAGTAGGATACAAAATACTAATGAAAAATTTGGGGAGTTTACCTTCTGAAGTCTGGGGAGAGTGTATGTGCTTGCCTGGTAAATAGGAAAAGGATTGTATTTTCTAGATCATTAATTTATCATTGTTAAGGCTCCAAACACAGCACTGTGTGAGTCAGCCTTGGAATAGGCTTTGTTGCTTTCATTTACCTCGGACTACAACTCCAGCTCTTGAATGTGAAAACAGGATTCAATTTGGTATGATTCCACCCCTACCCTGTCAAGGGTTATGTATCTCTTTTATTCTCAGAATGGGTGATTTTAATAAGACCATCACAATTATCTATGCATAATATTAAATATAAAGTGAGCTCCCAGGGGTTAGAAAACCCAGGTTGAGCTGCCCTGTTGGGAGTAGGGACAGGAAACTCCTCCAGGTCCCTCTGCCCTCATGAGGTACACTGGGACCAGATAGATCACTGCTCCAGATGGTTCACCCCTGCTGTGATGGTAAATTCCCAGGGCAGGGGTAGAGCTGGCATTGAGAAAGTCAGCCCCCATATTGGCTTGAATTTGAGATGTGGATACCGGATGATGGAGAGCAGATTCCTAAGACAATTGCCCACCAGACTGAATGGGGAGTACACATTTCCCCAAACCTTCCTTCCCTGTTTTACCCTGGGGCCTACTCCACCCACAGGGGCAGCTCTATTCCATCTGTGTACAGGACAGAGCCTTGCCTCCGGGCTCACCAGCAGTGAGTGGTTACAGGTGACAGTGACAAGATCCTGCTTCCTGACTTGTTGAAGTTGGAACATTAGAGAAGCACGCTGAGGCAAGCATATAAAGCAGGGTTTATTTAAAAAGGGGTAGCATAGACTTCTCCCGGGAGGGAGAAGGGGGCCATAGCTGGTATCCTGGTATCCCAAAAAGTGAGGCATTCTGCCCTTTTTATTTTTCTTAGGCTTCCTTTGTTCTCCTGCCCTCTTCCCCTTATCTTCCTCCTTCCAGTGTACTTGACTAGTTCCAGAAAAATGCTGGGTGGGAGGGCCAAAAGGTGGGAAACAGGTGGGCTGAAGAGAGAAGGGCAGGATGCAGCTGCCCAGGTCACATTAATTAATAACCTTATAGCTCCCTGTAGGGAGGGGCAGTTCCTGGGACAGGTTACCTTGGCAACAGGTTGGGGCAGGGGCAGGTTCTTGATAAGGGTGGAGGAAGGGCTCCAAAGGAATTAATGTTTCAATCCTTCAGGGGACAGCCTCCAACTTCAGACTCACTCAAAATTGGCCTGCTTGATCCGTCCTGACTCAATTTACCTATCTATACTGACTGCCTGTCTTATTTTGGCTTCACAGGGTCCTAAGGAACAGTCACACTGCCATAAACAGAGACACGCACGTGGAGGTCCTGCGCAAGGTCAAAACAGGAAGACACTCTAGGTCCTCCAGGCTCTCTTCCCTTTTCTGCCTCTTCATAGGGATGAGCTTCATGAAGAACACCTTCTGAACTTTACATGCACACAAAAAATGGGTCTAGATAGCCTTGAGCCATTATGACTTTGGAATTCAGTATCACCTTAACACATGTATTTCACTAACTGGAAGCAAGCTCTGGGAGGTAAGCCAGGCCCTCCTCTACCCACTGCACCTGGGGCTCAGCAGGTTTTAGTCAAATTTTTTTGAGGAATGAATGGATCAACAAACAAAGGAATGAATGAATGTGCCTTGGATACTTTCATATGCCTCACCTTTGCTTACCTGACAGTCTCTCCAGGTCCTGATCCTACCCACCCCACACATGCAGGAAGATGGGTCTCTTCCAGGGAGCTGCCTTGCTGGGCTCCATTCTGCCTTTACCTGTGTTTCTTAACACTTTGGAACCACTGGGCACCTTCCTACATATAGGTCCTTCACTCTCCAGCTCACTCTAACTCCAAGTTTCAGAGTGAAAATTATGCAAAGAGAAAATATCATCATCTGAATCAGTTGGTCCTTAAGTTAAAAATAGCAAGTACTAAGAGTGCAAATTTTGTAATAAAAAGATATTCAAAATTATCTTTACAGTTAATCTTTTTAGTTCCTCTAAAAACACAGATCTTTGACCCCCAGAGTTGATTACCAAGGGCTATCTGCACTTTTAAACCAATTGATCTTCACAATAGTCTCTGAAGCACTAATATCCCCATGATAAATGACAATGTAAGCTCAGAGAGGATAAGTGATTTGCCAAATGATGCACAGCCTATAAATGGCAAAACCGTGCCTGAAATTCAGCCATAGAATTCTCTCCCTTTGTGCTCCCTGCAGTAACCCAGGAGACTGCCTAAGAATAGCAATAGCATGTCCTGGATTTTATGAAAAGCTCAGATTTTAAATAGCCCCCCCCCCCCCCATTTTGCTGGTAGGTACACTAGCAATTACACAGTTCCCACTTGGAAAAGGTGGTCTCCATTTGTCTAAGGTGCAACCCAAGTAGACATAGTCACTCAGAATCTGATCCCCTGAATCTAGTTCCTGAAATCATATAAAGAAACCTGTCTCCACAATTACTGGCCCCTGCTTTGCCAAGTTGCTGCGTAAATCCTTTCCATTCTATCTGTAGGATGAGGGGGTCACCAGAGGAGTCCCTTCCTCTTTCTTTGGATTCCAGGCTTCTGAGGACCCAGAAGATAAGCAGTGGGTAAAACTTGAAGCTGAGAAAGCCACCAAACCAGAGGGAGCAGGGCACCCAGACCACAATTCAGCACCATCTCTCTAAACACCACTTGAAATAATTGACTTCTGTGCATGTGAATATATAGGTCAGTGCTTCAATGCAACAAGAAAAAAGCATGACCATCAGAGTGAAAGACAGAAGGGAAGAGATTACAAAATATAGATTAAATAACCATCAGATAACAAGCCAAATAATAAGCATCAACACATGGAGACAAAACAATTAAGTCAATGGATTGTAGCAGGTTCCACAACTTGTCAGAGGCTTCCCCCCCCACCCCCCAATGCATATTTATGGCAAATGTAGCTCCATTCCTGAGGGAGTAGCTTTATCTTCTCATGGATAGCAGTAGCTATCCTTGTCCCACAGAGAACAGAGGCAATCCAGGGAATGGAGGCCCATCCCTGCTGCAGGCTTTGAAGGCTCAGAAACAGTTTGTGGATCCTAAAAAAAGAGGGTTGTGTGTGGGGGGGTCCATTGAGAGCATTGAGAGCTCCCATGTCTTGCACTAAAGTTGGCCTTGGAGAGCATTATCTATGAAATCTTCCAAAGACTTCAACTGCATAAGAAAACTTGTTCTGCCAGGCATAATGATGCATACCTGTAATCCCAGCAACTCCAGAAACAGAGGCAGGAGGATTGCAAGTTCAAGTCCAGCCTGGGGAATTTACTGAGACCCTGTTTCAAAATAGAAAATAGAAAGGATTGGGGAGGTAGCTCAGTGGTAGAGCACCCCAAGCTTAATCCCTAGTAGCACATGTGTGTGCACATGCACACACACACAGGTGTTCTTTATGGTTTTATCCTTACATTGGCAAATTAACAACAGAAGGAAGGGCTAAAGAGGTGTCTACAAATTTGGGCAATTGAAACGTCTCTTGAGCAAGTGTCAGAACACCTTGGTCTGGAGTTGGTTCTGTTAATCTGGTATTAATCTACTATATGACCCTGGGCAAGTTAATTAACCTCTCTGGGCCTCAGTTTTTCATCAGTAAGATAAGGGTTTCACAAGATGATCTGTGAAGCTATAACTCTAATGGCAGAGGTCAGGTAGGCAGCACAGGAAGTTCTCCTATCTTCTCACTGAATGAGAATCAACTAGATAAAATCCCATGGAGGACAGATTGTCCTTCTCAGGCCATGTTCAGAGAGTCCAGAGGACATAACAAATCATATGACATCCCAACATCATATGAGTTTCCCCCAAAGCTAGTTCTCTCTTCTGCTTTCCTTGATGGCATCACTCCACATTCAGCAGAAGTCTTCCAGCCCTTGGGGTCAACCTCAGGAAAGAACAGGCCAGTAGACTGGAAGTCAGAGCTCCAGTGCTCCCCCTCCTCCCCGCCCCCTTCCCGCAAAGCTCCAAGCTTGTCAATCTTGGGACAAATGAGGAAACTGGTCCAGGGAGATGGCAGGATATGTGCCAGTCTTCACACCTGCTGTCTTGGGGCTTTGAACAAATCCCTTCCCACTAAGAGATTCCATTCCTCTACCTGTAGAGCAAGCCTCCTATCAACTATTCACATTGTTTTGTTTAAAAAATAGATAAAATACACATGACAACTATATAACACTCAGTTCCTGTAGGTATTTGAAAGTGGTGAATACTTTTTTAATACCTGAGGTCTTATAACTATTGCATGGCAGAATTGAAACTAATACTCTGCATCTCCTGATTTTGAAACCCATGTTCTTCTGACTATAGTATGTGACTTCTGGAAAGAAATGGCACCTCTCCTGCCACCCCTTAGGTACTATAACCCCAGAATGCAAATGGAAATCCATATTTGCCAAAGGGTAGTGAATTGGAACTTGAACCAAATAGAAGGATACATTGGGTCAGAACAATGAAGACCTGGGCTTGAGTCTCAACCCCAAGTTGGGTGACTCAGCTCGGTGAATTGGACAGGATACAACCCTTTTCTATCTATAAGAACATCTGCCTCACTAACTTCATAGATATATTGTGAGGATCCATCATGAATGTCCATATGAAAAAGCTTTAAAAAATATACAAATACTGCTCCACTAAAAGATTTGTTACTATGAGGGGCTGTGCAGACTTTGTGTTATTATGAGGGTTAGAAAAGGTTATGGATGTGAAGGGTTTTTGTGAATGCCAAAATTCTGAGCAAATGTAAGGAATTTTCTTATTAGGGAAACTGGGGGCTACTACAGGGGTGAGGAAAGACAAGCTTGAGGTCACACAGCCTGGTCTGATAGACACAGGACACTGAATTCTGACTTCCTCTTGGGCACTCTCTCCCAGCCTTTCTGATGGAGTATCTTACCAAGAGCAGAGAGCCATGGGCAGGCACCCAGCTGGGTTTGTTTGCCTGTTGAAACCCCTTCTGTTACAATCCCACTTATTGAAGCAGCTTCCATTTGTCAGAAAGGGCAACTTTGCATAATAAATTGCATTGGTGTAATCAAATATTTCCATAGATTGAATTAGGTTTAATTTGTTGTCCTTAAGACTGGTCCCCTCCTTCTCAGCAGTGCTGGCCGCCCCTCCTGTCTCCTATGCCAGGAATAGCCCCTGAAACAGCCCTTAGGCAGGCCCACGGAGGCAGCCTGGCCAGAGCTCCTAGAGCCCTGTTGACATATAAGGGATCTGGAGGAGGGGGTGTGTGTGTAACCAGGAGAACACTGTGCCCTCACACTCCTGGTCATTGTTTCATATCAACACTATGTTTACATAGTTCCATTTTAATAGCTGGAAAGAATGTTATTCTATGAATATAACACAACTGATTTATCTCTATTAATGAAACACATTTGGGTTGAATCTCAGTCACTTATTAATTTGGACAAGTCACTTTATTCTTGCATCTCAATTTAACTCTTCATATGTCAGGCTATTTGAGCTGCTATAACAAAACACTAAAAACCAGCTACTTATGAACAACAGAAATCTATTTCTCACAGTTCTGGGTGCTGAGAAGTCTAAAACTAAAGGCATCAGCAGATGTGGTGACTGGTGAGTAAGTGTCCATTTTCTAGCTCACATACAGCTATGTTCTCATTTGTCCTTATATGGAAGGAGGAGGAAGAGAACCTCTATGGGGCCTCTTTTATAAGGGCACTAACTCCATTCATGACAGCTCCACTCTCATGATCTGAAGACCCTAAGAGAAAACCAAGGCATAGAGAGTTTGAGTTGCTTGTTCAAGGTCAGGTAGCAGGGAAGTGAGGCAGGTTCAAAAGATGTGTGAAAGCAATTGGAAATGGAAAATCTCCATCAGAATTTTTGGGGTCAGTGACGGTTCTGCCTCAAGACTGATGCAGACACCTTACTCTGCTCTAAATGGAGCAAAAACTCTGGTAATTCAAAGTTCCATAGGAAAGGGGCTCAGACCCATAGCCTGCATGGGCTGGCTCACCTGTCTTCAGCAACACTCCACTACTGTCCTTACCTCACTCTTTTACTGTCACTCTCTCAGTCTGGGTCCATGATTATACCACCAATGCATGGCTTCCTGCAGAACACAAGATACAGGTTTAGCATTTTGTTGAATTAGAAGTTCTCTAAACAATTAACAAGAAACAAAATTTAAAAGAAGCCAACCTATGAGTGTGAATAGGGAGAGGGGTTTGTGGAAGTAAAATAGCAGAAGAGCTGGTGAGGACTCTTCCTACCATAGGCCCTTGTGGTACTGAGTGATTCGCCCTTGGGAGGTGGCCATGGCAAGAGTCTTACAGAATTGCAGGCTCAGGATGAGGCATAAGCCAGGATACAGGAAAACAGGTTCTCACCCTTGAAGTAAAACTGCACCAGAGGTTAGCATGTCCCTCATAGTTTTTGGCTTGTAGCACAGGATGGCCGCTGCCCTGCCCTCCCTACAACATGCACCTCAGGGAACCTGGGGATGGCAGAACCCATCACACTGTGGCTCTGGACCAAATCCAGCCTACCACTTGTGTTTGTAAATAAAATCAGGAACACAGTCAAGCCCATGCTTTTAGAGACTATGACCGATTCTTAAAAGGTCTACACATCAGTTCTGAGTTGATTTATTAGTACAGTCAGTCCTCTGTTTCCCTGGTGTATTTGTACTGAACACATATGTACCATTTTTCTTGCCACTATTTTCTATATAATACAGTATAACAACTATGTATGTAGCATTTACACTGGATTTGGTATTGCAAGTAATCTAGACATGATTTAGAGTATACAAGAAGGTATGTAAATGTTATATACAAATTCTTCATAAGAGGCTTGAGCATCCTCAAAATTCAGTATCCTCCATCCTTGGGGGTCCTGAAACTAATCCCTCGCAGATACTGAGCGACAACTATAGTTACAAGAGAGACTATACAGCCTACAAATCTAAAATATTTACTATCCAGCCCTTCACAGAAGTCCTCTTAACACTGTCTTGGAGAGGTCTCAGGGGCTCCATCTCTACTGCAAGCAGGACAGCACCTAACTGTTTCTGTTGCTTCCATTGTTAGCCTGAGAACAAGTACAGCTGGTGTAACACCATGTACCATTCACAACTGAGTCCTCAGGCTTGGAGGAAGGCCTGGCCAGAATAGGCTGTGGTGTGGAGGAATGTGGGATTTAGGAGACTCGCAGCAGGGGCTGATTACCAGCTACAAAGACCACAGTCAGGTGGGTCTACTAAAGAGCCTACAGAAGCATAAACAAGGAGTAAGGACAGAAGACAGATGGAGGAGAAGCATTTGGCAGGGGCAACTGCCAAGACTCTTCTCTGTCTGGACTTCAGAGATTAAAGCAGGAAATGGTGACGCTTTGGCTCCAGTACTATCAGCAGTTTCCGGGTCAGAATCCCAGCCAAACGAGACAGGGAAATGTCTGGCAAAGTCCTCCTGGTTGGTGAAGCCAGCTGCCCTCTGCTGCCACATTCAGCAATACCTCACCCTGCTGGGAAGGATGGATAAGTGCTGGCCAGAGGGAAAATTGCCCGGGATGCCTTTCAGGATGTTCTAGCCACAATCTGCAGAATAATCTTTTTAAAAATAAATCCAGCCGAACATTCAGCTGAAAACAGCTTCCTAAAAACTGCAGGAGAAATTGGACACTTTATTTCAGTGACAAAATAGCTTGGCTGTTAAATCACTGGAGAAATGGCTCACTTCAGCAATTCCAGGTCAGGCTGTAGACCCTAGGGACCCTTTTCCCACTGCTACTCATCAGGAGGGGTCACTGCAATGGTCAGATTAGTCCTAGAATGAGCCTGACTTCTCAGATTCCACCCCCCCCCCCCCCCGCCCCGCTCCCAGTGGTCCCAGTTACCATAAGTGTTGTCTGTTGACCCTCAGGGAACTTTAGACCTTGTATGTTTTCTTGAAGATTGTTCTGTCTTGAAGGCCTGAACTCTGAATGCTGTTTTGATCCAAGAGTTCATTTGCCCAAATAAATGAATGCTGAAATTGATTACCAATTTCAAATAAGAAGTGATGTGGTATTTTGTTTCCTGGAGAGTTTCCTGTGTTTCATAACATAAATAATGAAAGTATCTGTGCTTTAAAGAAGAGCAAAACCCTCATGTGCCCAAGGAGGCAGAGCTCAGAAAGATCTTCCACAAGGGCTATTTTGTTTAAAACTCATTAAGTCCCAAGTTTACAATTCTGTGAACATAATAAATATTCAAGTATTATTTCAAAGTTGCCATAAGTGATATACTTGTCGCTCAAGTTCTTTTAAGTGTTCCAAATCTGAAAGAATGGGGCAAAATGGGTTTAATCCTCAACAACAACCATGTAATTCTCTTTTCTTTATTTAACAGTTAGGGGAAATGAGGATTCTAAAGTTTTGATACCTTTTTCCAAGCCACACCATAACAAATAAATGGCAGAGCTGCAAACAGAACCCAGTTCTTCTAATTCAAAATCTCACATTGAGCCGGGCGCAGTGGCGCACGCCTGTAATCCCAGCACTTTGGGAGGCTGAGGCTCATGAGTTCAAAGCCAGCCTCAGCAATGGCGAGGCACTTTAGTAACTCAGTGAGACCCTGTCTCTAAATAAAATACAAAAAAGGGCTGGGGATGTGACCCAGTGGTCGAGTGCCCCTGAGTTCAATCCCCAGTAACCACAAAAAAAAAAACAAACAAACAAACAAAAAAAACCTCACATTGACTGTATTTTCTATCGGCCAGAAGAAATTCTTCTCTCCAGTAGCATTAGTCTTTTCTAGGAGCTGATCCAACATGCAGGCAGCCTCTGTTAATAGAATGAGAACTACAGAAATTGAAATCACTTGTTTCCCTTTATCTCCTGTCCTGGAAGTTTCTAGAAGGATTCTACCAACCTGAGTTGCCATATGCTCTCCTCACCCTATTCATGTAGGTGAAAACCTTCAAATACTGACCTCACTCAACCCTATCCAGCTCCCTGGACCCTCAATATTGCACTACACACCAGGGGGATCATTTAACAGAAGCACTCACACTGAAGTACACACTGAAGCTCAGGCAGCAGTACCTCCATTTCCACCAAAAGGCAAAGGGAAAATTTTCTACCCAAAGGGTTCACAGCAGAAAATGTCACAGACTTCTGCTTCTGAGAAATGGGTCATGACAGGAAAACACCTTTCCTGCAAGAATTGAAATAATCAGGATAAATTACAAAAGCCATATTTTTAAAGGTACTAAAATTCCAAAGATAAAAGAGTCCTGTCCAGATGAGCTAAGGCTCACAGGTATTCTTTCCCCATGGGCATATTTGCTGATTCTGGACTTGGAACTACAACAGTGCTTGGCCCAAACCAGCTAGAGGGAAGAATCAGTAGCAAAGCTTACAGACAAGGAACTGAGTAGGAGCAAAGCCACCATATTTGAGGTGCCTGCCTTGGTGAACATCCAGCTTCCATTATGGGGTATTTGTTGGGTTCAAAGAAGGAGCAGACAGATATAGTACAGAACTGGGTTTAAACCTTCTAAAAGTCAAAGTGGACTCTCCTGAAGGACTTGTCTTATAGTCAGTAAACAAAGACCACCTAGAACCAGAGAGTTCTTGGAAAACACTGCTAATCTTCCCTGGACGACCTTTGGGAGGTTTTGAGACTCCTTGGCAACCAAGCTGGAGTCCCAGGCTTCAGACACCTGAAGGATGATGCTGGCCATTCCAGTCTTTCAGGGATGAGGAGGTGAACTAGGGCAGACAAAACCAATCTGTATTTTTGTTTTTTCTTCCTTTTGTTTTCTGTACTTTCATATGTAAATTTCCAGTTTTCTTGAAGGTATAAAAAGGGGTTTTACCTTTTCATTTGGTCTGACTTCTTTGCTTTCTAACTGGAATAGTCCACTTACATCTACTGTCATCATGTGTCAACTAAGTCTACCATCTTGTCTATGTTTCCATTTGCCCATTTGGTGTTAGCTTTTCTGTTCTTCTTTTTTGCCTTATTTTGAGTCAACTGAGTATTTTTCAGTATCCCACTTAATTTCTTCTGCTTTTTTTTTTTTTTTTTTTTTTTTTCTTTTTAAGGAAGCAACCCCAATCCGATGCTACAGAATCTAGATTTTTTTTTTAGTTCCAGTGTGACACCACAAGTAGAAAATTTCATGCCTGGCCTCATGTGATGAATTGCAGTCAAAATGCAGGCACACTAAAAACAGTGCATAAAATTTCCTTCAGGCTACATGTATTACCTGTATGTGAAACATGAATGAATTTAATGTTTAAATTAGAATTAAACATTAAATTCCCCTCCCCAAGTTATTTCACTACACACACACACACACACACACACACACACTTCAAAATCCAAAACACTTTTGGTCCCAAGCATTTCATATAAGGAATCCTCAATATGTATTATGCTGGTGGTTACTCTAGGTATTCACTCTTTTTTTTTTTTTTTTTTTTTTTAAATATTTATTTATTTACTTTAGTTGTACACAATGCAATGCATTTATGTGGTGCTGAGGATCGAACCCGGGCCGTACACGTGCAAGGCGAGTGCTCTGCCGCTGAGCCACAACCCCAGCCCTAGGTATTCACTCTTATCACAGCTGAATTAGAATTAATCTTTTACCTCTTCACACCTTGCACTTCACTCTACCCATTTCCTATTTCAAGACAATCAGTTCATTTGGAGGATTCCATCTTTTGTGTAATTGTTCTTATATCTTTTATTTCCACATGATAAATCCCCAGCCTTATAATAGTACTATTCTTGCTTTGAATTAAATTAATCATCTATTAAGAAAATTAGTATAAGAAAAGAGTTTCTCCATTAACCCACACATTTTACATACTATTGTTTCTCTTTTTTATTTTCTTATAGATCCCGATTTTTATCTAGCATAATTTCCCTTCAGCCTGAAAACATCTTTTAGCATTTCTTTCACCTTAGGTCAGCTAATAACAAAATTCACATAAATTAAAAAAAAAAAATTAGTACTAGAGATCAAACTTAGTGGCATTCTATCACTGAGTTATATCCCCAGCCCTTTTTATGTTTTAGATTGACAAAGGGGCTCACAAAGTTGCTCAGGTTGGCCTCAAACTTGTGATCATACTGTCTCAGTCTCTAGAGGTGTTTGGATTAAAGGTGTGGGCCCTCATGCCTGGCTTCTTATAACTTTTGTTTATCAAAAAATGTTTTTATTTTTGCAGACATATTTGAAAAATATTTTCATTGCATATAAAATTCTGTTTTTCTTTTCAGTTATTTAAATACTGTTGCCTTTTGACATCCTTTGATTCTGATAAAAAGTCATCTGTTATGCATATTGTGGTCCTTCCCATGAGGGACAGTCAATTTGTGCTGGTTGTTTTCAAGGCTTAATCGTAATCTTTGGTTTTCAGGAGTTTGATTTTTACCTGCCTGTGTACGATTTTACTTGTGTATTCCTTCTAAAGTGTTGCTAATCTACTAGATATACATCCCTGATTTTTTTTCAAATTTAAAAAAAATATTTGGCAATTGTTTCTTCAAAAAATTTTTACTGTCACAGTATTATCTAACCCTTTCTAGGACTCAATTATACTGTATTATATTATCTCACAGGTTAGTACCACCTCATTCTATTTTTTTTTTTTTTTAATTTCCATTTCTTTTTCTTCTGTGCCCTTCAACTTGCATAATTTTCTTTGAATTGTATTCTAATTCATTGCTTTGTTTTCTTCTTCACATCCAATATGCTCCTTAGCCTACCTAATACTTTTTCATTTAGATTATTTAACTTCTTAGTCATAAATTTCTGTTTGATTCTTGTTTATAAAGTTTACATTTTTGCTGAGAGTTCTTGTTTACTCATCAAATCTAAATTTTTAAGAGTCTTTTAACATATTTAAAATAACTGTTTTAAATTTTTTGTTTGCTAAACCCAACATTTGGGTTCCCCCAAAATAAGTTTTTATTCACTAAATTTGGTGGTGTTGATGATAATGGATTAGATTTTTCCTGTTTCTTTTCTTCCCTAGTAACATTTTTCTTGTGTAATTAAAAATTACCTTCAAAAAAAAAATTGTAAGGAGAGGCGACTTCTCTAGAGAAAGGATTAAAACAAAACAAAAAATAATGAAATTGTGTATTGGACATTGTAATCATACATTGTAGAAATTTTAGATTTTATTATGTTCCTCTGTAGACTGGGGGTATTTATTCCTGTCACTAACTCAACTATAGGTGGATTGGCCTAAATAGAGTCTTGGTGGTTTTAAGTGTTTAATTAAGTAATTTAAAGCATCCTTTACTCTAAAGAAAAATCGTACTCCAAAGTTTTTCCAGTGTTTCAACCAGATGCCCAGAGTATACAAGTTATTATCATTCTATTTAAACTAAAACTCTAAAGTTATTAGTTAACTTCTTTTTTTTTTAAATTTGTTTTAATTAGTTATACATGATAGTAGAATGCATTTATGCACTTTGATATATCATATATAGATGGGATATAATTTCTCATTCTTCTGAGTGTACATGTTGTAGAACCATATTGGTCATGCAGTCATATATATATATATACATAAAGTAATAATGTCTGTTTCATTCTACTATCTTTCCTATATCCACATCCCGTCCTCTCCACTCCCTTCACTTCCCTCTACCTAATCTAAGGTAACACCATTCTTCTCTAGTGCCTCCCCACACATTATGTGAATTGGCATCTGCATCTGCATATTAAAGGAAATAGTCAGCCATGTTTTTTGGGGATTGGTTTATTTCGCTTAGCATAATATTCTCCAGTTCCATCCATCTACTGGCAAATGCCATAATTTCCTTCTTCTTTAAAGCTGAGTAATATTCCATTGAATATATATACCACATTTTTTTTTATCCATTCATCTATTGAAGGACACCTAGGTTGGTTCCATAGTTTAGCTACTGTGAATTGAGCTGCTATAAACATTGATGTTGCTGTGTCACTGTAGTATGCTGATTTTAAGTCCTTTGGATATAATCCAAGGAGTGGGATGATTGAGTCAAATGGTGGTTCCATTCCAAGTTTTCTGAGGAATCTCTGTACTGCTTTCCATAGCAGTTGCACCAATTTGCAGTCCCACCAGCAATATATGAGTGTACCTTTTCCCCCTTATTCTCGTCAACATTTATTGTTGCCTGCATTCTTGATGGTTGCTATTCTAACAGGAGTGAGATGAAATCTTAGTGTAGTTTTGATTTGCATTTCTTTAGTTGCTAGAGATGTTGAACACTTTTTCATATATTTGTTGATCGATTGTCTTTCTTCTTCTGTGAAGTGTCTGTTCAGTTCCTGAGCCCATTTATTGATTAGGTTATTTGTGTTTTGGGTGTGAAGTTTTTTGAGTTCTTTATATACCTTAGAGATTAAAATTTTATTGGAGGTGCATATGGTAAAGATTTTCTCCCAATCTGTAGGCTTTCTCCTCACATTATTGATTGTTTCCTTTGCTAAGAAGAAGCTTTGTAATTTGAATCCATCCCATTTATTGATTCTTGATTTTACATCTTGTGCTTTACAAATCTTGTTAACTGACATGGTAAAGATTTGGACCTACTTTTTCATCCATTAGGTGCAGGGTCTCTGTTCTAGTTAACTTCTAAGTACCTTCACTTCTAAACACATAACAACTGCTTCATGTTATACTTCACATAGTCTCACTCTGCCATAAACATCCCACCATTGGAAAAAAAGCTCAAAGTTCCTATCCAAATTTCTGCCATGTCTCCAAGCAGAAAGCTCACTCCAGTCCTCTGCTGAGTCTCTACAATCTAGCATAAATTCAATTTATGTCATTCTCAAAGTGAGATAAGCCTCTAATCTCAGGAACAGACATCATTAAGAGTCTCCTTGAAGTGGGGCGCAGTGACACACGCCTGTAATCCCAGCATTTGGGAGGCTGAGGCAGGAGGATTGCAAGTTCAAAGCCAGCCTCAGCAATGGTGAGGCACTTAGCAACTCAGTGAGACCCTGTCTCTAATAAAATACAAAAAAAAGGCTGGGGATGTGGCCCAGTGGTCGAGTGCCCCTGAATTCAATCCCCAGTAGCAAAAAAAAAAAAAAAAAAGAAAGAAAACTGATCAATGACAACAACACAGAGATTTAAAAAACTCAGTAAAACTGAAACAGAATAAATATTCCAGAAGTTTACTGATAGTAATGTTAGAGTAAAGCTGCTTTTAAAAAATCTTTTAAACAGCCTGGGGTTGAAGAAAATTACCTTCAAAAAAAATAGTAAGGAGAGGTGCCTTGTTAAGGGAAAAGATTAAAATCAAAAAAAAATGTAATGAAATGTTATTTTTAAAGAGTGATTTTTAAAATGCAAATCTTATAAAAATAAAGGTGAAATTTTAAAAAGTAAATCTTGGATAATAAAATGTGAGCAAATTAGTGCACAGTAAATCTTAAAAACAATAAATGCTAAAGGAAATTAATCAATCCAAAAGAAAAAATCCTAGATGGAAAAAGAATTTTCTGAATAAATGACAATTATGGGAAAATGAACCTATGTAAGTAAATAAAAATGAATACCAACTGTAGATTAGAACAATAATAGTAATGGTGTGTAGAGTTTCAAATATATATAGTATTAAAACTGATAATAGTAACAAAGTCAAAGGTAGCCATGGTCTGTGGAGCTGAAAGATTCCAAAGTTGTAGCAACATCAAAGAAGTGGTAAAAATGTCATTTGTATTAGATGGTATGAAGCCAAAACTGTATGGTATATTATCTAGAGTAACCATGAAAAAAATAATAAAGAAGATATACATGATATGTTAATAGAAAAAATGGAATAATAAAAACAAATAAATATATAAGATTAATTCAAAGGAATTCGAGAAAGGAGGGAAAAAATAATATAAAGTTTTTGTCCAAATAGGAAATTAAGGTAGCTATAAACCCAGGCAAATAAACAATGACATTAAATATAAATGGAGTACTGGTGTTGTTCAGTCTCTTGTGAAGATGTAAAGTTAAGATTTGTACATTTCTCTGTTTGTATGTGTTGTAATTTTATAGGTCATTTAAAAGGTATTTTAAGCATTCTAAAAATGCTTACATTCTGAAAATCCATGCATTCATCCCTTAGCACTCGCTAATACCAAAATCCATGGATGAGCAAGTCTCTTACATAAAATAGCTGGTATTTGCATGTAACCTTTTACAACCTCCTACATATTTTAAATCATCTCTAGGTTACTTATACTGCTTTATACAATGTGATATGTACGTAGTTGTTACTCTGTATTATTTAGGAGGAATTTACAAGAAAAATACTATGTACATGTGCAGTATAGACACAATAAAAGATATTTTAGATACACATTAGTTTGAATCTATAAATGCAGAACCCACAGATGAAGAGGGTCAACTAAATCCCAAAATACCAAAGGTATTCCCCGAAATCTCCATCATCATCATCCTTATTACCAACCCAGTCACACTGGCCTTTTAACACACACTTATTTGCCTCAAGACTCTCAAATGTCATTGCACCAGGTCTATTTTCAAAATGCTGAAAGTCCACTGTGATTAGCAGGTGAAGATGGGTCATTCTGCATGGCAGAGGGGATTGCCATCATGGGATACCTGCTGATTTCCTGGCTTCTCTGGCTTCACTCCCTGCTTCCTTTCCCTTTGCACAGCCATGCAGAATCTCTCCCCCAAATGTCATGCTGCTTTGGTACCTCTAAGCTTTTGTTTATGCTCTTTCCATTCCATGAATTTTCTTCCCAGGGTCCATTCTTCTATGATGTTTCTATCAACCTGTGCATTACTCATTCCTTTTTCTCTTTTCTTTCTCTCTTTTTTCTTTATTATCAGATCTTAAGCATTTACTATACATATATTATTATTGTAAGTGCCTTAAATAGATCATCTAATTTATTACCCACAATAGTCCTATAAGCACCCCATTTAACTGAGGAATTAAATAAACCTTCAGTTAAATAATTTATCCAAACTGTTGAATCCAGGCATCACTGAGTTTTTAACCCAGGTCTGAATGACTGTGTTTTGTGGGCTTCTAACCATAAGGAATGGCTTTGTGTATCAAACTGATTCCATCCACTGCCTGTGAGCTTACTTAAGGTGGGAACAGATGCTGTCTGAACAAAGAAGTTCAATAATTCTTAGTGAAAACAGTGTCAATCCTAAAGTGTTCACTACAGGCTTGTGATAGGCTTAGGTAGTATACAAAGAGTCTCCAGTGTCCCTTTTAACAGGCCATCTGAGATAATTCATTGCAAATGTTAAAATGTATTATTAATTCCTCATTATGGGGCTGGAGAGATAGAGAAAAGAAAAGCCAATCTGGTCTCTCTCCATGAGGAGCAGATATCACATAACATTAGCTTAAAAATGTGGAATGAGCTGGATGTCTTCACATGGACTGAGGAGAAAACACCTCAATTTGATGGATAGGAGTAAGGGGAGGAATGGAGACAGGATGTGCTCTAACCAAATGTTAGGGTTGGTAACCACCCTTGCCTTACCTGACTTCCTGTTCCCCTCAGACATGTGCTAAAGAGAGTGTCCCAGTCCTGCATCTCCCCAGAGGTTCCTGAACCTACATCCTGAGCCAATGGGGTCCAGGCTGGGGTCCAGTATGAAGTCCTGTCCCCTCCCACCTCACCCACCAGAGTCAGCCAGTTCTTCTTTCCCCTCAGCTGCTCTGCCTGCTTCAGGCAACACCTCCCCCCTCCACCTCCCCAAGGGCCTAGGACACAGTTTTTGTTGTTATTGTTTTTGTTGGTACTGTATTGAACCCAGGGATGCTCTACCATTGAGTTATATCCCCAGCCCTTATTTTATTTTATATTTTTATTTCGAGACAGGGTCTCACTAAGTTGCTCAGGGCCTTGCTAAGTGGCTAAGACTGGCCTTGAACTTGCAATCTTCTTGTCTCAGCCTCCCAAGTCACTGGAATTACAGAAATGCACCACCACACCTGGCCTAGGACAGGGTCTTGATTCCCAGTGAACAGCAGGAGTCAGACCACCCAAGGATGCCTGTTGCCCCCTGCAAGTCAACAGGTCCTCTGGTGAGGAGGTGGCTGAACAGTGGCCTTGGCAATAAGGGAGCAGTGCCCTCTTCAAGCTCCATCCTGAATCTTTCTGATGGCAAATCTCAGGGATGGAGACAGGAGGGACTCTGACACCCAAGGAGCTAAAATGGTCTTTTTTCTCTAGCAAAAGGTTCATAAATCCTCTAAGCATATACCCAAGAGCAGGTAGACTCTAACTTTTGCTCTACATGTAGCATCTGAAGCAGGGAGTATGCACAGTGAGTATGTGTTCTGGACAAGACTGTTTGACTGGGAACCCCAAGCTACCACCTTTCAGTTCTGGGATCTTGAGCAAGTTAAACAGTCTCTGTGAGCCCTTTTCCCCCACTTTTCTAAAATGTTTATTATAATAATAGTACCTTTCTCATATGGTTTGTGAGGATTAAAGAGCTCTTATACATATGTACGTAAACTAGTCTCAGAAGTATATCAAGCACTACCCTAGTGTCCGCCACTTTAGCCTTGATATAGAGCCCTAGGCAATGAGGAAGTGAGGTCAAAGTGAAGGGATTAGAAAGAGTACTTTGATGCATTGTCTTCTGTAACCCACAGAATAGTGTCAACCTTTTTTCCCTTTTCTTTCATAGTCTATTAAACTCTAGAAAATCCTGTGGACCACAGTCTGATCCCCTCTCCATGAGTCACAGTGAGAAGCCGTTGCTCAAACCTGGAGACAAAATGCTTAACATGAAAGCTGCTGGCACAGTTGTCTGACAGCAGACCCCTAGAGGGTAAACAGTAGGCAAGTCTCAGCTCTGATGATCTCTTTGTTTGAAACCCCTCCATGACCTCTAAAAAAGTTTGGTCTGTCCCCTTGAGCTCCCTGGCAGCAATTTTTGAACTAAGTCCCATCTGAGCACTTTTTATACCCATGTCATTGTTGTCTTGCCAGTCATTGGCCTGTGACACAGGAATTGTGAGATCCTGGTCAGCCTAAGCCTTGACCTCAGGACTTTGAAAATAGCATTTGTTTAATAAGTAGTATATGTATGAATGAATGAATGAAGAAAAGAACAAATGAATTTCAGAGTAAGATGGGCTGAAGAGCTGGTCACAGTGGCGCATGTTTATAATCCCAGAGGCTTGGGAGGCTGAGGCAGGAAGATCGTGAGTTTAAAGCCAGCCTCATCAATGGAGAGGTGCTAAGTAACTCAGTGAGACCCTGCCTCTAAATAAAATACAAAATAGGGATGATGATGTGGCTCAGTGGTTGAGTGCCTCTGAGTTCAATCCCCAGTACTAAAAAAAAAAAAAAGGGTGGGGGGTGTGGTTGCAGAAGAGAGGTGGAGTACAATAAAGAGAAAATGCTGGTGGTGAACACTCTTTCTTATTAGCCATTCAAAATGGCAGCATGCACCTAGTGCAGGAGGGACATGGCAGTTAGGGACCAGGAAGGCTTATTTACAGTTCTAACAATAATCATTAAATAAATGCTATATTTAATTTTTGGTTACTATTTTGATTATTATTAACATTTTGATTATTTTTAGTTGTGTTTGAAATACATGTTTGCAAGTTTAAATTTAACACCAATATTAAATAAAGTAGGATATTTACCAGCTCCTTTATCTAGACCCTTTGGGCCAGGATCATGAGAATGCTCTAAGATAATCAGCAACTTTGAAGGCTAGGGATCCTCCCTACTTACAGAGGGAGATGCAAACCACCCAGAGGGCACTAGCTGCTATAGGAGCTGTGCTGGTCTCTGAGATGAAGGGCAAGCCTTGGAGAGACCCTATGTTCCCCAGTGCGGACACAGAGCCTCTGGACAACAGTAAAATAAGACCCAGATGTCTATGAACATCTCACAATTTGACTCTGAAGGAGAAACATGATCGCTTTCCCTTGCACAGCTAACAAAACTGAAGTTCTGTGCTATTTGAGTGCAGCTGCTATAACACTAGAACCTAGGTCTCCTGACTTCAAACTCAGGGCTCAAACTTCAGCACAGCTGGAGAGGGAGGCCTGGTGCTGGGTGTTTCCTGAGGACTGTGTCTGGGTCCCATCAGCAAGCCTTCACCCCGTCCCCACCATTCCTTCTGTCACCATCTACCAGCAAAACCCAGTTAGCTGACATTAACAGAGGCGTCCCAGCCCCCAGCAAACAAAGGAATGCAGAGGGTGGCAGGTGTTATCACTAGTCAAAAAGCCAACAGGCAAACAGCTCCACTTGAACAAATAGCTCACAGTGGTCCATGAAGATACTCAGGGAGGAAGGAGAAAGCCCAGAATTCTCAAAAGGTCAAGGTAAGGATTCCAGACAGGAAGGCACTCCAGGCAAAGCCTCTCTGATGCTGGCCAGTGCCTTGACCCATCCTCATTCTCTCATCTGGACACAACCTGGATCCCATGATCCCTCTAACCTGCAGTAAAGGGATTTCACAAGAAAATTCTCATTCATCCACCCAATGAACATTCTGAAATGCCCACTCTGGGCTACAGAGAGATGGCCTGAAGGCTGTGGCTGGGGATAGCTGCCTACTTAAGGGAAGTGGAGGAGTGCTCCTAAGATGTAGCTGGATCCAGTGAACTACTGTCCGGCAGAAAGTGAAGTTATACAATGGGTGGGAGTATACTGGGTGATCAAGAGCCCTCCCTGGGCATCCAGAGGGAACCTGTGGACACACGGCTACCTGAAAGTTACTGGGCCTTCCTAACCACTGCAGTTCACTCAGGACCTGGCGGGGTCTGAGGGTACAGAGTACAGAGAGAAGACAAGCTCTTCTCGGTCCTCTCCTGGGCCCAGCCTCATCAACACTCACAGACTGCTGCACTGCGGGGAAATGAAACCTCCAACGATTTTTTTTTTTTTTTTTAAAGCAAGAGGAGGAGGGGTAAAAAATAGCAGCACACAATTAGGGAGCTGCTGAACTTCTGTGCAAACTAATGAATAAACCAGCCCTTGACAACTTCCCCCAACTGCTGCCGACAGGATAATTGTGTCTAATTTCTTAATTTTAATGCCGTTGTTGCATTTGGCTTCTGCTAATGAGATGTAAATATGTGTTGCGGGTTTGTGGATTTGTTTAATTGCAGGGTAGCTAAACTGCGATTGGCCGGAAGGTTAGTCTTTTCTTTATTTATTTTATTGTTATATGTCCCTGAATGGCAAAGATAGTGAAGCCAGGGAGGGTGGTGGTTGTGGCTGTTGTTTACATCCTCCTCTATCCCTGCTTTATCTAACCCCAGTAGTTACAGGGCATCCTGGTGGGGGCAGGTGGTTCTGGGAGGCAGAAAGGGGGATAAAGAAGAGGGTTACCTGCCTCCTTGCCCATCCCTTCACTGAGGAGGAGGATGGTTTGGGGATGGACCAGAGTGTGCTCTGGAAAAGCAGGTAGAATTCTGGAAAAAGTCACTTGCAAAGTAGCAGCAACAATGGCAGTAGGTGGGATAGCAGGAAGAGAAAGATGGAGGTTGGGGATGGGGAGCTAAAGAGCTGGGTCTTCCCCACTTTTCTTTGGGGAGCCCAATAGAGAGCATATGTCTAGATTGGAACTCCAGCTTAGGGGAATGGTAGTCAGTCCAGAAAGAAGTGCATTGGGGGTACTATGGGGATATCCAACTCTCATGGTAGTGATGCTGTCATAACAGAATGCTGGCATCAACTCCCATTCTCAACCCTAAGGATATCCTATGACCTTATGAGGAAGGAGCTATCATTGCTACCACATGACAGATTGAGTAACACTGTCAGAGAGGTTTGTAACCTGCTTAAAGTCACAGAGCCAAGTGGTGGTGATAAGGTGTGAAGATGGTACCATTTGACTGCAAAGTTGATGCCCTCTGCTTGAGTCATCCTTCCCCCATCTACTCCATTAACCTGCCCTTGAATTATATTCTGACTTCCACAGAAACACACTCTTTTCAAGGACAACTGACTACAGGAGCCGGAATTTTATAGAGCCCAGGAACTAGAATGATGGATGCCAGACCCCAAGCTGGGAGGTCATCTAGTCCACATTCTTCCATGGGAGGGCAGCACCTTGTCATCTGGCAGAGCTGGGAACACTTCTTTGCCTTAATCATGTCCCAGAAGTAAAAAGACCTCCTGTAGTCTCCATGGCAAGGTTCTCTCTCTTTGGGAGAAAGGAAGTTCTCCATTATATTTAACTATAGTCTTTGATCCCTGGTTTTACATGAAATATCTTTGACACCCTCTTTCCAGAACAATCCCTCAGAGTCTTAAAGAAGGAACTTGAGTCATCTTGAATTCCTCAGCCTTTCCTTGTGACCTGGGTTCCTTTAAGACCCTCTGATAACTTTCTTTTGAGACTTGTCAAAGCTCCAGGAGAACTGGAAGACACGTTTTAGTCAGGGTCAGAACAACAAAAATATTCCTTCTTGTTCTTCACAAGAAATGATGCTTAGAAATTGGTAACAGACCTCCTTGGAGCCCTTCTACCTGCCTTATCACTACACCTTTGCCTCTCCACCCTCATTCCTCTGATATAGGTTCCATTTTCAGATCTCTTTGCAGCTTTTTGGAGAAAGAAGCTAATAAAACAATCTCTCCATATTGCATCTTAGTGTTATTTCTTCCAGAGGTATCTACATTTTAAATGACAGACTGAAAAAAAAATTATTCTCCAAAGGAATAAATTTCTAAAGGTAGAATTTTCTATTCAATGAAGCATAACAAATTTAATTTCCAGAAAAGAATTCAAAATATCTAAATATCAGGGACAGGGACTAACATTGCCCCTGTAGGGCCAGATGGCATGGATAGCCCTGCCTGTGTGCCAAGAGTCTCCCTTGTGTTTCCGCTCCTTTGACAGCTTTGCTCTGTTTCTGTTTTCCTTCCTGTGATCCTCTTATCATTGCTCTTCTTTATTTTCATGAAAGCATTCAGGTGAAGTAAAATGCCAGAAACCCTGTCTCTAGTCCCAGCTGAGAGGCCTCACTGAACCTTGATAAACATACACATGACACTTCTCGAAGGCAAAGGGGCTCAGTACTGTAAGTAAAGTCATCTGGTCTACATGCCAGTCTGAAATCTGAACATCTTACTCCATCTTGCAGGCAAGGGCTTGTCTAGCCTGTGTTTGAGTCTATCCAAGAACACACTTCTCTTAGTGTAGACCCTTCCATCCATGAGCTGCTCTGATGGTAAGGCTTTCTTTGGTAAAATTGACCTCAAATGTTCTCCTCTACTAAAGCATCAGGTTCTGGTTCACCCACAGGAGGTTATATTACTGAGGGGGAAGAATAGGAGTCAGGAGACCTGGGTCTGCCCTTCCCTGTTGCCATGTGATCTTGGGCACTCCATTTATTCCCATTTGTATACCAGTAATGGTAATCTCTGCCTCAAAGCAGATCTTTGGAGGCCTAAGTAGGATTGTATTTGTAGAGAGCTTAGCATATAGGTAGAAGAGGATTAATATGAAGGCTTACCCTGTTTTACATAAGACACCTTCAAATTTTGGACCCAGTCATAACGTCTCACCTTTATTCCACTGAAACATGTTTCATGTAAAATAATTACCTGCCACAAAATTCCAATTTCTTCATGAAAATGACATGGAAATAACCTTTGCTTATCATTTCTATATCAAATGGCCACATAGAGTGTCTAACACAGTTACAATCTGGCAATATTGCAAAGTGATAGAACAAAATTAGATATTATTTCTTCTAGTTCTCTTGTATCTTTCTCTTTCTTCATTTCTTTTAATATTTTGGCATTTCCCCCTTCTCTCTTTTTTTTTTCTTTATTCAGCTTCTTTTTGCTATGGGTTGGCTATAGTTTATCCCCTCAAAGATTCATGTGCTGGAAGCTTGGTTCCCAATACAGCAGAGTTAAGAGAATGGGACTTAATGGAAGGTCATTGGACCCCCCCACACACACACACAATTAATGGAGTAATGCTGGTCTTGTGGAATAGATTGGGTTTTTCAGGAAGGAATCAATTCTTGGGAGAATGGGTTGCTATAAAGGGAGCTTATCACATGTGCTGGTCTCTTCTGTCTAAGGCAGTTTTCCTTTTCACTTTCCCATCATGCTGCAATGCAGCCAACATAGACCTTGCCAAGATGATGGTACCATGCTGTTTGAAACTTACAGCCACTAGAGTTGTAAGCAAAATAAGCTTCTTCACTTTATAAGTTACCCAGCCACAGTTATTTTATTAATAATAATGCAAAAGGGAATAAAAACACCCATCAAACACTACCAAGTTTTTCTTTCCTCTTCCTACTCCATTTGCCTCCACAATAGTTCCACTAAGCTCACCATATGCCTGCTTGCTGGGGCAAAGAGCAGGAGCATAAGCCGGGCGCGGTGGCGCACGCCTGTAATCCCAGCACTTTGGGAGGCTGAGGCAGGAGGATCGCGAGTTCAAAGCCAGCCTCAGCAATGGCGAGGCACTTAGCAACTCAGTGAAACCCTGTCTCTAAATAAAATACAAAAAAGGGCTGGGGATGTGGCCCAGTGGTCGAGTGCCCCTGAGTTCAATCCCCAGTACCAAAAAAAAAAAAAAAAAAAGAGCAGGAGCATGAAATAGATTCAAGGACTCCTCCACCAGCCTCTGATAGAATTCATAGCAGTTCATTCCCAAGCACATTTGGTGGGAAAAATATATACATATGTATATTTTATAGGGATATAATATCTTCATCGGTTTGGTCATATAAAAGGAAACAGTATGTATCCCAATAAGAAGTCAGACAAATGCTTCTCAAAAAAGATGATCTCCTTAAGCAGCAAGGCAGCTGATGAGATAGTTCCAATGTAATTAATGACTGTCAGTTTCACCAAAGGCTGATGTCCCCAGTGATTGGCTATCTGAATGCCCCATACCCATCACCTTAGCATTCAGCAAAGAAACTTAGCTAGAAATATACCCCATCCATGAGGCCTCCTGATAAGCACAAAAGTAAAATGTGGGGAACTTGTAATCGTTATTGCATAACGTCTCATTTTTTTCTTATTCTTTAAGAAGAATAATTTTCAACCTCAGATACTCATTAAAATTACAAAGAAAAAAGGGTATGGTGGTGCACACCTGTATTCCCAGAGACTGGGGAGGCTGAGACAGGAGGATCACAAGTTTGAGGCCAGCCTGATCAACTTAGCCAGATCCTGTCTCAAAATGGGTTCAATCCTCAGTACCATGTTAATACCTCAGTCCTCTCCAGACCAATTGTGTTCATCTTCAGGCTTCAAGTCTGCATATTATTGTTATTCCTGCTGTTTGTTTTTGAGCGCTTAAAAGAATAACTTCCTACCTCTTAAGCTGACTGTGACTCTGAGGCAAAAAATATTTGTCCTACTGGAACCGATGAGTACCAGAGGATCCTATGTATGAAGCTGCCAGCCAGAGTCTGGTGGACAGCCCAAGCCAAATTCAGCCAGAAATATGGAGTCAACTCTGGAAAACTAATCATATTAGGGACTAGCATCCAAACACACCATGGTCCTGCAGAATTGTCAGGTTACAAACAGCACAGAACCAGTGTTCAACAGTGACACCACAAGGCAGTGATACACAAGATCATGAGATCATACTATGATTCTTCCAGCTGGTATGTGGAAGCAGATTCAGCCCCCTTTGGAGCATCCAAAGCCCCAGAGAATTCTCAGACAATTCATAAAGCCAAAAAATAATAGATAATATATTGACTTCCTTACCCATAATATTTATAGTGTCAATGTTTGATTAGAAAAATAAATTAGTTGTATTGGTGTTTGCACCTGGAGTTGTTAGAGTGTCTTCTACAAATTACATAAAAACTAGTCCATTCTAGTATCAAGGGCTTGGTAGTATTTAACCTTGTTTCTAGCCTTAAGAAGATCAACTACTTTTCTTAGCAGTAAATCTTTCTTTTTTTTTTTTTTTTTTTTAAATATTTTTATTTATTTGCTTTAGTTGTACACAATGCGTTTTATTCAATGCATTTTTATTTGTACGTGGTGCTGAAGATCGAACCCGGGTCGCCCACGCGCTAGGCGAGTGCTCTACCGCTGAGCCACAATCCCAGCCCAGCAGTAAATCTTTCTTTAATCACAGTTTGTGCCTTAAAGATTCTTTATAGAAATAGAAAAAGCAATCATGAAATTCATTTGGAAAAATAAGAGACCTAGAATAGCCAAAATAATCCTTAGCAAGAGAAATGAAGCAGGAGGCATCACAATATCAGACCTTAAATTATACTACAGAGCCATAGTAACAAAAATAGCATGGTATTGGCACCAAAACAGATACAAGGACCAATGATACAGAATAGAAGACACAGAGACAAACCCATATAAATACAGTTATCTCACATTAGACAAAGATGCTGAAAACATACATTGGAGAAAAGATAGCCTCTTCAGCAAATATTGCTGGGAAAACTGGAAATCCATATGTAGCAAAATGAAACTAAACCCCTATCTCTTACCCTGCAAAAAATCAAAGTGGATCAAAGATTTAGGTACTAGAACAGAGATGCTGCACCTAATAGAAGAAAAAGTAGGCCCAAATCTCCACCATGTTGGCTTAGGAAATGACTTCCTTAACAAGACTCTTAAAACACAAGAAGTAAAATCAAGAATCAATAAATGGGATGGCATCAAACTAAAAAGCTTCTTCACAGCAAAGGAAACAATCAAAAGCATGAAGAGAGAGTCTATAGAATGGGAGAAAATCTTTACCACATGCATCTCAGATAGAGTACTAATCTCCAAGATATAGTTTTTGAGTTAAGAACTCAATAAAACACCAAAAAATAAAAATAATAACCCAAAGAATAAATGGGCCAAGGAACTGAACAGACACTTCACAGAAGAAGAAATACAATTGATGAACAAATATATGGAAAAATGTTCAACATTTCTAGCAATTAGAGAAATGCAAATCAAAACTATACTGAGATTCCATCTCACTCCAGTCAGAAAGGCAATTATCAAGAATACAAGCAACAATAAATGTTAGCAAGTATGTGGGGATAAAGGTACACTCATATATTGCTGGTGGGAGTGCAAATTGGTGCAACTACTGTGGAAAGCTGTACAAAGATTCCTCAGAAAACTTGGAATGGAACCACCATTTGACTCAGTCATCCCACTCCTAGGTTTATATCCAAAGGACTTAAAATCAGCATACTATAGTGATGCAGCCACATCAATGTTTATAGCAGCTTAATTCACAATAGCTAAACCATGAAACCAAACTAGGTGCCATTAAACAGATGAATGTATAAAGAAACTGTGGTATATGTACACAATGGAATATTACTCAACCTCAAAGAAGAATGAAATTATGGCATTTGCCAGTAAATGGATGGAACTGGAGAGTATGATGCTAAGCCAAATAAGCCAATCCCAAAGAACCAAAGACCAAATGTTTTCTCTGATATGTGGATGCTAATTCAGAATAAGGGGGGTGGTGAATAGAGGTATTTTGAATGAGATAGAGTGGAGTGAAGGAAGGGGAGGGGGCATTGGGTAAGGATGATAGTAGAATGAATTGGACATTATTACCCCATGTGCGTATATGATTACATGACTTGTGTAACTCTACATCATGTAAAACCACAATAATGAGAAGCTATACTCCATTTGTATATGATGTGTCAAAATGCATTCTACTGTCATATATTATAACTAATTTGAACAAAATTTTTTTTTTTGGTACTGGGGATTGAACTCAGCGGCACTAGACCACTGGGCCACATCCCCAGCCCTTTTTTGTATTTTATTAGAGACAGGGTCTCACTGAGTTGCTAAGTGCCTTGCCATTGCTGAGGCTGGCTTTGAACTCGCGATCCTCCTGACTCAGCCTCCCAAAGTGCTGGGATTACAGGCGTGAGCCACCGTGCCCTGCTAAAATTTTTTTAAAAAGATAGTTTTTGCCCTCTGTTCCCACTTGGTTACTTCTATGTCAATAGAGGCCACAGCACAACATATTTTCTCATAAAAATCATATGTGCTAGGTTTGGCAACTGTTTAACACTGCAGCCTGGCCAGCAGGCTAGCCACCTATCAGCTAAACTCTGTTCCTCCCACTTCAGGGGGTGCTTTGGGAGGCAGCAAGTCACTTGGAGAAATGAGACAAAACTTAGGTTCTAGTTCTGGTGTCTCCTCTTGTACTGTGTGACCTTGAGGAGAGTCTATTCAATTCTCTGAGTTGTAATTGCTCCATCTGTAAAAGGTGAAGTGAGATGTTCTCAGAGGCCCCATTTGTTTGAATTATCTGTGGTTCATAGAGGGAGGCACTGACAACAAGATTAGAAAGAACCACAGTAGAGGTTCCATCCTCTTGTATACACCAAACCACCCAAATATTTGACAACTTCACTTGGCCTGTAAAACTTTTATGCAAAAAGATATATATACATATGTATACATACATATACACATGTATGTATATATACATATGCATGTATATATATGCACATATGTATGTAAAAATATATACACATATATGTATGTGTATATGTATGTATATACATATGTATGTGTATGTAGTTAGATGTAGACAAATAATATAGATATAGATATATAGATATAGATCATTTCCTCTGTGATCTAGGCTTTACAGAGATTTCATGATGTTGAAGAAAGTGGCATCATCCATTGACTTCATCTCCCTCCAGCACAGTAGCCTAAAGGCTCTTTTAAATTTTTTGTCAGCCCCAAGTGTCAAGCTCCTGTGTCCTGAGCCTTATTTGGAACTGTATCACCCCTCCACCTTCTGGATAATAGGAGAGGTACATAAGAGCAGAAGTGGGGAGTCCCTGTTGTCTGGGAGCAGAGGGATGGGGCATATGCCCTGTACTGAGTACCATGGATTTCCAGACACAGGAAGTGTTTTCACCTAGGCCTAAGGGAGGCTTCACTCAAAAAGCTGGGAACGGTCTGCACCATGTCAACATGGCAGGGGGGTGGGGGGAGAGGCATATTGGGGGGCTCTGTTATTCAATTTTTAATAAACATTTTTTGTTTTATTTTTAGTTAATATACTTTTGAAAGCAGTTTTAAGTTTACAGAAAATTTGACCTAAACATGCAGTTCTCATATAAGCCCTTACCCTCCCCCTACAAGTCTCCTCTATTATTAAAATCTTGTCTATTAATATGGTACATTTGTTACAATCAATGAACTGATTTTGATACATTAATATTGATTAAAAATTCATAGCTCACTTTGAGGGTCATTCTCTGTGTGCATATTCTGTGGTTTTGGACAACTATGTAGTGACACGTAATAACATGACAGTTATCATACAGAATAGTTTTACTGCCTGACAATCCTCAGTACCCCATTTATTCCTCCCAAGCCCCTGGAAGACAATAAAGTCTTTCCAAAGCTTTGTCTTTTCTAGAATGCCAGATAGTTGGAATCATATACTCCATATGGACTTTCTTATATTGACTTCTTTCCCTTCTTGTTTGCTTTTGAGATTCTTCCATGTCTCTGTTTTTCGATAGCTCATTTTTTAAATTACTGCATAATACTCCATTGTCTGGATATAACATACTTGTTTATTAATTTACATACTGAAGAACAATTTTTTGCTTCCAAATTTGGACAATTATGAATAGAGCTGCTATAAACATTCATGTGCAGGTTTTTGTGGGCACAATTTTTCAACTACTGTGGGTTAACACTAAGTAGCATGATTATTATATCTTATGGTTTAGTTTTGGAAGAAACTACCAAATTCTTCCAAAGTAGTTGTACCAGTTAGCATTCTCACCAGAAATAACTGAGAATTTCTGCTGCTCTACATACTTGACATCACTTAATGTTATCAGTGTTCTGAATTTTACTTTTTTAAATTAATTAAATTTTTTAGCAGTACTCAGGATTGAACTCAGGACCTCATACATGTTAGACAAGTGTTCAACCACTGAACTACTTCCCCATCCCTTGGATTTTTATTATTCTAGTAAGTATGTAGTTGTACCTCATTGTTTTAAATTGTAATCTCCTAATGATATAGAGTGTGAGCATCTTTTCATAATCTTATTTGCTATTATATGAATTGATAAATAAGGTGTCTGCTTCATTTTCTTTCCTATTTTATTTTTGGTTCATATATTTTTTAATCATTAAGTTTTAAGAACAAGAGTTCTTCACATATTTTGGATACCACTCCTTTATCTGGTAATTGTTTTGCAAAGATTTTTTTTTTCTCAGTCTATAACTCATGTTTTCATTCTCCTAGCAGTGTCTTTAACAGGAAAGAAGCTTTTTATTTTATTCATGTCCAAATTATCAGTCTGTTCTTTCCTGGATTGTGCTTTTGGCTTTTTAGCCATTGCCAAACAAAAAGTCACTTAACATTTCCTCCTATGCTACATTCTAGGAGTTATATAGGTTTGCATTTTACATGAAGATGATCCATTCTCTGTTCTAATATGACCCATTTTGAATTTACTTTAGTGAACAGTGTAAGGTCTGCATATTTTTTGCATGTCCAGTTTTTTCTACACCATTTATTGTAAAGCCCATCTTTCTACATTGAATTGCCTTTGCCCCTTTATCAAAGATCAGTTGACGATATTTGTGGGGATCTATATATGGGCTCTTATCTGTTCTAATGATCTATTGTCTACTCATTCATCAGCTTGACAGTATCTTGTTTGTACTATATATTAAATCTTGAAATCTAGTAGTGTTAGTTCTTCAACATTGTTCTTTACATGAATCTTTTGTGGGGAATTTTTGCCTTTTCAAATAAATTATAGAATAACTTCATTGGTATCTACAAGACAACTAGCTGGGACTTTGATTGAAATTTAATTAATTCTATATATCAATTAGAGAAGAGCTGACATTTTGATAATATTGAGAATTTCTATTCACGTATATTTCTTTCTGTAGTTTCTCTTGTATAGATCTTGCATATATTTTGTTAGATTTATATCTAAGTATTTATTTTTTTTGGTCCTAATGTAAATGGCATTGCATTTTTAATTTAAAATTCCAAATGTTTCTTACTAGGTGAACTTATACATGCCTGAAGTCTCAGCTACTTAGGAGGCTGAGGCAGGAGGATCTAAAGTTTGAGACCAGCCTGGACAACTTAGCAAGACCCTGTCTTAAAATAAAAAATAAAATAGGGCTGAGGATGTAGCTCAGTGATAAAGCACCCTTGGGCTCAATCCCTAGTACCATACATGCACCCAAACACAAATTCGAATTTTTCATTATTGTTACATTTAAAAAAACACTTGGCTTTTGTTTATTGCCTTTGTGTCATGCAGTCCTGTTATAATCATGTCTTAGTTCCAGGAGTTTATTGGTACTGTGAGATTTTTTACATAGATAATTATTGTCATCTAAGAACAAAGACCTTTTCATTCTTATCAATCTCTATATTTTTATTTCCTTTTTAAAATTTTTCCCATTATCTAGGACTTCCAGTATGATATCAAAAGCAGTAGTGAGAAAGGACATTGTTTTTGTCAGTTTTTTTACTGCCATGACCAAAAGACCTGACAAGAACAATATTAAGAAGGAAAAATTTATTTGGGGGCTCACAGTTTCAGAGGTCTTGGTCCGTAGATAACTGACTCCATTCCTTGGGTCCTGAGGTGAAGCAGAACATTGTGACAGAAGTGTGTGGCAGAGGAAAGCAGCTGGAAACATGGGACCTGTAAGCGGAGAAAGAGAGAGCTCTGCTCAACAAGAACAAAATATAAACCCCGAAGGCATGCCTCCTCCAGCCACACCCTACCTGCTTACAGTTACCATTCAGTAATTTTCTACGAGGGAATTAATTCACTGATTGGGTTAAGACTCTCATAACCCAATAAAATTGCCTCTGAACCTTCTTTTATTGTCTCACACATGAGTTTAGGGGGATAGTTCATATTCAAACCATAACAGACATCTTTGCCTTTTCCTGATGTTGGTGGGAATGTTTCAAGTTTCTTGCCATTAAGTATGATGTTAGCTGTAGTTTTGTTTTTGTTTTTGTTTTTTCATTTTTTTTCTAATTTAAAAAATTGTTGTTCTAATTAGTTATACATGACAGTAGAATGCATTTTGACACATTATACACAAATGGAGCGCAACTTCTCATTCCTCTGGTTGCACATGATGCAAAAATAGTTTTATAATCATACATGTATATAGAGTAATAATGTCTGTCTCCTTCTACCATCCTTCCCATCCCCACAGCTCCACCCTTCCCTTCACTTTCCTATAAAATTGAAAGTCTTCCCTACCCCCACCATGATGGATCGCATCCACTGCTCAGAGAAAACATTCAAACTTTGGTTTTGGGGGACTGGCTTATTTCACTTAGCATGATATTCTCTAGTTTCATCCATTTACCTGCAAATGCCATGATTTCATTCTTCTTTAAGGCTGAGTAATATTCCATTGTGGCTAAATGTTTGTTTGTTTGTTTTTTTAATCAAATTAAGGAAGTACTTCCTCTATTCTATTGCTTGTTGGCTAAGAATTTTGTCATGAAGAAACATTGGATTTTGTCATGACTTTTCTAAATTCATTAATATAATCATATGTTTTTTTCTTAGCATTGATGTGATGGATTTCATTAATTATCAAAAAATGTTGAACCAATCTTGCATGCCTAGAATATATTCAATTTGGTCCTGGTATATAATTCCTTCCATACATTGTTGAACTCAATTTGATAATATTGTTTTTAGGATTTTTGCATGAATGTTCATAAGAGATATTTGTAGTTAACTTTTCTTGTATATCTTTATCTAGTTTAGGTATTGGTATAATGCTAGCCTCATATAATGAATAATAGGTACGGTTATCCTTCATGTTTGTGGGCTCTACATTCATGGATTCACCAATGAAAAGCACTTAAAAAAATTGCATCTATACTGAACACATACAGGATTTTCCCTTGTCATTATATTCTAAATAATGTGGCATAACAACTATTTACATGGCATTGTGCTATGGTTTGGATGTAGTTTATATTCCAGAGTTTCATATGTTAGTAGTTTGGTCCTGAGTACAGTGGCACTGAGAGATAGTGGATCTTTAAGATGTGGGGCCTTGGGTTTGGGACTTAGCTCAGTGATAGAATATAAGCACTAGTATATGCAAGGCCCAGGGTTTGAAACCCAGCATCACATAGGAAAAAATATGCAGTCTCATGGTTGATGATTAGGTCATTTGGAGCACTGCCCCTGGAAGGGATATGATAGTTATCATGAAAGTGAGATAGTTCCCATGAGAACAAATTGTTATAAAATAGCAAGTGTGATCAATCCCTATTCTCTGACTTGCCATCTCACCATGTGATCTCTCATTCTCACAAGAGAACTTGCCGTATGCCATGATGAGATGCAGCCAAGGAAGCCCTCATTAGAGCTAGTGCCATGATGTCTGGATTTTCAGCACCCCAAACAGTAAGCTAAATAAACCTCTTTCTTTTGTAAATTTTCTAGCCTCTGGTATTTTGGTATAGTAGCAGGAAATGAAATAATGTACTTTTGCACTATATTAGATATTGTAAGCATGTAGGAGAATTGCATAGATTACATGAAAATGCTACAACATTTCATATGAGACTTGAGCAATCACAGATTTTTATATCTGTCTGGGGTCCTGGAACTAATCACTCACAAATGCCAAGAGATAACTATACACAATCTACTTCTATTTTCTGAAAAAGATTAAATAGTATTGCCTTAATATTTTGTAGAATTCACCAGTGAAATAATCTGGGCTTTGTATTTTCTGTTTTGGGAGGTTATTAATTGCTGATTTAATTTTTAAAGTATAAATACACCTATTCAAGTTATCTGCTTTTTTTGAGTTTTGATAAATGTTATTTTTCAATGAATTGCTCTATTTCACTGCCACTAGCAAATTTGTGGGCATAGAATTGCCCCTCTGATAATCCTTAATAAGTCTTTAAATGTCTATAGGATCAATATATATATTTTTCCTCATTGATTTCTGATATTGTAATTTTTGTCTTCTCTGAGTCTTTTTTTTACTTATGTATTATTTAGAAGTATATTGTAATTTTCCAGCTATCTTTCTGTTATTGATTTATAGAGTAATTTAATTTTCTGAAATCATACATTGTATGATTTCTATTCTTTGTTAAATTTGTTAAGATATATTTAAAGACCCACAGTATTTGATAACTGATTCACATAATCTTTAGAAAAATGTGCATTCTGCTTCTATTGAATGATATATTCTACTGATGTAATTGAATCTAGTAGATTGATGGTTCTGTTTAATTCAACTGTCCTTACTGATTTCCTGACTGCTGGATGTGACAAGTGAAATCTCCAACCATAATAGTGAATTCAGCTATTTCTCCTTACAGCTCTATCAGTTTTTACCTCATATATTTTAAAACTGTTATTAGACACATACACATTAAAGACTGCTATGTCTTATTGGAGAATTGACTTTTAATCATTATGCAATACATTCTTCATCCTTCGTGATTTTCTTGTTCTCAAGTCTACCTTGTCTGAAAATAATATACCTATCCCAGCATTCTTTTGGATAGTGTTAGCATAGTATGTATCTCCATTCATTTATTTTTAGTCTATCTGTGACCTTATATTTAAAGTAGGTCTTGTAAACAACATATAGTTGAATCTTGCTTTTATCCACTCTGACAGTCTTTTTCTTTTAATTTGTGTAATTATACTATTAATGTTTAAAATTATTATTGATATAATTAAGATATAGCATGTCTATTACTATATTCTATTTAATGCCTAATATGATTTGGACATGAGGTGGTCCCCAAAAGCTCATGAAGGAGACAAGAAGGTTTAAAGGAGAAATGATGGGGTTATGACAGCCTTAACTCATACAGTGAATTAATCCCCTGACGGAATTAACTGAGTGGTAACTAAAGGTGGGTAGGGTGTGGCTGCAAGAGGAGGGTCATTGGGGGCGGGCCTTTGGGGTATATATTTTGTATCTGGCAAGTGGAATTTTCTCTCTCTCTGCTTCCTGATCATCCTGTGAGCTGCTTCCCCCTGCCACACTCTTCTGCCAGGATGTTCTGCCTTACCTTCAGCCTCGAGGAATGGAGCCAGCTGTTCACGCACTGACACCTCTGAAACCATGAGCCACCAAATAAATTTTTCCTCTTCTAAAATTGTTCTTGTTCAGTCTTTTAGTCACAGCAGTGAAAGAGCTGCACTTTTTTTTTGTCTTTCAATTTTTTCTGCCTTTTTTAATTCAACATTTGAATGATGCCTTTTTTCTCTCTCTCTTAGCATTTCAGTTATACATCTGCACTTTTTATCATGGTTTTACACATTTGATTTTGTAACATAAATTTACAACTAATGCTATACCTCTCTCAAGTGACACTAGAACTACCTGACAAGTATTCGAAGCATCTCCTAACACAGTGTTCCCAATCTCTTCCCTCCCCCATCCTATATAATATTACTATTATCCATTTCATTTACTCATAGCTATCATTTTCAAATTTATATATTCTTTTATTATTTTGAACAAACTATTATGTCTTACATTAATTAAGAATAAAAAACTTAAAAAATTGTATTTTACCTTCACTTATTCCTCTCTAGTGTTCTTTATTTACATGTGTAGATACAACTTCTGACTTATATTGTTTCCCTTAGTTCTGATAATTTTCACTCAACATTTATTGCAAAGCAGTCTGCTGATTAGAATTTTCTTTAAAGTTTCATTTGTCTGAGAAATTACTTCTTCATCACTTTGAAGGATAACTTTGCTGAATACAGAGTTCTAAGTAGATTGTTCTTTTATCATTGAATATTTCTCTCCACCCTCTTCTTGCTTACATGATTTCTGAAGAAAAGTCCCATGTAGGTCCTATTCAGAATGCTCTTGACATGTGTCAGGATGGCTATACTTCCATTCCATTGCTAAAGTCAGGAGAGGATTTTTTCCTGGTCTTCCCTGAAAGAATTTATAGGTTTTCTGGAGGAAAAGTTCATTACAGCTGCCCTCTTAGAGTTTCTAACTCACAAACTTGTACATCTGAGCTTCAGTGGTTTGTCAATTACAGTTCATATTTTTCTTCTCTGGTATTCATTCCTGTGGAGGCCTCTACTCCAGAAACAGACTGTATATCTCTCCAACTCTGGGAAAGAAGTTTGCCTGTGATATCAATTCTCTGATAAGTCTAGTATGAGTTGTTAATTTTCAGTTAGCTTAGTTACATTCTTGTCATTAGGTTAGAGTGATGACTTCCAAGCTCCTTGCATGTCTGATCAGAGACTAAAAGTGCTCTAATGAACTCTTAATTTTATTATAGTTTATATAGTTTTCAAGAATACTTTTAAAAGCTATTTTTGTTTATAATAGTTGTAGTTATGTAGAAAACTTGAAGAAATAGTACAAAGAGCTTCCAAACACTCCATACTCAGTTTTCCTTCATTAACATCTTATATTACTATGGTTTATTGATCACAACTAAAAATCCAATATTGATGCATTATTATTAACTAAAGTTTATATTTACTATGTTTTCCTAATTTTTCCCTAATGTTCTTTTTCTGCCCCAAGATCCCTCCCAGAATTCTATATTATATTTTATCAGCACGTCTCCTTAGGATGCTCTTGGCTGTGACAATTTTCCAGACTTTCTTCGTTTTTACTGACCATGTCTATTTTGAAGTATATGACTCAGATGTTTTGTAGAAGGATCTTCTCCTGGAGTTTGTCTGCTATTTTGTTCTGATTACACTGGGACTAAGGATTGTTAGGAGGAAGATCACAGGAGTGAAATGTCATTCTTATCCCATCCTATCAAGGGCACACAGTTTCAGCACAACTTATCACTGTCAATATTGACCCCAACTTCCTGGCTGGATAGTGTTGATCAGGTTTCTCCACTATCTTTCTTTTCCTTTTTGTAAGGAACCCAGTATTTGAACTTTTTCAACATGAAATCCTCAGAGAAGTCTTCCCTTCCCTTCCCATTTCCCCACAGGAAGAGGTAGAGTAGTGGTCCACATGCTCTCACTCATTCAACCATTCATTCAGTGAACACTTACGACCACCATGTGCCTAACCACATTGAGGTCCTGGGGCCTCAGAAAGCTTATTCTAGTGGGAAGGTTAACCAAATAAGCAAGCACAACATGAAGGCATTAACAGTTGTCATAAGAGCCATGAGACTGAGTGCAGAGAGCATGGGGAAACTAACTCATATGGGATGAAAGTGGAAAAGCCCATCTGAGACCCAGCATATGCCAGAGATTCCAGCAATCAGGGGAAGAGAAAGGGACAGAGAAGCCAAGAGATGGTTTGTGCAGAAACCCAGCATATGCTATGTTCTGAGGTTGGGTGATGAAGAGAAACTAATCTGGCCTTGCTTTCAGCATAATCATTCACATTTACAGATTGTTTTTCATAAGATTTAGTTCTACTCAAGGTCAGACCCTAAGTCTTGTCCTTTGTGTCTCTACTTAGTGCAGGTTGATTGACAGAATCAGAGCAGTGATAGAGATTTTTTTCAATTTGTTTGGGGCCATCAAACAATCCCATGGGCCTATGATTCTGCATTTTTAAAAAGATCATGTTTAGGGACAGCAAAAGAGGTGAAGAGCTGGGCAGCCGGAGAGACAAGGTAGCTGGCAGTCAGCAAGAATGCAGGCACCTGCAAATGGCAGATGAAACAGAACTGGGGAGCTGGGAGGGCAGGAAACAAAAAGGAAGATGCTTTGAGAGAAGTAGGTCAGATTTCAGATTTCTGAGCTCATAGTTTAGCCTCCAGAGAACTTGATAAAGCTGCAGTTTTCCAGAGCAGAGGATAAACAGATGTCATTCATATATGCTTCAATTTCAAGCACAAAACTCCTGCATTTGACACATGCAGACCCCCTGGCTGGCTGTTTCTCTACCTGCAGACTTGACCAAGAATGGACATGGGACCTGAAGCAGTTGTGAGTCGAGGAAGTGAGATGGGAGGGAAGAGAGAAAGAGAAGCCACTTTTCAGAAGCTGAACCTCATGTAATGAAAAAAAAAAACTTACCTCCAGCTGAGATCAAAGGTAGCGTGTAGGTTTCTGGCTTCAGTTCATAATGCATAATGGCAGAGGGAAAGAAGCAGCAAAGGGACTTTCAGCACCTCAGCCCTTGTAATGGGCCTTGGACTCCTCTTCCACCCTATTCCCTAGAGCTCTAACAGTGTAGTATCTTTTTTGTACCCCTTACCCTCCTGACCCCAGGGACACTCTCGACTTGGCTTCTGTCAGTTTTACCTGTTGTAACACATATGCATACACACACATACACACACACACATCTACATGAATGCACATATACCTGCACCAACATCACATGCATAAACATGTACATCCATGTCCAGGTACTGATTTCTCTCTATCAACCTACATGCACTTTTCACTCATTTACCACAGTTCATGTGGACTTTACCTTGTGCAGACCCCTGACCAGCAGCTGCCATTGATGGCCTGACTCCCATATGTCAGGCTTGGAAATCTTACTCTGGTAAAATTATTTTTAATCACAGATGACAACACATTCTCAACAACAGAATAGAAAGGTGGTGATGTGGACCAAGTCTACCTGGTTACTTAACTCACATCCATTTGCTACACTCATATGGACCCTCAGTACAGTAAGAGGAACATTAAGGAAAAGGACATGTTTTCTCTAGAGAGGAGGCTGTGTGGGAAACAACTCCCTAGAGAAAAACACCATTTCCAACTATGTGAACACAATGTAACAACACCATGATGTCTGGCCAAGAACCAAGACTGTTGTCTGTTGGGTCATGATTTGGTGTTTAACATAAGCTTGGTAAATCCTCAGGTTAGGGCAGTGTGTATTCAGCTCACAGCTATACCACATATCTTCTGTGTGGCTTAGGCAACATGTTTATATTAATCTGTTTTGCATTGCTATAATAAAATATCTGAGGCTGGGAAACTTAAAAATAAAGAGCTTTATTCTGTTCATAATTTTGGAGGTATAAAAGCATGGCATCAGCATCTGCTTAGCCTCATGGCCAGTGACTTCTCAATTCAGGGAACACATGGGAAAGAAGAATTCAGGGGAGGTTTCAGGCTCTCTTACAACAACCTTTTCTCACAAAAACTACTCCATTCCCATGAGACATGCCTTGATCCCTTCCAAGGGTCATGCCTCTGTGACCTAATTACCTTTCAATGGGCTAACCCCTTCCTCAACATGGCCACTCACAATGAGGTCCAAGCTTCCAGCACATGAGTCTTTGGGGAACATAACAAATGCAAACCATAGCACCACTCATCTACAAAATAGTTGTATTCTTCTGACCCACCCCTATGCTTGTGAGAATTGGAGGAATTCATCCTCACAGAGCACTTACGTGGCACCTGGCACAGGGAAAGGGGTGGGTAAGTGGGGGCTCCCATGGTTAGTATTGCACAATCCCAGTCAACCATCTCTGAGGGGAGCTGCCTGGCAACTCTGTAGACCCAGACGGTGCCAACCCAAGTCTTTCCAGCAGAGGTAAGCAGCTAGTTCTGATTCGCCCTTATCTGAACTGCCAGCACAGTTTCATCACCAGCATATTGCTGAAACTCCCTCCTAGGCAAACGTCCTATTTTTATGCAGGACACACAATGAATGAGTGCAAAGTGCATAGCTGCCTCAGATTAACCCAGTCTCGACCTGAAGATGTCCCCAATAAGTTACTTTTCACCTCTTTTTTTCATGCCACTGCTACAGTCCAGGACACCATCACCTCCTCCTGGATCCTTGCTTCTGTGTTAATTATACATGAAGGTTCCCTCCAGCAGAAGGGTTATAATTAATTTATGTTGGGACCATAATAGATTCCAATACAAACTCCATTTCATTGCATCCAACGGTACTCTGAGTGCTGATTGCTGTGAGGCATAATTCCATAATTCATTGTGAAATGTGGTCCCCTGCAGCATGCTCTTCCCCAGCTCCCAAGAAGAGAAGCTAACAGAAAGGGAAAAAAGACACCAAGCTCTCTCTTGGCAAAGCTGATGAAAAGCTCTCCATCCCTAGACCCTCTTATCAATGGCAGTGGCCAGAAAGAAAAGAATACACACACTAATCATTCAGACTTCCTTGTAGTAACTGTGTGACCTACAGCATTTGCCTATCTTCTCTGAGCCTTAGCTTTCTTGTTTATTAAAAAGGAGCAATACAGTAATATCTATCACTCAAGATATTTGCACAGATTAAATCAGACAACTTTTTATAAAACACTCATCACAATATCAGACACTTAGCACATCCTTAACCCATTTTGTCTCATCATGCCAGATGTGGAAAACTTATAAAAACTTAAATTGAGGAAAAAATATAACCCTTTTGATAACTTTGAAATAATATTTGAATATTTATTATGTTTGCAGAATTGAAAACTTGGGATATCATGGGTTAATAGTATCAATGAGAAATAGCAGCTGGCATTTAATAAGTATTTACTGTGTTCCCAATCCCTGTGCTGTCTCATGCATCCCTGGACCCTTTGTAAAGGCTGGTCCCCATGCCTGCTTTCCTGGGTGTTGTGGAAGCAATGTCCTAAAAATGTAGTTCTCCCTTAGGGAGCCCCATAACAAATGGGCAGGTTGGGAAAAGGAGGCCTAGGATCAACTTTGAAGGGAAGGCCAGCATCTGAGCTCACAGACCAATGTGGTGCCTGGCTGTTCTACCTAAGGTCTTTTCAGAGAGAGCAGGAACAAAGAGCGGGAAAGGTAATTCCAATCCCCAGGCCCCATTCCTGTCACTCCTTAATGCAAGTTGCTGAGAGTAAGTGATTCAAAAGTGGACATGGCAAATATAGGAAGGAGAAGGAGAGTCATTGCTGATGACTAAGAAGGGTGCCAGCCAGAGGAAGAATGCTTGGCATGAAGAGACTCAGTGGGTATTTTTGATCAGGTGGAGGGGGTACCTGTGTGCCTGGATAGAGGTGTGTTCCCTGGGTAGTGAGTCCACAGCCCAGGCCCACTACCATCCAGTCTGACTCCTCCTGTTTTATGTTAGAACTGCCCCCTGTTGTAGGCACCTGCCCACCAGCCCTCCCATATACATAATGTTTAAAACAACTTTTAACAGTGCAGTGCATAGGGAAGCAGGTTTTAAACCTGCTTTAAAGCAGTTGCTTTGGGTGAGTCAGTGAATGAGAGGGGAGTGAATATGAAAGCCTAAAACATGCTAAAACCTGCATTAAAGCAGTTTAAAACCTGCTTCCCTATGCACTGCACTGCCTCTCACTAATTTACAGAAACTCTGGGTATATCCTTGACACATCTCTTCCATTCACAGTTGTATCTAATCCATGAGGAGATCCTTGATTCCTACTCACAAAGACACCCCCAGTTAGTCACTTTTTATCTCTTCCACACCGCCGCTGCAGTCCAGAGCACCATCACCTCCTTCCTGGATCCTAGCTTCCATGCTGTTTCCCTCTTCACATCAACCCAAGTCAACTACAAGTGTGAAGAAAGACTTCATAGCTCCCTGCTTAAAATCCTCCAGAAGCTCTAGGCTCCACAAGACCTAGACCTGCTTACCTCTCCTGTGTCTCTCATTACTCTGTCTCTGGCCATTCCTCAAGGAGGTCAAGCTGCTTCTTCATTCTACTCTCTACAGGAGTGTTCATCCTAATAACTACATAGCTTACTTCTTCACTGTGGTAAGGTTTCTGCCCAAATGATAGCCCCATAGTTCTGTTCAAGTGGCTGTATAGTATAGTCCCTCCTCCCAGGCCCTGTTACTGTAGCACTTTACCCTAACTTATTTGTTTTCATAGTACCTGCAACTTCCTGATATTTTCAAACTTTTTTTTTTTATTATAGCTATGTGTCCTTAACAAAGGAGACATGTTCTGAGAAACGTGTTGTTAGGCAATTTTGTCATTGTGCAAACACCATAGGTTGTATTTAACACAAAACAGGGCAGTATAGCCTACTATATACCTAGGCCATATGAGATTACTGTCTGCTTATACAAGACAAACCTGTACAGAATTTTACTGAACTGAATGCTATAGGCAGTCATATCCCAATGTATTGGTGTATCTAAACATATAAAAGTATAGTGAAAATACAGTATAAAAGTTTTTTTTGCATACCTATATAGGGCACTTAACAGGCTGGGGATGTAGCTCAGTGGTAGAGCACTTGCCTACTATGTTCAAGGCTGAGGGTTTAAGCCCCAGGCAAAAAAAACCTATATAGTGCCCTTACCATGAACAAAGCTTGCAAGACTGGAAGTTGCTTTGGGTGAGTCAGTGAATGAGAGGAAAGTGAATATGAAAGCCTAAAATATTATCTACCTGACTGTAGACTGTAAACCCCATATACTTAGGTTACACTAAACTTATTTTTAAAATATTTTTCTTTCTTCAGTAACAAATTAACCTTAGTTCACTATAACTTTTTTACTTTACAATTGTCATTTGAACTTTTGACTCTTACATAATAGCACTTAGCTTAAAACATGCACACATAGGATAATTTTTAAAAATATTTTCAATTTCTATCCTTATTCTGTATATTTTTTCAATTTTAAAATAGATTAGACAAAGGGGAACGAAGGGAAGGAAGGAGGAATGGGGATAGGAAAGGCAGTAGAATGAATTGGACATAAATTGATGTTCATATAAGAATACACCACAGTGAAGCCGGGCGCGGTGGCGCACGCCTGTAATCCCAGCACTTTGGGAGGCTGAGGCAGGAGGATCGCGAGTTCAAAGCCAGCCTCAGCAATGGCGAGGCACTTAGCAACTCAGTGAGACCCTGTCTCTAATAAAATACAAAAAAGGGCTGGGGATGTGGCCCAGTGGTCAAGTGCCCCTGAGTTCAATCCCCGGTACCACAAAAAAAAAAAAAAAAAAAAAAGAATACACCACAGTGAATCTCCACATCATGTACAAAAAGATGGGGATCCTAATTAGAATAAGATATACTCCACTATGTATTATATATCAAAATATAGTCTACTTTTATGTATATCTAAAAAGAACAAAAATATTTCAAAAATTGGTATTTTTCTTTTATTTTAACTTTCTAAACTTTTTCATTAAAACATAAGACATACCCCTTAGGTTTAACATAGGCCAGACCACCACAGGTCAGAATCATAAATATCACTGTTCTCCACCTCCACGTCTGGTCCCACTGGAAGGTCTTCAGGGGTTCACAGCAACTACAGAGCTGACATCTCCTATAATGCAATGCCTTCTTCTAGAATTCTCCTGAAGGACTGGCCTGAGGCTGTTTCACAGCTAACTTTTTAAATATATAAAAAGAAGGAGTATACTCTAAAATAATGATCAAAAAGAATAGTAGAGTAAATACACAAACCAGTAACATGGTCATTTTTTTAATGTATTATGTCTACTTATTATGTATTATGTATTATGTATATGTACTACACATAACTGTATGTGCTATATTTTTATATAATTAGCAGTGCAGTGGAATTGTTTATACCAGCATCATCACAAACACATGAGTAATGCATTTTGCTACCACCTTACAACATTAAGAGGACTACAAGGTCACTAGGTACTAGGAATTTTTCAGCTCCATTGTAATCTCCTGAGACTATCATTGTATATGTGTGGTCTATCATGAACCATGAACCAAAACATCATTTTATGCAGCACAAGACTATGTTTATTTGTTGAAGAAGCCACACTACAGGAGATAAAACAATGCCCCACCCTGGAAAAAGAAAAGAGTTTAGACAAATTGACCTTCAAAGAGAGTGCAAATGATTTTTGTCCGGCATTGAGGAGCTCAGTGTCTGGATGTAAAGCAGCTGGGCTAAGTGGAGCTGGGGTTTGTTAAGAGCTTCCTGGATAGCCAGCCAGTCTGGCTTTGAAGACTATAGCATGGAGGGGTTTCAGTATTCCCACCTGGGTCAGGTTTGATCCAGAAGGTGAGCAAAACTAACCTGTCAGGAAATGGATGGCTTAGGCCATCTGTGTAGGGACTGACCCCAATCCCTGGTGACCACCCAGGCTACCTTTTCAGACATAGACACTTTCCCACTGGAGTGGAGGATAGTATTTTTTTCTAGCCTGTTGGCTGGGATTGTGGAACTGGTGTTGAAGGGCATAAAGACTCCTAAAATATTAACATTAGCTGTTTTGGATTTGTCACTAAACTTGGTCCTGAACCTTAGGCAAAATTAATCAACCCCTCTGAGCACATTTTCCCATGGGTGAGGTTAGGATTCAGTTTCCCTGGAACAATCATGATGGACATCTAGTATCCCAACCTAATTATTAGTCATACTGCCTTCACATTAAAGCATCTTGGTTTGGGCACTAAATGATATTGTCACTCTAATAATAATGTAGTCCTTATGGAATTTTGAGAGGATTAAATGAGCTGGCATATATGATAGTGGTCAGGACAGCATCTGTCACATGAATCCCAATGGAGTGCTCATGGGGACAATTAAGTATGTCTGTGCTCTGCCTGCCCCAGTCCTCAGGGTCCTGACACTGCTACCTCTCTGGGAGTGCTGGGCCCATCACCTAGGTCTCCTCCCACTCCTTCCATCACTTGGGCTCTGTTGGTTTCTCCTCTTTCCCCTCCCCTGATTCTTGGGCCTCTGAGGGCCCTGCACAGAGTATCCTACCCAAGGGACTATGGCCCCTGTTGACAGATGCTCTCCTGTCCTGGCCACACAGTTAACCAATGACCATTTAGGGAAGCATTCTCTTATCTCACTCTGGCAGTGGCCCCTCTTTCTCTTCTTGAAAAATGGGCTGCTGGCCCATCTGGGAGCCATGACCACTCTTCACAGAGCCTTCACCAGGATTGATGGATGGGATTTCTTCTCTTTTCAAAGCAAAATTTTGTAGCACAAGCCTTACCTGTGGCCTTTGCCTACCTCCCTGTGAGGAAGCATAGAATACAGAGGCTGTATGGAAACTTTTGTACCAGTCTCGATTCAGTAGATAAGAAAAGTGTCATCTGGAGAGGGAGGTGCTGGCAAGAGATCACAGAGCTGCAAGTCTAAAACCTAAGCCAGCATCCCTATGGCTTTCCACGTCCTGAACTTTCTGAGTGAGAAAATGAACAGTTTTGAGGTCAGGCAGTGGAGCACTGAAGCAGTCAGACCCAGAGACTGAGGGACAGGAAGGGACAATCAATAAGGGTGTTCCCTAGCAGAATCCCCATCAGCATGCCTCCCTCTGCCCTTTGCTAGTGGAGCTTTTGCCTACAGCCCCAGATATTGGAAACTGACTAGGCACTAGTCAAGTTCTCTCCTGTATGCCTTGTGGAGTTTGGGATATACTTACATTAAGAATTGAAAAAATATGTTTGTATCTTTGTGTTGTTATTGTTGCTTTTATTTTTGTTTTGTTTGGGGGGGAAGTACTTGGGATTGAACCCAAAAGCACTTTACCACTGAGCTACATCCCCAGAACTTTTTATTTTTAATTTTGGGGCAGGGTTTCACTAAGTTACTTAGAGTGGCTTGGAACTTGTGATCCTCCTGCCTCAGCCTCTTACTGGGATTACAGGTCTGGGTCACTATGGCTGGCAAGTATGTTGTTATCTGAAATGTGTTTTTTTTTGTTTTGTTTTGTTTTTTTTTTTGGTACCGGGGATTGAACTCAGGGGCACTCGACCCTTGAGCCACATCCCCAGCCCTTTTTTTTTTTTTTTTGGTACTGGGGATTGAACTCAGGGGCACTCGACCACTGGATCACATCCCCAGCCCTTTTTTTTGTATTTTATTAGAGACAGGGTCTCACTGAGTTACTAAGTGCCTCGCCATTGCTGAGGCTGGCTTTGAACTCGCGATCCTCCTGCCTCAGCCTCCCAAAGTGCTGGGATTACAGGCGTGAGCCACCGCGCCCAGCTCCCAGCCCTTTTTTGTATTTTATTAGAGACAGGGTCTCACTTGAGTTGTGAAGTGCCTCGCCATTGCTAAGGCTGGCTTTGAACTCACGATCCTCCTGCCTTAGCCTCTTAAGTGCAGGGATTACAGGCATGTGCCACCGCACCCAGATGAAATGTATTTTTAACTGGATGTCCTATATTTTATCTGGCAACCCATATGCATAAGGCCTATGCTGCTCAGTGCTTAGAATACAGCAAGTGTTACCAAGGAGGTCTGTTCATAGGTTGTGGGGTCAAGGGTCAGGGCCTCAAAGTCTTCAATAAGTCCCAATAGACAACAACAGGCAGGGCATGGGAAAAGGGATCCCCAAAGCTCTGAGCCTACTGTGACATGGGACAGTACCTAGCCTAAAACATGATATCTGCTAGGAACAGAAAGAAGCCACAGGAGAAGGGAGGGATTGTGCCTTGGGAGCAGGGACTAGGGAACACTGAGAGCCCGTCCCCTCTGCAGCCTGGCTCTGCAGACCTTTCTAGGGGAAGATGATGGAGTGAGCAAGGCCATAGCAAGCAGACCTGGCCTGAGCTCAGCTTCCCTACTCTCCACCGTGCAACCACTGGCAAGTCAGTGACCCTTTCCCAGAGCTACACACCAATGCCCTATATCCATGCCCGGATTATGGAGGATCAGGACAGTGATGTCCCCTTATGCAAGGGGGATACATTCAAAAACTACCAGTGGATGCCTGAAACTACAGATAGTACTGAACCTCATATCTATGATGCTTTTTCCTGTAATTAAGTTTAACTTGTGAATTAGGCACAGTAAGAAACTAACAACAACTAATAATAAAGCAGAGTCATTATAATAATACATTTTAATACAAATTATTTAAATTTATAAAAACTTGTATTTATTTCTGGAATTTTCCATTTAATATTTTTGGACCACAGTTGGCCACAGGTAGCAAACTGTGGTGAGTAAAACTATAGATAAGGGAAGACTACCATATACACAAAATGCTTAGTGCCTGGGAGGTGCTCAAAAATGTTGCTACATGAATAAATGGACTCAGCCTAGAATATAACATTTCCTTGATTACTGTGGTGATATTTCCTCCCTCAGAACAACCATGTCTTCCATCAGTTTTTTGCTAATTTTACAGCCATCATCTCACTGAGGCCAGTGTCTTTCCTGGCTCCCATTAGCTGACAATGAGACCTTCTAAGTTTTCCTCCAGGTCTTCTAACCTCTCTATTGTATTTGTCCTCTCTCATTTCCTTGTGAAAGAACTTTCTTCACTGCATTTAATCAGATGTTTAACTTGCCCATTATTATTCTAATTTTACCATCATCTATGTTAATTTTAGAAATTAATTATTTCAGATCTTCTCATCCTTGTGTCATACTCTCTTGTTTCTCCTTTGGTTTGTATCCTCCTAGCTTGTTAATAATTAACGTTAATTTCCTACATTGTGCGTCAGTGCCTAGAGTTCCAATACTCATGCTTCGCATGCTTGCTGAGTGTAGTTCATAAAAGAACATGTAAAATATGTTTGATGTTGTTATTGTGAGCTCATAATCAGCATAGGATTTTTCTCGATACAAATCCTATATATCTCATAGTTTTTGCTTGCTTCTACCTGGCACCTTGGAGCATACCACACCTTGGATCAATTTTTATGTTCCTTGCTCAGCTCGGGACTCCACAGGGAACAGCCACTTCCAACTCCAAACCAATGCCAGACAGAGGTGCAAGATACCATTTATCACAGGAAAAATTTTTCTCACCTGGAATCACAGGAAGCCAAACAGAGGGTACTATTGTACCCAATTTTCAGGAAAAAAGTCTCACAAGTCACTCACGTAATAGCCAATGAAGACTTTATTCTGGCCAGGGCCACCAACTACGTCCAGCACAAAGCAGGATAGTAGAAAATGGCACCAGCTCATAGCAGGGGTCGGGTTTATAAAGTACAGGGTTAATATGCCCTCAGGCCCTCAGGTGGAGATGGTTTAAGGGTAGGTCAATGGGCCATCAAGGGTGGGTCAATGGGCCATCAGGTGGAGATAGTTCAAGTCCAGTTTAAATCTCCTTTGCTTATAACAGTACATAAAACCCTCTGTGAAACCATCCTCATAGTGACCCAAACCCCACCCTCCTCCCAGGGCCTGAAGAAGGGTTAGATCCCCCACAGAGGGCCACCTCCTTAGGGCATCATCTCATCTCCTGCTCTTCAGTTAACAAAATTAACCCCAGGGGAAGTCCAGCAGGGCTCAGAGGAAGGTCAGCTCCACTTTGGCAGAAAGGAGTGAGCAGTTGCCTCCTAGCTTTCTGGTTTTGACCCCATAATAAAAGATACCCTTAGGTATGAGGGCAATATGGGCTTGCTTCTATTTCCAACTGGGAAGATTTGAGAGGTGGACGAGGAATGTCCTTTAGCCTGGAGTCATCTCTGAGACTGTTTGTGGCTGACCTGATGAATCCCCATGTACCTAAGGCACAGCACTGCCCACCTCCACGTGCCAGCATGACAGATCCACAGGAGCCTCCTGTCGGTGTTCCACATAAACTATGTCCATCACTTGTTTCAAAGGAAAGGAGGCCTGCCTGCCTGCCTCATTTCTTCCCTTCTTCCCTCCCTTCTTCCATTCACCATCTTTCCTCCTTGCTTCCTCCAACCATATGTTCATTCACCAAGAGTATGATGCCAGGACAGGACGAAACAGATTGTCGACAGAACTGGTTCCTCTGCAGTCCCCAGGAAAGGAGGAGGGATGCAGGAGAAAATGCTCATCCATTATTAATTCCCCCTGGAGATTCCAGTGCTTCCTAAGCCAACTGCATTATTTAAAACTGGCTTAAATTTGGCCCCAAATAGAGAATCATATCTCTTGTTGAGGGTTAGTGATTATTCCCCTTTCTCCTGTGCCAGCATCACTTTCCTTAGAAGAGACACAATGCCTCATGTAAAGAATAGGGTCTGCACTTTTTCTGTCAGTGTGTCTTGTGCAGCCACCTACAAGGGACATCACTTTGCCTCTGCCTAGCTGCCACATGCAATCACCCATTCATTCCTCTCTTAACTTTCCCAGTTCACAAAGAGAGCATAGTACATTCATTTCCAGTGACAAGTGAGGAAGAAATCAAAGTTATCTGAGTTTCCTTGACTGATCCATCTCAAGTTAGACAGTCCTGCAGCTCTCACAGTGTTCACTGGGCAGAGAAACTAGTTTGTGCCCTGGAACAGCAGCAAGCTGTCTATTGAGGAGCCTGTGGTCTCAGCCTGAGAGATGAAAGGACAGAGCTAGGGAACTGGTTGCTATGGAGATTCTTCTTCCTAGCAAGTAGAGCAGTTGGGGCTGTCAGTTGAAGAATACTGCCATGAGAAAAAGGAAGGACAGACAAAGATGCAGGTATGTGATGTGAAACCTCACCTTCATCTGGATGGATGAGTCAGAGCAGATACCACAGAGAGGTGGGTAAGACAGGCAGGAAACATTTACTAAATGCCTAGTAAGTTCTATACACTGGAATATGGCTTCCACGTTTACCCCATTGGCCCTCATCAAATCCCTAGGAAGAAGGTGTCATTGATCTTACTTTACAGAGAAGGACACTGACAGACTTATCTGAATCTTCAGATCAGTAAATTTGGGGGCTGGGATTTGAATCCAGTGTATCTGACTCCAAGATCCATACTCAGCCTCTTATTGCATGGATCTGCTAAATCACCCCATGACCCAGCTCTTTGAGGGGTGAATGATCCCAGGACTCCAAAATAAGTTAAGCAGATAAGACCTCTTTTTCCAAATCTGGCTTCCACCCAAATACCCACAGCCTCTCCCACATGAGACTCTGGTGTCTGGGTCTTGGGATCTGAGATATTCTCTATGAGACTTGCCAGCCATTTTCATCCACCGCCAAGTATCTTTCTTTCACCTGTTTTCAGCCTTGGCCTCACTGCTCCTTTGCAGACCTGAATCTACTCCATCACTGGAGATTCTCCTGAGTCTACCTCCAGGAGCCTTCTCTGAACCCCATAGCATAGAGTACTTGGACTCTCTGGAGAGGGCTTCATGTGTTCAACTCTTTCCTGAGAGTTTGCAAAGGACACAAAGAGTGCAGAGGCAGGTACTCATATCCAAAGAACCCTGTGGGATGGGGTTTGGTACAGAGAGGTTGTGCAGTCCAGGTGGGCTCTGGCATGAAAGCCACTGTGTGCTAGGGATTCTCCTCCCACCTGGGAGCCATTGATGAGGAAGGGGTTTTGTGTGTTCCCACTGAGTGGCTGTAGACTCTGGGCTGTGTGGGCCTTATCAGGCTTTGCATCTGCACACTGGTTGAAACATTCAAAGCAACTTATACCCACAGAACATCAGGACAACTGTAATAAGTAATTAGTAGTATTTTTTTCTAGATACAAGATAGGCTGCATTGGAATCTCAAAGGCCGGGAGTCTCCAGAGGTATTGCATCTACTCCAAAAGCAGATAAAAATAAAGTACCTTTAAGATTCATTGCTGCACCCAGAAAAGCATTTATCTCATTTATGGAGTTCAACTTGGGATCTGGGCTCAGCACTTAAAATTTGGGACCTCAATCTTTTGGGGAAAAGAGACTTAAGCTAAAAGTAGCCATAAATTCTGGAGGCACAAATGACTGTAGATAACAAATACCTTTCCAGTATTACATCCTAAGATTTAGTCCATGGCTTTATATAATATGTTCTTTGTGTTGTCTCTCACCCCAAATCCATAGTGCAACATGTAGTGAAAAATCCCAACAAGCACAGGTGTACTGAGGTCACCTCCTCGCCAGCCACTGCACATGTGTCTTTGAGGCATTGCCTCTTAGAACTTGAGTCTCTGCTTTCAAAAAAATGCCTGTGCCTTTACCAGACCTCAGAAGTAAACATGGAGGGGGCTCAGCTCTGAGGAGCATCCAGTCTCCTCCCAGCCATACCATCAAATTTATTGTGGGAAATTGTCATTCCCAGTCCCTCAGCAGCCCCTAACCACTTGGCCAGTGGTTAGTTAGTGCCACAGGCCCTTCATCCTGTTGAAGACACCTGGCTGGTCTCTAACTAGCCTGTTGTGTGCAGCATGAGATGGTGATTAGTCATTTACCATGGTCACATCCAACATATGGCTATGTTTCTGCAATTAATGACAATATCACAGTCCAGCCCTAGTGATAATTTAGTTATTAGTACCAAGTTGTAAAAAAAAAAATGGTAAAGTATATCTTGCCCAGGATAGTTGGTTGGACTTGATTCAGATTTCTCTGTCACTGTTTTTGTCTCTCTCTGATACCCTATTCCAACCCCCTCTTTCAGTCCCTCTCATTCTTTCAAAAAGAATTAAAAGCCAGAACTCAAACACACATTTCTACACCCACATTTCAATAGTATTATTTACAACAGTCAAAAGGTGAAAGCAACTCCTGTGTCTACGGATGGATAAAAGTGTGGCATATGAGTACAATGGGATGTCATCCAGTCTAGAAAGGAATGCAATTGTATCACATGCTACAGCACAGGTAAACTTTGAGGGAATTATGCTAAGTGTAAGAAACCATACAGAAGAAGACAAATATAAGATTCCACTCATAAGAGGTACCTGGAATTGTCAGATTCAGAGACAGAAAGTATAATAGGGGGTGGAGAAGGGATAACTAGGTACAGAGTTTCAGTTTTACAAGATGAAAGAATTCTGGAGATGGATCAGTGATGGTTAGACAATAATATGAATGCACCTAGTATGTTGTATGCTTAAAAGTGGTTAAAATGGTAAATTTTATGTTATACGTGTGTGTGTGTGTATGTTCACAGTAAAAAAAATTGAAGAAAAATATCTCACTTATTTCCATTTCTTTGAGTACTATTAATACAAATAACTTATTTCCTCTGAAAAGCTGTTCACATACACATTGTCTTTTCTACTTAATCATAATTTTTCTACAGAGGCCTTTATTTTTTTTGTTTTTCATGGTTTAGATATCAGGCGTCCCTAAGAAGCTCATATGTGAAACTATGCAAGAACATTCAGAGATGAAATGATTTGGTTATGAGAGCTTTAGACAATCAATGAATTAATCCCCCGATGGAAATTAACTGAGTGGTAACTGAAGGCAGGTAGTGTGTGGCTGGAGGGGGTGGGCACTGGGTGCATGCCATCAGGGTATGTATTTTGTATCTGGGAAATGGAGTCTCTTTCTACTTTCTGATCATCATGTAAATTATTTACCTCCACCACACTTTTCCACCATGATGTTCAGCCACACCTCAAGCTGCAAAGAATGGAGCCGGCTGTCTGTGGAGATTTCAATAACCATGAGCCACCAAATAAACTTTTCCTCCTCTAAAATTGTTATTGTCAGGTCTTTTGGTCACAGCAGCAAAAAAAGCTGACTTTATACTCAATTTGCAAAATATGTCCAGGTCCTTTCCTTGATATGTTATTTTATATATGTTCAAGTCAGTGGTTAACAAAATAAATAAAGATGATGTCTCCTCAGGCTCTATATATTTCAGAATATAGTGTTATTGATGGAGGAAGTAATGGTCTACTGTTGCCGCTTGAAGCGATGGCCACTTGGAGCAACGAAGCCGCGGGAAGAAGTTCAGAGGCGAACTGGAAACAAACAGCTTTTTTATTCTGATAACTTTTCTCTCCGGCTCTAACAACGACTTTAACACGCACCAAACACACCACCAAAAATGGCGCAGACCCGATCAGCAATCTCGCTCAAGTCCCGCTAGATCCTGGGCCAAGTCCCGTGAGACTACAGAAGGCGGCAACAGCCAAACATCTCCATGACCCGTAGTCAACTGCAATCTTAGTCATCTCCCCAAACAGGGCTCCTGCAGTCTACTGCACCCTGTCATGGTCACACCCAACTGGATTCTTCTCTGCTCCACCATCACATGGAGACGAGGCGTCAACAAACAGGGTGGGTACAGAGCAGAGGGTTCACAGTACAAGATCTAGAAACCATTTCTGATGGAGCCTAAGGCAAGGAAAGCTAAGTGTAGCACTATTGTGAAGTATAAATTCAATGGTCTTAAATCATCTAAAGAATGGCCATAAAGAAGTGAGATTAGATTCCTTATACATTTCTCCAGAGGACAAATAGACACCACTGTTTGGAGTTGTGAGAACTCCTATTCATTAAGGCATGTGTACACAAATAGGTTTCTTTATGAGTGATGAGCCCCTAACCCCTTGGACAATCCAAAGGTATGTCCTCCCATGCTCAGGAAGGGTTGCCATATGGGTTTTCTTGCTTTTGAATGCAGTTCGGGGTAGACATTTTCTGAGTCCCTTTGGGATCACAGATTCCAGGACACAATTTATTGTATACCTGCTGTGCTATCTGGCATCATCTGTGAATTCCTCTATTTTCTCAGCTACCTAAAATTATGGCACAGTGGTTCTATTTCTTTGTTCTAGTCTCACAACTTCTAGTATAGGACCAGTCAGTACATACAGAGTACTGATCCCTACTAACCACATTCCCAGTTATCAAAAAGCACTTACTGAGCCACCACTCAGTACCTAGCACTCTGCATAATGTTCTGGTACAAGCAGAAACTATGATCCCATTGCAATATATTTGACCTTCAAAGGATGAAATTCCCTTTTATCTTTATATATCAGTTATCTCAAGTATTTTGTTATAGTCATGCTAAGCTAGCCAGTACAGCACTGGGTTTGAAGGAAGAAATGGAACTTGAGCTAGACCTGAAAAAATAGCAAAGAAGGAGCCAATTACATAATGGGAAATGCTATTCAAAGAGAGATACAACATTTTTGAACACCAATTATATTTGCAAGGTTATGAACTACGTTCTTTATACATTATCTCATTTAGTCCTCCTATAGTTCTATAAAATAAGTGATCAGACCCATTTTATGGTTAAGAAACTGAAGGCCAATAATGTATACAATGAGCCAATGGCCACACTGCTGGCAAGTAGGGTGGTTCAGATTAGAGTTAACATCTATTTCCGAAGCTCTTAATTGAAGCCAGTATACAGCTGACCTTCTCTGGTTTGGGGGCAAGTAAAAGCTATGAAAGAAGAAGAAAGGTAGTCTGAAAGAAGAATGGAGGACAAAGTTCAGAAGGGAAAATGGTTCTCATCTCAGTGGAGGGGAGGCTTTGGAAGCCAGGCAAAGGAGTGACAAATTCACATAGGGTCTCGGGGGTGGAGATTACTCAGGATGTGGACGCGCACAGGGAGAACCCTCCCTGTCATCAGGTGGCCTCTCTTACAGCATGTCTCTTCATGTCAGAGCCAGAACATCTCAGAATGGACATTGTTTCTTTCCCTCCAATAATAAACAAAAACAATTCATCAGCCCTGCTCCAGAGAAAATCCTATAGCTTTTGGCAATGGTTATTTCCTTGGTCTGACAATCTCAGGGAACAGAGAAACTTTATTCATCTATTCCCCAAACCAATCTGCTTTTCCCCCCCATCTTCATCCATCACATCTTCACATGCTATTGGGGAAGTGGAGGTAGGGAGAAATACAGTGCTTGCTTCCATTCCCATTTTTTCTGTTCTCAAATTCTGACTCTCCTATTACTCTCCAACAGTGCTCCTATCAAATGGAGCTAAAGTAGCTGGTTCAGGCTAGAAGGATAAAGAGACAGAAATAAATTGGCTTTTCCCAAAGCCTCCAGAATTACCCTGGAACCTGATGATCTAGTTTTCATTTGATGTCCCACTACTGTGTTAGTCAGCTTTTTATTGTTGTGACAAGAATTCCTGAGAAGATCAACTTAAAGGACAGAAGATTTATTTTGGCTTATGGTTTCAAAGGTTTCAGTTCATGGTCAACTGGCTCCAGTGCTCTGGTCCTGGAGTGAGGCAGAATATCACAGAAGAAGGGTGTCTAAGAGGAAAGCTTTTCCAATCATTGTAGACAAGAAGGGGGGGGGGGTAGATATTCAGGGATAAGATATAGTCCCCAAAGACATGCCCTCAGTGACCTACTTTTTCCAACCCTGCCCAGCGTTGATAGTTTTCACTACCTCCCAGTAGTCTTTCAGCTATCAATGGAAGAAACCACTGATGAGGTCAGAGCTCTCGTGATCCAATCACTTCCCTAAAACCCCATCTCTAGACAGAGCTGCACTGGGAACCAAGCCTTCAACACATGAGCTTTAGGGGCACATTCCAGATCCAAACCATAACAACCACTTTGTGCAGCTCCTCACCCGGCACACAAATCTGAGCCTCACCTACAAGGATAGGTGACAGTGTTGACTAGAAACACAATGAAGAAGGAAAGAGGAAGAGGCATGAAGTGTGTACAGCCATGGGAACTGTAATAATCCTTGTTTCTGGAGCATTTAAAGCACCAATGGTCTTGTAGTAAGCTCCCCCAAACCCATGTTCCTCTCCTTTTTTCCTGCAAACATACCTTCCTGTGGGAGTTTGGAGTGTCCTTGTCCCCCAGAGGTGGCAAACTCATTCTGCTTTTGTCCCTGAAAAGATTCTTCCTGGTGGGCTCATCTGGCTTGCCTCCACCATGCACAGAGAATGCCATGTGCCTCCTGCTGTGACTCTATGCTGTGTCAGTCCCCAGGGTTGTCTTCTACATTCCTCCTCTCACTGAATTCCCATTGCAGGAATTCTTTGGCAGATGAGGAGCTTATGGTCAGAGAGCTTAGGCAATGTATCCAAGGTCACAGAGGTGAGTGACAGTGGCTAAAGGTAAGCCCAGGTCCATGTGACTCATTATGTGTTTCCAAAATCTCACTCAAAGTCAAGTCTTTGGGGCTCAGTGCCAACCATATATCACACCACCCTTGCTTCACACCCTCATGACAGCAACTCAGACCCAACAAAATGTGCTGCAGTCACTTCCCTCCTCTCTGAAAAAGCGGCTGCCCTGCCCACATCCTGGTAGTATTAAGTGATAGTTTGACTCTAGTGGGAGACTCTAGGCTCTTCTGAAGGATGGGCGCATAAGATTTTCTCTTAACCTTGCATTGAAAGTACTTCCCAAGTAGGCAGGCCTAGATGTATCATGTGACAGGTTGAGGTAGGGAGAAGAGAGAAATAAGGTATTACAAGGAACATCAGGCCCTCCCTATAAAAGCAAGTTGATGTCCTCCTTGGAAGTGTATGTTCTAAGAGGAAGATGCAAATATCATTGCACCCATCACCTAGCTGCTAATTCTATATGATTAACTCAAGACAACTCCTGAATCCCTTCTTGGGGGAAGAAAAAAAAAAAAAAAAAAAGCACATTCTGTTCAGATTCCTACCCCAGGGTTCCAAGACCCATCAGCAAGATTAAGGTGGAATAGTCTGCTCCAGGGTCACTAAACAGAACCAACATCCCATCCTGAGCACCATCTCCTTGTGGGGATTCTGCAGATTCAAGTGTGAGTGAAGCTTGTAGTGATACACTCATGCAGAGACACACAGAGACACACGAACACACAGATACATACAGACACACACACAGTAACACATAGGTACAGGCACACACAGATACACAGATTCACACATACTGACACTCATACTTGCATATCACTCATTATATACACGTTGACACACAGATACACACAAATGCTTAACATACTAACAAACACAAATATATGCAGAATAATTCTCTCTCACACAGAAAGACACATGCTCACATTCTCACATATACAACAATCACTCACACCCAGAGCAAAGAGCTTTATGTGCTTTTATGTGGACATGACGTTTACTGACATATAGTATGAAAGATAGTATGAGGGAAGCAAACATCTATCTGAGAAGTACAGACACTGATAAAGGAGATCTGGGCTGAGAGATGTCACCCACGACTAAACTGACAAATCAGAAGGGGTGTGGGCCTTTCTATTTGGATCCCTTTGTGTGCACAAGTGTGTGCTTCCAGCACACTTGCTCCATGGCCTTGATTCTGGGTGCTGATGGGTGACATGCATTAGATAGGTGTGCTGCGTGTCTGTATCTGTGGCATGGAGCCCACCCCATCTCATATATATGGTGCTTGCTGGAACTGCTGCCTACCCTCTCATATTTTTGGCCTTCCTGTAGTGCCCTGTCCCTGAAGGTCCTACAAGCAACCAGGGTGCTTTCTACTGAGCTACATCCTCAGATACACACACACACACACACACACACACACACACACACGTATAGTAAGAATGTTTGAGTGTACCTACCCCAGTTCTGTGAGGTCATTCTGCCTCCTTCTGGTTTTAAACTAAGCATCCCCTACTCATGCAGATTGAAGTCTGAATCCTGCATCCCAAAAACAATTGAGCGCAGTCTCCTCCTGTCACATATCAGCACACACAAGACGCAGAGAAGTGAACCAACCAGTGACTGAAGAGGTTGGTGCAGCACAGACGCCAGGTTTCTTGACCAGCTAGCTGTCCCTCCTGTTGCGACCTAGACTTTGCCTGGGCTTCCAACATGAACCCCCTTTCCTGTCCCTGTGTCTTCCTCCTGCTAGGAGACTATGTCTCCTAGTCTCTTCCCTCAACTTGGGTCCCACTAAGACAGCAAGATGGGGAGAAGGAGTCATGTGTATTCAATAGTGTGGAAGAGAATGGACCTGTACCTTAGAGAACAACTCCACATTACATGGGACAAAAAAGTGCTGGGCCTGAGGAGATGCTTAGCAGGAAAGCCAGGATCCAGACCAGAAGGGTAACTTGGTGGAGAAGGGATCTGAACACCTCACCCTTTTTGCTTGGACCTCAGCTTGGCCTTGTGAGTCACAGGGGAGATGCATAATATGCTGGAGAGAAGAATGAATGACAATTGGCACCATGACTCAGGCCAAGGCAGGAAAAGTAGAAAACCTTTTGCTAAACCGAGAAACAAAAAAGTCCACTGATAAAATAGATATCATAGACAAAGTCGTGGTGGCAACATGGAGAAGCCCCCAAGGAGAATGTTACTTGTCAAAGAAAGCCCTTAGTTTATGTGTGCCCAAGTAGATAGGTGGATGTTAGACCAATAATTGATTTTGAAGAACAGGCATCTTAATCAAAAAAATAGCTAGACCAAAAGTAATAAGATCAATAGAAACATAATAAATGAATGAAAAAAATTAAAACAGGCAGGAAAGAATAAAAATTTAAGATTTAGCGGGAATAAATAGTTTATGTTGGATAGTTGGTGGCAGGCAACAGGCCAAGATAAGCATAAAAAGTGGTGAATGGATAATGATGACTCTCACTTCTGTGGGTGTGTCCTACCAGGCAGGCCCTGCACTAGTTTATATAACTCACTGTTTGTTTTTTTGTTTGTTTGTTTGTTTTTTTGGTGGTTCTTGGGATTGAACCCACAGTGCTTTCTACTGAGCTACATCCTCATCCAAGACTCTTTTTTCAAAACAGATATATATATATATATTATATATATATATATGTATTATGTGTATATATATATATATATATTTTTTTTTTTTTTTTTTGAGACCAGTTTTTGCTAAGTTGCTGAGACTGATCTGGAACTTGCAACCTTCCTGTCTCACCCTCCCAAGTTGCTGGGATTATAGGTGTGTGCCACCATGCCTAGCTTACATACCCCACCTAATTTCATCCTCACAGTTATTTTATGAGGAGATACTGTTAGTATTCCATTTCCCATTTGAGAAAAACCAAGCCACAGATAGGTTAAATAATTTTCTGCAAACCACACAGACTGTGAAAACAAGAGATAGGCTCTACATCCAGGTCTGTTTGAATAAAAAGTCAAAGTTCTCAACCATTTAGTTGTGCCCTTCTCCCCAGGGTGGAAATGGAAGTGGACAGATGATGAAAATTTCTACAAATCCACACAAACACAATTGCACCTCACTTACCTCTTCTCACATCAGCCTCCTGAAGAGAGTCAGCATGAGAGACAAGAGTCAGCTTGGGAGCAGCAATCGTCTGCTCTGTTCTGGTCAATGGCTGTCACAGGAAGACCAGGCCATCTTCCTACTGTCCTGAGGCAGAACTCAGAACTGAGAAAGAAGGTGCCCTTACTCTAATTTCAAGGGCATAAATGTTCCTCTTCTTTGCATCCAAGTGTGTTTACTACACGGTTAATACTCAGCTAAAATTATAACTTAAAAAAATCATGGAAGATTAGAGCTAGAAAAAAGCCTACAGTCTTAGCATTAGAACTTTTAACATTTTAGGTGTGTAAATGAAGAAACTGAGGCCCCTGTGTTAGCTTTCCAGAGCTGTGACCAAAATACCTGACAAGATCAACTTAAGAGTTTATTTTGTGCTCACATTTTCAGAGATTCAGTCATTCACTAGTCAACTAATTCCATTGCTCTGAGCCGAAGATGAGGCAGAACATCATGGAGGAAGGATATGGCAGAGGAAAACTGCTCAGATGATGGTGGTCAAGAGAGAGAAGAGTCAGGGACAATTTACAGTTCGAGGGCACACCCTTAGTGGCCTACTTCCTCCAGTGATGCTCCACCTGCCTACAGTCATCACCCAGTAGTTCATTCAAATTATTAATACACCAAATGGATTAACTAAACTGATTAGATTATAGCTCTCATAATCAAATCCTTTCACTTCTGAATATTCCTACATTAACACATGAGATTTTCAGGGGATATTAAAGATCCAAACCATAACACCTAATGAGTGATATGACTTGCCAAAGGTAATCCATCTTGTAGTGCATTGTGTACCAAAAATGTAATCCCCACCTAAAAGTATCCAGAGGCTCCAGCCTAAGCAGGGATTGGATCACACTCACACTCTTTCTTCCCCAGCTGTGTCCCAGCCCATTCAGCCCTGGGCTATTTGTGCCGGGGTTCATAATTCCCTTTAATATGAGCTTCAAAACATTATAATGAGGGAAGTAAATATTCCTCAAACTCAACATATTCTGCACTTTCCAGACTCTCCACAGACTATCCATGCTTTCTGTCCCTGGGCAGACAGCTACAGATTACAGAGTCACATGGCCTTACCATTCCAATTCTGCCCTGGGATACTGCTACTTGTGAAAGACCAACTGAGTTTCAGAATGCACAGACTTCAAGGCCTCATGCAGGACTCATACCCAGTCAATGCTGGTGCTGCTAATGTGAGATATTTAATGACCACGAGAAATATATAAATAAATTTGGGTTCCAAGTCGCCAGGGTGCTCAGTTCTGGATTCTGTCGATTGGTTAGCTGTGAGGCAGGAACTTGGAGGGACAAATACCTGCGCTTTCAAGAGAAGAGCTGCTGTCCCTTTAACAGCCCTTCAGGTTGTTGTTGCTGTTTGCTTGTTTATTTGTTTGTTTGTTTGTTGCAAATAAGGCCCTCCAGAGGAAACCACAAGAAACAAGTTTATACCAGCCAAAATCTCTGAGTTACTCTTTTGGGTAACCTAGAGTAAATTTTGCTCATTATTATGCTAAATTCTCTGCCTAGAAAGTGTTCCTATTAACCATTTTTTAACATGCAACTATGAAGAAGCATGATCTTGAACTGGGCATGCTAAGGAATATGCCTACTGCTACATATGATGACATGTCTTTCCAATATAAATATACATGAGTCTTCCAAATAAAATCTCCTCACCTCTTGCATTTGTCCCCAGAGCTCTCCTTACCTGCTGCAAGTAATAACACTTTCTTCACTCTTTTATCTCCTGGTTGTAATTTTTGGCTTTGCCCTCAACAAGAGGCAAACCACTATGTTCAGCTATACTTTGACCTTAGAAATGAGCATGAATCTTGATGACAATTTAGTACCCAATAATTACTTAGTGGAGTGCTAGAGATGCTTAAGCATGCTGTACTGGATGAGAAGCAGGTAGAGGTCTGAAGGAACAGGACCCCCATCTTGGGGAGACAGCATGTGTTTCATCACTTAGCCTTCAGGACAATCCTCAGCAGTACCACTGTTCCTGTTTCACAGAGGAGAAAACTGGGTCTCAAAGTAAAAACAGATCACTTGCCCAAAGATACACTAATCATGAGGTGACACTGGCACTGGACTAGTCTGCTTGATTCCAGCACCCTCCTATCTACTTTTGGACAAACTAGGAGAGGGTCATGCAGTGCCATCTTGAACATGCCATGCACATTCCAGGGCAAGACTGGATGGAGTTGAATCCTGCTCTGCTAATATGGGCTGTATGTTCATGGACTTCTATTCCTCGGTTTCCCCACCTCTAAAGTGGGAATAACAGTGATGCCTGCTTTATAGGGTTGTTGTCATACTTATACCTTTGAAGCCTTCTTGGATGTAGTAGGTTCTGTACACATGTTAGCCATTGCTGTCATTCTCTCTGCATCTCTTCTCCTTACCTAGCAAGGATATGTCACCAAAATCAGACTCTCAGTTGTGATAGTCCCTTTTGTCCGCAGGGAACAGGGTCTAAAACAAATTAGCTTGTCTACTGAAAGTGGGAATAGGAGCCTTCTAGCCAAGGGGGACTGCTCAGGACAGAAGCTGCACATGGTGACAAGCAGGGAGTCCCCCGGAATTAATTGCTCACCACCATGTTACTGCTGGTGACAAATTCACAATTACTGTCTTCCTAGGAAGAAAAACATCCTATCCTTTCCCAGCTCTGGTCCCTAGAGTCTCTGGCCTGATTTAAGTGGGTCTGGAAGGTACTCCTACAGGTTCCACAGAGAAAAATAACCCCTGAAGAAAAGGACTCTGGGCCTACATGACAGACTGGCTCCAATTGTTTATTTAAATCAGTGATGGAGACTAGTCCACTGGCACCCAACCAATGGAGTCTCAGATTTGGATGGAGATGAAGGAGCTATGATTGAAATGAAAATAAAAAGGATAGCATCTATTGATGAGGACAAGTCTGGAAGGTAATGCTGAACACTGTTCTTACCTGGACCTAGACTTCTGCTTCAGGGTGAATAAGAACAGATTTAGGAAAAAGAACAGAAAATTGGGTCCCCTGCTGAATTTCCTACAATTATGAAGTCCCAGAACAGACCCATACTTGGGCTTGACTTTCATTTCATGCATTTGAACTAATCTTGTGCTCACATTGCAGAAAATAGAGGGGTAGAAGTACTGAGCTTTCTCAACCATCAAGCACTGCAATGCAGCCAGTTTCATTTGCACCCCAAAAGTCCTTTGCACATTCCTCCATTTAGGTACACATGATCCTAGAGTAGCTGTGGTCCTATCCTGCCTCTGCACCAACAGAAGCTTGAGGCCATGTGAGTTCTTCTCAGTCCTTCCCAGGTTTGCACCATTAGATGACCCAAAGCACAGACAGGAAAGATAGTACTTGGTGTTGAAATCTCAAGCCCAAGATTATAAACCCAGTTCTGTCAATAACCTTGAATAATCCCAACTCCTCTCTGACCTCAGTTTTCTCATATGCCCAGTGGGGACTAGAGGTGGAGATGTAGCCTCCCTAAGCTCCCTAGGGCATCTTTCCTTTTCAACCTGACTAAAACCACCATGTTCCCTACGAGTCATGCATTCCAGGACAGGCTGATCTGAAGGGAAGGCTCTTTCTTTGGGTTCCCTGGATGTACTTCTTTATCTCTCATTGAATCCACTAACTACCTTCTCCATTCTGAGTTACCTGCAGGCAGAAATTATATCCTTCCAACCTTATTTGACCCTCATAGTGCAGTTATAGATGTTGCTGTTGATGTTCGATAAATGAATGTGAATGAATAGAAGAATACCTCTTGAAGACACAGCATCAGGTGTTCAGGTCCACATCCAGCACTGCAGCAGGCAATGAGTCCCCAGGAGATAAACCCCAAGGCAACTGCTTTTAAGATATTCAAAACTATTTGCAGAGTTAGAGCTTAGACATGAAACACAGGCAGCAGATGCCAGATGCCCCAAAACTGGTTTGGGCAGCAAAGCCATAGAACACAGCAGGGACCAGTGCAAATCCAAGGTACTGTTCAACCATAAGCTAAGTGCCCAGTGGTTTCAAGAATGAGGATATTGACTTACTTGGAGTCCTTACTTACTTTATCTAAAAGCATAAACCTGTGTTCTCAGTTCTGGGGGGTGAGGGGGAACTTAACAGTGAGGCTGGGGAGATATTCAGGCCCAGATGCAAAAAATCATTTCTGTTTTATTGAGCAAAGATCCAAACTTGGGCAACAGTGAGCCTTTTCTTCTCTTGATAGCTCTCACTTGTGAAGTTGAAGCTCCACACAGAGTATGGAAAAAAATTAATCACACTTCCTTGGAGAAGGGGAAGGTTCTGTTCCTATCCTAAGAAACTGAAGACCGGGGGTCCCCAACTTTTCCTACCCTGTGCTGCCAGGACAATGCTCCCATCTACCCAAGTGGTGTATCTGCCTTACCTCCTCCAGGAAGCCTGCCAGAGTCACACAGCGGACTCTCATCTTTCTTTGAATGACTAGTGCTTACTGACTGTCCACCATTGCAATCATTCATTCATTCCTAAGTTTAAGGGAGTATTTGCAAATAAACATTAAGCACAATATTTGGACTTCAATTTCCTCTCCAAAGGTAGTGGAAATTAATAGAAAAATTCAAAAAACACAATTGGGAATGATAGATGCATCTAGACACAAAAACTAACAACCTTCATGGGACTTCCTCTGGCCTTTTTTCATGTCCCTTTTCCATCAATGGCAGGCATGGTTAAGGGGGGTGAAGACAAATGAGGTCAATAGAACTGAGAGAGATTGGGTTTCAAAATGACAAACAGTACAGATCTTGCCTCGGGACCAGAGGTTCTGGAGCTACCATGTGCTACCCAGTCAGGGCCCTGCGTCTTCCCATGATCCTGGCCAAAACCCACATGCTGAGTCAGGGATCCACATCTGCTGCTCAGTGTCTGCTGACGCTGGAAGTGCTACGTGATAATTACCCACCAAGTGCCAGGTTATTTCTGTCTCCAGCAGGAGGACAGATCAGGAGGGGCAGAGTCCAGAAATAGCAAAAGCAATTAACAGGCTGGCTTCGTAGGGCATAATTACTGTGAACAAATTAGGAACTGGCCAGGTAAACCTTGGCCTAGTTACCAGGCAGGTGAGATGTGGGGGTGTCAGCATGCCCTTCACAGCCCTGAAGCCCAGAAGGCAGGCAGGACCATCAGCTTCCAGGACATCCCTTCCTTTTCTGGGCCTTATTGTGGACCCAGACTCCTGAGTGAGTTGAGGAGCCTTTCATGATCCACACTCTGTGTCCCTCAAGATGGGTATGAAGAGAGACTTTGAAGAGGCATGCCAAATATTCACCCATTGTCATCATAGAAATTCATGAGAATCTGGAGAAAATAGTTCTTATTGTCACTAGGACATGTATATTCTGCCTGTTATTGCTTTCTTCTTTGTGTTGAATATGTAGTTCCTAATAGAGTCAGATTCCTGGCTAAGGAAAGATGCCTTGAAGTAGGAAGTCAGCTGCCAACATTTAAATAGAAGCTATGGCTGGGCAGAGACACAGGGAGGAGATAAAGCCCAACTCTTCGTCAGATTTGCCATCAAGGGCTAACTTTCCAGTTGATAAAAGTACCATTACAAAAAGTTCAAATCAGTGTTATACAATGAACATGAGTCATGGGGATGCAAATTGAATCAGGGGAGGTGTCCTGGAGGCATGAAATGAGGCATGGGGCAGCTTTCTGACGAGGAAGCCTAGTTTCCTCAGACTCTAATGGCCCTTTGCTACAAATCCAGCTCAGTTGAAGGCAATTGGAGCATCAGCCTTCCCAGTCCTCTGGATTCTTTCACTGTAGAGAGAAAATAAAGTCATCTACTCAAACTAGAAGTCACCTGTCAATCCAGCCTGCTATTCCTTCTGCTGACACAGTAGTAGTTAGGGGCAGGTGGTAGGAGTGGGAAAGTAGAGTGTAAAATTCAAGCTCCTGTTCTGCCATCAATAGGTATGTGGTCTTGGCAAACTCCTAATACAGCAGAGCTTAGGTCATTCTATAGACAGGTGAGATTTGGCCAAAATGGTAAAATAGCACGTAAGTGGCCCTGACATAGTGGGGGCTATTTCCATACTGTCTCTCAGTGCCATGCAGGGCCAGCCCTGAGTGCATTGGTTCCTCTCAGCCATGCAGATGTGTCACCACCCCATAGTACCTTTCTCAGTGGAAACTCACACCAACTCACTATAATCACACCTTTATGGTCACTCTACCTATGCGTGCAGATTTCTATGAGCACCTCCTTCAGACCAAAGGAAATTCAAACCCTGCCTCTTTTTATTCCCTGGGGCCAACATGCTTCTTGGCTGTTCCAATTTATGACCGAAGGCAATTCTAATTCTTACAATACAAGAAGCAGAGAGACCGCATACTATACAGATTTAGCCCTGGAGCTGAATCAGAAACAATTGAGTTCCTGGGTTCTGGTCCTGGATCTGTCACTTATATGAGGCCCCAAGCTTGTCACGTCTTATCTCTGAATATACCTTTCTGTGTACTAGATGGGGAGGCCCTCAGCCTGCCTCCTTCACAGGATGGCTTTGAGAAGGGAGATGCAAAAGAAAATTCACGTTGTTCTGATCTCTCTCCAGCCATAGCTTCTAAGCCTTCAGAAACAGGAGGGAAGCTGAACTCAGAAAAGTTATAAGACCTGCCTGGCCATACAGTTAATTCCCTGTGGGTCACCAGGTACCCTAAGGGCCTTCTCCACTGTACCAACCCATCTCAGGCAGGTTCTGTCCACTCATCTAACCCCCAACCCAGCCAGGCTCACTGGCCCCAGGAAGAGCCTCTCACACCATGCCTGGCGGCTATAGACACTGTGAATAATGGAGTGCCATGTTTGTCTAATGGATTTATCAGTACTTACGGATGCAGCTTCATCAACAAAAGCAGGCAAAAATCGATGTCCAGGCAGCTAAGTGAGCTGCACTCTCCCTCACAGCTTGGCGTATATTGATAGTCTTTTGTCCACTTGGTGTTTTGCACCCAATGTGGAGCTAAAATCAGGAATAAAAATGCCCTTGGCTCTTCTTGTAGACAATCCTTTGACTCTTGTTCAGGGTGGGGTGCTGGGGCTAAGTGCTCCCCATCTAGCATTTAGTGCCCTTCACTGGAGCAGCCAATCACTCAAGGGGTTTCTTTTCTCCAGAAGAGAGAAGGCGGCTCCTCTGAAAGTCTCACACCTCTCTGACACAGGCAAACCATCATACACAGAACCTAGGTGAAGCCACCCTTTCTGCCCTGGACCAAAGAGAGAACAGGCACTTTCTTCTGTATATGTGTATACACAAGTGTGTGTGTGCATTGGGTGTGTATGTACATACACATGCACTTATGTGCATGTAAGCTTGTGTATGAGCATATCTGTGTGTATATGTGTGTGCTGTGTTTATGTGTGTGTGGTTGTTTGGTTGGTGGGTTTAGTTTTTGACTGGTTGTGTTGCAAGATGATTTTAAAGGAGTATTGGATGTTTCCTGACAAATCTGCATTAGGATATGGAAACGTAATGAAGCAGGAAAGCTATGATGCCTTAGAAGTTGTTCTATTTCTGTTTGCTCAAGTACATTCTATGCATCTACCTCACATTCTCATTGTGCTCAGTGTTTGCTGGGGTAGGTGGGGAAGATAATCACATTGGAATGAGCTCCAGATGGTTAGCACTGAGAATGCTTCAATTTAATTTTATTTATATATCAATTGTCTATTATGGGAAAGGCACCATGCCAATTTCTGGGAAAAATGGGGAGAAGAGGTGGTGATGTTGGAGGGCTTCCTGATGTTTTTTATCATTTGGTAAGACCTTGTGCCAAGAATATGCAATGTTACTTCCAATCCCTACAGTGACCCTCAGGTTACGTGTTATTGCTCCATTTTAGAGAAAAATAAAACAGAGTCAATAAGCTTCCCCAAATCACAGAAACAGCCAGAAGCTAAATTGGAATTTAAATTTGGACTTGTCTAACACTACAACTCAATTTCTTTGCACACTGAGATGCAGGAAGTTAGGTGGTGGTATTGCCCCATTTTATATTTTGGAACATGTTCGTGGCCATCTTTTGCTATAGTCCAAAGATTATCAAATGCCAGCATGCATCAGGGTCTCCTGTAGAACTTGTTAACAGATGGCCAGCCCCACCTCAGAAGTATCTGCAATAGGACCCAAAGATATGCATTTTAGTAAGCCTACAGTTGGTGCATACACTGCTAGTCCAGGAACTATATTTTGAAAACCACTGCTATAGATGCTGTATCCCAAGGCCACAGAGCCCAGAAGAATCAGACGGTTATTCTCACAGAAAGTTTTGGGGCATCACCAGATAATTGGCAGGTCCTGTGTCCTCAAGAAACTTGTTGCTGTCTGGTGGAAAAAGAGAGCTCCATGTCTTTCCTTCCCAAAGCACAGAAACCCTGTAGGCTCCCTCCCACTTGGATCCTGGGTTTCTCTCTTGACCTCCTTTCCTTGGTCTTGATTAAGGTTTCATCCCTTTCAGATGCCAATGTGCTCTTACAAATATGAAAATTGTCTTATTCTTCCTTCTTTTTTTTTTTTTTTTTTTTTTTTTTTTTTGGTACCAGGGATTGAACTCAGGGGTACTTGACCACACTTGACCACTGGGCCACATCCCCAGCCCTTTTTTTGATATTTTATTAGAGACAGGGTCTCACTGAGTTGCTAAGTGCCTCGCCATTGCCGAGGCTGGCTTTGAACTCACGATCCTCCTGCCTCAGCCTCCCAAGTGCTGGGATTACAGGCATGCAACACTGTGCCCAGCTTATTCTTCCTTCTTTTGCACTCTGTTGGGAGTAGAATTTAGATTCTGTTTTATTTTAAAAGGTTTGGGAGACTTGCTATTGATTTTGTGGAGAGCAGTTTACATATTTGTGTTAATGTCTTGTTTTGTGTTACCAAAAGCATGAACACATTTTGGAGAGATGTACATTTAGGTTGTTCTTGAGAGAACAAGGAAATATGGTAGATACCATTCCCATTTTACAGATAGAAAATTTAAGGCCAGAGAAAACCCAAATCATACAGCTATAAAAGTACTACTATTACTATGTATTACTTATTAGTAATAACATTCCATCATTGAGTGCTTATTTGTGCTATCACATACAAGTGTATATCTTATTTAACTCTCACATAATCCTGCAAGCTGGTCATCATAAATAAAATTTGTCAAATATTCATGATAGGCTTGATACTATGCTAAGCCTTTTACCTGTATTGTCTCATTTAATACTCACAACTGCTCCATGAATTAGGTCTTGTTCTTGTCTACATTTTTTTAAGAAAAGGAAACCAAGCACAGAGAGCTGAGAAACTATGTTCAAAGTTACACCACTAATAAGAGACAAGGTCTTGACTAGATCCCAGAGCCTCTGTCCTATCCAGCCTCCTAAGACAGATGCTATTATTCCACATTTTGCTGATGGCCCGGAGGGATCACTGAAGCCATATGGGAAGTCACAGAAGCAGAGCACCAATCTAAGGCATTCAATTTCAGAGTCCTTAATCTTAATTTCCATACTTCCTTGATGCAGTGAGGTCAGAACATCAGGTCTATAGGTCCAAAACAGATGTTCACCATCCCAAACTCTACCACTTTTAAAACTGATGCCACCTGGTGCTCTCAGAATCCTCCTTAGAAATACAAACACATTGTTGGTCTTAACAGCTGAGTATAACCACCTGCCATGTTTTGCATTTGTCCCAAAAAAGTTGATGTGAGCAAAGATTAATTCCCAAATTGATGTGTTGGTATTTGGAGGTGAGGCCTTTGGGAAGAATTAGGGTTAGATAAAAATATGAGAGTAGGCCCCATGATAAGTCAGTGGTTTTATAAGAAGAGGAAGAGAGACCTGAGCTGACACCTGATGCTCTACAACAGGTTATGACGCAACAAGAATTCCCTCAGCAGATGCTGGCACCTTGATCTTGTACTTCCCAACATCAAGAACTGTGATAAATAAATTTATTTTCTTTACAAATTGCCTTATCTCTAGTATTAAGCCTCAACAGCAGAAAACAGACCAATACCCTCCTTGCCTGTGAACTCAGGAAACAGGCTTTATTTTCCAAGAACACACAATGATTCAGATGAAAAATTGTAATGAAAGATTACAAATTCACTCATATTATTTGTTCCAAGTTGGTCAATGCCCTCAGTTTTGCCCCAGTTTGGTTGCCCATGGAACAGATCCCATGGGGCTCTCTACCTGGCCTCAGTGGGTTCTGACCCCATGGCAAATTACACATTTTCTTACAGCACCTGCCACAAAACTATTTTTGTTGCCTTTGGGTTGCTGTGGCATTCTCTTTAATATAAATATGCCTCTAGCTCTGGGATATCATCTCTTTTCTGGAGAGTTGTTGTGGGGAGTGAGGGTGAGCATGATTAGGGACTTAGGCAGGGGGCAGGTTAACTCAGAGGAGCTAGTAGAGTTGTGGGGAATGGGATGGAGAGGATAATGATTCCTGGAAATATCATAGCATCTTGGAGCTCCCTGCATGCTGACCCACTTCCTTCCTATTTCCCAAGCATGTGTGAGGAGAGGCAGCCTGGACATCATCCTAAAAGAAAAGAGCAGAGAAAGGATAACCTTGGTTTTCTCATGCCCTTGAGTTTCCAGCCTCTCTCTCTGCAACCCCTACCATGTTCCTTTGAAGACAAAGGTTGGTGAGCTGCAGACAACAAGAACAGGGCTCCAATCTCCTTCCAGCTGCTTCAGGGGCTTGATGCCAGAAGGGATGGGGGAGGCACCATATGCTTGGCACAGACTTCTCAGCTCACTTTGTTCTCTACGAGTTGCTTCCTTATGTATGAATGTCTGTGTGTCTCTCGGAGGTCCTGAAGAAGGAGATCAGTCAGAGGGCAAGGTAAGCCAAAAACCTTCCTGTGGATGCTCAGAGAGCCCCAGAGCATCAGAGTCTTCCCAGTCACCTACAATCTTGACCTCTGCCTATGCTGGCTACTCCCAAGGGAAGAGGCAAGCTGACACAGAGAGAAAGGTTGATGTGATCCCATTTATGGGGAATGAAAGAAGAAACTTAGGCAGAAATGGAGCCAGAACAGAGTTTGTAAATTCCTCCACTAGATGCCGTGGGGTTAGTATAGACAAGATTTTTTGTTTTCTGTGAAATTCCAGAACAGAAGCCAGTTGGTTAAAGATTGAGAAAGATAGATATTGACTCATTAAAGGGAAGTATATTCTCATGTTGAAATTAGAATCTGCTTCCTCAGAAAATAGTGAGAAATCTGTCACTCAAGTATTCAAGCAGACAGGGGGTTGCTAACTAGAGAGGATGTGGAGGAAGCTGGCATCAAGGGTGACCTTCCCAGGATGACCAAGGGGAGTCCCTTCTATGCTGAAACTGAACTTCTCTGACTCCAGACCTTGCAGGTCTTAACTCAGGTGAGGTGGCTCCACATCTCACCTCTGGCCCATCAGTTAGTTGGTAAGCATTTACAGAGAATCACCAAGTGCCTTGAAGAAGACACAAATAAACCCCTGGCCTCAAAGAGCATATAATGAAGCCGGGGCGCGGTGGCGCACGCCTGTAATCCCAGCACTTTGGGAGGCTGAGGCAGGAGGATCGCGAGTTCAAAGCCAGCCTCAGCAATGGCCAGGCACTTAGTAACTCAGTGAGACCCTGCTTCTAATAAAATACAAAAAAGGGCTGGGGATGTGGCCCAGTGGTCAAGTGCCCATGAGTTCAATCCCCAGTACCAAAAAAAAAAAAAAAAAAAAAAAAAAAAAAGAGCATATGATGAGGCTAGGGGAGATGATAATCTCACAGGAAATCATTAGAAGGGAGCAGCAATGGCTTATGAGCATGATACAAACCACCCAACAAAAAAGCTTCAGTGCTAGGGCTGTGGGCAAGGAAAAAGTTAGACAGGACACATCTTCATAACTAGTCCAAGAGTACCACGGCTCAGCTGTCAACTGTAGCCCAGGAAGCAGTGAGGGGTATCAGCAATATGGTCAAGAAAAGTCAGTATGAGGCATGGCTGGTGAAGGGCATTCATCTGAGCAGCTGTCCTGAGCTGTCCTGAGAAGTCTCCACATGAGAGAGTTAGCTTGGTAGTGACTCCCAGGATGGGGATGCAGGGAACATTGCTGTCCAAATGAACTTCTTGGTCCCTGAAGAGAGAGATACAACTTGGTGGTCTCCCTCCTGAGAAAAAAGGCAGTAAAGCAAATTACTTCCTCTGCCCCTCCATCCCAGGAATACCTCAACAGACCTTTGGAGATTATCATTTTCTATCTTGGATTATAATTATCTGCTCAAGGGTGTTTTACTTTATTTTGTACTGCTGTAACAGAATATCTGAAACTGGATTATTAATAAAGAACAGAGGTATACTCCTTACAGTTAAAGAGGCTGGGGAGTCCAAGGTTGAGGGACCCTGCAAGTGTCAAGGGCCTTTTCACTGTGTCAACCCATGGCAGAAGATGGAAAGGCAAGAGAGTACATGCATGTTATGTGTAGAGGAGAAGAGAGGGGATTGGAGAGGCAGAAAAAAAGGTAAACCAACTCATCCCTTTATTAGAAATCCATTTTTACCTTAATGACATTAATCCATTCATGAGGGTGGATCCCTGATGATCTAATCCCATTTGAAGGTCCCATCCCCCATACTGTAGCATTGAGGATTAAGTTTACGACCATGAACTTTAGGAGACACATTCAAATCATAGCAAGTGTCTGACCTCTCTAACTAGATTATGAGTTCCTTCAGAGGAGAATTCATTTTTTACCTACTCTCTCCCAACCACCTTGACCAACACCACACACACACACACACACACACACACACTCACACACACACAGCATGCACACACATTATATATAAATACACATACACATACATATGTATTCATATTTGTTGATCTATGATGCATGGGAAAATAAATTAATACATGTTTCTAGGAACATTTTTCAAGGGGAGAGAGAGTAGGAGTCTAAGTCCTTGAAATCTGGCCAGTGGCTGGCTTAACAGAGTGACAGTCCAAATGCACATTATGAAAAACATGGGCTCAGGACCATAAATATTTCTGAGAATAGAAAAGCTGAAGGAGGCTGAAGTTTTTCTCAGTGGAATATGGGAAAGTCCCTGACAAAAGACTCAATACCTACAAATACACTGATGAGTGATATAGCTGTTTCACTATCAACTTAAGCCTTTATCCCACAGCACATGCTTGCGTGCATGACTAAGCACATACACACCTTCCCAAAGTGCTCTCCTATCCCTCATCCACAGGCTTTCTTCAGGCTGCCTCCCCTTCTAGAGGGGCAGAGGAGGCATTTTTGGACTCTGCAGAGGGACCTGAAAGGCTTTTTCCCTTTGTGTCATTCACTGTCCCTTCACCCAATAGGATTGGTTTCCTGGTTGTCAAGCTCTGCTCTTTCTTCCCCAAGCAGTTGATTCAGCCTCACTCTGCTTTGAGAATCTTCCCCCATAGAATTTCAAGGGCGAGAACAGACATGTAACATCTCCCAGGCAGCAAAATAAAAAATAGCGACATGGCCAAGCTATTGCCTAGATTAGTTTACAGATGACTTCTTGGGTCCCAAGACCTTCTGAATGTCATCTACATTTTCCCCAGCACAGATACTCCACTTAAAAGGTGGCGAGACAGCCTGAGTCTCAGAGATACCTAAGGAAAGAGCATAGTGAACAGTTCTGGATTATTTTTACATTCCTTCTCAGATAGGCCCACTGTTCATAACATCTTGGTACCTCTGACTTTCAGATTTACAGGAAACCAGTTGGAAATCCAAAGGCAGGGACAAAATTATGCTTCTCTGTGCACACTTCAGGTCCTCTGTACTTATTTGAAGAAGGAAGGTAGAAATAAGAGAGGGAGGACAGGGAGTAGATACAGAGGAAAAGGACCACTTTTTTTTGTGGCTAAGAAGGCTGAGTTCATTTCTGGCTTTCACCTGTAAACTGGCTCCAACTTTTCTGAGCCTTGGTTTCCTTATCTGGACAACAAAAATGGAGCAAGCCCCTGTCTCTCAGGGCAAATATAAGTGTTCACTCCATGAAAATGTGGTTAGCATGCTGCAGAGCAATGCTCTAACATCAGGGAGGGTTTCTAGCAAAGTTCCTTGACTCCACAAGTCTAAACTCTCAGCAGCAAAGAATGAGGAGACCTGTTTGTGCAAACCCTTGCCAACAGTGCGGCACCCAGCTCTTGATCTTTAACAATCTGTTGTGTGAAAAATGGCATCTCAAAGAAGTCTTAATTTGAATTTCTCTTACTGTCAGTAAGGATGAACATCTATTCATATTTAAGAGCTATTTGTACTTCTTTTCCTGTGAATTATCTCTTCAAATCCTTGGCCCATTTTTTCTTTTTTGAGTTTTTGCCTGATTTTTTTAGAGCTATTATGCATTAGAAAAATTGATCTTAGTCTGTAATCACAGTTTTAAATATTGTTTCCCAGTTTTTGTTGTTTGGTTTTGTTTATGGTGGGCTTTGCCATGTAGAATTTTTTAAATCCTATGTAATAAAACTTATTAAGCCTTTGTTTCATGATTTCGAGGGTTTTCTTATTTGATTGTTTATTTACTATCATAATCATCAAGTCCTTTCCTACTCTGAGATTATAAATAATTCTCCTGTATTTTATTTTTCCTGGTAATTATATGGCATTGTGATTTTAACCTTTAAGTATTTGATCTGTTTGAAATACATCTGAGTTTAAGATGCCCATTAATATGCTAGTTATAGATTCAACAGTAATTTTTTCTGATGGTTACATTATTGTTCCAACACCATTTGCAGAATGACCCACTAATTTAAGAATATCTCTGAAAATATATCCACACTACTCTAAATTTTCTTATATATCCTGTTCTCCTTTTAGAATCTATATTATTGATCAGATTATGTATTCGTGCACAAGCACCACTGTTTTATTTATTATAACTTTTAAGATATAACATAGCCCTCACTGCCTACTGAAATACATCTGTTTTACAATTATCTGAGTTATTCCTATTTCTTTTTTGACATAAATTTTAGGATCAACTCATCTAATTTCATACATGCTATTTTGTTACTTATTTGGGGATAAAATTTAAATTATAGATTAGTTAAGGAGAATTGAAACATTCATCTTACTTGTATCCATTAGGAAATATGTACAATGGTGAGTAGGTTTATGTGCCTTGGCTTGACCACATATGGGTTTGAGGACCAGCAGTCTGGAGATAGGTAGTATGAGCTGGTTTGGCAACTCAAGAATACCATCTGCGATTTAAATGACTTCTGTCTTTCTTCTCTGCCATCCCTGGGACTGGCTTCCATCCTTTAAGTTATCCTAGATAAACAGTGCCTCAAGGTAGCTGGGTTTCAGGCAGTATGTCCCTATTCCAGGAAGGAAGACAGTGAAAGAAAAAATGGACACTTGCCAGTCATCTGCCCTTCCCCTTTTAAGGAGTTTTCTTGGAAGTCGACTCATCAAGTACCACTAGCATGTTGAAATGTAGTCTTTCCAGAGAGCTGAAAAATGTAGTCTTTTCAGCTGGGCACACTGCCACCCCAAATAAAATTAGATTTCCATTTCTAAGGATAGAGGAGAAAATTGGAGAAGTACCTGCAGACCCTGCCACTCTGTCCCAGAATACAAGGAAATTTTTGTTGTTGTTCAAGTCTATGCCTTCTTTACAGTTCTCTCACCTGGGTGTCCTCAACACTACAGCCCTGAAACAGCAAAACCACACCTCTCAAAATCCAATGAAGAATGGTCACTTTTTATTAACCATAGCCACTAAGCAACATTTAGTTCTCCTTTTCAAATCCTTCTATTGTTTAGTTACAGGATATTCTTAACCTTCTTTTATCTTGTCCCACTCTCCTTTGCTCAGACATCTGGTTGTTGTGCTTATTCACTCTTGCTATAGTTTGGATCTTGAATGTCCCCACAAGGTCGTGTGTTAGAGGTTTGGTCCCCAGGGTAGTGCTGAAACCTGTAGGAAGTGAGGCCTGGTAGGAGGTCCCTGGGTAATTGGAGGTGCTTCTTCTAGGGGAATTGTGGGACCCTAGTCTCTTCCACATGCTCCAGTTCAAGATGTGCCTGTTTTGCTCCTAAAATGCACTCTGCCATGACATGTCACTATCCACCACTCTCACCAGAACTGAGCTGATACAGGCACCATATGTTTGAAACCCTAAAGCTTGGAGCTAAATAAACCTTTTCTCTTTGTAGATAAGTTGCCTAAGATATTTCATTGTAGTAATAAGAATCTGACTAATACAACTTTTTACTGAGTTCATGCAGCCCCATGACTGTGTGTACAGGAAGGCATATATGCACACACATACAAATACCTCTCAAATTTAAATGTCCAGTCCAGCATACCTGCTTGGAGTAGCTGAAATCTTTTATCTGATGCACTGAGTACATGTGAAGACACAGAGCATCTAGCTGCGATAGGAATGTAAAATGGTTGAATCACTCTCCAAACAACTTTCATTTAAAGTGAAACACGCACTTAACCCTATGGCTCAGAAACCCTGTGCCTGATTGTTTACTTAAAGAAATGAAGACATGCATACATACAAAATCAGCACATGACTGTTTATAGCAGCTTTATCCATAATTGCCCAAAATCTGGGAAGGAAAAAAATCCCAACTATATACAGAGGAACAGATAAACACATCATGGTATATCCATACTATGAAGTGCTCCTCAGCAATGAAAAGAAATGAACTACTGATGCCTGCAACATGTATGAATTTCAAATGCATTATGATAACTTAATGAAAGAAGCTATAATCAAAGGACCACATATTCAGGTGGGGACAGCAGCACATGCTTGTAATTCCAGTTACTTGGGAGCCTAAGGCAGAAAAGTCACAAATTCAAGACCAGTCTGCCTCAATAAATAAATTAATAAATAGGTATGGGGATGTAGCTTAGTGGTATAGCACTTATCTGCCTCAGTACTGCCAAAAAAATTATTTCATCTATACAACTTCATTTATGGGAAACTCTGGAAAACATAAAACTACAGATACAGAAAAGAAGAGCAATTTCCAGAGGCTGAAGGTGGGACAAGGAGAATAACTGTAAAGTTGCATGAGAAAACTGGGGATATTGAAATACTCTGTATTTTGATTGTGGTGGTGGTTACCCATACATTGATATATACGTTTGGTAAAAAATATAGGCCTGAACACTTGAAAAAGTAGATTTTACTACACAAGTTATACCTAAAATGTTTCCATGGGTTTCACATTGTATCTTTTGGGGGAAGTAGACACAAAATTCAGAGTCTGTCATTTCATTAAATGGAGTTACTTTGGGAGGGGGGAAAAACACCTTGGTAACACCCTGATGATTTTTTTCTCATCCCTTACCCAAATCTGCAAATCTGGGTGGCTCCTCCCATTCTCCTATTCTGATCTGACCATTTCTGTTGTTTTTGTTTGATTTTTTTCTTTCTTGATTTTTAAAATTGTTGTTTGTTTTGTTTGCTTGTTTGGTGATAAATATTGAATCCAGGACCCTGTACATGCTATAATCACATTTTATGGTCCCAAAATTATCCAGAGGCTTTCCTGCACACTGTGTCAAGTCCAAGAACTTTCAGCTCTCCCTGGAGCCTGCCTTTCTGTGACTCACATCCCACCATTGCAACCCTTGTTCCTGCAACCCTGGGGGGCCTCATAGGTCCTATGCACCTGATCATTCCCTACATGGTTTGCAAGTTGTTTAGCCCTCAACACAAACAGTATCTCAATGAGATGTCTAGGTAGCCACTCTTGATTTCCTACTTTGTTTAAATATTTTTCTGAATCTCATCATTTCCTAATAATGTATCTTTTTATTCACCCACCATTGTCTCTCTTCCCCACCATTATCAAACTCATCTATGACAAGCATATGTGAATGTCTAAATGACTGAGCAACTTTGAGAGACATCATTGCTTCTAACAATTTAAAATTGCTATTTCTGAGTTAACTCTCCATGAGCCTCATTGTTTACCCCCACTTAGACTTACACCTCCCCAAGTATCCCATTATTCTTCAATTACATCTTCAATGATAACCTTTAAAAGACATATCCCTGGTTCCTTTCCTGATCCCCACCTCACTTCCCAATATCCACTCAGCAACTCATTTAAATGCATGTGGCTGCAGGCACTAGACTCATGCATGCTTCAGCAACTCTCTAAGCCAACTTCATTCTCCCCAAAGCTTGCCTACCCATCTTCAATCCTGCTCTCAGTTTTCAAGGCTATTTACAGGAAAACCACAGAGGGTAAAGAAGAAGTTTCCATGCAGAAAACCCAGATCTCAGCCCCAAGTCCCACAAATATGTATTCTCAGCACTTCCTCAAAGCAGGGGCCAGTTGATATGGGTTTACTTATAAGTGGTTGTGCGCATTCTGCAGCACCCAAGGACCAGGTACTGGGATTCACAGAAATTGTACATTCTCCAAGGAGGGGAGGACACATTTTTTTTCAGGACTGGCCTCCTCAACCATATCAGTAGCTGGGTCCCTAGAGTTTTGAGCATCATGTGACACCCCTGTGAGTCCCTGAGAGAAAATATGCCCTAATAATTCCTCATCGGTTTACTCCTTTATTATTTCAGCAAACATTTATATTCCACTTCTTGTGGCCAGCTTCATGCCAGGGTGAAAGAAGAGAACACTAACAATTAAGTACTGAAACAACACAGCCGAATTGAGCAGCCCTGGCCAATGCTTCCTACTGGGTGCACCAGCTGTACATTATCCCACAGAGTCAATTCTCTTGTATGAATCTGTAGACACAATCTCACTTACTGTAGCCTGAGCCCATTTCTCCTGCTTCCAAAGAGGTCTAAAACAATAGGCCATTTTCCCCTTTCTTTGTCCTGCTCAAGCCTGAATGTGGAACTCCTCAACTCTCTCTCATATTCGTGAGGATTGAAGATCACGAGAAGACACAATGCTGAGACAAAATGTTACTGTAATATAAGTTGAACACAAATTATGAAGAGCAGGATGGTCCTCCTACCTCCATCCACACTCACCCCCCTCTTCTCCCACTGCAGGCAACCAGCTTCCCTGTCACTGAAGTGGCCATCAGAGCCCTGCCAGCAACCCCCTTTGCTCCCATTGATTTGGGGCTGAACAGAAAATGAGGCAGAGGATGCCTTCTGGTTTGGGCCTCAACTATATCATGGCCTGCCCTTCTTTGTCCCTCTCTATCCATGAATCTGTGGTGCCCTGGGGAGATGGATCAGCAGGTGTCCAAACTCACTGTTCATTTAATGCACTGAATAAAACATTACTCACAGATTAACGGAGCAGTTTTAAGTGAACAACCATTTTCATCTGTTTTAAATTTTCATGGGTACCTTTCTGAAGAACAAGTACATTGTTAATAATTGAGGGGGAATAAGACCTTGTTAATCTTTCTGTATTTTAATAAGGTCCTACTGTGCCCCAGCATTTATATTTAAAACAGCTTCATTTTTCCCTAAAGTTGTTTCCTTTGAGGAGAGTATTGATGGGGCTAGTGGTATGGGGCTTTGAGTCTATGGGGGCACAGGGAAATGGTCTTTGAGTTTCAGGAGAAAACCAGGGAGGTCACGGAGGGGTCAGGGCCCACAACAGAGGGCCCAGCACACCCAGCATTAGCTGGAGCCAGGAGTGGGGCTGCTGCAGAGAAGTGGTTGAATAATCTAATTGGAAGAAATAGAAAATGGAGAAGGAAATAGAAAGGCAGACATGAGTGAATAGTAAAAGGGGCTACAGGAACAGGAAGGCTGGCCTTTGATTACCCATTTCAGCATGTTGAGTGAGTTTCAGTATACTTTTAAGTTCTGACACTCTCTGAGTTACACTCCCAAAAAAATGTACAACTAAACCAGTGAGTAACATTTAAGACACCCTAACCCTGTATACTCATCATCTCACTGAAGCCTCACAACAAGCATTTCAGTACTAATATTACCTCATTGTATAGATAGGAGAAAAATGAGGCAAACAGGTAAAGCCACTTGCTTAAGGTTGTACAGGTATTAGCAATGTATGTAGGACTGGAATGCAGGCCTGCTTGGATTCCAAATCTTTGCACCCAACTACCGTGCAATGGTGGGAGGATGAGCTGCCCAAAACCTACATCAGCCTATTTTTCTGTTTCTGGTGTCTGACTGTTCCCAGGCAATAACTTCCTTAGTCCATTCTGGGGTCTAGAAAAATCACAGCCACACCTACTCTGCCTGCCTGCTGCACACAGCTCCCTCCCTCACTGTGGCGTGTGTGTCTGCTCCATCACTAGCGGGTTCACTCCCATGGACACTTGGCCATGTGTCCTCCATTCCTACCAAGCAATAGATAAGGTTCTGGACAGTTTGCAGGACCAGCAAGTATCCTGGAGCTACTGGACTTGGGGCTGAGGTGGTGGGTGTCAAGAGTGGAACAAAGAGGGATTGGTTCAGATAGCATAGCTTCAGAGTGCATTGAAAGCCACTCAAGTGAGTGAATTCACGCAACAAGCTGTTAAAGCCTGCTGTGAGGGGACTTAAAACAGCTCTACATTAAAGTCTTACTCCACTAGAAAAATCAGCCTTTCATATTTATAGGCAGGAAAGCAACCACCCTACTTGCTGGAGAAGGTTAACTGGAAGCTTCCTGAAATGAGAAGGAATAAGAGGCAGAATAAAAGAGGTCACAAAAAGATTGTCCAAGGCCAGGATGAGCAGAAAAGCAACTCAAGGCTTATTTTAGGGGCTTTGCTCATGTGTGATGTCTTACATGCTATTTGTAGAAATGGGGAGTGCTGGACGGTATGTTTCCAAGATATTAAGAAATGCCCTTCTCAACCAGCTCCAAATTTCTCTTTGTCTCAAATGTCTAGAATTTCATTATTAAGAATTCATTCCTTGCACAAATATACCAGCAGCAAAGGAAATCACCACGGTTAGATTCTACCCCCAACCCACAGCTTTGCCTGTATTATGGTTGTCTCTGTACTTTCTGTACTCTTTTCCATCTGCTTAAGAAAGCAAAAGCAATCTGACAACTAAAAAATAAATGCATCTTGCAAACATCTCTAAAATAAATGCAAATGCAGCCCACACAAAATCCAGGAGAATGTACAAGCTGTCAACACTGGTACAGTAGCTGGGTAACTTTGGGTGAATCACTTCAAATATCTAAGCCTTACTTCCAACATCCATATGTGAAAAGAGTTGTTTGTTGGGTTTTTTAAAAAATAAAATTTAATTTTTTCTAATAAGTTATACATAATAGCAGAATACTCTTCAATTCATTGTACACATATGGAGCACAATTATTCACTTCTCTGGTTGTACAGGAAGTAGGTTCACACTATTTGTGCAATCACACATGTACCTAGGGTAATGATGTCTGTTTCATTTCACCATCTTTCCTATCCTCATGCACCCTTCCTTCTCCTCCCTCCCCTTTGCCCAATCCAAATTTCCTCCACTCATCCCATCCCCCACCTCATTATGGATTAGCATCCACTTATCAGAGAAAACATCCAGCCTTTGGTTTTTTGGGATTGGCTTACTTCGCTTAGCACAATATTCTCCAACTCTACCTATTTACCTGCAAATGCCATAATTTTATTCTCTTTTATTGAGTAATATTCCAATGTGTATATATACCACAGTTTCTTTATCCATTCATCTGTTGAAGAGCATATAGGTTGGTTCCACAGTTTAGCTATTGTGAACTGAGCTGCTGTGAACATTCATGTGGCTGTGTTACTACAGTATGCTGATTTTAAGTCCTTTGGGAATAGGCCAAGGAATGGGGTAGCTGGGTCAAATGGTGGTTCCATTCTAAGTTTTTTAAGAAATGTCCATACTACTTTCCGTATTGGTTTCACCAATTTGTAGTCCCACCAGCAAAGTATGAGTGTGCTTTTTCCCCCACATCCTCATCAACACTTGTTGTTGCTTGTATTCCTAATAACTGCCATTCTGACTAGAGTGAGATGAAATCTTAGAGTAGTTTTGATTTGCATTTCTCTAATTACTAGAGATGTTGAACATTTTTTCATATATTTGTTGACCAATTGTATATTTTCTTCTGAGAAGTATCTGTTCAGCTTCTTAGCCCATTTATTGATTGGATTGTTTGGGGTTTTTTTTTGTTGTTGTTTGTTTGTTTGTTGTTTGTTTTTTGTTTGTTTTTGGTGTTAAGTTTTTTGAGTTCTTTATATATCCTGGAGATTAGTGTTCTATCTATCTGATATGTATGTGTGGTAAAAATTTGCTTCACATCATTGATTGTTTCTTTTGCTGAGAAGAAGCTGTTTAGTCTGAATCTATCCCATTTATTGATTCTTGATTTTATTTCTTGTGCTTTAGGAGTCTTGTTAAAGAAGTCAGGGCCTAATCCAACATGATGAAGATTTGGGCCTACTTTTTCTTCTGTCAAGCATAGGGTCTCTGGTTTAATTCCTAGATCCTTGATCCACTTTGAGTTGAGTTTTGTGCATCGTGAGAGCTAAGAGTTTAATTTCATTTTGTTACATATAGATTTCCAGTTTTCCCAGCACCATTTGTTGAAGAGTCTATCTTTTCTCCAATGTATGTTTTGGGAGCGTTTATCTAATATAAGATAGCTGTACTTGTGCACGTTAGTCTCTGTGTCCTCTATTTTGTACCATTGGTCTACATGTCTGTTTTGGTGCCAATACCATGCTGTTTTTATTACTATGGCTCTGTAGTATAGTTTAAGGTCTGGTATTGTGATGCCTCCTGCTTCACTCTTCTTGCTAATAATTGCTTTGGCTATTCTGGGTCTCTTATTTTTCCAAATGAATTTCATGATTGCTTTTTCTATTTCTATGAGGTATGATATTGGGATTTTAATTGGTATCACATTGAATTTGTATAATAGTTTTGGTAGTATGGCCATTTTTTACAACATTAATTCTGATTATCCAAGAGCATGGGAGGTCTTTCCATCTTCTAAGGTCTTCTTCAGATTCTTTCTTTAGTGTCCTTTGGTTTTTCTTGTGGAGTTCTTTTGTTAAATTATTTCCCAAGTATTTTATTTTCTTTGAGGCTATTGTGAATGGGTTGGTTTTCCTAATTTCTCTTTCAGAGGATTCATCAGTGATGTATAGAAATGCATTTGATTTATGGGTATTGGTTTTATATCCTGTTACTTTGCTGCATTTATTTATCAATTCTAGAAGTTTTCTGGTGGAATTTTTTGGATCCTCTAAGTATAGAATCATGTCATCAGCAAATAGTGATGGTTTGAGTTATTTTTTTCCTATTTATATTCCTTAATTTCTTTTATCTGTCTAACTGCTCTGGCTAAAGTTTCAAGAACTATGTTAAATAGAAGTGGTGAAAGAGGGCATCCCTGTCTTGTTCCAGTGTTAGCCTTTAGCTGGTTCCTATTCCACTGGGTCAACCTCAGGTTGCCAGGTCATATGTCAGAATGAGTAATCAAAAATCTACCATACAATATATGTACAGGTCTTAGCATAGCCTAGCATACAGTCAGCAGTACATAAATTATTCTTGTGGTTTTCATTACTATCTTTATCTTTGCATAGTTCTCTAAGGTTTATTAGTGCACTTGTGCCCCTCCTTTTCCTGTGCAGTAGGCCAGGCTGGTGTGCTCAGCCTCACTTTACAGAGACTCAGAGGGACTTGGTAGCCTGTTCTTGACCAGGGTCTGCCACATAGGTTCTAAGCAAAGTCAGCTCCCCTGTGCGTTTTGTGCAGAGTTCTTCAACACCACCTGGGAGAGGTACCATTGGTGCATGTGTCCATTTTTCTTACCATGTCTTATCTTGATGGGAGAAGTTTCTGCCATCCCTATTGTTATGTGCTGAATTGTGTCTCATACACACCCAATTAATATATTAAAGTCCTGACTCTACTCCCACAAGATGTGATTGCATTTAAAAATAAGTCATTTAAAGTGGTAATTAAGGAAAAAGGAGTTCACTGAGGTTTACCCTAATGCAATACTACTGATTGCCTATGACAAGAAGAGATTAGGCATAGACACCCCCAGAGGAGTGACTCCATGAACACACAGGGAGGACAAGACAGCCACCTACACATCAAGGACAGTTGCCTCAGGAGAAACCAACCCTGTTGACACCTTGATCTTTGACTTCCAGCCTCCAGAATGGTAAAAGAATCAATTTCTGTTGCTTAAGAGACAATTCTATGCTATGGAAGCCCCAGAAGTCTAATATACCCCCAATCTGCATTCAGAAAGCAGAAGTAAAGCTCCTGCTGGCCCCACAGGCCTCATGCCCAGTTCTCTGCTGCTTTCCACTATGCCACCTGCCACTTTGTTGTCCTTCACCTTTGCCACCTACCTTTCTTCCCTTCCTCACTGTGTTTAATCTTTCTAATTTTTTGTTTAAGGACTCCAAGAGACCTCCTCTGACTACATATTTGGAGTCCCTTGACTGGTTCTTACATATCACTATGCTACATATTTGTGGATGTGTGTATTTATATGTGTGTGGTTGTATACTTAGGTATCTCTTTCACCCTTATTTGTATCTATGCCTTATGAGCATGTCAAGATTAATGGAACATCAAGGCTCAGTGGGACTTTAGTGACCATTTATTCTATGATCTTAGTTTTAGAAAGGAGAAAACCAGGACCCAAGGTCACACCACTGATCAGAGAAAAAGTAAGGGTGACTGACATTTCCAAGCTGTTCTGCCAGGCCATGCTGTTGTGTCTTTAAAGGAACCCAAGATCCCACTGATGACTGTCCCCAGGAGTCTGTCAGCAGAGTTTCTGGGACATCCTCAAACACTGTTCCTTCCTCCAGCTCTCTCTCTCTCTCTCCTTTCTATTCCTCAGATCTAACACATTGTGCATGTTCACCCTTCTTACCTGTTGGCCTTTTTAAAGACTAGGAACAATGCCTATACAGGCACTGACACACCCAGGAGAATAGATTTGTGAGCATGCACCTAGGTTTGTTGATAGCCCCCAGTATACATCCACAGATAAATGAAAACTTATAGTAGCATGTATCACAGGCATCAGCTTACACATAATTGCAATTAGTTGATCCATTTCTGCCCACATCCTGTGTGAGGAGGGAGTAGGTAACTGTCGGAGGTGTGGACTGGATGGGAAATAAAAGCTATGAAAGTAATTTAAGAAATAAACACAAAAATGCAAGAAATTAATTAAAGCAGGGGCCTTATGGATGGAAGAGGCCTGATGGGTCTGATCCTAACAAAGACAAAAAACCCAAGAATGCTTTCATTATAGTGCAACACATCAAAAGATCTCAGTGTGTCAGGCTTCTTCAGAAAAACAGGACAAGAATGGAGAAAACAAGTTGTTTGGGGCGTGACAGGTTACGCCCATCTCCAGGCAACTGCACAGAGGTCTGTGAGCTAAGGCAGGTTGAGCTAACCCTAGGTCTGTGAACTAAGGCAGGTTGCCAGCATGATCTGGGCTTTCTGGAACCAGGGAATTTCACCCAGGAGTTCCCAGAAAAGTAGCCTCCCTGCCATATGATGGCTCAAACAAACCCATATTTTGTACACAGCTTCCAACATTCATTATTTGTCTTCTCTACTAGACTGAAAGGACTATTAGAACAGAGAAAGCCTGAATTTGTCTCCAAGTGTCTTGAAGGGTCTGGCAGGTACAATGTCTCAAAAAACACTTTGATTGAATTGAATAGATAGGCACATGCATTGGTATGTGCAGACATAGACACAGGACAGCACACATAGGTAGAGGCACCATGTGGGGGACACACAAGCATGAACTCATGGTCCTGTGCACACATTACATATTAAAGCAGCATATCAGGACACACATGGAGTTTTCACTTCATTGGTCATGGAATGAGGTGAAGTTCCTGTGAAGCCCCCAGGCTGTCTTGTGCTGCTGAAAAGCATATACCAATGCTGGCCTGCTATTTTTCCAATCCACAGCCTGGAGTGAGCTATAGAGATGATCTGTGGGGAAGCTGAGCCCTGCTGGGAACTGACAGCTCTGACCCAGAATACAGTCAGCAGGCAGCAATAAGAAAATCACATCCAGCTGGGGGCCTGGCCTCAGCTGGTCACCATGAAGCTCCCCACCTCATGGAGGTATGGAGTTCTCTAGAGGCTCCCAAGGCTCTGATAATAAAGTCCACAGTGGTTTAAAATATCCAGAACTCAGAGCACAGTCCCCTGCAGCTGCCTCTTCCAACTGCTGGGAAAGTAAACCAGGAGACAGCTCCAGCCTGGGGCTCAATCTCCACTTGCCCAGAGCCCCAACATGAGTGATACTTAGGAAGGGCCATCACCACAAGCAGACTGACACCAACTTCATGTAGAACAAGTCTCCACCAGACTCTCAGGTGAAGAAGTCTAGACCATTGCAGATCTGTGTGTGTCAAGGGATCTATAGCTACTGTACCTGCTCTGCAAGCTGATACAGGAAGCCCCATTCTGCCTAGGCCTGGATTCCCTCCCCCAAATAAGTAAGCTCTCTCCTAGCCAAAGCAGAGTATGGAATGAATCCACCTTCTGTTGAATATCTCTCCCTCCCGCACTCCCTTGAATGGTTTTCTCTCTCTCTCTCTCTCTCTCTCTCTCTCTCTCTATCTCTCTCTCTCTCTCTCTCCCTTACCTGCCAGGGCCTAGTAAAGAAAATATATCTGCCATTTCACCTGCCCTCAAGGAGTTTTCCAGGTACCAAAATCACTTTTTAAAAATTAAATCATAGTTTGTCACCTCCCTTTAGGACCTCCAGTGGCTTCTCATAAATCCAATCCCTTTCCTGGTGGTGATGTCCTCTGTGACCTGGATCCCAGCCAACTTTTCCCCTTGGCCACCACTACATAGCCACACTTAATTTCCACTCCTTGAACAAGCTCATCCTTGCCTTGCTCTGCTTCAGCTGCTCCTTCCCCTTGGCCCCTCATCCTCACAGTGTTCCTAGGCTGGCTCTCTCTCTCTCTAGGAGCCTTTCCTTGAACACCCTGTGTAAGTAACCAAGGAAACTCTATCAATGTGGCTGCATTTTCTTTCTTCATCTTTTTGTCTAATGTCTTAACTGCCATAAAAAACTACTATGGATCTTCAACAATAGATATTTATTTCTCATAATTCTGGATGTTGGAATTTCAAGATTAAGCCACCTCCAGTGTTAATGTCTGATGAGGGCTCTTTCTGGCTTATAGAGGCAATCTTCTCATGGTATTCTCTCATGGCCTTTCCTCCTCTATGTGTGTACATCTTTGTGTCTCTCCCTCTTCTAAAAAGGATACTGATCCCATTTGATTAGGGCACCATCCTCATCACCTCACTTAACTTGGATTATACCCCAAAGGCCTGTGTCCAGTTGCAATTCCATTAGGAATTTGGGTTTCAACATGTCAATTTGATGGGACATAATTCAGTCTGCCTTGATAAGAACTGACAGCCCAGACCCAGATGAGAGTCTACAGGCAGCATAAGAAAATCACACCCAGCTGGGGGACTGGTCTCAGCTGGCTAGCATGAAGCTCCTCACCTCATGGATATATGAAGTTCTCCAGAGATACATTGATATTTACTCAACAAATAATTATTCAGTGTAGCCAGTGGTTCTTGGTGCCAATACATATCAATGAACAAAATAGAAAAAGATCCTGCCTTCACAGAAGTTGCATTACGAGTGGGTAAAGATAATCCACAAAAATAGGTGGACAGAATATGGACAGAAGATCTGAATCACCCAAAGTTCATATATTGAAACTCCAGCCCTACTGCTATGGCATTAGAAAATGGGGTCTTTAGGAGTTATTCGGTCATAAGGGTGGAGACCCCATGATGAGAAAGGAGAAGACACAGTATCTCTCTATCTGCTTTCCAACAAGTGAGGACACAGTGAGAAGAAGCTGACTACAAACAAGGAAGCAGGCCCTCACCAGACACCAAATCTGCCAGCACCTTGACTGTGGACTTCAAACTTTCTGAACAATGAGAAAAGATTATTTAAGTCCCCCAGTCCAGGATATGTTTTATAGCAGCCCAAGTTGACTAGGATAATAAGCAAGTGAATGTATTGCATTTCAGAGAGTGGTAAATCCTCTGGAAAATAACACAGAGAGAAAAAAAAAATAGAGTAGCTAGAGTCAGGAAAGGAGTTGTTTACTGTGTGGGATTATCAAGGAGAGGCTGCTATGTGACCTGAAGTTGTTAGGTGCATTATCAATATATTACATAGGATTGTCAGGAAGAGTCTGCTATGTGACATGAGATTGTAGATTGTGAGGGAAATGGTTGCTTTGTTGTATATGTGAGAGAGGGGTTGCTATGTGACCTCAGACTGTCAGAAAAGATGTTACTGTATTACATTGGGTTGTCAGAAAGAGCTTGCTGTGTCATATAGAGTTGTTTGAGAGGGGTTGCTATTTTACCAGAAGTTTCCCCGGAAGGGGTTACTGTATTATGTATGGGTATCAGGGAGGGAGTTGCTTTGTTGTGTAAGATTGTCAGGGAAGGGGTTACTATATTACCTGGGGTTTTCAGGAAAGGGGTATTACCTGCTGTTGTCAAGGAGATGTTGCTATGTGACCTTGTTAGGGAAGAGAAGGGATTGCTATATCTTGTGGGCTTTTGGGCAAAAGGTTATGATGGCACATGGCATTGTCAGGAGAGGAGTTGCTATGTTACCTGAGGTTGTCAGGGATAGGTTACTATGTCACACAGAGTTGTCAAGGAAGATCTAACAAGGACATTGAGGTATTTATCATACTGCTCACAGATATCCCACCTCAGACTCCTTCTTGGCAGTTAGAGGTGGGCAGGCTGTTCCATGCCAAGATAAAGTTAGAATTAAGCATGTGACTTACACTGGCCAGTTAAGTGAGTGTAAGGGATGGGATCACTCACACACTTAGCTCATTCTGCAGATGGCAGCCCCAATCAGCCTGGATGCTAGGGTGAGGGTAAAATGGAGCACAGAGCCTAGTTGGCCTCAGAGGGACACATCCTGTAAAGGACATGTGGAGATAATTCAGCCCATCTGGACTTGTAAAGATCTAAAGGAAGTGAGGGATCAGCCAGGTAGGCCTGAGTAGAGTGTATTCCAGGCAGAGGAGAGCAAGCACAGAGCAGATATATGGTGGAAATATTCAATGAAAATAAAAGACCAGATGGCTGGAGTAGAGATGGGAAGAGGCAGAGGGCAGGAGACTTGAGACCATGAGGGTTACTGCTAGATATTAACTCAGGTTGACAGGGAAGCCCCTGGAGGATTTTGAGCACAGACATACCATCTGAGGTATTTTTAAAGGATCCCTCTGGCTGCTGGAAAAGTGGTGGAGAACAAGTGGCCGTTAAGACACATTTAGGAAGTACGTTGATGAGAAGCTATAGAGGTTTAGTCCAGGGTGAGAATGGAAAGGGAGAAGGAACTAGATTCCATAAATATTTTGAAGGTAGTAGTACTGAAACTGGTCAATGTGGAATGAGAAACAAAGAGGAATTGAGGGTAGCTCCCTTGTCTTTGGCCTGAGCAATTGGAAGGATAGAATTATCATTTCCTGAATGGGACCTCTGAAGAAGTATCCTTAGGCATAAGCCAGGAGTTAGGCTTTGGATCAGTCTTTCTAGAGCAATAGAATGAACTCCAAAGCTTCAGCACACATGTCCAAGAAGCCTTCCCAGGACTAGGGTGGGGGAGCCAAGGATAAGACACCACATGGAACAAGGGGCAGCCTCAGGATCCACAGCACACGTGTATGACACAGCATCCCGGATCACCTGGAACTGACTACACAGGGATAAATTCTTCTAAACCTGGAAGCCGACCACGTGAGGAAGATACAGGTCATTTCTGCTCTGTGCCTCTTGGTAGTTTTTCTAAAAATAACCTGGAGTGGTCCAGCCAAATTCTTCTCACCCCAATACAAAGAACAGTGAATAAAATTGTAATGAGCCCACGAGATGCCAAGAGACAAAGGGACAGAGGCTGTGCAAGGACAGGAAAGGCCCCACACAAGAGTCCAGCTCGCTGCCAGCATTGCCACATTAAGCTGGAAAAACCCTTCAGACAGTTGACTACAGCAATGGTCCAGGATACAGAGACCACTCCATGGAGGGCCAAGGGGGAGAAGACCCAGATAACTAAGAACTAGTTGTAGGAACTCACTAGGGCCACCCAACTAGTAAGAAGTAAGCACTCTCTAGAGGCTACTTCAGAGTCCATGTGTCTGTCCAGACATGACAGCATCCCTGAAGCTTTGTCCTCAGGGAGTCAGGAATCATCAGTGGGCTTGTATCCAGACAGAGCTTCTCTACCTCTGCCTCCATCTCTTGCCAGAACTTGGGCAAGGATCAGTTTCTCATTCTCTCTCTCTCTCTCTCTCTCTCTCTGTCTCTCTCTCCACATATATATTTCTCTCTCACCCTCCCTCCATATCTCTTCTCCTTTTTTGTCTCTTTCTCCACCCCTTCCTCCCCACAAATATCTATTGAATACCTTCTAAGTAGAATCTATTAGACATTTCAAAGTAAGAATGAAAAACTATTCTGGTAAGATGCTCTGATTTTAGTGGGGAGATGGACACACAGACAGATGGTCACAGCACACAGGCTGGGCAGAGGTACATTTAAATGATAATCATGTCTGTCTTTCAATGAACACAATAGAGAGTTTAAGAAAGAGGTTATACTTACAAACACACTATATTATCTGTATACAATGACTAAATTCATAAAGAGCTAGACATGCCCCTCACCCATATCTGGAACTATTTATTATTCCTGGTTCTGGATCAAACTTTCCAAGAGTTTCTTTCATTATGCAGAGTGAGAATGATTTTGTCTTGCTGTGTGGCTGTGGATGATGCCTTCTGTCTAGATCTCAATTTGCAGATGTCAGAATGTAAGTAACAAGTGAGAACTGTCTACAGTTCAGGATTCTTCTTCCCATCAGCCTTTAGCCTCTCTTCTCCCAGCCCTCCACATGCTCCCTCATCTCCCTGCTGCCCCTTGTCTCCCATGACCATACACTAGGGCCCCCCTCCTGGCTTCACCCCTTCTTGAACTTTTAGCCAAGCCAGCTTCCAAGTTCCCTATGTCTGCAAGGGCATGGAGACAAGAACCCAGGATTGTTTATGCCCTGCCCCACTACCACCTCCTCACATACACACTTAGTTGCCAAACACACATTGAATTCTTTCAGGAGAAAGAAGAAGTAAGGGAGGAAGACAGGGAGTGAAGGAGGGAGGAACTTTGGAAGGTGCAATGCATAAGAATAAGACTGTGAGGTCAGATTACCTGGATACAAATATACAACTTTGGCTCCTTTATTCACTGGGTGACTTGGACTGCTTACCTCCCTGTGTTTCACTTTCAACATCTAAAAATGGCTTATAATTAATATCTACCTCATTAGGTCTGCTATGATGTTCAAACAATATCTCATAAGTGATAACTCACATAATGCCCCTGGTTTGTGATCAGAAAATATCAGCAAATATCATTAGGTCCTTTGCAGTCAGCAAGACACAGGTTTGAATCCACATTATGCCATTACTAACTGGTGAGCTTTGGGCAAGTTGCTAGAATTTCTCTTCATCTCCATTTTCTCCTGTGTGGAAAGAGTAGTAAAACATGACTCAGAAGGCAAATTCTCTGTGAGTGGAAGCTGTTTCTATCACTGTCAAATCCCTGCATACAGTAGTCACTCAGCAAATATTTCCTGGGAGTATTTCTATTCTAAAGGCCCCTTATGAAATCAGACTTTCATCGTTGTTTAGCCTCATGACCATTCTCTATGCTGTTGTCTGGACCACTCTAATCTTATGCCTGAGATCAGCTTTTTAAAATCTCAATCAGTCTCCTGCTTAGAAATCCTTATTTAAGCCACTGCCTTCTCTCAAAGTTTACCCGTCACCCCGTCTCTCTCTCTCTCTCTCTCTCTCTCTCTCTCTCTCTCTCACACTCTCACACACACACACACACACACACACACACACACACAATTTATGCTTCACCTATGCCAGCGGAAATCTTGCCCATTCTTCAAGACCTTACCTGAGTGCCAGGATTTCATCTTCAATCACCTTTCACCAAACATCCCTAATGGCATATATTTAATTTTCACAGTACTACCATTAATTGAGTGTTGTGAGTAGGATCAGGGAATGTCTTTTCACTGAATCAATTTCAGCACAAAGTAACTGATGAGTTAAATCCATCAAGTTAATTTAACCACCATTCCCATCTGTACAATTTTCTTCTTGATTCAGACTGAACCCAAATATGGCATTCCTTCCACATCCTGGTCTATGTTTCCAGTGGTCAACTTACTTCCATTCAAAGTAGCACTCAGTGCTACAAGGTGTACAGACTTGTCGTTGGAATAACACATTTGCATATTAGCAGGCAGTTTCAGGATTTCAGTCCATGTAAGACAAATAGAGCTTCAGACAAGAGAGGGAAACATTCTGGAAAATGGGCCCCTTCTAGGGCCCCTCGAAAAATGCCATTTGTGTGCATCCACTCCTCCCCTGAGGTCAGCCTTTGGGAATGACTAATGTGTCTACTTCAGACTTTTGCTGAAGAAAGCTACCCAGAAGGGTGCAGCCTCCTGGTCAGCCCCTAGAAATGCTTTTTCAGCTGTACCAATCCAAGGAGCCCCAATGCAAGACATTGGTATATTTCCTATTGATAGGATCACTTCTTACACGGGACCTTTCTGAGGACTTTATTTCTCCATTTTTTTTTTTTTAATTAAAAAAATTTTTTTAGTACCAGGGATTGAATTCAGGGGCACTGGACAACTAAGCCACACCCCCAGTCCTAGCTTGTACTTTATTTAGAGACAGGGTCTCACTGAGTTGCTAAGCACCTCACTTTTGCTGAGGCTGGCTTTGAACACCTGATCCTCCTCTGCCTCAGCTTCCAGAGCCGCTGGGATTACAGATGTGTGCCATCACACCCAGCTATTCCTCCATTTTTGTTTCCATTCTTTGCCTTAGCCAGAACTCTGACTGAAGAGAAGAAGTTTTGAGCAAGGTAGGCAATGGATTCCCAGTACAGAGCCTACATGTGCTGTCAACAGAGGGATCCTAGGCCCCACTCCATCAGAATCACCTTGGGAATAAAAAGTTCTACTCCCTGCCAAGACCTGCTTACCTACTCCTGGGATGTGGTCCAAAAGGCACTTGATCTTGGGCTTTTACTGCTTCCTATATTCACTTAACACCTTGAGCTAATGTGGAAGGCCTCAGAGACCCAAGGCCCTCGACATTTGTTTCTGCAATATGTAATAAATTTGAGCATTTGTTTCCTTGGAGATTTTTAAATTTTTGTACTTGGCCATCTCTAGAGATTTTTTTTTTTTTTTTTTTTTTTTTGTGGTACCGGGGATTGAACTCAGGGGCACTCGACCACTGGGTCACATCCCCAGCCCTTTTTTGTATTTTATTTAGAGACAGGGTCTTACTGAGTTGCTAAGTGCCTCGCCATTGCTGAGGCTGGCTTTGAACTCGCGATCCTCCTGCCTCAGCCTCCCAAAGTGCTGGGATTACAGGCGTGCGCCACCGCGCCCGGCTCTAGAGATTTTTAATGTAAAATTTCAACTTAGTAGGCCCCTCATCTAAATGCTTAGATGAGAAGCAGAGTATTATTTGGGGGAGAAGCATAGGGAATGATATAACTCAAATCAAAAATTGCTGGCTCATTCTGTGCTTACTCTTGCCTGGACAGAAATATTATGCAGCAGTTTCCAAATATGGTCTGCCAATCCTGTTGCCTCTGGAATATAGAGGAAAGCTAATATTCACAGAAATAAACTCACATTGATTGACTTCTCATTCATATTCTATCCTGACCAAAATTATGTAAGATAGGCATAATTATCCTTATCTCATTGAGGATAAAATTGAGACTCAGATCATTCATTACCACCCCCAATGTCTCACCACAAGCAAGTACCTTTCACAGCCAAGATAGGGACCAGCTCTGCCACTATAAAACCTGTCTTCCTCCCATCACACTGCTCCTTCTCCCCCACTTCTCTGCCTGGAGAAGCCTACTCACCCTCACTGAGCTCCACCCACCCCAGCCCCAGAAGCTCCCCCTCTGTGAGGATCCCTAGACTCTTCCAGGTGGAATCAGAGCCTCTCTTCCCTTTGTTCTCTACAGGCCACTGCTGTCATCTTAATTGGACGTACCAATGTGTCTACCTCTGCTGCTAGATGGAGCTCCTGGATTCAGGTCCTATACATTAATAAATAGTGCTTTTTTCTCAAATGAGGAGTGGCTGACCCATGAAGAGTGATTAAGGATCACAGAGTGAACAATGCAGACTGTGGCATTGAAATTGGGAGTTGACATCTTCACCAACTTTTGCATTGCCTCTTTTAGCTTCTTTACTAGTTTCATCTGAACTGTGCCAAGAAAAGGCAGAGGCCCAGGTTTCCAAATTCAATCTCTGTTGAAAACCTACATCATAAGAGCCAGGACATACAGCTGTTTGATGGGAGGTTCAGTTCAGGTTGTCTCTATTGGTGCATGTTCTTGCACATTAATCTTCTTAAAAACATCAATAAATAGCTTGTGATGACTTTAATGGAGATTGAATTACTTGAATAAAGTTATTCCTCATTATGGAGTTGAGCCGTTCTCAACATTATACAAAATAATGGGGTCCTTTAAAGCATGGTATTAGAGGTCTAGGAATTAAATTCAAAGTTGGTTTCAGTATTACAAAACATGTGTCTGAACAACACTCAGAGCCCCAGACTCAAGCATGGAAGGAGAAGGGAAGGCAACATGTTGTGGCAATTTCTCCCTCAATGACTGGTGTTGGCAGACTGGTGTTGACAAGCACATGGGACTATCTAGGTGGCACCTGACATTTCCAGGAGCTGTCACAATCAGGGAGGTGCACAGGCTTCATTAATCCTAGTAAAGGGTAGCTCAAGTAGCTTCAGCCTCCTCTCATTTCTCTGCTTTCCCTATGTCTCTTGACACTCGCTAGAATTTCATTACCATTAACAGCTCTGCAAATTGCACCCTCAGCAAAATGCTCAGATAGTTAATAAACAGCTCCACAAGCAAATCCTGGTAGGGAACTCCTTTCTCTGTCTCCTGATTAAAAGTACAACTCTGATATTTCTACCAACTTCTGGGGGTGAGAGGCAAATTTATATTGATGCCCACTAAGGGCTCATGTACTGGATCATCTCTCTAGGCTAGTTGGAGCCCATTACATTTGGAAACAGAAGACCTGAGTTTTAACCCACTCTTATACCTATTAGCTACATGTTCTTGCAAAACTCACTTAATGCCCCTTGTGTCTCAGTTTCCTCAACTGTAAAATGGGAACAAAAATTGTGTCTAGTTCACAGAGATATTATGAGGATCAAATGAGGTAAAGTGATGGTACAAAATAAGAACTCAAAGGAAAGATAGCTATTGCCATTGTTATCAGTCACATACTAATGATTACATTTTCATGGGGTACTGGGAAGTTCAGATCAGTGCTCTGAAAGCATGAATGTGAGAAACAGTTATCATTATTATTCTTAAGCCAGTATCTTGCACTCCTTGAGATCTAAAATACCCTCTTTCTCACACACCCCACATCTTTTCGTGCTTATTTTCCCAGCTTTGTTATGACTCTTCCCCCTTGGTTCTGTTCTATTCCCCCAATATCCTCTGAATGCCCCTAGCACTTTCCGTAGCAAGGTCTTCCTGACTGCAGGGATGGGGATACAAGAGAGAAGAACATTTGAAAAAAATGACTGATAAGCCCTCTGTGTTCTGATTACTGCTGGGTCTGGATGGAATTGGGCAATTGGTGTGACCATGTAGTGGCTCCCAGGCCACCTGGAAGCCACATGAGTTCACACCTCCTCTATGCCAAAGCCAAGGGACAAGGATTCACCAGCCTTGTGGCAGGAAGAGATTTAGCTGAATTTCCAAATAAATAAAGGAATAAAAGATCTTGGGCCCTCCAGGAACTCATGACCTTCATCCAGCCTGCAGTTGGATATGCTTACTATTGTCAGATGCATCTTTGTTGGAGACTGAGTCAGTGTGAGATTGATTTTTAGAGCCTGACTGGCTGCTGATGGATAGTGTGATGAAATGAGAGATATAAATTGTCACCCTTTGCAATCAAAGACGCTGTCACTGTAGCAGTTACTTTCTGGCTACAGGATAAAGACTAGGAGGGTAGCGCCTGGCTGCTGTTACATGGGGACCCACGCCTGGCATGTGTCAGTGTTTCCAGCTGGTGTTCCAGATGCTGCTTCCCTTGTGCTAAATCTTGGATATGTGGCCACCAGCATCTTTGCTGATTAGTGTAAGGGACAGAAGCAGTTGTTCCTTGTGATCTGAGCCTACCCTTGAGACTTACCAATTGTGTGGCCAGTTACAGGATCTACTATGAGCATCAATATAAATCAGCATAATAAAGATAATAGCAATATCTACTTCTTAAGATCATTGGATTAGCCGGGCGCGGTGGCACATGCCTGTAATCCCAGCACTTGGGAAGCTGAGGCAGGAGGATCGCAAGTTCAAAGCCAGCCTCAGCAATGGCGAGGCACTTAGCAACTCAGTGAGACCCTGTCTCTAAATAAAATACAAAAAAGGGCTGGGGATGTGGCCCAGTGGTTGAGTGCCCCTGAGTTCAATCCCCGGTACAAAAAAAAGATCATTGGATTAAGTAATAAATGCATATCTAAGGATATAAAATATCCCAGTTAAGCCAATTCCTATAAGGCAATATTGTCCCACAAAACAAGCTTTTTGAAGAAAAAAATATTGCATTTTTTTAAATTGAACAACTCAACAATGTCATGAAGAACCTAGGTTTTTTTCCATCTTCTCAGTCTACCACTCTTCTGATGTTGGATCTGTTCTCAGGTTGGGTCCCCACATGGTCAGAATAGGGCTGCCAGAGTTCTTGCCCCACATTCAGGTATGAGACATTCAGGGGAAGAAGAGAGGCAACCTCTTCCTTTTCTTCCTTTTTGAGAAACCTCTCCCAGACATCTTTCACGTTATCTCCTCTTTCATCTCATCTGCCAAAATTGTGTCCCATACATTTACTTATCCCTGTGTGATGTAAGCCAATGACTTATTAGAGAAATGTAACCACAACTGAACAAACTCATAGGTAAAGTTAGCTTCCCTTTAAATTTATAACTGTATAGAAAACAACATACACATGATCAAAACAATGGGATCGGTAGATAACCAACAGTCCACTAGAGGTGAAGCACTGAGGTGTTCCATGACCACACATTCAGAGTAGCTTTGCAAGGTTTAGTGTCTGCATTGCAGCTTTGTAATGGGAATTGTTAGACTTCCAGTAGATGTGATTCAAACACTCCATTGCACTCTTCCAGTTGAATACATTTGCTTTCTGAAACACAACACTTCCTTACAAACAAAGGAATTATGAATCAATAATATTTAAGAGTTCTATATTTCCTAAAAACAAATCAAGGCAGATAACTAAATACAAATAAAGCTCCATTTATATAAGACATATAGCTTAAAGAACTATTTAAAAGAATATAAACACAAGTACATTTAAATGCAAATCATACCAATTTTTAAATTTTACCCTTTGTGGTAAATTAACTGAACTTCCATTTATAGGACTATAAAGAGCCTTTCTTTCTAATACATCTTGAGTCTTCACTGGCTTCAATCTCCACTGGCTTATTGTATTGCAATGTTTTCTCCTAATTCAGCCAGAGTTTCATCAACTTCCCTAGACTGTTTTTCATTTTCCCTAGTTAAAGAGCCAGTGTTGCCAGTCCTCTGTTTCTTCTTACATCCTTTTGGGTTTGCTTGGCCACTTGGATACAAGCATATGACAATTTTCCTCACCAGTGAGAATTTTCTTCTGTAAGCTTTTCATATCTTTTTGAAAGGGGGTAAGTGTACATACTTGAAATAATACATATAATCAGCCCTCCATATCTGTACATTCAGCATCTGCTGATTCAATCAATCATGAGTCAAATAAACTATTTTTAAAAATTGTATCTGCACTGAACATGTACAGATTTTTCTTATTGTTTTTGCCTATACAAGACAGTATAACAGCTATTTATAAGTATTTACATTTGTTATGGTTTAGATGTAGTATAGTATCCCTCAAAAGCTCATGTGTTAAACAATGCAAGAATTTTCAGAGGTGAACTTATTAGGAGCATAAGAGGTATAACCTAAGTGGTAAATTAATCCACTGATATGAATTAACTGTAAGTAGATAGGGTGTTGCTGAAGGAAGTAGGACACTGGGGATGTGATTTTAAGGTTTATAGTTTGTCTCTGGTGAATGGAGCTCTCCTTGCTTCCTAGTTGCCATGTCCTAAGTTGCTTTCTTCTGCCACACTTTTCTGCTCTCATGTTCTATCTCACCTCTGGCCCAGCACTATGGAGTCAACCATTAATGGAACCTCTGAAACTATGAGCCAAAATAAACTAGTACTCCTTTATGTTTTCTTGCTGGGTCTTTTTTTCACAGTGATGAAAAACAAAACAAAAGAATATCATAGGTATTATAAGTAATCTAGAGATAATTTAATGTATATAGGAGGATGTGCACAGATTATAAGCAAATACTATGCCATTGTATATAAGGGACTTCAGCATTCACAGATTTTGGTATTTGTGGAGAGGACCTAGAGACAGTTCCCCATGGATACCAAGGGATGGCTGTATTCTCTACTCCATTGCTCAATCCCATTGAACTCTTCGATTCGTTAAGGTAGATTTCTCTGTTTAGATGTTTTTTATCCAAACACACAGGCAGAAGGAAGAAAAGCATAGCTTATAACTGTGCTGTGTGGTCTAGCATACTATCTCTGTGGCTGTTCCTTCAAAGTCCCTGCACTGATGCAGGGTGAGAAATGGGCAGGCTGTGGACACTGAGTGGAACCTGATAGAGCTGTAGCACAATGTATTTCCCTTCCCAGTGTATTTCATAGGCATCAGGTGAGCCTAAAGCTATTGGCAGAAGAGTGAGAAGGACCCTTATTAGGAGCCAATGCCTCTGTTCATACCCACTATGTAGGGAGCACATCTGGACATCCTGACAACTGTGCATTATCTCCATACTTCCTATATATGCAAACCTCAGCAAGAATTTGAGCTGCCATTTCCAGAATCAAGCTTGTTAAACCAGGAGGTTAGATTTTTATGAACTTGCTTAATTTAGTTTTTAATTTCATGCAGGGTCAAATTATGTCAATTGTTTCTCATAATGGATGTATCTGTTCTCTTTCACAAAGGAGAAAATAGCCCAGGTCCCCAGAGTAGGGTGGAAGGAACAGGAGTAACACTCAGTCAGAGATTGAAAATGTCATAAAATCAGAAATCAGGGGTCTAGTCCAGGCCACCACTGCCTTCAACCTCTACTGTTCTGAATAGACAGATCAACCATGCTTCTCTGTTGAAAGCTATTCAGGATCACTTCTGCCCAGTGAAATGCAGCAGTGGCAAACAATTCTTGACACTTGGGCTTTTCTTATGGAATATAACCCAATTCTCTCACTGTGAAAGATTATTATTATTGCATGTATGCAGAAGGGAGCTGGCCCCAACTGTTATGTGATACTGAAAACTTGAAAGTGTGGGATGAACTCCTCCATGAAAGCGGAGCAATGAATAACAGGAAAACCATTCCAATAGCCATCACTGCTATAAGAGGCCTTTGTCTTACCTAAAGCATATCTTTCAAAATGCTCTATCTTCTACCACATTGCCCCCTTCCATCTATAGGTGGGGAGGAAATAAGAAGGTCATTATGGGGAAGGAAAACTCAGGCACAGAAATAAACTAATGTATTTTACTGGTGAGGATATTAATAAGACCTCATTCCAGCCCCAAATCCTCTTACACTAGCCTATGGGCCAAAGACAGCAGCAGTCACAGGAATAAATGTATACCCATTTAAAAGTGTTAAGAAACAAGAAAACAATCCTAAACAAAGGAGTAAAAAATTCAATAGTTTAGCTTTGGGTAAAGATGATGCTGGTATGGAAATGAAGCAAAAGGCTTCCTGGAATAGGGGAGCTTTGCCAGTTTCCCCTACAGAGTGAGATTGTCCACACCTGAAACGGGCAGAAACCAGTCAATTTTCTTGGGCTATTGAATGTTCATACTACAGTGCAGTAACTCTGCTCTTCCCCTAAAGGAAAAAAGTTCCCATAAGGGCAGCTAACCCAATAGCAGGTCAAAAATCCCTCTTGTCCAACCTTCAATCTTTAGACCATGAGCCATGAAAGAAGATATGATCAGACAAATAGGGAACATAGTTCCAGGAAACAGAATTTGGCATGGAAAAGGAGGAAGCAGACTCACTACAGGCTCAGTGGCTCCATCTCCTGAATCTTGGACACAGCTGTGCTGTGGCTGTGTCTTAAGGGTACATATGAAAGTAGAAGAAGTCAGGGTCCTATAAGGAACATTTGCTTAATTAGGGGCTTCCCTGCTTCTCAACATTACCCTTCCTTCCTTTATTCTCCTCTCTCCTCCTGTATTCAGTTCTTTCCTCCCAGATGAAATTCCCATCCCCCAGCTTAGAGCAACACCAGAGAAGCACATGGGCCCCACACTGACTTGTTTTCAGAGTCCCTTTCTACAATTGTTTCTTCCCTGCTCTTCCTTCTCTTCTCCAGTTTCTTCTTCCTCCTCCTCCTTCTTTTCCTTTATGACATTCCTCTCATGACTCCATTCCTTTCCTCTTTGCAAAGATTTAAAACTTATTTTTGCTCACATCATCATTCTTCTTGAAACCTCATCAATATTGCCACAAATTGTATCTAGTGCTAATTCAAGCCCACCTCAAAACCCAGCCCCTCTCAACTTTTCACGGCACACTTTCTTTATTTTCTGAACCTATAAACTAGTGATTCCTTTTTTTTTCCCCCCATAGCAGTACTAGAAGTTCCAGTATTTGTGCCCAGTTTCTCTTAGTGTAAGATCCCTAAGGACAAGATCAATGTTTGCTAGTGTCCTCCCTGGCATCCAACACTTTTGCAGAGCACATTGGGAATATCGCATACTGGTGGAGTGGAATGTTCCTTCACGGACTTCAGGAGTTCTCCCTGCTGGATATCTCCTGAGCCCTCTTTGCCAGTTTTGTCACTGAGCATAATCTCTTAGAAGTGCATAGTCATTACTTATCTCCACTCTGAAGGGAAAGCTGTATAATCAAAACCACTGAAACAAAAGTCTCCCCAGGTTCTTGGAATCACAGTGGATCCATTTCACTTATTATTCCACAAGTTGTTCAGCTTTCTCTTTGAGATAGTTTATCTCTACCTACCTATAATCTTTCCCAATCAAAACTTAGAGATTTAATGAAATGATGATGAAAAGAACCCTGTTCCTAATGGCTTCCAGGAACCACAACTTTAGAACTGGTCAAAACAAAAAAAAAAAATTAGAAATTCTTTAATACAAATCCAAAATTATGATTTCTAGATGAGGAAGCTGAGGCCCATACAGAGTAAATGACTGACCCAAGATCCCCTCCACAGCTCGTTAGAGTTGGTGCTGATATCTGCACATCAGCCTCTCTGTTTCTGCCATTGGGGGTGCAATGCCCCCAGGGGCTGCCTTGCCTAGGCTTCAACTTCCCCACTAGCTCACAATCAGTAAGTACAAGATCTCTTCATTCTTACTAAACATGTTGCTGACAGCAGCTTGTGCTGGCTGCTTCTCAGTAAGCTTGGGCTCTAATGAAAACAGATACTTAACCAATGGAATACATCACTATGCTAAGATTCCAGCCATTGGCAGTTGTCTCAAGGGATATGTTTCTGAATAGGGGTTTCACTGGGATCCATTTAATCATAGCACAGAGTTAATGGAACTTAACTAGCCAATACCTCTTCTCCAGTGACCTGAGACAAGGTTTGTTAGAGTACCAAGGGTCCAGGGAGGCCTTGAGATCATGGAGAATAAGTCCTCTTTACCAAGGAAACCTCTTTTCAGCCATGTAAATGCATTAGTATGCCTCCAGACACCACTGAGGAAATGCAAGCTGAGCCTACCTGAGCAAGGAGCCCAAAACTTCTGAGAAAGGAGGCACTTGTAGGCCTTCTCTTCACCCAACCTGAAGCTGCCACTTGGATAATCATTCTTTGATGCCATCATTGAATTTCTGTCCCCATCCCTAGGACACTCTGTACAGACTCCTCTTAGATGTTGTGTGGGGAGGGCTCCCCATCAACAGGGAAGGTGGCTCATCCAAGAGTTAGAACCAGTCCCATAACTGAGTCCCTGAGCAAGATAGAGCCATCAAATCCCACCCCATTCTTGCAATACTCTCTCCATCATGTCTTATCTCCCCCATAGCACTGTGTACCCAATCCTACAGTTCAAAACTCCCACTAATTGTCATTCAATTGGGTTGAGAAAGGTAAACAAAAAAAAAAAAAAAAACTTCACACAGGACAAGATGTGGAACATGGATGCTCCCAGAGAAGCCATGTAGCTTGGTATGGTGACTGGGAGAAGGGAGAGGGATGATAGCAGTGGCCTACACTTCTGAACAGTCTGGTAAAGAGTGTCTTCTCAAATCAAAATAGCAAGCTGTGGCCATGAGGGCAGGAGTAAAGAAGTGCTGAAGCTTGTATCATGCCCTGGGCAATCTTCTACAGTCACTCATGATTCAAAGTGGGACTCCCTTGAGGTCTTGGTCTCACATTGGTTGGCAAAGTGTCAGGATGAGATGTAAGGGAAAGAGAGCACAAGTGACCTGAACCTACAAGCAGGTAACTACCTTCAAACCCCAGATCCTCCAATTATTAGCAAGATGATTTGTGAAAGTCACTTAACCTCTTTGAGCCTCACTTGAGACAGCTCTAAAATAGGGGCAAATCACAAAGAATTTGTTGTAAACATTGAAATAAAATTTCTTGCTATAAACTGCTTAGCCCAGAGACTGGCTCCAAGCAGTCACCCCACAAACATTAGTCCTATTTCCTTTTAGCTGAATAGGATCCTGTACTATGGCTATTTCTCAACTGGCTCCAGAATTTTGCAGCTCATTGCAAACTGGTCCCCAAGGAGCACTTCCCAGGCCAACTCCCTGACCCAAGCCAATACAGCCAAGCTAAGGGCAAGGAGTTGGACTTCAATAGTTTCTTGCTTAAATCTTCATGCCCAGAGTTCCCTCTCCATTGAAGCTAAGGAGGGGCTGTTGTCAAGAGCCTAAATTACAACTTATCTCTGACCCTCTAAGAATTGCCATTTTGTTGGTAAAACCACTCTTGAATAAAGTATGGAGATTCCTCAAAAAACTAGGAATGGAACCACCATTTGATCCAGAAATACCACTCTTCAGTATATATCTAAAGGAGTTAAAATCAGCACACTACAAAAACACAGCTGCATCAATGTTTATAGCAGCTCAATTCACAATAGCTAAGCTATGAAACCAACCCAGGTGCCTTTCAAAAGATGATTGGATAAAGAAAACATAGTATATATACATAATGGAATATTATTCAACCATAAAGAAGAGTGACTTAATGCCATTTGCAAGTAAATGCTAAGTGAAATAAGCCAGTCCCCCCAAAACAATGGTATAATGGTCTCTCTGATATCTAGATGCTAACACCCAACAAGAGAGGGGGAGAATACAAGTTCAGTGGGATTAGACGAAGGGAAATGAAGGGAAGTGGTAGAGGATAGGAATAGGAAATACAGTGGAATGAATCTGACACGACTTTTCTATGTACATATATGAAAACACCTGATATAGGCATGTGCTCAGAATATGTTGACAATCTTCTTATTGTATCATAAAATGTCAGGGAACATTACATGGTGAGCTGGTGCAAATGTGCTAGCTTGGATCGTTCTTCCTATTTTTAGCTACTAATGCCATCATGGGGGCCACACTTTCATGACCTCATCTACTTCCAGTTATTTCCCAAAGGCTATCTCCAAATACCACTAACACATGATTTGTGGGATTAAGTTTTCAACACACAAAGTTTGGATATATTCAAACCACAACACCCTCCCTCCATATGTACTTTCCTTGTTTATCAAATGAGAAACAGCTTGCAGCTTACAAACTTCCAGGCCCTTCCCCCAAGGACCTTTTCTATTATTTCTGCCTTATGGCATAAAGAATAGTTTACAGAACTGTATTTATTGCTTCATCTCCCATTTTCAAACAAATCAAAGGATATTATAGCTGTCTATTAGAGTTACTGATTGGTACGAGATAACCATTCCAAGTAGGTATAACTCAAACCAAAATGCAAGATTGAGATTTCAGCTTGACTTTGCAGCCTGAATATAGATCCAAGCACAATTTTTATTAGGCTTTTCTTGAACATTGGCAAAAGATTCCAGAATTCCTATCACTGTTAAATATCCCAAGAGATCTGGATGCCTGGATGAAAGACCTCTTGGAAGTCTTCACCTCTTGATTCTTGGTGTGATCAACAATGGCATGGGGACACCCATGAGGTGGGGTGCAAGAAGAGATAGCATATGACTGAGATCCTGAACCTGATTTCCTAGTGCAGCCCCAAGGCTGGGAACAGGAGGAGACAAGTCTTTTTTTTTTTTTTTTTTTTTTTTTTTTCCTGGAGCCCAAGATGACAGGTTTATTAAATTTGTAGATGATACAAAATTTGGAGGGAAAAAAAAGATGACATGATGAAAGACAAATCTAGAATTTCTAATGGTTTCCAAGAGCAGGGCAATGGCCTAAATGATGAAGATAGAGGCCAATAGAGAATTTTGTTTTTAGAAAGATGCTTTGAATTCTAAAACATAGAACGTGAGTGCAACCCTGATTGATGGTAAGTAGGGGTTTCAGGTAACCAAAGTTTCAACATGACCATATAGAAAGTTTCTGTTTCTAGGACCAGGCTCTTTTTTTTTTTTTTTTTTTTTTTTTTTTAAGTAAGCATACAAGAATGTTTATTTTCCTCATTATTATTTCTTGAATAAGAATTAATGACTAAAATGGTGAAAATATTTTGTAACTTCTATTAAGTGTTGCCAAATTGCATTCCCTACCATTTCCCTGTTATAACCCTGTCCAGCAGCATCCTGAAGTGATCATATGTCCCCGGTCTTATCACTGAGACAAGTCTTTTTACAGGGACTGATAGAGGTTGCAGCAGTAACTTGTGAAATTGTCATTGTTTGCGGCTCTTCTTATGAGCCTGTGAAGGTGCTTGTGCTTGTTATTCATAGGCCCTGGATACCCCCATGGGTGAGTAGAATAGAGGAACTCCTTTTTCTCATTCTCTATTCTCTTCATTCCTCCAGTCTCTGCTTTTCTGGCAATTCTCAAAGGAGGGTGAACTTAGAGCCACAGCATATCAGGGCTGGAACGTGTCAAAAGAACAGAAGGACCTTCATATTCATATTAGAGGTGAGAAATCCAAGGCTAGGGAAAGTACAATGACTTACCCAAGTTCACATATAAATAAGGTGGATGCAAGTCAAAGCTGAAGTAGGTCTGTGGACACCAAAGGAGATCTCTGGACAGTGATACTGCCCCTCACTGCTTAGTGTAGCCTGAGCTGAACTCTAAGGATACTGACCAGGTGGAAAGTAGCAAACAAGAATACCTAGGCCCCACATTTTCCTGAGTGACTAGAATTATCTCCACCTCCTAGTTCTACTCCATGATAACATGATACAACCACCAAGACAAAAGTTAAAGAAATAGAAATTCCATCATTCACTCTTTCAAGACAAATCTAGTGAGTTTCATCTTCATATACTGCACAGTGTGGGATACAGAGACAAAGTGAAGGGACCCATGTCTATTGGGAGCCTCTCCGCATTCAGCGTTATGGGGTAGCTGCAGGCATGCAACAAAGATGTGAGTACAGTACTTAGAAACTGGGGTAGAAAAGGCAGAAACAGGGCAAGAGAAGGATTCCTGAAATAAGAGATGACAGACACAAGTCTTCAAGGATGACTAGGAGCTAACCAGAAGGTGAGGGTGGGAGAGGCATCCCGAACAGAAAAAAGTAGGCAGATGAGAAGCATCCTGGTTTGCGATAGTCACTGGGTAGCTCTCTTTTGCTGGAACATGTGTCAGAAGAGGCCATGAGTTGCAGAAAGTCATGGAGCCTGGCCACAAGGGTCTTACAAGCCTCATCCATAGGTGACAAGGAGTTGCTGACGCATTTAAGCAGAGAAGTGACCGAGTTCAAAGCTGCTTTTAAGCTAAATTACTTTGGCACTAGAAGGAGGATACACTGTTGATTGATTAGCTGTGTAGAGCCAAGACATCAGGATGCAGTACAGCAATGAATGGCAAAGGGGGAAAAACATCAAAAGTCCTAGCTTACAGTCCAATGTCCCTAGGTAGGTATGATAGGTAAGGGGAAAAGCAAGCTCCCCAATGCACTCTAGGTGGCCCAGATGGATACCCTGCAGAGCCTAGCATGGGGCTGCCCTGCTCTAATGGTCTGTTTAATAAGCAGATATACTACTCCATAAACATTTATGGGCTTGAATAGTTGAACAGATGCAGCTCTTCTCTCATCCCTGCCCTCCCACCTAGGTGGGACAGGGCTCGAGCTTTCTTCCAAGAAGCAAGTCACCTGCAATCCCAGATGAGACTCCTGCTGAACCACCTCTGGTCCCAGAGCTTCAGGATATCTTACAGACACAGGAGGCCTTGTCCAACCAAGCAATAGCCAGGCTTCCCAGCACAGTCTAACATCTCCTCTTCTCCCTAGAAACTATTTTGTTTACAAATAGCTGAGATCTATATGGGCCTATTATCTCATGTAGTTGATGAGGACAGACATCCCTGATGCTGAGGAAGACAGCAGTACAGAACAGGGAGAGCACTACCACACCCTATAAAATTATGCACCTGTCTCTCCACATACGCACTCACAGAGACAAGTCAGATGAGCCACAGTTCCTAAGGATAATAGTAGTCATCTCTCAGTGACAGCCTTGGATGATTTTTATTTTTTTCTTTGTATTTTATTTTATCAGCATTTGGGCAAAGAAAAAAAAATCTTTACAAAAATCAATATTATAGAAGGGGGAGGGATTTAAATAGTTCTTCCCAATCATATTCATTTCTTGTATCCAAGTTCTGCTTTCCCAAGTCTGTGATTAAAACTTCCTGTTACAATGACAGATCCCCTCACCTCCTGTCCTCATGAGGTCATTTCCAATACTGACCTGCACAGTACCTAAAATTTTTCCCATTAACATTACTCCTTTAGATGTGAACATTGAAAGTTCTGCTTAAAACACAAATAAGTTTCCCAGATGGGAAAACACATTAATAATAACATTAAATATTCATAAAATGCTTTATACTGTATCTCATTACATTCTTGAAGCAGCCCCATGAGGCAGGAAAATGATTATGCTGAACTGAATGGAGTTGGTTGAGTTACTATAGTGCCTTGCCTACACATACAGACCAGGGGACAAACAGCTTTGGTTTGAGCACTGACTCTTAATTACAGAAGGATTGTTGGCACTGTATCAGTCCAACCATCATGTTTCAAATATTTGAGGTTAGATCTCTATTAATATACAGACACAATTTTTAACGATAAAGGATTTGCTTTTGGACTCAGGGTACTGCATGTAGTAGAACTAGTATAGGCATTAGGAGATTAAGCAGCACAGCAGGAATGAAGCACCTCATGCTAGAAAGCCTGCAACATTCAAGGGCAGTAACAAAGCACTTGGTCAATTCTCTGCCTGTTCCTTGGAAGCTACATCATGTGCCTCCTAGTACTGGGGAAGAGTAGGAAAAAAACAGAACACTGGTATGTTTTGAATCACTCTTGTCCTTTCCCAGAAAAATTCTACAAAAGAGAGATGGTTTTCAACTAGGGCTAGTTGGCATGCAAACATAGAGTGAAAGAAATAATACATTTTCTACACTATACCCCTGAGTAAGTTGAATTTTTTTTTACAACCCTAAAAATACAGCCACATATGGTTGTATTTCAAATGAAAACAGTTATAAATGGAGACTGTGCAGTGGAACTCCAGGGGAAGATAAAATTGTGACCCCTCCCCCCAAGACTTTATCAAACACCTTATATTAAGAGTTTTCAGTAGACAATGGGAGTTGATACACTAGCAATGATCAGATTAAGTGTGTTATCATCACCATTAATTTAAGAGCTAAGAGGATGGGCTGAGACACAGAAGCCAGTAAGTAAAAGAGATAGATATTCAGGCTTGAAAGCTACATCTGGACACAAAGAAGTGTGGCTGTGGTTATTTCACATTAAAATGATCACTAGCAAATGGACTAGAAGCCAATTCAGATTTTAAGGGAACTGTATTTCCAAAGAAACCTCAAGTGCAGTCCACAATAATCTGAGACTATGAAAGTCTTAAAACACTCTCCATTTCCTGGTTCTGCATCCCACACTGCAAGGTGTCAAAACTATGTGTCCTCCAGGAACAACTGGATCTCTATTGCCAACAGCAGAAGATGATTGACAAGAAATGGATGTGGAGGGTGATTAACAGGGAGGACCATTCCTGAGGCACAGCCAGAGTCATGGAGGACAGAGGCTAAAGAGCTACTCCTGGGACAGTAGAGGGATGTTCATTTGAGCCATCCAAAAACTCCAGTCCCTTGCCTGGGTGGCAAGTCCATCACCAAAAACCAGTGGTCACTGTATTTTTTCCTGAATGGATACTTTTTTTTATTGCATTATTTCCTCTTTTCTCCATGATAATAAATTAGGCAGATTGGAAGCAGATTGCCTGTCTTTTAATTTGTGAGTCACCAGGCTGTGAGAAGCCATATCGGGGACTGAAGAAGAGATTTGCACATAAAACAAGCTGGATTCAGTAACTGAGTAAGATTGGGGAATCATTGCCTCAGAAATCTCAGGAATGTTCTCCACATGGAAGAGCAATGTCCACAGATATTGGGGAGACAAAATGGCAGATGCAGTAGATATTGTTGGTAGCCTTTCCAATATTCATTCTTTGTTAGCATATCCCTATTTTATTCAGGATAGCAATCGGTCCCATCAAAAAACAATCCCCAGGGCAGGAGTTGTGGCTCAGTGGTAGAGGGCTTTCCTCACATATGTGAAGCCCTGGGTTTGATCCTCAGCACCACATACAAATAAATAAATTAAATAAAGGTATCATGTCCTTCTACAACTAAAAATTTTTTTTAAAAAATCCCCAGCCTCCTATGCAGGTTGTACGGTCATGTGACTAAATTCTAACAAATGAGCTTCAAGCAGGAGGTTTTAAGTGATCTTTGTAAGGAAATACATTTTTTTTTTCCTTTGCTCTTTCCCCCCATCATTCCTACCTAGAATGCCAACATGATGTGTGGAATGCTAGGCACTGTTTTGGTTCTCAAGGAGACCTGAAAACTGGAAAATAATGTGATGAGAACACAGAACTTAAATAACAGTGAACCTACCAGATTTGCTCATTTCCATATTTCTGTTGTGGGAACAAAGAAAGAAACCTTTTATTTTGTCTAAGCTATTGATTTTATGTATTCTCTTCTTTGAGTAGAAGCAAAATATAATTCTTAACTGATTTAAGCTTATCACTTATTCTGAGTATTAGTTTCAACATCTATAAAATGGGCATTAAATAATACCTGCACTCGGGCTGGGGTTGTGGCTCAGCAGCAGAGCACTTGCCTCGCACATGCGCGGCCCGGGTTCGATCCTCAGCACCATGTAAAACATAAAATGCATTGCATTGTGTACAACTAAAGTAAATAAATAAATATTAAAAAAAAATACCTGCACTTGAAAAATTTTATGAGAAATAAATAGTGTATTTAAAAAAAAAAAAAACCAGCTCAAACCTGTTATATAATCATTGGTGAATAAGTAGAAACTGTTATTTAATTTGCTACAATTATTGCTGTTATTATTATTATAGTACAATCTATAGCAGCTAGTTCAAGCCAGGATTAAACACAGGTATCCTAATACTTATGCCATTGCTTTTGCAGATTATAATCTAATTTATTCTTAACACTTTATGATAAACAATAGAGAGACTCAAAGCACTAGAACAGAGGACAGGAATATTTGTTTGAGGCCCATGATGAGCAAAGATTATAGCAGAAACAGCTTATCTCAGGGTGGGCTGACTTTTTCCATAAAAGGCCATATAGTAAATACATTGGCTTTGAAGGTCTCTTTTAGTCAGCTTTTTCACTGCTGTGACCAATAAAACTGAAAAGGACAATTTTACAGGAGGAAAAGTATATTTGGTGCTCACGGGTGTGGAGAAGTCTCAGTTCATGGACAGCAATTCCATTGCTCTGGACCCAAGGTGAGGCAGGACATCATGGTGGCAAATAGACTTGGTGAAGGAAAATAGCTCAGCACATGGCAATCAGGAAGCGGAGAGCTCCGCTCACCAAAAACAAAATATAAATCTCAAAAGCATACCTCTCAGTGACCTACCTTCTCCAGTCACACCCTACCTGCCTATAGTTACCACCCAGTTAATCCACTTAAGTTGATTAATGCACTGATAAGGTTAAGGCTGGCATAATCCAATTATTTCACCTCTAAATTTTCCTGCTGACTCCTGGTCTAGAGGGACAGCCCTGGAAGGACAGTTCTATAGCAATCTGTACCCAGGCCTTGGGTGAAGCACAAGGGACCATGTGCCCAGATCCTATTTATCCCTCAGAACCTCTACCTTGTGGTCTTCCTGGGGTTCTTAGAACAAGTCACACCCAGCCTAGATACCCTCTGCATGAAGCTCATCCTTCCCTACCCCACTTGTTTAGTAGAACTCCTACTCAGCCTGCAGATCCCAGCTTAAACACCTAAATATCACATATATCAGTAATCCTCCCTGGCCCCAAACCTGGGTAAGGAGTCCTGGCAAGTGCTTCTGTAGCACCCTGTCCTTTGCTGTCATTGCCCTTCACACCCTTTGGCCACTGCTAGGTCATCTTTTTCTTCAGACTTGGATTTGTCACAAACTCTGTGCTCAGGTTGTGCAGATTTAATACAGTGATCATAATGCTCAGGGTAAATGAGGTGAGTCTTATGCCAAAGATTAGATTAAAGGGAAAGGTTAGCAGCATGCCCGAAAAATAAAACAGGATTGGGTAAAGGGGTCCCAGCACCAGGTACAGGTGTGCAGATAGGCTGTGAATATTCCTCCTGCCTTCTGCTTTACCCCATGGGCAGCATCTGCCCAGTCCCTGCTTCCTGTGGGCACTCTGCCAGGAAGCCACGTCACCAGCAGGCTGTTAACCTTGGTAATGAAAAGCACAACTTTATGAGCAGCAGCAATTGGCTAAACTCATTAATTTTATTCATAATAGAAAATTAATGCTGAGAGGGAGTGGACGAGCAGCAGTAAGGACCTCTGGTTTTAAACATAAAGGGGGAAATATAGAGTCATTTCCTGATATGGAGCATTATATTCCCCTTTATTACATTGCAGCAGAGTCATTTTTAACTGCCTTATTTTTGTGGGGGAATACTTTGTTTTCAAGTTCCAGGATTTCCATTTTCATTAGGAATAGGAAGCAAGGACAGTAGAGCCCTCCTTCCGCATAGCTTCTCTGCCTTGTTCCCCTTCTGTATGCACATTAGAATGAGGTGGGGTATCAGGTATCCTTATGTGGTCCTGGCTAGTTGACTAAGGAGCCGTTATCAAGGTCTCCATGGTATTTGTACAGCCCAAGGTTGTTCTCTTTCCCCCTTTTCTCCTTGCTCAACAGACAGCATATGATTCTCAAAGCAGAGCCTCTGAGAGTGGGATAGAGGAAAGAAAATTAAAATGGAGAATAGAAAACATAGGGGAAAAAATAAAAGGAAAAAAGGGAGAGCAGAAAAAAAGAAACATGTATTAAGAACCAAACATGAGCTAAGCACATGAAGGGCTTTACATACTTAACGTCACTTAATTTTTACAATCCTTTGAAGTTGGAATGATTTTCCCTGCTTTGGAGAGAGAGGAGATGGAGCCTTGGGAAGGTAAGTAATGTCTCAAGGCATATTCCTCAAACCCAGGTCTGTGTGATTGTAAGTGACACAATATTCCCCCTGGCCATCTCCTACCCACCCACCCAAACCTGCTGTAGCTCTTACTGCATTCTGGTATCCAGGTCCATCTGGGAATCGCAGTGAGTCAAAAGTCACACATGACTGCATAATTAAGGAGAACAGCAGGTGACAGAAACAGAGAATCAAGGGCAGGCTATGAAGGATCTTCTAGTGCTGGGGCTCCTCCAAGGGTTCTGGAAGTCCCATGCTTCCTGCAGGGAAGCACATCCTAACTTCACTGGAGGGTGAAGCCCTTTGGTTAAGAAACAGTGCTTATGCTCTTGAGACAAATTTCCTGGGCTCAGAAGTCAATGACTGCTTGACCTTCCCAAAAATGATGGACACTGGAGATTCCAAGGCCCATTGAGCCTCCCCAGGAGTACAAGAGGCGACCAATCATGGCTGCCTCTGGCAAGAGGAAAATATGCTTCAAACTAAATTGCTTCAGGAAGGCTGGACCTCCTGCTCACCTTTTGAAATAAATAGATGGTGACTTTGGAGTGAATACAGGCACCATGAGGGCCCTGGAGATTGGATTGAGTGTGGACTCCTATGATTACAGAGCTGGAAACTTCTGGGAAACTGAAGCAGCACAAAGGCCTTCAAACTCTGATTCTTGCAATCAAATCAGAGATTTCAAACATTGCTCAGAGTAACAGGCATGAGTTTTTTAGAAGGGATGTGAAAGGGAAAATTGAACACTCTATAGAGGGAGAATGGGTCCTCAAAGAGGAGAGGGACTATGTGCCTCTTCTATCCTAGACTTTAATTGGTGATTCCAGGGAAGTTTGCAGAGAGTTCTACCCAGGTCTACCTCTTGACTTTTAACTGACAACAGGATGACATTAGACTTTGAAGTCCCCATGACTGCTGTAGGTCATTTTGGCCCATGATGACCAGTTCTAATTGGAATCTGTTCTTTCATATTTTATGGTTAGGAATAATTACCCTTATCTCCATGAGCTCTAGGATCTGATCTGTGAAAGGGTCATAAAAGTCTCTCCCTTCAGGGTAACTTGTGTTCCTCTTTACGAAAATTATTTTGGGCCTGCATTTCTCCTGTAAATAACGGGTAGTTTGCTGAGAGGAATTTAATATACCCTGTCCACGTAAATCAGGCAGGGCTGCAGGTATCTTGCTTTGTAAAAGGGAAAGCATGTGGGGGTTATCACAGTGGGCCCAATTTATAGAATTATTTCCTGAACCTTGTGTTCCCACTACTCATATGTGTCTGTCTCCATCACTATGTGGGATGGACCAGGTTCAAATCCTAGCCTGACCTTCACTATCCTTACTTCAACAAGCTTTTTAACCTCCTGCACCTTGGATTCCACATTCACATATGTAATAAGAATACTCACACAGTTTAAGGATCACATTATAAAAATGTGAGCAACTTGGCATTTAGTAAGCCCCATCCTGTATCTGTGAGCAACGCATAGAGAATAGGGCCTTGTTATTAGGAAGGGTGGATGAGAAGTCATTTGTCTACTGGGACACTTCATTTTTGACATGTATTTTCCCCTATAAACATCTTATTACACCTATCATCAAGGCATTATTGAAACATGGCTTAATTTCCCCAAATCCAGGAAATCCAAGTCTGTACAGATTCTGTGACTAGGCAAAGGCATATATAGTGTCTTACACCATAATTTCTCTCACCCTCCACCCTAGCCTCCCCTCTTGTCTCCAGAAGATCCAGCATGTCATAGCTGACAGACAGGTTTAAAAGCAGAAGAGCTTGTGGGGCACTTATGGTCTCCACCAAGTGTCCTCTACAAAGGGCCAACAGAATTACACCCCAGACATGGTAATACTTTGAGCTAACTTGTATGATTTAATGTCTAGGTACCTCACTCTTATTCTCTTGGAACATTTGCCTTTTGCAAGTGAATTGCTGTTGTCCTTCAATCCAAAAGAAATGACAATGGACTCCCCTTGGAAGCTCCCAGGAGCTAAAGAACTCAGTTGACAATTTTCTGTTGTCAAATTGTTCAAGCAGCATAAATGCTTCCTGCATAGAACCTCCCTGGTGTGAACTGGCCTGAAAGCTTTTACACCATCCTCTTGCAAAGAAAATGAGATGCTTCTCTGTGAAAGAGAAAGAGCAGCTGCCTATTCACAACACAGTTTCCAGGTGTATGTATGCTCATTGTATTCAAGAAGGGCATTTGGCTGCTGAACACCTTCAGCAAAAGACCTTTAAGAAAGTCTTGTGAAAGGCATTGCTTCAATTGTCCATACATGACAGAGTTGATTCCCATCTTGCATTCAAGGCTGCAATGAATGCTATTTCAAATTTGTAGCATCAAAAAGCTTCTTAATACAGACTTTTTGAGTTAACTCTTACAGGAATCATTAAGGCCATTATTGTGCCATTCCCTGGACTTCATTTAATGGATTTTAAATGTCATTCACACTTTCATGTGGCTTCTCTGCTCATAGAATAAGTTCTGTATGTTCTTCAATCTCTTAGCAAAGTGAGGCTATAAATAATCAATGGCTTGAACCTACTATTACTGGGGGTATATAGCTCAGTAATAAAGTTTTTACCTAGCATGCACAAGGCCCTGTGTTCAATCCCCAGAACTTGGGGGTGAGGGGGAGACAAAGAAAAAAAACTGAAAAAAAAATTCAGAATAAACTGGAAAATTTTTTTAATAGTTTAAGACTTTAATGACATTACTGCACTATTATACCAGCAGTGAACTTCCAAGCTTCAAACTTCATATATATATTTGGCATTCATTGCTTTTTATTTTTTTTCATTTTTTAATTCTAATTTGTTATACACATTTACAGAGTACATTTCATTTCATATTACATATAAAGAGCACAATTTTTCAAGTTGCTGGTTTAACATAAAGTATTTTTACAACAATTGTGTCTTCATACATGTATTTAGGGTAATCATGGATAACTCAGTATGCCATTATTTCTATCCCCTTGTCCCCTCCCTTCCCTCCCCCCCCTTTGTTCTATTTAAAACTCTTTCATTCCTCTCATTCCCTCTTTCTTGCCTTTATAAGTTAGTATCTTCATATCAAAGAGATCATTCGACCTTTGGTTTTTTGGGATTGGCTAACTTAGCATTATTTTCTCCAACTCCATCCATTTACCTGCAAATGCCATGATTTTATTCTCTTTTAGTGCTGAGTAGTGTTCCATTGTGTATATACACCAAAGTTTCCCTATCCGTTCATCAGCTGATGGGCATCGAACTAATATTGTCAAAATGACCATTCTCCCAAAAGCACTATACAGATTCAATGCAATACCAATCAAAATCCCAATATCATTCCTCACAGAAATAGAAAAAGCAATCATGAAATTCATCTGGAAATATAAGAGACCCAGAATAGCCAAAGCAATTCTTAGCAAGAAGTATGAAGCTGGTGGCAGTACTATTCCAGACCTTAAATTGTACTACAAAGCAATAGTAACAAAAACAGCATGGTATTGGCATCAAAATAGACCAGTTGACCAATGGTACAGAATAGAAGACTCAGAGACGAACCCACACACCTTCTTATATTAGACAAAAGTGCCAAAAATGTTCACTGGAGAAAAGACAGCCTCTTCAACAAATGGTGTTGGGAAAACTGGAAATCCTCATGTAATAAAATGAAATTAAATCTCTTTCTCTCACCATGCACAAAACTTAACTCAAAGTGGATCAAGAACCTAGGAATTAAACCAGAGACCTTTCACCTAATAGAAGAAAAAGTAGGCCCAAATCTCCATCATGTTGGTTTAGGCTCCAACTTCTTCAATAAGACCCCTATAGCACAAGAACCCAAAACAAGAATAAATAAATGGGATGGATTCAAACTAAAAAGCTTCTTTTCAGCAAAAGAAACAATCAGTGAGGTGAATAGAGGACCTACAGAATGGGAGCAAATCTTTACCGAAAGCACATCAGATAGAACACTAACCTCAAGGATTTATAAAGCTCTTAAAAGCCTTAACACCAAAAAATAAAAATAAAAAAAAAATAACCCAATCAATAAATGGGCCAAGGAACTAAGCAGACACTTCTCAGACGATGATATACAAACAATCAACAAATATATGAAAAAATGTTCAACATCTCTAGCGATTAGAGAAATGCAAATCAAACCAACTCTAAGATTTCATCTTACTCCAGTCAGAATGGCAGCTATCAAAAAAACAAACAACAATAAATGCTGGCGAGGATATGGGGGGAAAGCACACTCTTACATTGCTGGTGGAGCTGCAAATTGGTGAAGCCAATCTGGAAAGTAGTATGGAGATTCCTAGGAAAACTAGAAATGGAACCACCATTTGACCCAGCTACCCCACTCCTTGGCCTATTCCCAGTGAACTTAAAAACAGATTACTACAAGGACACAGCCACATCAATGTTTATAGCAGCACAATTCACAATAGTTAGATTGTAGAACCAACCCCGAGGCCCATAAACTGGAAATTTTTATTTATTTCTTTACAGTATTGGAGATTGAACCTAGGGTTTCATGATTGGCAAGTTCTCAACCATGAGCTATATCCAGTCTGGGAACTTTAGGGCCTACATTATTTGAAGTTGATTGACTCTTGTTTCAAAGTGTACCTAGGATTTGTTTTAATCAGCATGGCAAGTCCAATAGCTGAAGAGACAATTGCTATTTGAATAATACCTTGTGTTATTGTTTAGATCTGGAATGTACCTCCAAAACCTCCTGTGTTGAAAGTGTGGTCCTTAAGGCAGCAAAGTTCAGAGGTAGGGCTTTTAAGCAATGATTGGGTCCTAAGACTCTGACCTCATCAGTGAATTAATTCATTTGATTGATAGCTGAATGGACTATTGGGAAGTGGGGGCCTAGTTAGAGGAAGTAAGTCACTGTGGGCATGCCATGAAAGGGTTTGTCTATTCCCTGGTTCCTTCCCCCACCCCTGTCTCTTTCTCTCTCCCCTTCTCTCCTTCTTAGACTGAGCAGCTTTCCTTTGCCATGCCCTCCTGCCATGATGTTTCTGCAGTGGAGTTGACCAATCATGAAACTGTGAGCCAAAATAATTTCTTTCTTGTCCAAGTTGTCCTTGTCAGGTATTTTGGTCACAGTGATGCAAAGCTGGCTAACATACTTTGTTACTCACAGTTACCAAAATTATGATGTAGATGATGTATGGCACACCATAACACTCAAGGTCAGTAGGAAAGCACCAGGTGGGTTAGGAGGCAGAAGGAGCAAGAGGAAAGCATGGGCCAAAGCTTTTATTGTGGTTTCCCTGGAAAGAAACAGGCAAGGCAGAGTAAGTATCTGAGCAGGATTAGGATTAAATAGTTTAAATAATTTCAGCAGATTCTTGGCTTTGCAGGTGATCCCTTCTCCTGTACCTGGCCCTGGTATTATTTAGGGCAGGAAACTACTGTAGAAGCCTGAAAAGAAAGAGACTATGGACTGCATACCAAAGACTTAATCACAGGCGAGATTTTTGAGATCTCCAGGAATTAGCTAACCCTGGGAGGGGAAGTCTGTTCCTGGTCCCTAAGACCCCAGGTGTCAAAGCATCATAAGAATAAGAAATTAAAAACATAGGTTTAACATAACCCTTTACAGTGGTCACATTTGAATTTGAATTATAAAAATGTTTTATGAGTGCTATTATTATTATTATTGATATACAGTCTTTTTGTCTACAGTCTTTTTCTGAGTCATTACCAAGATGTTTCATTCAGTCAAAGGAAGCACTAAAGTGTTCTCCAGTAAGCCTTACCAGGAGGCCCTGCATTTTCTCCTCCAAGGACTTGCAGCAGGCAGTTCTGCATGTGCATAGGAGAGCCCTCAGCAAGCTGGTGCTTCTGGAAAACCTTTGTCTCTCTATGATCTGACACTGCTAGTGAGAAGCACTTTCAAAAAACCCAGAGTCAATGTAGTACCTTCATAAAAGGAAAAGAGAAAGGAGATGTAACAGAGAGTGCTATGTCAGGTTTCAGTGCCACAGACCACAAAAATCCATCCCATTTCTCTGTGGCACCTTCACTTTCTTTGCTTTAGGGAGCACAGTGGGGTTTTTTCAGTATGTGAACCCCAAAACCACATCTAGAGTGTTCTCTAAATCACAATTTTTGACTTTTAAAGGAGATAACATGTATACCTCACAAGCCAGGAATCACTTATATCCAATTCACCTCTTGTATCCAAAGGTTCTGCATCTGCTGATTCAACCAAGCATTACTCAAATATATTCTTAAAAATTGTGTCAGTACTGAGCAGGTCCATATTTTCTTGTCATTCTTTCCAAAATAATACAGCAGTTATACTACTATCTATATAGCATTTACATTGTTTAGGTATTATAAGCAATTTAGAAGATAATTTAAAGCAGACAGGAGGTTGTACATCAATTATACAAAATACTGAGTCGTGAGTTCCCACAACTTCAATATACTCAGGGTCTTTGAATTGATCCACTGTGGATATGAAGAAAAGACTATAGTTATTAAATTATTATTACTACACAAAGTAAACTCTATTTTGAATGTTTGCTTTGCTTTTAATTCTGTGTATAACCTACTAAAAGGATTTCACTACCAGTACCAATATTACCCTGCAGTTCCCAAAACCCTGAAGAAGTACAGATCTTTCCAGAAGACTCAACTAGAAGCCAGCCATAACTAATATTTAACTGATAGTATTATTTTTAAGTTAAATTTCCTTACTTTTTATAAAAATGAGACTTTTTCAATGTAACAATTCAAACTATATAAACATTTTCCACAAAGAGGAAAGAAAAAATCTTCCATGCCTGAAAATATCCACCATTAATTTTTTTTTTTTTTGTACCAATGATTGAACCCAGGGGTGCTTAACCACTAAGCCATATCCCCAACACTTTTTATATTTTATTTAGAGACAGGGTCTTGCTGAGTTGCTTAGGGTCTTGCTAAGTTGCTACGACTAGTTTTGAACTTTCAATCTTCCTGCCTCAGCCTCCTGAGCCCCTGGGATTACAGGCGTGTGGCACCACGCCCACCCCACCATTTACTTTTGATGCTTCTACTCCCTGAATACTGTGTGGTATATACACGTGTTTATATGTAACCAACTCTACAATAGGCGTACAGTAATGGAATATGATATAAGCTGTACAGTGACCTTGTTTCATGTAAAAATCTCATCCAAGTCTGTTCACATTATTCACCATGTTTTATTGTAATGATCAGCCATATTTTGCTCTACCAATTCACTGTTGATGGGCAGTCTAGTTGTTCTCATTGTTTTACAATTCTAAACAATTACTTGGTGAATACCCTTGAGTGTCCTGTAACTCTCTACTAATAGTATATTTGGAAGTGAACTTGTTGATTCAAAGGGAAAACACACTTATATTAAATACATTTTAACACACTGCCCACCAAGTGTTAAGAAAACCCCTAAACATTAGCCGGGCGTGGTGGTGCACACCTGTAATCCCAGCTCTTAGGAGGCTGAGGCAGGAGGATTGCGAGTTCAAATCCAGCCTCAGCAATGGTGAAGCACTTAGCAACTCAGTGAGACCCTGTCTCTAATAAAATACAAAAAGGGCCTGGGGATGTGGCCCATTGGTCGAGTGCCCCTGAGTTCAATCCCTGGTACCAAAAAAAAAAGAAAACCCCTAAACAACACTTGAGATTGTCGAAATCCTCAGAACATCTCTAACAGTTTTATTAATATTTTTCAGTATGATAATAGAAAAATATCTCATCATTGTTATTTGCTATTGCTAGTGTAAATGAAAATCTTTGTATTGGTTTATTGTTGTTTATATCTCATGTTGTGTGTATGCAAATCATCTATCCAAATTCTGCAGCCACTTTTCTATTTGTTTGTTCTTGATCTTTTCTTTTTGAGTTAAAAGATGCAATAATGTCCAGGTTTGAATATCAGCTCAAAATCAAACTGCCTAAGTTCAACTTCACTTCATCTTCCACATATAAGACGAGTGTTTGGCACACAGAAGCACTCAGTAATATCATGATAAGGATGAGGTTAAATTCAAGTATTTTAACAATTGTGTAGCATAGTCATCAATAAATTAGAATGGAAATCAGCTGTATCATTTGAGCAGCATCCTAAAGGCAGTATTCTAATTAATCTGTTGATTCCTGGAGAGTGCAGTGATGGGCAGGTCCTAGGGGAATTGGTAACAGGATAGATGTTACCTGAAGGCTCAGGGAAGCTGTTCTTTACCAGCCAGTATGAAGATTGTCAGTATTCTCACATGTAGGCCACTGTACTTGTTCTACTGGCTTGGCTATACTAACAGCATGCCCAATGGAAGGCAGAGACCTTCTAGTTTCTCACTAGTCTTTCTGCTTTGTTAATAATTTTCTAGAACTTTAAAATTTTATGTGATTACACTTATCAATCGTTTCCTTCATGCTTTTGAAAGGCCTTATCCACTCAAAGACTATACAAATATACACCCACGTTCCAGTTTTGTTTGGCCTCATTTAGCATGTAAAATCTTTTGCTGATGTTCTGGTTTTTTAAACAAATCCATTCTCATTGCCCCAATCAGATTCTGTCTGTTACAAGTTAATATACACTCGCACACACGCGCGCGCACACACACACACACACACACACTTGTGTGATATGTATCCAGTGCTCTCTGGCCTGTCAAATGGGACTGGGCCCCACTGGTCACTCTCACATCTCCTCGTATCCTTCCTGTTTATAGTCCTCTATTACCTACTTGGATTTATTTGATTAGTGGTTGTATCTTTCATACACTTCAGTAAATTCCATGAGGACAAGGACAGAGTTTGTGTTCAGCTCACCATTCTAGTCCCCAGGGACAAACACAGGGCCTAAATTATATAAGAGTATCACAGATATTTGTTGAATGAGTGAGTGAAAAAGGGAGAAAAAGCAAAGAGAGAATGTGAGAAGGGATGAAAGACACAGCCTTTATGTCATAGTCTTTGTAGGCTTTGCCCTTCCACACCCACAGCCACAGCCCATCTCCCTGCAGTGTTTTCTCAGCACAGATGGCAGAATTTAGTTGAATGCAGTTGAGTGGAAGGTGGCTGTTTTCCTCTTTGATCTCAGAGCACAGAGCATTCTCATGACTGACCTATGCAGTCTTGAAGACTAATTATTTGTGTATGTGTCTTCTTCTCTCTTTAGATTGGAATCTTCTGGGAAACAAGGACCATCTATCATTCATTGTTATGTCCTATCCTCCATAAGCTGAGTTTAATCTCAGAAATGTTTGCAAATAAAAAAAGAAAGCCTCTGGCATCCTAGCCTGAGCCTATGACAGCACAGCATTGGGAAATCCCAGCTCCTGTGGCTCCCGGCTGTCGACTGTTGGAAGATGACTCTTCCCGTGAGGCATTGATATCTGCAGCTCCCTCACCCCATCTAGGTTATTACCTGTGCCTCCACCCCACTTTAGCTATAATTATTGAATGTGTAAATTACCCTCAACGAAGTGACAATGACTCAATTAAAAAAGGAGATCTAAAGTCAAAGCTGTCGCATCAGAGAAATCAGACATGACAAAGAAATGAAATAAGCAGCACTCTGCAGGGCAAGTACTCCAGAGCTAAGCAGCTAGGGATTCCTTCCCTCAATCTCCAGGCTCCCCTTTAGCCCAGGAGAAGGAGTGAGCCCATCAAGATAGCATGTGAATAAGTGGAAGAAGGTGAGCATACAGGTTGCTATAATTTAGATCTTAAGTGCTGCTCAAAAGCCTATGTGTTAAAGGCCCCACCTTGGAACTATTGGGAGATGGTGGAAAGTTTCAGAGATAGGACTTAGTTTGGGGAAATCTTCTGGGCACTGGGACATGCCCTTGAAGGAAATAATGGGAACCTATCTCCTTCCTCTTCCTCTCTTTCAATTCCCAGTCATGATGTCAGCAGTTTTGCCACATGCTCCCACAGCAACAATGCCAGCTGATGGTGAAATGAAAACTACAAAAACGACTCTGATTCAAAATGAAACTTTCCTCTTTATAAGTTGATTATCTTAGGTATTTGTTATAGTAATGGAAAGCCAACACACAGAGCCAATACAATTTGATCCTTTGATAGATGGAAGAGTCCTGATGGGAGCTGAAGGAATTAAGTTGGAGGACGCAAATGTTTCTGCACCCCAAGAATAGCCTTAGGCTCAGAAACCAAAATATGTACTACTATCCTTTACAATATACACCTCTTCCAGAGACCAGTGTAGGGATACATGCTCTTCCTGGGAACATCCAGAGCATTGCTGAATAGGAGCTAGAATGTAGGAGGATGTCAGAGCTCCCACTCTGGCGGAGCTCCTTGTTTGCATGAGGATATGGGAAAAATATAAAACTCATAAGGGGAAGCACAAAACTGAAGAGACAATGACATAGACATTCCTTAGTATAATGAATGCTGCTAGACATTAATAAGAAGAAATAGATTCCTTCTCTTTCATTCATCTTATCCCTCCCCTCTGACATCATATCAGGTTGAGCATCATTGATGAACAGGTATAGAATCAAATGTGTCTTATGTTTGAGATACAAATAAACTTGCGAGAAGCTGGTAGAGAACAAAGTCTGAATATATTTGCCTTTGCTTGTATGTAGGAGAGGGTAATTGATTCAATTGGTTATGAACTTTGGTAGTATCACATAAGTGGAGTTTGCCCTTCCATGTGAATCCGTAGATTCCCCTAAAATGTCTTTAAAAAAAAAATCTTCCACAACAGATCATTAGAAGGAAAAGTGACCATGCATCTTAGAGATAGCCAATTGCCAGCTACACAAGATAGGCACCAGAAGATTCCTTGCCTCTGGCATAGGCCATAGCATTTCCAAAGGTGGGACAGGCAGGGCCAGTTTTCACATCTTAAGGGACTATCACTCAGAAGAGCAGCATCTGTCAAATGTTTCACACTGATTCTAAAGATGGTTTGTTTTACTGCAAGCAAAATATAAATCAATATGGAAAAAGAAAAATGAGTATAATCAAATAGCAAATCAGAAAAATCATGCCATCAATATTCTTGAAATTATAATGTGCTTGAGCTCTACAGCAAGCATGCTCTGAGGACCAAGTGGCTATCCTGACACTGCAGAATGTCACCATATCTTGTTGGAGAAGGGTTTTCACTCCTAATGTAGAGAAGGCAGAGTTACACATTAAACCTGATATCTACTGAAAAAGAAATGCAATGACTTGGATAAATGCATACTATTTTACCAATCAAAAGTAATTTGACACACATTTAATGTAGCACATCCATTTCCTCCTAAAATGCAAGTAGATGGTATGTCTTCCATTATAGTGTTTCCTCAGAAGTGAAAAACAAAAACAAAACAAAACAACAACAATAACAGCACAGTATTTGAAGTTCTACTCTGGGCTAGGCACCAGGAACAGTCATGGTTCTTGTCATCAGGGAGCTGACAGGCCAGTGGAAGGGAACAGAGAATAAGCAGGTCATTAATGAGCAGTGTGGCAAGGGCAAGTGATACACAAGTGTCTTCAGGAACACTTGTGGGGACATAGTATAGTTCTAAGGGGAAGCTGATGTCCAAGCAATGTTTGAAAGGCAAGGAACTGACCAAGGTGAGGAGTCTGGGGAATTACAGACCAGGAGAATAGTAGATACAAATATCCAAACAAAAAAGAATGTGAAAGTCCTCTGGGGAAACTAAAAGTTTCATTTGTCTGGATGCCTCGGTGCTGGGGGAGAAAGGAATGATGTTGAAGACACAAGTAAATTTTAGATCATGCAAAACCCAGAAATTTGCCTGGGACAAACTTTCATCATGCAGACAACATGAAGTCATGAAAGGATTTTAGCAGAGGAATGAGAAAACCGGATTTACAATCTTAAGCATATCAAACATGCAGTGCAGAGAAGGGATTACAAGAAAGCAGAATAAGAAATAGGGGGTCATGGGGCTGGGGTTGTGGCTCAGTGGTGGAGCGCTTGCCTAGCACATGCGAGGCCCTGGGTTCGAACCTCAGCATCACATAAAAATAAATAAATAAAGGTATTATGTCCAATTATAACTAAAAAATAAATATTAAAAAAGAAATAGGGGGCCAGTTAGGAGGTTAAAATAATGAGAGCACAGATTTGTATCTTGTCTATTCTGAACAAACTCTTTCTTCTAAATGGGCAGGCAGATGCTCAATTATACCATCCTCCACCCCTGCTTCCAATTCCCATGTACTTTCCCACCTTATAGACCATATTTACATTCATCTTTTGTAGGTACCAATAGGATAGGAAGATGTTTCCAGGAATTCTCTGATGATGTCAGGTCAACCTGTAGACACATGTCTACTAGGGCCCCTCCCCAGTTTCACCCAGGCACAGTGCTGGCCACAGAATCACAGGCAGATGGGTTCTCATGCCTTTGGATAAATTGCTGCAGGGAAATCTGACTAATCATGCTACTTGGCTGATGGCTACTCCAGCAAGATCTCAGGAGCCAGCCTGCCAATTGACTGGAACAGACCACTGGTTCACCCTCATCAGCCATTCTGGTATCCTCCTGCCACATTTTCCTTTCTGCATATATCTCAGCTCAAGCCTAAAATTTCTGTTGAGATCCCCTGCCCTTCTCCCTCTGGCATAAGTAATCCCTATGGTGCTCAAGAGGTCTGTTTAGACACATGGCATTCCTAGAAGTAGCCATCTTCATAGGAGCAGCCAACCACAGCAAAGAAGGAGGGCCCTTTCTGAAAGCAGGTCTAAAAAGTGCTCACTAAGTGGACCCAGTGAGGAACTCAACTTCTCTGAGCTGCAGGTTGAGCTTCTTTATCAGCAGATAGAAGAATAAAAAAGGCTTCCAAAAGGCAGAACAATAATGTCCTCTACAGAGAGAGCCAAAAACAATGAAATGAAGATTGTTGATGTTTACATACAACCTATGCAGCCAAATCTGAAGCTTATTCTTCAGAAGAAGCCATAATTTTCAACACAGAGTCTCACACAACAGAGCCCAGGCTGTAGGCAGTATTTCTGCATCAAGGCGTCTTTACACAACACAATTTGGAAATGGCCTGGAATGAAATTAAACGGCAGTTTGGTTGCACTTTAATCACTGGAGGCCGATCAAGATGTTGCTGTGATTATGACAGAGGAATCTATATTTATTGTCTCGTGGGGATCTGCATTGGAGATACAGTGATCTTTCTGCAAAGCACCCAATTTATTCATAAAGCCGTAGCTAAGCATTGCAACTGTGAGTCATTCAAGTGTGTCTTCCTCCAGCCTCACAGAGCCAGAAGCCAGGGGATGGAGCCCCATCTATTTGGCTGGCTTCTCTGCATCTGGCCCTGGTGGAGTTTATTGAGATGGTTCCTTGAATCATTCCCCACAACCACTCTAGAGCCTGCTTGCCACAAGCAGAGGGGCAGGCTTGTGCTTGTTAGTAAGTGCAGAAGAGGACCAGACAGACCACCTGAGTGAGAATCCACAAATGCTGAGAGGAAAGACTAAGGCCTTCATCAACCATTCCAGCACTCAGGCAAGGAGATTTCAAAGGCTCTTTAATTTTCTTGGCCTGTGCCCACGTGTGACTCGTGATTGAAAATATCTGCACCAAACAGACATTCATAAAACGCCTACTCCACACCAGGCTGTGGACGAGAAAAGTGTGGGAAGGTGGGGAATGCAGTTACAAAGGTGGGTAAAATGCCATCCAGCAAGGGACAATGTGACAGCTTAGCCATGCAGGCACTCAGAGAATCTTGAACTGAATGAAGCCTGGGCCCAGAAAACCGACCTGTGCCAGTGCCCATTCCAGACCTGGTGCCAGATATATAAAGACAATGGGACCATCCTTAGCTTCATCATGGTTTGACTACTTGGGATGATGTGAGAGGTGTCTTATAAGGAAATATTAAACCAAGAAGTCTAAGCAGCCTAAATGCCACGTATCTTGCTTCTGTCCCTCCCCAGCTGTGTCCAGAGCAAACTCTGATATGCTCACAAAAGCCAGTTATATACATCTCTCCCTAACTCTGAGATCTCAAAATCAGCCATGAGGAGAGTATTTACACCACTAAAACCAGAAAACACTACTACTTTAGTTTGAATGTCCCCTCTAAAACTCGTGAGGAAATTTAATTGCCACTGTGATAATATTCGACAGTGGGACATTTAAAGGGCAACTAAGTCACAAAGGGTCCACTCTCATGAATGGATTAAGGCCATTATTGTGGAAGTGGCCTTATTATAAAGGCAGGCTGCCTGTCTTGCACATGCTTACTTGCTCTTCCACAGTGTTATAACACAGGATGAAGGTCCTCACCAAATGTAACCCCACCCTCTTGTACTTCCCAGGCTTCAGACCCTGAAATGAATACACCTCCATTGTTTGTAAATAACCCAGTCTAATATATTCTGTTATAGCACCAGAACACAGACTAAGGTAACTACAAAGGAAGGATTTTTTTTTTCATTGCCAGCTGATAAGCATTCACCAGCACATCACAACCTTCACCCCAAAATCTAAATGACTAGAATAAAATTAATTCTAATGCCTCTCGCCTAATCTTAAGCTGATTCCAATACATCATATCTTCAGGTGAACAAAAAGTCTTAAGTTAAAGAGAATCTAGATATTTATGCCATCTACCCGCAAGACATAAAGGAAGATGCCATCTTTTTCAAGTATGTGGCTGTGTTGGGGTAATCCAGAATAAATATGAGTGATCACAAAAGTGGACACACACACACTCTCTCTCTCTCTGTCTCTCTCTCACATGCACGCACACACACGCACACATACACACACATAGTACTTACTATGTGTAAGACAGCAGAATGCTTTATACAATTGATCAAGGACAGTATTATTTATTCTGTCTAGAAATCAAAGAAATAGATACTGCTATATACCTGTTTTATAGATGATGAAACTGAATTTCAGAGATTCTAAATGTACTAGCTTGCTTCCATGGTAGGTAAGAGCTGAGATCATTCAATATGTGGAGCTGGATTCCAATTTTGGGTACTCCCTTGGAATCATATCACAGGGTTCCAAATAGAACTCAAGAGCATACCAGTCTGTGGGTATGCACAGGAGATCAGGGCTGGGCATACCCAAACAAGAATGTGGCAGTGATTCAGTCTTTTTATGCTGCATAATGGAAGAGCACAGGGTGAATAATTTATAATTAACAGAAATTAGTTGATTCACAGTTCTGGAGACTGAGAAATTCAAAATAGAGGTGTTGCAATTCTTGCTGCATTGTAACATAGTAGAGGGTATCACATGGTGAGGGAGCAAGAAAAGGTCAAATATGCTTCTATAACTAACCCACTCCCATAATAACATAAATCCATTCATGTGGGCAGAACCCTCATTACCTGATCGTCACTTAAATGTCCCACTTCTCAACAATGTTGCACTGGGGATTAAACTTCCAACACATGAACTTTGGTGAACACATTCAAACCAAAGCACGCAGGATATTTCTTTCAGGAGCTGCAGATATCAGATTGTTGAACTACACTTTGTATCCAGAACCAGACAGACCCTTAGGAAACCCTTGACCAACTGACATACTCTTCTTCATCCCTGGAGTGGGAGATGCCACCCTCAAAGTAACACCCTACCTTGTTCGTGTCACTATGTCAGGAGGACCAAGAACACTGCTCTTGGGTCTGCTGTCTCCTTCCATAGCTACCTCATGGACTAGAGAACAACCACTAGGGCAGCCAGACTGGGAGACTCTGAACTTGCCCATCATCTGGTTATCCTGAAGGCCATGGACGCCAAGTATTTCTCTGCAGCCAGCAGAAGAACTGTTATAAGCAAAAAGAGTCATTTGACAGCTGCCTATGTCCTGCTGGAGCAATGTCCCAGAACTTCACAGGGAGCAACATAAAGGATAGCAGGCTGAAGTTGAAAAATGGCATTTTCATCCTCTTTAAGCCTCTGAATGGAGAAAGGATTAGACCAATGTATTTGGGGAACTTTCTAACTCAAACTCTTCCCTTTTCTTCCCTTACTGACAGACTCCAGAGACTGGGCCCAAGATCAGTTTTCATTAATTGCTCTATGTACATTTACCACTCAGTGAAATGTTATCTGATGCCAACATCAGCAGCAACTTGTCTGCTGCAATTGTGGGTCCCATAATGCTAGAACTCTTGCCCTTGATGTGTGAGTGCAGTGACACAAATTGTGTTCTCATCTCCAGACATGGAACCTCATCTCAGGTCCTTTCACTGCAGTTCAGCATTTATGGAGTCAATTTCTCTGGGCTTGGGCTGCACACATGGGCAGTAGTGAATAAGCATGATAGCCTCCCTACTCTAAATGCTGAGCTCCTCTCCCTTCTTCTTTTAGCTCATGCCTACAGACAGGTATAGGTTCTACTCCAATGGTGTGATTAAGTCATCTGAAACCATTCCACAGAACTATTGGCTAAAGATTGCTAAACAGGATGTGGAAGCCAGACACTTAAACCTCTGGGGTGATGGGAGACGTCAGCCTGTCTGATCTGTTGTTTAGACATGGATTGTAATTCTCAACACGGTGTTCTTTATTCCACTGTGTGGATTCTAATTAACTGCCAGAAATGCATTGTTGAGGGGATGATGGATTATGCTTGAGAAACTATTAATATAACTCATTCACTTCTGCCCATGTGTGGCCCAAGCCCAGAACAATTGACTCTAGAAATACTGAGCTGCAATGAGAGGACCCAAGAAGAGGTTCCATGCCTGGCAATGAGGACATAATTGATGCCACCACACCCACAACTGCAAGACAAGACCTCCAGTCTTCTGCATCCCACAATTGCAGCAAACAGGATACTCATGATGGTGATATCAGATGACACCACACTGAATAATAAATGATACCTACAGCAACAGGTCAAATTTAACAAAATTGGAGTTACTTGGAATAGATATAAGGTCCTATATGTGGTCTGTAAAATGAATCACATGAGTCTGGGGAAAATGGAGGGATCACAATAAGAGTCACTGGGTCAGGGTCCACAAATCTTCCAAAAATCTGGTGCAGAAAGAATATGCTTTAAGAAAAGCAGGTACAAATGTACATTGTATACAAACAGTGTTATGTAAAAAGATGCTCTATATGTTTATTATGAATTAATTATATTGCATACTACTATTATTTAAAAAATTTATAATTTAAAATGTTCTACATACAGAAATGGAGGTTTAAGAAAAAATTCATCAACTATGCAAAAAAAAAAAAAAAAAAGCAGGTAATCTCTATGTATAGTTCTAAAAGACTACTCTCTCACTTAGTTTTACATTGGTCAATCTGTTCAATTTTACTTAACATATTTTAAAAGATTGTATTAGGTAGAGTTTGCTAGAAAGGAAGAATTATTTTAAGGAATTGATTTAAGCTATTTTAGGGGCTGGTAGGCAGGAAATCTCTAGGACAAGACAATGGGCTAGAAATTCAGGTAAGAGTTGATTTCCTTCTTCTTTGGGAAACTTTGGCTTTTGGTCTCAGGGTCTTCAACTGATTGGATAATCCCCACCCCACATCCTGAAAGCCAAGCTATTCTACTTACAGTCAACTGTAAGTGTTGATCCCATCTATAAACTACCTCCATAGCAACATCTAGACTAGTGTCTGACCAAACCACTGTGTTCCACAATCTAACCAAGTTGGTACAAAGAATTAACCATTACACGCAAAAAAATTGGTACATCACTGGAGATCATCAAAGGAGAGATAACAGCCATATGGCCATGTCATATGAGAAGCATTTAAAGAAACAGTTGTGTATAACCTAATACTGTATCTCACAGAATTTAAGACGGTCATAATAGTATTACATTTAATGTTTTTACATATTGTGGATAAAGAAAGGACTGATTAGGACCCAATGTATTCTTATGACATAATTTTTATATTTACATAAAATATTTATTGTTGCTGCCTGAAGTGACGGCCGCCTGCATCAACAAAGCCGCGGGAATAAGTTCAGAGGCAGACTGGAAACAAACAGGCTCTTTATTCTGCCAGCTTCTCTCTCCAGCTCCAACAACAACTCCAACACACAATCCACACTCCTCCAACCACCACAAAATGGTGCCTACCCCATTCGCAATGTCCCGGGCCAAGTCCCACAAGAGCATGCAAATGGCGCCAACCCGATCCGCAATGTCCTGGGCCAAGTCTCGCGAGATCATGGAAGGTGGCAATGCTTGAATATCTCTATGGCTCACAGCCAACTGCAATCTTAGCCATCTCCTTAATTAGGGCTCCTACATTTCCCCCCCTTTTGTTTTAAAAGAGGGGATGCTCTAGGACGTCCATGTGCAACCAACATTCTTACCTGTCATCGGATAATCAAGGCTGTGCCCTTGACTCCTGTCTTAGGTTGATAAATCAGCCACATGAGACTGTCCCGTGCGACTGTGCCTGTCTTAGTTTATCCCCCTCTGGGGATCTTACCCGTCATTGGCTACCAGCCATCCAATCTAGCCCTTCAGGATCGACTGTGTATGATGACTAACAGCCGTCCAATTGTGAGGAGATGCTGCGGTTTAAAGCAACAAGCCTTCTGCTGACAAGCCAAGTTGCGTAGCATATCAAATTCTTTAAACAAATCAGCTGCCCTGAGTTCTATCAAGTAACACACTGAGTTCTCTAGACAAATACCCACAAGGCATTGTCCCATAAAGTCCCAAACAATGAAAGATCAAAATGTCCACTTGTTATAACACGTTGATTTAGGAGGCCCCATGCATGCAGAGCAGAGGCCACACTGCTGGTGAGGTTGTTTGATGCTTGAGCAGCAGGGATGTTTGCAGTGACCGCGATCCTTGCAGCTGTAGCAGCAGCCGTCTTTTTTATGTCTAGACAATGCCACCGGCAAATCTTCAGGGCCCGCTACCTAGAAACTCAAGCATCAATTATTAAAGGAAAGGCAGTGCTAATCCAGCACTGAGTCAAGAGGCGAGTTGTCAAACTAAAAAATAGAATTATTAGATTAGAAAATTAAAGTTGATTTCTGCTCACACACATTGCTGCTTGAGCTCCCACAAACGTAAGCTGGCAAAATATCATATTCAGAACAAAACAAAGAAAGACTGAGGGTATTTACTGCATTAAAGATAGAGTAAAGAAAAGCTAAAGGCACTTTGGAAAAATAATTTGTTAGCTGGACCCTTGAGTCTCTGTAACCTTCCATGAAATTATCTGTTGAAATAACTCAAATTAATCAGCTATAAAACAAATAAAGTTAATTACAAATAAACATTCCTATGCTAGCTATAGCCCAATCATTATCATTGAAGCATAAATATTCAATCTGTGATGATGAATAGGGAGTAATAATAGTAGCAGGGTGAATGCCAAATATTTTAGTAGAAGTCTTAAGTCCTTGAAGAATAAGTTTAGCCACCATGGAGGTATAAGACTCAATTATACTTTTAGGAGAGATGGGCAAATGCATCCATAATAAAGGCCCTTGTTGCCAAAATACTCCTGTGGGTGTATATTGTGAAGAAATAATAATCAATATCAGCGGTTGAGTTAAATCAAATCTATCACAATGAGCTCCTTTGATGGCTTTTTCTACTAACTTTAAAGCTTTCCTAGCATCAGGAGTCAATGTTCGGGGTGAAGATGGATCAGGGTCCCCACGAAGGATGTCAAATAAAGGTTTCAGTTGGCCAGTAGTGAGGTTTAGTGTAGGGCAAAGCCAATTAATATCTCCTAGCAATTTTTGAAAGTCATTGAGAGTGGCCAAATGCTCCTTATTAATTAATATTGTTTGAGGCCTAATAAAAGTGTCCATAATTTGGAATCCTAGGTATAATATTGGAGATCTAATTTGAACCTTTTCCTTAGCAATGTTTAGTCCATATCGTTTCAAGTTTTCTGATATATCACTATATATGGTGAATAAGACTTCTTGATTAGGATGAGCAAGCAAAACATCATCCATATAATGGAGGCACATAAGTTCTGGGTATTTATTTTTGATAGGCTGAATAACTTTATCTACATAGATTTGACACATAGTGGGGCTGTTAGCCATTCCCTGCGGCAAAACATTCCATTGATATCTCTGATCAGGGCCATTATTGTTAATAGAAGTAACTGAAAAAGCAAACCTGGGGGTATCCAGAGGGTGTAGAGGAATAGAAAAGAAACAATCCTTTATATCAAGAGTAATAAGATGGAAATTTTTTTGAAATGGCTACAGGATTAGGAAGTCCAGGTTGAATAGGGCTCATGATTTGCATGGTTTTATTAATTTCTTTAAGATCATGTAACAATCACCATTTTCCTGATTTTTTCTTGATCACAAATATGGGGGAATTCCAGGGAGAGGTGGAAGGCTCTATATGTCCTGCTTCTAGTTGTTCCTAAACTAGTAGGTGGGCCGCTTATAATTTCTCTTTAGACAGGGGCCACTGAGGGACCGACACTGGCTTATCAGAAAGCCATGGTATTTTCAAAATTATTTTCTCAGTGGCCCCGAAAAAAAATACCTTTTCCTTTATGATTGATTTCTTTTAGGGAAGATGACCCTGTACCTTTTGATAATGATTTCTTTAGGGTTAAGATTACCCTGTACTTTTTGATAATGATTTCTTTTAGGGTTAAGATTACCCTGTAGATTTTCACATTTAACATCTGCAGGCTTGGTTGCAAGGTATACTCCCATTTGTTGTAAAATATCTCTTCCCCATAAACTAACCGGTAGGTTAGGTAAAACATAAGGCTGAAATGTTCCTTTATGCCCTTCATCATCCTCCCATTTTAAAATTACCACACTTTTCTCTGGGAGGTTATTATATCCCAAGCCCCTTAAATTGTTTGAAGCTTTTTGCAGAGGCCAGTGCTTGGGCCATTGCCATAGATTAATGATGGAAGAGTCAGCTCCAGTATCTATCAGTCCCTCCATCTCTATTCCTTGGATTTTTATTTTACACATAGGCCTCCTTGAACAATCCCAAACACAGCAAGCCATGGATCCTGAGTCAGTGGAACAAAATCCTCTATTGTTCCTTTTTTGAGGCATACTCATTTTAAATGAATTATGTAAATTTGGAAGGAGAAGCAGCTGAGCAATTCTATCTCCTTTATTAACAGAACTTATACTTTGGGGTGAGCTAAGTATTATTTTTATTTCCCCTTTGTAGTCTGAGTTTATTACACCTGGGGTCACTTGCAAACCTAATAAGCTTTCAGGACTTAACCCAAGAATAAGTCCTACAGTCCCTGAGGGAAGAGGTCCCCTGACTCCTGTGGGAATCAGTTGAGCCCCCATTTCAGGTGTTAACACTATTCAGGCAGTAGAACAGAGGTCTAATCCTGCATTTCCTCCTGTTCCTCTGGCGAGGGAGTGGATGGGTAGTAGGGGTTGTGTCGGGGAAGCATCTGAGTGGATGCTTGAGCATACTCCTCCTCCAATGCCTCGTACATTTGTGGGCCCCGGGGCATTGGGCCCCGTGCCCCATTTTTTGAATTCCTGGACAAATGATTTCCATAGATGTCAAATTTTGAATGGCATTTATTGGCCCAGTGATTTCCCTTTTTACACCTGGGGCAGTGGCCTGGGGCACGGTATGAGCTTGGTCTTATTTCTCTTTGGGGATTTTGCCCAGAATAGCCTGATTGATTATGATAATTTTGCCTGGAATACCCTGATTGGTTATAATGTCTAGGTTGAGCCCTTGTGAAATTTTGGGGGGCAGCATCTCTCATAGCTGCTGCAATCATATTTCCTGTGACAAAGGCGTCATTTATATCTTTACATAGTTGTATATATATGGAAAGATCCTTTTTATTTCTCCATGGCCTGATGGCTTCCTGGCAATACTTATTAGCATTTTTGTATGTTAATTGAACAACTAATGGCATAGCTTGATCAATGTCTCCAAACAATCTACCTGCAGTTCTCAAAAGTCGATCAGCAAAGTCAGCATACGGCTCATTAGGTCCTTGAATCACTTTTGACAAGCTACCTTGTAGATCCCCAGATCCTTGTAAAGTTTTCCATGCCTTTAAGGCAACTGCATATATCTGAGCATATATACCTGGGACATAATATTTTTGAGCCTGTGAGTCTGAGAATTGCCCCATCTCCTGTGAGCATTTCTATATTATGGTCTCCAAACCCTACAGCTGCGTTTCTTTTAGCTGTTTCTATACAGAGTTCTTGAAATTACAATCGCCAAACCAAGTATTGTCCCCCACTTAATGCTGCTTTACATAGACTTTTCTAGTCTGAGGGGGTTAAGTTAAAGATGTTAAGGGACTCCAGCATACTCAACGTGAAAGGAGCTTGGGGCCCATACGTCATTACTGCCTCTTTGAGATTTTTTATTGTTTTGAAATCTACTGACTGGTGGACCCTCTGTCCATTTTCATTTTCAAATACTGGCAGTTCCCAATGTATCTGTGAGTTACCCTCGAGAGCGCATAAGCGCTCAGAAAGACTTTTTATTTCTGTTTCTAGGGTTTGCAAACATCTAGTAATACCCTTCATATTTTCTGTAATGGATTCCATTAATGGGGGAGTAGAGGACACAAGTGGTTTCTCTACTTGACAGTCCTTTTTCTTTTTTAATTTCTTTTTGTTCTTTTTCCTGGAGACTGTGCTCCCAGAATTACCTTTTAATTCCTCTTCACTACTATCACTTTTACTGGTATCCTGAATTTCAGCTTCTAAGGAGAGTACATATTCTTCAGCTAATTTCAATAAATTTCTGATGGCTTTTGCAGCTCTTACTTTTGAATTTACACCACTACTCTTCTCACTGGTATTAACTGACTCAGAGGCTATGCTTTCTTGATCACTTTCCTTACTATCCACTGAGTCCGTGATATCGAAAAACTCATCCATGGCTTTTATTATCTGACCTTTTGTTACTTTCACTCCCATTTTCAGTTCTTACCTGCCGGCCAAACTCCCCATATGGGCCACCACCTGTTGCTGCCTGAAGCGATGGCCGCCTGCAGCAACAAAGCCGCAGGCTTTGTTCAGAGGCAGATTGGAAACGAACAGGCTCTTTATTCTGCCAGCTTCTCTCTCCGGCTCCAACAACAACTCCAACACGCAATCCACAACCACCACAAAATGGCGCCAACCCGGTCCACAATGTCCCGGGCCAAGTCTCGCGAGATCATGGAAGGTGGCAATGGTTGGCTCACAGCCAACCACAATCTTAGCCATCTCCTTAATTACGGCTCCTACAATTTATATTTACATAAATATTTATATAAATATTTTTATATTTATTCAAGAGATGTTGGGGCTTATTTGGCAAGTTTTAGTATTGATTTTGCTTTTAGATATGCAAAAAGAAAAAAATCAGTAAAATAAATTAAGCTATTCTTAAAACCTCTTAACATTCTGAATCCAATCACTTTTGTTGTTATTATTTTATTTGTTCTTTTTAGATATACATGACAGTAGAGTCTATTTTGACATATATACATGGAGTAGAGCTTATTCTAATAGGAGTCCGGTCTTATGGTTGTACATGATGTGGAGATTCACTGCGGTGTATTTATATATGTACATAAGAAAGTTATGTCCAATTCATTCTACTGTCTTTCCTATTCGTCTCCCCCCTCCCTTCTCTTCATTCCCCTTTGTTTAATCCACTGAACTTCTGTTTTGACCCTCCCCCCACCTTGTTATGTGTTAACATCTATGTATCAGAAAGAACATTCAACCTTTGGTTTTTTGGGATTGGCTTATTTCACTTAACACAATAGTCTCCAGGTTCATTCACTTACTGGTAAAAGTCATAAAGTTGTTTTTTATGGCTGAGTAACATTCCGATGTGTATATATACCACATTTTCTTTATCCGTTCATCTGTTGAAGGGCACCTAGGTTGGTTCCATATCATAGCTATTGTGAATTGACCTCCTATAACATTGATGTGGCTACATCACTGTAGTATACTGATTTTAACTCCTTTGGATATATACCAAGGATGCAGTATGGCTTCTTTATTCAGAATTGGTGATGTGCAGGATTTTCCACATAATATTGTTTCTGTGCATTACAAACTTGATGGTGAAGCATTTTTATAAGAAACTATATAGGAACTAAAGCCATTGGGAGCTCTTATGTGGGTTTTGCAATTATGCAGAGCTAGCTTACTTTTGACTCTTGTTTCAGGAATTGTACTAAACATGCCTAATTCACTATTGGCCTAGGAAATCCACCTACGTGATCTCCTGTGTGGCTTACTAAGTCATCAATGCCCAGTCTGAAAATGTTAGGGCTGGAGATTTGATGTTGGTGCATGTGCAATGAACACTATGTCATGGTCAACACCCAGACGAAGCCATTGTAAGAATTCATGGCATATTCCTATCACAGAGGTACTCAAATTTGGAGAGGAAATATGTATTTCAAATTAATGAAACACATTTATATCAAATAATTATTGAACCTTCATAATGTGCTTATTAGCCTTGGAGTATCACACACGTGACTGTATTTAACATCATTGCATGACAGCCATATTGAGGGGGCACTACTACACTTCCCATTCTACAGATGAGATAAGTTGGGATCAGAGAAGTCTAGCAAGTTGAACAGTTAGAGCAAGCAAGTGAATAACTGACCAAGGGAATACTGTTCACATTTAATGGAGCCACTGTTTCTCTCAAAGATGACATTAGTAACCTGTAAACATTTCTAGAGCTCTCATAGAAAGGTTCTGATAATTCTGAAAAGCTGATGGGGAAACTATTAGAACCTGGGAACAGGGATCATACAATGGAATGGCCAATCTAAGGACATTGAGCACCCATCACAATTTTGGTCCTTGTACATATGGCATGGCAGGACCAGGTCTCCAATGTTGTTACTCCATGGGAAGGTGAAACAAGAGGCATGTGTGAAAGAGTACCTTGCACATCTCCCTGAAACAAGCTGTGCTAACACTATGTGCAGAGAACTCTGGGGACAGCTTCTTCTGATTTTCCCTTTTTCGGGCATAGAAGTAGTTTGATGAAGAAATTGGTATGTGTAATGCACACACACACACACACACACACACACACACACACACACAGCTCACACCTAATAAGGGCAGTATTTAATGTCCATAGTAAAGAAAGGAAACCAAAGCCTCAAATAACAAAAAGATAATAAATGTTTTATTCCCCTGAATAAATACTATGAAACCATCTATCGATCTTAAATATGTTTCTGGTAAATATATCTTTTGAAAGGGCTTTCAAGTATCCTTTTAAAATTTTGCTAACCATACAGAGTTTATCTCCCTCTCACCTGATGAATATGTCAAAGTCTCCTTTCCCCAGCCTGAAGGTTACAAGGCCCTTCCCCCTAGCTGACCTCTAGAGATACCAGGGAGAATCTCATAATGAACAAAAAGTCTATAATGGTCATATGTTCCAAAACCAGTATCTGGCAGTCCCAAGACTCTGGTAAAGTGGCCCCTACTTCTTTCTTCAAATGCAGTCCTTCATAAATTGCAAAGTATAACTTTAAAGTTCTGAATATTTTTCCCATATTGATTGACTCCTTCGAGTAGTCTCAAACTGAGTTTTCTACATAATAATAACTAGAGGGATTGTTTAACTCAGGACCTTAGGGACATAGTAAAAATAGTTATTCAGAGTGTTCTCAAGTTCACTTTCTGTAATGGAAAATATCTGGTTTACTTTATAGGTCTACATACAGCAACTGGGAGGATATGTGGTGGTTTTGGTGCCAGCCTCCAGTTCTTCCTAATTCAGAAGACCAGGTAGAATGTTCCTTTTATATTTATTAAAAGCTCCCTTGTGGCCCTGTGTTTGGCAGCATCATCTCTGAACTATTTTGGAACTCTTCTGGGATCCCCAGGCAGTCTGCACTATGCTGGTTGCTACTCTTACCCCGTCTTCCTCAGCTCATAAACTGAAAGCAAGCTGACCACACTACGGCTGAGCCCACCCACTTCTCCAGCCACTTCTGCAGTTTTTGTCTATCTGGACAGGGCACTCTGAATGCAGACCTACCTGCACCTTAGTGAGAATAACCCCAAGTACTGCCACTACCACCTTCCTCTTTCCATTGCCTGTGTGTTTTAGTCAGCTTTTTCACTGCTGTGACTAAAAGACCTGACCAGAACAATTGTAGAGGAGTAGAGTTTATTTGGGGGCTCACCATTTCAAAGGTTTCAATCCATTTGAGGTTCCATACCTCAGGGCTCAAGGTGAGGCAGAACATCACGGCGGAAGAGCGTAGTGGAGGGAAGCAGTTCACATGATGATCAGGAAGCAGAGAAAGAGATTCCACTCTCCAGATACAAATTATATACCCCAAAGTCACTGCCCCAATGACCCACCTCCTCTAGCCACCCCTACGCGATTTCAGTTACCACTCAGTTAATCACATATGGAGATTAATTCCCTGATTGAGTTAAGTGTCTCATAATCCAATCATTTCTCCTTTAAATCTTCTTGCATTGTCTCACACATGAACTTTTGGGGGATACCTCATATCCAAACCATAACATTACCCCTTGCGGATCCAAAGACTTATGGAGTAGGCCCAGAAGACCTGACTTTCACTCCTGGAAATGTGATCTTGAGCATGTCACTTTATGTGAAGAAAAATATAGTTCTTCTCTCCATTCTTACTTTAAACATAGAATACCTCTGTGACCTGGTATGTGGCTGGTTTTCCTCACACACCGAACAGTTCTTCAGCAGACACCAACTGGGGTCCAATAATTCACTTATGACCCTATCTACCTAGAAGTAGTGTCAGATTCCACAGATTGAAAGCTCAGTTCCCAAGACTGCCTCCCTTGTGGCACATGCCAAGCCCAAGACCCACATTGCCACTTGGACTTCTGACCTGGGACCCAGCTATAAACACCCTCCTTGGGTTTGATAATTTTCTAAGATAGCTCATTGGGTTAAAGAAACACTTCTTGTGCTTACCAGTTTATTATAAAGGACATGGATGAATAGTCAGATGAGGAAGTACACAGGGCATGTTATAGAAGGTTAGGGGGTAGAGCTTCCATGGCTTCTCTGGGTGCAGTAATCTCCCAACACTTCCTGTGCAGCCACATGGAAGGTCATCAAGTCTTGTTGTTCAAGAGATTTTCTGAAACTTAATCTCCAGTCCCCTTCTTTTCCCGGAAATCAGTGAGTAAAGCTGAAAGTTTCTACCTTCTGATCACTCAGGGAGCACAATAATGCCCATGGGGCAATTCTTTTTTTTTTTTTTTTTTTTTGAACCAGGGATTGAACCTAGAGATGCTTAACCACTGAGCCACATTCCCAGCCCTATTTTATACTTTATTTAGAGACAGGGTGTCGCTGAGTTGCTTAGGGCCTCACTAAGTTGCTGAGGCTGGCTTTGAACTTGGGATCCTCCTTTCTAAGCCTCCCAAACTGCTGGGATTACAGGCATGTGCCACCATGCCTAGCACCATAGGGCAATTCTTCACTTTCCTCCCTGCTCCTTCAGGGGACATTTAGGTGTACATTCTATACAGAAGTCCCCAGCAGGCCCCAGGGGATTGCCTCAATAAAGCACACTTGGAGAAGCTCCTTCTTGCCAGTCCCTTTGCCCCCCAGGTCCCAAATCTGGTAGCTTACTATCATTGTTCAAATAAACTGCATCCAAGCCTTTTTCTTAGGCCCTATGTTGGAGAAAATATAGGTAAGCTAAGGACTAGTGTGTTCTAAACATGAATTCCAAGTGAAGACTCAAGCCATCGTCAGAGAGAATAGTAAGCAGAAAAGAAATGGTCGGCACAGATTCTTTAGAGAAATCCTCATTTATTCATTGGGAAAAGGAGGCTTGCTCTAGTCCTGAGGAAGTCAGTGAGTAACCTTCCAAGAGAGGATGTCAGCCCATAGGTGCCAGACGGATTAGTGCAGCTTCTCTGCCTGGGAGGCTGGAGGGGTAGCCCAAGCTTTGAGCTGCTTCTGGAGATTTGCATTTGATCCAAATTACTGATCTGAAAAACAGGATCTGGTCACTAACCTGTTCCCTACTGTCTCTTAAACAAACATAAAACACATCTCTGCTGGGAATGCTTGCTACCAGTAATGGCAAGAAGTAAAAACCAGAGGTGGAATCCAAAGATTTAAAGGTAACTCCATAGAAGTCCTTGAATCCTGGGTGCATGAAAGACTTGGACCCCAGCCTCTCTAACTGAGCCCCATATTTCTTTTTTACCTCAATGGCCTTTGATTCTCAAGGCTTCTCTTTCCAGCAATGGTAAAATGGAGCCCCAGGGAACCGAGGGAGCCAGGGAACTGTGGTGTCACTGAGATAGGGAGGAGAGCTGCAAGAATAAAAGGCGATCGCAGAGTAGCTGAAGGAGAGGGAGGGGGACTAGGGAAATGCCACTGGGTTTGGCATTTCTGTCTCTGGTGACCTTTGAGAAAGCAATTTCTGTCGTGTGGTGAGAGCAGGATCCAGATGGTGTAAAGTTGAAGAATGAGGGGGCAGAGAGGACCAGAGGGAGCCCCAGCAGCCCAATCTCAGATAAGCTAGGCAATAAGTGAGAAACAGCAGAAACATGGTAATAAAAGAGGATAGCAGAGATTTTACAGATGAGAGGGAAAGTGTGAGAAGATGCAATAAAGAGGAGAAGTGAAGATTGCTAGAGAGAGAGAGGACCTATTTGAGGAAAGTCAGCTGAGGCCTTGCTTGCTTCCACACTAGGCCTGATAGCACCCAGCAGAAAAGACCTGTCTTGTTCTTCATCCACACCACCTATACCCATCACTTACCAGTGTGTCTAACAACTACTGGCTGACATGTACTAATGTTCCTTATTATCAAATAAGGATAATATGAAAGAGAGAAAGAAAGAAAGAAAGAAAGAAAGGAAAAAGAAAGAAAGAAAGAAAGAAAGAAATGGAAGAAGAGAAGGAACAGGGCTCTGCTGAATAATCTCAACGTTCTCAGTTTAATAGGAGAAAAATGTCATCTGCTCAAAGTGCAGCAGATGGGTGAAGTGCTGGAGGGTTAAGTGACATGGAGAGGGTATTGATATGCAATATGCTTAACAGAGCTTCCCAACAAGGACCTGGGACAGGTCGGTGAGCCAGGACAATGTCAGACACCAACCCTGAAGACAGAGGGCCAGGTCAGCTGCTGCAGTTCCAAGCAGCCCCCTGCATTTTCTTGGCTTCCCCTAGGTGGCTCAAGCATAGCAGGAGTATAGGCTAAGTGTGATCCTTGAAGTATGGCCAAGAAAGGGCTCTGTCCCCACCTTTGAACCTCTCTCTGTCAGTCACTGTTCCTGACTGATGCAGGAAGATCCTGAACCCCCTTACCAGAAGGCCCAGCCTTCATGAAGGGCTGGGCAGGGTCTTCTAGCAGGTGAAATTGCAGGCAGATGTCTAAGTATCTATCCTGAGACTACCTCTATGTTTGTGTATTTTGGCAGTGTTCAAACCAGCTGCCAGGAATGTGCTCACTTCTTTAACAGTACATGCATGCTTTTTATTTCAAAATACTTGTTATGAAAAAGTCCAATAAGAAATCCATTTATATTATTACAAAAAAAATTCCAACATTACTTTTATCATTGAAAGAAAAGGAAGGACTATTTCAAGCTTGAAATATAATTTTAACTGTTGTAAATTTCTGAATGGTTGTAAAAAAACTGATTTTAAAACTTTCATCACGTATTTGTATGAACAAAGTCTTTAGTCAATGGTGCCTATCAGAAATTTTAACAAATGATCACTAAGTCTGAGGTTTAAATTGCATTGTAGTTCTTTTAGGAATCAACATTGATATATATATATATGTTCAGGAAAGCCAGCTCAGTTTTCATTTAGCAGATTTTTATGGATTAATATAAAGTTTATACCAATTTATTACTTCATAGATCTTTTTAATTTTATTTACTTATATCATTTATTATCTAAATGTGTATTTCATCATTTCTCATTAACCTTAAGTGATGCCAAAAAAATAATACCCCCTGTAGATGCTCCCAAATGTTGCCGCCTGCAGCAACGATACCGTGGGAAAGAAATTGGAGGCAGACTGGGAATGAAAGTTTCCTTTATTCTTGCTTCTTCTTTGCTTTCTCTTCTATGTTCCCCCCATAGTCCTTTAAATACTCTTTACCTTAACAAGTATACACGTGTCACAAGCTCAACTTACAGGTTTGTCACACAGTGTTCACGGGCACAGAAAGATTCTTAGTTAATTACATTAAGGTCAAGTGTAAACAATTAAACGCCTCCTCTTTGGTTCTCAGCCAGCCGCCATCTTAGCTACTTCCTCATACAAGGCTCTTACATTCCCCCCCCCCCCCCTTTTGTTTTTAAAAGAGGGATAGCTTAAATGGATGGGTGACGACCCTCACCACATCAGGATCGACTGTGCCTGTCTTAGGCGTCTACATGTGCAACCAACATTCTTACCCGTCATCGGATAATCAAGGCTGTGCCCTTGACTCCTGTCTTAGGTTGATATGTCGGTCACATGAGACTTTCCTGTCTTTGACTACCAGCCATCCAATCGAGCCAACCAATCATGAGGAGATGCTCCGGTTCTAAGGCGGCAAGCTTTGCGCTGACGAGCCAAGTTCCATTAAATAGCGTATTAAGTTCTCTAGACAAATCAGCTGCCCTAAGATCCATTAAGTAATGTACTGAGTTCTCTAGACAAATCAGCTGCCCTATTAGGGTTAAGAAAAGGGATACCCGAAAGGTATTATCCTGTGTAATGTCCTAAACATCCTATAGTAGAAAGATCTGCCAAAATGTCCACTTGCTCTTAGAGAAGATCAACACGTTGATTGACAATTTCAAAATGTGGTGTTGATCTAGGAGGCCCTGTGCATGCAGAGCAGAGGCCATACTGCTGGTGAAGTTGTTTAATGCTTGAGCAGTAGGAATGCTTGTAGCGATTGCGACCCCTGCAGCTGTAGTAGCAGCAGCCGTCTCTTTTATGTCTAGACAATGCCACCAGCAAATCTTCAGGGCCCTCTAAGACTGGCATAGGGATGTACCTAGAAACTCAAGCAACAATCATTAGAGGAAAGGCAGTGCCATTCCAGCACTGAGTCAAGAAGTGAGTTGTAGGAGTGCAATTCAAACTAAAAAATAGAACTACTAGATCTTAGGTCAGGTGTTTTAGTTCTGGAGTTAGTTGATCTCTGCTCATATATATTGCTGCTTGAGCTCCCACGAACATTAGCTGGCAAAATATCACATTCAAAATGGATTAAAGAAAGACTGAGAGTATTTAGCTGACAAAATATTACATTTAAGATAGATTAAAGAAAGGCATTTTAGAAAAATATTTTGTTAGCTGGAACTTTTGAGCCTCTGCATACACAGCAACCTTTTATGAATATACCTGTTGAAATAATTTAACTTAATCAGCTGTTTAACAAATAAAGTTAATTACAAATAAATAATACCAAAATATCAGGCTGAACAGTATTAGTCATATTCCTTGCTGAAGAGAAGTCCTAGAGATACTTATAAATTGTTTGAAGGTACCTTCATTTTTTATTTGTTTACCCAATTTAATATTTTTGACTTAAATAAATTAAAGGTATTTGGATCCATTTTTTAATATTAATTTTCATGAGCGCTCGGTTTTTGTTATTTGTGATGTCACATTTACATGAAATCTGGACAGACGCACAGACATAAAGACATATATTTGTGACATCACATTTACATGAAATCTGGACAGACGCACAGACATAAAGACATATATAAAAAAAGAAAAACACAATTGTGCACACACTAAAGAGAGATCCTCTTGTCCCGGCCGGGAGAAATGAGACTTAAGTTGTGAATTTATTGAAGCAAAAAGCGCGCAGTTTAAAAGTTTCTTAGCTGAAAAGGCAAAGATGAGGTCCCCTTGTCGGAAAAGAGACAAACTTGTGCAGGTGTGTGGATTGATAACTCTTTTAAGGGAATCATTCCACAACAACTTCATCTTGGTCCTTTTGATTTGGCACCTGTTTTATTAATCTTGATGGTATCCATACCGGCGAGGACTCGTGCTGTGGAAAGACTCAAACAGATCCTCACCCCCAAATTAATACTGGGTCTGGGCCCTTCCATGTGCCTGAAAGAACATCTTAAATTTGGCATAAGGCTCATTGGATCCCTGAATTACTTAAGACAAGCTACCCTGTAAGTTGCCAGTTCCTTGCATAATTTTCCAAGCCCTAACAGCTGCGGCGTATATTTGAGTGTAACCTCCAGGATGGAACTGAGTTCAAACCTGTAAATATTGCCCTTCTCCAGTTAACATGTCTACGTTACGACCTGGAAATCCTGCGGCCACATTTCTACGAGCTGTTTCAACACAGAACTCTTGAAATTGCGACTTCCAAACTAAGTATTGTCCCCCACTCAATACTGCCTTACATAAGCCTTTCCAACTTAATTCTTCCTCACTAATATTACTCTCACTAGCCCTAACTGACTCCCTTTCTTGTACCTGTCCCAAAGCTTCGGCACTTTCAGTAACACTTTCCTGAACCTTAGGTCCAGTTGAGAGCAGGCATTCCCTAACTAAATGCCACATTATAGACCATGGGCTTACTTTCATTATCATTTGGACATATTTCTGCGCAATACTCAATTTTACTGCTGTTCCATTTTCTTCTTTATTTTCTTCTTTATTCATTTTCTTCTTTATCCATTTTCTTCTCTATTAATCATTGAAATTTCTGAACCTATTTTCCCTCGCCCTTACTGCGAGGTTCCTCAGTTTACCTGCCGTGCCGACTCCCCATACAGCCCACCACTTGTTGCCACCTGCAGCAACAATACCGCGGGAAAGAAATCAGAGGCAGACTGGGAATGAAAAGTTCCTTTATTCTTGCTTCTTCTTTGCTTTCTCTTCTGTATTCTCTCTCTGTTTCCCCCACAGTCCTTTAAATACTCTTTACCTTAACAAGTATACACGTGTCACAAGCTCAGGTTTGTCACACAGTGTTCACGGGCACAGAAAGATTCTTAGTTAATTACATTAAGGTCAAGTGTAAACAATTAAACGCCTCCTCTTTGGCTCTCAGCCAGCCGCCATCTTAGCTACTTCCTCATACAATGCTCTTACAGCCAAATGCCCTCCAGTTTGCTCCAGCACACCATTCAAGTACTAATTTCTATGTATATCATGACATAAAAAAGAAGCAAGATAAGGAAGCAATGTGGAAAAGGAATCACGGAGAAATTAATAGAAGATGATGTGGTTGTGGTGGACCAGGCCGGCTACAATTCAGCAGCCCTGCCCAGCAAAGTTCTGTGTTCAAGGAACAGACCTCTAAGTGGGAATAACATGGTATATATATATATATATAAAAGCTGCAGGGCACAGACCAGGAGGTGCAGTTACAAGCAGCACAGCACAGCCTGACTATATTGGGGTTCATTTACCCTGTCTGGGAACCTGGACTGGGGGTTCAAATACAATCTCAATGAACATCTGTATGGCCTTCATTTATCTGTCTCTTCTTTCCTATTTGGACAGGGCTCCAGGACTTTTGCAGAGACATCTCCCTCTGAGCTATGACCATGGATCTCCCAGATGTGAAGTGTTTCCATTTCAAAAGTGCTACTCTTATACCAGATTTCAGTTACCTGGATTATTTTTGTATGCCCTGTTATAATTACAACCACTATGTGTAGATATCAGCCTCATAAACCATCTGCCCATAGACATTAGACCTAAACCCAGAAATCACAGTGTGGGAGGACCCTATATGCAATGGGAAGCACTCTAAACAGAGGCTTGGGCTCCATCTTGGTTTGATCATTGTCTGGCTGGGGATCTCTTGTTACCATGTCTTTTTCCTGGTTCAAGAAAAGTAAACTGAGAACATTTTCTTATATGACCTTAAGTCTTCTCTGGCCCTGACATTTTTCATTTCTAAGGTAGCCAACATTCCACTGGTTCCTCACTGGCTCAAAAATCACTAAAATGCAATTACCCTAAAGACTGGAGCCATGCCCACATTGCTCACAATTATATCCCTCCTGCTGAGAACAGATCCTGATATGTAGTGGGAGATCAATAAGTATTAGATGGATGGATAGATTGGTGATGGGAAAATGAATAGGTGGATTGGTAGAAGGTGAATAAGTAGATGGATGGGTAGATGGACTTCTAGGGACATATTAACATCTCTATTAAATACATCATAAAACTTACTTATTTGAAAAAAAATCAGTAGTCCATGGGGAAAATGGACCAGTCTACTATGCCAAAGTAACTTAATAGTGGCTCATTTAATATTAAAACCACACTGGGAAAAACATACTGAATGAGGAGGGTTATAAGCACAGGCCCCAAAAGACAATGAAGCCAGGAAAGCTATTAATTCTCACTCCATCAGTCTTGAAAGCCTTTTAAGAGGGAAGATTTGAAAAACTATTTGGAAGATGAAACTCAGTGTTGGACGGTGGAAAAGAACATACAGTTCATATTCAACAAGCCTCTAGTCGTGGAGTTGAGACTACTGAACAGGTAAATCCAGGCCATATGGACTCTGAGTGCCCCCCTCCCATTTTCTCCAGGCCATATGAACCTCACCCTGTTAGAGGTTTATCCATCTTGGGTCTAACCTCCAGTAATTAATATCTGCCAAGTCCCCTCATGACTTTCTCTATTGTCATCATTCACTTAAAATATTCTTTAAGCAGATACTATCAGGGCCACAACTCCAGGAGGCTCTGTTCACCTCATGGTTTGTGCAGGAAGCACACAAAAAAGGAAAGTCTCCATCCTCAAGGAACAGGCAGTCCAGTGGGGAAGCTGATGCAGCAGGAAATAAAAGCTGTGAGGTCAGGTAGGTCCTAAATGACACAGCACAAAATTCTATGAGACTATGTCCCCACCCCATTATCTTATGTATTTGGTGATATAATGGGCCAACATGAATGTCCCTGGCCTTGACAGTCTCATGCAGTAAACACCTAGACTCTTCCTCAATGACCAAAAAGCAGGTTGGGATCAGTTTTTTCCAGTCACAGTATTAGAAAAGCAGCCCGATGTTGCTGCCTATTCTGTCACAGAATTGGGTCAGCCCATCAGAGGCAGATAGTCACATGCCACCCATAAGCAAGGAGCTAGATGTCCCCTGCCTCCTGCCCAGTTCACCCGGAGTTAGCAGATGACTTACGCCCAGGATGGGTTGTAGCCCCCACTGCCTGTACTGCGCAATTCAGCATATACAACTTGATGTCACCTTTTATGAGAATGTCTTTCAGCTTGGCTTCCAAAGCCATGTTCCCTCTCTGTTACCTCCTCCTGGAGATGCAATACACAGCTGAAATGAAAGCAATTAATTGAGGACTTTTGCCAAGATCAATGCATGTTTTACTTCACATAGCACCAAGTTAATTACTTAATAGCACAGAAATGCCAGCTGCCTGCACAGGCTGAGGCTGAAATGTATGGCAGAACAAGTCTATTCTCAACTGCCCCTCATTTGAGGTGCCTACAAATCACACTGCCATTGCCTTTGGAAACATGGAGGCCAAGTACACACCTAGTACACACCAAGTACACACATGCCTCCTGCAGCCTGCACCTTGCCCCTGTGCAGTCATGGAGGGCTTCCATCTCTGCTCAGCTTAACTGCCCAACTTGGTTTCCCTATGATATGGATAAAGCAGGGAGCCCTTCTTCCTCCATAATTCAGGAGGATAAGGACAGAAGACCCCTGCTGGACTCTTCTTACTTGGATCCTGCCACAAATAGAGTGCTTTTAGTAGAGCTAATTGGATAACAAAGACAGGGCTAGTGTCAAGTTGGTGGTCAGTGCCCCAGGTGCACCAGCATCATCCCAGACACCATTAATTATTGTTTTAGTCAACTTTTTTTTCTTTTTGTTTTTTGCTGCTGTGACTTAAAGACCCAACCAGAACAATTGTAAAGGAGGAAAAGTTTATTTAAGTGCTCATGGTTTCAGAGGTCTTGGTCCATATACAGCCAGCTTCATCATGGTGGAAGACTATTATAGAGGAAAGCAGCTCACATAGTGATCAGAAAGCAGAGAGAGAGGTCTCCATTTGCCAAATAGAAATATATATACCCCAAAGTCATGCCTCCAATTTCTACCTCCTCCAACCATGCCCTTCATTTACCACTCAGTTAATCCCTATCAGGGGATTAATTCACTGATTGGATTGAGTCTTACAACCCAATCACTTCTTCTCTGAACCTTCTTGCATTGTCTCATATGTAAACTTTTAGGGGACACCTTACATCCAAACCGTAAGAGCTGCCAGGTGGCATGTACGGGCCAGGTGAGTCAATTTGCACAAATTAGAATTCCTGAATAACTACAATCACAATGCACACTTCAGAGTCAAGAAGGAATTTGAATGGAGTTCATGTACTCAAGAGCTTTTACAAAAGGGTTACTTATTTGACTATAACATGATGGAGCACAAAAAATTGCAAAAGCCCAGAGTCAACGGTTTTCTAATTATGATGACAGAGACCTGAATATTTGCTCCCATCTCTGTAGTAAAGCAATAAAATAAAAAAATGTAAAGACTTACTTCTGATATAATCTGAGAACTTTAGGTGATAATGATGTTAACATTTGCTCACATATTATGACAATTGTACTGCTCTCTTGTACCATGTGTATGGTGGGGAAGATTGTACCTGTGTGAGGACATAGATATTTGGGGACTCTCTGTACTATCATTTCAATTTTTTCTTTGAAATCAAAACATTCCTAAAAATAAAATTTATCAATTTCTAAAAACCTAAAAAAAAAAAAAAAAAAAAAAAAAAGAGCTTTTAGACAAGCTGGGAAAGCACATTTTGCACATACGTGAATAACACATAACACAATTGATATTACTGCTATGTCTAGTAATAATTTTAGAAGGATCATATACAAAGCATTGAGTATATCAATTCTACAAGTAAATTCTTGGGAACCTGAGGACACAGAGGTGATGGTGCACTGATGCAATCAGGTAGAGGCTTCCTGAGGGGTATGTAGATGAGGCCAGGCTAACTGGATAATCAGGAGTTTGGAAGGCATTCCCGTGACTGCAAGGGTAGAAGTGATGCATGCCCAAAATAGGCATGTATACAGTAAGCGAGGTAGACAACCAGCAGGTAGAAAGGCAGGAAAGCAAACCAAGGGCAAGAGGCAGATTCACAACAAGACAAACTAAAAGGTCAGAGAGTCAACAACCCCATCCAGACCATCCACACTACATCATGGTTTTCACCACCACACCTCCATGTGCCTCTATGCCTTCAGGCCAGGAAACCTAGGGACTAACCAGTCTGGAACAATTACCAAGCTTCAATTACTGTCCAAGCATTTTTCAGTTCCTATGATACTTTTTCAAAACTAACAATCCCACGTACTTGATACCATTTTATACCCATTTTATACATGAGAAAACTGAGACACAAAGAGGTTAAGTGAGTGGGCCAAGATCATACAGCCAGTAAGCATTTTGGGTTACATCCTGATAAACCCATCATAAATTGAAAATATCATTAAGACAAAATGTATATAATATACCAACCTACACTACTGAAGCACATTTTAGCTTAGCCACACAGTACACTGTAGTGTGCTCCTTGTTTCCCTTCATGATTACACGGCTGACTGAGGCTGCTACTTGTTGCTGCTGTTTAGCATTGTGAGAATCCCTATACTACATAGTGCTAGCCTGGGAAAAGATGAAATTCAAAATTTGAAGTAAGGTTTCTAGTGGATAGGTATGGTTTTTGCACCATTAGAAAGTTGAAACATCATAAGGTGAATAATAAGAAGTCAGGGAGAGTCTACAGCCACTGTCACTGAGTTGGCATAATTGCTCCTGTTTTGTTTGTCCATACACGTCATTTAAAGCTGCTGACTCCACCCATCCTTGCTCCTGCCTAAGACACTGGGCCATCTTTCCTCTAGCAACTAACAAGTTGATACCTGACAGCCCACAGTCTAACTGCTATGATCCTCTGGCATATGAGTGCTGATGGTGTCCAGAGGGAGTGATTGTTGATGCCTCCTGAATGGAATAAACAGGAGGCAACTTCAGGTTCCACACAGCACCTAGGAGCAAAGGAGGAACCCAGACTAGGTATAAGTCAGAGTTGGCCCTGGCCACATGAGAATAGATCTGGGCAAAGTATCCCCTGAAGTACACCCTAAACACCCTACATTTCCATGTGCCTGCTAACTCTTTCCTAGGAATGAATATCATAGACACAGTAAATGTGGGACCTTCAGGGCGGTCAACAATTTTGATGGGATACACTAAAAAATCTGTAAAGATGGTTAAGATTTAATATGACTGACTGCCTAAATGCTTCTTTTTATGTGTCTATAAAAATGATATCATCAAAGCAAAGCCTTGGGACGATTAATCAGACTTCTATCTTCAAGAGCCCAGGCAAGGATTATTGCCCAGGTCCAGAGGTATGGCTGGGCCCTGAGTCAGGGTAGCAGTGGTCCTGCAGGAGGTGAGAAGGCAGCATCTGTACATGAGACCAGATGGACTTGGGGGAAGAAAAGTGGCAGGGAAATGGAAGACATGGGCTTTATTTTGAATATGTTGATTGCAGGCAGAGGTCAACCTGGCCATTAGAAGAAAAGAAAGAGCCAGCACTTGTGATTTAGTTTGAAGGTATGGTTCATGCTTTGTACATTGTACTATTCTAGAGGCAGGAAACTTCCTGGTACTGAAAGAAGTCTGAAATTTCAGGAAGAGAAATGAGCCTTCTATGGGAACACCCATATAAAAGACAAGGGTCATCAGAAGAGGTCTTTGAGGCTGTCCATCCCTAAAAGACAGAAAGGAAAAGGGGACCAAAGGAAGATGTATCAGGGGAGGAACAAGAGAATCAATAATTGCTGTCTGATGCCAGTCACCTTCTGTAAGCTTCTCAAGATAGACAGAGCCAGCCCAGTTAGATGCCCCATCAGCTTGGCATAACAGCTCCTTTTCAGTGAATCAGATGGAAATCCTTGAACTCATTCCTCTTGTCTGATTCACTGTGTCCCTGTCCACACAAGATGGGGATAGGTGTGGGCCTATGACTGGTGCCTGTCCTCCCTCTGGGCAGCCTTAATACCTATCCATAGGCCCTTGTTTATTTGGTCTTCTAAACCTGGCATCTGCCTTTGAAGCATATGTGATCTCTGGGTTTGTTTGTTGGTTGGTTGGTTGGTTGGTTGGTTGGTTGGTTGGTTGGTTTTTTCATTCTCTCCTTAAATTCTTCAGGGAAGTCAAATTTGAGTCAAAAATGAGAGGGTTGATGAACCCTCTCATTACTCAGAAAGGGAAATAAGAATCAGTCCTGAGGCAAACTGCAAAGATGGCTGAGGAAGGAATGGTAACAGTGGGCATGGAGCTCCATTCTTTTCAAAATCAAGTGGAAACTGAGCATCCCAGGGACCCAGGAGGCTGAGGAAGAAGGACTGTAAGTTCAAGGCCAGCCTCAGCAACTTAGCAAGATCCTTTCTCAAAATAAAAAATTAAAAGAACTGATCATATAACTCAGTGATAGAGTGGCCCTGGGTTCAATCCCCCTAGTACCAAAAGAAGAAGGAGGAAGAGGAGGAGAAAGAAAGAAAGAAGAAAGAAAAGTGGAGGTGGAGTCCATGAACAGTTGCTGAAGACCTAAAGATTTCCTCACTGTGCAGCATGAGTTGGTTCTTGAGGTTCATCCAGGTTTGTGAGCACATATAGGACAGAAAGGCTATGAACTGGATAATTGAATGAACCATCAGAAAACCACAACCTGCGGTTGTTTCTTGGCCCCTGATTATGAGTTGTCTAATCTATTGATGTGTAGAGATAGGACACACACAATCACATCATCAATTTTCCAGAAGCTTCTAAAATGCTCCCTCCACCCTCAATCCCCCAAATAGATGGCTGCATCAGGGAGCAGACCTCTAAAGTCATGGACCATTTAAAAAGGAGCTTTGGCTCTCACTAATGCAGCTTTGGAACTACAGCAAAGAGCAGCAAAAGTTTCAGAGAAAATTCAGAAGGAGATTATCTTTGGTGATTGGAGATAATCAATCTCCAATCTTGTGGGTGAAACTTGGAACCCCTGAGACTTTAGGGGCTAGACTCCCTGGGAAATTCCCTGATTATTGAGCTGGAGAGTGACTGTGGTGGGCACCCCCTCCCCCCATTTCAGATCAGCAAACCAAGGCTCTGTGTTTCCCACTCTCAGAACCACAGAGGTGATTCAGAAAGCATGAGATGGAAAAGTCACTTCAAATACCACCTTTGCTTTCCTACAACCAGGGGGTACCATGATCATTAACTGGCCAGTAAGGATGGTAGCAATCAGGGAAGAGTCAGTGGTCCCAATACCATGAACCTCTACAGGCACAATGACCCACTATGGGAAACAGAGTGTAAGAGGCTTATCTAGTTACCTTCTTGGACCACCCAAAGCTCAGAGAGGTGGCCCAATACATGAGGAGTAGACCCTATTCTACTGTAGATCTGTGTTCCATTGAAACCTGCATAGAGAGGAGACACTTGAGCATAAATAAAGGGGGTACCCCAGACAGAGGAACCCCAAAGAATTAGTATGGTCTCAGAAGCATGATGGGAGGTACAGAATTCTGCCCACACAAGGACAGCCCCTGGCAACAAGGTCCCTTTAGAGCTAAGGAAATTAAACCTCCCATCACACCATAGCCTGGTTCCAGAATCAGCCTAGCACATGCAAGAAAGAAGGGGATCCATGCTCTAACTGGACTGCTAAGAATCTTCCCCAACACCAAATAAACTTTGCCCTGCACTTCAATGTCCAGGAGTGTGGATTTGATATAAGAACAAAAGATGCCATTTCCCACTCTGTCTCTTCATCCCTCCAACCCCACCTAATCCTCTTCTCAGAGTGGCCCTAGATCTATCTCCAGGTCCTTTACAAATCAGGAACAAACTCACTCAAACCCATTGTGTCATGCTCATCCCAAGAATTGTGGCAGTATGGGGGCTGGGACTACTCTGTGGTATCTATGCTGATATAGGTACTATCAGGTACACAGCCATAGGTCCATGCCCCAATGATAGAGGCAAAGTCCTGAAGACTTTCAGCAGAACCTGCTCTCTCCAAGATGTAGAGAGTTCTCCAAAGCTGTGATGCCTCAGCAACTTTAAAAAATAATTATCTCTGTGCAGTGCTTCTCTCAGAGAGTCATTGGGATCAAAAGAATAGCTTTACTCAGGGGGAAAAAACAAAGGACAGAAATTGCCAGGATAAATCCAGCCTGTTGGACAGCATGTCTCTGCTGAGCTGCAGTTTTTGGAGTTTTGTTCCTTTTCTCTTTCCTAAGATGCTTAGGACACAGTAAACTCCTCTCTGTAGGAGAAGGGAGGGAAGAACCATTGGCTTTCTGCTAAATGGATGTCAGTATAAACCACTTAAATTGAAACTGAGCCCAGAGCTCAGATCCCCTGTCTCAACAGGTAAATCAGAGGGCAAATCTACACTGCCAATTGTTAAAAGGATCTACACCCCCTGGGATCATACAGGTATTTTTTAGGTGGGTACCAGGGGTTGAACTCAGGGGCACTCAATCACTGAGCCACATCCCAGCCCCATTTTGTGTTTTATTTAGAGAAAGGGTCTCATTGAGTTGCTTAGGTTCCCCGTTGCTGAGGCTGGCTTTGAACTCGAGATCCTCCTGCCTCAGCCTTCCAAGCCACTGGGATTATAGGTGTCATCGCACCTGGCCATAGAAGTCTTTTGACTGCTGTTCTAATTACATCTCCACAGGCCACAGATGATGTGTCATAGAGGTGGCCAGATTGGAGGAAGCCCCAGGCATATGCTGCTGCCGTCTGGAACCCTCACATGGCACAATGTGGCACATGGATGGAAGTCTTACCTCCATGCCTGGGGACAGCAGTTGGACACAGTCAAGGGACCCCACCCCAAAATCTGAATGCCTATTGTACTGAGCACAAGGGTCTTCCTCTATGGATCAAACTAGCTCCTGAGGGAAATTCTTCTACTCAAGAATGAGAGGGCAATGACTCAAGAACCTACCAATCTGACAGATTTTGCCTAGAGATGGCTGTATAGAATAATATTGTTAGTAACAAAGTTATCGACACATATGTCATAACTCCTAAAGCAGTTCATAATTTTAAGCACCTACTATGTGCATAGTACTCACGACACAATATGGAACAAAAAACACAACAGAGACTACCTACAACCTGTAACACATCCAAACAGACCTCCCAAAACTCTCCAGTCATTTTCATTCATTTTCTCATTGAGAGCATTGAATTGCATCAAATATTCAGCTGTAGCACTAAGAGATGCTAAAACAAGTTAGATATAGCTTCTTCCCTTATAAGGAATACATTCTGGTGAATAAACATGAATTATTATGCTTTAAAAAGACATAGTGGAGGCCCCAGGCAAGAGTTGGCTTTTCATCTGGGACTCAGAGTATTTAGCAGAAGTTCAACAGATGGAAAAGGGAATGGATAACCTTCTAAGTAAAGAGAACAATATCATAATCTCATGGAGAAGAGCTGCAAACACAGTAACAAACAACTGGCAATAAAGGAAAGAATATGATGAATGTCATGAGTGTTTCTGAGAGTAAATGCCAGACAAGTTAGAGAAAGATGCCTGTTTGAGTTAGGGTGATCAGGAAAGATACACAAAGAAGGGGAGATTTTTATCAGGATGGGTTGGCTTTACTTGAGCAGGTATAGAAAAGGGAATTGATTCCAGATAAAGAACCAGGTCAACAAGGTCCAAATTTTAAGACACTTGGAACCTGTGGCCACAGACTTAGGCATTTACTCTTAGAACAGATGGCATTGAGATGTTAGGTCCTAGGGCAGGACCAAAAGAAAGTAGTGTTTTCACTATTTAGAAGGAGAAGGTCCCAGAGTCATTCTATGTCTGGGGCAAGTTCAGGAGGGTGGGAGAGAAATCAGGTGAGGTGTACCTGCCCCAGGCTTAGGATGACAGAATGCTCTCTTCTCCCTTCACTGGCTTAGGAACACTCCCCCCAACACATACACACACACACACTGCCCAGAGCATTCCAACATCACTCACACCACTTGGAGGACACTTCCTGCTTTTTATTCACTTTCTGCTCTTTATTCAGAGAGAGCTTTTTCTATCAAAAACAAAATGGAAACTTCAAGGTCTCCTGCATACAGTTTATCTTGAAAATACCATTTTCTACTTTGTCTCTGCAGGTGGCAAGGGCTTCCTTCTTATTCCCTCATTGCTCTGGGCACTTTCCTAACAAGATATGTGGTTTCACTTGAAGCCTTGGAACCCCAATGACCATCTCCTGTGCTGTGTGTTTCTGCAACAGGGCTGCCAGTGGCAGAGTCCTGAGCACCACTCAACAGTCGTAGCTGAGGGAAGAAAGCAACATTCAAAAAATCAGTGGACTAGCCGGGCGCGGTGGCGCACGCCTGTAATCCCAGCGCTTTGGGAGGCTGAGGCAGGAGGATCGTGAGTTCAAAGCCAGCCTCAGCAATGGTGAGGCACTTAGCAACTCAGTGAGACCCTGTCTCTAAATAAAATACAAAAAAAAAGTCTGGGGATGTGACCCAGTGGTCGAGTGCCCCTGAGTTCAATCCCTGGTACCACAAAAAAAAAAAAAAAAATCAGTGGACTGACTACACAAAAAGAAATAAAGCAGGAAATGAAGATCATACATAACCCCCATCAGCCACTGTCGATGTTTTCATGTATTATCTTCTTGTAGGTTTTTCAGTTTTTATGCCATTGATATTCCAGTATACTTACAGTTGTGTGTCCTGCCCTTTTTATACACCACCTGGTGTCTCATTTCAGTACCATTCTCATTCTATCTCCCTTTTTCCCCCCCTTTGGTTGGTACCACACTGGGAATCAAACCAAGGGCCTATGCATGCTAACAAGTGCTGTGTCACTGAGCCACATCCCCATCCCCTTTTTTTTTTTCTTCCACCCTTTTTCTATGTGGCTCACTCCTACTTGTCCTTGAGATCCCACCTTAGACCATGCTAAGGTTTGGGTGTGGTTTGCCCACCATAGATTCATGCACTGGAAGCATGATCCCCAAGATGGCTGTGTTGGAAGGTGGTGGGACCTTTAAAAGGTGGGGCCTAGAGGAAGATTATCAGCTCATTATAGGTGGGGTGCTGCTTTCAGAAGGAATTAGTGCTGGTCTTGAAGCTCTTGCTGGTTTTGCAGGGAGGAAGTTCTTGCAAGGGGATTTTACAAAAGCACAAGACTGGCCCCTCTTCAGTCTCTCAGCCTTCCTGTCTTGTCATGTGATCTCTACTTCTGGAAGTTGCTCCTACCATGATGCCACCCATCATTAGGCTTTTGCCAGAAGCCAAACCAAGGGGACTGCTCAATCTTGAAATTTCAGACTTCAAAACTCTGAGCTGAATAAACCTCCTTTCTTCATAAGCTTCAGTTATTGTTATAGTAACAGAAACAGCCTCACATAGATGATATCTTTTCCAGGAAGAGATACACTTCTTGGTGTTCTTGAGCACTGAGTCACCCAGGCATCTCTTACAGGCTGCCTTCATCCTATACTTCTATCACAGTCCTAATCAACAGTGTCATAATATCTTCATTATGTGAGGGTCACAAGTGCAAGAATTGCATCTGTTTTGAAAATGAATGGAGGTAGATTAGGAGAAAGAGAGGGACATAATTCTTTATATACATTTGTTTTAATGGTCACATAATATTCTCTTACAAGGATATACCATAAATTAACATACTGAATAGTGCCACTGCTCATTCATAACTAGTGAACACTTGCTAGTTTTGCTTGTTTATTCCTTATCTCCTCCTACACACTAAACTGGGAAGTAGGAACTGGTTTAAGTTCCACAGAGAGCAGAAACCATGTACTTTCCATTCACTGATATGTCCTCAACATTTAGAACACCTGAAAGTTTTAACACATCTTAATATTTATTGAACAAATGATTTAAGGAATGAATGAACTTGTGGATTATTTCCAGTGTATTGCCAGTATCAATGACACTGTGATAAACATTATTGTATATGAATCTCAAACACAAAATTATTTAATGACATTATTTGAGCATATATAAAAACTTCTAATATATTTGTGCATGTATTCTTAGTTAAAGAAAATACCAGTTTATCCTTCCACCAACCATCACCCATATAAGAATCATATTGCTGCATTCTTAACACATTGAAGCACATTAAAAGACTATCTTTTAAATCTTTGCCAATAAGGTAGGTGAAAATAGAATCTCATTTTTGTTAATTTGTGTTTATTTGGTTTCTGGGAAGAATCAACATTTTAATATGCTTCTTTGTTGTTGATATTTCAAATTGTCTGTTTATGATCTTTGCCCATTTTCCTAGTGGGGTCTTAATATTTTCCTAACCAATATAAATATGCGTTCTTCACATAATTTATTATTTGTCTTTGATAGTTGTTAACATTTGCTTTTTCATTGTAGACTCCTTTTGATGTAGTGAAGTGTTTTTATTAATAACATAGTCAAATTATTGTTATTTATTCTATCAATTTATGCCTAGAATAACATTTTTCAGTTACAGCACTGACTTAAATTTTTCTTCTAATTTTAATATAGCTTGATTTTCTTTCATTAATATGTATCTCTTTTGCTGTATGGTATAAAATGAGGTTCCAAACATTATCTTTTTCCCAAATAACAACCCATTTGTTCCAATGGTATTTATTCAGTGTCTTATCTTTCCCTGTCTGAGTTGCTATCCTATCTATATTAAGTATCTTTATTTGGGTTATCTTGTGCAATAGGTCTGTCTACTCTTCTTTAACTGCTATATTGTTTTGTTCAGTAAGTTTATGATTTGTTCTAATAAACAATAAAACAAACCCCCTCATTCAACTTCTCTGTCATAATTTTTAGCTACTTTCACCTATATGCTTTTTTCAGATGAATTTAAAAATTATTTTGTCAAGTCTTCCCCTCTCATGAAAAAAAATCAGAGTTTGAGGAAAAATTAAATTTATATGTTAATATGGAAAGAATTTGTGTCTTTATGAGACCCAGTTTTCTTCTTGGCCTTTCATAAGGCTCTTCCTGCATGTACTGGGTATTGTTTGGATGGGACATTGGGGACAGCAGTGCTTCAACTACCAGCAAGTGCTCTGCCTTCTCAACAGGGCTCTCCCATCAGCAGAGTTATGTCCAGGCTGGGTTTAAGGTTCTCTTCAAGCTGTGTCTCTTAGGGAGCTGCTTGTGTGAAATCCTACAACAATTATTCAGCTAATTTACAGACTAAATGAACATTTTGATCTGAATTCATTTAGCAAATTGGGCCAAAATTAAGATGAGAATAGGATATAGAAAGTAGCAATATCATGGCATAATTACAAAAAAAGAAGAAGAAAAAAGAAGGCCCTGTAAACATGAGTCCTCTACTCAGCTGGCCCTCCTAGCAGCTGTTTAAGTAGAGATATCATTTCTTCTCTCTGGGTCCCAGTTTTTGCATCTGGGGAGTAAAAAGGTTGGACCAGACAGTCCTGAAATTTCTTTTGTTCTCTTGAGTTTCCACCAGACAATTTATAAACTGTTCATGCCTACATTTGCTTTCTGATTTTGGAAGATCTCATTTACTGGCCCTGACTCCAAGTTATATAAAATATAATTAAAATTCTGCATTACTATCTGTGACTTTAAGGATATGTCAAAATTCCAGACATCTGGAAGATAAGACCCTACAGGATGCTGAATTGAATTCTTATGGTTTCCCCTCAATGCTGAAGTAGAACAAATGGACAGAGGCAGGCTGAAGACCCCATTCCTACCTGTTGGCTACTGGACTGTGGGATTAAGGCTGGACAGCAATGGCCCTGATCTGTACCCTGCAGGGATTTTCATGGCCTCTGGGGTGACCTATACACCCTACAGATCCTACAGGTCCACAATGACTGGTGGGGGAAGGACCATTTCCAGATCCTCTCTGCTGCAGGGGTAAATTCTAATTCTGAGACACCCACCAACCCAAGTAGACATGGTTTTGTAGAGGGTCCACTAAAATCACCCAGTAGAAACTCAGCACTGGCTAAAATAGTCACCGACTTCCCTACAAGACCCAGGTGAACAGAATTAATGGAGCTACATAATGTTATAGAGGATACGATTGCTAAGGAACCCAGCCCTGTACCAAGGCCAGAAGGATCTGAGGACATGATAGGAAGAAGAAAAATGTACTAAGTCAGCTCTGAAGCCAAATCTCAGCTCACCATTCACCAGCTTTGCAACATTGGGCATGTTATTTGACTTGTCTGAGTTTGTTTCTTCGCCTATAAAATGGGTATTCTTAGGTAAGTGACTTTGTATAAGTAAAGTGTCTCATACACAGAAAGTAAACAGGAAGTGTTATTTTCTTTGTCCATCCCAGAAGAAGAGATAAACCACAATTTCAAATTCCAGCTCCCTCACCTATTAGCAAGGTAAATGTGATCCTTTCTCAAACCTTCCTCTTACAAGTGAAATGGGAAGAATAATACCCACAGCAAATAAGACATGGGTGGACTTGAACATTCTTCATCAAATGAAAATGTCACAAGAAAGTAAGACTCCAGTTTTTAAATAGAAGAAAAGAGAACCTGTCTGGTGATCCCAAGGAGCCTGCTATTGCAGCGAGACAGTGTATAGGGTCACTCTGTGGTAATTAGTGCCCAATTCCCATCATTAAAGCTGATCCTGCAGGCTGCCTGGGTCTGGAGAGGAGCCTTCTGTCTGCTGATGCTAATGATGATGTCCGTGTGTTAACCTTCCCCCAGGGTGTTCTCCATCACCGGGCAGCCAAAAGATGAGCGATTTCCTGGCTTGGCTTTGCCTGCACAGCTGGGCAGCTGCCTCTGGGCAGGAACCAGGGGGACAGTTGTAGGGTGATTTCCTTTCACTGCAATGCTATTTTCCAAGAAAATAAGATCAGAGGTTGCACATACACTCCCTGACTCTCAACAGAAAAAAAAGATTCAGTATAGGTGACATGGCCATTAGGTCTCTGGATCTTTGTGTATTCCTTCTCCATTTAGTTTCTTGTCCTCCTATAAGTCTCAGTCCAAGAGCCTAGAATCCTCTTCCCCAGAATTCACCAGGTCATATGGACTCTGCCTACTCTTCCTCACATAAATGGTTGTAAGCTCCTGAGGTCAAGCACCAGATCTTGTTTCTTTCTATAGCTCCAGTACCAGTTTCATAGTAGGTTCTCAGTTAAAAACAAACTCAAAATGACTTGATCTTCATCAAATGTTCATGTGCTGAGGGTCCAGAGCAGCCTGAGGACTAACCTGAGGGGTGACGAGGGCAGAGAGAGCAAAGCTGGGGATACCTGGCCTTACCTGGAGGTGCAACCCCTGTGGGAGCAGAGGCTCTGCTTGGGTCAGGACACTCCTGAGCTGTAAGTTCTTCCACCTAAAGGGACCATATTTTCTAAATCAAAATTTGAAAAATTGTGTCCCATTGGGGGGAAAAAAAAACTTTTATTGGAATGAATGCAATCATGAGAAATCAACAGAACTTTACAAAATCCAACACCTATAACTTCACCATATATAAGTGTGGGGAGTCAGTCAATTAATTACATGGTACTTTGGGTCAGGTTGTGAGGTGCCACTCCTAAACAAAGCTGACAAAGTGCTTTGAAGTTTCATCTACTGCACAGTGGCTGGAGGACAACTGGGGTGGGGTTCTGGGCAACACTGCAGCCTGTGCCTATGGCAGTGGGGCTGCAAAGGGCTACAGACTTATCAGGAGCCCTCTGAAACTCCCTATAGGTTCTGCAGAGAGAGGAAATGTCTTTCCTGTCCCTCAGGTCCCACCCTGATTAGCCAGAACTACCTGTTTCACTAACTGAAAGATCTTCCTAAAAGGTTTCAGTGAGGGCTGGGGGATTGTGGCTCAGCGGTAGAGCGCTCGCCTAGCACGTGCGCGGCCCGGGTTCGATCCTCATCAGCACCACGTAAAAATAAACGCATTGTATACAACTAAAGCAAATAAATAAACGTTTTTTTTTTTTTTTTTTAAAAAAAAAAAAAAAAGGTTTCAGTGAATATGTGAGGTGGAACCCATGGGATCGGCAGACACATAGGTGAACTGCTCTGTAAACTTACTTCCTTTCCAACAAATAGAGGACATTAGCTTGCTGCTTTTAGAAATAGCATTCCTTTGTTTAGAATTCTGTTTGGAATTTATTTTTTCATAGAGACTTGATTGGGGAAAAGAAGTATATAATCTTCTTGCATTATTATTAAAAGCATTAGTTAATCCTGCTGTGAAGAGATGCAATTTACTTGGGAAGGTTTCAGGAGGAGTAAAATCATGCCTCCTGGCTCCTAGCAGGACACTTCATTGTCCTGCTGACATGCTTGGTACAGGGAGGGCAGGGAGGAGAATGTCCATTGCCCCCTGCAGACCCTTGTTCTCATCCTAGATTAGCACCAGCCTGCCTCATGCAGAGTGACTCTCATTCTAACAACTACCCAGGAAAGGGAAGGGACCTGCTCCTTGACTCACAAGTTTGACTTAAAGTGTCTTAGATACACATAGTTAAAGATGCTTATGCCTCATGTGAGGCTTGGGAAGGATTGTGTGTGTATCTGCAGATTCTATACACATTGCATACTTAGCAACAGCTCATGTCTCATCTTCCTGTGTGAGTCCCTGCCTCTGTTCCCAGCTCAGGATTTGCTTTCCTCTAGAATTGACACCACTCCACTTGTCCTCAGCTCTTCTTCACAGACTAGGAAACTTCAGTCCATAGAGCAGGGATCAGAGAGGGGAAGTGGTTGCTAGTGGTCACACAGCAAAGCAATCCCTTATGAAACTATCATTATTATTATTATTATTATTATTATTATTATTATTATTATTATCATCATCATCATTATTTTGGTATCAGGGTTTGAACCCAGGGGTGCTTAACAACTGAGTCACATCCCCATTCCTTTTTATTTTTTATTTTGAGACAGGATCTTACTAATTTGTTTTGGCCTCGCTAAGTTGCTAAGGCTGGCTTTGAACTTGTGATCCTCTTGCCTCAGCCTCCCAAGCCACTGGATTACAGCCGTGTGCCACCATGCCTGACATGAAAGCATTATTGATTTCTCCACACTCAACAGGGGAATGAAGGTTGTCTTGGTCTTGTCCTGTCAGGAGAATGGAATGCAACTAAAATGCCAGGGGCTCTGCCAGGCGTGGTGGAGCATGCCTGTAATCCCAGCAGCTTGGAAGGCTGAGTTCAAAGCCAGCCTCAGCAATTAGGTGAGACCTTGTCTCTAAATAGAATACAAATAGGTCTGGGGATGTGGTTCAGTAGTCAAGTGTCTCTGAGTTCAATCCCTGGTTAGCCCTGCCACCATCCCCTCTTTCCCTCCACCGCCCCCCCCCCCAAAAAAAAAAAAAAAAAAAAAAAGACAGGGCTCAGTAGCAGGAACATGAAAGGAACACTTGGCTGACGGCAGCTTCTCTGGCACCTCCGAAGTCTGTGTTCCTGGAACTAAGGGCCCAAGGGATAAAAGGAAGATTCTGTACATTTGGTCCATGTCATTTTCTCCAGCCATGCCTGTATCCTTGCAGTCTCTTGCAATCCTGTTTTTAACCTCTTTCCCATGCACTCAACTCAACTACCATGGGTAAACTAATTGTCACCAACAGACCCATAAATGAAGGAAACCAAGTCTGGGTTTTGAATTCGTGACGACACTTAGAATGTGGGCCTGAGGACGAGTAAGGGAGAGAGAGCATTCTCTCAGCAATGGAGTTGCCGTCCTTCTCCATTTTAAGATGAGAGGAAATGACAGGCATAGCCCAAGATATACCGTGTGTCTCTGGCTTTTTCCTTGTGAGGTGCCTCAGATCCTAGGTACCTGGTACTGTGCTGGTCTAGCTGGGTTGTAGAATGAGGAGGAATCTGGAGCCCCACACGACAGAAGGATTCAGCTCAATCTGCAGCTTGCGCTGAAAAGCTAAATGGCACGTAATTCAGTTAAAGGAGAAGGAAGCAAACCTCATCACAACAGTTGAAAACACGAAAACAACAAATAAACAGCTGCTTTGAGCAGGCAACAAGGAGGCCAATTTGATCCTTACAGAAAGAAAAGTGCCATCTTGCATGTGTGTGTTTGCGCCTGCGCGTGCCTATGTGTTGGGAGGGGCAGCTCGCTTCAAGAAGCTGCAGCTGTGAGCAGTTTAGAGCACAGCATTAACCAAGTTCCTAGAACAATTTGCTAGATTAAAACTACACCATTCACAGCACACGGACTTGGGCCAAGTTTCAATGCTAATGAGCTGCACCCACGCCTGTGCCCCCTTCACACTCACATTCCACCTGTTGTAGCTGGGCTCTAGGGGGAAATATTTGTGCTCTGAGAACCACAAGTCCTGGGCTTGAAAATGCACCACACACTCACAAGCCTTAGGTAAATGCGAGACAAATAGGACCTTTCCTATTCAATGTGTAGTGGGCAAACAACGTCACACAGAACCACAAATCACCAACTTAAAATAAGTCCCTCTCCAGACTTAGTAGATCAGATTCTCTGTGGGCCCTATGAGTCTGTGTCTTAACAGGAACCTCAGTTGATTCTTCTGCACATGAAAGCTAAAGTATTGGTAGCATTGCCTTGAAGATATTATTAAATATGTTAGATTTTTCCCTAATAATTTTGCACAATGAAACCAGTAGAGTAGAAGAAGGGGATCAGGAAGAAAGAGGAGGGGAGATAAAAGGGAGAGTCTATGGAATGAAATTGATCAAATTATGTTACGTGCATGTACAAATATGTCACAATGAATCCCATTATTATGTATGATCACAATGCACCAATAAAAACTGTAATTCTACATAAAAAGGATAAACTCACAAAATCTCAGTGGTGTGAAACAACATCCATTTGTTCTCACAGGTCAGTGGGTTGGCAGAGACAGCTCTGCTTCCACCTGTAGATCTGGGAGTGCTAGGGTTAGGGAGAGGTTGGGGTCTGCTCCACATATATTTATTCTGGGACACAGGCTGAGGGTACATCAATGCTTATAGCCATGACAAAGCTGGAAGAAGGCAATAGGAAACCATGAGGTCTCTTGAGATACAGCATTGGATCTGGCTCATGTTCACTTCTACCCATTCCAACATCCAAAGGAAGTTACATAGGCCCAGAGTCAAAGGATGAGCAATAGCATACCATCTACAACAATTCTGTGACAAGTGTACAGATTCATGGTGGGGCCAATCAATCTTCACAGTTTGTTATTTTCTTCATCAACAAAAAAGCTTCACTGCAAAATGTGTGCAGACTAAGCCCTGCCCCTATCTTGTGGAAGTATTCTAAACATGCAACAAGTTCATGTATTTTACAATAATTTCTAAACAGTATGAGTGATGTGTCCATTAGCTGGCATGACTCTCATTCCTATAACATGAGTCCTGAAAGGTGGAAGAGTGTGGCAAGCCAGGTGATCTCTATGTTCTGCCAGTTTCTCCAGAACTGTATAACACTGTGAGTAGTGAGGCCAGACTGTATAACACTGCATATTGTTATTCACCAAATCTCCCTCCCTGCTCACGTGTTCTCAGCATAAGTACAGAACACAACAGGAGGTCACTCTTTGCTAGACCCAAGTCTTCCTGTTACTGAGAGACCACAGTGAAATTTCTAAATGGCCCAGGTAAGTGATCCTTTCTCTGTAGCAATAAAAAGGTCCAATGTTCTGTGTACTTGTGGCTCATCTATCCCCTTTACACCCCTGCTCCTAGATACTTTCAATCATTTCTGGGCTGGAGGAATATATGGATCCTGACTAACTAGCAGTTGCATCCCTCTCAGGATATCCAAAAGATTAGTGTTCTTGGTAAAGCCCTATTGTGGTTTGATAAATTTGTTGTTGCTCCAAAGAGCTCTGCCTTGTGCCTTCGTAAAGGGAAGACACAAATGGATGTTGTGTTGTCTTTGTCCCAATACCTGAACCATGATAGACCAGCTTAGCTCTTAACCATCTCTTGTCCACAGCACTATGATATGTTACTGGGCCACTCACGGACACTGGCTCCCATGCACCTGCAAGGGAGTGCATTCTCTGGAGAAGAGAACCCCAGGTATCTGAAATATACCCATATATATCAGTTCAACTCACTTGTGATTTAACCCAGACTCTGGCTCCCAAACCTACTTCTTCCCTAACATGCACCTGAGATTTGACTTCTCATGTGTTAATGTGGATACGTTATCAGGCCCCAGTGCTGCATCTCTAAAGTCCTTCTCCCTAGCATCCGTTCCTCCTAAGGATAAGACCTGTTGAACCCCTCCCAATTTTCCCCTTCGAACAGGTATTAAGGGTATTGGCATGTTTAAGGATACTCATCTCTGTGATTGAGGGAGGTGTAACAAAGATGACATACTTTAGGGGGCTTTTACAAACATATGCCTAGGTGGAATGTTTTTGCCAGTGTCATCTAGAACTTCAAGAGTTTTTTCAATCTCCAGACTCAAGAATTTGGCAAACCAAGAAAAATTTCCTGTCTCATGTCTTTATTTGTTACGTCTCCATCTGTTCACTTTTCTCCTGTTATTTACAAGTGAAGTCTGCAGAATCTGTCCTCCAAACATCTAATTTCTCCTTATAATTTCCAACTCTCTCTCTCTTTTTATTTTTTTTTTTTTTGCTCCATATTTGAGCTTATTTCTTCCACTTGATCTTAGAATTCACTAATTTACTTTTCAATAGTTGCCATATCCTTTAATTCAGTTATTGAGTTTTCCAACTTGGAAAGTAGGACTTAGTTTCAGAAAGTATTCATTATGCTGTGATTTAATCTTCACCAGAGCTCTAGTTTTATAGCTACTATAGTTGAATTTTTATTTATTTATTTTTGTCTGTGTCTTTGAATAGAGCCAGTGATTCTGGGTGTTCTGAGTGTGCTTCTCTCCTGCTGAAGGGTTCTCTTAGCTGTGTTTTAAATTTCCATTGTTGCCCCATAATTAACTTGCAAGCCCTTACAAGCCACTGGGTTTCCATGAGCAATCGGAAACCCTGATGCTCATGAGTCCTGGTGGTAAACTGCCAGCCCTCCACCAGACTCCAGCAGGAAGCCACTCTGCTTCTACTCCATTGCCAATGGAGCTAGTATTCTCTCAGCTTCAGGGATGGGGAGGGTCTGACTTAGCTCTTCCCCACATCCTCCAGCAGCTTCTCTGGACCCAGGGAGGTCAGCTGTCTCGAGCTAACTGATCTCTTTTTTTCATGACCTCAAACCTGATGTACAAAGCAGAACTCTTAGTTTTTCCAAAGAAACATGTTTCTCACCTCCACTATTCCAGTCCTGCAATCCGCAAACCTAGGAGTTATCCTTGACTCAAATTCCTTCATTGTGCCCACTCAAAATCTATCCTGTCTTCTTGGTCATCCTGGGTCTAACTGCCACACTCTCCACCAAGATAAGTGCTTGTGTATACAGGAATCAGGTTTTCTTTTTTAGGATATATAGTCCTGGATTTTGACTTCCTGCTTCTAATTATTCATTCAGGCATTCCTGCATGCAACAAACATGTATTAAGTACCTATAGTATGCCAGGTCCTGGGATAGGTGCTTGGGAAGTAATGGTGAACAGATTGTGCTTCTTTTCCCCAAAATACTTATGGTTATTGCATAGAGAAAACAAGTAAACAGGAAAGGCTTCACAGAGGGCTAAGTACCATAGGAGGGCGGGGACAGGATAAGGGCCAAATACTGTGTGAACAGGAAATATGGCTGCCCATTTTTCTCCAACACATATGAAGGTATCCAATTCCTCTTTTCTTCCCTCCACTTTCATTATCTCTGCTTCTTTAACAGGAGTCCCTGTCATATTGCATTCATTCTGTCTCCATTCTCCAGCTCTCTTGATAGCTGCCTCCTTCCTCTCACACACCTGTCCAGCTCCATTTGTGTCAAGAACTATGTAACCATTCTCTACTTAATCCTATGGAATATCACTGGAAGGACCATCCCTCTACTCCTGCCTCCCACAGCAGCCAAGGGACCACATTTTATCACCATATCTTATCTATTCTTCCTACTTTCAATATCTAAAGGCAAAACAGTTTAAGAGGAAAAGATCCTAGGTTGGCATACCTTAATTTTGTATATTCTCAGCTTTGCCAGCTGTATGACTGTAAGCAACTCTCTAGACCTTTGTAAGCCTCAGTTTCTTCTTGTATAAATAAATAAAATTTGACAACTTCCTTTTTGGAGGAGAAGGTGTCATCTAGACTTGATATTCTATGAATTTATAAAACTTATTTACTATACACTTAATGGAATAGTAGGCTTTTATCATGATAAAGAGAAATCAAAAGATGAGCATCATACCTGCACTCAAGTATGTTCTTACTATAGCCAAGAATCTTCGCTACTCAAAGTGAGCTTCCTGGGCCACATGTCCTGAGCACTTCTTAGAAATGCAGCATTCAGGACTACTGGACCAGAATCTATACTTCAATTAGATTCTGGTCAGAATCAATAGATTGCTAAGTGCTTTACAGTTTGAGGGGCATCTGCCTGAGAATATGAATCCCCCAAGGGAGGCAGGTTTCAGTTTCAATTTTAGGGAGCAGATTGATGGAATGTGGTGTATGTAAGGCAATGGGGTCTCTGTCATTGGGCTCAAACAGAAATGGAACTGGCATTTCTCAGGGATGCTGTGCTACAGGATTGAACAGACTTTAGGGATTTGGAAACAATGACCTGTGTTACCCTTCTAACTCTGAGACATGAAGTTTCTTTAATTCTACTATGACCATTGCCTTGGTTTCATCCAGGGTCGCACTGAAGCCAAAATACATGGTCACTACTATACATGGCTGGTTTTGAGATAACGTTGCCAAGTACAGATGTAATGGTGGGAGTGGGCAGAGTAAGGCATAATGGCCCGATGGGTTATATTGCTTTCTGCTCACCCAGAGGCTGTTTCTGAGAAGGCCATTGAGCTTATTGCAGTCCTGGAACCCTCCTCTCCCACTCAACTACACAAGGGCCCTTTTTCCCTTTCTGGTCAAGGGCCTGGATTCTCAATTTAGAAGCTAATTCTCGTTCAAATTAGTCCATCTCACAGATAGAATTAGAAGCTGGGCGATGATTTGGAAAATACAATCAATTTAGTCCAATTGTTCTTGCATGTCAGCTCCATCCAATAATGAAGAATTTGCTCCTCAGGCTCTAGTGCTGACAAGGAGCCATTATCCATGGGAGTAAGATTAGTCTGATAGAATACAGGGGACAAATGGGTAGAGGGCTGTTTTCAGCCCTGAGGACAGGCACCCAGACTAGGACCAGGAGGGAGGAGGGGAAGAGAAAATGGTGATCCGGTTCTTCCTATGAAGGAAAGTTTAATCAGGTTAGGTCACAAGACAGGATCCGTGACCTAAAAATGTGCCTATCTGTGCTTCTGTTTCCTCAGGTATAACCAGGTGGTATTGATAACTTCCTGCCATTTCAATGAGGTTATACTTAGGAAAAAACAATACAACTTATGTACAACCCCATTCATTCATACTCATTATTTTCAATAAATATGTACAATATCTGACATTCTTTAGATATCAGGCATGTATCCAACATTGTGATAGGTGAAAGAGCTGCTTTGCTGAACAAAGTTCAGTCAGAAACTCCATAAAATTTATGTGAAATTATACACTGACTATCACTATTAGAAATGACAAGGATTCTAATGGTTGTGATGAGGATGGTGATAATAATGATGATGGTGATAGGCATTCACCACTGCTGGCTGGCAACTGTTTTTAATGTGCAGTGAAAGATTGTTCCTCCCTTTGCTCATCTGGGATATGAGCTAAGAAAGATTAAAATGCTTTTGTATGAAGCAAACAATATGCATATTTTATGAAATGCATTTCTCTGCCTGTTTAATTGTGGAATCTTCAAGAGGGAGGGAGAGTCACCATTCACCACTGGGATAAATGAACAGTACTTCAGCCTCAGTCTTGGGAGGCTCCTGACCACTGCCATGTCCTGGTTCCAGGCCTGCTGGGGTTAGTACCTGCAGAAGGGATTGACTGTGTAATGTGGCCCAGGCAGCTTACTTTCCTCTCTGGGCCCCAGTGTGTCTAGCAGTGGAGCTAAAGTGTCCACTTTCCCATTGCTTAAAACTTCTTATGACTGCTTTGTTACAAATAAATCTGCCAAGGTCCACAAAGATGATGGTTTGGTATAGAGAATAAAGAGAAAGTTATTGTAAACAGCTATCCTAGGGACATCAAGGATGTCCTAGAGATGCCATGATGACTTTCTAGAAGCTTCTCCAGTGGTCTTCCCCAGTGCTCACATGCCAGGACACTCTCATGCTTCCTCGTAAGTCTGTTTAGAATGTGGATATTCTAGTTCCCCTTCTCATCCCCCAGATATTTGCAGCTCAAAGTTGAATTCAAATTGGGCACATGCTGGGCCTTCCCACACAGCTTCCTATAGAGCTTTACTGGGGAGAGATGTCTGCGTCCTCATCTAGGCAGGCCTAGGAGAAGGCTTTATGATCACCCAGGCTCTACTAGTTGGCAAATTATACTTAACAAAGTCCTTATCAAAACATTGGTTACCTGGAGCCCAGGTCCTTCTTTCTGGCCACCAGAGTTTAACTCTTGGAAACCCCATTTTCAAGTCCTGCCAGTTGGCTGCCATCATGTAGAGATCATCATAATGTGATATGGGAACACACTGGGCCAGAACTTTATCATATCTTTTCTACCTGCAAAGATATGCCATCAATCCCACAGAACATTGTCTTTAAGCCACTGTTTTGCATTTCTTTAGTTGTTACTTTTCCCTATTAGACTTTAAGTTCCCTGAATATAAGTAAAATCAACTGCCCAGTAACAAGCCCCTAGCAATTCCTTAATAAATGTGGATTAAATGAATGAGTGAACAAAAGGAAGAAGAACTGAGAGACTACATAGAACTGCTGAGTTTTAAAGACATATAATTGTAAAAATTCAAGGGATCTTAGATATTTAGATATCACCTAGTTACCAGAAATGGCTCAATCTCTCTCTGAAAATACACACACACACACATTATTTTACTATTCTACCACCCACTCAAGGCAGACATCACTAACTGGTCATGGTGCTCTGTCCCATTTACCACAGATGTAGCTTCAGAACATTTCACAGCACTTCACACATCCACAACCAATTTCCTGAAATTGGCATGCAAGATAAAATTGATTTGCTATTCCTGATCTAGTTCAGTCCCCTTATTTGAAATATAGGCCCTCTCAGGCTTCTCCAATCCTCCCCTGAATATTCTTTTTCTGTGCATATGTCTTGTCTAGCTGTCAATTTAAAGAAGATCCTGTCTTTTTTGAAGAAATGCACCTCCCACCCTAGTAACAGTCTCCGTGTGGATGTCAGCCTGGCTTCCATAATGTGATGCCCTCCTGCCAAACCCAAGCTGGGCTTCCAGAGTCCTGACACTGCTTCGGTCCAGATGTAAGAACATATGCCTCTCATGAGTGGTGCTGGCCTCGGTGCTGAAACAGACATGTATATATGAGACTGTAAAACCTACATGATTGAGGATTTAGGGTGTTTGCTTTGCTGAATGAGGGATTAGAGACCAGAAAGCCCAAAATGACCATCCGTTTGCTGAAAACAGAGCTAGAGAACTTGAACTGTCAGATGTGTGCTCAAACTCAGGGGGGCCCTATTAAAGTTATCCCTAACACCACAGACACTTTATCTCTTTCTAGGCTACGTGAGGACAGATCACCAGTTTCTTTACTGAGACTCCAAATCCTTTTGACCAGGAAGTAGCCATCAGACAAAATGCAGTTTTCCCAGCTCCAGGCATAGGTATAGCTGCAGAGGAGGTCTGGCCCTCAACCCAGGACTACATCTTTGGAATCCCAATGAGAGCTAATAGCTACATAATTTGTTGAGAGTGGTATCCAGACTATCAAGTGGCCTTGTCCCATCATATTTTCCTGATATCTGAGAGGAAAAACCAACCAAACAAACAGCTTTGCCCCAAGTATTCAACATGTTTTTCCTTCATGGATCCATATTTCCTCTTTCTTATTTTCCCCAAATCCTGACAGACTCAAGTTTGTCTTGTACAGTTGACAGAGAAATAAATGTTCTTCAGCTCTGTCAGTTATCCATGATCATAGAGTTCATAAGGGAGTATTTAGTGTGAGTTCTCTCTCTTCCTATCTGGCATAACACATAGTTCAGGCTGCATGCAATTTGCACAAAGAATATTAAAGTCTGCTAATTCTGAGTATTCTTCTCCTCAACTTATGCCTTGTCTCATGTCTAAAATAAAAAAGAATAAAAGGAAGTTATGGGTCTAAGGAACCTTGAGAAGGAGAAAAGAAATAGGCTTCCATGACACTGTTTTTTTCCTCAAAGCTTTTGGTACCTTTTTTGTTTATTCATTTGTTTTGGTTTTGGTTTTGGTTTTTCAGAATATGCCTAGTCAAAAATCACTCCTGGGGAGGCTGGGGATATAATTTAGTTGCTAGAGTGTTTGCTTAGCATGTATAAATCCCTGAGTTTGATCCCCAGTATCATACATAAAAAAATCACTACTAATGTCTGAAACTTACCCACAACTGTTATAGGCTTATCTTCCTCCTCTCTCACCCACCAAAGTCATTATGCCCTGAAAATCACAAAAAGAATTTGGAGACAGCTTCCCACTGCTTGCTGCACAGCCCCTGCCCAAGTTACCAACACCCCACATCCCCCACCAAAAAAAAGTCCCTGTGTTGCCCTCCTCTTCCTTCAGAATAAGGCAGTGGTACAGCACGTGGGGAAAGGCAGATGGTGAACCTGAAATAGAGAAACCTCAGGCTTGCAAGAACCACTAAACTGGAAACAGGAGCTGGTCTTTAATTTCTGTGTTTTCAGAACCTAGTAAAGCTCCAGGCTGAGTAAGTAGCTTTCAGGTATTGGGATGAATTAATGAAATCAAAGCACCCATAGAGACTCCTCGTTCCTTCTTTATGTCTTCCAAATCCTGAAATGACAGTATGAGGAGTGATTTCTGCAGAAGCTCTGCTAACACCCAAAGGTCTAGGATGTTTGCCCATCACCCCAGCTGTGAAGAGGAGCTTAGGCAGGAAATTAAACAACTATATCCATCATATTTATTGAACAGCTCCTCTCTGGAAGACACCAGTGTGGGGAGGTCAGTCATGCACTTGAATCCTCAAACTCCAAAAAAGAGTATCCTTTTCGCCTCACCAGGCTCTCTCTTTCCTAGCTCACCATGCTCCAGTTTTGCTTGCTTTGCTTGGTTTGTTCCCTAAATACACCAAACCTCTTCAAAAACCTGGTTTGGATTATCACTGTTCCTCTGGCTGGGACCCCCATTCTTCCAGTGCTGCACACAGATGGCCCTTCTCCAACCTCTCTAAGGAGGCTTTCCCTGATCCTCCCCTCCCAGGATCCTCTCTAGCCAGTAATCCTGTACATATATGAACATCCTGTGTTTTTGTTTTTGGCACCCAACAGCACATAAATTCTTGATGTACTCTTTCATGATGAAGATTTGAGTCTTAGTTATGGTTTGGATAGGAAGAGTTCACCAAAGCTCTGTGTTAATGCAAGAGGTGAAATGATAAGATATGAAAGCCATAACCTAATCAATGGATTGATCCATTTGATGGATTAATAATTTGAACAGGTTACTGGGTGGTAACTATAGGCAGGTAGGGAGTGGCTGGAGGAAGTAGGTCACTGGGAACATGACTTCAGGGTTTATATTTTAAGTCCTTGCTCCTCCTGCTTCTGCTTCCTTGATATCCTGAGATGAGTTATTTTGTTCTGCTACAGCCTTCTGCCATGATGTTCTGCCAGAGCAATGGAACTGACCAACCAGGTACTGAAACTTATGAAACTGTGAGCCTAAAATAAATGTTTCCTCTTCTAAGTTGTTCTTATCGGGTATTTTGGTCATTTTGAAGAAAAGCAAATTAACACAGTCCTGCAACTTAACCACCTTATCAAAGGCCAATTTTGTCACTTAGCAAGCTTGTGATATTTGATTAAATTACATAAATACTGTGCTCCAGATTGCTGACCTATAAAGTGAAAACTCTAACAGAACCTCCTAATAAACAGCACCTCATAAATAACACCTAATGTCATGAAATTAGTGAAGGTACATGAAGACTTAAACCTTACCTGGTATACACATAGAACCTAACCAAAGTCAACTTTTCTAGTGGCTATCACTCACCACACTATATCTGTTTTCTGACATATGACAGCAGCTCAATAAATATTAAAGGAACAGACAAATGCATGCACACACAATAAGAGTCACCAGAGAGCTCCTGGAAAAGTACTACGGGACTCAGAGGAAAGGCAGTTGACAGCCTGAAGTCCCTCAGAATCAGGACAGGCTGTGTAGAAAAAGCTGTAGCTTCAAAGTCCACATTGGGAGGAGTTTCAAGGAGTGGAAAGAGTGAGCTCTGCAGAATAGTCAGGTGGATCAAGGGGCAACCATGGTTCTTACTTCTCCAAGAGGACAGAGAACTGTCCCATCCTTACTTCAGAAAGATGCTCCCAGAAGGTGCAGGCCTCTGCTCACATTGCCTCTCAGGCTTCCTCAGCCACAGAAGAAACCAAAGCACAACAAATGTTGCATAGCAGAAACATTTCAAAGCCATGCCATGCCACCCTTGCCATGGGTACAGGAATTTGAGAGTCAGAAGGAAGGGAAAGAGAAGAGGGAGAACCTGAGAGTCCTTGTAATCAAATATTATTTCCAATTTGCTATGGGGAAACAAGGATATCCAAGATCTAAAGCTGGGACCAAAGAACTCTTAATAAAATGGAAAAGTTAAAAGGGCTACTTCTCTCTCTCTCTCTCTCTCTCTCTCTCTCTCTCTCTCTCTCTCTCTCTCTCTCTCTCTCTCTCTGAACAATGAAATCAACTACTCCAAAAAGCACATATACATAACCATCACGGAGCCACTGAAGGAGCATTTCATGAGCCTGCCACACTTTGTAAAGAACTCACCCTGCATGCTGAAGCAAAGGGCAGCTTTTTTCTGCTTCTCAGTGCTGTCACTCCCTTTCGGGACCTGGATATTCACATGCAAGTTCATGTGCACTGTGCCCCTTGCCTGGGCAATGAAGGTGAGTATGTACACTGTGGAATATGGAACTCCTCATTGGGCTTTACCACTCACATCAGCAAAATCATTGCTGTAGATTCCCAGTGAAAAAGAGGGGATATTGGATAGCTCCCTAAAACTGGAGTCCCAGCAATTAGACAACCAAGATGGCAGAGCCAGGGCCTGGAGCTGCTGTAAGGGCAAAAAGCAGCTCAGCTGTGTTAGCTCTCTGGAGCACTTAGCTGAAAAGGAAAGATTGGCTGGAAAAGAAAGCTTTGGTGACAAGTCTGAAGCAGACCAAAGCACCGAATGAAAGAGAGGAGGAGGCTGAGAGAGCCCACTAGGGGAACAATTAACTGATAAGAGAAAACTAATTGTTATTCATATTAAATTAGGGCACAGGTGATTTGAAGAAAACCTACAGACCCTCCCAGATGTTTGCAGGTTTTGCATTGCAGATGATGCTTTTATGGGACCCTTCAGGGATTCAGATTATGGGAACTGGTCCAGGACCAGAGCAGGGGCAGAACTCTTGTCCCGCTTAACTACACAATAAACACATAAAGGCTTGTCCCAGAGGACAGATCCTGGCTTTGCATACTAAGCATTCTAGTAGTAAGCTTTGGGGTCATCTGAGAAGAAAGGTTTACTCTTGGCAGAGAATGAGAAAAAAGGAAAAGATAAGTCATTGAGGGAAACCTGGAGGCTGCTCCAGATGTTTGGAGCAAGGGCTAAGATGCAGGGATGCACTACATCTGGAAGTAGGATGGAAGGATTTCCATAGATCATCAGAGGCCAAACAGGGAAGACAGAGAACAGTTGTAGAAAAATGGCAGCTAGGGCTCATGCCAATTGGTGGAGACTGGTGTCTGAGCAGGTGCAGATATGCATGTGTGCATGCACTCACATGTGTGCATGAGGAATGAATGAGAGGATGTTTGTATATTCATTTTGGTGCATTCACATGTGTATATGCCTCTGTGCATGTTTTGTATCTACATAGATGTTTGTGTATTTGTGTGTCCATGAACTTGGGGTGTTGCCTAAACTTCCCACTGAAAAGAATGGCAGGCTGTTGTCTCTTTGCCAAGTCTTCTTGTGCTAATTTTAATCTCATGTTATTGCTTTAAGTTGGCTTTAAAAATTAATATTAAAAATTCCATAAACATAGCCTAGGGCTAAACTGCAAGACAGGTCCCTAGAAAGGGGTTTTACTATCACTATTGTTCTTACAAGAATGGTGAGATAAAGCTTGTCATCCTTCCTGTTCCAGCTGGTTAAGTTCCCATGAGCTAGAGGGAGGGCACCCTGTAGAACACCTGCAGAGAGCATCCAACTGGCCATAGGCTCTCGTGACCAAATGGAACTACTGACCACTTAAGACAACTCCCTGATTTATTACTGAAAAGAGAGAGGAGAGTCCTTTGCCAGGTCACTTGACTAGTGCCTTTAGAACTGGCTTGAAACTCAGGCCTCCTCATTGCCATTGTCCTGAGCTTAGCACTTGGAGGCTGGGACCTGTCCTGGGGGAAGAGACAAGAAGTGGGTGTGAATGCACACACTGATGAGATTCTTTCTGTGGTTCTCAATTTCCCCGTTAGTAAAATGCAGGGCTGGAGCTAGATAATCACCTAGGTCATTTCTCCTGCTATTTGGTGATTCTGTGGCTGGTTCCAGTTGGCTCTGGGAGGAAGAGTAGAAGTACGTCCTGCACTTGCCTGTGCTGCTCTTTCCTGCTTCTGTAACTGCCCTCCAGTAGATGTGGCATCAGGGGAGAAGCAGAGTGTGACGGGAAGGAAAATGTCATCTTGTAAAAGCTTCTTAGTAAAAAGTCTAAGGGAGAGAGGGCTATTCCAATAAGGAAAGCACAGCAGGATTTGTGGTAATGATTGTGCACTACAGCAAGAGGTACTCAGGTTAGATTTGATGGAACTTCCTTGCTGGCAAGAAAGGCAGTTGTGCAAGGAGGACAGTTGTGTATGGTAATGGACAAAGGAGTAAGAGGAATGGTCAGGTGTCCCTAGAGACAGTAATTGATTATATTTTAAAGTTTGTAGGATAGTGTAGATGGTGGAACCCATTCCTTCCATCCAGGTCTTGACCGAAGTGAATAAATATTTCTGCAGCCCGTACCCTTCCACTCCTACCACACATACCCAGTGGAAGGACCAAGCTCTGGTTTGGTGCTGATGAGGCAAAGAAAGTGGATGGAAAGGATGCCTGTGATCTCAGCCTGGGTCCACAGTCATTGGTAGTACAACTTGGATTCAGTAAAGCCTAGCTGTGGGTCACTGGATCAGTAAGGGAGATGGCAGATCCTGAGGATAAGCACTGACTTCTTACAGAAGCCATCCATCAGGGGGTGGGGTGGGGGAACAGTCCTAACTACAGGTGTTCTGGAGGACCAGCAGGGAATATAAATCTGAGTTCAAGGATAGTTCCTAAGTCTCTGGCAGGTAAACGAAAGATCCTTTGGAAACCTCTCCACAGCTACATGCCGGTTCCTCCACACATGCACACTTTTGCACACATACACGCTGACTCATTGGCCACACAATCCCCCCAGCCCACCAGCTTGAACCAGCAAGCAGAGCCTGGGAAATTCCTAGATGGCCTGCCCTCCCCGCCTCTCCACCTCCTCTGCAGTCTTGGTTCCTTGCACCCCTGCAGTACCTCCCTATCTTCTCTTTGTAATGTCCAATGCATTGTTCTGGGCGAGAGTGGGGGACACTGACAGTTGTTTGACATGCCCTTCGACTAGGCAGCAGTGCCTACAGGTGGGGTCGCTCCACTAGCCGGCGCCTGAGGACCCCCTCTAATGCCTCATACAAGAGGCCCTGTGTCCTGGCAAGATATCACCCGCCCCACTAGTCTCCTTCCACTCGGGGCACCCGACGCCAAGGAGGGGGCCTCACGCTCCCGGCTCTCCAGCTCTGTCTCTTGGTCCCAGAGAACCGCCCCCCAACAGCCCAGCCCGGAAACAATCACCCTTTGAGAAAGGCTGCCAAGCTGGGCGCCAGGAGCAGCCAGGATGGAGGCGGGGTGGGGTGGGATGGGGGTGCAAGCAGGGGACCCGGCGCGCTTTAACTCTAGAGAGCCGAGGCCCGGGTGCGTTGGGCCCCGCCCGCAGTCCCTGCTACAGCGCCTAAAGCTGGAGCCGCCTCCGCTGGGAGGGGTGTGTGTGTAGCGGGTAGGGGATGGGGGTAGGTGATGCCAATCTCGGGGGTTGGAGGTCTCCTCGTTGGCCTCCCTCCTCGCGCCCCCACCTCAGCTGGCGAGGTTGGTACCAACCGTTAGTGGCGCGGGTCCCGCCGGCTCACTGGGGGCGGGGGAGTTGGGGGTGGGGTGCCGGGGTGGGGGCGGGGCGGGAGGCGCTGTCAGAGCCGGGGCTGCACCGGCGCACAGCCGCCGCCACCGCTGCCGAGGGGACTGCGCGCCGGCCCGGTCGGCTCGGCTCCGGCCGCGCGCCCGGCCACCTCGCGCTTCCCCCTCCGTCCCCTGGGCCTCAGCTCCGCTCCCCTCCACTCCCCTCCCCACCTCTATCTCCGGCTCCCCGCCCCCCACCGCGCCTCCCTGCCTGCGCCCTCCCGCGCGCTCCCAGGCTCTGGCCGCCGCCTCGCTGAGCCCAGAAGCAGCCGGGCCGGGGCGGCGGGACCGGACCGGGGCTGCAGGCGGGCGCACGGACCCTGAGGCTATGAAGTGGCCCCCGGGGGCCCGAAGCGCGAGAGCTCCCGGAGAGGGAGGCGCGCGCGACCCAAGGCAGCAGCCTGGGGACGCTGGGGCCGGGGCGTAGGGGCCGCCGCCCGGGATGGAACGCGCCGGGGACGATCCCGACTCGTCGCCGCAGGTCAGTGTCCCCCCCAAACCCCGCGCTCCCGCGGCAGCCACTGCCGCTCACGGAGTCCCTTTATGCGTCCCCATTTGTACCCACGCCATGTCCTCCCGGGTGCGCGCGTGTGTGTGTGTGTGTGTGTGTGTGTGTGTGTGTGTGTGAGAGAGAGAGAGAGAGAGAGAGAGAGAGAGAGAGAGAGAGAGAGATGAGCCCAGGTGGGCTGCTGGAAGGGGGACCGGGACTGGAAGGCCCTGTGCTCAGGGGCTGCAAAACAAAACCTGGGCATTGCTTGCCCTCTTCGGACCCGAATAAAGGGAAGTGCTGGTTTTCAACAGCTTCTAACAATTGCACCCGTTCTTAGCCCATCAGTCCCTTGCCATCTCAGCAGGTGGTTCCTGCTAACCCGGAGAAGTCAGGGGCTAACACCCCCACCCTCCACCCCACCCCTGTTCCCCAACAGTCACTCTCAATGGCTCTGCGGCTCTGGGCATTGACAAGTTAACTCTTTTCAGAGGACCAGAGCTGGCAGCTCTGCTGGGGATATTGAGGGACTGAGAAATGGGTGGCAAAGGGTCATTAAGACCCTCTATTTAGCAAACAGGAAGGAGGCAGGACTAGTTCATCACTAGTCCTCTGCATCTGGGCTCAGGCCTGATGTCCTGATCCTCCAGAGCCAGAACATATAACTTCAAAAAATGAAGCTGAGAGTTAAGGCAGGAAAGAAGAAAGAAGGAAGACACCAGATCCAACATTGCCAGGGAGAGGGAATGACAGCTTTCTACCAAGCAGCTAAGGTCAAGAGACCAACCCCTCACACACACACATACATAAACCCACTCTTGACCATCTTCCCCTTCCTCCAACCCTCTCTACCCCAGACTTAATTCAGCCCTACACTAGCTGAATGGTTTGTTGTAGAAACTGGAGCTGAGTGGCTCCTGAGATATCTATTGCACAGTAGTCTGGAAAGGGCCTTTTGCTGACAGTGACTAGCCCATAACTCAGTCTGCATGGATGCCTCTCTGGTTGCAGTACCCAGTTGGAACTTGAACCTGGGTACATGGTATGCACTGTTTAAAATAGTTGGAGGTGGATGTACAAGTGCATAGCACTGTATTACTGTGTGTTTCTGTATGAAAATGGCAGGCACACAGCTTCATAAATTACTGGGTTCAAGGAAGCCTGTGACTGTGTAAGATTTTAACCCTAGGATTTTCTAATAGTTATTTTCTGACCTTATATCTCCCTGCTTCTGTCAAGAGCCACTACAGAGTTGACACATTTTCTTCCTGAACCTGCTTAGTTGGTGGCCATTATTGACCTTATTGGACCAAACATCAAGCCTTCCCTTCCTGCTTATGGAGTAAAGACAGCACAGGAAGACTTCCCATTCTTCCCAGTCCATGCCCTGCACTCTCAAGTGTTATGGAGCTGCATGCCATTTTTTTCTGTTCCTTTTGATGGGACAAAAATGCTTGCTAGGATTAATTGAAGAGGGAAAGTTAATGTATTTGTGCCCCCATTCAGCAGTGGAGCCAATGCTTTGCTGTTCCCATTTCTGTAGCTGAACCCAACGTGCTTGGGAATCAGCTGTGTTCAAGCATGTCAGAATCTCCTATGTGCTGGGTTGAATATGCACATATATGTTCCACCTGAAGTCTGGGGTAGATAAATTACTGAGGGGGAACAGCTCCAGTAAAGAATGGAAATCCATGGCAGAGACCAAGGGCTCCAGAAAAGAAGCCCATTTCTTCTTCTCAGCCTTCTGGATAGACTTGGATTTTCCCACATAGTCTTTAGGGGAGACCAAGTCAACTATGCTTTCCCTTGTTGTGGGGCACAGGCTGATGAGGCAGGTCTGGAGATTTGCTTTCCTGACTGGGAAGCCTAGGATCTCAGAGAGCCTGGTGGTCCAGTGTGGCTGGAAGAGAGGAATGAGCTGGCACACAGACGTCTGAGCACTCCTCTCTTCTGAAAACTGCCTGGAGAAGAAATCTGAGAGTCTGAGAGACAGGGAAAGAGAAGGAGGCAGAGTGAGACCACAGACAAAGATTAGAGGGAGGCACAGAGGCAGAAGGTAGGGCCAGCTAATGGGAAGTAGGTTGGGGCAGGTAGGGTCCCTCCTTCCCAAGCTCCCAACATCCCGACATTGGCAGGAGTCCCTCAGAGTAGACCCAGGGATATTCTACTGAGGAAGGCTCTGATGAATACAGGGGTTCAGAGGGAGACTCAAAGGCAAAGAGGAAACAGGCTGTGAGGCCAAGAGCATTGAGAATGTACACAAACCCTGCAGCTGTGCCATCTCCCAGTGCTGAGTGCTCTTCTCTACCTTCTGGCCCTACCCAGCCCTTCTGGTCCTGGAGTACAGGATGATGGGGGGAAGGATGTAGGTCTGGGCAAGCCTGGTACCTGGAGAAGAGAAAGAGAAGTCTCCTTTATGTATCACTCTTCCCACCCAGTCCTCTAGGAAAGAAGATCTCTGGAGATCCTCCTGAAGGCCAACAAGGGGACATGAGCAGAAGGGACAGACCAGAGCCAGGCTATCTGGCATCCCACTCAGTCCGTCTCTGACCACTGACCAGTTGGACTTTGGAAAAAACTGAGTCCTCTAAGTCCTGGTTTCTGAATATCTATAAATTGGGGAACCCTTTTCTCACCAGATTTTTTTTTAGGGGAAGTACTAGACAAATATTTATTCATTTTACACTCTTTCTTGTTCCCCATTCTCCCAGAATCTAGATAGCTCTAGAATTTAGAGTAGCAATTCTCTGGCCAAACCAGCCCTGGAAAGATACATTCTGTTCCACATCCAGCACTCATCATATTTTACTGGCCATATCTCCAGGCTCTGGGCTAAACCCAGCCCTTCATTATCTGGGACCAAAGAACTCCAAACATTTCTTAGGTAAATAACAACAATAATATTATTCTCATGTCTAATAATTATTAAGTGTAATCATTCCACTTTATCAGCCAATGCTTATCTTTAAAAAAAAATTCACAAAATTTACAAAAACTCCAAATCTGTGACTGCTTATCATCCATGCTTAAAGGTGAAAGGATGGTCAGAGATCGCTCAAAACTGTCTACTTTCACTGACACTGATTGAACATCTACTGTGTTCTGGCTTCTATGCCTAGTTCTGGGGACAAAAAGCATCAAACCATCCAAAATTAGTGTTTTCTATTTAGCTTTGGAGAGTTATATGAGTTTCTCTCTCTCTCTCTCTCTCTCCCCCCCCCCCCCCCCCCCCCCCCTCTCCCCCCCCCCCCCCCCCCTGCAGCTACAGCAAATTTACTTTTCTAATGAGGTTTGGCTCCAGCCAATATTAAAATGAGTCTGTGCTCCTTGCGTACACACCAGCTGACAGCAAGGCAGGAGGCAGCCTCTGCGCCAAGTGCCTGGCAGGGATTAAGGCTTTACCACTACTGATAAGCCCCAGAGTGGAGAGTCTAAGTCTGGATCAAGAGTTGACTGGATTTGAGGACTAACCTTGCCCATGGGGCTTGTAGGTCCCACAGCTCAGTGTACAGAGACATGGCAGGATATGAGTTTCTGATATGAACCCTCATCTGTGCACATGAAAAAGAGGGGAAAGGGATGGCAGAAAAGAGAGAACAAAGACAAGAAGATGTGGTGATGGAATGAGTGTGGCCATGGTGGAAGGCCAGGCTCTGCTATGCCCATTGGCTTGCTATATGGCGCAGTGTGAGCTCCTTCACTTCTTCCCATCTTGCTTCCTTCTTTCTAGGGCAGGTCAGCAATCTGACCCCTGAAGCCAGGAGTCGTGCTTTCTGCTCTGGGTTTTGGGCCCTGGGCTATTCATCTGACCATAGTTCAGAACCTGTTAGAAGCTTAACACTAAGCTACTTCTCCCACACTCTAAGCAGTCCCCAGCCACTCCAGTGTCCATTTTGGTACATTTCCAACAAAGCAGAAATTTCTAGTGCATGGAGCTGCTGTAGCCCTCTGTCTTCGTAGATGGTTTACCAAGGTGGCTAAGAGTGTAGCTATGGAGCCATACTGACTGGACTCAAATCCCCACTCTGTTGCTTACTAGCTGTGTGGCTTTGGGACTTGCTTAAACTCTGCCTCCAATTTCTCATCTCTAAAATGGGGATAATAATAGGATGTTGATGAGGAGGGAATGAGTCATTACAGTTAATCATGCTAATCGCTCAGAAATGTAATAGCAGGTACTTATTAATTTTTTATTTGAAAATAGAAAGCAGTTTGTATTATCATTTATTTAACAATCCAGTGACTTACTGAACAGCCTACTCTGTACCAGGCTGTCCTCCATCAGCATGTGATCTTGTTTCTTATAACTGCCCATTTCTGAACCTCAGTTTCCCCTACGCATGACACGAATGTGACCAGATAATAACCCCTGTACCATGCACCCCAGACAAATAAAATGAGACTAGGAATGTGTCCTTATTTGTAAATGAAAAGGGCTGGTCACTGGAAGGGAGACACTATGGAAATTGTATTTTATTGGAAATGCTCTCATCAAAAAGCATTCCTTAAGTCCCAGAGTTGAAAGAAACAAGGTAAGTGCCAGTCAGATGCCATGGCTTCTTGCTGAGTAGAGATGATGGAAGGGATTTGAGGGCACTACTTAGGCTCATCCCTTCTGGTCTTGAGGAAAGGAAAGCCAGGAGGCTATGGCCCTGAGCTCAGCAGAGGGAAGCAGCAGGGGGAGGCCCTTGGCTGGACAGAACTTAGAGCTGTCACATGCCCAGCTGACTGTGCAGCTGGAGCCCCGGGTTATGGTCCCTGCTGCGTCAGCAGCTCATTGTGTGACAGAACCTATGAAGCTTTAGTTTTTTCATCTAAAATATGAAAGGCATGGACCAGTGAATATTTGCCCACCCAAGTAAGTTATACCACTGAGCTTCTCCATAAAACACCTCAGGATCAAGGAGCAAGAGACAAGCTGCTAGAGGTGAAAGGGAGAAGAAAAAAAAAAAAAAAAAAAAAAGATGTAAGGAGCAGGTACTGGGCACAGATGGGGGAATGGACACCTCATAGTGACTGGTCTGCCAGACTTTTCCCAGAAGTAGAATTCTGTGACTCTAAGTTGCTCCCTTATTTTTATAGGTAAGGGAGCCGATGCCCAGAGTGGTCCACACAGCACCCAGACTGTGCCCAAGGTTTCCGGACTCCCTGCTTCTCCCTTTCTAACAGGCACCCTGTTATCTTCTGCAAGAGTCAGGGGTCCCTTTTATCCGGGGGTAGGTTAGGGGCAAGGGAGGATCAGGATGTTGTATAAACTCTGTCAGGCAAGCCTCTAGGGAAGGTCAGCTCCTTCAGGCCACAGACAATGAATCAAAAATACATACAAAACTTTAATTAAGTCAGTGAATCTCTAGCCTGCTATAAAACAGCCATGCACACTATGACCAAGGGAATAAGGTTGGCCTGAAAGGGTCAGGTTGGATGAGCTGTTGGGATACTTAATACTTGGGTTCTGAGGCCACCTTGTTCCTGCTTAGCCTAGACCCAAAGTCCTCTGATTGGGGGTGGTATCTTCCTGAGCCTGAGGAAATCTGGGGACAATCCTTAGCCACCTCTCCCATGATCACTGTCCTGACACCCTTGCAGATCAGTACTGCCTCCAGAGCTGCCCCCTGGAACGCACAATGAATAGAATAATAAGGCCTCAGTAGAGACAAGGACATTGTCATTTCAGAGATGTCACCTTCTAGTGGTTGTTCTAGGTGTATATTTAGTTGTCTTGACTCAGTGCCCCTTGCTGTTTTCTTACCTTTCTCCATCAGCTCTATCCCTGTCCTTCACCTTCCCATTATCCACAGACCACTAAGTAGGAGAGACATCGCTTGTTCCAGAGAGAACACTGAGCCTACAGAAGTCAAGGGATGGGGCTAAGTGGCACCCACACTGTGATCTACATACATCACAGGCCCAGGACCCTCACTCTGCTGGCTTCTTGGGTTGACATACAGCCGCTGGGTGTATGATTCTCTCCCACTGTCAGAGAGTTTCTGAACTTAGATGAAGTATTACTCTCCTAACTCTTCATTTGTCGATATTAACTTCTTTTCCTACTCATAAATCTCCTTCCCTCCCTCTCCCTCCACCCCTCAGAGCAAGCAGGCCAGCTACTTGCTGTCTCTGCTGCTGCCCAGGCACCAGTATGGGAGACAACCAGAGGTTGCCTTGTGTGGGTGCACATTCCTCCTAGTGGCACATCTGGAACCCCTGAAGGGTGCTTCCTACAGGCATGCCCTGTGCCTGATTTCTCATGATGATTTTCCCAAGTGACAACTCAAGAAGGTACACAGGCAATCTACCTGTGACCACACACAGGCATTCAGCCCAGTCCTGTGCAGGGAAGGCATCTCCCCTCCAGAATCCAGGCCCTGAGAGGTGTTGTTGACCTGTCTAAGATCTGTCTAAGAAGATCTTCTGGATGACAGGCCTTTTTTTTTTAATTGTGATAAAAATATATATATAACATAAAACTTACCATCCTAACCATTTTAAGTGTACAGTTCTGTACTATTAACAATATTCACATTGTTGTGAAACAGATGTCCAGAACTCTTTCATCTTGCAAATTGGAAACTCAACCTTTTAAACAGCTCCCCAACTCCTCCTTTTCCTGGCCCCTGGCATCCACTTCTCTAGTTTCAGTCTATGAGTTTGATAACTTTAGTTAGCTCGTATGAACAGAATCGTACAATATTTGTCCTAAGTGGCTAGCTTGTTTTACTTAGCAAAATGCCCTCAAGGTTCAACCATTTTTCAGCAGGTGTCAGAATTCCCTCCATTTTTATTGTGTGTATATACCACATTTTGTTTATCCACTCAGTTAGTGGACAGTTTCTTTGATGATAAGCTATGGAGCAAGAACTGCTCAATCTATGGTCTCTCTTGTCCTGCCCAGTTGGGGGATGTCTAAACATAGGGGTGAACCAGAGGAGACTTTTGTGCTTAGAGTGAAGCCCTGTACCAGAAGTCATGGGAGCACATCGCAGAAAGGAGCCCAGTTTTATTTGTTGTCTGATTGGCACCTCTGGTTGCGCCCATCTGTCCTGTGCTGCCTAAACATCCTCAGGTACCAGGCCCATGTATGACAGCCCTCAGAATGAGTGTATCCTGCCTCAGAAGATGGAGGAGGACAATGAAGGAGGTAAGACATGACACACTGACCAGTGGAGGGATGCCTGGATCCTGTGCCAAACCCTCTCTACCCTGCCACCTTCCTGGGACCCTGAGAATGAAATCTGTCTCAACATTTACAGAGTCCTTGCCAGAGGGCAGGTGCCCAAGAGATCCTGGAGAGCCCCCTGTGTATGTGGCAAGCCTACCTTGAGCATGTGCCTTTGTGATGTGTGTTCAGGCTCCATCTCGGTGATCAATGATCCATAGCCACCCTGAAGCTTGCTGTATAATGTATGGCTGTAGAACATATAGACAGTGTCAGCAGAATCTACCATCTGCGGGACTGAGATTTAAGGACCCCTCCATTCATTACATCCATACTTGCTATGATTGCACTGCCCACTCTGGCTCACAAGTATTTGTAGGCTGTGCTCCTCACAACTGCCTTTAGCCCCTTACTTTAACTATTTCTCATTCCAATAGTAGGGATCTCAGGGGCAGAGCAGTTGTAACAGAGGGAGGTAGGAAACCTCTGAGGTTGGAGGTGGTGACAATAAGGTTTTCAAATGCAGAAAATGATAGTGTTCAGGGGTGCTAAGCCTCAGACCCCAGCTGATATGCAGGACATTCAGCCCTACCATGGCACTGTCTTGGCCCACTCAAGGCTCAGATACCGGGTCTGGGGCCAGATCCATTTGGTTTTCCTGATCTGCTTAGTTCTGGTACCTAGGTCTTGCAAGGATTCTGCAGGTATATCTGTACCAGGTTCCATGCTGCAGGTGTGTACCCCCATCATCTGGCCTTAAGAAACCTTTCTTGCAACCAGTGCTTAGCACCTGGGCAGCCCAGTCTTGGGTGGATACTGTTTCTAGGGTCTGATGAAATGAGGGTAGCACTCCTCCCACCTTCTCAAGCCCAGAATTCACTGGCTATTGCAGTCTTTCTGGGTTCTAGACTGTTGTCTGCCACTGCTAGTGCATGATAGCCTGGTAGAGGGAGGGGTTGGGCCTCCTGACCAGCTGCCCCTGTGGCCCTTGCTGCTGCTGTTTTGTAAGTAGCTGTAGACTCCATCTTGCCCCATCAGTCCCTTGTTCTTTGGTAGCAGAATAGGATGAACCCCTCCTCCACTAAGCAGGTTCTGACCCAGTAGGTGTGAGCCAGTAGGAGGTAAAGCTGTGCCTAGAGACATCCTGAGCGGCTCACAGGCCTCTCACAGTGCCTTAAGCATTGCAGCAAGCTGGAGAGAGTCTCCAAAAACAGGAGAAGCTTTGTGGGTTAAATAAAGAGCATTTTGCTGTAACCATATGTGGAATCTGAGGGCAGGACCTGAATCATGGCATGGCCTCTTCCTAGAGCCAGGGCGAAATGCATTGTCAGTTCTCTGCCTGTCTCCAGGGGGCCTGAGGAGGCTAGGCAGGCAGAGGATGTGGGGGGTGTTCCTGCGAGCAGCAAGTCAGAACCACTTGCTCCCAGAGATCATAATGCAGAGGGGGAAAGGAGCCATTCGGGTTTGCTAGTTCAAAAAGGTTGCTCAAGTGAGGACTGCATGCAGGATTGGAGCCCTCCCCTGAGAGGGAGCAGAGAGGAAAAGTGCCCAGTCTTCACTTGGCACTCACTCCCATAGCTGGCGCCTGCACATGGGGTGGAAATGGGCCCTGGTTAGGGGGACCTGATGCCCACTGCATTAGAACAATCCCAGACCATAATAGTTGTTGACCCATTGGCTCTTGTTAATTGTTTTATCACATCATTACTTCTTCAAAAGTGTCCTAGTTTGCATAAAATAGTATAAGGTCTCACTAGCTCTGATCAACAAAGGGCAGGGAAGTATAAGTGGCCAGCTGAGCATGCAGCTTCAGCACACAGCCAAGAGGAACCCCACATTCCCACTGAGCTGAAGGCACAGAGCTGGCTGGCCACCGGTGATAGACTCCCTGGAGGAAGCCAGCAGGGGACTTCAGCCCAGGAGGGATGCAACAGGGTCATTGCCTGGAACATTCATGAAATTCTCTAATGTCTTAATTTCTACAATTGTAAAACAGAAACAAAGCTTTAGTATTATAAGGGTTTAATGATTAGTTGAGATAACAAATGGGAAATCATTTTGGAAGCCACACATCACCATTAAGCATGAGCAGTTGTGTTAACGGTAGATTTCAGTGGGGACCGTCTGCCCACCCTAGCACTGCAGAGAAACTGAATTGACATCTTGGCATCATCCCATCTATATTCCAGGACCTGAGGCTGTTGTGTGCCAACAGCACATGAGATAGTCTTTTATTTGAACAGGGATGCAATCATAGGATTCTCTGACAAGGCTCAAAAGCAATAATTGAAACAGCTAAGAGGATGCATACACATGCCCATTAACATATGTATGTTTGTGCATGTGTGTCAAGAAGAGAGCTACCTACCCTCCAAAATCACTCAATAGTGAGGCTCTGTGGTTTGCCTGGGCAGCTCTAGGAGTTGTCAGAATAAAAGATTCGACCTTAGCCATTTTCCTGAGCTCTGTGGAATTATAAATACCACATCCAGGAGGCTAGGTGGAAAGGCAGGCACCTGTCACCTTTGCCAGACTGACATCTTTCCACATCATTAGCTCAAGAGGAGGGTTAGGTAAGAAGGGAAAAAGGCACAATGGTCAAACTGATACTGTGAAGCTCAAGAGGAGGGTTAGGTAAGAAGGAAAAAGGGCACAATGGTCAAACTGATACTATGACTTCTAGACAAGGACCTGTGACAGCTACTCAGGTCTAGGTACCACAGGCACACTGAGCAATGGCAGAGGCTAATAGCAAGCAGGTTGGAAGCCAAGGCAAGAAGGCAGGCTTGCAGATGAAGGGAAGGACATTGGATGGAAACTGGTCTTTGAAAGCCAGTCCTGGCTACTCTTTGGGCATCTTAACTCAATTAAAATTCTTTCCCTAGGGTTGCCCCCAACCTTGCATGGTAGTGGGGCATTACCATCTGACATGGATCATGATGGATACACCTGCTGCCAGAGTTCTCACAAATGCCTCATAGAGAAGAACAGGGTGCTGTGTTGGAATAGAGGGACAGGAGCAAAGGTAGACACAGAATAGGAGAAGATGGAGTTGAAGCAGTGGGACTCTGGGCAGGAGGAAGAGAACCTTGAACACCAGGCTAAGTAAGTTGTTGGCAGGGAAATTTACAGAATGATACTGAGCATGAACAAGTCTGTATGGCGGATCAGGTAGCTGAGGTATATTCTCAATTGAAGAGAAAAGGCAGGAGTCAGACCAGAATGGAAGACCACCACAGGCAAGGAGCTGTTCTGTTCCCATATCAGAGGGGTGCAGCTTCAGGACTGAGGCAGACACCTAGAAACTGAGGCCCTGCCATGACAGGGGAATCAAGGCTAGCTCTGAGATTCTCATGTTGGCTTCCAAAAGGATGACAAAAAGATCTCTAGATAGGAGTGCTCTAGGAAGAAAGATGGTGGTTGGATCTTAGGCATGTCACAATGAAACATGCCAAGAACAGCACTGCATCCAGATATGGGGGAAGTGAGGTCAGGAGAATGCAAAGGGACTTGTCAGTGGCTTCACACCATGGTGGTAGGGCCAAGGCTAGCCCTTGAAACGTGGAGTTATCTCTGACTATCTCAGCCACTCTCTTTCTTCTTACTTCTCCTTTTGAGTTGATATGGGAGCCGCAGCATCTGCAGTTTCCTTCTTTCTTCCAGCAGCCAGAGTTTAGCTGGAAGGAGAGGAAAGCTAGGCCAAGAATCTCATGCCAGGCCCTTCCCAAGCTGTGAGAGTAACAGCGACAGGAATTTCTGTTTATTGGCACCAACCACATGCCAGATAGTTTAGGATGATTCTTTTTCTAATTGTCCTAACAACCTAAAGGGAGAAACACTATATTATTCCCATTTTATAGATGGGAAAACCAAGTCAGAGAAGTTCCCTTACCAAAGTCACACAGAGAAGAGAGGTTCATAGCATGTCTAGGGCCCAGGCTCTTCCCAATATAGTACTGTCCCTGCATGGATCACTCTTCCTGGGCATAGGAGAATGAAGGGAAGATGGAAGAGAGGTGATGGAAGGCCATGGGTATGATTGTGCTCTGCTGTGACCCTCAGGCGCTGTAGGAGCTGGGCAGGAGCTAAGGAGTTGAAGGTGAAGGTGGCCTATTTGCCTGGTTATGGTGAGCAGACTCTAAGGCATTCCTCAAAGTCTCTGACTTCTACTGTTCATGCTTCTGTGTAACCCGCTCCCTATAGGTGTGAAAGCCCCTCCACCCCACACTATGAGCCTCTAACCAGTAGAACATGGCAAAAAATGGGAGTTCTCACTCACATGATTACTTGTGTTATGTAGGACTACGGTCTGCTGTAGATTCTCTCATTGCTGGCTTAATAAAGAAAAAGTCCATGTGGGAAAGAGCAATGTCACAAGGTACTATGAGGTGAGCAGCCCCTAGTAGCACACTCACAAGCAACAGCCAGCAAGCAGCTATTGTCCTTAACCTCACCACCCCATTGCAGTGGAATCTGCCAGTGACATGAGTGAACTTAAAAAAAACCGATCTTTCCCCGGTCAACCCTCTAGATGAGAACACAGCCCAGTCTTTCCTTTGCAGCCTCATGAGACCTTATGAAGCCAGGCCTGGACTCCTAACCCATGTAAACTGAAGAGAGCAGATGGGTGCTATTTTAAGCTCCTAAGAATATGATCATTTGTTAGGCATCAATAGAAAGTGAATGTGATGTGCTTGTCATGGGAATAGTGGCATCCCCTTCCAAGAGCTGCCATGGCTACCAGAATGGGCCTAGGCAAGGAGAGGGAAGGATAGCAAGGTAGGAGGGTAAAGGAGGTGGGAGAGGCCAGCACTTTCCAACATCAAACCTCTTCCCTGACCCAGGTTGAGCAGCAGGTGTTTTGTTTTGTTTTGCTCCCCAGTCCTGGAAACTCCAAAGATAGTCACTGTTTCCACATCATGTAAGCAAGGGCTGAATGATTCTGTGCTGTTCTGACCACTGTCCTATGGTGGTTAACATGTTCGTGTTAGAAAACTTCACCCTCTCAGCCACAGGGTACCTCATCCCTGAGACATAGGCTGTCACCCATGATGGCTCTCTACATGGTGGCTTTTCACTGGCAGTCCTCCATGGTGCAGCTAACCATTATCCTTCTGTGCCCAGTTCTCTGTCAGGTTTGTCTCATTAGCTGCCACTTTCTCCCTAACTTTCTTACTCTTGAACCAAGCAGTAAATCATTTGTCTGCTTGTACCTCAGCTACAGTGTATCCCAAAGAGGACAAGAACCTGAGCTGTCCTCACAGGACAAAGCACTTGATTTTTGCTTTCAGGTCCTCACACTTGGAGACTCTAGAGCAAGTGGATGTACTTCTGCCTTGAGACGATTAGCTGCACAACTAGGAGAACATCAGCAAAATCATCTGAGGTCAATATTTATTCTGTTCTGATTCTTCCCAAGAACTAGAATGGACTTTTGCTTGCAGGGAACCACACTAAAACCCAATTTTCATTTTTCACAGACTCATAATCCAGATCTAATCTGAAGGCTAGTTCTAGAAAAGAAAAAGAACAACAAAGGAATTTCCTTAAAAAAAATGCAATGGATTATATTTTTTGAAATTGTTGGCCTAGAAGAGAACCAAAACATAAAACTATTGTTTACACCAAGTCTGGATTGATATAATAACTCCTTTCTGTTCTATTACTTGGCTTGGTTTTTCCCAGTTAGATAAGAACATGGCAGAAGACCAGGAATACAGGCTGCTCTTCCTACCAGAGTATCCACAGGTGCCAGCCAGAAGAGGGCCAGGCCTGGAAATCAGGACAGACATCCCCAGGTCCAGGCCTTCCTCTACTTCATGCAGCACCATGGGAGCAGGGGGTGGGGGAGTCCTGCAGCCTTAAGCATCTCATAGACCCTTCCTGGGGGTACTGGACCTGACCAACATGGTGAGGACAAACTCAGCAAGGTCATATCAATCAAACGCTGGGGCAGAGGGTGGGTCCAAGTGTGGGCCAGGACATCCAGGAAGCATGATCTATATGTGTCTGCAGAAGGAGGCAGCAAAGGAGGTAGCTGCATCCAGAGTTTCAGGCTTCTGTTCACCCCAAACATTGGGTCTTTGGGTCATGCAGCCTCTCTAACTTCTGTCGATTCCTATGTCCTGCCCTATAGCAGGGGCTGTGTGTGCCCCAGGGCAAGTGCTGGTGGCTAGATGGCTAGGGCCAGGTTAATGAAGTATGGATTGACTGTGCTGGGAGCTGATTAGCTCAGGCATTGGGCTTTTTCTGAGCAGTGCCTGCAGAATCAATACTAATCCCTTGATCCCATTAGGGCTCCTGCAGATCCCTGGGACAAAGTCTGTGTCTCCTCCTGTTTGGGAAAGACCTGTGTAGGACTGGAGGGAGATGCTGGAGCCTTGGCCAGCTTCCCTCCCATTATCTTTCTTTAAAATCCCCCTTCCTCTTTCCTCCTTCCTCCTGTTGTCACATTCCCCACTCCCATGCCCAGAGGACTGGGGACCTTCTCCAACAACACCAGCTCCCCCAGCAACTTCTGTGATGCTGGTTATGATCCCATGCAAGGAGCCTTCAGCATCTGCCTCTGTCTGGGAAACCCAGGCTCCTGAATGATATAATATTAAAGTACTTCTGTGCATGAATAGAGGGGGTTTTGTTTGTTTTGCAATGCTGAGGATGGAACTCAGGGCTTCACTCATGCTAGACAAGTATTCCACACTTAACCACATTCCCAGCCCAACTTTCTGAACCAATGTTTCTTTTATCAACTAACTCAGCAAGTTGCCTGATAGTTCATAAAGCATACTGAGCCATCTTAGTGCCAGAGCAATGTACGGGTGGGGGATCTCTGGGGCTTATAGCCACTGAGCAATGCTTACTGAGAGTCAAAACATTTGTTCCCAACCTGTTTATGATGGTAGTGCTTGTTATCATCACAGAACATTAGAGATACCATTGAAATGATGTGTTGTAATAAGTGTGTTCTTCCTATGAAAACTAAATAGAATGCTCTCAAAAGATACTGTATGATGAGTGTGGGAAAAACGGTCTCCAAATTAACTGAAGATTGATGGGAACAAGTCATAAGCATTCTAATGGGTATTGCACTCCGACTGCTCACCAAGGGTTCTTCAGTTCTCCAACCACTTCTTTAACCACAATGAGCACTTGCTATGGTGAGGTTGATGCCAGTTCAGTGCTAATGTCCTATTGGCTGCCCCTTGGCACAGGAGAAGTCCTGGCTCTGTGCTGAAAAAGTGGAAATGCTAAAAGCCATCCAGCAATGGACAGTTTGAATTTTGGCAAAATGATCACATATTTGCATTCAGGGGAAGCAGCAACATCTGGATCTTCAAAAGTTACTTACCTTGAAATGTGTATGGCATGTATGTAACATTCTGAAAGATCCTTACTTTCATGGTTCTTTTGATTAACCAACTAACTACTGCTTCTAATCATATTAGGTAAAAAGTCTTTATTATCCTCCAGACATGAGTGGTGTGGACGAGTTCTGAGTTTGTTTGTAACCAGCCTGTCACATGTGTGCACACACACATATGCACATACACACCCGTCTCTCAAATGTTAATCTTTTTTTTTTTTTTTTTTTTGGTACCAGGGATTGAATTCAGGGGCACTCGGCCACTGGGCCACATCCCCAGCACTTTTTTGTATTTTATTAGAGACAGGGTCTCACTGAGTTGCTAAGTGCCTCACCATTGCTGAGGCTGGCTTTGAACTCACGATCCTCCTGCCTCAGCCTCCTGAGTGCTGGGATTACAGGCATGTGCCACAGCGCTGGGCTATGTCTCTCAAATGTTATGTGCACCTCATACATCACTTGCCTTGGAGTGACCTGTGTAAAGTCTCCTCTGGTTTGGACTAGGAGACCCTGGAGGGAAGCCCCTGTTTTCTTCTGACACTGCTATATCACCCACAGATCTAACAATGCCTTGCTCACCATAGATGTACATAATATTTGTCAAATGGAATTCAGTGAGCCCCTTCAGGGATGAGGGGCATTACTGAGGCTTTTGTTTAAACAAACGCATGTTCAGAAAAAAGGCCTTTCCAGTCTGTAGAATTGGTCAGCCTTGAGCCAACCTTGCACACTCCCCTGACCCTCAGACCCAGCCATTCCTGGGCTGACCAGCCTGACTTGCCCCAATCTTAAATGATCAGAACCTTTGTCTCTGTGTCTCAGGCACCCCCTAGGTCTCATCCACAGCCCAGGGCACTCTAAAACCAATGAATTCCTATAGATAGTTCGTCAATCTCCATAAGTTTATGTCCTCTTTCATTATGACTTAGTCCCAATGGATAGCTGTTATTTTGTCCCTCTGGCCTTGTCTCTAGCCTAGATGCCCACCTGAACACCATCTGCTTCAAGCAGGATATTTTAGTTAGCTGTTTTGCTGCTGTGACTAAAGGATCTGACCAGAACAATTTTAGGGAAGGAAAAGTTTATTTGAGGGTTCATGGTTTCAGAGGTCTTAGTCCATAGAAGGCTGGCTCCATTCCTTAGGGTTCAAGATGAGGCAGAACATCATACCAGAAGAGAGTGGCAGAGGGAAGCAGCTCACATGGTGGTCAGGAAGCAGAGAGAAAGAGACTCCACTTGCCAGATACAAATATATACCCCAAAGCTACACCCTCATTTCACTTCAGTTACCAGTTAATACTTATCAGGGGATTAATTCACTGATTAGTGTAAGGCTGTCAACAGCCCAACTATTTCCCCTCTGAACTCTCGCATTGTCTCACACAGGAGCTTTTGGGGGATACCTCACATCCAAACCATAATATAGGACATTTCTTCATTCTCACAGAGCCCCAACTATCTTAGCTTCAAGAACCTAAAATGGCAGAACTGAGAATTCTTTAAAACTCTTCTGACCAATCTCAATGCTCTAAGGAGGAGAGCAGAAATCAAGAGGGACAAGCAGCATAACCCTAGCCCATGTGGAGCCGACCAGGACACAGCCCTGCCTGCTGCTGCCACCAGCTGCTCCTCCTCCTCCTCCAATGACCGTCCCCCACTGGGCCTCACTCATGGTACCCACAATGTAGGCTTTGTCTCTGCCCAGTGGATGCTTTGAGAACACACAGGAGAGGGGAGCCTCTTCATGTCCTCACTTTCTGAGCAAGAGACAGTGGTGATAGTCGGGGTCTGTCACAGGCATGGCTATGAGTGTAGGGGTGGGGAGACATAGTCACAGCAGACCCTGGGTCACACTTGCTTACACCTACATTTCCTCTCTCACTGTAACCCCCCCATTCCTCCTTCACCTTGCTCTCCCCACTCTTGCCCCCTCTGCTTTCCTGGGCACTCCTGACTGGACCAGGCTTCTCTACTACTTTTGTGTTGATTCTTCTGCCCATCCCAACCAAGGGTCCAGAAGCCATTCTAAGTTCCATAGTGAACACAGTGTGCAACCACAGGCAACTACCATCCTTCCTCAAGCAGAAGCTACAGGCTGTGGAGGAATAACCTACATTGGATATCCCTGCAGCCCTATCTTGGACTCAGGCATAGGTGCACCCTTCCCCAGCCCCACCCCCTACACACACTCGGGCATCATTTTCCATGATTCCACCCCCTGCTGGCCAGATGGCTTTCTCCAAGACTGAGGGCTCTCTTGGTTCTACTTAATAACTGCCTGGTAATTAGCTCCACGATTTTGCCACTATGCTTATAATAGCCTCCATTAAAGTTATGGGGTTTTCAAGCCGTAATGGCTTCCAAAGTAATTAATGCACAACTGGGTTTATTGCAAGTTTATTTTTAGAGCTTTTCTCCCTCAATCCCCTCCCTTTCTTCTCATAGATATTTTGACCAAAAACTAAATGGGATCAGATGCTGCTATGGCTTCTTGCACCATGTCCCTAATCTTTTCCCTTTTTCTTTGGCTTCATTGTCCAGTCAGGTTCTGGGATCCACAGCACAGGCAGCTGGAGTGGAGGACAGTGGCTCTTGAATGGGTGTTTGTCCAAGCCAGAGAAAGCCTGTGGCCTGTATGTGTCCCTGTGCCTGGCCCAGTTTCTGAGGGGGTTCAGGAGTACTCCTGATGATAGCATATAGCCACATAGCCCTGATTTAAATCTGACTGCACCATTTTCTAATCACTGACCCCCTGACTTCCATGGTTCCAACTATAAAATAGAGATTAGGATAATACCTACCTCACAGGGTGGTTGTGAGTACTTGTGTGTTAACTGTTGGACTTAGTCTTCGCACATCATGAACACTATGGGAAACCTTGTTGTCATTAACAAGAGCCCAAGCAGACCAGTGGGAGGTTGAGCAGGTGTCAGAGGTGGGAGCTGTGGGATAAAGTGACTTCCCAGAGGGGACAGGCTATTAAAAGCAGGAAAGTACTGACATGGAGTCTAACCACACATCGACTGAGTGGGCGTTGTGCTCATCTTCTTTCCTCAGCTTTCTCCATCCTAGAATTAAAAGCTTCAGCTTTCTCCATCCTAGAATTAAAAGCTTCAGGAAAATCAGGAATGTTTAAGAAAGCTTCCATGTGAATCTCTGAGAACACAGAATAAATCTTCTCACATGTTTTGGGAGCCTCAGTCAGGCCTAGCCTCCCAGTTTAGGTCTGTTTTCTGTTGCTAAAACAGAATACCTGAGACTGGGTGATACATAAAGGAAAGTAGTTTATTTGGCATATGATTCTCTGGAGGCTGGAAAGTCTAAGATTATGGTGCTAGTGAGGGCCTCATGCTGCTTCAGCTCATGCTCAGCAGAAGACTGAGCAAGCACAAATGGAAGAGATAAAATATGTCGGACAGCCTTGCTTTATATAACAACCTGCTCTTGCAAGGATGAACCCACTCTTGTGAGAAAGGCATTAATCTCTCCTAATAATATCATCACCTCTTAATGGGCCCACCTCTCTACACTGCCACAAGAACAATCAAATTTCACGTTTCAGAGAGGACAAGCCATATTAAAGCATAGCACTCCCCATCCTTCTTTAGACATAACCTAAGGTCACATCAGCCAGAATATGGCATTTAGGTGGAACCCTGTAGAGCCATGCCAGTGGCCTGCACTCTGATCCAGGAGGTGTGACATAAGGTCACTCTGCTTCTTACACAAGACCCATAGCATTCTTATGTGGCACTGGGCTCTGTCACTTACAGGGTCAGCCGAGGAGTGCTGTAGAGCACAACAGCCCAGAATGATGGCTCCTCCTGCATTGGCCTCTGTTTCGTTTAACCCTAGTGTTCCATCACCTAAGGTAAGGCTGATGCCATCTGCCCTTGTAGACAGATTCTGAAGGCAGTGGGCCTTTGGTGGGAAGAGGTGGGCAGAGGCTGCTTACTGACCCAGGAAACCAGAATGGAAAGCAAAGTTTGGTGTTCCAGAGGGCATCAGAAGAGAAGAAGACCTGAATAGAATAAAGCATACTACTTCCAAAACTGGGGGACAACAAAGTCCTGGTCAGCATGTCTGGTGACTAGGTACAGAACCTGGCACTCATGGAGCAGGTGCTCCAAAAGAATTTCCTGTGGACAATAATAGAGGAACGCATATGCCACATTTCCTCCCAGGACCTAACCCTAAAAGATCTCTTCCTTGCTCTTGAAGGAAGCCTCCCAACTCTGTTGCTGTACCCAGACTGTGAAAAAAAAATCTGGGCCCACAAATTTGGATATCACAAAAGTTAACATTTCTTGTACACTTACACATGAGACCACCCTAAGAGCTTTATGGACATCAACTCATTTAATTCTGAGAACAGCCTTGGAAAGTAGATACACAATTTTCCAGAAGAGAAATACTCAACTGCAGTGCAGGGTTGATGTAACTGTGCAAAGATCAGCTTGTGGATGAAACACTTGGGACTTAAACCAAGGCAGGTGTCTCTGAAGCTGTGGCTGTAATGCCTTTACCCTATGGACCCTCGCCAGAGACGAGGTCTTCAAAAAGAAGACCAAGGAAGACTCCATTGAGAAACTTGATGCTATTTGTCCCTGAGTAGGGCCTGACTCTTGCTTGGGGTCCACTCCAATGCTTCGGTCTCTGGCCATCCTCTTCTGCTGTCTCTTACAGGTATCCATCTCTGAGGGTTCCTGACCTTGCCCTTGGACAACTGCCCCTTGTGACTCCTGTCTGGCTGGACTCTGCAAACCTGCTTCCGCAATGGGTGGGTTGTGAGTGCTGGTAAGACCTGCTAGCCAGCGTTCAGCTTCTCTGTTCTCTCCATGCCTGGCCGGCCGGCCCATGCCTTTTCTTTTCTCCCCTGTGCTGCCGCCGCCCTGTGGCCACCCCTTTCCTGATCTTACCGGCACTCAGGTAATGAGGAGCTGTGGGCACAGCCAGCCTTGGAGATGCCGAAGAGACGGGACATCCTTGCGATCATCCTCATCGTGCTGCCCTGGACTCTGCTCATCACTGTCTGGCACCAGAGCACCCTTGCACCTCTGCTCGCTGTGCACAAGGGTGAGCCCTGCCTGCCCTCCCTACCTAGTCCCCAGCCCAGTTTCCTTAGTGAGAGCTCCTTGAAAGAGCTTGTTACCCTCAGTTCCCACGAGGAGGGGCCATATCATGCTACACAGGGCCACTGGGGTTGTTCAGGAAGTAAAAGGGGTGAGAGGCAAGCCTGTGGATATGTCTCTATTGTGATTTTTGCAGGAAACAAAGAGCTGAGCAAACCTCTGAGCAGGCTTGGAAGTTTGACAGTTTGAATAATTTCAGTGTGTTCCATGATATGATGGGTAGCATTTAACTGTCTGGTACTGGTACTTGGTGATTTGACAGGGTAAGATTGGCTTGCAGTGTTTGATAAAGGAGGTGGGTGAGGATGTGCCTCTGAGTTGGTTCATTGGCATATGAAAAGTGGTTTGCAGACAATTGTTTATTATTTCTAGCTAGTCCTGGGAGAGGCAGCACCTTCTTAGGTCTGCAAGGCCCCAAGAAGCCAAAGCAAAAACCAGATTCCATAGCATACTCCTGTAATCCCAGCTACTTGGGAGGCTGAGGCAGGAGGATTACAAGTTTAAGGCTGGTCTTCACAATTTAATGAGATCCTGTCTCAAAATATAAAATAAAAAGGGCTGGGGATGTAGCTTAGGAGAGTAGTGCCTCTGGGTTCAGTCCACAATACAACAAACAAAAACCCTACACACACAAAAAAAAAGTCAAAGCATCATCAAATACAGAAAATTTTCAAACAAACAAACAGGATTAATACACACATGAAGAGACAACTATATATACAGCTTTACCTCCCAATCCCATGTGCAAAGGACCGGATCACTTAGCAGGGAGTAGGGAGGAAAGGATAGGATTTCTGGCCTATATTGTGTGTGTGTGTGTGTGTGTGTGTGTGTGTGTGTGTGTGTGTGTGTGTGTGTGTTGTTATTGTTGTTTATTTGTTTGATTTTGGATTGCTGAAGATCAAATCCAGGGTCTTGTGTACACTAGGTAAGCACTCTACCACTAGACCAACAACCTTATCCTGTATTGTGTTACAACACCTTTAAGAAGACTATATAGCTTGTCCCCTTTTCTTGCTTAGAAAACTCTAGTTAATCTACCTAGTGGCAGTAGGCCTGGAAAGAGGAAGAGTCCTACCACGAGAGCTAGTGGAAGAATAGGGATTTGAACCGCCTTCTCCCAGCTGAGTCCCAGGGTTGCCTTTCTCTCTCACACCTAAGCACTTTACACCCCAAAGTCTTCTATATGCTCCACATCTGGCTGCCCCCATTGCTTAGCCTTTAGTTTCATACTTTCTTGTCCCCTCCCACACACAGGTGCAACACTTGGGGGAAGCAGCAATTCTACCAAAGCAAAGTGTCTCCCCACCCCCGCCGACCAAGGTGCTAAGAATGGACTCCAGGGCTTCACACATGTTCACATGCTATAATTCACAGCACAATGTGAATTCTCTTACTTGTGATCATGATAAAACAGGAAGGCACCCAAGCCTATCCCAGGGATGAAGATAGTGGCACTGAAGTAGGATCTGGGTTTCCACTGTAGCCTGTACCCTCAAGTGACTCAGATACAGGCCATATCCACAAATCACAGCCTACACTGTGCTGCTTCACACAGATAAATATCCTGCAAACCCCTAGAGTTTCCCAAAGCTTCCAGGAGAAAGAGCTAAGCTTAAGATTGCTGTAGCCTCACTGCCTGTGCTGAACACTTTGGGCTTCTCTGCCTGGTGTCACCTTCTGCTCCTGACCCCAATGCCTCTGTTTGGTGCTTGTCAGTTTAGAACCATTGTTATCCTGCCAATACATCATCCCAGAGGGGGTGAAACTACCATATAGAAAATGATGATAGCATGTCCATTGCATTCCTAGCAGAGCTAGGGTTGGAGACGTCAGGCTGTTTTGCTAGGCACTGATGTTACTGCCCAAGGATGGCAACTTGACATTGTCTTCTCTGAATACACCAAGAATTGAGTGAAATCTACAGTTAAATGAAGTTAGGGTCATGGGGAGGCCTTTATGACTCAGAAGTGCAGAAGCCCTCAAGCCAGTGGGAAGGGTAGAGTATAGGTATGGAATCCCAGTTAATAGAGAACTTTCCCAGGGCAAATATTTGTGATAATCTGGGTAGCAGAACATTTGGCACAATGGTCCTAAATCTCCTTTCCAGACCATGGTTTTGAAGACTTTATTGATCATAGGATGAATTAAACCTAATATCTTTGTCAGAATCCTGAACACCCATCCCTCTTAGTTCAACCTAGTTCTCTTTTCACAATTTGACCCAAGACTCCTCTAAAAAACCACTTTTGAAGACCTGTACTTGTGCTAGTCTCCTTCTGCCCCAACATCTTCTCTGTAGCCTGGATAATAGACTCCCAACTCCTGCTATGTGTCTTATGCTAGGAGCAGGTCCTCTTCTGGGTTCATCCGTATTAGACTCCACCCTAGCACCCACACAGCTTGCATGCTGCTAATGGTGGTGGAAGTTGAATGGAGGGAGGGAACAAAATGGCTGATGCCCAGCATCCTCTCTTTGACCTCACTCCAGCCCTTTCATTTGATTTGCTCATTTCATCTTTACTGTAACTGTATGGAGCCACGAGGAAGTAGGACAGCTAATGTCCTTCTATACACCAGGAAATGACAGTAAATATGCCTGCAGTGCTCTGAGTCCTTCAAGTGTCTCGACTCATTAATCTACATAATAACTCAATAAAGTAGATGCTATTATTAGTTCCATTTTACAGTCACTGAAATCAAGGCACCAAAAGCTAAGTAACTTGCTCAAGGGCATATAGTTAGTAATGACAGAAAGATAGGGTCTGAACCCAGGTATTCAGGTTTCTAGTTCTGGCCTCTGACCATGATACCCCACTGAGAATATGTGAGCCACACTATCATTGCTACATAAGTTTTTCAAACAGAATGACATAATTTGGAAAGTAGAAACTAATTGAAAACATGATTGATTGCCAGTGCTCTTGGTTCTCCTCTTAATAAGACTGTTTGATTCCCCATGGAAGACGATGCCCAGCATATAAGAAATACCACATCATTAGAGCTTCCTGCACTTGGAGCAAGTTGCCTGCAGGATGATATCCCCATGCCTGGAAATGTTTGCTCAGAGATCAGAATCTGTTAGTATCAGTGTCTCTCATGGGATCCTTGGGGTGGAGACAGTAACACTAATAGGGTGCTGGAACAGTGGTGTGCAGTTAGTGTCTCAGATAGCTCAGTGAGTGTTCCTACAAGGTGCAGATTAAGATTGACATCAAACCCTTGGAAGAAGTTAAACAGGTCTGTTTGTCCTTTTTTTGTATACCAAAATGGAGGAATATATGCAATCAGGAATGACATTCAGAATTCAAAATTATTTTTATAATTGTGGGTAAAACTCACAAAACTCCAATGCAATAATTAAATATTAGGTTCTGCACCAAGATTCAAAGAATTGATTACATAGGGCCAAGGGGGAAGAGGCCCCACTTGACTAGAAGATTTGGAAAAAACAACTCTGGGGCAAGTTAATCTTGAGATCCTTCAGGGTCCATAGTGTGCTGCAGCCAAGAGATTAATGCTGCCCTTGAGTTTTGTGACATCCCCACCACAGAATGTGGCAGTGTCAATCTGCTATATGGTTAGTTGCACCAGATAAGGAAGGCACTAGGGAAGGGAGGATTGGGACACCATCATATAAAACCCAATGTGTTTAGGAACTGAGAGTGCAAGCTTGGAATATGGCCAGCTGTACTCAAATAACTACAGGGCTGTCAAATATGAAGATAAGGGAGAGATTATTTCTGTGTCATCTCGGGAGTTAGGGAAATCCCAGTGAGAATTCCAGGAGCGCAGATTTCAACTTTAGCTTAGGTCAAGCAGATGAAGCAGTGCCCTGATGATGTTCCTGCATAGGGGTAGCTGGACTCGGTGCCCTGTAATGGGGCCAGAGCCAGGCCAGCATTTGTCCCCACACCTCCTGTCTCTCAACTCTGCAGATGAGGGCAGTGACCCACGGCGGGATGCGGTGCCAGGTGCAGACTCAAGGGAGTACTGCATGTCCGACCGTGACATCGTGGAGGTCGTGCGCACCGAATACGTATACACTAGGCCCCCGCCATGGTCCGACACACTACCCACCATCCACGTCGTGACGCCCACCTACAGCCGCCCAGTTCAAAAGGCCGAGCTGACACGCATGGCCAACACGCTGCTGCATGTTCCCAACCTGCACTGGCTAGTGGTGGAGGATGCACCTCGTCGTACCCCACTGACTGCGCGCCTGCTGCGCGACACCGGCCTCAATTACACTCACCTGCATGTAGAGACGCCCCGCAACTACAAGTTGCGAGGAGATGCCCGTGACCCCGCGCATCCCGCGGGGCACCATGCAGCGCAACCTGGCCCTGCGCTGGCTGCGAGAGACTTTTCCGCGTAACTCCACCCAGCCTGGCGTGGTGTACTTTGCTGACGACGACAATACCTACAGTCTGGAGCTCTTTGAGGAGGTGCGGGAGGGATGGAGAGGAAGGAGAGTTGGCAGGCAGTGATTGGAGATGTTGATGGATGCGGGGCCTCTAGCAAGAAGAAAGATGCGGGGGAGTTATGGGTGTGGGTACATACATAAGGAAACCCAGGGAAGGGGGTCGCCAGACTGGGGTGGGTGAAGACACAAGAGGCCAAGGAAGGGTATGGAAAATACCATACTGCTGGCAAAAGCATCCTCCACTGGTTAAAGGCAAGAGTGGTGGTGGCACTCCTAAACAGCCCTGGCCTTAGAGGAGCTGTTTGAGGTCTTTGAGTAGGGCCATTTTGTATAACAACCAGAAACCTTTTCAATGAAACAGTTTGAGCTTCTTTGGAGTCCTGGGTCATGCAAGCCTAGAGGAGGAGGAGTCATCATTTCAAACAGAAAAGTGGCAAGATTGAGATGTTTTGTGCGAGGGAGAAAACCGCAACTGGGTTACAATGAGAAGGTGATCAGCAGGATTGGGAATTGAGTCCTGCCTGCAGCCTAGAAGAGATTCCCTTTGCAGGAGCCCATCAGTTGCCATCTACAGGATGGCATCTACAGGATGGCAGGGAGGGACTGTGCCTCCTTTGCCCATGACTTTAAATGGATCCCACACATTATGATTAATTGATTTCACCTCCCTTGGGGACAGGTGCTACTCAGTAGACTCAGGTATTCTGACTCTGGCTTCCCCTTGTAGATGCGCAGCACCAGGAGGGTGTCCGTGTGGCCTGTGGCCTTTGTTGGTGGCCTTCGTTATGAGGCCCCACGGGTGAACGGGGCAGGGAAGGTGGTTGGCTGGAAGACTGTGTTCGACCCCCATCGACCATTTGCGATAGACATGGCTGGAGATTTGCTGTCAACCTGAGGCTCATTCTACAGCGAAGCCAGGCTTACTTCAAGCTGCGTGGTGTGAAAGGAGGCTACCAGGAAAGCAGCCTACTTCGAGAACTTGTCACCCTCAATGATTTGGAGCCCAAGGCATCCAACTGTACCAAGGTAGGACCCTCTACAGAATTAATGACTGTAATGCAAGTGTTCCCATGACCATTCAGAGCCTCTCTACAGATCAGGGTCAAGGAAACACCTCAAAATGATCTTGCCTGTTTGAAACCCCCACCCAGGGAGGTAATTTATCTTCCACACTGAAAGTAGGCAGGGACATGGGAGGGGTAGCCATAGGGTCATAACCAAGAATTATTATTAGCCATACATCTGAACAAATGTGCTCTTTGGTCCCCCTGCACACAAACATGCACACACCATGGCAGATGCGCACACACACACGTATGCACACATACATACATACTTGTGCACACATACATGCACACTGAAATCTTGGGACTTGTCCATTTTCTATAGTTCTACATATCTCATTTCCAACAGATATTTTGAATGCATCACATGTACAAACAACAAGAATGAGGGGGTAGGCAACTGAGAAAGTCTTGATGGAACAAAGGCAGCAAGGGAGGAATACTTGCAGGGTGTGGGAGGGAACAGGGAGGTGGCAGGATGAAGTTGGGGACCTGCCCTACTTTGTTTTGTGTCTCTGGACACACAGATCCTGGTCTGGCACACACGAACAGAGAAACCGGTGTTGGTGAATGAGGGGAAGAAGGGCTTCACTGACCCCTCAGTGGAGATCTGAGCCTCAGGATGAAGGTAGGAGGGAGACCAGGGAGGGCATTGAAGTGCACAGCACAGCACCATATTTGGGTGCAGCATCAATCTCCAAGGGCTTTGCTCTCAGTTTTTCATCATGGGAAGATGGGGCAAATGTGGACAAGAGAGGAAAAGGTATGGCCAAGTCTCCTTCCTTTTTGCCACCTGATGGTTAAAAGTTGTCAGCTTTCACCCACATAGCTGGGTCCTTCTGCCACCAGAAACTCCAAAAAACATTCACTGAGATACTTCCTCATGGCAACTTGTTACCACAGCAAGGACTGCTATTTAGATATGCTCACTGGGTTTTGTCCTCCTAAGGTCACGTTTTCCCCTTTGGGTTTCCCCTCAGTCAACTGGCTGTGACAAGATCCATGCATTCCTCCACGTCAAAGGCACCATGGTTCTATAGTCAGAGTGTAGCACACAGTGAAAGCATATACCCCAGAGCTCGCTTTAGCAACCAGCTCTACCGTTTTTCTGTTTGACCTAACTTTGCTTCTCTGTGTGTCAGTTTCTTCATCTGTGAAATGAGTTGCCGGGAGTACTGAGAACAATCTGTGGCACATAATAAATACAATATGAGTGTCGCCTATGTTGATCTGATTCTTTAAAATCCCTCTATTGAGGTAGGGTACATGATCTACCTACAATTTAGAGGTTCAGAAATGATTTCAGAAAAGCAAAGTAAGTTGTCCAAGGTGACACAGTGGTACAAGTGAACTGTACTTGGTCATGCCAAGAATTTTCGAGGCACTTTTTTATGATCCTACTCTGCTTCTTAAAAGTACCTCTTACTTGAGACTTCCTAATTTAGGTCTTGCCACACAGAGGTGGGAGCTCAGGCAGTGGACAGACATCTGTCCTCTGGCCCCAGGACATTTGTAGACACCCTGCCCACATGGGCTACAGGGTATCACTTTGCCTGTTTTGTCCCTTGATCTTAAGTCACCAATGTCACTTAGAACAAATCAGTATAGAGCTTGGTATAGGGTTAATTCCCTGCCTTGTACCCTCACTGTTACTGGAAGCACCTTCTCCACCTGCTCCTCAGAAAGAGTTCCTAGAGACCTCCATTTTGGGCTCAACATTGAGCAGTTTACCATACTGGCTATTCCTTCTCTGATTCCACCCTAATCTGACACCTCTTTTGTTTCTTTCCCTTCACAGAAGCCTCCTTCTCAGACACTGTTCTTGGCCTTCCATCCTCTCTCCACAGCTGATGGTCCCTCCAAGGCAGACTCCTAAGGAACTACCATCAACCTCCTTTATATTCTGGGGGCTTTCAAAGACAGCCCAGCTTGATGATAGGACAAAGGACAGAATTTAAGCACAGAAATCCCAGACCTGTTGTTCTCTCCATCCAATGTGACCAGGGAGCCTGAAAGACCTGAGGGCAAAGGGGTCTGGTTGCCAGCAAAACCAGTGCTCAGCTCACCTCTACATAAGCAAGTGCTATGGGCACCCACACCTGCCCTGGAATGGTGCTGGGGCTGGGAAGGAAGTGAGAAGACCCTGCAGTCAAGTGGAGCATGGCCCTCTCTTGCTCCCTGCTCCTTGGCCCAGCACGACCACACAAGATGCTCAGCAGGGAATTCCGAAGACAGATAACTCTAAGCATCATGAATGCCCTACTCCTTGGCATCTGCTCCTCCTGAGCACTGCTCCCAAATCAGACATACCTCTGGCTCTCCTCTGGTTCATGTTTACAGAGCATAATAAGGCTGTCTTCTATCTCAACAGGTGCCCGGCCCTGCATGGGGAGAGTCTAAGCCTGTCAGCGGATTCCCCCTGTACCTCAGGCTGTGGTGGGAATGGACTCCCTTCCTCTTGCCCACTTTCCCCAAGCCTTCTCCTCCAGCACTGGCGAGGAGGTGGGCCCAGAGCCAGCACAGGTCACTGACTGACCTGGACCAAGAACCACATGACCCCCACTGTCCATACACTGCCTCCCCACCATGCCCTGGGCTATAGCCCCTTGCCTGGCCTGGGATGGGGAGGGGAGAAACCCTCTTCCTGTGGCTACTGAAAACTGCAGGCCTCGTGGCTGAAGTGAGCAGTGGTAGGTGAGGCAGACAGCTCCTCCAGCCTAGAGGGTAGAAGGAGCTAGGGAAGTAAGTCCCCAACTCCTTTCTGCTCCTGTTTTGAGGGATGAGAAATTAGACTGGAGTTTTTAGGGAAAAGGGCAGGGATCAGTTGGACACTAAGAGGAAAGGTGACTTGAGCACACACTGCTTTGGAAACTATTCTAATTTTAAATATAAAAGGAGAAAGAAAACCTCACTTCTCCTGAAGCTGGGAGCATGCAGAGCCAGCCCACCTCATGTCCAGCTGCCCCCTCTCCACTCCAGAGACAGAAAAGAGCTGCAAACTGCTGCCTCTACCCAGGGAATAGTGGCTCCCTGGCTCTCCCAGGGCCCTAGAAAGGTCCCTGGCTCTCTGACCAGGATAGCCCCTCTGGTGGTGATCTCATGCTCCTGAAAGTTGGAAGCACAATTTTCCTTCCAAGTGGAGGAAAAGGAAAGGGCCCGTGCCTACTGCAGAGGTGTTTATTTTTTAACTGCTAACAGCCCCTCCTCTTACTCCATTAAAATTCATAGGACAGGTCTGAGGGCCTTGCAGAACCCACTCCTGATGTGTGGGTGGGACTCAGTCCAGAGACCTAACATTCAGAGTATAGCATCGGCTGCCTATTTTGAAATGAATATAACTTCCCACTGTATTCATGAAACCATCTGATGAAATCAGATCCCTGAACCACCTTGCAGGATGTTTTCCCCAACCTCTTGTTCTTTGGATATTGCTTTGGAAACTGACCCCTTGGCATCAAGTGTGATGACATGGGACACAGGAAGGAGGTGGGCACAGGGTGTCGATAAATGAGTGAATTTATGTCTGGGCATTCCACTGCCTCATGAAAACTAGCCCTGAATATCAAGGTCAAATTGGCTGGTATGAGAACATCTAAAGCCAAAAACCTAGGGCTTATTTTCAGGAAATTAATAATGAACAACAAAATGAGGATTTTTTAATTTTTTATTTTGGCAGATTGCTAGTTCAGTTGTTTTCACCTAATATCCTCTCTTAGCTGCATGTATATTTATTTATAATTATAACCCTGGTGGACTGCAGCCCTCATCTTTGTTGGGAATGAGTTTGTTATAAGTCAGAATTGGGTCCACAATGACGACTTGTTTTCCAAACCCAGTCTGTTACCTGCTCCATTGCTGGCGAGCCCCACCATAAAGAAGTGAAGCCAGGGGTTAGGAGTTTCCAGGGCAGTGGCTGGGGTGAAGGGGAGCCCAGGCAGCTGCACCATCTGATCTCTTTTAATTTAACTGTATTTAATTTGTTTTCAAAATTAAAAGTCAAATATGGTTTTTTAACAGTCCTAATTCTTTTCAGCCCTGCCTTATTTTTATTCTCATTTATTAATGTAACTATCCAACAAATATTTATCAGGTGCCTACCATGAGCCAGCATTATTCTAGAAGCCATAACATGGCAGTGGGGGGGTGGGGGGGGAAGGCCCCTGTCTTCATGGAGCTTACCCTCTACTGAGAGATGGATCATAACAAAAGAATAGCATTTCAGATGGGATCTGTTGAAAATAGAAAAACAAAGCCAGTTGGGAGAGATGGAGTAGGAAGAGAGGCTTAGGTTCTTTAGAGGGCAGTCAAAAGGCCTCTGAAAAGGCACTTGTTTTCCCTATTTATTTATTTATAAATGTTTTTATTAGTGCATTTTATAGTTATACTTAATAACTATAGTTACACATAATAACTCTTTTGATATGCATGGAATATAATTTGCTCCCAATAAGGCAATTTTGAGTAAAGCAGCAATACCCCAACATGTAGTGTTCTAAGAAAAAAGAACTCTTGCTAGGTGGAAGAGTGCTTAGCTATGAACATGAGCACCAAACGTTCATAACTAAGCACATCATGTGGCTGCAACAGATCAGGCAAGGCAAAGGGGAAGAGTAGGTGTGATAGGCATGTGAGGGGGATGCCCAGAACATGTTAGCTCCAAGATCCAGGACAAAGATTTCAGTTTTTATTGAGTGAAACAAGAATGCATTGGAGGGCTGGGGTTGTGGCCTAGTGGTAGAGCACTTGCCTAGCATGTCTGAGGCACTGGGTTCAATTCTCAGCACCGCATATGAATAAATGAATAAAATAAAGGTCCATCAACAATTCAAAAATACTTTCTAAAAAAAGTGCATTGGAGGGTTTGGAGCAGAGAACCTACATGATCTAATCAAACTTCTTCAAGAACCCTCTGCTCTCGGTGCTGATGACAAATGGAAGGGGGAGGGGCTGGCCAGGGAGGTAGCTTCTGCAACAATTCAGGTATGAGATGATGGTAGGTTGGATAAGGGTGCAAGCTTTGGGGCAGAGAGAAGTGACTAACTTCTGTATTTGTTTTAGGATACAGAGCCAATGGTATTTGCTAAGGGACTGGACGTGGGATATAAAGAGAAGCCAAAAATAATCTGAGCCATAGAATAGAATTGACATTTCTTGATATAGGAAAGAATACAGGAAGGGCCACATGGGGTAAATCAGAATTCTGCTGCAGATGCTTTTTAGACATATAAAGGGGATAATGAGAGGACAGCTGCCTGTGTACCTGGATTGTGGGTGTGGATGGACACTGGGGGCTATTGGTGTCAAGGTTGTTCATGATGACATATGCCTCACAGGTTGAAACCCCATGCAGTGAGTGTGGATGGAAGAAAGATGAAGCCCAGTAAATGAGCCCAGAGACCCCTGGCATTTAGGCTGGGGTAAGAGATGAGTTCTTCCAAAGAAAATGAGATAAGTTCATAAAGAGATACGGAAAAACTTTTAGTCAATTCTGGAGAATAAATTCTGCCAAGAGGTGCTTTGATAGGAAAACAGATAAAGTCAGGATAAGACGTTGCTATAACAAGATCTCTTTTTTAAGAAAGGCCTAATGCATAGGTGTCCATAAAAGTGTAATTCAGGGAATTCTTCACTTTCCAAAAGGATTTTCTGTAAGAGTTCCTTAAATTCCAACCTGCTGTCACAATTCCAAGTGTCCAGCTTTGCAGAAATCTACTCTTATGTAATGCAAGACAAAGTGACACTGTGACATTGCCCCATGCCTCAGGCCATACCCAAGTAGCCCTGAGCTTGTCCACACCTTACTTCAAGGCTTGCTATTTCAAGGTATCACATAAAGAACTCATGAGCTTGGACAAAATTAGGGACTCTGCCCCTGTCTTGCTCTCCAGTCACTGCCTGCAACCCCTCTGAATGGAACATGCAGGTCATACTAACTGCCACTGATCTTGCTGGGCTCTTTGCTCCATAGCTGCATAACCCCAGCAATGCCCCTCAGTGCAGACCTTGTCCTCACCCACACACAGGATGCAGCTGGTCACCCTGTGAGCCTTTTTGCCCTGTCATGAACCATTTTTTACCGGTCTCCTGTGTGGGTGCTGTGCTCAGAAGGTGTGTGCTATTTGACTTTAACTATTAGTGAAAATTAATTAGTTTGGTGCTTACTGCCCTGCCCTGCCCCACCCCCCAGCTAATTCATATGCAATACTCTCGGCCATCTGGCAAATTCTTATCCCTGCCCACCAGCATGAGAATGGATTTGTATTTGACCTCTCTTCTCAAGGGGCACTTCCAATCCAGTCACATTTCAAGCAGAAACAAGGTCAGATGAAGGAGTAAGAAGACAGGGGTGTGGACCAACAAACAGCTGGTGTGGTCAGATCTGGATCCCTGAGGGCCAGGAGGCTAACTATGTTCCTGATCCCAGACTGCCTTCTCCCCTGGCTCAGAGTGGCAGAGACCAATGACATTGGCAAAGAGAACTTGATTCAAATCTATTGCTTTATTGCAATCCAAGAGAGTAAACTTGAGTCAAACCATTGGACTCTAGAATCTCTAAACAAGAACCTCCAATTTGGACATGGAGACAACTGTGGAGGAAGGTTGCCTCTCCCCTCTGCTGGTTAGTTACAGTGGAAGAGAGTTTATCAAGATGGAAGTAAGGCCTGGGTTAGGCCTGGAGGTTTTGTGGCTACCCCCAAATTCCAAGGGAGTGGGGGTCACCTGCCCTATGACACTTAACTGGGCCTTCTGTCCTTTCCCTCCTTGGAAGTTCAGATATGGGCTGTGGTTTCTTTTGGGATCTACATTTCCACCTCAAGTGATGCTTCTCCCATTGAGTATAACTGGAAATGCTGTCTAATTCAGGAAAATAAGTGGCTGAGTATTTCCATTTCTCTTAAACTCAATTTGTCATCCTATCATATACAGTGAGTGGGAATGAAAAAAAGAAAAACACATGTTGTTTCTCAAACAGTTCCTTCCATAATCCCAGAGGCAGCTCAGAAAGTGTTGAAGAAAGAATAAAACTGACTTAGGTGAAATGCCCCTTCTTCTTTCTCATCTACTAATAGTGACAAACCTATGATTTCAGGAATAGAAAGATGCCATGCAGGATGTGGTCAACCTCCACAGGGAACATTTAAAGAGCATACCCTTTGTCCAGCAGACTAAGCAGCAGGGTTTTAATGACTGGCAAAGGGGATGATGCCCTCCCAATACCACCACCTTTTCTGAGGGCCCAGGTATTCATCGCTTGGTGATCTGACTAAACATGCCCATCCCCTCAGAGATATCCCTCTGGCCTCTTCCAGAAGAACAGGGAAAGGCTCCATCCACAGAACCAGGCTGAGAAGCCACCCAAGTCTAAGGGTCCCAGGGTCATTCCACCTTTCTTTTCAGTACCCCCAGGATTAGAGTTTCAGACTAAGGCAGGGAATAAACTAGCTCTGGGGTCCCTGAGATTGCTACTAAGGAGACACTCCTGTAGGGGGAGTGGAGGCAGCAGCTCACCAGGCAGGAGGTGTCAGGGCTGCTGCTTAGTGAATGTACTGGTTTCTGCCCAGGTAAGGGGTGTCAGTGAACTCTATCACAGGGCCTGCCTTCACCTCTTCAAAAATGATGATCTGTGGGAAAAAGAAGGGTTGGGTTATGAGGTTTGTCCTGGAGCCAGATAAGAGAGCCAGGAGGGTTTGGGAACTAGACTGGAAGGAACAGGGACAACAACTCTGTACCAAGAAACAGGAAGGAATAGGCTAGCTGAAACTTGTGCTCTTCCCAAAGGTTCCCAGGGAGGCAATCTGATGCCAGGTGCAAGGATGGCAAGGGATTTATGAGGAAAACAGAAGGAGGATGGAAGTGTGCCCACCTTGTTTTCTCTGTTCAGCCAAGGACCTGGTAGGTAGAGGGTCTCCTGGGGTCCAATGTTCCAGTAACGTCCAAGGTTTTTGTCATTGACGAATATAACTCCCTTTTCCCAGCCCTTCAAACAGAGTAGGGAGGGTGTTAGCCTACCATGAGAGCCGCTGATGACAAAGTCACACTAGAAGGCAGAGAAGACACATCAGATGTGTTCTTCATGCAGGGCACAGTGGTGTAGGCCTGTAATCCCAGTGGCTTGGGAGGCTAAGGCAGGAGGATCACGAGTTCAAAGCCAGCCTCAGCAAAAGTGAGGCACTAAGCAATTCAGTGAGACCTTGTCTCTAAAATAAAATACAAAAATAGGGCTGGGGATGTGGCTCAGTGGTAGAGTGCCCCTGAGTTCAATCCCTGGTACTCCCACCAACCAAAAAAAAAAAGTGTGTGGTCTTCACTCAAGTTTCCAAAAGACCAAAAAAGGCAGTGTTTCAATAGCCATGGAGGCTAACAGGTGGCATGTTCCACCTCATCCCCACTAGCTCTGAGCCTTCCAGGCAGAGCACCCAATCCCAGGCTAGATGTAGGAGCCTGGACCATGAGAAGTGCCATCAGGTGGTTCTGCTTTGAGCTCCCTCTGCTGCCCCAGAAGGCAGGTGTTATAGAGTACTCCATCAAGGCCAAGCACTAATGGTGTTTGAATCAGCCCTCTGAGAAAAGAGAAGAACAAACCGGGGAAATGTAAAGGGGGCTTACAAACCTGCAGTTTTAGAAATGTGTCAGAAGGGGAAGAGCCAATTATAAAGCCAACGAAGAAGAAAGCAGGGAATGTAGGTACATCAGGGATAGGAGTCCATTTGTCAGCGCTGAATCTAAGGATAGAACAGGGCAGGAAATGGAGAAAAGGGACTTTCTTAGACCTGTTCCAGTCCTGTATCTAATTCCTAAGACGTGTCCCTTCTTTGTTTAAAGCCCCCCAGTTCCCTACTTCTTAACCAAGACACAAGAAGGGCAGCAAGGTAGTATAATGAACATTCCCTAGTCTGCAAATGCAGGTTCTAATGATGGTACTGTCCCTCACCTTGGACAAGCCACCATGGCCTCTGAGTCTTGGAATCTGCAGGATCCTGGTGGGGTAAGGATAAGGCTGTGCTGGCTCTTGCTGCAAATTAGTATGAGCTCACACACTGGCATGGGGCAAGGACCTACCTCTGAAAGAAGTTCTTTTTCATGTCTAAGCTGTATATTCTGAATTTTTTCATGGGAGAATCATTCAGATAGAGATTTCCAATTAATCCTGTGGGAAGGAGGCAAAGAAACATAAGCAAGTCCAAAGGCAGGGGACAGGTGACCTAGCTATGACCAGGGCTGTACATGGAAAGTTCCTGGAAAGTTCAAGGAAGATTTCTCCTGAAACATACTGCCTAAGGAATTTTGCACTTGTAGTATAACCTCCCTAGAGATGCCAAGGGACATGATAATGAACAAGACCATTATATACCAGGCCCTAGAATTTACCATGGAAGAATAATACATCCAAGGACAGTGACCAAGCTAAGCTCTCACCGGGTCAAAACAAACTCTGGCCTCTCTCTGAGGTAAGCTCTGTATGAACAAGAGGTGCCAGAGGTTTGGGCCTAGTTTTAAGGTAGTGTCAAGTAGGATTTCAGACTGACTAACCTAACAATTTAGTCAGAAATTTTCTACAACCTAGATTTTTTAAAGACAGGTTTTTATTGAAATTGTGAGCAGATGCTAATATCACTTGGGTATCCAACAATGAAGAACTGTATATACCCAAATAGTGACTGATCAGCACCTTGGGGTCTAGGCCAGCTCTGCTGGTCCTGCAGTAGCCCCTAAGGACTCTGGAGAGTGGAGCTGCTGAGCTACTAGGCTGGGAATTTTGAGAATCTGGAAAAGGCAAATAGGCTTCACAGGGACTGGAGATACTCTTAAATATCACACAAAGTTGTGTGTGTGTACACACATTTCTGGAGGGGAGGTCTGTGACTTATAAATATTGTATATGGTCCAGAGGCTAGAACTCCACAGTGAGGGTCAGGACACACTTGATGAGCACCTTGGAGAATCAAAGACTGGCAACAAGGGTCAGAGTGGAAGGTCCTTCCAACCCCCAGGAGAACAAAGGAAGTACGATATGCCCAGAGATGAAATGCCAGGGAAGGTGCTGAGAGGAATGCTGGGGAACTATTTCAGGAAAAGGAAGAGAAAGTGGGACTGGAGAGTGCTAGAATCTACTCTGAGGCCCTTTCAGAGGAGAAGCCCCAATGTCTTGTCACATCATATCCTTGGCAGGCTACCAGAAGGCTCTCTGCTGAAAATCTGACCAAGGGAGAGATGTGCAAATTTCCTCCACTACAAATGCAAACAGCTATGACAGAATTGGAAGGTCATCACATCAGTCTTCCTCAACACAGCAGGATTTATTTTATCTGAGTTCTTTTTTTTTATATAACTTACTTAAAAGCACCAATATTTAGACAGACAGATAAAAGAAAGAAAGATCTAAATTAAGGCATAAAAGATTAGAAGGCCAGAAAAAGAGAGTGAATTGGTGGGATATTACTGGAGGGGCATGTGGACAAAATGCATTTGGTTTATTCTATATCCTGTTTCCTCCTCCTCACCACTGAAAAATGATCTATGGATTTCCCTGAGATAGATGAAGAAAAGATATTCAGTGTAGAGACCTAAGAAGGTACTGGTCCTATACCCTCCTTTGGATTCCTGGAAATATCATTCCTTGCTCCTCACCCACTACCCAAACAAGCAGATGGTCCCCTGCAAAAGCAGACTTCAGCCCAGAGAGAGACTAAGGTTAACTCACTGTTCATGGGGTTTCCTCATGAGCACACAGAAAATATAAGCATGCAGTGCTATAGGGAAAAAGGTCAGAATACAGCTAGGCTTCTCTGGCCCACTCACCTTGTCTCACACGTAGATCAACTCAGCTTCCACCTCCTGCAGTGTGCCTCCATGACCCAACTCCCTCCAATGGGCTTCCAAGACCCACCTCCCTGCAGTGTGCCTCCATGGTTCACCTCCCCAACGGGCCTCCATGCAACGGGCCTCCATGGGCCACTTCTCTGCAATGGCTCTTCATGACCCACCTCCCTGCAGTGTGCCTCCATGGCCCATCTCCCTGTAATGGGCCCCCATGGCCTGTTGATGTGCTGTATGGAAAGGGGGCAGCCATGTCTGTGAGAAGCAGTGGCACCTCTTCTCATCTGTGCTAGGACCCACCTTTGCGCTGATCATCAATATTATTCCCGTAGTTGACTCGCCCACGATTCTCCACCAAGATCCTCAGAATGGTATAACCCTGCCAGGAACATAGTGGCTGATGATGATTGCCTGATACCCAGCTATGAGGTCACTGCTGCACCTGGGAGTTGGTATGTGGACCCCAGGTCTTCCCTATGCTCTGAGAATGGGAGTGAGAGCCCCGCTGGTAAGAAAGCATGCTCGTTCCTCTCCATCCACTGCCTGTGGTTAAGAAGGCTCCTGTGTTCCAGGTCTTCCTCTTTGACTCCCACCAAACTTCCTTGGAAGCAGCTGGGGCTAGCCATCACCCAGCTCCCTAGGATAACAAACCTGAATCAAGGGGATAACAATCTTCGTTGTTTTATAGTCCATGAATCCTATGAATATTGTGTCCAAAAATACCTGCCAAAGAGCAGATGGAAAGCATCCATGGTCAACAGGATGAGAGGGGCCTCTGCTATGAAACAAATAGGCAATACCATGTGTGTGTATGCTTAGGAGGGGGCTTAGCCAAGCATGGAGGAATGATTGCACATGGTCACAGCTGGAAAGTGTCATTGAGATGACAGGGATGGGCAACTTTACATACTGGCAATAGCTGATTCTGAGGCAGAGAGAATAAGATATATAATGCAGAGCTTGGTCACTAAAAGGTCCAAGAATCAAGAAGAAATGCTCCTACCTGCCCCCGATCACGTACGAGACCACTAAGGGTGCCAGATGAGGCAATGATGGTCTCATACAGAATGTACCCAAAGGCCTGTCCATTCCCATCATTTACTGGCAGGTTCTCCATGTTGATGGGCTTTTCAGACTTGATTGGCTACAACAGAAGATAGCAGGAAAGCACAGGGGCCAGGCTTGCTTCCTTGTCCTGAACCACCCAGCACATGAAGTAGCATATAGGTCTGGCCTGGAGGAGAAACTGTAAAAGGAGCTCTAACCTCCTTTTTCTATTATGACTTACTGCATTAAACTCATTAACTTTCCAGAGTTATAGGGATGACAAAACAAGGAAAGGGGAATGCCATAAGAGAAGGAAGCCTGGCAATCCAGTAGATATCTAACTCCTTAAGACACTGTCATTTTTGCATTACAACATCCCTTAGTAAGCTGCAGGAGGTGCCTCCTCTTCCCAGAGGAGGGATCAGTGCATTCCTCTGCCTCTTCCCTGCCTTCTGGATCCAGAGAAAGACAGCTCTAGCCCCACGCTGGAGAAAGACCCCCATTGTTTTCAATTTCTTTTGTTCCTTCCCACTGCACACTCTAGCACCAGTTTGTTTTCTTCACTCTGAGTTCTAAAGTTGGAAAACAAAACTTCAAGCCATCTAGAATTGGCTTTGCTCTTCCCAGCACCTCCCAATCCATTTGGTGAGTTTCTGGGCCCTGCTCACCTTCCCAATGACTACCCTCACTTCCCTGCCCCACAGTACTCACCTCCCCTATGAAACTGAGGACATCCCATAGTGGTATGTAGAAAGCTGGTATCAATGGCTCATAGGTCATCTTGGGAAGAGGTTTAGGAGGGGGAAGTAGAGGGGCATCTACAAAAGACAGACAACATAAACATCCCTAAAAGACTCAAATGTCACTGCATCCTACAGTCTTTTATCCATGTGTCCCATATGCTCCTTTATCCTGGTACCAGCAGTAATAACAGGCTAATTTCAGCATATGCTTAGATCATTCTAGGAGGCAATGCCTGGGGGAAGGGTGGAGCTTTCTCATTTCCTCCATATGAGATAAGAAGTCTTAATGCCTCTATAATACAAAGATGAAACTGCCAAGCTGCACACTATATGAAAAGAGTCTCTCAAAATCCTCCCTGTCTAGAATGTTCTTGCATACATGTCAACTAAGATTGAGATGGGATTGTGAGAAGGTAACTCTTTAAAGGGCTCAGAACAAAAGCAATTTGCCAAGTGGGTGTTTCATTCTGCTTCTTGCTGGTATTAAACTGCTAGCTGGTACCTGAGAGGGAGCCGAAGAATTCTCGAAGCTTTGAATATTTGGCTGTGTAATCTCCAGCTTCTGTCAGCACAGCATCATAGTCTAAAAGACATCCATGAACTGGTTATAGTCATTCCTATCCCTGGAACAATACACACAGCAGCAAAGAAGAAAGAGGCTGGGGGAGGGTAGTAGGTTTCTTGGCCCAGCAATTTTGAAGGCAAATCACCAACAGTACATATACTATTATAGTCAAAATACTATAAATTCTATACCCTATAAAATAATACAAAAATTACCCATGATCACAGCACAAACCTAAATTTCTAATTTCAGGTAGATAAAATGAGGCATCTTTCCTACTCTTTGGGGACTCTCAATCTAAAGGGGGGGGGACACTTCAGCTGCACATTCTCAAAAGCCTGAGTAGTGAGGAGAAGCTGCCCATCACCATAGGCCCTTCCATTCCCTTCTCCTAGTATACTTCCTCTAAAGAGCTCTCTCAGCAGAGTAGCTGGCTCACAAGCACTAAGTTTCTGGAGTCTCCTGCTGCTCTGGAACTTTAGAAGTGACAATTCAGACTATGCCTCTACCTTCCCCAAGCACTTTATAATCAAAACCAATAAAGGTGCCAGATATTGTCCCTAAAGAACTCTCCATTAAAAGCCCCAGCCCTGAAGATGCTGGGAAGGACCAGTATTAGAGAATACTTGCCATAGCTGGTGACATCAGACTTATATTCATGAAAATGCAAGGCTCCATTTATGAAGCCAAAATTGGTGCCTCCGTGGAACATGTAGAGGTTGATGGATGAACCAGCATCAATGATGGCGGACACTGTTTCCAGAACTTCTACAAAAGAAGGGAGAGGGAGGGATGTGTGAGATAGAGTCTAAGAAAAGTCCTAAGTACTCCCTTTGGTGTTCTCTTATTCCTAAGTCTCCTCAAAGTCCACTTCACCAGTCTGTCCTTCAGTTTTCACTAAAACTCCAACTACAGAAGATTAAGAAACAAGGAAGAGAAATGGGCCTGAATTCATGGCCCGGAGCTTGGGCCTCTAGTTGCATTTAAGTTCTAGTCGAGTCTATTATCCACCATAAGAACAACCTACAACACACACCTGCATCCCCTGACAGCCAGCATGCTTTCCAAAAGTTACACTTTAGGTAGAATGCAAAAAAGATAGTGCTTACCATTAGAGATACCATTCTGACTGCCTCCCCCAATCCTACCTTAATTAGGAAATGAACCAGTGACATAAAGAGATAATATTGGAGGAAAAATAAATGGTTAATATGTATTTTATTAACATAAATCAAAGAAATGAAAACTAAACAACTACTTGTCAGACTGGGAAATATTACAAATTATTTTAACACTGGATGTTGATGAATCTGTAGAAAATAAGTATTATCATTTAACAATGGTGAGTAAAAACTGCTACAATCTTTCTAGAGGTCAGTTTGACAAATACACATTAAAATTGCATTAATGTAACAATTCTATTGATAATCAAAAGGAAATAATATACCAGATATACAAAACTGAACGTTCAAAGATGATCAGTGATATGGTGTTCAATTAATCAAAGCCACCAGAAACAACCTAAGTGTGTATCAATAAGAGACTAAGTCAATAAATGGTTGTACAGTTATTAATACAATGGGGTTCTTTGCATTCTTTGAGGTGGTGATGTAAATCTATGTTCAGTATTCTACAAAGCTATCAATTTATGGCATTAACTCACATAAATAGGTGACTGCACTGTCTAAACTTCAATCAACTAAAAAACAACTACAATGCATATATCACAATGTTTTCTCTGGACTATGAGATTTTTACTTCTTCATACTTTTCTATGGTTTCTGCATGTTTGAAATAGGTATGCATTATTTTTCTAATTACAAAAACATAAAACATACAAAAGCAATGTGGAAAGTCCTACTGGTTCATTTCAAGTGTCAAGACAAATGAGTCTGAAATATCAATAGCTGACTATTAACACAAATGATCCTAGGAGCCTTGCACACTACAGCTCCATACATCAACCAGCAGGTTATTTAAAACTCATTCTTCCTTCTTAGGTTAACAAACATGTTGGATATAGACAATGCCAAGTACTCACCAGAGGAATCCAAGATATTGTGTGGGCCCTCCCCATGAGTCAAACCACCCTGTCCAGTACTCCATCACCATCTTAGGCTGAATCCCCTGGGCACCACAAAATGAGAGTTAAACAGGAAAGCAGGCCAAAAGGAAAAGAGAAACATCATTCCTAGAGGGGAGCCCAGGACCTCTGTCCTCCCACCTCTTCCCTTGCCTAAGAAGCCAGTGGGAGCTGAGCACAGACGAGGATGGTTCACCCACCATGTCTGGCCTCCACATTTCAAGGTGTACTGTGGAATAGACAACCAAAGTTGACACAGTACATTCTAATGCTTAATGTGCTTTTAATGATGCTTATAGTGGATGCTAGTAAGAAGACATTGGTATATATTCAAATTAAGTCTCATTAGAATTCAGCATCTGCTTTGGAAGCCTTTTACCAGCTTGGGTTGCTTTCTGAATCATGCCAACCTTTGCCTTATCCCCTTCCAGGAAAGGAGAATGTTGTATCCATTATGGCTTCATGTCTGAGAGGTACACCATGGATCTAAAACCCTCTGAGTTGCTGCTTCTTTTTAGCCAGGAGAGTCAGGTGGCTGCAGTATGGGTACTTTTTAAGGCTTAGCTTAGTTTAAACAGTAGTAGGCAAAACTAGATCAGAAAATCAGAGCCTTACAGCATAGCTAGTCACAGTGCAAGTCACAGTGTATGTTCATACCTTGGGTGGGACATTCAGCAAGTCTTAAATATTATTTTAGAATACTGACTTGGATGCATGACTGCCTCAAGCATGCAGAGATCATTTGCAGGACCATGCTCTACTCTGCCATGTTTGCAGAAGCCCTAGAGTGCCCAGGGGAGATAAATATAAGGACTGATTTGCTAGAATTTCAGGCTCTGTACTAAGGAGCCCTCATTGCTCTTTCAGCAACAACTGATCAAGTATCCCCTCTGTCAGTTAGAGCAATGAAATCTGATGCAGAGTGATAAAGCAAACTTATGGCCCACTGTACACAAGATAACAGCCATTCTCAGATAAAAGCCAAAGTAGTCACAATATTCATTTATTCATTTTTTAAAAGCAAGATTGGTGCCTTGGTTTTCTCTACAAGCCTCTCCCAAAGAGAACATAAAATGGGGGCTGAAGTTGTGGCTCAGTGGTGGAGCGCTTGCCTGACATGTGTGAGGCCCTGGGTTCGATCCTTAGTACCACATATAAATAAATAAAGATCTATTGACAACTAAAAAATATTTTTTTAAAAAAGAGAGAGAGAACATATAATGTACTATATTTAAGTCACTCAAAACGAATAAGCAGATTCTAAGTCCCACATCTCAGGAATCTCCAGTGCTAAGAGTAGGCTCCTTGATTCACAAGTGCTAGGAGCAAGGAGAAAGGGTTCCAGCATGACCCAGGTCACCGTACTGTGAATGTGGTGAAGAGCTAGAGATCTTCATCAGACCTATAACTCCTAACAAATCATTTAATAGGTCTATCTCCTTAACAGTAAAATAGTAATAACAGTAACTAGAGCCTATGACTAGTGGAAGAACTGAAAAAGACAGCACACATAAAGCCCTTAGTACACAGTGCCTGGCATATGGGAAGTGTTAAAAGAAACATTTTAAATACCTAATCACTGGGCATGACCATAAGGGCATGAACGTAAGTGAAATGCTACTGTATGCCCCAGTTAGCCAGAGCTAACTTAAACAAGGAAGCACCCAAGTCTACTTCCTTAAGGAAAGCAGACATTTTTGAACTGTACAGAAAAAAGTCCATTAGCAGTTCCATTTTGTTGACAGGGCTACTTGGCATGGAGGCACAGGCATGGCTACATTTCCAGGATGACCAGTTGCCATGGGGTACTTTTCAAGAAAATCTCACTGAATCCACAAACAATTCTATGAGTTGGGACTCTCATTACCCTACTTAACCAAAAAGAAGAAAGAAAAACACAGTGGTTAAGTGACTCGCCCAAGGTGACACATTAGAGCGGCCAAATGGGTGCAAGGGTAGTTCACAGTAAGTATCATACGCTCAAGAACACTTCTATTCAGTCATGAGATTGCGTATTTCATATGTTTCTCTCCTCCCAAGTACAAACACCATGAGAACAGACCCTGTTGTCTGTTGTAGAGTGTAATAGACTCTAACAACATTCCAAGCACAGAGCAGGCCCTCGGGAAATACTAGAGGAGGAAGGAATTCGACCTTTATCTGTATCCATTATCTCTTCCAGCAGAAGTCCACCTGGGGTCTGGCCCCATCCATCTCCTCCAAGGAAACTTCCCACCCATTCTGGCTATTATCTATGCTCCAGCAGTAGCCATACCACACACATACATGTGGCCCTCATCCTACAGGGCCTCACCCTGCCAGCACCATGCTTGAATAGCTGAAACTGAAAAAACTTTGCATCTCCCCAGTGTTGATACAAACACTCTAATAGCTACACTATTGTCTGGGGATCAATGTGAATATGCAACAGGTCAGGGTATTCACAACTTCTAATAAGTCAGAGTGAAAGAAGCAGCCTCTCAATTCTGGGGACAGGCTGTAGTTTGGACTGGATCACATCTATCTCCTTAGAGGAGATATACAAACTCGAGAGATCAATTGTAGCAGATTGAGTTGTGCATGACCATCAATCTGACGATGCTCAGATACAGCCAGGAACTCCTCTCTCTCCTCCTTATCTGGAATGGATCAGGCTTCCTGCCTTGCAAGTGATAATAAATAATCTTTCTAGGTTAAGGTCAGACACCTCATATGGTACAGAACAGGGAAGAGTTTCTCTTCCCCCTTAATCTGGAGCAGTCTGGGGCTCACAGAGTCCACAAATTCAAGGACTTCACAAAGTTCCCTTGCTCAAAGGCAGCAGATGGCACTCATGCTTTATCCACCTACACAGCAATCCTTTGGAGCAGCTTTTGAGCTGCTTCTCCTGCAGTATGCAACAACAGAGCCATGAGCTGAAAGACTGGGAAAGCCCAGGTCCTTCTCCCCCACTGTGGGTAGGGGGAGGCCCTGAGCAAAGTGGCAGGCACAAAATCCCTGAACTTGCTGAGCAGTCTGTACAGCTTTCCATGGGCCAGGCTTACCTGGACGTTCAAAAGAATAGTGTTCAGTAACTGCAGTTCATGTCGTGTCTGTAAGTTGATGGTAGCCAGCACTATGAAGACAAAGGAGAAGTGAGAAAACATTCTTAAAGTCAGAAAGACTTTCTGAATTACCCCAGACCCTTCTTCACCCACCAGCACAATAAATTAACTTGTCTGGACATTGTTTCCCACCTCCAATTAGAAGGTAGCTCCTCTGATGGCAGGAGACCTAGCTCTTTTATCTTGGAAGTTCCTCCATTCTGCACTAGCTGGCAGAGTTTCACTAAGTTGACAAGGCTGGCCTCAAACTAGCAATCTCCTGCCTCAGCCTTTGGAGTCACTGGAATTATAGATGTGCACCACTGTGCCTCAAAAAAAAAAAAAAAAAAATGTAAAAAGGGCTTGGGGGTATAGCTTGGTAGTAGAGAACCCCTGGTTCAATCCCCATCAATCCCCAGTACTTTAAAAAAAAAAAAATGCAGAAATATTAGTAGATGGAAAGTACCAAGAAAATCTTGGAAAACTGAAAAAGGACAGTGGCCCAGGAGAGTTGCAGGAGTTTCCACCAGCTCTTCAGGCTCCACCCCACTGATCCCCAAGCCTTGTGCTCCATGCAACATTGCAACATCATGTCCGGGTCCTTGAGTTTGCTTCAGCACCCATGCCTGTTGGCTCAGTGGGGTTCATGGGTTTCTTGGAAAACTGTTCTCAAGGAGTGTGGGGTGAGAGGTGGGAGGGAAGCCCAAAGACTGCTTCTGTATAAACACCAAGAGTACAAAACAGGGCCATAAACAGCCCCTTTTGAACAGACCACTACAGCCCCATCATTGCCCTACAGGGAAGGATGCCTATCTGCAGTCTCACCCCACCTTCTGAGCTCCAAGAGGCTGTTCAGTGCCTTTTTTTTTTTATTATTACTCTGTAAGAGCTAGACAATCAAGAAGGTCCCCTCACCTGGAAGACTGGGCAGAGCAGATAAAAGGAAAAACCAGGTAAGCAGAACCAATGAAAAGAACAAATAAAGTGCTTAAAAATTTTAAAAAAGATGAAAATATTATCAGAAAGAGTCAAGAAAGACAGTACAAATTTTTAAAGTATGCTAAGAGAAAAGAAACATATTTAAGAAAAATGTGATCTAGGACGTAATAGAAGGATTAGGAAAAAAAAAAAAAAAAAGTTGAGGAAATACCTGTAAGTAGAAAGAAGTAGCTAGAACTAAATAAAGAGATGAGAAATGGAAAAGATACATAGAATCAAAATGAGAGTTCATGTACAAATAACAGGAATGAACAAAAGATCAAGAAAGAAGATGGTAAAGTATTATCCAAGAAACATAATGCCCAAATGAATGTCCCAGCTCAATGGACATAACTATGCTAATTCAAATACACCCCAGGAATGCCACAAAAATAAGAAGTATCACAACAAAGAGCATCATTATGAAATACCAGAATACCAAGAATAAAAAGAAAATTCTAAAATGTTTTAGAAATGGGGTGTGAGAGAGGAAATAGGATATACTAAAAGATTATTAGCTAGAATGTCTCTTGGGTTCAGTGCAGCAGAGGTTGCTAGAAAATGAAAGAACAATGTTCAGAACTCCAGGGAGCAGGATCCAACATAAGAGAGACACACAGGTCAGAGTCTCAGGACAAAAATTGTATCATAGGCCACCAGCAGATCAGAAATACAAGAACCAGGCCTCCAAGCAGTCAGACGGGATCTGATGTGGGATCTGATATGCATATGCATTTGAAAAATACCAATGATGGGTGCCTGGAGGATTTTAGATAAAGACTAATTATTAAAAAAAATAAAAAGGGTGCAGGGGTTGGAGAGGGCAGAAGGAATAAAAGGGAAAAATTGAAATGAAAAGACAAATAAATAGGATAACTACTGCCTTGCAAGTGAAAACTAAGCCCATTGAAAAGCCAATTGATTCACAACTGAAGAATTCACAGATTATGTGGAGCAGCACAACACTAGCCCAGCAGGCATGCAGGAAGGGGCCCTGTATACCCATGACACAATCAAAACTGAACAACACCTGACAGGAAAGGGGTAGGTGAACAAGATGAAGAAAACTCAATCATCTGCTGAAACAAGAAGTGAAAGAATCTTAAATCAGTTAATGTAGAGTTCTATATTCATGTTATTTAGACACAGGAAGAAAAGTACTAAAAGAAAAAACTGAAGAGTTTAAAATAGTCATTCTGGGGAACAGGATGGGAAGGCAGGCAATGCTGTATTTTTAGATAAACATTTTCTATTGTTTTTACTTTTAGCCTGTGTGAATGAATAGCTTTAATTCATTTCTTAAACTAAAAAGCATCTTTCCCAGTAGCAGGAATCACTAGGGGATTGAGGGGTGGGGCCTACAGAGGAGAGGAGGAAATGGAGAGAGCAGTGATTCCCCATTATCTTCCCAAGGCCTTAAATTAGTAAAACTAACCAGCACTAAAAATGTAAGCCAGCATCACAGGAACCAGAGCTCCTCCCAGGGACAGTGATTAGATCACAGGAAACCCTGGACTTCCTTACAGCAGCCATGAGGAGTCAGCGCCACCGCGTGGAAACAGTGGGCATCGCTGCTGGTCCTAATCATACCCCCTAGGCTCAGGATCCTGTTTAACTCACTATCATCTCCAAGCATCCAAGCAGTAATTCCCTGAGCTCACCACCTTCCAGGAGCTGCTGGAGTGATAGAAGAGATAAAACTCCCTACCTACAAGCGATCAGCCTATGGAGGGAAATGCAAAAGAAACAAAGTGGAGTACAAGCTATATATAGCAAAGGCAAGCACAGTAGTATGAGCCTAGAAAAAGAGTCCCACTACATCTGAAAAGAGGAATATACCATGTCTTGGCAAGAAAGCACAGCTGGAACAAAACATAAAAAAAAACAAGCTCTACAGAGCTTCCTGCTGTGGTGAAACAGAGACTCCCCAAAAAGAAGACAAAATAGAACAAGGGAAAGGAATGGGTGATCCTTGGGAGGAGGTGCAATTTCCACCAGGTACTCAGAGAAAGTCTTTCTGCAAAGGTGATCCTGGAGAAAAGCCATGCAGGTCTCTGGAAGATATGTGAAGTTTTTAAGACTGGGCATGTCCAATGTGTTTGAGGAAGAACAATAAGGCCAAGAGGGTAGAACAGAGTGGGTGAGGGAAGCTCAGCAGAGGGTGAGGTCGGCCAGTCCTTCAGGCTATGTTGCAAAGTCCTACAAGGTCAGTCACAGAACTTGTGCTTTCCTCTGGGGCACCTACAGCATAAGCAGAAGAGAAGACAACCTGGGGTATATTTATAAGGCACACTACTATGTTGAGGAAATGTAGAAAATGTTGGCTGCTATGTTGAGAAAATATTGCTAGAGAAGTCAGGGGGGAAAAGGGAGATCAGTCAAAATGATACTGTAGTAATGCACGTAAGAAATGATGGTGACAGCTGAGAGAGTAAAACATGTTTGGATTCTGTATATATTTTGAAGGTAAACCTAAAGATAAAAAGAATGTGCCAATGGCTTGTGTATCAGGAGAAGCTGCAAATGAGGACAAGGTTTGGGGAATGTGCAATAGAGGGGAAATAGAGCTGCAATTTTCTCATTAAAGGAAGACTCGAAGTGGGGCAGCATCCACCAAGAGCTCTTACTGCCCAGAGAGTGCAGCAGGAATGGCAGACCAGATATAGAGCTGGTCATAGTATATCTATCTCTGACATGGGTCCTGCCACCCCCTGTAGCCTAGAACTCCCAGGCTGGTGCTATGCACACAGGACAGGAACCAACACCAGAAAAACTCAGTCTTGCCTAGAAGAATATAAATAGTAGGGCCCCTCACACAGGGTCCTTGCTAGTACCTCCATGGACCATTCCCTTCTTCAGTCCATCCTTGTTGTCTGAAGTCAAGAGCAGTTCTATGATACCACGGTCCTCTAAGGCCTGTTGAAAATAAAAGAAAAGTCAAAGTCTATCATCATTCTCCAAAGCTTCTGCAGTGTAATACTGCTGAGGATGAGGTAGCCTGAAGAGCAAGAGGAAAAAACTTAAAGGAAGCATATCTCTACAGAAAACAGAGGAAAGCCCATTTTGTCTGCACCTGTCAGATTCAGCAAAGCTCCAATAAACTTGATTTCCAGTTGTAGCAGAGGAAAGGGCTGCTGATCTTTGGCAGCCCTTGGATGTTTCTAAAGGTCTAGCCACTTTGCTGTCCCCAGATGGACTTCTCAGTGGCTGGCTATGGCTCAGGAGCCAAGTGGATCCGACCTCTAGGACAGCACTACATCTTTCACTTCACCCACACCCCACATTGAGACAGTGTGGGTGTGATCAAAAGCAAGAGCATAATGGCCCAGCAGTGCCTCAGTGATATGCCTGTGGTGCGCTGCCCAGACTGAGCACAGTAGGAAGCACTCCTGGAGCTTGTAAACCAGAGAATGAAGAAGTGAAAGGAAGAGGCTGTAGTTGAGGGGCAGTAAGGATTGTTGCCACTCAGATAACTGCTAACATTTATACAGTATTTACTATCATACTGGGCCTTCTGTTAAGCACTTTGTAGACTGTCCCATTGCGTCTTCAGAATTATTATCTTAAAGGTAGAGATCAAGAGCCTCAGAAAGGCTGAATAAAGTATGATGAGAAAGTATGGGCTAAACCCAGAATCTGCCCACTTTCAAAGGTTCTCTTCTGTGACTCTGGGTTCACTGGGACCAGAAACCACTGCAAAGGTGATCTTCCTATCATTTTCTCTGCAGATATTATAACAATAAGACTGCATATTTCAACTGAATTTTTTTGGAAATAGGGGAGGCAGAGAGAGTATCTAGTCAGTGAATAAAGTGGATCTGACCTCCAAGGACAAATCCCATAGCCTGGTAAGGAAAGAGCAGAATGCGGTTATAGTTCTCAGGGATGACAGACGCTGAAGAGTTCAATTCATGAAGCCAGTTAAGATCTTTATTAACAACCCAGATCATCCCCTTCAACTATCCACCTAGTCATTCACTACATATAACAAACATTTACTTAAAATATGCACATGCTTAACTTTTCATGGTCATTAATTTATTGACTTTACCCAGTAAAAGATGATTATTAATTTCCTGACACCAGCCATAGGCCATGCACAGATATGAGCTTTGTGTCTTATCTCATATTCTTAGAGAAAGGACTCAGGCTTAGAAAAAGCCGTTGTTGGTGCAGGCCCCAAAATGGCTGTAGTTAAGCTCCCTCGCCAAAACTTATGGTGGGCTATGTTATGTTTTTAGTGTGTAGCCAGGGCTGGCAACTGGCTACGTTATGATTAGTCAAGGCCAGAAACACTGTGATTCAGCATATAGATTCAAGGTCATAAACATTAACTTATGAGCATGTGCCCTCCCTTTATTTAATTTGTTGGCATTGTGCCTTTTTTGTTTGGCCTGTATATAAAAAGGGCCTTCAGAATTAATATCTTAACATATATTAATTAATACCTTAACTATATATATAAGTATATATATAACTTAACTATATATAACTAAGAAGGGAGGGGCTAAAATAGAACTGGCTGGGGGCTGAATCTGAGGCTGGGAGCTGGCTAATGGCTGTGGCCACCACTGAATAAAGCATGTTTACTGTCCTAACTGCACCTTGGATCTTCTTCCACCTGCCAAAGCCCGAACCTGTTTCCTGGGTGACAGCCCCCGCACAACAGCCATTCATGTCTCCATTTTGCACATGATGAAAATAAGACCCAGAAAGGAGAAAGGGGTCTTACCCTCAATCAGGCGATGCTGGCAATGTCCACAACTCAGCAACTGCCTCCCACACCGCCCCCCAGGGAAAGTTGCATGGCAGTTCAGAAGAGGATTTACCCAAGAGCTTTAGGATGACAAGAGGCTGGGTGCTGTGCACCAGTAAAGCATGACTGAACAGGTGAGATCCCTGAGGAAGCTACATTCTCGTCTCTTGCAGCTCATGAGACACTCCTTCTCTGCAGCTGAATCAAGTAAACAATTACTGGAGAAGCCACAGGTTATAAGAGGTAGTCTGAGGGAATGAGACCTAGCAGAGGAAGCTCTCAAGTCTTGTGTTTGTAATAGGATCATTCTAGGTGATTCAAAGGTGAAAAGGAAGCTAGATGTGACTCTATTTCAGGCTGTGGTTGGCCTTGACCATCAGGTCTGAACTTGCCCCTTTCCAGCTTGAGGAATGTCACCATTCCTGGACACAGGCTTGAACTCTACTAACTCAGCTTTCTGCACACAAGAAGTGAAGGTATTTGCTTTGAGCCTTGGTTCTTACTCTACAGGGAACCTAGATAAAAAATGAATCTGTTGTGACAGCAGAAGTGATGCTGCACAGGCCATCAAAAGCCAAAGCTATCCAGCTTTCAATTAGATGCATTCACAGAGGCCATTTAACATTTCAAGTCACACCATGGCTGATCCTTCAAAGTACTCTAAAACAAATGCCAAAGATTCCTTCAAAGTCTTATTTACTAACAATTTACTGTTTGTCTAGAATAGCACTGATCTGTATGATCTCACATAATACAATTAAGAGGCATATATTCTTTGTAGTCCTACTGTATAGAAGAAAAAGAAGAGGTTTAGAAAAATGAAGATATTTGTTCAAGATCTCAGCTACTATTTGACAGAAACCAGATTTTAATATTAGCCTGTTCTTTTATATGTTACCTTAGTCCTTTCCTTCCCTGATTTGCTGTGTATTAAATCAGTAGTTCTAAACCTCCCCCATACAATGGGATTAGATGTCTAAGAACCACCCCAGAGATTCTTATATATATGACTGGGGCATTCAAATTTTTAAAAACTCTCAAGGTAAAGCCAACCTGTAGCTAAAGCTAGGAGCCATGACGTTAGGCACTGGAATGAAGGCAGACTCTTGAGAAAACCTTCCCTAATCACCGCCACACAATTAAATCAATTCCATTATTCTCAACTCCTGCAATACACATTATGTATTGTAATCCCCAAATTAATCTCACTCAATAAAAGAAAAATAAGTGACAATGCTGTTGAAATTTTAAAAAATGGAGACAAATTCATTAATTGATAAATGAAGTTGGGAGACATGGTATTAATATGAGAAAAATATTAGACCCATACATCACAGCTCATAAGACATTTTAGAGGAAGGAATATGAAGAAATGCACCAAGCTGACTCTTACCTTCCTGATGTAAGGCATGTAAGCAGGGTCTCTGTCATAGGAACCATATTCATTCTCTACTTGCACAGCAATGACAGGTCCTCCATGCTTATACTGTGGAAAAGAGCTAAATAATCAGAAGCTGAGTTTGTACTAAGAGCTATATTATCTAAATCATCATACTTATCTCCAATTACTAGCAATGTATCCAAAAACAAAAGTCTCAAAAGGTTTGGAATGTAATTGAGAGTGATATAATCAAGACGGTAGAATAGGAAGCATCAGGCCCTTGTTCTCCATGGAAACATCAAATAACTACAAACTGACTACATAAGCTTATAGGAGCTCTGGAAACCAGTCAGATATCAAAGCAAGCAAGTGACCACCCAATCAAAACATGCAAGAGAATAGGAAATTTTGTGATGTTTTTACTAAACCTTGCTCCACACCCCAACATGATGTGGTTGGGATAAAGTATCCCAAATTTCCAGTTCCCTCCACTAGGATGGAGGGGGCAGAAGGGAACTTGTTTGCAATTCTCTGGCTTATCTGTGAGCTGCCCAGGGGACTGGTTTCTGTCTCATCTGACTTATTTTAAAAAATACAGAGAAACACAATTGATTCAAAGGAACAAAATAAATCTCTAGAATAGTCTCTAAAAACATGCACAAACACAACCAGACATATTAGACAAAGATGTTATAACAACTGTCAAAAATACATTTAAAGAGCTAAAGAAAAAAATAGATAAAACATTAAAGGAAATCAATAATATGACATGTGAACAAATGAGAATATAAATGAAGAGATGGAAATTTTTAAAAATAAATAAAGCAGGAATTCTGGTGCTGAAAGAATTCTGTATTTAAACAAAAAACCCACTAGAGAAGTTCAACAGCAGATTCACACAAGCAGCAGAAATCATAAGTAAACTTGAAAAGAGATCATTTAGAAGAAATAATGGCTGAAAATTTCTCAAATCTGGAAAGAGACATGAATATGCATATTCAAGAAGTTCAAAAAATTCCAAACAGGATAACCCAGAAAACTACAGAGACACTTTATGAAACAAAATTGTTGACATACAAAGACAAAGATTCTTGAATGCAGAAAGAGAAAAGTGACTTGTCACATAGAAGGGATCCTCAATAATATTATCAGGTATATCTCAGCAGAAACCTTGAAGGCCAGAAAATATTTGGAATGACATATTCAGTGTTGAAAGAAAAAAAAGTATCAACTAAAAATTTTGTATTTGAGATAACTTTTTCAAAAATGAGAGAGAAATTAAGACATTTCCAGACAAAGAAAAGTTGAGGGAGATCATTACCCCTGAACTTGCAATGTGATAAATGCAACAAATTGAAATAAAAGGATATTAGACTGTAACTTGAAGTTGTATAAAAATATAATGTTCTTCAATAAAAGTAAAAATGTGAAAGAAGTGAAAAGCAATATTATTGTAATTTTAATTTACGACACTTTATTTTATACAAGATTTAAAACATAAAACAAGAATCTGAATTATTGGGTACAACATATAAAAAGATATAATTTGTGACAAGAATTAAGTGGGGGAATAGAAACATAAAGAAGTAGTTTTTGTATGTAATCAAAGTTAAGTTGTTATAATTTTAAGATCAGATATCATAAATTTAGGATATTACATATAATCCTGGGGTAACCATGGGAAATCTATAGAATTAACACAAAATAAAATGAAAACAAAAATCACTATAAAATGTATCACTATAAAAAATCAAGTAGACACAAAAAAAGACAGTAGTGGAGGAAACGAAGGACAAAAAAACTATAAGATGTACAGAAGATGACAAAATGACAAAAGTGTTTCTCATCAGTCATTACTTTAAATGTAAATGTAAACTCCTCAATCAAAAGACACACATTGACAAAATGGTTAAAATATACCCAAGTAGATGAAGTCTATAAAATGCTTACTGTAGATCAAAAATTACATATACACAGGCCAAAAGCAAAGGGTTAGAAAAAAAAATATTCAATACAAATAGTAACCAAAAGAGAGCAGGGTGGCCTTACCAATAACAAACAAAATAGACTTTTATGTTTAAAAATGTTACAAGAGATAAAGGAGGACAGAATCAATTCACCAAGAAGACATAACAATTACAAATATATATGCACCAAACATCATTTGAACAACTGTACAGCAACAAACTGAATAACCTAGATGAAACAGATGAATTCCTAGAAACATATAATGGACCAAGTTCGCACCATGAAGAAAAAGAAAATCAGAATAGACCTATAAGTAGTAAGGGAGATTAAATCAGTGATCTAAACAGAAAAGCTCAGGACCATATGGTTTCATGAATGAATTCTACTAAATATTTTTTTAAAAAGAATTAACATGAATCTTTGTCAAACTGTTCCCAATAATTGAAGAGGAGAGAATACTTCTTAACCTATTCTATAAAGCCAGTATTACCAAACCAAGGATACTACCGAAAAAAAAAGGGGGCGGGCAAAGAAAAAGAAAACTACAGACTAATGTCCCAAATCTGAATTTATGCAAAAATCCTCAACAAAATACTATAAAATTAAATTCAGCAGCATTTAAAAGGGGACATGGGATTTATTCTTGGAATTCAAGGATGAGCCTACATATAAAAATCAATGTTAATACATCACATTTTAAAAATTAAGGGGAAAAACATAATTTCAACTATGTAAAAAAAGCATTTGACAAAATTCAATATGCTTTTGTGATAAAATCACTCAAGAAACTAGGAACAGTAGGAGATTACCTAAATATAATAAAGGCCAAATATTAAAGAGCCCAAGCTAATATATTCAATAGCAAAGAGACAAAAGCTTTTCCTCTAAGATCTTGGACAAGACAAGGATTTTTCCTTCCACCACTTCTATTCAACATAGTACTATAAATCTTAGCCATAGCAATTAGTCAAGAAAAAGAAATAAAAGGTATCCAAATTGAAAAGGAGAAAGTAAAATTATCTCTGTTCATAGATAACATCATCTTAAATGTAGAAAATCATATAGATTCCATAAACCCCCACTATAACTAATGAACAAATTCACAGATTTGCAGGATACAAAATCAAAGCACAAAAATCCATTCTATTTTTATATATTGGCAATGAATAAACAATTCCATTCATAGTACCATCAAACAGAAAATATGAATAAATTTGATCAAGGAAGTAAAATATACAGACACTGAAAATTATAAAATGATGCTTAAGAAAGCAAAAAAATAGTAAAATAAACACATTCTTTGTTCATGTATTGGAAGATTCAACATTATTAAGATGTTAATAACACCTAATGTGATTTATAGATTCAATACAATCATTATCAAAATCTCACAATTTATAGGGAATCTCAAAAGAAAGAGCAGGTAGCCAAAACAAAGTTGCAAAGTTAGCAATCTCACAGTTTCTGATTTCAAAACTTACTCCAAAGTCACAGTAATCAAAACATGGCAGAAAGACAGTGGTCTGTCAAAAAAGCATGTAATATTTGCAGATGAATTTCATAACTGATTTTTCTATTTCTATGAGGAATGTCATTGGGATTTTGATTGGAATTGCATTAAATTTATATAGCACTTTTGGTAGTATGGTCATTTTGACAATATTAATTCTGTCTATCCAAGAGCAAGGTAGATCTTTCCATCTTCTAAGGTCTTCTATAATTTCTTTCTTTAGTGTTCTGTAGTTTTCGTTATAGAGGTCTTTCACGTCTTTGGTTAAGTTGATTCCCAAGGTTTTTTTGTTTGTTTGTTTGTTTGTTTGTTTTGATGCTATTGTAAATGGGATAGTTTTCCTCATTTCCCTTTCAGAGGATTTGTCACTGATATATAGAAATGCCTTAGATTTATGGGTGTTGATTTTGTATCCTGCTATTTTGCTGAATTCATTTATGAGTTCTAGAAGTTTTCTGATGAAGTTTTTGGGGTCTTCTAGGTATAAAATTATATCATCAGCGAATAGTGATAATTTGAGTTCTACTTTACCTATCTGTATCCCTTTAATTTCTTTCATCTGTCTTATTGTTCTGGCCAGCGTTTCAAGTACTATGTTAAATAGAAGTGGTGAAAGAGGGCATCCGTTTTATTCCAGTTTTTAGAGGGAATGCTTTCAATTTTTCTCCATTTAGGATGATGTTGGCCTGGGGCTTAGCATAGTTTTTACAATGTTGAGATTTGTTCCTGTTATCCCTAGTTTTTCTAGTGTTTTGAACATAAAGGGGTGCTGTATTTTGTTGAATGCTTTTTCTGCATCTATTGAGATAATCATATGGTTCTTATTTTTAAGTCTATTGATGTGATGAATTACATTTATTGATTTCCGTATGTTGAACCATCCTTGCATCCCTAGAATGAACTCCACTTGATTGTGGTGTACTATATTTTTTATATGTTTTTGTATCCATTTTGCCAGAATTTTATTGAGAATTTCTGCATCTATGTTCATTAGAGAGATTGGTCTGAAGTTTTCTTTCTTTGATGTGTCTTTGTCTGGTTTGGGGATCAGGGTAATATTGGCCTCATAGAATGAGTTTGGAAGTGCTCCCTCTTTTTCTATTTCCTGAAATAAATTGAAGAGTACTGGTATTAGTTCTTCTTTAAAGGTCTTATAGAACTCAACTGTGTATCCATTTGGTCCTGGGCTTTTTTTGGTTGGTAGGCTTCTGATGGCATCGCTTGAAATTAGTCTGTTTAAATTGTGTATATCATTCTGCTTTAATTTGGGTAAACTGTACAACTCTAGAAATTCGTCGATGCCTTCTATGTTTTTGTATTTTATTGGAGTACAAGTTTTCAAAATAATTTCAAATTATCTCCTGTATTTCTGTAGTGTCTGTTGTGATATTTCCTTTTCCATTGTGTATGTTAGTAATTTGAATTTTTCTCTCTTCTTCTCTTTGTTAGCCTGGCTAAGCGTCTGTCAATTTTAGCACTCCTTAGCCAGAAGAGTGAAGCAGGTGGCATCACTATACCAGACCTTAAATTATACTACAGAGCAATAGTAACAAAAACAGCATAGTATTGTCACCAAAATAGATGGGTAGACCAATGGTACAGAATAGAGGACACAGAGACTAATGCATATAATTTCAGTTATCTCATATTAGACAAAGGTGCCAAAAATGTACATTGGAGAAAAGATAGCCTCTTCAACAAATGGTGCTGGGAAAACTGGAAATCCATATGCAACAAAATTAAATTAAACCCCAACTCTCACCATGCACAAAACTCAACTCAAAGTGGATCCAGGATCTAGGAATTAGACCAGAGACACTATGCCTAATAGAAGAAAAAGTAAGCTCTAATCTCCAACATGTCGGATTAGGCCCTAAGTTCCTTAATAAGACTAATATCAAGAATCAATAAGTAGGATAGATTCAAACTAAAAAGCTGCTTCTTGGCAAAAGAAACAATCAGTGAGGTGAATAGAGAGCCTACTAATTGGGAACAAATTTTTACCACATGCACATCAGATAGAGCACTAATCTCTAGAATATAAAAAGAACTCAAAATTCTTAACACCAAAAAAAAAAATAACCCAATCAATAAATGGGCCAAGGAACTGAAAAGACACTTCTCAGAAGAAGATATACAATCAATCAACAAATACATTAAAAAAATGCTAAACATATCTGGCTATTAGAAAAATGCAAAATCAAAACCATTCTAAGATTTCATCTCACACCAGTCAGAATGGCAGCTATTAAGAACACAAACAACAATAAATGTTGGAGAGGATGTAGGGAAAAGGCACACTCATACACTGCTGGCAGGACTGCAAAATGGTGCAGCCAATATGGAAAGCAGTATGGAGATTCCTTGTAAAACTGGGAATAGCACCACCTTATGACCCTGCTATCCCACTCCTTGGTCTATACCCAAAAGACTTAAAAACAGCATACTACAGGGACACAGCCACATCAATGTTTATAGCAGCACAATTCACAATAGCTGAACTGTGGAATCAACCTAGATGCCCTTCAGTAGATGAATGGATGAAGAAAATGAGGTATATATACACAATGGAGTATTACTTAGCAATAAAAGAGAATAAAATAATGGCATTTTCAGGTAAATGAATGAAGTTGGAGAATATAATGCTAAATGAAGTTAGTCAATCACCAAAATCCAAATGCCGAATGTTTTCTCTGATATAAGGAGGCCGATTCACAGTGGGGTTCAGACCGGGAGCATGGGAATATTAGAGGAACACTAGAATGGCCAATGGATAGGGAGGGGAAAGGAGGGGTCAAAAGGGTGAAAAAAAAAAAAAAAAAAAAAAGATGGTAGAATGAGATGGATATCATTACCCTAAGTGCATGTATGAAGACACAAATGGTGTGAATATACTTTGTATGCAACCAGAGATATGTAAAAATGTGCTCTATAAGTATAATATGAAATGTATGTAATGCATTCTGCTGTCATTTATAACAATTTAGAATAATAAATAAATAAATAAATAAATAGCATGTGATTTTTGAAAAGAGTTCCTCTTTCAATGGGCAAAAGACAGTTTTCAACAAATGGTGAGAAAACAGAATATCCACATGCAAACTAGTGAAGTTTGGACCCTTACCTTACACTGTATACAAAGTTAACTCAAATGAATCAAAGATCTAAATGTAAGATTTGAAAACATTAGAAGAAAACAAAAGAAAATCCTCTTGACATTGGATTTGGCAATGAGTTCTTAGATTTGACACCAAGAGCAAAGGCAAAGGCAACAAAAGAAAAATTATAACATTTGGAATTAAAATTTAAAATTTTAGATGGGTGTGGTGGCACACACTTGAAATCCTAGTGACTTGGGATACAGGAGGATTCCAAGTTCAAAGCCAACTTCAGCAATTTAGTGAGGCCCTAAGCAACTTGGTGAGATCCTGTCTCAAAATAAAATATTAAAAGGGGATATGGCTCAATGGTAAAGCACCCTAGGTTCAATCCCTAGGTGGCTCCCACCAATTTTTTTTTTATTTTTTTTCTTTCTTTTTTTTTTTTTTTTTGTTTGTTTGTTTGTTTTATTTTGGTTTTTGGTGATGGGGATCAAACCTGGGCCTCAAGGTTGCAAGGCAAGTGCTCTACCACTAAGCTATATCCCCAGCCCCCAAATTTAAAGCTTTTGTGAATATGACACCATCAGCAAAGTAAAAACTTATGTTACAGATGAAAATATTGCAAAGCATATATCTAACAGTGAACTGATATCAGAATATATGAACAACTACAACTCAACAACAATAATAACAACAACAAAAAAACAACTGAATTAAAAAATGGGCAAGGAACTTGAATAAACATTTCTTCAAAGACAATAACTGAACAATGATGGGCAAAAGAAAAGATGTTCAACAACATTAGGCATCATTAGATAAATATGACTCAAAACACAAAGAGATAGCTTTTCTTATTCATTAGGATGCCTCTTACCAAATAAACAGAAAATAACAAGTGTGGGCAAGGATATGGAAAAACAAATGCTTGTACATTGATGGTGGGAACATAAAATGGTGAAACTTCTATGGAAAACAGTATGACAGTTCCTCAAAAAATAAACAGAGGGGCTAGGAGTATAGCTCTGTGTTAGCAAGCCTAGTAGGCATGAAGCCCTGGGTTCAATCCCTAGCAGGGCAGAACAAAACAAAACAAAAATGAAAGAAACATAGAATTACAATTTGACCCATAAATTTCACTTCTGAGTGTACACTCAAAAGAAGTGAAAGCATGAACTCAAAAACAATATTTGTATACCCACATTTAAAGCAGCATCATCCACAGTAGCCAGAATGTGAAAACAATCCAAATGTTCAGCAATGGATGAGTGAATAAACAAAAGGTTGATACAATGCAATATTATTTAGCCTTAGAAAGGAAGGAAATTGTGAAACATGCTACAATGTGAATGAACCTTGAAAACATTATGATAATTGAAATAAGCCAGTCATAATATTGAATGATTCTACTTATAAAGATAGAATAAACATATTTCTAGATACAGATAGTAAAATGATTGTTGCCAGGAGCTGCAGAGGACTGGGGAATTTAATCAATGCAGAGTTTCATTTGAGCAAGACAAAAAAGTTCTGGAAGTAGATAGTGGTTGCAATGTATTAAATGTTTGTCTTATCCTCTAATTCATATATTGAAATCCTAGCTCCTAATGTGATGGTATTAAAAGGTGGAAACTTTGGAAGGTAATTAGGTCATGAGGATGGATCCCTCAGGTGTAGGATTAGTGTCCTTATGAAAAGATCCCAGCAAACTCCCTCACTCTCTTTCAGCCCTGTGTCTGCAACTTGAAAGAGAGCCCTCAAAAGAACATGACCATGCTGGCATCCTGATCTTACATTTTCAGCTTCCAGAACTGTGAAAAATAAATTCCTGTTGTTTTTAAGCCATCCATTTGAGGGTACTTTGTTTTAGAAGCCTGAATTAAGATAGTGATGATAATTATACAATAATGGAAATTCAAGTAGTCCCCTCTTATCTGTAGTTTTGCTTTCTGGGTTTCATTTACCCATGAACAATTATGATATGAAAATATTAACAGAAAAATTCCATAAATAAACAGTTCATAAGTTTTAAATTGCACACAAGTTTAACATGATAAGTAGTATGATGAGATCTCACATATCCCACCATGTCCAGCCAAGGACACAAATCATCCCTTTGTCTGGTGTACTCACTGTGTAATATGCCTCATTTAGTCATCATTTTAGTTATCAAATCAACTGTCACAGTATCACAGTGTTCGTGTTCAAGTAACCCTGATTTTATTAAAATGGCCCCAATGATCAAGATTAGTAAATTTGGCAATTTTATCATATTATTATAACAGTTCTATTTCATAATCAGTTACTGTTGTATGATCTTTTACTACAACTGATTTATAAATTAAACTTTATTGTAAGTATGTATTTATAGGAAAAAATATACTATATATAGGGTTTGGTCCTTTCTCAGGTTTTAGGCATCCAATTGGGGTATTGAGAAAAATCCCCCACTGATAAGATGAAACCATTAAATATTTAATGCCACTGAACTATACACTAAAAATGGTTAGAATGGAAAATTTTATATGCATTTTCCACAATAAAAAATGAATAAAATAATTATAACCAAAAAAAAAAAAAAACCTTGGTTATGCCACTTTCATACCCAAGAATGCCTTTGAACTGTGTTCCCAGAATGGCCTTGATAGTGCCCCCACCCAATCTATAAGCACTACGGGCGGAATCTCCTCAGTAACTCCATCTTCTCTGCAAAAATCTAGGCTAATAACTTCCAAGCTTCTTGCTTCTTTCATGATTAGGTCAGCCAAATTTAGTAAATAAAAATTATAAGATGCCCATTTACATTTGCATTTTGTAATGAAGACATTTTCATATTAACAATGAATAAGATTTTTAAACGTAAAAACTTACATGCTATTTAGGGTATATTTCACTAAGAAAAAATTCCTTGCTTACCTGAAATTCATATTTAATTGACATCTGTTTTTTAGCTGGCTGTTCTCTTTTATTCATGTGTTCTATGAACATTCCAAAGAATTAACACAAGACCAATTTTTTATTGATATACTAATTGTTTTGATGTACTAATTCCTCAATGTCATTCTTCTTAGTTTTACATAAGCAACTTTAATTATTCCCATTCTCCTTTTTTATTGCTTCTAATTATTATTTAAAATAAGACTCATTATTCTCATTATTATTTAAAATAAGACTCATTTTAACATATTTGTTTAAATAGTAAATGCATACAAGCAGTACCTTTTGGGTTAGCGGAGGGAAGTACCTTGAAAAGAGCTTAAAATTTTATAATTACAAAAAAATCAGCCGGGCGCGGTGGCGCACGCCTGTAATCCCAGCACTTTGGGAGGCTGAGGCAGGAGGATCGCGAGTTCAAAGCCAGCCTCAGCAATGGTGAGGCACTTAGCAACTCAGTGAGACCCTGTCTCTAAATAAAATACAAAAAAGGTCTGGGGATGTGACCCAGTGGTCGAGTGCCCCTGAGTTCAATCCCTGGTACCACAAAAAAAAAAAAAAAAAAAAAAAAAAAAAAATCAGCTGTCTAGTACATAAGGGCCTATCCATGTGTGCTCCACTCTGCAGAACTGAGCCACAGTGCTATTGGGACACTGACAGATTGGTGTTTTCAGTTATTAAGACATCCTACTTATGGGGCTGGAGTTGTGGCTCAGCGGTAGAGTGCTCGCCTAGCACGTGCGCGGCCCGGTTCGATCCTCAGCACCACATACAAATAAACGCATTGTGTACAACTAAAGCAAATAAATAAATATTAAAAAAAAGAAAAAAAAAAAAAAAAGAAGACATCCTACTTACCCATCATGAGTCATGACTCTGGAACTATACAGAGAAATGTGAGTCCTGACACCTGTCTGTCCATTTAGCTTTGGCTGAAACCACACTGAAATACACAGCTCTTTGAAAAGATAACTATCATGAGTCCCTCTGATTCTACATCTCAGGCAGTCAGGAAGAGTGTGTTCCTGTGTTGAAAAGAACTGTGGACCCCTTGGTCTAAGAACTAATCTAGGATAACCTACTACCTAGAAGAAAGATAAGTAAAAGATCAAAGAATCTGTTTGCTTTTACCTGGAGTGGCACTACCCTGGACATTAGGTGATCAAAGTAAAGGTCCACTGCCTCAGTGAAGCCCTTATAAGTTGTTCTCAGTTTCATGCCAGAGTCCTGGAGTAGCCAGCTTAGAAAGAAAAGGGAGAGAGGAGATCATTAGAATCAGGGTCTGTGGGTTTTCCTGGGGCAGGCTCACAATGCCAAGAAGGTAGTAGTTATAAAGAGCTCAGGGATGACTCTGGAGACCAGGATGAGCTGAGATTCATTCCTATCTCACCATATCCACTCAGTCAGGATGTTAGGAGATTGTATAGACAGATTCAGGGGTAAGCAACAGAGTCAGCCTGCACTCTCCACTGCTTCCCTACCCACAACTCTGGGGGAAGGTCATTTCCAGCTTTCCAGCTAGAGGCCTCTACCTATCACTGCCACACAGGGAGAAAAGCTTTTCATGGGACTCAATACCCAGGTTGCAAGCAATTCCATTACTATTCACCAACAAAATGGTGAAGCCAAAGGGTTAGGAATCACTGGGGCTAGAGAAGGACATAAGCACAATCTTCCAGGATCACCTAAGAAAATGAGCCAGAACAGCCTGTGAAAGGTGACTGCGGTTTGGCTATGTCCCTGCTGACCACAGACATCTTTGAATGAGCCATATCAGCCCTGCAGAGCTTGGCCAGTGGCAGCGGCAGTAGATCCAATTTCTTTCTCTACCCTGACTACTGCGATGACAAATTCCCCAGAGGAATGCAACACTATGGCTTGGTTCCAAAACAGGAGTCAAAGTACTTCCTTCCCACTTGAAATTCTTTAAAAAAAAGACATATTTACTAACAAAAGGCTCTGGGGCATCCCTTGTCCTAATTCCAAAGCCCTGAACAAGGTCAGAAAAGTCTCAGTTAATGTTGATAAAAAATGGAAGAGACCTGTGTCTCCTAGTGCTTAACCTCCACATTCCCTGTCACATCAAAGAAGGTCTAGTTTATCACTTGCACTGGGGCTCCACCCTCCCCTGCTGTGCCTCAAGGGACACCCTAGTGAATGGAGAGGTGCCAAATAGGCTGGCAGAAGGTCTGAGGGCCAGAGCTTCTTGCTGCTTCTAAGTTGAGACTGTTAAACTCTATCTTCCTCCAGCTGAGCCCCAGGAAATTATTGACCTTGTAATACACAGGGACTTGGGACTCCACTCTGGCTGTGTTCACAGCCTTGTTCAGAATACAATGCCAGCTCAGAGAGAGAGAAGTGAGCCTGGGTAATGGAGGGAAGGAGACATAGGCTGAGCCCCTGAGGGAATAGGCTGAGCCCCTGAGGGAAGGGCTGGTCGAGCTGGAAACTAGACAGAAAACAAAGCAGGGCCTTGGGGCTTGTGCTGTGGGAAGAAAGTTCCCCGGGAGACTCCAGGAAATCGAGATCAGCCTTTTCTCTTGGGGCAGCATAGGGTGGGGGAGCCTGGGTCTAACCATCTAGTATAAGACTAGGAAAGATTATACTTATTATAACAAAGAAAATCATTTTTACTGGAAAATAATGGCAGTAATGACTAGGATACAGAAATAAATGGGATCCCAGCTGATTCCTGTCCAGATCTGTAGTTCAACTACAGAATACTCTACTTGGCCTCAACAGAGATTACACTTAGAAAGATTAGACATTCAATAACTTGAAGACAAAACAGAAACAAAAGCTTCTCTTAGACTTTACCAAAATACTGAACATTTTAAAAATGATTGGTAATAACCTTAAAAAAATAGACAGGGCAGGTTTGATTTTTCCATTTGTAGTGAGGGAAAGTAAGGTCCAGAACAGATCTGCCTGGGTTACAACTTGACAGTTGGGCCTAGAAGAATGAAAAGTTCCAGAATGTCCAATCCTCTTGCTGCTGTTTGCCACTTAACACAATCCAATGGGATTTTTCATGGCATAACTGCAACATCATTCAAAATGACCCCTTTTGGATGCTACTTATTCCGAAAAGGAAATTCAGCACAGAATAGAAACTATACCTTGAAAACCAAATAAATCAATCTTTGAGTATTTTGCATTAGCACAGAGATCCCTCAAGCCACACTGGTCTCTCACAGCCAGGCTTACCTGGGTAAGCCTCCAAGGTCAATCTCACTGCAGATGTAGGGGCCTGGACGCAGAATCACCCACAGCCCAATCTCTGCAGCCATCAGGACAAAGGCCCTGGAGAAATAAAAAAAGTCAGCCCCTCTCATGACAGTTCACAGGGAGGCTGTATAAAGAGGGAGTCCTCACACATGACAGTGTGTCAGAGTTTCCTAGCTTCTTATTCCCTTTCTTCTCTTAACTAGGAAGACTGAGATTAGGGGGGTGGTCAGCCCAGCCCACCAGAGAAGGGAATCCCTATACCAGGTCAGAGGCCAGTGGCCCTGGGAGCTGCATTTGTACTGGCTCCCAGTAAGAATCAGGATCAGCTCAGCCCCACTGGTGGTGTGAGGAATAAAGGCATCAGGGTGCAGAGACTCTTACCCAGCAATACCCCTGTGAACTCACCAAGCAGCCCTGACCCCAGCCAGGTGGCTGGATCCCACTTAGAGTCAGGTAGCACCAAGGATCTTGGCCCCTTTGGGCTGCAGCCCAGCCCTGTTAGGTAACAGGTCACTGCTGGGGAACAACTGGGTTCTGGGTACAAAGCCACTCAGAGCATCCTGAGAACAAGGTTCTCTCTGGTTCTCACTAGGGTTCCTTGTCTAAACTAAGTGGCCATGTGTCTGTCACCCACTCTGGGCCTGGTCACAGAAGAAGCAGTACCACATACTCTAGGTCCAGATTTCCAGAGAAGTTGAATTTGCCTCTTTCTGGCTCATGGAGGTTCCATGGGACATAGCTGTAATAAAAAAATATAATTATAGGCAAGAGTTTGTCAAGTGTTCCACATCACCTCCTAGATTACCTTTCTTGTCCCTAAAAGAAGATATGCTTCTTTTATGATGGCTGAAAATATGCTTCTTAATGGATTCAGGACCAGAACCAAGAACTAACTGAACAGATCTGGGGACAGAAGAGAATCCAAGGCAAGCCCCAGGGGACTGACATCACATCTCCTTAGGAGAAAAAGGAGTTCAAAAAGATTTAGGTAAAGCATGAGACATGCAGATAAAAGATCAGGCTCAATGAGCACAGGTCAGCTTGCCATCCCCACCCCTTGTCAGTGAGAAAGAAGTTCATTGGAAAAAGAGATAAAAGTAGGGCAGGAAGAAACTGAAGCATCCATATTTCCAAAACTTGCAACAGAATGGGGCTTCTAATGGGAAGATAAAGACACTCAATAAGCTGTTAAAGGAGGCCAACTCAAAAGATGGGAGGTAACAGTCATGTATAATAATAGTTATGAAAGTCACTCTCCTCCCTGACCTCCACCGCATCATTGGCCTAGCAGAACCCTCTCCCACTACAAAGAATATTCATAGGTGAAGGGAGAGGAGTATCTGTGGCTTCCAATTCATTCTCAAGAGTTTCATGTTGTAGCAAATGTAGCTTGTCCTGCTGGTAAGGCAGAATGCTCACCCTGCAGTATTCCCATAATCTTCAGGAGTTCTGAGATGCACATTTCCTTCAAAAATGCTGTCACATCTCAGAACACTCCTATAACTCTTTTAGGAATTATCTTCAAAGCCAGTTCATAAACCAGCCAAGAAAATCCATCTTTTTGATTTATAACAACATATTTTTCCCTGAAAATGGAACAATCCAGCCTGATAGCCCACTTTATTTTATAGACATATATCCAAGTATCTGTTGAAAATTTGAGGAAAAAAATCCATGAAAAGATCAATATTATTCACAAATGAACCTAATTTTAAAGTGATTTGCATATTCAACATTATATTGCATGCCTATCATGTGCCAAAATCACACTAGGTACTGGAATGGTAGCCACAGCGATCAGGATCATGCCAAAAAAGGAATGCTGGACAATGCTTCTCAGATAGTTCCCCTGAAGAAGACTCTGTTCATTTGCTGTACAAATTGAGGGTGGGCAGGTTGCTTGTAAAGGAATTATTTATTGTGTCCTTATAAGAAGAGGAAGAGATACCCAGAGTATATACCCACAGAGGAAAAAACATGCAAAGACACAGGAGGAAGATGCCTCTCTATAAGCCAAGCAGAAGGCCACAGGATAAGCCAAACATGTTAACTTGATCTTGGACTTCTAGCATCCCAAACTGAGAAAACAAAATTCAGTTGTTCAACTGTCCCCTCTCCCCACCCCACCCCCACCAGCTGTTCCACACACATACACAAGAAAAAGAAAAAAGAAAAAAAGTAAAACCCTCCTACATGCACACTTACCTATCTTTTTCACTATATTCTTTTGTTCAACATTGCTACCTGGTCATTCTAGACTTTGTATTCATTTCACAACTTTTTGTGCCTATTAATAGGGAGTTTTGTAGAGTTTAGGAAGAAGGGAGACTCTTACCCTATAGACCTAAGCAGAGGGCTTGGGCTGGATCCTCCTCTTATATATTTCCTCCTGCAGACACCAGGAACCCCTATTTGGTAACCAGGTTTGGTGGCAGGGGATGGGACACAGCACTCACGTGGTGAGGGTATTCAAGCCACAGGCTTTCATCTTGAGCAAGCGGTCCCTCCAGTATTCCCTGGGCACACGGAAATAGTGTATGGAGCCCCCAAAGATCCAGAAGATGGAATCCTCTAGCATAAAGTGTTGGCCTTTCGTGTGCAGCCCTAACTGCCGGTGTTGGAGCCATGTAGGGATCAGAGTACTCCACTTCAGCCTGGAAAGAGAAAATGCCCTGATGGAGCCTTGGAGCTCAATAGCAGCAGTGAGCAGGGGTGCAGAGAGGCAACTGGCTTCCTTGCCTCCTTCACACGCCCTCAGCCTCTCTGAAAAGGGCCTGCTCACAAGCAGTCAGGCCAAGCTCCCACCCTCCAACTTGGTCAAACCTTGGAAGGTGTCTTTCTTCAGCAACACTCACAGGGCTGGGCCCCACTGCAGGAGGAGGGTAAGGTGATGCTGCAGTCAGGAACAAGACAAACACACTGTTCAACATGAAGATGTGTGTGCTAAAAGGAGAGAGGACAAAGCAGGGTCATGCTACATGGGAAGGGACTGCTCTCTAGCATTAGGGACTAGAGAACAGCTGTAGCTCACAGCCTCCTACCATGGCCAGGTGTACTAGGCTGTTGCCGCCTGAAGGCTCGGAGCACCAGCCGCGGGAAGAACTTCAGAAGCAAACTGGAGACAAAAGCTTTTTTATTCTGATAAGTTCTAACAACTAACTCACGCCAAACACACCACTAAAATGGCGCTGACCCGATCAGCAATTTCGGCCAAGTCACTCTAGATCCCGCAACAAAATCTCGTGAGACTACGGGTGGCGACAATGGCCAAATCTCCCCGGCTCATAGTCAACTTCAATTCAAGCCAATCCCCAAACAGGGCTCCTACACTAGGCCACCTGACTAAACATTAAAGCAGCAGCTACTAGAAACAGTAGTGTGTGTGTGTGTGTGTGTGTGTGTGTGTGTGTGTGTGTGACCTAAGACCTAATCACCATTTTTTTCTTTTTCTAAAGGGAAAAGTTCCTTGTTCCAACAAGTGACTTGCATATGACATTTTAGGACTTTTGTTTTTCCCAAGGGCCATCTAAATGGGGGAATAAAGACAGAATATCTGGAAGTGGATGATCTGGTCATGAATCCTTGAGTAGCAGTGTCACCTTGGATTAATGACACTAGCTCTGTGGACATGAGTTTGATCCTCTGAAATGTGGCTATTGCCCATTCCAACTGCTCGGAAAGGCTACCATGAGGATCAAGTAGAAATGAAATACCCCATAATGTACAATGAAGGAGTCTTTTCACTATACAAAAGAAATTTATTTTAGCATACGCTTTCACAATTATATTGCAGTTGGTTTTATGGTGCTAATATGATATAATCCTTTTGCCCCATTTTAGTGTATAATATTTTGTTAAACTTTGTGCCAAGTTATCTAATAATTTCTAAAATTTTATAATGGATTCTGTACGTGAAATTCTATCAGACCCATCCAACCCCTTGGACAGGGGTTAACCAAATCTAGCCAGAGGAAAAATTCTACTTGTCACCTGTCTTTATAAGGCTTGTAAGCTGAAAATAGTTTCACATTTTTAAGCAGCTGGGGAAAAAATCATAATAATAATATTTGGGACACATAAAAAATGACATGAAATTCACATTTCAGCATTCATAAATTGTTGTATTGGTAAACTGCCACATCTACCATCTTCATATGGCTGCTCTGGGGAATAAACAGGTTTTATAGAAATCTGTCTATAAAGCTGCAAAGCTGAAAATATTTAATGCCTGGCCCTTTTCAAAAAATCCTACTGACCTCTATCCTAACAGAAAAAACATCAGATTACTGAACGGAGGCCTCAGTGTTTCCCCAGGGCCCTGTCTGGATCCTCCTTTACAACCCCTTGTTCTCAGCTAGCTACAAGCTCATGACCATATTGGCTATCTCAAGCATCCCACACCCCGGATGAATTTCCCTTGGTTTTGACCATACCTACTCCAGAGAACACACTTTCCTTTCTGTACAGCCCTCCCTGCCTAAAGTATTTACCAGGCCCCCTCCCCCGGCACCTGCTGGGCCCACCCCAGGCTAATATGAGCAAAACTGGATGGAAAGACTCTTCAAAACAGGGGCATTTTGATAGTCTGGTAGGCAAAATGGCCCTACACATGCAATCTCATTGTTTTCAAAGATAAAGATGATAGAATTCAACAATCACTCCAACAGGGAGCAAAATTTATTCCCTGGCCAGAACTTGGAAAGCACAATCTCCAATTCTTGACTTAGCATACATCACATCACTGATTGTTTACAGGTTTGAGAACCTCCCTTCCCCACCCTATTATGTGCAGAGAAATCAATAAGGTTGGAGGTGAGCTCTTCATGAACTTCATATAGTCCCTGCCAGTACCAAATATCCTAAATCTATTCCCTTGTGGATGACCAATCAGCTGACTTCTCCAGGTGTGGTCTGTAGACAGCAGAGTATCTTCAACTGCAGCTTTGAGACCTGCTAGAAAAGCCTGCAAAATTGTGCTTTGAGACCTGCTGAATCAAAATCTGCATTTAACCTAATCCTACAGTTAAAGCTTGAGAAGCAATTATATATATGTATGTACACACACACACACACACACATATTATACATATAGTTTCTCTCTAGGTAGAGCTTCTCCTTGCTACTGTCTTTATGTTCTGATGTTCTGCCATTTTCTAGACTTTGTTAAAAAATATTTCTTCTCAGTTCTTATCAAAAGGAAGGAAATAAACATCACATACAAAAAAAGTTAGCCGTTATCAAATTCCAAATTCCAGAGAATTCAACTATTCCTTTCTGGAAATTTTCTGTCCTCCATACCTTGCTAAATAAGATATATTCAATGAGAAAATGAGAATGATAAATGTTGGGTTTCTCAAAGGAATTCACTATGAGAAAATGAGATGATGCAATTCACAGCTTCATGAATCAAATGAGAAAGCACCATGCAAATGGTTATTAACACTAATCATGATCATTAATACTAATGATCATCATATTAAGAATAGCCCCGTAATTTCCTGAGCAATTAACTCAGCGATAATAAAATAAAGGAAATATCAACTGTGTGGTTATGTCTGGCTGGTTTAAAGGTGAGAGAGACTTTAAAGTTAGGCTTATTACCAAGGAGCTAACCAAATCCTGAGGAAGCCCTGTTTCTATTGCTTTTCCTAGTGAATTGTTCATTCATGATAAAAAAAAAAAAAAAATTTATTGGCTGAAACTAAAACAGAGAACATCCTTGTACTGATATTGGAAACTAAACAACTATCATCTGGCCAGGTTGCCGCCAATGAAGCTGAAACTGACATGTTCTCTGGCTAGCACAGCTTACCTAGATATAGGAGTTTATATCACCTGGCTTTTGTTTCTATAAATTATAACCCCTCTGTAAGACCTACAGAGAAACAATCTAGCTGCTTCTCCCCAGTTCAATCAAATTGCATTAAGTTCATGTTTCCTTTTTACATCATTTGCTTATGTGAATGGGCAGCTGAATTGGGCCAGCTGGGATCCAAGCAGGCTTCCTGACTTGGCTGCCAGTAACAAAACCAAGGGCAACTTGCATTCTTTGCAGCTAGAGCTTATAGTAATGCTTTCTTCTGAATTTCTGTTGCTTTCGTATCTTGGCTTCATTTTAGAGAAGCCACTTTTCAGTCTTAGGAAACACCAGACACCATATAGCAGGCTTCAGCTGCCACCCTACAATCTGTCCTTGGGTTTTCACTGCTCAGTAATGTTCTGTTTCTCCACCTAGAAAAGGAGGTGGCCAAGTTCATAGTCTAAGGACAGGTCCCTGGAAGAAGGCATAATGTGTCGGGATTCTTGATGGGGCCACGAGACATGAAGTAGATTGAGCTCTACTACACCCTAGGGAGCAGAATTTTCATCAGATAGTTCCTGGTGAGAAAGTAGAGTGAAGTTCCTGGTGAAGCCTTCTGATACTCCATTCTTAATCATCAAAGTGAGTCATAAGGACAAAAGGTACAGGGGAGGCTCTAGCAGGCAAGGTGTTCTTGAGAAGTGCTGGGTGGATGTGTTTGAATGGAAAAGGGCAAACAAACAGATAACAGGTTTCCACATCTTTCACT